>OX465278.1:62588300-63966175 GCA_949987645.1 Tachina grossa | reverse complement strand
TAAAAAAAATATACTAAAAGCATATGTACTTCCAACTTAAAAAATAAATTTTAATTACTAGATGTTTACACATCTCCTCTGTGATCGGACTCACATTGCTTTTTTTATTATTGCGGCTGCATCAATTTTTAAGTTTAAAATGTATCAATTGGTATCTATTCTGATTCACTAGCGTAAACATTATCAGTTGCTTCCGGTCATCTTAACTTGGCAGCAATTTATCACAGCGAAAACAAGGTTGCATTTCATAAAACCAACTTAAGACCCATTCAAAAATGGTTTTAAGTTGTTTTTAACAAAACAATTTTCTATGGTAAAACCAGGTCTTAGCTGTTGATTTTAACATTAAAGCCAATTTTTTTAAAGCCACGTCAGTGTGAAAACACTATTAGCTTTGAAAAATAAATCTATTATTCATCTACAAATTTTGCATTTCATCAATAATTAAAAATTCGCCAGAAATGCAAACTTTAAATACTCTTTAACAAATGTTCGTAGAAAAACCAAATAAAAAAATCTATACTGCAGACAGAGATTAGTTATTGTTTAGTCATTGAATTCTTAAAATGTTTAATAAATTTTTTTTCGTATAGACACTAAAATAGGGATTGAGCATTAAAAAAAAGATACAAACAAATAAAATAATTTAAAAAAAGGGCTGATGGCCAAAGCAGCTAATGCCCATATTTATATAAATTTAGTCTTAGAATTTATTCTGCAGATTAAATAAATGAATAAAAATGGCGCATATTCAGAAATTATCACTAAGTGTTAACTTTTTTAAGTACCTATTTAAGTTATTCATAGTTGATTGCTTTCAGCAATAAAAGTTTAGACTTAATTAAGGGTAAAGATGTAACTAAATACCAACTAACTAATACATTCAAAGAACAGCTGGTTGATTTCAGTTACAATTTATTTGAAAAGTGTTTAATTCAATAAATGAATAAGGATAAACGAGTTTGTTTAACCTGTTTGGATTATCTTCAAGGCAATTCACCAGGAAGATTTATTGATGCAACTCAAGCACTTGAAACTTGGTTGCGTGGAGATGGGTAAATCACTTTTGGTTAAAACAACTTTGTTTTATTTTCAAAATGTAATTGAACAAAAACTTTATTTAACTTTCTTTCTTATATACTAACTTATTGATATCTCTTAATTAAATTGAGGTCATAAAATTTTGCTTTATTAAGTGTATTGCTTAAGTACAAGTTCATTGTACAAAAAAACAACCATTTATGCATGATTGCAAGTTTGCAATTATTTTTATACTTTTATGCAGAGTAATTATAAAAAGTGTCTTATTTCTTTTTGTTTAATTGTGAGGTGCAATGAACTACAGGAGAAGTGTTTAAAATATATGTCAGTGGTTTCTTTTTTTGTGAAAGTATGAACAAAAAGTAAAACCAATTTGTGGCTCTTTAAAATGCACAAAACAATAAATACTCTTTATTTTCTAACATTTTCCTATATAATAAGCTTACGTTATTATCTTTACTTCTTGCATTTATTTCTATTGCGTCCAAAAAAATATCCATATAAAGCAATAAAATAAATTAGAGATGTGTTTTTGGTCATTAAAATTTTATTGAATTACTTTTTTTTACAGGCACTTATTTTAATTGATTTATATACAGACTATGACTAAAAAATTACTGTTTTAGAATTTGTAAACTTGTTTAAGTAAATAAAATTGTTTTTTAATAGCTTCATAAGCTTTTTAATTAATTGCAGAATTTATCGTTCAAGATATTATCGACATTTTGTGCTCTCTACATAACAATGCAAGGTTGCATTTCGTTTACCAGCTGAAAGCAGTTGCTGGACTAGTTATGAATTGTGAATAAGAGCTATAACTATCTATGAACTAGTTTTTAGTTTCTGTTTTATTAGATTCGATTTTGGTTACGGTTTCTGAATATGCGCCAATAATATAAAAATTTGAATTTTTTTAATTTCTAAATTTAATAATAAATCCGTTATTAAAAATTTGTAATTGTATTTATATATAAGAAACTCTTTAAATAATATATTTTTACTCTGCAAAAATTAACTACAAACGTTTTTACACATACATACTTTCAACTTTTGCACAAAATCCATCTAGAGTTATTTACCTGTTTAAAATCTGAATTAAATTAAGCGACAATGTATTATTAAAACTAGAATCTAAATATTTACAAAAATGAGCAGTAATCGTATGTGAAGACATATGTAGGCATGCGCAAACATATATATCGTCACCTAAAATTCAAAAGGCCATAAATACACTTTTTACTTTTTTACAGGAAAAGCAGAAAACCTTATAAATTGAACTATTTGTTAGATGGCAAATTGAAAAATGAATAACGTTGGTATTTTTGTACATATCGTCGCTGCTTTAACTAACTTTTTTTGGAAAGTAAGTTAAGTCCTTTACTAGACTTTATAAGTCATAATACACATTGTCTACAATTTTCACGATTGTAAGCATTACTTTGGTGTTTATATAAGTAAAAAGATTTCTGACGCAGCCATGATAATGAATGTATAAAATCACCATAAAAGCTGCTCTGAAATGTTAGTTAGGTCAGTTAGTTAAAGCAGCGACGATATCTACAAAAATACCAACTTTATTCATTTTTCAATTTGCCAAAAATTTTAAGGAAAGATTTATTTTGGTTAATCACACCATAATCCATCAAAAAGTCTATTTTGAATTTTTTTGGTTATCACGGTCCTTTGGATTTTAGGTGACGATATGTACATATATCAAGGTTGAATTGTTAAAAATAAGTACTCAAGTAATGCGAGTATTATTGGACATAAAGGAAAATGTGTTTAATTGGCTTTCACGTTCAAGGAAAACTTTTATTGGTGCCATCTTCTTAGAGATCAGCCATTAAGAATAAAAATGCTAGAAAGAGGATTAAAGTTGAGACCTTTTCAACGGAACTAGAAAATTTATTTTCTTTGTTCTTCTATGTTTAAGACTTTTCTTAAAATCGTATCTAAGCCACCGAAAATCGCTGTGTGGGTAGATTGATTGTGCCATTGCGACGCGAGCAAGAAATAGGAAGTGAAACCGAGATTAACGCATTTTATGAACATCTGCTAAGAGTTTTAAAAACTTCTAAAAATTTTTGTTTATTGTGTACATTAGAATGGTTAAATTTTGTTCTCGACCAAGCGGCACAAGAAAAATTTAGAGAAAGTTGTTATGCGAGAAATTTTTAAACCTCTACTTAAATAAGGTATGCAAAATCAAGTTCCGGCCAATGCACGCAGTGTGTATATTTACACGAAGCCGTTCGAGCTGTTATTACCCCCCTCATAACTTTGTTCCCCGCAATCGTAAAATTACGAAATTCAAACCAGTTAGAATTAATTCATGTAACCTCACATGCGAAAATGTGTTTGCATTCACTGAACTTATGCAGCTCGCAAGTGCTGAAATCAATTTCCATTTCTGTCGATTTTTTGTTATTTTGTGCACTCTCTGTTGCGAAAGCTTAAGTACAAATAAATATTCGATATTATTAATTTAGGGGTAAAGTCAAATGAATTTTATAAACTAGTACAAATGTGAAACACTTATGAAACAGTTTTGCAAAGAGTTTCGGAGCAATGCATTGAGTTAAAGCATAATTTTGAAATTATATCAAAGACAAATATTGGCAAAATATTTTTGAGGACAAAAATTATGATTTTTCTTTTGAAATAGGAATTTTTTTTGGAGACATGACGTTTTACATTGGGGACAAGAGGTAAACTTTTTATAGACGATGCAAAACAAGTATTGTATGGCAAAGTGCAAAGTCAACTTCGTATACGAACATTAAAATACTCATTATGTTTGCTCACTATGAGGTTACAAATGTGTTTTTTTATACACTTTATACTGTTGTAGTTGTAGTTATACTAAATGGATGAGTTGAATGAGCTGAATCAATGCAAGTAGTATAAGTATTTTTCTGAAATTACAAATTAGTGTGAGTGTTGTATTGGTATGATGTCGACGTCGCACTTAAGGCCCAACTATAATATGAATAAGCTAGCTTAAGCAACTGTGCGGTTACATATAAAACGCATGTGGCAAACTATAATGTACTTAATAAACTTTTCGTCAAGTTTCGTCAAATGTCATGTGCTTAAGTAAAGTGCCAAACTGAACGCACATTCCGTAAGGAAACAACTGTTTGTGCATTTTTTAAACTCAAACAAGCAGCAGCAGAAAATATTCATTGATTTTAAATATTTTTTCATTGTTTCTTATTTTAAACTCGGAAAATAAAGCAAAACTTTTATTTTCATTGTTTTTTTGCAATACACATATACACACACACACACATTTATTTGCTTATGTATATTCAGTCCCAATTTTCACGAGACAATTTTACTTGCGCACGTCATAAAATTTTTTAATTAAACTTGCTGTAGCGTTTAGATAGAGCAAGTTTACTTGACCATTTTATTTCTTTTTATTTGAAGTAAATTAACAATTGTTATTAATATTCTCACAAAACAAACACTTCGAGCCACAATGAATTTTGCAGATGAAAAACCAGAACAGAAAACAAACACAAATGAAAAGGAATGTCAAATTTGATATAGAGCAACTGATAGCAAAAACAGAATTGCCATGTACAGGCAAGTCTGTACGGCAATTCTGCTGGTTTTCACACTCCTCACTTCTTTGTTCCTCAAATTCAAGACTTGCGCAAGTAAAATTGCCTCGTGAAAATTGGGACTCACTGTTGTACTTTTTAGTAGGCAAAACAAATAAAACAAGTAATAAGGTGATGGATATATTTATATGTGAATTTTTAATAGATTAGGACATTCTTTCAAGTTAGTTTTATTGAACTGCATTCATTTAGGAGTTATGAGAAGAAACAAAATTACTACAAAATTATTGACAATACCTAGATGTGCAGCTGTGGCTAAAGAATACTTAAGTGCATATAAGTACATTATGGCCACCTAAAAGTCACATCTGAATTGTTTAAGCATTTGACAGACTTATCGTTCAATTCTGACATTAGCTTAAGCCAGCTTATTCATATTATAGTTGGGCCTTTATACTTATTGCAACCTACACTTATAAATCAATATTGTTGTGAGTGTGCGTAAATCAGAGTAGTTGATTTTAAATGATGTCTACTCACTTATATTTAAAATTTTATGAATCAGCATGAATAGCGAAAACATGATTCATTGCCAATCACTGATTCAGGTGGATGGTTACAATTATTATTTCCGTGACCTACCTAGAGAAGATAGTTATCTTAGTCGTTTGCAAAGCTTAAGTAGTGTACTGGATTTTTGGGGCGATTGCCCATTATGGTTGAAGCGAGATTGAATTTCTGACATCTAAAATGAACACGTATAGTTACAAAGTTGGACTTGAAAGGGTGTTTCCACAATTTTATCTATCAATGGACCCATTCCGTGGGTATTTCAACAAGATATACCACACGTCAGGGGTTGAAACAGAGCGGATTCGAATGTCAATAATTTGGAGTAGCAACCATAATCCCTTGATCTGAATATTATACCACATGCGCGGGGATTGCTTTCTCGCAAAGTGTACGAGTCCGGCACACACTATGAGACAAAATAGGCCTTAACTGAAAAAAAAAATAAAAAAATTTTGGGCTGACATTTCACTGTCTTTAATTGAAAACAAATCGTATTTCTGTTGTCATGTCAAATAAAGGAAAATATTCTCATTATTAAATCTTTACGAAAACATTATAAAAAGCCTTAAAAATAAAAATACTTTCTTGTTGAGTCGTTGAACCTACTCAAGTGAGCCAAAAAAATTTTTTTCAAAACAATATGAACTGCTAGTTTATAGAAGCCATGCGAAACTTCTCGTCTGCCTATTAAATTGAAAACAAAAACAAAGCACTCAAATTTGTTTTTGTTTTCAATATAAATAGACAGACGAGAATTTTTGCATGGCTTCTATTTATAAACTGGCAGTAATTATAAATATTTCTTTTTCAAATCATTTATTAGTTATTATTAAAAATTATTTGCTGCACAAGTTTTGTAATAAATAATTACTTTAAATAAATAAATACATATATCTTTCGTCAACTAAAATGCAAATTAACTTGACATGATATAAATTTCTTCTAAGATCACAATTAATTGATATTAACAAAAAAAAATGGTTTCTTCTTCTAATGTAGCTTAAAATACATTAAGAGGTGTATTATTTAATTTTGTACATGTAAGTATTTATTTAATTTCACAATTTTAATTCATTTTACAATTTAGATGGCAATTAGTATTAAATATTAATAAATATTTATTTTAAGTAAATGTATGGAGATCATAATTGAACACTTAACATTTGAAGTAGTTTTGATCTCCTGATTTTTTTTACTAATTTTATAATATTTAATTGTTCGTTTTATAATATTTAATTGTTTTTGTAGCGTTTTGCTTGAAGGCAATCTGGCTTTATATCTGAGGGAGCTGAATCTTCGGGAGCTGAATCCTCGGGAGTATTTTCTTCGTCATTTTCAGGTGAAGCAATATAATGATTGATATCGTGTAGTGGAGCAAATTTTAATCCTTTTGTTAGGTCTACGGAGCGCACAAATCTTTTGGCATGTGAGGATGCATTTTGTAAACCACTTTGCTCTGGTTGTTCTACAGTTATCTGCTCTTCTGCTAGATCATCTGCATACCTGGTTGCTGTTTCAAGGGTGTCGGGCTGTTGTTGTTGTCCTTTTAAACTTTCATCGCCATTTTCAGTGGAATTGATGGCAGCGGCACTAGTATAATATACTAGCGTTAAAACAAAAAATATAATGTGAAATTCCCGTGCGATCTTCATCTTAACACTTGTGATACGAGACTAAATTGAAATTGTACTGTGTTTTCAAATTTTATTCAAACCTTTTATATACTTTCTTCTTTTTGGTGAAATTAAATATTTATCCTCCATTTCAAAAGACTTTATTTTTAAGAAATAGCTGTGTATACCTGTAATTTATGATTCAGTAATATCTTTACTATTTTAGGTATGGTTTTCTTTTGAAGTAATTAGCGTCTTGTTGTATGCAAAAAAAAAGAATCTATTGTATTCAAAACACATTTTTGTTTTCTTTTTCATTTTTATCAAGGACATGACCAGAAATATACCCAAAGTATTTTCCTATTTAAGCCGAAAAAATCCATCAGGTATCCTAAATCAACCTCTTGTGATCACAAGCAAGATAAACTAAATTAGTCGTATTCATTGGTGTACTGTTCAAAAGATTTATGTAAAATTAATCCAGTAGTCGCCGGTATATATTTTTAAAGTAATAAATTGTATACAGTTTGTCAAGAAAATTTTTTGACATAGTTGAAATCGTTTTAAATTTTGACTTTCATCGTAAATATTTTTTTCCTTTTTTTTCATTATGAAATTTTTTGTTATAGATTACATTTTATATAAATTTAAGTGAACAAATAGTCATATGATAGTTTTAAAGCTATATTAATGCATTGACCTTAAACATGAGGCACATTTGGTAAGAAAATTGTGTCCTTTGAATTGCGGCAAAGTTGTGGATACTCCATCTCAAGGTCCAGGTCTACGTCCTGTTCAAAATGTTTGAGTTTATTTGTAAAATAGTATTTCCAAATGGTGAGGGAAAGGTGAAAAGTTTCAGCGGAATATTTAGAAAGAGAAGTTGTCTGACAAGCCGATTTAATGCCAATGACGGCCACAAAAAATTTTTATTTTTGTACACCTTCTTTTGTACATCTTTCCTATTTTTTTTTATATTTTTTTAAATAATACAAGGATGTAAAAACATTTTCTTGACAAAGAAGTTTTTGAACTTTTTTGGTTTAATATAACTTACGACTATTTGTTCACTTAAATGGAAATAAAGTAAAATCTATAACAAAAAATTCATAATGCAAAATAGAAAAAAAAAATTATTTCCGACGAAAGTCTAAATTTAAAATGATCTTAACTATGTCTAAACACTTTCATGACAAACTGTAGATGTGAAATTACTACATAAGTAAATTGTTAACATTTGTTTCATGAGTCTTTTGTTTTTAATACATTGGCCAATACCTGCTTCTGCATGAACTCACAACATAGGTATTTATGGCCTAGGCCTTAGAGGTGGAAAACTATCGATAGTGTCACTATCGAAAGTTTTCGATAGTATAAAAAACTTTATCGATATATCGATTTAAGACTATCGAAAGTTAGAAAAACTATCGATATATCGACGATACTATCGTGAAAGTATCGAAGTTGTATGGTTCTCGTATAATGTACATATTTATTTACACTAAAAATTCAAAAAGAAAATATTTTTAAGCAAAATAAAACAAAATAAAATAGTTTTATTTGTCAGTTCAAAAAATAACAAAACTCAAATAATTGGATGAAAAATAAGTGAGATCAGTGGAAGAAATTTTGCGTCATCCAGTTATTTTTGTTTATACAAAGTAACATAGTCATTTAAATTTAATTTCCTTTAGTGGTGTACCTTTTACTATCGATAGTGACTAAAAACTATCCGTTGTTTTCAAGTATTAATCGATTACATAATTAAAACATCGATAGTCACAAAAAAATTAACTATCAATAGTATCGATAGTGCCATCGATAGTTTTCCACGCCTACTATACTACAAATATTTTTTGCTTTTATCTCAAGGTTTTTTTTAAATGTATTTTCACTAATTAATTAATTTCTCATAAAACAATGTCTTGCCGGCGTAAAGGTACGGTCACACTTGTCAAACATTTGCCCAAAAAAGCGTAATCAACAAACACTAATGAACAATTTTTGATCCAGACACATGTTTATCATATTAAACAGTTTCGAACACAACTAATGCACAATGCCATATAATCCAATGTCATACATATGTATAATACACTTTGACTTGACAAACTTTTGTCTGAATTGAAAAATTTTTCATTAGCATTTAGTGGTTACGCTTTTTTGGGCAAATGTTTGACAACTTTGACCGTAGCTTAAGTCTTGTTTCATCAAAATACTTGAAAAAGAGATAAGAACAATTTATAACGCTAAGTTCCGACAAGAAAATATCAAATTAAATATTGACATTATTTTTAAAGAAAAAAAATCTTAAGGTTTTAAATAACAAGATCTCAGTGACCAAACGTCATGCCCTGTTCGAGAGTTCATATGGTCAGCAAACGTTTCACTCAAAAAAGCGATAGTACCGTTACCGTTACGTCATCTTGTTTAAAATAAATTTCATCTACAATATTTATCTTCCAATTGCAAGCAAAGCAAACAAAATCATTTGCGGAATGTTTAATTCCAAGGGTCGTCGGGAAACGATCAGCACCATGAATTCCTCAACACTTTGGGCCACAACAGCAATATTTTAAGTTGTTTTTTAGCAACGCATTCCAACAGCTCAAATTTTTCTAGCACTTTCAAGATTACTGGCCGAGATAGTGTTTTACGACGAACCAAAAATGTACCCACTTGATAAACCGAAATTTTCAAAAACGGTAAAACTAAAAAATAAAAATATTATAAAATCGCCAAATCTAAAAAAATTGCCAAAAACAAAAAAAATATTGCCAAAACGAAAAAAGCACCAAATTAAAAAAATTTCTAAGACCAAAATGAAAAAAATCGCCAAAGTGAAAAAACCCAAAAACAGAAAAATAATCGCCAAAATTAAAAAAAAACCCTTAAACAAAAAAATGGCCTAAATGAAAAGATCGCCTAAATAAAAAAAACCTCAAAAACAGAAAAAAATCGCCAAAATGACAAAATCGCCTAAATAAAAAACCCCAAAAAGAGAAAAAATTGCCAAAATGAAAAAATTGCCAAAGTGAAAAAAAGCCAACAACAGAAAAATAATCGCCAAAATGAAAAAAAAATCTCCAAAATAAAAAAATCGTCAAAATTAACAAAAATCCGATAAAAAAATCGCCAAAATGAATAATCCACAAAAACAAACAAAAAATCGCAAAATGAAAAAAATTGCGAAATTGAAAAAAACCCAAAAAGAGAAAAAAACCCCAAAACGAGAAAAAAGTGACAAAACTTATAAAATTGTTTAAACTGAAAAAACTTAAAAAAAATTTTTTTTGGGTTGAAGTCTACTGACGAGTTCCACAAGCGGGAACGAAATGTATATAGACAATTGCTTAACAATAAAAACAAGCCAATTTTTTTTTGAAAAAAGAAAAAAACCACATCAAAAAATGCTCAAAACCGAATGTACGGAACCCTTGGTGCGCGAGTCAAAGTCGCACTTTACTGAATTTATTTTAATTGCAATGCGTACATAACAACAAGAACAGCGACAACTAAACGCTGAACAACAGGAATTAAAAAGTAAAAGTAAAGGCATTTACCATAGATGAGCAGTACCATTAAAATTTCAGTAAAAATAATAAAAAAATTTTAACCAGTAAATTTTTACTGATTACTAAAATTTTTTTCTACATTCCATAAAGTGCCTGAATGATTTATTGTAAGATGAGGTGCATTGAATTTTCGGTAATGAGTAATGCCCGTATTCATAATGAAATTCTACCAAGTGTCTAAGTGTTTGTCATACAAAACTTTCAAAATTTGAATGAAAAAAACTGCCACTTGCTACAATTTATTATGAATACGGCCTTACGATTTTACAGGTAATGCAAATTAAATTTCATTAGCAGTAAAACTTTACTGAATTTTTTCAGTAATCAGTAAATTTACTGCTTACTGCAATTTTTAATGCAGTACATACATGCAGTGTTCCCATTTACTAACCAAATAAGTTTAATAAAACAAATGAAAAACCAACAAATTCCTATGTATTTACAATATTGAAAGTTTTGATACACTGAATTAATTAATTAAAAAAAATATACTAAAAGCATATGTACTTCCAACTTAAAAAAAAAATTTTAATTACTAGATGTTTACACATCTCCTCTGTGATCGGACTCACATTGCTTTTTTTATTATTGCGGCTGCATCAATTTTTAAGTTTAAAATGTATCAATTGGTATCTATTCTGATTCACTAGCGTAAACATTATCAGTTGCTTCCGGTCATCTTAACTTGGCAGCAATTTATCACAGCGAAAACAAGGTTTCATTTCATAAAACCAACTTAAAACCCATTCAAAAATGGTTTTAAGTTGTTTTTAACAAAACAATTTTCTATGGTAAAACCAGGTCTTAGCTGTTGATTTTAACGTTAAAACCAATTTTTTTAAAACCACGTCAGTGTAAAAACACTATTAGCTTTGAAAAAAAATCTATTATTCATCTTCAAATTTTGCATTTCATCAATAATTAAAAATTCGCCAGAAATGCAAACTTTAACAAATAGTCTTTAACAAATGTTCGTAGAAAAACCAAATAAAAAAATCTATACTGCAGACAGAGATTAGTTATTGTTTAGTCATTGAATTCTTAAAATGTTTAATAAATTTTTTTTTCGTATAGACACTAAAATAGGGATTGAGCATTAAAAAAAAGATACAAACAAATAAAATAATTTAAAAAAAGGGCTGATGGCCAAAGCAGCTAATGCCCATATTTATATAAATTTAGTCTTAATAATAATAATGGCGCATATTCAGAAATTATCACTAAGTGTTAACTTTTTTAAGTACCTATTTAAGTTATTCATAGTTGATTGCTTTCAGCAATAAAAGTTTAGACTAAAATAACTAAATACCAACTAACTAATACATTTAAAGAACAGCTGGTTGATTTCAGTTACAATTTATTTGAAAAGTAAAACCAATTTGTTTCTCTTTAAAATGCACAAAACAATAAATATTCTTTATTTTCTAACATTTACCTATATACATAATAAGCTTACCTTATTATCTTTACTTCTTGCATTTCTTTCTATTGCGTCAAAAAAAATATCCATATAAAGCAATAAAATAAATTAGAGATGTGTTTTTGGTCAACAAAATTTTATTGAATTACTTTCTTTTACAGGCCCTTATTTTAATTGATTTATATACAGACTATGACTAAAAAATTACTGTTTTAGAATTTGTAAACTTGTTTAAGTAAATAAAACTGTTTTTTAATAGCTTCATAAGCTTTTTAATTAATTGCAGAATTTATCGTTCAAGATATCGACATTTTGTGCTCTCTACATAAGAATATTCAAGGTTGCATTTCGTTTACCAGCTGAAAGCAGTTGCTGGACTAGTTATGAATTGTGAATAAGAGCTATAACTGTCTATGAACTAGTTTTTAGTTTCTGTTTTATTAGTTTCGACTTTGGTTACGGTTTCTGAATATGCGCCAATAATTTAAAAATTTTAATTTTTTTAATTTTTAAATTTAATAATAAATCCGTTATTAAAAATTTGTAATTGTATATATAAGAAACCCTTTAAATAATATATTTTTACTCTGCAAGAATTAACTACAAACGTTTTTACACATACATACTTTCAACTTTTGCACAAAATCCATCTAGAGTTATTTACCTGTTTAAAATCTGAATTAAATTAAGCGACAATGTATTATTAAAACTAGAATCTAAATATTTACAAAAATGAGCAGTAATCGTATGTGAAGACATATGTAGGCATGCGCAAACATATATATCGTCACCTAAAATTCAAAAGGCCATAAATATACTTTTTACTTTTTTACAGGAAAAGCAGAAAACCTTATAAATTGAACTATTTGTTAGATGGCAAATTGAAAAATGAATAACGTTGGTATTTTTGTACATATCGTCGCTGCTTTAACTAACTTTTTTTGGAAAGTAAGTTAAGTCCTTTACTAGACTTTATAAGTCATAATACACATTGTCTACAATTTTCACGACTGTAAGCATTACTTTGGTGTCTATATAAGTAAAAAGATTTCTGACGCAGCCATGATAATGAATGTATAAAATCACCATAAAAGCTGCTCTCCTGTTAAATTTTTGAAACGTTAGTTAGGTCAGTTAGTTAAAGCAGCGACGATATCTACAAAAATACCAACTTTATTCATTTTTCAATTTGCCAAAAATTTTAAGAACAGATGTATTTTGGTTAATCACACCATAATCCATCAAAAAGTATATTTTGAATTTTTTGGTTATCACGGTCTTTTGGATTTTAGGTGACGATATGTACATATATCAAGGTTGAATTGTTAAAAATAAGTACTCAAGTAATGCGAGTATTATTGGACATAAAGGAAAATGTGTTTAATTGGCTTTCACGTTCAAGGAAAACTTTTATTGGTGCCATCTTCTTAGAGATCAGCCATTAAGAATAAAAATGCTAGAAAGAGGATTAAAGTTGAGACCTTTTCAACGGAACTAGAAAATTTATTTTCTTTGTTCTTCTATGTTTAAGACTTTTCTTAAAATCGTATCTAAGCCACCGAAAATCGCTGTGTGGGTAGATTGATTGTGCCATTGCGACGCGAGCAAGAAATAGGAAGTGAAACCGAGATTAACGCATTTTATGAACATCTGCTAAGAGTTTTAAAAACTTCTAAAAATTTTTGTTTATTGTGTACATTAGAGTGGTTAAATTTTGTTCTGGACCAAGCGGTTGTAAAAATCGTAAACTACGTACGTCAAACTCTGAGAAGGTTTGACCAAGAAACCATTTTTAACCAGAAACTTCTTTTTTTCGCATTTTATATATTTTTTATTTGCTAAAATTTTATTGAGTCTTTTAACAAAGTTGACAAAAGCTTTTTTATTTCAGCTTGTTCAGAAGGAAATTTCATGAGCTTTCAAAAGCTGTTTAGATAACTAAACAATTTTGATGTTTAGGTAAAAACTTTTAATGAAAATTGACATTAAATCATGGAAAAATGGCAAACTTATCATTAAATGGCACAAGAAAAATTTAGAGAAAGTTGTTATGCGAGAAATTTTTAAACCTCTACTTAAATAAGGTATGCAAAATCAAGTTCCGGCCAATGCACGCAGTGTGTATATTTACACGAAGCCGTTCGAGCTGTTTTTACCCCCCTCATAACTTTGTTCCCCGCAATCGTAAAATTATGAAATTCAAACCAGTTAGAATTAATTCATGTAACCTCACATGCGAAAATGTGTTTGCATTCACTGAACTTATGCAGCTCGCAAGTGCTGAAATCAATTTCCAGTTCTGTCGATTTTTTGTTATTTTGTGCTCTCCCTGTTGCGAAAGCTTAAGTACAAATAAATATTCGATATTATTAATTTAGGGGTAAAGTCAAATGAATTTTATAAACTAGTACAAATGTGAAACACTTATGAAACAGTTTTGCAAAGAGTTTCGGAGCAATGCATTGAGTTAAAGCATAATTTTGAAATTATATCAAAGACAAATATTGGCAAAATATTTTTGAGGACAAAAATTATGATTTTTCTTTTGAAATAGGAATTTTTTTTGGAGACATGACGTTTTACATTGGGGACAAGAGGTAAACTTTTTATAGACGATGCAAAACAAGTATTGTATGGCAAAGTGCAAAGTCAACTTCGTATACGAACATTAAAATACTCATTATGTTTGCTCACTATGAGGTTACAAATGTGTTTTTTTATACACTTTATACTGTTGTAGTTGTAGTTATACTAAATGGATGAGTTGAATGAGCTGAATCAATGCAAGTAGTATAAGTATTTTTCTGAAATTACAAATTAGTGTGAGTGTTGTATTGGTATGATGTCGACGTCGCACTTAAGGCCCAACTATAATATGAATAAGCTAGCTTAAGCAACTGTGCGGTTACATATAAAACGCATGTGGCAAACTATAATGTACTTAATAAACTTTTCGTCAAGTTTCGTCAAATGTCATGTGCTTAAGTAAAGTGCCAAACTGAACGCACATTCCGTAAGGAAACAACTGTTTGTGCATTTTTTAAACTCAAACAAGCAGCAGCAGAAAATATTCATTGATTTTAAATATTTTTTCATTGTTTCTTATTTTAAACTCGGAAAATAAAGCAAAACTTTTATTTTCATTGTTTTTTTGCAATACACATATACACACACACACACACACATTTATTTGCTTATGTATATTCAGTCCCAATTTTCACGAGACAATTTTACTTGCGCACGTCATAAAATTTTTTAATTAAACTTGCTGTAGCGTTTAGATAGAGCAAGTTTACTTGACCACTTTATTTCTTTTTATTTGAAGTAAATTAACAATTGTTATTAATATTCTCACAAAACAAACACTTCGAGCCACAATGAATTTTGCAGATGAAAAACCAGAACAGAAAACAAACACAAATGAAAAGGAATGTCAAATTTGATATAGAGCGAATGATAGCAAAAACAGAATTGCCATGTACAGGCAAGTCTGTACGGCAATTCTGCTGGTTTTCACACTCCTCACTTCTTTGTTCCTCAAATTCAAGACTTGCGCAAGTAAAATTGCCTCGTGAAAATTGGGACTCACTGTTGTACTTTTTAGTAGGCAAAACAAATAAAACAAGTAATAAGGTGATGGATATATTTATATGTGAATTTTTAATAGATTAGGACATTCTTTCAAGTTAGTTTTATTGAACTGCATTCATTTAGGAGTTATGAGAAGAAACAAAATTAATACAAAATTATTGACAATACCTAGATGTGCAGCTGTGGCTAAAGAATACTTAAGTGCATATAAGTACATTATGGCCACCTAAAAGTCACATCTGAATTGTTTAAGCATTTGACAGACTTATCGTTCAATTCTGACATTAGCTTAAGCCAGCTTATTCATATTATAGTTGGGCCTTTATACTTATTGCAACCTACACTTATAAATCAATATTGTTGTGAGTGTGCGTAAATCAGAGTAGTTGATTTTAAATGATGTCTACTCACTTATATTTAAAATTTTATGAATCAGCATGAATAGCGAAAACATGATTCATTGCCAATCACTGATTCAGGTGGATGGTTACAATTATTATTTCCGTGACCTACCTAGAGAAGATAGTTATCTTAGTCGTTTGCAAAGCTTAAGTAGTGTACTGGATTTTTGGGGCGATTGCCCATTATGGTTGAAGCGAGATTGAATTTCTGACATCTAAAATGAACACGTATAGTTACAAAGTTGGACTTGAAAGGGTGTTTCCACAATTTTATCTATCAATGGACCCATTCCGTGGGTATTTCAACAAGATATACCACACGTCAGGGGTTGAAACAGAGCGGATTCGAATGTCAATAATTTGGAGTAGCAACCATAATCCCTTGATCTGAATATTATACCACATGCGCGGGGATTGCTTTCTCGCAAAGTGTACGAGTCCGGCACACACTATGAGACAAAATAGGCCTTAACTGAAAAAAAAAAATAAAAAAATTTTGGGCTGACATTTCACTGTCTTTAATTGAAAACAAATCGTATTTCTGTTGTCATGTCATATAAAGGAAAATATTCTCATTATTAAATCTTTACGGAAACATTATAAAAAGCCTTAAAACTAAAAATAAGTTCTTGTTGAGCCTTTGAATTAATGACGTTGAACCTACTCAAGTGAGCCAAAAAAATTTTTTTCAAAACAATATGAACTGCTAGTTTATAGAAGCCATGCGAAAGTTCTCGTCTGCCTATTAAATTGAAAACAAAAACAAAGCACTCAAATTTGTTTTTGTTTTCAATATAAATAGACAGACGAGAATTTTTGCATGGCTTCTATTTATAAACTGGCAGTAATTATAAATATTTCTTTTTCAAATCATTTATTAGTTATTATTAAAAATTATTTGCTGCACAAGTTTTGTAATAAATAATTACTTTAAATAAATAAATACATATATCTTTCGTCAACTAAAATGCAAATTAACTTGACATGATATAAATTTCTTCTAAGATCACAATTAATTGATATTAACAAAAAAAAATGGTTTCTTCTTCTAATGTAGCTTAAAATACATTAAGAGGTGTATTATTTAATTTTGTACATGTAAGTATTTATTTAATTTCACAATTTTAATTCATTTTACAATTTAGATGGCAATTAGTATTAAATATTAATAAATATTTATTTTAAGTAAATGTATGGAGATCATAATTGAACACTTAACATTTGAAGTAGTTTTGATCTCCTGATTTTTTTTACTAATTTTATAATATTTAATTGTTCGTTTTATAATATTTAATTGTTTTTGTAGCGTTTTGCTTGAAGGCAATCTGGCTTTATATCTGAGGGAGCTGAATCTTCGGGAGCTGAATCCTCGGGAGTATTTTCTTCGTCATTTTCAGGTGAAGCAATATAATGATTGATATCGTGTAGTGGAGCAAATTTTAATCCTTTTGTTAGGTCTACGGAGCGCACAAATCTTTTGGCATGTGAGGATGCATTTTGTAAACCACTTTGCTCTGGTTGTTCTACAGTTATCTGCTCTTCTGCTAGATCATCTGCATACCTGGTTGCTGTTTCAAGGGTGTCGGGCTGTTGTTGTTGTCCTTTTAAACTTTCATCGCCATTTTCAGTGAAGTTGATGGCAGCGGCACTAGTATAATATACTAGCGTTAAAACAAAAAATATAATGTGAAATTCCCGTGCGATCTTCATCTTAACACTTGTGATACGAGACTAAATTGAAATTGTACTGTGTTTTCAAATTTTATTCAAACCTTTTATATACTTTCTTCTTTTTGGTGAAATTAAATATTTATCCTCCATTTCAAAAGACTTTATTTTTAAGAAATAGCTGTGTATACCTGTAATTTATGATTCAGTAATATCTTTACTATTTTAGGTATGGTTTTCTTTTGAAGTAATTAGCGTCTTGTTGTATGCAAAAAAAAAGAATCTATTGTATTCAAAACACATTTTTGTTTTCTTTTTCATTTTTATCAAGGACATGACCAGAAATATACCCAAAGTATTTTCCTATTTAAGCCGAAAAAATCCATCAGGTATCCTAAATCAACCTCTTGTGATCACAAGCAAGATAAACTAAATTAGTCGTATTCATTGGTGTACTGTTCAAAAGATTTATGTAAAATTAATCCAGTAGTCGCCGGTATATATTTTTAAAGTAATAAATTGTATACAGTTTGTCAAGAAAATTTTTTGACATAGTTGAAATCGTTTTAAATTTTGACTTTCATCGTAAATATTTTTTTCCTTTTTTTTCATTATGAAATTTTTTGTTATAGATTACATTTTATATAAATTTAAGTGAACAAATAGTCATATGATAGTTTTAAAGCTATATTAATGCATTGACCTTAAACATGAGGCACATTTGGTAAGAAAATTGTGTCCTTTGAATTGCGGCAAAGTTGTGGATACTCCATCTCAAGGTCCAGGTCTACGTCCTGTTCAAAATGTTTGAGTTTATTTGTAAAATAGTATTTCCAAATGGTGAGGGAAAGGTGAAAAGTTTCAGCGGAATATTTAGAAAGAGAAGTTGTCTGACAAGCCGATTTAATGCCAATGACGGCCACAAAAAATTTTTATTTTTGTACACCTTCTTTTGTACATCTTTCCTATTTTTTTTTATATTTTTTTAAATAATACAAGGATGTAAAAACATTTTCTTGACAAAGAAGTTTTTGAACTTTTTTGGTTTAATATAACTTACGACTATTTGTTCACTTAAATGGAAATAAAGTAAAATCTATAACAAAAAATTCATAATGCAAAATAGAAAAAAAAAATTATTTCCGACGAAAGTCTAAATTTAAAATGATCTTAACTATGTCTAAACACTTTCATGACAAACTGTACATGTGAAATTACTACATAAGTAAATTGTTAACATTTGTTTCATGAGTCTTTTGTTTTTAATACATTGGCCAATACCTGCTTCTGCATGAACTCACAACATAGGTATTTATGGCCTAGGCCTTAGAGGTGGAAAACTATCGATAGTGTCACTATCGAAAGTTTTCGATAGCATAAAAATCCTTATCGATATATCGATTTAAGATTATCAAAAGTTAGCAAAACTATCGATATATCGACGATACTATCGTGAAAGTATCGAAGTTGTATGGTTCTCGTATAATGTACATATTTATTTACACTAAAAATTCAAAAAAAAATATTTTTAAGCAAAATAAAACAAAATAAAATAGTTTTATTTGTCAGTTCAAAAAATAACAAAACTCAAATAATTGCATGAAAAATAAGTGAGATCAGTGGAAGAAATTTTGCGTCATCGAGTTATTTTTGTTTATACAAAGTAACATAGTCATTTAAATTTAATTTCCTTTAGTGGTGTACCTTTTACTATCGATAGTGACTAAAAACTATCCGTTGTTTTCAAGTATAATCGATTACATAATTAAAACATCGATAGTCACAAAAAAATTAACTATCAATAGTATCGATAGTGCCATCGATAGTTTTCCACGCCTACTATACTACAAATATTTTTTGCTTTTATCTCAAGGTTTTTTTTAAATGTATTTTCACTAATTAATTAATTTCTCATAAAACAATGTCTTGCCGGCGTAAAGGTACGGTCACACTTGTCAAACATTTGCCCAAAAAAGCGTAATCAACAAACACTAATGAACAATTTTTGATCCAGACACATGTTTATCATATTAAACAGTTTCGAACACAACTAATGTACAATGTCATATAATCCAATGTCATACATATGTATAATACACTTTGACTTGACAAACTTTTGTCTGAATTGAAAATTTTTTCATTAGCATTTAGTGGTTACGCTTTTTTGGGCAAATGTTTGACAACTTTGACCGTAGCTTAAGTCTTGTTTCATCAAAATACTTGAAAAAGAGATAAGAACAATTTATAACGCTAAGTTCCGACAAGAAAATATCAAATTAAATATTGACATTATTTTTAAAGAAAAAAAATCTTAAGGTTTTAAATAACAAGATCTCAGTGACCAAACGTCATGCCCTGTTCGAGAGTTCATATGGTCAGCAAACGTTTCACTCAAAAAAGCGATAGTACCGTTACCGTTACGTCATCTTGTTTAAAATAAATTTCATCTACAATATTTATCTTACAATTGCAAGCAAAGCAAACAAAATCATTTGCGGAATGTTTAATTCCAAGGGTCGTCGGGAAACGATCAGCACCATGAATTCCTCAACACTTTGAGCCACAACAGCAATATTTTAAGTTGTTTTTTAGCAACGCATTCCAACAGCTCAAATTTTTCTAGCACTTTCAAGATTACTGGCCGAGATAGTGTTTTACGACGAACCAAAAATGTACCCACTTGATAAACCGAAATTTTCAAAAACGGTAAAACTAAAAAATAAAAATATTATAAAATCGCCAAATCTAAAAAAATTGCCAAAAACAAAAAAAATATTGCCAAAACGAAAAAAGCACCAAATTAAAAAAAATTTCTAAGACCAAAATGAAAAAAATCGCCAAAGTGAAAAAACCCAAAAACAGAAAAATAATCGCCAAAATTAAAAAAAAAACCCTTAAACAAAAAAATGGCCTAAATGAAAAGATCGCCTAAATAAAAAAAACCTCAAAAACAGAAAAAAATCGCCAAAATGACAAAATCGCCTAAATAAAAAACCCCAAAAAGAGAAAAAATTGCCAAAATGAAAAAATTGCCAAAGTGAAAAAAAGCCAACAACAGAAAAATAATCGCCAAAATGAAAAAAAAATCTCCAAAATAAAAAAAACGTCAAAATTAACAAAAACCCGATAAAAAAATCGCCAAAATGAATAATCCACAAAAACAAGCAAAAAATCGCAAAATGAAAAAATCGCCAAAATGAAAAAAATTGCGAAATTGAAAAAAACCCAAAAAGAGAAAAAAACCCCAAAACGAGAAAAAAGTGACAAAACTTATAAAATTGTTTAAACTGAAAAAACTTAAAAAAAATTTTTTTTGGGTTGAAGTCTACTGACGAGTTCCACAAGCGGGAACGAAATGTATATAGACAATTGCTTAACAATAAAAACAAGCCAATTTTTTTTTGAAAAAAGAAAAAAACCACATCAAAAAATGCTCAAAACCGAATGTACGGAACCCTTGGTGCGCGAGTCAAAGTCGCACTTTACTGAATTTATTTTAATTGCAATGCGTACATAACAACAAGAACAGCGACAACTGAACGCTGAACAACAGGAATTAAAAAGTAAAAGTAAAGGCATTTACCATAGATGAGCAGTACCATTAAAATTTCAGTAAAAATAATAAAAAAAATTTAACCAGTAAATTTTTACTGATTACTAAATTTTTTTTCTACATTCCATAAAGTGCCTGAATGATTTATTGTAAGATGAGGTGCATTGAATTTTCGGTAATGAGTAATGCCCGTATTCATAATGAAATTCTACCAAGTGTCTAAGTGTTTGTCATACAAAACTTTCAAAATTTGAATGAAAAAAACTGCCACTTGCTACAATTTATTATGAATACGGCCTTACGATTTTACAGGTAATGCAAATTAACATTCATTAGCAGTAAAACTTTACTGAATTTTTCAGTAATCAGTAAATTTACTGCTTACTGCAATTTTTAATGCAGTACATACATGCAGTGTTCCCATTTACTAACCAAATAAGTTTAATAAAACAAATGAAAAACCAACAAATTCCTATGTATTTACAATATTGAAAGTTTTGATACACTGAATTAATTAATTAAAAAAAATATACTAAAAGCATATGTACTTCCAACTTAAAAAAAAAATTTTAATTACTAGATGTTTACACATCTCCTCTGTGATCGGACTCACATTGCTTTTTTTATTATTGCGGCTGCATCAATTTTTAAGTTTAAAATGTATCAATTGGTATCTATTCTGATTCACTAGCGTAAACATTATCAGTTGCTTCCGGTCATCTTAACTTGGCAGCAATTTATCACAGCGAAAACAAGGTTTCATTTCATAAAACCAACTTAAAACCCATTCAAAAATGGTTTTAAGTTGTTTTTAACAAAACAATTTTCTATGGTAAAACCAGGTCTTAGCTGTTGATTTTAACGTTAAAACCAATTTTTTTTAAACCATGTCAGTGTGAAAACACTATTAGCTTTGAAAAAAAATCTATTATTCATCTTCAAATTTTGCATTTCATCAATAATTAAAAATTCGCCAGAAATGCAAACTTTAACAAATAGTCTTTAACAAATGTTCGTAGAAAAACCAAATAAAAAAATCTATACTGCAGACAGAGATTAGTTATTGTTTAGTCATTGAATTCTTAAAATGTTTAATAAATTTTTTTTTCGTATAGACACTAAAATAGGGATTGAGCATTAAAAAAAAGATACAAACAAATAAAATAATTTAAAAAAAGGGCTGATGGCCAAAGCAGCTAATGCCCATATTTATATAAATTTAGTCTTAGAATTTATTCTGCAGATTAAATAAATGAATAATAATAATGGCGCATATTCAGAAATTATCACTAAGTGTTAACTTTTTTAAGTACCTATTTAAGTTATTCATAGTTGATTGCTTTCAGCAATAAAAGTTTAGACTAAAATAACTAAATACCAACTAACTAATACATTTAAAGAACAGTTGGTTGATTTCAGTTACAATTTATTTGATAAGTAAAACCAATTTGTGGCTCTTTAAAATGCACAAAACAATAAATACTCTTTATTTTCTAACATTTACCTATATACATAATAAGCTTACCTTATTATCTTTACTTCTTGCATTTCTTTCTATTGCGTCAAAAAAAATATCCATATAAAGCAATAAAATAAATTAGAGATGTGTTTTTGGTCAACAAAATTTTATTGAATTACTTTTTTTTACAGGCCCTTATTTTAATTGATTTATATACAGACTATGACTAAAAAATTACTGTTTTAGAATTTGTAAACTTGTTTAAGTAAATAAAACTGTTTTTTAATAGCTTCATAAGCTTTTTAATTAATTACAGAATTTATCGTTCAAGATATCGACATTTTGTGCTCTCTACATAACAATATTCAAGGTTGCATTTCGTTTACCAGCTGAAAGCAGTTGCTGGACTAGTTATGAATTGTGAATAAGAGCTATAACTATCTATGAACTAGTTTTTAGTTTCTGTTTTATTAGTTTCGACTTTGGTTACGGTTTCTGAATATGCGCCAATAATTTAAAAATTTTAATTTTTTTAATTTTTAAATTTAATAATAAATCCGTTATTAAAAATTTGTAATTGTATATATAAGAAACCCTTTAAATAATATATTTTTACTCTGCAAGAATTAACTACAAACGTTTTTACACATACATACTTTCAACTTTTGCACAAAATCCATCTAGAGTTATTTACCTGTTTAAAATCTGAATTAAATTAAGCGACAATGTATTATTAAAACTAGAATCTAAATATTTACAAAAATGAGCAGTAATCGTATGTGAAGACATATGTAGGCATGCGCAAACATATATATCGTCACCTAAAATTCAAAAGGCCATAAATACACTTTTTACTTTTTTACAGGAAAAGCAGAAAACCTTATAAATTGAACTATTTGTTAGATGGCAAATTGAAAAATGAATAACGTTGGTATTTTTGTACATATCGTCGCTGCTTTAACTAACTTTTTTTGGAAAGTAAGTTAAGTCCTTTACTAGACTTTATAAGTCATAATACACATTGTCTACAATTTTCACGGCTGTAAGCATTACTTTGGTGTTTATATAAGTAAAAAGATTTCTGACGCAGCCATGATAATGAATGTATAAAATCACCATAAAAGCTGCTCTGAAATGTTAGTTAGGTCAGTTAGTTAAAGCAGCGACGATATCTACAAAAATACCAACTTTATTCATTTTTCAATTTGCCAAAAATTTTAAGGAAAGATGTATTTTGGTTAATCACACCATAATCCATCAAAAAGTATATTTTGAATTTTTTGGTTATCACGGTCTTTTGGATTTTAGGTGACGATATGTACATATATCAAGGTTGAATTGTTAAAAATAAGTACTCAAGTAATGCGAGTATTATTGGACATAAAGGAAAATGTGTTTAATTGGCTTTCACGTTCAAGGAAAACTTTTATTGGTGCCATCTTCTTAGAGATCAGCCATTAAGAATAAAAATGCTAGAAAGAGGATTAAAGTTGAGACCTTTTCAACGGAACTAGAAAATTTATTTTCTTTGTTCTTCTATGTTTAAGACTTTTCTTAAAATCGTATCTAAGCCACCGAAAATCGCTGTGTGGGTAGATTGATTGTGCCATTGCGACGCGAGCAAGAAATAGGAAGTGAAACCGAGATTAACGCATTTTATGAACATCTGCTAAGAGTTTTAAAAACTTCTAAAAATTTTTGTTTATTGTGTACATTAGAGTGGTTAAATTTTGTTCTGGACCAAGCGGTTGTAAAAATCGTAAACTACGTCAAACTCTGAGAAGGTTTGACCAAGAAATCATTTTTAACCAGAAACTTCTTTTTTTCGCATTTTATATATTTTTTTATTTGCTAAGATTTTATTGAGTCTTTTAACAAAGTTGACAAAAGCTTTTTTATTTCAGCTTGTTCAGAAGGAAATTTCATGAGCTTTCAAAAGCTGTTTAGATAACTAAACAATTTTTATGTTTAGGTAAAAGCTTTTAATGAAAATTGACATTAAATCATGGAAAAATGGCAAACTTATCATTAAATGGCACAAGAAAAATTTAGAGAAAGTTGTTATGCGAGAAATTTTTAAACCTCTACTTAAATAAGGTATGCAAAATCAAGTTCCGGCCAATGCACGCAGTGTGTATATTTACACGAAGCCGTTCGAGCTGTTTTTACCCCCCTCATAACTTTGTTCCCCGCAATCGTAAAATTACGAAATTCAAACCAGTTAGAATTAATTCATGTAACCTCACATGCGAAAATGTGTTTGCATTCACTGAACTTATGCAGCTCGCAAGTGCTGAAATCAATTTCCAGTTCTGTCGATTTTTTGTTATTTTGTGCACTCTCTGTTGCGAAAGCTTAAGTACAAATAAATATTCGATATTATTAATTTAGGGGTAAACTCAAATGAATTTTATAAACTAGTACAAATGTGAAACACTTATGAAACAGTTTTGCAAAGAGTTTCGGAGCAATGCATTGAGTTAAAGCATAATTTTAAAATTATATCAACGACAAATATTGGCAAAATATTTTTGAGGACAAAAATTATGATTTTTCTTTTGAAATAGGGATTTTTTTGGAGACATGACGTTTTAAATTGGGGACAAGAGGTAAACTTTTTATATACGATGCAAAATAAGTATTGTATGGCACAGTGCAAAGTCAACTTCGTATACGAACATTAAAATACTCATTATGTTTGCTCACTATGAGGTTACAAATGTGTTTTTTTTATACACTTTATACTGTTGTAGTTGTAGTTATACTAAATGCATGAGTTGAATGAGCTGAATCAATGCAAGTAGTATAAGTATTTTTCTGAAATTACAAATCAGTGTGAGTGTTGTATTGGTATGATGTCGACGTCGCACTTAAGGCCCAACTATAATATGAATAAGCTAGCTTAAGCAACTGTGCGGTTACATATAAAACGCATGTGGCAAACTATAATGTACTTAATAAACTTTTCGTCAAGTTTCGTCAAATGTCATGTGCTTAAGTAAAGTGCCAAACTGAACGCACATTCCGTAAGGAAACAACTGTTTGTGCATTTTTTAAACTCAAACAAGCAGCAGCAGAAAATATTCATTGATTTTAAATATTTTTTCATTGTTTCTTATTTTAAACTCGGAAAATAAAGCAAAACTTTTATTTTCATTGTTTTTTTGCAATACACATATACACACACACACACACACATTTATTTGCTTATGTATATTCAGTCCCAATTTTCACGAGACAATTTTACTTGCGCACGTCATAAAATTTTTTAATTAAACTTGCTGTAGCGTTTAGATAGAGCAAGTTTACTTGACCACTTTATTTCTTTTTATTTGAAGTAAATTAACAATTGTTATTAATATTCTCACAAAACAAACACTTCGAGCCACAATGAATTTTGCAGATGAAAAACCAGAACAGAAAACAAACACAAATGAAAAGGAATGTCAAATTTGATATAGAGCAACTGATAGCAAAAACAGAATTGCCATGTACAGGCAAGTCTGTACGGCAATTCTGCTGGTTTTCACACTCCTCACTTCTTTGTTCCTCAAATTCAAGACTTGCGCAAGTAAAATTGCCTCGTGAAAATTGGGACTCACTGTTGTACTTTTTAGTAGGCAAAACAAATAAAACAAGTAATAAGGTGATGGATATATTTATATGTGAATTTTTAATAGATTAGGACATTCTTTCAAGTTAGTTTTATTGAACTGCATTCATTTAGGAGTTATGAGAAGAAACAAAATTACTACAAAATTATTGACAATACCTAGATGTGCAGCTGTGGCTAAAGAATACTTAAGTGCATATAAGTACATTATGGCCACCTAAAAGTCACATCTGAATTGTTTAAGCATTTGACAGACTTATCGTTCAATTCTGACATTAGCTTAAGCCAGCTTATTCATATTATAGTTGGGCCTTTATACTTATTGCAACCTACACTTATAAATCAATATTGTTGTGAGTGTGCGTAAATCAGAGTAGTTGATTTTAAATGATGTCTACTCACTTATATTTAAAATTTTATGAATCAGCATGAATAGCGAAAACATGATTCATTGCCAATCACTGATTCAGGTGGATGGTTACAATTATTATTTCCGTGACCTACCTAGAGAAGATAGTTATCTTAGTCGTTTGCAAAGCTTAAGTAGTGTACTGGATTTTTGGGGCGATTGCCCATTATGGTTGAAGCGAGATTGAATTTCTGACATCTAAAATGAACACGTATAGTTACAAAGTTGGACTTGAAAGGGTGTTTCCACAATTTTATCTATCAATGGACCCATTCCGTGGGTATTTCAACAAGATATACCACACGTCAGGGGTTGAAACAGAGCGGATTCGAATGTCAATAATTTGGAGTAGCAACCATAATCCCTTGATCTGAATATTATACCACATGCGCGGGGATTGCTTTCTCGCAAAGTGTACGAGTCCGGCACACACTATGAGACAAAATAGGCCTTAACTGAAAAAAAAAATAAAAAAATTTTGGGCTGACATTTCACTGTCTTTAATTGAAAACAAATCGTATTTCTGTTGTCATGTCAAATAAAGGAAAATATTCTCATTATTAAATCTTTACGAAAACATTATAAAAAGCCTTAAAAATAAAAATACTTTCTTGTTGAGTCGTTGAACCTACTCAAGTGAGCCAAAAAAATTTTTTTCAAAACAATATGAACTGCTAGTTTATAGAAGCCATGCGAAACTTCTCGTCTGCCTATTAAATTGAAAACAAAAACAAAGCACTCAAATTTGTTTTTGTTTTCAATATAAATAGACAGACGAGAATTTTTGCATGGCTTCTATTTATAAACTGGCAGTAATTATAAATATTTCTTTTTCAAATCATTTATTAGTTATTATTAAAAATTATTTGCTGCACAAGTTTTGTAATAAATAATTACTTTAAATAAATAAATACATATATCTTTCGTCAACTAAAATGCAAATTAACTTGACATGATATAAATTTCTTCTAAGATCACAATTAATTGATATTAACAAAAAAAAATGGTTTCTTCTTCTAATGTAGCTTAAAATACATTAAGAGGTGTATTATTTAATTTTGTACATGTAAGTATTTATTTAATTTCACAATTTTAATTCATTTTACAATTTAGATGGCAATTAGTATTAAATATTAATAAATATTTATTTTAAGTAAATGTATGGAGATCATAATTGAACACTTAACATTTGAAGTAGTTTTGATCTCCTGATTTTTTTTACTAATTTTATAATATTTAATTGTTCGTTTTATAATATTTAATTGTTTTTGTAGCGTTTTGCTTGAAGGCAATCTGGCTTTATATCTGAGGGAGCTGAATCTTCGGGAGCTGAATCCTCGGGAGTATTTTCTTCGTCATTTTCAGGTGAAGCAATATAATGATTGATATCGTGTAGTGGAGCAAATTTTAATCCTTTTGTTAGGTCTACGGAGCGCACAAATCTTTTGGCATGTGAGGATGCATTTTGTAAACCACTTTGCTCTGGTTGTTCTACAGTTATCTGCTCTTCTGCTAGATCATCTGCATACCTGGTTGCTGTTTCAAGGGTGTCGGGCTGTTGTTGTTGTCCTTTTAAACTTTCATCGCCATTTTCAGTGAAGTTGATGGCAGCGGCACTAGTATAATATACTAGCGTTAAAACAAAAAATATAATGTGAAATTCCCGTGCGATCTTCATCTTAACACTTGTGATACGAGACTAAATTGAAATTGTACTGTGTTTTCAAATTTTATTCAAACCTTTTATATACTTTCTTCTTTTTGGTGAAATTAAATATTTATCCTCCATTTCAAAAGACTTTATTTTTAAGAAATAGCTGTGTATACCTGTAATTTATGATTCAGTAATATCTTTACTATTTTAGGTATGGTTTTCTTTTGAAGTAATTAGCGTCTTGTTGTATGCAAAAAAAAAGAATCTATTGTATTCAAAACACATTTTTGTTTTCTTTTTCATTTTTATCAAGGACATGACCAGAAATATACCCAAAGTATTTTCCTATTTAAGCCGAAAAAATCCATCAGGTATCCTAAATCAACCTCTTGTGATCACAAGCAAGATAAACTAAATTAGTCGTATTCATTGGTGTACTGTTCAAAAGATTTATGTAAAATTAATCCAGTAGTCGCCGGTATATATTTTTAAAGTAATAAATTGTATACAGTTTGTCAAGAAAATTTTTTGACATAGTTGAAATCGTTTTAAATTTTGACTTTCATCGTAAATATTTTTTTCCTTTTTTTTCATTATGAAATTTTTTGTTATAGATTACATTTTATATAAATTTAAGTGAACAAATAGTCATATGATAGTTTTAAAGCTATATTAATGCATTGACCTTAAACATGAGGCACATTTGGTAAGAAAATTGTGTCCTTTGAATTGCGGCAAAGTTGTGGATACTCCATCTCAAGGTCCAGGTCTACGTCCTGTTCAAAATGTTTGAGTTTATTTGTAAAATAGTATTTCCAAATGGTGAGGGAAAGGTGAAAAGTTTCAGCGGAATATTTAGAAAGAGAAGTTGTCTGACAAGCCGATTTAATGCCAATGACGGCCACAAAAAATTTTTATTTTTGTACACCTTCTTTTGTACATCTTTCCTATTTTTTTTTATATTTTTTTAAATAATACAAGGATGTAAAAACATTTTCTTGACAAAGAAGTTTTTGAACTTTTTTGGTTTAATATAACTTACGACTATTTGTTCACTTAAATGGAAATAAAGTAAAATCTATAACAAAAAATTCATAATGCAAAATAGAAAAAAAAAATTATTTCCGACGAAAGTCTAAATTTAAAATGATCTTAACTATGTCTAAACACTTTCATGACAAACTGTACATGTGAAATTACTACATAAGTAAATTGTTAACATTTGTTTCATGAGTCTTTTGTTTTTAATACATTGGCCAATACCTGCTTCTGCATGAACTCACAACATAGGTATTTATGGCCTAGGCCTTAGAGGTGGAAAACTATCGATAGTGTCACTATCGAAAGTTTTCGATAGCATAAAAATCCTTATCGATATATCGATTTAAGATTATCAAAAGTTAGCAAAACTATCGATATATCGACGATACTATCGTGAAAGTATCGAAGTTGTATGGTTCTCGTATAATGTACATATTTATTTACACTAAAAATTCAAAAAAAAATATTTTTAAGCAAAATAAAACAAAATAAAATAGTTTTATTTGTCAGTTCAAAAAATAACAAAACTCAAATAATTGCATGAAAAATAAGTGAGATCAGTGGAAGAAATTTTGCGTCATCGAGTTATTTTTGTTTATACAAAGTAACATAGTCATTTAAATTTAATTTCCTTTAGTGGTGTACCTTTTACTATCGATAGTGACTAAAAACTATCCGTTGTTTTCAAGTATAATCGATTACATAATTAAAACATCGATAGTCACAAAAAAATTAACTATCAATAGTATCGATAGTGCCATCGATAGTTTTCCACGCCTACTATACTACAAATATTTTTTGCTTTTATCTCAAGGTTTTTTTTAAATGTATTTTCACTAATTAATTAATTTCTCATAAAACAATGTCTTGCCGGCGTAAAGGTACGGTCACACTTGTCAAACATTTGCCCAAAAAAGCGTAATCAACAAACACTAATGAACAATTTTTGATCCAGACACATGTTTATCATATTAAACAGTTTCGAACACAACTAATGTACAATGTCATATAATCCAATGTCATACATATGTATAATACACTTTGACTTGACAAACTTTTGTCTGAATTGAAAATTTTTTCATTAGCATTTAGTGGTTACGCTTTTTTGGGCAAATGTTTGACAACTTTGACCGTAGCTTAAGTCTTGTTTCATCAAAATACTTGAAAAAGAGATAAGAACAATTTATAACGCTAAGTTCCGACAAGAAAATATCAAATTAAATATTGACATTATTTTTAAAGAAAAAAAATCTTAAGGTTTTAAATAACAAGATCTCAGTGACCAAACGTCATGCCCTGTTCGAGAGTTCATATGGTCAGCAAACGTTTCACTCAAAAAAGCGATAGTACCGTTACCGTTACGTCATCTTGTTTAAAATAAATTTCATCTACAATATTTATCTTACAATTGCAAGCAAAGCAAACAAAATCATTTGCGGAATGTTTAATTCCAAGGGTCGTCGGGAAACGATCAGCACCATGAATTCCTCAACACTTTGGGCCACAACAGCAATATTTTAAGTTGTTTTTTAGCAACGCATTCCAACAGCTCAAATTTTTCTAGCACTTTCAAGATTACTGGCCGAGATAGTGTTTTACGACGAACCAAAAATGTACCCACTTGATAAACCGAAATTTTCAAAAACGGTAAAACTAAAAAATAAAAATATTATAAAATCGCCAAATCTAAAAAAATTGCCAAAAACAAAAAAAATATTGCCAAAACGAAAAAAGCACCAAATTAAAAAAAATTTCTAAGACCAAAATGAAAAAAATCGCCAAAGTGAAAAAACCCAAAAACAGAAAAATAATCGCCAAAATTAAAAAAAAAACCCTTAAACAAAAAAATGGCCTAAATGAAAAGATCGCCTAAATAAAAAAAACCTCAAAAACAGAAAAAAATCGCCAAAATGACAAAATCGCCTAAATAAAAAACCCCAAAAAGAGAAAAAATTGCCAAAATGAAAAAATTGCCAAAGTGAAAAAAAGCCAACAACAGAAAAATAATCGCCAAAATGAAAAAAAAATCTCCAAAATAAAAAAAACGTCAAAATTAACAAAAACCCGATAAAAAAATCGCCAAAATGAATAATCCACAAAAACAAGCAAAAAATCGCAAAATGAAAAAATCGCCAAAATGAAAAAAATTGCGAAATTGAAAAAAACCCAAAAAGAGAAAAAAACCCCAAAACGAGAAAAAAGTGACAAAACTTATAAAATTGTTTAAACTGAAAAAACTTAAAAAAAATTTTTTTTGGGTTGAAGTCTACTGACGAGTTCCACAAGCGGGAACGAAATGTATATAGACAATTGCTTAACAATAAAAACAAGCCAATTTTTTTTTGAAAAAAGAAAAAAACCACATCAAAAAATGCTCAAAACCGAATGTACGGAACCCTTGGTGCGCGAGTCAAAGTCGCACTTTACTGAATTTATTTTAATTGCAATGCGTACATAACAACAAGAACAGCGACAACTGAACGCTGAACAACAGGAATTAAAAAGTAAAAGTAAAGGCATTTACCATAGATGAGCAGTACCATTAAAATTTCAGTAAAAATAATAAAAAAAATTTAACCAGTAAATTTTTACTGATTACTAAATTTTTTTTCTACATTCCATAAAGTGCCTGAATGATTTATTGTAAGATGAGGTGCATTGAATTTTCGGTAATGAGTAATGCCCGTATTCATAATGAAATTCTACCAAGTGTCTAAGTGTTTGTCATACAAAACTTTCAAAATTTGAATGAAAAAAACTGCCACTTGCTACAATTTATTATGAATACGGCCTTACGATTTTACAGGTAATGCAAATTAACATTCATTAGCAGTAAAACTTTACTGAATTTTTCAGTAATCAGTAAATTTACTGCTTACTGCAATTTTTAATGCAGTACATACATGCAGTGTTCCCATTTACTAACCAAATAAGTTTAATAAAACAAATGAAAAACCAACAAATTCCTATGTATTTACAATATTGAAAGTTTTGATACACTGAATTAATTAATTAAAAAAAATATACTAAAAGCATATGTACTTCCAACTTAAAAAAAAAAATTTAATTACTAGATGTTTACACATCTCCTCTGTGATCGGACTCACATTGCTTTTTTTATTATTGCGGCTGCATCAATTTTTAAGTTTAAAATGTATCAATTGGTATCTATTCTGATTCACTAGCGTAAACATTATCAGTTGCTTCCGGTCATCTTAACTTGGCAGCAATTTATCACAGCGAAAACAAGGTTTCATTTCATAAAACCAACTTAAAACCCATTCAAAAATGGTTTTAAGTTGTTTTTAACAAAACAATTTTCTATGGTAAAACCAGGTCTTAGCTGTTGATTTTAACGTTAAAACCAATTTTTTTTAAACCATGTCAGTGTGAAAACACTATTAGCTTTGAAAAAAAATCTATTATTCATCTTCAAATTTTGCATTTCATCAATAATTAAAAATTCGCCAGAAATGCAAACTTTAACAAATAGTCTTTAACAAATGTTCGTAGAAAAACCAAATAAAAAAATCTATACTGCAGACAGAGATTAGTTATTGTTTAGTCATTGAATTCTTAAAATGTTTAATAAATTTTTTTTTCGTATAGACACTAAAATAGGGATTGAGCATTAAAAAAAAGATACAAACAAATAAAATAATTTAAAAAAAGGGCTGATGGCCAAAGCAGCTAATGCCCATATTTATATAAATTTAGTCTTAGAATTTATTCTGCAGATTAAATAAATGAATAATAATAATGGCGCATATTCAGAAATTATCACTAAGTGTTAACTTTTTTAAGTACCTATTTAAGTTATTCATAGTTGATTGCTTTCAGCAATAAAAGTTTAGACTAAAATAACTAAATACCAACTAACTAATACATTTAAAGAACAGTTGGTTGATTTCAGTTACAATTTATTTGATAAGTAAAACCAATTTGTGGCTCTTTAAAATGCACAAAACAATAAATACTCTTTATTTTCTAACATTTACCTATATACATAATAAGCTTACCTTATTATCTTTACTTCTTGCATTTCTTTCTATTGCGTCAAAAAAAATATCCATATAAAGCAATAAAATAAATTAGAGATGTGTTTTTGGTCAACAAAATTTTATTGAATTACTTTTTTTTACAGGCCCTTATTTTAATTGATTTATATACAGACTATGACTAAAAAATTACTGTTTTAGAATTTGTAAACTTGTTTAAGTAAATAAAACTGTTTTTTAATAGCTTCATAAGCTTTTTAATTAATTACAGAATTTATCGTTCAAGATATCGACATTTTGTGCTCTCTACATAACAATATTCAAGGTTGCATTTCGTTTACCAGCTGAAAGCAGTTGCTGGACTAGTTATGAATTGTGAATAAGAGCTATAACTATCTATGAACTAGTTTTTAGTTTCTGTTTTATTAGTTTCGACTTTGGTTACGGTTTCTGAATATGCGCCAATAATTTAAAAATTTTAATTTTTTTAATTTTTAAATTTAATAATAAATCCGTTATTAAAAATTTGTAATTGTATATATAAGAAACCCTTTAAATAATATATTTTTACTCTGCAAGAATTAACTACAAACGTTTTTACACATACATACTTTCAACTTTTGCACAAAATCCATCTAGAGTTATTTACCTGTTTAAAATCTGAATTAAATTAAGCGACAATGTATTATTAAAACTAGAATCTAAATATTTACAAAAATGAGCAGTAATCGTATGTGAAGACATATGTAGGCATGCGCAAACATATATATCGTCACCTAAAATTCAAAAGGCCATAAATACACTTTTTACTTTTTTACAGGAAAAGCAGAAAACCTTATAAATTGAACTATTTGTTAGATGGCAAATTGAAAAATGAATAACGTTGGTATTTTTGTACATATCGTCGCTGCTTTAACTAACTTTTTTTGGAAAGTAAGTTAAGTCCTTTACTAGACTTTATAAGTCATAATACACATTGTCTACAATTTTCACGGCTGTAAGCATTACTTTGGTGTTTATATAAGTAAAAAGATTTCTGACGCAGCCATGATAATGAATGTATAAAATCACCATAAAAGCTGCTCTGAAATGTTAGTTAGGTCAGTTAGTTAAAGCAGCGACGATATCTACAAAAATACCAACTTTATTCATTTTTCAATTTGCCAAAAATTTTAAGGAAAGATGTATTTTGGTTAATCACACCATAATCCATCAAAAAGTATATTTTGAATTTTTTGGTTATCACGGTCTTTTGGATTTTAGGTGACGATATGTACATATATCAAGGTTGAATTGTTAAAAATAAGTACTCAAGTAATGCGAGTATTATTGGACATAAAGGAAAATGTGTTTAATTGGCTTTCACGTTCAAGGAAAACTTTTATTGGTGCCATCTTCTTAGAGATCAGCCATTAAGAATAAAAATGCTAGAAAGAGGATTAAAGTTGAGACCTTTTCAACGGAACTAGAAAATTTATTTTCTTTGTTCTTCTATGTTTAAGACTTTTCTTAAAATCGTATCTAAGCCACCGAAAATCGCTGTGTGGGTTGATTGATTGTGCCATTGCGACGCGAGCAAGAAATAGGAAGTGAAACCGAGATTAACGCATTTTATGAACATCTGCTAAGAGTTTTAAAAACTTCTAAAAATTTTTGTTTATTGTGTACATTAGAGTGGTTAAATTTTGTTCTGGACCAAGCGGTTGTAAAAATCGTAAACTACGTCAAACTCTGAGAAGGTTTGACCAAGAAATCATTTTTAACCAGAAACTTCTTTTTTTCGCATTTTATATATTTTTTTATTTGCTAAGATTTTATTGAGTCTTTTAACAAAGTTGACAAAAGCTTTTTTATTTCAGCTTGTTCAGAAGGAAATTTCATGAGCTTTCAAAAGCTGTTTAGATAACTAAACAATTTTTATGTTTAGGTAAAAGCTTTTAATGAAAATTGACATTAAATCATGGAAAAATGGCAAACTTATCATTAAATGGCACAAGAAAAATTTAGAGAAAGTTGTTATGCGAGAAATTTTTAAACCTCTACTTAAATAAGGTATGCAAAATCAAGTTCCGGCCAATGCACGCAGTGTGTATATTTACACGAAGCCGTTCGAGCTGTTTTTACCCCCCTCATAACTTTGTTCCCCGCAATCGTAAAATTACGAAATTCAAACCAGTTAGAATTAATTCATGTAACCTCACATGCGAAAATGTGTTTGCATTCACTGAACTTATGCAGCTCGCAAGTGCTGAAATCAATTTCCAGTTCTGTCGATTTTTTGTTATTTTGTGCACTCTCTGTTGCGAAAGCTTAAGTACAAATAAATATTCGATATTATTAATTTAGGGGTAAACTCAAATGAATTTTATAAACTAGTACAAATGTGAAACACTTATGAAACAGTTTTGCAAAGAGTTTCGGAGCAATGCATTGAGTTAAAGCATAATTTTAAAATTATATCAACGACAAATATTGGCAAAATATTTTTGAGGACAAAAATTATGATTTTTCTTTTGAAATAGGGATTTTTTTGGAGACATGACGTTTTAAATTGGGGACAAGAGGTAAACTTTTTATATACGATGCAAAATAAGTATTGTATGGCACAGTGCAAAGTCAACTTCGTATACGAACATTAAAATACTCATTATGTTTGCTCACTATGAGGTTACAAATGTGTTTTTTATACACTTTATACTGTTGTAGTTGTAGTTATACTAAATGCATGAGTTGAATGAGCTGAATCAATGCAAGTAGTATAAGTATTTTTCTGAAATTACAAATCAGTGTGAGTGTTGTATTGGTATGATGTCGACGTCGCACTTAAGGCCCAACTATAATATGAATAAGCTAGCTTAAGCAACTGTGCGGTTACATATAAAACGCATGTGGCAAACTATAATGTACTTAATAAACTTTTCGTCAAGTTTCGTCAAATGTCATGTGCTTAAGTAAAGTGCCAAACTGAACGCACATTCCGTAAGGAAACAACTGTTTGTGCATTTTTTAAACTCAAACAAGCAGCAGCAGAAAATATTCATTGATTTTAAATATTTTTTCATTGTTTCTTATTTTAAACTCGGAAAATAAAGCAAAACTTTTATTTTCATTGTTTTTTTGCAATACACATATACACACACACACACACACATTTATTTGCTTATGTATATTCAGTCCCAATTTTCACGAGACAATTTTACTTGCGCACGTCATAAAATTTTTTAATTAAACTTGCTGTAGCGTTTAGATAGAGCAAGTTTACTTGACCATTTTATTTCTTTTTATTTGAAGTAAATTAACAATTGTTATTAATATTCTCACAAAACAAACACTTCGAGCCACAATGAATTTTGCAGACGAAAAACCAGAACAGAAAACAAACACAAATGAAAAGGAATGTCAAATTTGATATAGAGCGAATGATAGCAAAAACAGAATTGCCATGTACAGGGAAGTCTGTACGGCAATTCTGCTGGTTTTCACACTCCTCACTTCTTTGTTCCTCAAATTCAAGACTTGCGCAAGTAAAATTGCCTCGTGAAAATTGGGACTCACTGTTGTACTTTTTAGTAGGCAAAACAAATAAAACAAGTAATAAGGTGATGGATATATTTATATGTGAATTTTTAATAGATTAGGACATTCTTTCAAGTTAGTTTTATTGAACTGCATTCATTTGGGAGTTATGAGAAGAAACAAAATTACTACAACATTATTGACAATACCTAGATGTGCAGCTGTGGCTAAAGAATACTTAAGTGCATGTAAGTATATTATGGCCACCTAAAAGTCACATCTGAATTGTTTAAGCATTTGACAGACTTATCGTTCAATTCTGACATTAGCTTAAGCCAGCTTATTCATATTATAGTTGGGCCTTTATACTTATTGCAACCTACACTTATAAATCAATATTGTTGTGAGTGTGCGTAAATCAGAGTAGTTGATTTTAAATGATGTCTACTCACTTATATTTAAAATTTTATGAATCAGCATAAATAGCGAAAACATGATTCATTGTGAGATTGAATTTCTGACATCTAAAATTAACACGTATAGTTACAAAGTTGTACTTGAAAGGATGTTTCCACAATTTTCTCTATCGATGGACCCATTCCGTGCGTATTTCAACAAGATATACCACACGTCAGGGGTTGAAACAGAGCTGATACGAATGTCAATAATTTGGAGTAGGAACCATAATCCCTTGATCTGGATATTATACCACATGCGCGGGGATTGCTTTCTCGCAAAGTGTACGAGTCCGGCACACACTATGAGACAAAATAAGCCTCAATTGAAAAAAAATTTAAAAAATTTGGGCTGACATTTCACTGTCTTTAATTGAAAACAAATCGTATTTCTGTTGTCATGTCATATAAAGGAAAATATTCTCATTATTAAATCTTTACGGAAACATTATAAAAAGCCTTAAAACTAAAAATAAGTTCTTGTTGAGCCTTTGAATTAACGACGTTGAACCTACTCAAGTGAGCCAAAAAAATTTTTTCAAAACCATATGAACTGCCAGTTTATAGAAGCCATGGGAAAATTCTCGTCTGCCTATTAAATTGAAAACAAAAACAAAGCACTCAAATTTGTTTTTGTTTTCAATATATTATAATAGTAATTATAAATATTTCTTTTTTAAATCATTTATTAGTTATTATTAAAACTTATTTGCTTTTCGTCATATGTTGTGCAAGATTTTACCATTTAAAAGTCTAATATAATTATAAGCTAAGCCAGTTTTCACAAAAATTTAGTTTATATGTAAAGAAAATTGTGAACCTATTCAAGTGAGCGGCAGTGTATTTTACAATAATACATTAAAACTGGGCTGCTGCGCAAGGCATTAACTGTTTATTGTTATAAATCGAAAAATCTTAAAGTTTTGTAAAAAATAATTACTTTAAATAAATATATATATCTTTCGTCAACTAAAATGCAAATTAACTTGACATGATATAAATTTCTTCTAAGATCACAATTAATTGATATTAACAAAAAAAAAATGATTTCTTCTTCTAATGTAGCTTAAAATACATTAAGAGGTGTATTATTTAATTTTGTACATGTAAGTATTTATTTAATTCCACAATTTTAAGTCATTTTACAATTTAGATGGCAATTAGTATTAAATATTATAAATATTTATTTTAAGTAAATGTATGGAGATCATAATTGAACACTTAACATTTGAAGTAGTTTTGATCTAGTGTCTACTCCTGATTTTTTTTTTTTACTAATTTTATAATACTTAATTTTTCGTTTTATAATATTTAATTGTTGTTGTAGCGTTTTGCTTGAAGGGTATCTGGCATTGTATCTGAGGGAGCTGAATCTTCGGGAGTATTTTCTTCGTCATTTTCAGGTGAAGCAATATAATGATTGATATCGTGTAGTGGAGCAAATTTCAATCCTTTTGTTAGGTCTACGGAGCGCACAAATCTTTTGGCATGTGAGGGTGCATTTTGTAAACCACTTTGCTCTGGTTGTTCCACAGTTATCTGCTTTTCTGCTAGATCATCTGCATACCTGGTTGCTGTTTCAAGGGTGTCGGGCTGTTGTTGTTTTTCTTTTAAAGTTTCGTCGCCATTTTCAGTGAACTTGATGGCAGCGGCACTAGTATAATATACTAGCGTTAAAACAAAAAATATAATGTGAAATTCCCGTGCGATCTTCATCTTAACACTTGTGATACGAGACTAAATTGAAATTGTACTGTGTTTTCAAATTTTATTCAAACCTTTTATATACTTTCTTCTTTTTGGTGAAATTAAATATTTATCCTCCATTTCAAAAGACTTTATTTTTAAGAAATAGCTGTGTATAGCTGTAATTTATAATTCAGTAATATCTTTACTATTTTAGGTATGGTTTTCTTTTGAAGTAATTAGCGTCTTGTTGTATGCAAAAAAAAGAATCTATTGTATTCAAAACACATTTTTGTTTTCTTTTTCAGTTTTATCAAGGACATGACCAGTTCACTCTATTCAGTAAACCGGTAGAGAAATAAACCCAAAGTATTTTCCTATTTAAGCCGAAAAAATGCATCAGGTATCCTAAATCAAACTCTTGTGATCACAAGCAAGATAAACTAAAGTAGTCGTATTCATTGGTGTACTGTTCAAAAGATTTATGTAAAATTAATCCAGTAGTCGCCGGTATATATTTTTAAAGTAATAAATTGTATACAGTTTGTCAAGAAAATTTTTTGACATAGTTGAAATCGTTTTAAATTTTGACTTTCATCGTAAATATTTTTTTCCTTTTTTTTCATTATGAAATTTTTTGTTATAGATTATATTTTATATAAATTTAAGTGAACAACTAGTTATATGATAGTTTTAAAGCTATATTAATGCATTGACCTCAAACATGAGGCACATTTGGTAAGAACATTGTGTCCTTTGAATTGCGGCAAAGTTGTGGATACTCCATCTCAAGGTCCAGGTCTACGCCCTGTTCAAAATGTATGAGTTTATTTGGAAAATAGTATTTCCAAATGGTATTTCAAGAACTAAATGGAGTTAAGAACAATAATATGAGGGGAAGGTGAAAAGTTTCAGCGGAATATTTAGAAAGAGAAGTTGTCTGACAAGCCGATTTAATGCCAATGACGGCCACAAAAAATTTTTATTTTTGTACACCTTCTTTTGTACATCTTTCCTATTTTTTTTATATTTTTTTTAAATAATACAAGGATGTAAAAACATTTTCTTGACAAAGAAGTTTTTGAACTTTTTTGGTTTAATATAACTTACGACTATTTGTTCACTTAAATGGAAATAAAGTAAAATCTATAACAAAAAATTCATAATGCAAAATAGAAAAAAAAATTATTTCCGACGAAAGTCTAAATTTAAAATGATCTTAAAAATGTCAAAATACTTTCATGACAAACTGTACATATGAAATTAATAAGTAAATTGTTAACATTTGTTTCATGAGTCTTTTGTTTTTAATACATTGGCCAATACCTGCTTCTGCATGAACTCACAACATAGGTATTTATGGCCTAGGCCTTAGAGGTGGAAAACTATCGATAGTGTTACTATCGAAAGTTTTCGATAGCATAAAAATCCTTATCGATATATCGATTTAAGATTATCAAAAGTTAGAAAAACTATCGATATATCGACGATACTATCGTGATAGTATCGAAGTTGTATGGACATATTTATTTACACTAAAAATTAAAAAAAAGATATTTTTAAGCAAAATAAAACAAAATAAAATAGAGTTTTATTTGTCAGTTCAAAAAATAACAAAACTCAAATAATTGCATGAAAAATAAGTGAGATCAGTGGAAGAAATTTTGCGTCATCCAGTTATTTTTGTTTATACAAAGCAACATAGTCATTTAAATTTGTTTCCTTTAGTGGTGTACCTTTTACTATCGATAGTGACTAAAAACTATCCGTTGTTTTCAAGTGCCTATCGATTGCATAATTAAACATCGATAGTCACAAAAAAATTAACTATCAATAGTATCGATAGTGCCATCGATAGTTTTCCACTCCTACTATATTACAAATATTTTTTGCTTTTATCTCAAGGTTTTTTTTAATGTATTTTCACTAATTAATTAATTTCTCATAAAACAATGTCTTGCCGGCGTAAAGGTACGGCCACACTTGTCAAACATTTGCCCAAAAAAGCGTAATCAAAAAACACTAATGAACAATTTTTGATCCAGACACATGTTTATCATATTAAACAGTTTCGAACACAACTAATGTACAATTTTTGATCCAGACACATGTTTATCATATTAAACAGTTTCGAACACAACTAATGTACAATGCCATATAATCCAATGTCATACATATGTATAATACACTTTGACTTGACAAACTTTTGTCTGAATTGAAACTTTTTTTCATTAGCATTTAGTGGTTACGCTTTTTTGGGCAAATGTTTGACAAGTGTGACCGTAGCTTAAGTCTTATATCATCAAAATACTTGAAAAAGAGATAAGAACAATTTATAACGCTAAGTTCCGACAAGAAAATATCAAATTAAATATTGACATTATTTTTAAAGAAAAAAAATCTTAAGGTTTTAAATAACAAGATCTCAGTGACCAAACGTCATGCCCTGCTCGAGAGTTCACATGGTCAGCAAACGTTTCACTCAAAAAAGCGAAAGAACCGTTACACGCCATCTTGTTTAAAATAAATTTCATCTACAATAATATCTTCCAATTGCAAGCAAAGCAAACAAAATCATTTGCGGAATGCTCAATTCTAAAGGTCGTCGGGAAACGATCAGCACCGTGAATTCCTCAACACTTTGGGCCACAACAGCAATATTTTAAGTTGTTTTTTAGCAACGCGCACAACCTACATTTTTCACATCTCTAACTTATTCCAACAGTTCAAATTTTTCTAGCACTTTCAAAATTACTGGCCGAGATAGTGTTTTACGACGAACCAAAAATATACCCACTTGATAAACCGGTAGTTTATCAAGTGGGTACATCTTGAGTCATTAAATCTGGCAAAACGTTGTATTGGAAGTTTGATATAACAATATGAACAGGCCTTATTTGTATTTATGAATTTAATTCTTTGATCCAACGGTTTGGTTTTTAACTTACTTTAATGAAGAATTTAGTATTAAAAAGCATAAAGACCTATCTCGCTTCATTATATCAAATAGATAAATATTAAAAAAAAACAAGTCATAGTGCTATATTCGACTGTGCCGAATTTTATATACCCTTCATTGACGGACGTATGGAGTGTATGTATAAATATATAAGTACATATGTATGTACATACATATTAGTTTTGCGAAAAAATCTATCATGTATTTTTTTTCTTATTTTCCGGTATTTAATAAAACTTTATATTACAAAATTAAAACAAATAAAATATGCCTTTGCAAGTATTGAATGTTAACGCAAAACTGTTCGATTTTGCTGAGCAGATTCAGTGAAATGAAATAGAACATGTTCTTTAATTTATTTTGTAGTTACTACTGTTTCTTAAGCCGCGTTAAATTTCTTGACAGTCGCAACGAATGTATTTAGATTTCTGTATCGTAAAATGTGATGAAAGTATTAATACTTGTATAATAGTCTGAACGGGGCTTTAGCGATAAATTTTATGTTATCACCATTTACTAAACATTAATAAGAACTCGTCTCAAGCTGTCATCGTGTTATTTGAAAGATATTTGTGCTGAGAGCACAATAAGCAACATATCACAAAGCTTTGTAGAACTAAAGAGTGCACATGTTTATGGTTGAACTCGATTCTAATATCAAATTTGAACAAACAAAAAATATCGTGCTCAAATGTATTCCTGAAACATAAAGCATTTAATTAAAGAGAAAAAATAATTATTTGGTTACTTTCATATATCACAGAGGGTTCAAGTTTTCCAACCCTGCACTCATATTTTTCATTTTTAGGATTTTGATGTGTAAACATCTATACGCTAGGGGGTAAACATCTTTTTCACAATACAATCACAAATTTTGAGTGAGATGCACAGCGCGTTGTCAAATCGGTGTGAGCTATATATGAGTGTATTAGTCCTGATTCACACATGTCAGCAGCGATGCCAATTTAGCGCGTTTCGCGCGCTTTTTTCCGTCTTAGCGCGTTTAATAAAAAGAGCGCTAAATTAGCGCTTTTTGAATAAAGTCAATAAAACCATTTCAGTTCAATATTTTTTAACTTTTTTTGCACAAATTTAACAATTTTCTAATACCAAAAACTCTGATAAATTTTTTTAAATCAGTTAATGATTCAGCTGTCGCAAACAAAATTCACTTGATCTTGGTTATAATTAAAAACGCATTTTAATACTGTAATGGCAAATATTTTGAAATTTCACAACTAAAAATATGTTCTACATGCAATGACCCAAGAAATTTACATAAATTACAAAGCATCTACTATAGCTGAAGTACAAAAAGCATTTGAATCGCAAAACTATTCCACAATTTATATGTTGTTACAAAATTTTACAAATAAATTAGAAGTAAAAAATAAGGATTTCGATTATTTGGAAGGCGATTCTGATTCTGTATTAAATAATTTTAGTTTATTAAAACATAATGTCGTGCAAGCAATATTGCAAAATCTGAAAAATTAATTGTGATACGAGTACTAATACATACATCGACTTTTATTGAAATTTAATTTAGCGCGTAGAAAATAGAGCGTTTTTGCTATAAATATTTGACAATGCTGTAACTTAGCGCGTTCTAGCGCGTTTTAAGAAGGGTAGTTGCGCGTTTGGATTGTAAATAGTTGGTATCGCTGCACGTCAGGTCTGAGTCTTCAAGTCTTGAGTTTTTAGGAGAGAGAGGAAAAGAGAATGGAAAGGGATACAGACTTGACCGTACCAGTCAAGTTTGCTTTTTCGTATTGTCTTGTCATTCGTAATACTCTACTACAACACATATTGATGAGACTTGATGAAACAAACTTGACGGTGTGTATGAACGTAAATGCAGGTTCAAAAGAAAATTGAACAAAAACTGATCAGCTTAACCTGATGTGTGTGAATCAGGACTTAGCGTTTGAAAGAAGCAATACAAACTTATTTAAAATATTGTAAATACATAGGAATTTGCTGGTTTTTGTTTGTTTTATTTAACTTGATAATTAATAGCTTTATTAGGGTTCCGTACACCAAAGGTGAAAATGATAATTGCTTTATTAGGGTTCCGTACACCAAAGGTGAAAATGAACCCTATTGTTTTCGCTACGCTGTCCATCCGTCTGTCACAGGGTATTTTCTCGAGAACCGTAAGAGCTACGGACCTGAAATTCAGACACAGTGTGTAGACATTTGGCCGCTACAACAACAAATATATGAGATTTAAAAATTAAAGCGTGTTCCAAAACGAGCAACGAAAAATTTTAAAATCCCATGTAATATACATACAATTGTATGTACATATATGCACTTGAAATCTGTAAAGTTAGTGTATTTTTATTCAGACTACAACAATTAATAGTAAATTTAAAAAATTTTAATTAAAGGGTGTTCCATTAATTTTTTTTTTACAACTTACTGTATATTGGAAACCGTTAGAGCAAAACTCTTGAAATTTTCAAAAACGGTAAAACTAAAAAATAAAAAAATTATAAAATCGCCAAATCTAAAAAAATTGCCAAAAACAAAAAAATATCGCCAAAACGAAAAAAGCACCAAATTAAAAAAATATTCTAGGACTAAAATAAATCGCGAAAAACCGGAAAAATCTCCAAAATGAAAAAAATCGCCAAAGTGAAAAAACCTAAAAATAGAAAAATAATCGCCAAAATTAAAAAAAACCCCTTAAACAAAAAAATGGCCTAAATGAAAAGATCGCCTAAATAAAAAAAACCTCAAAAACAGAAAAAAATCGCCAAAATGAAAAAATCGCCTAAATAAAAAACCCCAAAAACAGAAAAAATTGCCAAAATGAAAAAATTGCCAAAGTGAAAAAAACCAACCACAGAAAAATAATCGCCAAAATGAAAAAAAATCTCCAAAATAAAAAAATCGTCAAAATTAACAAAAACCCGATAAAAAAATCGCCAAAATGAAAAATCCACAAAAACAAACAAAAAATCGCAAAATGAAAAAATCGTCAAAATGAAAAAAATTGCGAAATTGAAAAAAACCAAAAAAGAGAAAAAAAACACCAAAACGAGAAAAAAGCGACAAAACTTATAAAATTGTTTAAACTGAAAAAACTTAAAAAAATTTTTTTTTTGGGTTGAAGTCTACTGACGAGTTCCACAAGCGGGAACGAAATGCATATAGACAATTGCTTAACCATAAAAACAAGCCAATTTTTTTTTTGAAAAAGGAAAAAAGCCACATCAAAAAATGCTCAAAACCGAATGTACGGAACCCTTGGTGCGCGAGTCAAAGTCGCACTTTACTGAATTTATTTTAATTGCACTGCGTACATAACAACAAGAACAGCGACAACTAATCGCTGAACAACAGGAATTAAAAAGTAAAAGTAAAGGCATTTACCATAGATGAGCAGTACCATTAAAATTTCAGTAAAAATAATAAAAAAAATATTAACCAGTAAATTTTTACTGATTACTAAAATTTTTTTCTACATTCCATAAAGTGCCTGAATGATTTATTGTAAGATGAGGTGCATTGAATTTTCAGTAATGAGTAATGCCCGTATTCATAATGAAATTCTACCAAGTGGCTAAATGTTTGTCATACAAAACTTTCAAAATTTGAATGAAAAAAAATGCCACTTGCTACAATTTATTATGAATACGGCCTTACGATTTTACAGGTAATGCAAATTAAATTTCATTAGCAGTAAAACTTTACTGAATTTTTTCAGTAATCAGTAAATTTACTGCTTACTGCAATTTTTAATGCAGTACATACATGCAGTGTTCCCATTTACTAACCAAATAAGTTTAATAAAACAAATGAAAAACCAACAAATTCCTATGTATTTACAATATTGAAAGTTTTGATACATTGAATTAATTAATTAAAAAAAATATACTAAAAGCATATGTACTTCCAACTTAAAAAAAAAATTTTAATTACTAGATGTTTACACATCTCCTCTGTGATCGGACTCACATTGCTTTTTTTATTATTGCGGCTGCATCAATTTTTAAGTTTAAAATGTATCAATTGGTATCTATTCTGATTCACTAGCGTAAACATTATCAGTTGCTTCCGGTCATCTTAACTTGGCAGCAATTTATCACAGCGAAAACAAGGTTTCATTTCATAAAACCAACTTAAAACCCATTCAAAAATGGTTTTAAGTTGTTTTTAACAAAACAATTTTCTATGGTAAAACCAGGTCTTAGCTGTTGATTTTAACGTTAAAACCAATTTTTTTAAAACCACGTCAGTGTAAAAACACTATTAGCTTTGAAAAAAAAAATCTATTATTCATATACAAATTTTGCATTTCATCAATAATTAAAAATTCGCCAGAAATGCAAACTTTAACAAATAGTCTTTAACAAATGTTCGTAGAAAAACCAAATAAAAAAATCTATACTGCAGACAGAGATAAGTTATTGTTTAGTCATTGAATTCTTAAAATGTTTAATAAATTTTTTTTTCGTATAGACACTAAAATAGGGATTGAGCATTAAAAAAAAGATACAAACAAATAAAATAATTTAAAAAAGGGCTGATGGCCAAAGCAGCTAATGCCCATATTTATATAAATTTAGTCTTAGAATTTATTCTGCAGATTAAATAAATGAATAATAATAATGGCGCATATTCAGAAATTATCACTAAGTGTTAACTTTTTTAAGTACCTATTTAAGTTATTCATAGTTGATTGCTTTCAGCAATAAAAGTTTAGACTAAAATAACTAAATACCAACTAACTAATACATTCAAAGAACAGCTGGTTGATTTCAGTTACAATTTATTTGAAAAGTAAAACCAATTTGTGGCTCTTTAAAATGCACAAAACAATAAATACTCTTTATTTTCTAACATTTACCTATATACATAATAAGCTTACCTTATTATCTTTACTTCTTGCATTTCTTTCTATTGCGTCAAAAAAAATATCCATATAAAGCAATAAAATAAATTAGAGATGTGTTTTTGGTCAACAAAATTTTATTGAATTACTTTTTTTTACAGGCCCTTATTTTAATTGATTTATATACAGACTATGACTAAAAAATTACTGTTTTAGAATTTGTAAACTTGTTTAAGTAAATAAAACTGTTTTTTAATAGCTTCATAAGCTTTTTAATTAATTGCAGAATTTATCGTTCAAGATATCGACATTTTGTGCTCTCTACATAACAATATTCAAGGTTGCATTTCGTTTACCAGCTGACAGCAGTTGCTGGACTAGTTACGAATTGTGAATAAGAGCTATAACTATCTATGAACTAGTTTTTAGTTTCTGTTTTATTAGTTTCGACTTTGGTTACGGTTTCTGAATATGCGCCAATAATTTAAAAATTTAAATTTTTTTAATTTCTAAATTTAATAATAAATCCGTTATTAAAAATTTGTAATTGTATTTATATATAAGAAACCCTTTAAATAATATATTTTTACTCTGCAAGAATTAACTACAAACGTTTTTACACATACATACTTTCAACTTTTGCACAAAATCCATGTAGAGTTATTTACCTGTTTAAAATCTGAATTAAATTAAGCGACAATGTATTATTAAAACTAGAATCTAAATATTTACAAAAATGAGCAGTAATCGTATGTGAAGACATATGTAGGCATGCGCAAACATATATATCGTCACCTAAAATTCAAAAGGCCATAAATACACTTTTTACTTTTTTACAGGAAAAGCAGAAAACCTTATAAATTGAACTATTTGTTAGATGGCAAATTGAGAAATGAATAACGTTGGTATTTTTGTACATATCGTCGTTGCTTTAACTAACTTTTTTTGGAAAGTAAGTTAAGTCCTTTACTAGACTTTATAAGTCATAATACACATTGTCTACAATTTTCACGACTGTAAGCATTACTTTGGTGTCTATATAAGTAAAAAGATTTCTGACGCAGCCATGATAATGAATGTATAAAATCACCATAAAAGCTGCTCTCCTGTTAAATTTTTGAAATGTTAGTTAGGTCAGTTAGTTAAAGCAGCGACGATATCTACAAAAATACCAACTTTATTGATTTTTCAATTTGCCAAAAATTTTAAGGAAAGATGTATTTTGGTTATCACACCATAATCCATCAAAAAGTCTATTTTGAATTTTTTGGTTATCACGGTCTTTTGGATTTTAGGTGACGATATGTATATATATCAAGGTTTAATTGTTAAAAATAAGTACTCAAGTAATGCGAGTATTATTGGACATAAAGGAAAATGTGTTTAATTGGCTTTCACGTTCAAGGAAAACTTTTATTGGTGCCATCTTCTTAGAGATCAGCCATTACGAATAAAAATGCTAGAAAGAGGATTAAAGTTGAGACCTTTTCAACGGAACTAGAAAATTTATTTTCTTTGTTCTTCTATGTTTAAGACTTTTCTTAAAATCGTATCTAAGCCACCGAAAATCGCTGTGTGGGTTGATTGATTGTGCCATTGCGACGCGAGCAAGAAATAGGAAGTGAAACCGAGATTAACGCATTTTATGAACATCTGCTAAGAGTTTTAAAAAGTTCTAAAATTTTTGTTTATTGTGTACATTAGAATGGTTAAATTTTGTTCTCGACCAAGCGGCACAAGAAAAATTTAGAGAAAGTTGTTATGCGAGAAATTTTTAAACCTCTACTTAAATAAGGTATGCAAAATCAAGTTCCGGCCAATGCACGCAGTGTGTATATTTACACGAAGCCGTTCGAGCTGTTTTTACCCCCCTCATAACTTTGTTCCCCGCAATCGTAAAATTACGAAATTCAAACCAGTTAGAATTAATTCATGTAACCTCACATGCGAAAATGTGTTTGCATTCACTGAACTTATGCAGCTCGCAAGTGCTGAAATCAATTTCCAGTTCTGTCGATTTTTTGTTATTTTGTGCACTCTCTGTTGCGAAAGCTTAAGTACAAATAAATATTCGATATTATTAATTTAGGGGTAAACTCAAATGAATTTTATAAACTAGTACAAATGTGAAACACTTATGAAACAGTTTTGCAAAGAGTTTCGGAGCAATGCATTGAGTTAAAGCATAATTTTAAAATTATATCAAAGACAAATATTGGAAAAATATTTTTGAGGACAAAAATTGTGATTTTTCTTTTGAAATAGGGATTTTTTTTGGAGACATGACGTTTTAAATTGGGACAAGAGGTAAACTTTTTATAGACGATGCAAAATAAGTATTGTATGGCAAAGTGCAAAGTCAACTTCGTATACGAACATTAAAATATTCATTATGTTTGCTCACTATGAGGTTACAAATGTGTTTTTTTATACACTTTATACTGTTGTTGTTGTAGTTATACTAAATGGATGAGTTGAATGAGCTGAATCAATGCAAGTAGTATAAGTATTTTTCTGAAATTATAAATCAGTGTGAGTGTTCTATTGGTATGATGTCGACGTCGCACTTATACTTATTGCAACCTACACTTATAAATCAATATTGTTGTGAGTGTGCGTAAATCAGAGTAGTTGATTTTAAATGATGTCTACTCACTTATATTTAAAATTTTATGAATCAGCATGAATAGCGAAAACATGATTCATTGCCAATCACTGATTCAGGTGGATGGTTACAATTATTATTTCCGTGACCTACCTAGAGAAGATAGTTATCTTAGTAGTTTGCAAAGCTGTGAAAGTAGTGTACTGGATTTTTGTGGCGATTGCCCATTATGGTTGAAGCGAGATTGAATTTCTGACATCTAAAATTAATACGTATAGTTACAAAGTTGTACTTGAAAGGGTGTTTCCACAATTTTCTCTATCGATGGACCCATTCCGTGCGTATTTCAACAAGATAATCCACACGTCAGGGGTTGAAACAGAGCTGATTCGAATGTCAATAATTTGGAGTAGCAACCATAATCCCTTGATCTGGATATTATACCACATGCGCGGGAATTGCTTTCTCGCAAAGTGTACGAGTCCGGCACACACTATGAGACAAAATAAGCCTTAATTGAAAAAAAATTAAAAAAAATTGGGCTGACATATTACTGTCTTTAATTGTAAACAAATCGTATTTCTGTTGTCATGTCATATAAAGGAAAATATTCTCATTATTAAATCTTTACGGAAACATTATAAAAAGAATTAAAAAAAATACTTTCTTGTTGAGTCGTTGAACCTACTCAAGTGAGCCAAAAAATTTTTTTTCAAAACAATATGAACTGCCAGTTTATAGAAGCCATGTGAAAGTTCTCGTCTGCCTATTAAATTGAAAACAAAAACAAAGCACTCAAATTTGTTTTTGTTTTCAATATATTATAATAGTAATTATAAATATTTCTTTTTTAAATCATTTATTAGTTATTATTAAAACTTATTTGCTGCACAAGTTTTGTAATAAATAATTACTTTAAATAAATAAATACATATATCTTTCGTCAACTAAAATGCAAATTAACTTGACATGATATAAATTTCTTCTAAGATCACAATTAATTGATATTAACAAAAAAAAAATGGTTTCTTCTTCTAATGTAGCTTAAAACACATTAAGAGGTGTATTATTTAATTTTGTACATGTAAGTATTTATTTAATTCCACAATTTTAAGTCATTTTACAATTTAGATGGCAATTAGTATTAAATATTAATAAATATTTATTTTAAGTAAATGTATGGAGATCATAATTGAACACTTAACATTTGAAGTAGTTTTGATCTAGTGTCTACTCCTGATTTTTTTTTTTACTAATTTTATAATATTTAATTTTTCGTTTTATAATATTTAATTGTTGTTGTAGCGTTTTGCTTGAAGGCAATCTGGCTTTGTATCTGAGGGAGCTGAATCTTCGGGAGCTGAATCTGCGGGAGTATTTTCTTCGTCATTTTCAGGTGAAGCAATATAATGATTGATATCGTGTAGTGGAGCAAATTTTAATCCTTTTGTTAGGTCTACGGAGCGCACAAATCTTTTGGCATGTGAGGGTGCATTTTGTAAACCACTTTGCTCTGATTGTTCCACAGTTATCTGCTTTTCTGCTAGATCATCTGCATACCTGGTTGCTGTTTCAAGGGTGTCGGGCTGTTGTTGTTTTTCTTTTAAAGTTTCGTCGCCATTTTCAGTGAAGTTGATGGCAGCGGCACTAGTATAATATACTAGCGTTAAAACAAAAAATATAATGTGAAATTCCCGTGCGATCTTCATCTTAACACTTGTGATACGAGACTAAATTGAAATTGTACTGTGTTTTCAAATTTTATTCAAACCTTTTATATACTTTCTTCTTTTTGGTGAAATTAAATATTTATCCTCCATTTCAAAAGACTTTATTTTTAAGAAATAGCTGTGTATAGCTGTAATTTATAATTCAGTAATATCTTTACTATTTTAGGTATGGTTTTCTTTTGAAGTAATTAGCGTCTTGTTGTATGCAAAAAAAAAGAGTCTATTGTATTCAAAACACATTTTTGTTTTCTTTTTCATTTTTATCAAGGACATGACCAGAAATATACCCAAAGTATTTTCCTATTTAAGCCGAAAAAATCCATCAGGTATCCTAAATCAACCTCTTGTGATCACAAGCAAGATAAACTAAATTAGTCGTATTCATTGGTGTACTGTTCAAAAGATTTATGTAAAATTAATCCAGTAGTCGCCGGTATATATTTTTAAAGTAATAAATTGTATACAGTTTGTCAAGAAAATTTTTTGACATAGTTGAAATCGTTTTAAATTTTGACTTTCATCGTAAATATTTTTTTCCTTTTTTTTCATTATGAAATTTTTTGTTATAGATTATATTTTATATAAATTTAAGTGAACAAATAGTCATATGATAGTTTTAAAGCTATATTAATGCATTGACCTTAAACATGAGGCACATTTGGTAAATTGCGGCAAAGTTGTGGATACTCCATCTCAAGGTCCAGGTCTACGCCCTGTTCAAAATGTATGAGTTTATTTGGAAAATAGTATTTCCAAATGGTATTTCAAGAACTAAATGGAGTTAAGAACAATAATATGAGGGGAAGGTGAAAAGTTTCAGCGGAATATTTAGAAAGAGAAGTTGTCTGACAAGCCGATTTAATGCCAATGACGGCCGCAAAAAATTTTTATTTTTGTACACCTTCTTTTGTACATCTTTCCTATTTTTTTTATATTTTTTTTAAATAATACAAGGATGTAAAAACATTTTCTTGACAAAGAAGTTTTTGAACTTTTTTGGTTTAATATAACTTACGACTATTTGTTCACTTAAATGGAAATAAAGTAAAATCTATAACAAAAAATTCATAATGCAAAATAGAAAAAAAAATTATTTCCGACGAAAGTCTAAATTTAAAATGATCTTAACTATGTCAAAACACTTTCATGACAAACTGTACATATGAAATTAATAAGTAAATTGTTAACATTTGTTTCATGAGTCTTTTGTTTTTAATACATTGGCCAATACCTGCTTCTGCATGAACTCACAACATAGGTATTTATGGCCTAGGCCTTAGAGGTGGAAAACTATCGATAGTGTCACTATCGAAAGTTTTCGATAGCATAAAAATCCTTATCGATATATCGATTTAAGATTATCAAAAGTTAGCAAAACTATCGATATATCGACGATACTATCGTGATAGTATCGAAGTTGTATGGACATATTTATTTACACTAAAAATTAAAAAAAAGATATTTTTAAGCAAAATAAAACAAAATAAAATAGAGTTTTATTTGTCAGTTCAAAAAATAACAAAACTCAAATAATTGCATGAAAAATAAGTGAGATCAGTGGAAGAAATTTTGCGTCATCCAGTTATTTTTGTTTATACAAAGCAACATAGTCATTTAATTTTTTTTCCTTTAGTGGTGTACCTTTTACTATCGATGGTGACTAAAAACTATCCGTTGTTTTCAAGTGCTAATTGATTGCATAATTAAAACATCGATAGTCACAAAAAAATTAACTATCAATAGTATCGATAGTGCCATCGATAGTTTTCCACTCCTACTATATTACAAATATTTTTTGCTTTTATCTCAAGGTTTTTTTTAAATGTATTTTCAATAATTAATTAATTTCTCATAAAACAATGTCTTGCCGGCGTAAAGGTACGGCCACACTTGTCAAACATTTGCCCAAAAAAGCGTAATCAAAAAACACTAATGAACAATTTTTGATCCAGACACATGTTTATCATATTAAACAGTTTCGAACACAACTAATGTACAATTTTTGATCCAGACACATGTTTATCATATTAAACAGTTTCGAACACAACTAATGTACAATGCCATATAATCCAATGTCATACATATGTATAATACACTTTGACTTGACAAACTTTTGTCTGAATTGAAACTTTTTTTCATTAGCATTTAGTGGTTACGCTTTTTTGGGCAAATGTTTGACAAGTGTGACCGTAGCTTAAGTCTTATATCATCAAAATACTTGAAAAAGAGATAAGAACAATTTATAACGCTAAGTTCCGACAAGAAAATATCAAATTAAATATTGACATTATTTTTAAAGAAAAAAAATCTTAAGGTTTTAAATAACAAGATCTCAGTGACCAAACGTCATGCCCTGCTCGAGAGTTCACATGGTCAGCAAACGTTTCACTCAAAAAAGCGAAAGAACCGTTACACGCCATCTTGTTTAAAATAAATTTCATCTACAATAATATCTTCCAATTGCAAGCAAAGCAAACAAAATCATTTGCGGAATGCTCAATTCTAAAGGTCGTCGGGAAACGATCAGCACCGTGAATTCCTCAACACTTTGGGCCACAACAGCAATATTTTAAGTTGTTTTTTAGCAACGCGCACAACCTACATTTTTCACATCTCTAACTTATTCCAACAGTTCAAATTTTTCTAGCACTTTCAAAATTACTGGCCGAGATAGTGTTTTACGACGAACCAAAAATATACCCACTTGATAAACCGGTAGTTTATCAAGTGGGTACATCTTGAGTCATTAAATCTGGCAAAACGTTGTATTGGAAGTTTGATATAACAATATGAACAGGCCTTATTTGTATTTATGAATTTAATTCTTTGATCCAACGGTTTGGTTTTTAACTTACTTTAATGAAGAATTTAGTATTAAAAAGCATAAAGACCTATCTCGCTTCATTATATCAAATAGATAAATATTAAAAAAAACAAGTCATAGTGCTATATTCGACTGTGCAGAATTTTATATACCCTTCATTGACGGACGTATGGAGTGTATGTATAAATATATAAGTACATATGTCTGTACATACATATTAGTTTTGCGAAAAAATCTATCATGTATTTTTTTTCTTATTTTCCGGTATTTAATAAAACTTTATATTACAAAATTAAAACAAATAAAATATGCCTTTGCAAGTATTGAATGTTAACGCAAAACTGTTCGATTTTGCTGAGCAGATTCAGTGAAATGAAATAGAACATGTTCTTTAATTTATGTATTTTGTAGTTACTACTGTTCCTTAAGCCGCGTTCAGACTATTATACTTTGTATTTTACGTTAAATTTCTTGACAGTCGCAACGAATGTATTTAGATTTCTGTATCGTAAAATGTGATGAAAGTATTAATACTTGTATAATAGTCTGAACGGGGCTTTAGCGATAAATTTTATATTATCACCATTTACTAAACATTAATAAGAACTCGTCTCAAGCTGTCATCGTGTTATTTGAAAGATATTTGTGCTGAGAGCACAATAAACAACATATCACAAAGCTTTGTAGGACTAAAGAGTGCACATGTTTATGGTTGAACTCAATTCTAATATCAAATTTGAACAAACAAAAAATATCGTGCTCAAATGTATTCCTGAAACATAAAGCATTTAATTAAAGAGAAAAAATAATTATTTGGTTACTTTCATATATCACAGAGGGTTCAAGTTTTCCAACCCTGCACTCATATTTTTCATTTTTAGGATTTTGATGTGTAAACATCTATACGCTAGGGGGTAAACATCTTTTTCACAATACAATCAAAAATTTTGAGTGAGATGCACACCGCGTTGTCAAATCGGTGTGAGCTATATATGAGTGTATTAGTCCTGATTCACACATGTCAGCAGCGATGCCAATTTAGCGCGTATCGCGCGCTTTTTTCCGTCTTAGCGCGTTTAATAAAAAGAGCGCTAAATTAGCGCTTTTTGAATAAAGTCAATAATACCATTTCAGTTCAATATTTTTTAACTTTTTTTGCATAAATTAACAATTTTCTAATATCAAAAACTCTGATAAATTTTTTTAAATTAGTTAATGATTCAGCTGTCGCAAACAAAATTCGCTTGATCTTGGTTATAATTAAAAACGCATTTTAATACTGTAATGGCAAATATTTTGAAATTTCACAACTAAAAATATGTTCTACATGCAATGACCCAAGAAATTTACATAAATTACAAAGCATCTACTATAGCTGAAGTACAAAAAGCATTTGAATCGCAAAACTATTCCACAATTTATATGTTGTTACAAAATTTTACAAATAAATTAGAAGTAAAAAATAAGGATTTCGATTATTTGGAAGGCGATTCTGATTCTGTATTAAATAATTTTAGTTTATTAAAACATAATGTCGTGCAAGCAATATTGCAAAATCTGAAAAATTAATTGTGATACGAGTACTAATACATACATCGACTTTTATTGAAATTTAATTTAGCGCGTAGAAAATAGAGCGTTTTTGCTATAAATATTTGACAATGCTGTAACTTAGCGCGTTCTAGCGCGTTTTAAGAAGGGTAGTTGCGCGTTTGGATTGTAAATAGTTGGTATCGCTGCACGTCAGGTCTGAGTCTTCAAGTCTTGAGTTTTTGGAGAGAGAGGAAAAGAGAATGGAAAGGGATACAGACTTGACCGTACCAGTCAAGTTTGCTTTTTCGTATTGTCTTGTCATTCGTAATACTCTACTACAACACAAATTGATGAGACTTGATGAAACAAACTTGACGGTGTGTATGAACGTAAATGCAGGTTCAAAAGAAAATTGAACAAAAACTGATCAGCTTAACCTGATGTGTGTGAATCAGGACTTAGCGTTTGAAAGAAGCAATACAAACTTATTTAAAATATTGTAAATACATAGGAATTTGCTGGTTTTTGTTTGTTTTATTTAACTTGATAATTAATTGCTTTATTAGGGTTCCGTACACCAAAGGTGAAAATGATAATTGCTTTATTAGGGTTCCGTACACCAAAGGTGAAAATGAACCCTATTGTTTTCGCTACGCTGTCCATCCGTCTGTCACAGGGTATTTTCTCGAGAACCGTAAGAGCTACGGACCTGAAATTCAGACACAGTGTGTAGACATTTGGCCGCTACAACAACAAATACATGAGATTTAAAAATTAAAGCGTGTTCCAAAACGAGCAACGAAAAATTTTAAAATCCCATGTAATATACATACAATTGTATGTACATATATGCACTTGAAATCTGTAAAGTTAGTGTATTTTTATTCAGACTACAACAATTAATAGTAAATTTAAAAAATTTTAATTAAAGGGTGTTCCATCAGTTTTTTTTTACAACTTACTGTATCTTGGAAACCGTTAGAGCAAAACTCTTGAAATTTTCAAAAACGGTAAAACTAAAAAATAAAAAAAATTATAAAATCGCCAAATCTAAAAAAATTGCCAAAAACAAAAAAAATATCGCCAAAACGAAAAAAGCACCTAATTAAAAAAAATTTCTAGGACGAAAATAAATCGCAAAAAAACGGAAAAATCTCCAAAATGAAAAAAATCGCCAAAGTGAAAAAAAACCTAAAAATAGAAAAATAATCGCCAAAATTAAAAAAAACCCCTTAAACAAAAAAATGGCCTAAATGAAAAGATCGCCTAAATAAAAAAAACCTCAAAAACAGAAAAAAATCGCCAAAATGAAAAAATCGCCTAAATAAAAAACCCCAAAAACAGAAAAAATTGCCAAAATGAAAAAATTGCCAAAGTGAAAAAAACCAACCACAGAAAAATAATCGCCAAAATGAAAAAAATCTCCAAAATAAAAAAATCGTCAAAATTAACAAAAACCCGATAAAAAAATCGCCAAAATGAAAAATCCACAAAAACAAACAAAAAATCTCAAAATGAAAAAATCGTCAAAATGAAAAAAATTGCGAAATTGAAAAAAACCAAAAAAGAGAAAAAAAACACCAAAACGAGAAAAAAGCGACAAAACTTATAAAATTGTTTAAACTGAAAAAACTTAAAAAAATTTTTTTTTTGGGTTGAAGTCTACTGACGAGTTCCACAAGCGGGAACGAAATGCATATAGACAATTGCTTAACCATAAAAACAAGCCAATTTTTTTTTTGAAAAAGGAAAAAAGCCACATCAAAAAATGCTCAAAACCGAATGTACGGAACCCTTGGTGCGCGAGTCAAAGTCGCACTTTACTGAATTTATTTTAATTGCACTGCGTACATAACAACAAGAACAGCGACAACTAATCGCTGAACAACAGGAATTAAAAAGTAAAAGTAAAGGCATTTACCATAGATGAGCAGTACCATTAAAATTTCAGTAAAAATAATAAAAAAAATATTAACCAGTAAATTTTTACTGATTACTAAAATTTTTTTCTACATTCCATAAAGTGCCTGAATGATTTATTGTAAGATGAGGTGCATTGAATTTTCAGTAATGAGTAATGCCCGTATTCATAATGAAATTCTACCAAGTGGCTAAATGTTTGTCATACAAAACTTTCAAAATTTGAATGAAAAAAACTGCCACTTGCTACAATTTATTATGAATACGGCCTTACGATTTTACAGGTAATGCAAATTAAATTTCATTAGCAGTAAAACTTTACTGAATTTTTTCAGTAATCAGTAAATTTACTGCTTACTGCAATTTTTAATGCAGTACATACATGCAGTGTTCCCATTTACTAACCAAATAAGTTTAATAAAACAAATGAAAAACCAACAAATTCCTATGTATTTACAATATTGAAAGTTTTGATACATTGAATTAATTAATAAAAAAAAATATACTAAAAGCATATGTACTTCCAACTTAAAAAAAAATTTTAATTACTAGATGTTTACACATCTCCTCTGTGATCGGACTCACATTGCTTTTTTTATTATTGCGGCTGCATCAATTTTTAAGTTTAAAATGTATCAATTGGTATCTATTCTGATTCACTAGCGTAAACATTATCAGTTGCTTCCGGTCATCTTAACTTGGCAGCAATTTATCACAGCGAAAACAAGGTTTCATTTCATAAAACCAACTTAAAACCCATTCAAAAATGGTTTTAAGTTGTTTTTAACAAAACAATTTTCTATGGTAAAACCAGGTCTTAGCTGTTGATTTTAACGTTAAAACCAATTTTTTTTTAAACCATGTCAGTGTGAAAACACTATTAGCTTTGAAAAAAAAATCTATTATTCATCTACAAATTTTGCATTTCATCAATAATTAAAAATTCGCCAGAAACGCAAACAAATAGTCTTTAAGAAATGTTCGTAGAAAAACCAAATAAAAAAATCTATACTGCAGACAGAGATTAGTTATTGTTTAGTCATTGAATTCTTAAAATGTTTAATAAATTTTTTTTTCGTATAGACACTAAAATAGGGATTGAGCATTAAAAAAAAGATACAAACAAATAAAATAATTTAAAAAAAGGGCTGATGGCCAAAGCAGCTAATGCCCATATTTATATAAATTTAGTCTTAGAATTTATTCTGCAGATTAAATAAATGAATAATAATAATGGCGCATATTCAGAAATTATCACTAAGTGTTAACTTTTTTAAGTACCTATTTAAGTTATTCATAGTTGATTGCTTTCAGCAATAACAGTTTAGACTAAAATAACTAAATACCAACTAACTAATACATTTAAAGAACAGCTGGTTGATTTCAGTTACAATTTATTTGATAAGTAAAACCAATTTGTGGCTCTTTAAAATGCACAAAACAATAAATACTCTTTATTTTCTTACATTTACCTATATACATAATAAGCTTACCTTATTATCTTTACTTCTTGCATTTCTTTCTATTGCGTCAAAAAAAATATCCATATAAAGCAATAAAATAAATTAGAGATGTGTTTTTGGTCAACAAAATTTTATTGAATTACTTTTTTTTTACAGGCCCTTATTTTAATTGATTTATATACCGACTATGACTAAAAAATTACTGTTTTAGAATTTGTAAACTTGTTTAAGTAAATAAAACTGTTTTTTAATAGCTTCATAAGCTTTTTAATTAATTGCAGAATTTATCGTTCAAGATATCGACATTTTGTGCTCTCTACATAACAATATTCAAGGTTGCATTTCGTTTACCAGCTGACAGCAGTTGCTGGACTAGTTACGAATTGTGAATAAGAGCTATAACTATCTATGAACTAGTTTTTCGTTTCTGTTTTATTAGTTTCGACTTTGGTTACGGTTTCTGAATATGCGCCAATAATTTAAAAATTTTAATTTTTTTAATTTCTAAATTTAATAATAAATCCGTTATTAAAAATTTGTAATTGTATATATAAGAAACCCTTTAAATAATATATTTTTACTCTGCAAGAATTAACTACAAACGTTTTTACACATACATACTTTCAACTTTTGCACAAAATCCATCTAGAGTTATTTACCTGTTTAAAATCTGAATTAAATTAAGCGACAATGTATCTAAATATTTACAAAAATGAGCAGTAATCGTATGTGAAGACATATGTAGGCATGCGCAAACATATATATCGTCACCTAAAATTCAAAAGGCCATAAATATACTTTTTACTTTTTTACAGGAAAAGCAGAAAACCTTATAAATTGAACTATTTGTTAGATGGCAAATTGAAAAATGAATAACGTTGGTATTTTTGTACATATCGTCGTTTCTTTAACTAACTTTTTTTGGAAAGTAAGTTAAGTCCTTTACTAGACTTTATAAGTCATAATACACATTGTCTACAATTTTCACGACTGTAAGCATTACTTTGGTGTCTATATAAGTAAAAAGATTTCTGACGCAGCCATGATAATGAATGTATAAAATCACCATAAAAGCTGCTCTCCTGTTAAATTTTTGAAATGTTAGTTAGGTCAGTTAGTTAAAGCAGCGACGATATCTACAAAAATACCAACTTTAATCATTTTTCAATTTGCCAAAAATTTTAAGGAAAGATGTATTTTGGTTAATCACACCATAATCCAACAAAAAGTCTATTTTGAATTTTGTGGTTATCACGGTCTTTTGGATTTTAGGTGACGATATGTATATATATCAAGGTTGAATTGTTAAAAATAAGTACTCAAGTAATGCGAGTATTATGGGACATAAAGGAAAATGTGTTTAATTGGCTTTCACGTTCAAGGAAAACTTTTATTGGTGCCATCTTCTTAGAGATCAGCCATTAAGAATAAAAATGCTAGAAAGAGGATTAAAGTTGAGACCTTTTCAACGGAACTAGAAAATTTATTTTCTTTGTTCTTCTATGTTTAAGACTTTTCTTAAAATCGTATCTAAGCCACCGAAAATCGCTGTGTGGGTTGATTGATTGTGCCATTGCGACGCGAGCAAGAAATAGGAAGTGAAACCGAGATTAACGCATTTTATGAACATCTGCTAAGAGTTTTAAAAACTTCTAAAAATTTTTGTTTATTGTGTACATTAGAGTGGTTAAATTTTGTTCTCGACCAAGCGGTTGTAAAAATCGTAAACTACGTCAAACTCTGAGAAGGTTTGACCAAGAAACCATTTTTAACCAGAAACTTCTTTTTTTCGCATTTTATATATTTTTTTATTTGCTAAAATTTTATTGAGTCTTTTAACAAAGTTGACAAAAGCTTTTTTATTTCAGCTTGTTCAGAAGGAAATTTCATGAGCTTTCAAAAGCTGTTTAGATAACTAAACAATTTTGATGTTTAGGTAAAAACTTTTAATGAAAATTGACATTAAATCATGGAAAAATGGCAAACTTATCATTAAATGGCACAAGAAAAATTTAGAGAAAGTTGTTATGCGAGAAATTTTTAAACCTCTACTTAAATAAGGTATGCAAAATCAAGTTCCGGCCAATGCACGCAGTGTGTATATTTACACGAAGCCGTTCGAGCTGTTTTTACCCCCCTCATAACTTTGTTCCCCGCAATCGTAAAATTACGAAATTCAAACCAGTTAGAATTAATTCATGTAACCTCACATGCGAAAATGTGTTTACATTCACTGAACTTATTTATGCAGTTCGCAAGTGCTGAAATCAATTTCCAGTTCTGTCGACTTTTTGTTATTTTGTGCACTCTCTGTTGCGAAAGCTTAAGTATAAATAAATATTCGATATTATTAATTTAGGGGTAAACTCAAATGAATTTTATAAACTAGTACAAATGTGAAACACTTATGAGACAGTTTTGCAAAGAGTTTCGGAGCAATGCATTGAGTTAAAGCATAATTTTAAAATTATATCAACGACAAATATTGGCAAAATATTTTTGAGGACAAAAATTATGATTTTTCTTTTGAAATAGGGATTTTTTTTGGAGACATGACGTTTTAAATTGGGGACAAGAGGTAAACTTTTTATAGACGATGCAAAATAAGTATTGTATGGCAAAGTGCAAAGTCAACTTCGTATACGAACATTAAAATACTCATTATGTTTGCTCACTATGAGGTTACAAATGTGTTTTTTTTATACACTTTATACTGTTGTAGTTGTAGTTATACTAAATGGATGAGTTGAATGAGCTGAATCAATGCAAGTAGTATAAGTATTTTTCTGAAATTATAAATCAGTGTGAGTGTTGTATTGGTATGATGTCGACGTCGCACTTAAGGCCCAACTATAATATGAATAAGCTAGCTTAAGCAACTGTGCGGTTACATATAAAACGCATGTGGCAAACTATAATGTATTTAATAAACTTTTCGTCAAATGTCATTTGCTTAAGTAAAGTGCCAAACTGAACGCACATTCCATAAGGAAACAACTGTTTGTGCATTTTTTAAACTCAACAAGCAGCAGCAGAAAATATTCATTGATTTTAAATATTTTTTTATTGTTTCTTATTTTAAACTCGGAAAATAAAGCAAAACTTTTATTTTCATTGTTTTTTTACAATGCACATATACACACATACACATCTATTTACTTATGTATATTCAGTCCCAATTTTCACGAGGCAATTTTACTTGCGCGTCATAAAATTTTTTAATTAAACTTGCTGTAGCGTTTAGATAGAGCAAGTTTACTTGACCATTTTATTTCTTTTTATTTGAAGCAAATTAACAATTGTTATTAATATTCTCACAAAACAAACACTTCGAGCCACAATGAATTTTGCAGACGAAAAACCAGAACAGAAAACAAACACAAATGAAAAGGAATGTCAAATTTGATATAGAGCAAATGATAGCAAAAACAGAATTGCCATGTACAGGCAAGTCTGTACGGCAATTCTGCTGGTTTGTACACTCCTCACTTCTTTGTTCCTCAAATTCAAGACTTGCGCAAGTAAAATTGCCTCGTGAAAATTGGGACTCACTGTTGTACTTTTTAGTAGGCAAAACAAATAAAACAAGTAATAAGGTGATGGATATATTTATATGTGAATTTTTAATAGATTAGGACATTCTTTCAAGTTAGTTTTATTGAACTGCATTCATTTAGGAGTTATGAGAAGAGACAAAATTACTACAAAATTATTGACAATACCTAGATGTGCAGCTGTGGCTAAAGAATACTTAAGTGCATGTAAGTACATTATGGCCACCTAAAAGTCACATCTGAATTGTTTAAGCATTTGACAGACTTATCGTTCAATTCTGACATTAGCTTAAGCCAGCTTATTTATATTATAGTTGGGCCCCTATACTTATTGCAACCTACACTTATAAATCAATATTGTTGTGAGTGTGCGTAAATCAGAGTAGTTGATTTTAAATGATGTCTACTCACTTATATTTAAAATTTTATGAATCAGCATGAATAGCGAAAACATGATTCATTGCCAATCACTGATTCAGGTGGATGGTTACAATTATTATTTCCGTGACCTACCTAGAGAAGATAGTTATCTTAGTAGTTTGCAAAGCTGTGAAAGTAGTGTACTGGATTTTTGTGGCGATTGCCCATTATGGTTGAAGCGAGATTGAATTTCTGACATCTAAAATTAATACGTATAGTTACAAAGTTGTACTTGAAAGGGTGTTTCCACAATTTTATCTATCAATGGACCCATTCCGTGGGTATTTCAACAAGATAATCCACACGTCAGGGGTTGAAACAGAGCGGATTCGAATGTCAATAATTTGGAGTAGCAACCATAATCCCTTGATCTGAATATTATACCACATGCGCGGGGATTGCTTTCTCGCAAAGTGTACGAGTCCGGCACACACTATGAGACAAAATAAGCCTTAATTGAAAAAAAAAAATAAAAAAATTTGGGCTGACATTTCACTGTCTTTAATTGAAAACAAATCGTATTTCTGTTGTCATGTCAAATAAAGGAAAATATTCTCATTATTAAATCTTTACGAAAACATTATAAAAAGTCTTAAAAATAAAAATACTTTCTTGTTGAGTCGTTGAACCTACTCAAGTGAGCCAAAAATTTTTTTTCAAAACAATATGAACTGCCAGTTTATAGAAGCCATGTGAAAGTTCTCGTCTGCCTATTAAATTGAAAACAAAAACAAAGCACTCAAATTTGTTTTTGTTTTCAATATAAATAGACAGACGAGAATTTTTGCATGGCTTCTATAAACTGGCAGTAATTATAAATATTTCTTTTTCAAATCATTTATTAGTTATTATTAAAAATTATTTGCTTTTAGTCATATGTTGTGCAAGATTTTACCATTTAAAAGTCTAATATAATTATAAGCTAAGCCAGTTTTCATAAAAATTTAGTTTATATGTAAAGAAAATTGTGAACCTATTCAAGTGAGCGGCAGTGTATTTTACAATAATAATTACATTAAAACTGGGCTGCTGCACAAGGCATGAACTGTTTATTGTTAAAAATCGAAAAATCTTAAAGTTTTGTAATAATTAATTACTTTAAATAAATAAATATATCTTTCGTCAACTAAAATGCAAATTAACTTGACATGATATAAATTTCTTCTAAGATCACAATTAATTGATATTAACAAAAAAAAATGGTTTCTCTTCTAATGTAGCGTAAAATACATTAAGAGGTGTATTATTTAATTTTGTACATGTAAGTATTTATTTAATTTCACAATTTTAAGTCATTTTACAATTTAGATGGCAATTAGTATTAAATATTAATAAATATTTATTTTAAGTAAATATATGGAGATCATAATTGAACACTTAACATTTGAAGTAGTTTTGATCTCGTATCTACTCCTGATTTTTTTTTACTAATTTTATAATATTTAATTTTTCGTTTTATAATATTTAATTGTTGTTGTAGCGTTTTGCTTGAAGGCAATCTGGCTTTGTATCTGAGGGAGCTGAATCTTCGGGAGCTGAATCTGCGGGAGTATTTTCTTCGTCCAACTATAATATGAATAAGCTAGCTTAAGCAACTGTGCGGTTACATATAAAACGCATGTGGCAAACTATAATGTACTTAATAAACTTTTCGTCAAATGTCATTTGCTTAAGTAAAGTGCCAAACTGAACGCGCATTCCGTAAGGAAACAACTGTTTGTGCATTTTTTAAACTCAAACAAGCAGCAGCAGAAAATATTCATTGATTTTAAATATTTTTTTATTGTTTCTTATTTTAAACTCGGAAAATAAAGCAAAACTTTCATTTTCATTGTTTTTTTACAATACACATATACACAAACATGTATTTACTTAAGTATATTCAGTCCCAATTTTCACGAGGCAATTTTACTTGCGCAAGTCATAAAATTTTTTAATTAAACCTGCTGTAGCCTTTAGATAGAGCAAGTTTACTTGACCATTTTATTTCTTTTTATTTGAAGCAAATTAACAATTGTTATTAATATTCTCACAAAACAAACACTTCGAGCCACAATGAATTTTGCAGACGAAAAACCAGAACAGAAAACAAACACAAATGAAAAGGAATGTCAAATTTGATATAGAGCGAATGATAGCAAAAACAGAATTGCCATGTACAGGGAAGTCTGTACGGCAATTCTGCTGGTTTTCACACTCCTCACTTCTTTGTTCCTCAAATTCAAGACTTGCGCAAGTAAAATTGCCTCGTGAAAATTGGGACTCACTGTTGTACTTTTTAGTAGGCAAAACAAATAAAACAAGTAATAAGGTGATGGATATATTTATATGTGAATTTTTAATAGATTAGGACATTCTTTCAAGTTAGTTTTATTGAACTGCATTCATTTAGGAGTTATGAGAAGAGACAAAATTACTACAAAATTATTGACAATACCTAGATGTGCAGCTGTGGCTAAAGAATACTTAAGTGCATGTAAGTACATTATGGCCACCTAAAAGTCACATCTGAATTGTTTAAGCATTTGACAGACTTATCGTTCAATTCTGACATTAGCTTAAGCCAGCTTATTTATATTATAGTTGGGCCCCTATACTTATTGCAACCTACACTTATAAATCAATATTGTTGTGAGTGTGCGTAAATCAGAGTAGTTGATTTTAAATGATGTCTACTCACTTATATTTAAAATTTTATGAATCAGCATGAATAGCGAAAACATGATTCATTGCCAATCACTGATTCAGGTGGATGGTTACAATTATTATTTCCGTGACCTACCTAGAGAAGATAGTTATCTTAGTAGTTTGCAAAGCTGTGAAAGTAGTGTACTGGATTTTTGTGGCGATTGCCCATTATGGTTGAAGCGAGATTGAATTTCTGACATCTAAAATTAATACGTATAGTTACAAAGTTGTACTTGAAAGGGTGTTTCCACAATTTTATCTATCAATGGACCCATTCCGTGGGTATTTCAACAAGATAATCCACACGTCAGGGGTTGAAACAGAGCGGATTCGAATGTCAATAATTTGGAGTAGCAACCATAATCCCTTGATCTGAATATTATACCACATGCGCGGGGATTGCTTTCTCGCAAAGTGTACGAGTCCGGCACACACTATGAGACAAAATAAGCCTTAATTGAAAAAAAAAATAAAAAAAATTGGGCTGACATTTCACTGTCTTTAATTGAAAACAAATCGTATTTCTGTTGTCATGTCAAATAAAGGAAAATATTCTCATTATTAAATCTTTACGAAAACATTATAAAAAGTCTTAAAAATAAAAATACTTTCTTGTTGAGTCGTTGAACCTACTCAAGTGAGCCAAAAATTTTTTTTCAAAACAATATGAACTGCCAGTTTATAGAAGCCATGTGAAAGTTCTCGTCTGCCTATTAAATTGAAAACAAAAACAAAGCACTCAAATTTGTTTTTGTTTTCAATATAAATAGACAGACGAGAATTTTTGCATGGCTTCTATAAACTGGCAGTAATTATAAATATTTCTTTTTCAAATCATTTATTAGTTATTATTAAAAATTATTTGCTTTTAGTCATATGTTGTGCAAGATTTTACCATTTAAAAGTCTAATATAATTATAAGCTAAGCCAGTTTTCATAAAAATTTAGTTTATATGTAAAGAAAATTGTGAACCTATTCAAGTGAGCGGCAGTGTATTTTACAATAATAATTACATTAAAACTGGGCTGCTGCACAAGGCATGAACTGTTTATTGTTAAAAATCGAAAAATCTTAAAGTTTTGTAATAATTAATTACTTTAAATAAATAAATATATCTTTCGTCAACTAAAATGCAAATTAACTTGACATGATATAAATTTCTTCTAAGATCACAATTAATTGATATTAACAAAAAAAAATGGTTTCTCTTCTAATGTAGCGTAAAATACATTAAGAGGTGTATTATTTAATTTTGTACATGTAAGTATTTATTTAATTTCACAATTTTAAGTCATTTTACAATTTAGATGGCAATTAGTATTAAATATTAATAAATATTTATTTTAAGTAAATGTATGGAGATCATAATTGAACACTTAACATTTGAAGTAGTTTTGATCTCGTATCTACTCCTGATTTTTTTTTACTAATTTTATAATATTTAATTTTTCGTTTTATAATATTTAATTGTTGTTGTAGCGTTTTGCTTGAAGGCAATCTGGCTTTGTATCTGAGGGAGCTGAATCTTCGGGAGCTGAATCTGCGGGAGTATTTTCTTCGTCCAACTATAACATGAATAAGCTAGCTTAAGCAACTGTGCGGTTACATATAAAACGCATGTGGCAAACTATAATGTACTTAATAAACTTTTCGTCAAATGTCATTTGCTTAAGTAAAGTGCCAAACTGAACGCGCATTCCGTAAGGAAACAACTGTTTGTGCATTTTTTAAACTCAAACAAGCAGCAGCAGAAAATATTCATTGATTTTAAATATTTTTTTATTGTTTCTTATTTTAAACTCGGAAAATAAAGCAAAACTTTCATTTTCATTGTTTTTTTACAATACACATATACACAAACATGTATTTACTTAAGTATATTCAGTCCCAATTTTCACGAGGCAATTTTACTTGCGCAAGTCATAAAATTTTTTAATTAAACCTGCTGTAGCCTTTAGATAGAGCAAGTTTACTTGACCATTTTATTTCTTTTTATTTGAAGCAAATTAACAATTGTTATTAATATTCTCACAAAACAAACACTTCGAGCCACAATGAATTTTGCAGACGAAAAACCAGAACAGAAAACAAACACAAATGAAAAGGAATGTCAAATTTGATATAGAGCGAATGATAGCAAAAACAGAATTGCCATGTACAGGGAAGTCTGTACGGCAATTCTGCTGGTTTTCACACTCCTCACTTCTTTGTTCCTCAAATTCAAGACTTGCGCAAGTAAAATTGCCTCGTGAAAATTGGGACTCACTGTTGTACTTTTTAGTAGGCAAAACAAATAAAACAAGTAATAAGGTGATGGATATATTTATATGTGAATTTTTAATAGATTAGGACATTCTTTCAAGTTAGTTTTATTGAACTGCATTCATTTAGGAGTTATGAGAAGAGACAAAATTACTACAAAATTATTGACAATACCTAGATGTGCAGCTGTGGCTAAAGAATACTTAAGTGCATGTAAGTACATTGTGGCCACCTAAAAGTCACATCTGAATTGTTTAAGCATTTGACAGACTTATCGTTCAATTCTGACATTAGCTTAAGCCAGCTTATTCATATTATAGTTGGGCCTTTATACTTATTGCAACCTACACTTATAAATCAATATTGTTGTGAGTGTGCGTAAATCAGAGTAGTTGATTTTAAATGATGTCTACTCACTTATATTTAAAATTTTATGAATCAGCATAAATAGCGAAAACATGATTCATTGTGAGATTGAATTTCTGACATCTAAAATTAACACGTATAGTTACAAAGTTGTACTTGAAAGGATGTTTCCACAATTTTCTCTATCGATGGACCCATTCCGTGCGTATTTCAACAAGATAATCCACACGTCAGGGGTTGAAACAGAGCTGATTCGAATGTCAATAATTTGGAGTAGGAACCATAATCCCTTGATCTGGATATTATACCACATGCGCGGGGATTGCTTTCTCGCAAAGTGTACGAGTCCGGCACACACTATGAGACAAAATAAGCCTTAATTGAAAAAAAATTTAAAAAATTTGGGCTGACATTTCACTGTCTTTAATTGAAAACAAATCGTATTTCTGTTGTCATGTCATATAAAGGAAAATATTCTCATTATTAAATCTTTACGGAAACATTATAAAAAGCCTTAAAACTAAAAATAAGTTCTTGTTGAGCCTTTGAATTAACGACGTTGAACCTACTCAAGTGAGCCAAAAAAATTTTTTCAAAACCATATGAACTGCCAGTTTATAGAAGCCATGGGAAAATTCTCGTCTGCCTATTAAATTGAAAACAAAAACAAAGCACTCAAATTTGTTTTTGTTTTCAATATATTATAATAGTAATTATAAATATTTCTTTTTTAAATCATTTATTAGTTATTATTAAAACTTATTTGCTTTTCGTCATATGTTGTGCAAGATTTTACCATTTAAAAGTCTAATATAATTATAAGCTAAGCCAGTTTTCACAAAAATTTAGTTTATATGTAAAGAAAATTGTGAACCTATTCAAGTGAGCGGCAGTGTATTTTACAATAATACATTAAAACTGGGCTGCTGCGCAAGGCATTAACTGTTTATTGTTATAAATCGAAAAATCTTAAAGTTTTGTAAAAAATAATTACTTTAAATAAATATATATATCTTTCGTCAACTAAAATGCAAATTAACTTGACATGATATAAATTTCTTCTAAGATCACAATTAATTGATATTAACAAAAAAAAAAAATGGTTTCTTCTTCTAATGTAGCTTAAAATACGTTAAGAGGTGTATTATTTAATTTTGTACATGTAAGTATTTATTTAATTCCACAATTTTAAGTCATTTTACAATTTAGATGGCAATTAGTATTAAATATTATAAATATTTATTTTAAGTAAATGTATGGAGATCATAATTGAACACTTAACATTTGAAGTAGTTTTGATCTAGTGTCTACTCCTGATTTTTTTTTTTTACTAATTTTATAATACTTAATTTTTCGTTTTATAATATTTAATTGTTGTTGTAGCGTTTTGCTTGAAGGGTATCTGGCATTGTATCTGAGGGAGCTGAATCTTCGGGAGTATTTTCTTCGTCATTTTCAGGTGAAGCAATATAATGATTGATATCGTGTAGTGGAGCAAATTTCAATCCTTTTGTTAGGTCTACGGAGCGCACAAATCTTTTGGCATGTGAGGGTGCATTTTGTAAACCACTTTGCTCTGGTTGTTCCACAGTTATCTGCTTTTCTGCTAGATCATCTGCATACCTGGTTGCTGTTTCAAGGGTGTCGGGCTGTTGTTGTTTTTCTTTTAAAGTTTCGTCGCCATTTTCAGTGAACTTGATGGCAGCGGCACTAGTATAATATACTAGCGTTAAAACAAAAAATATAATGTGAAATTCCCGTGCGATCTTCATCTTAACACTTGTGATACGAGACTAAATTGAAATTGTACTGTGTTTTCAAATTTTATTCAAACCTTTTATATACTTTCTTCTTTTTGGTGAAATTAAATATTTATCCTCCATTTCAAAAGACTTTATTTTTAAGAAATAGCTGTGTATAGCTGTAATTTATAATTCAGTAATATCTTTACTATTTTAGGTATGGTTTTCTTTTGAAGTAATTAGCGTCTTGTTGTATGCAAAAAAAAAGAATCTATTGTATTCAAAACACATTTTTGTTTTCTTTTTCAGTTTTATCAAGGACATGACCAGTTCACTCTATTCAGTAAACCGGTAGAGAAATAAACCCAAAGTATTTTCCTATTTAAGCCGAAAAAATGCATCAGGTATCCTAAATCAAACTCTTGTGATCACAAGCAAGATAAACTAAAGTAGTCGTATTCATTGGTGTACTGTTCAAAAGATTTATGTAAAATTAATCCAGTAGTCGCCGGTATATATTTTTAAAGTAATAAATTGTATACAGTTTGTCAAGAAAATTTTTTGACATAGTTGAAATCGTTTTAAATTTTGACTTTCATCGTAAATATTTTTTTCCTTTTTTTTCATTATGAAATTTTTTGTTATAGATTATATTTTATATAAATTTAAGTGAACAACTAGTTATATGATAGTTTTAAAGCTATATTAATGCATTGACCTCAAACATGAGGCACATTTGGTAAGAACATTGTGTCCTTTGAATTGCGGCAAAGTTGTGGATACTCCATCTCAAGGTCCAGGTCTACGCCCTGTTCAAAATGTATGAGTTTATTTGGAAAATAGTATTTCCAAATGGTATTTCAAGAACTAAATGGAGTTAAGAACAATAATATGAGGGGAAGGTGAAAAGTTTCAGCGGAATATTTAGAAAGAGAAGTTGTCTGACAAGCCGATTTAATGCCAATGACGGCCACAAAAAATTTTTATTTTTGTACACCTTCTTTTGTACATCTTTCCTATTTTTTTTATATTTTTTTTAAATAATACAAGGATGTAAAAACATTTTCTTGACAAAGAAGTTTTTGAACTTTTTTGGTTTAATATAACTTACGACTATTTGTTCACTTAAATGGAAATAAAGTAAAATCTATAACAAAAAATTCATAATGCAAAATAGAAAAAAAAATTATTTCCGACGAAAGTCTAAATTTAAAATGATCTTAACTATGTCAAAACACTTTCATGACAAACTGTACATATGAAATTAATAAGTAAATTGTTAACATTTGTTTCATGAGTCTTTTGTTTTTAATACATTGGCCAATACCTGCTTCTGCATGAACTCACAACATAGGTATTTATGGCCTAGGCCTTAGAGGTGGAAAACTATCGATAGTGTCACTATCGAAAGTTTTCGATAGCATAAAAATCCTTATCGATATATCGATTTAAGATTATCAAAAGTTAGAAAAACTATCGATATATCGACGATACTATCGTGATAGTATCGAAGTTGTATGGACATATTTATTTACACTAAAAATTAAAAAAAAGATATTTTTAAGCAAAATAAAACAAAATAAAATAGAGTTTTATTTGTCAGTTCAAAAAATAACAAAACTCAAATAATTGCATGAAAAATAAGTGAGATCAGTGGAAGAAATTTTGCGTCATCCAGTTATTTTTGTTTATACAAAGCAACATAGTCATTTAAATTTTTTTCCTTTAGTGGTGTACCTTTTACTATCGATAGTGACTAAAAACTATCCGTTGTTTTCAAGTGCCTATCGATTGCATAATTAAACATCGATAGTCACAAAAAAATTAACTATCAATAGTATCGATAGTGCCATCGATAGTTTTCCACTCCTACTATATTACAAATATTTTTTGCTTTTATCTCAAGGTTTTTTTTAATGTATTTTCACTAATTAATTAATTTCTCATAAAACAATGTCTTGCCGGCGTAAAGGTACGGCCACACTTGTCAAACATTTGCCCAAAAAAGCGTAATCAAAAAACACTAATGAACAATTTTTGATCCAGACACATGTTTATCATATTAAACAGTTTCGAACACAACTAATGTACAATTTTTGATCCAGACACATGTTTATCATATTAAACAGTTTCGAACACAACTAATGTACAATGCCATATAATCCAATGTCATACATATGTATAATACACTTTGACTTGACAAACTTTTGTCTGAATTGAAACTTTTTTTCATTAGCATTTAGTGGTTACGCTTTTTTGGGCAAATGTTTGACAAGTGTGACCGTAGCTTAAGTCTTATATCATCAAAATACTTGAAAAAGAGATAAGAACAATTTATAACGCTAAGTTCCGACAAGAAAATATCAAATTAAATATTGACATTATTTTTAAAGAAAAAAAATCTTAAGGTTTTAAATAACAAGATCTCAGTGACCAAACGTCATGCCCTGCTCGAGAGTTCACATGGTCAGCAAACGTTTCACTCAAAAAAGCGAAAGAACCGTTACACGCCATCTTGTTTAAAATAAATTTCATCTACAATAATATCTTCCAATTGCAAGCAAAGCAAACAAAATCATTTGCGGAATGCTCAATTCTAAAGGTCGTCGGGAAACGATCAGCACCGTGAATTCCTCAACACTTTGGGCCACAACAGCAATATTTTAAGTTGTTTTTTAGCAACGCGCACAACCTACATTTTTCACATCTCTAACTTATTCCAACAGTTCAAATTTTTCTAGCACTTTCAAAATTACTGGCCGAGATAGTGTTTTACGACGAACCAAAAATATACCCACTTGATAAACCGGTAGTTTATCAAGTGGGTACATCTTGAGTCATTAAATCTGGCAAAACGTTGTATTGGAAGTTTGATATAACAATATGAACAGGCCTTATTTGTATTTATGAATTTAATTCTTTGATCCAACGGTTTGGTTTTTAACTTACTTTAATGAAGAATTTAGTATTAAAAAGCATAAAGACCTATCTCGCTTCATTATATCAAATAGATAAATATTAAAAAAAAACAAGTCATAGTGCTATATTCGACTGTGCCGAATTTTATATACCCTTCATTGACGGACGTATGGAGTGTATGTATAAATATATAAGTACATATGTATGTACATACATATTAGTTTTGCGAAAAAATCTATCATGTATTTTTTTATCTTATTTTCCGGTATTTAATAAAACTTTATATTACAAAATTAAAACAAATAAAATATGCCTTTGCAAGTATTGAATGTTAACGCAAAACTGTTCGATTTTGCTGAGCAGATTCAGTGAAATGAAATGGAACATGTTCTTTAATTTATTTTGTAGTTACTACTGTTTCTTAAGCCGCGTTAAATTTCTTGACAGTCGCAACGAATGTATTTAGATTTCTGTATCGTAAAATGTGATGAAAGTATTAATACTTGTATAATAGTCTGAACGGGGCTTTAGCGATAAATTTTATGTTATCACCATTTACTAAACATTAATAAGAACTCGTCTCAAGCTGTCATCGTGTTATTTGAAAGATATTTGTGCTGAGAGCACAATAAGCAACATATCACAAAGCTTTGTAGAACTAAAGAGTGCACATGTTTATGGTTGAACTCGATTCTAATATCAAATTTGAACAAACAAAAAATATCGTGCTCAAATGTATTCCTGAAACATAAAGCATTTAATTAAAGAGAAAAAATAATTATTTGGTTACTTTCATATATCACAGAGGGTTCAAGTTTTCCAACCCTGCACTCATATTTTTCATTTTTAGGATTTTGATGTGTAAACATCTATACGCTAGGGGGTAAACATCTTTTTCACAATACAATCACAAATTTTGAGTGAGATGCACAGCGCGTTGTCAAATCGGTGTGAGCTATATATGAGTGTATTAGTCCTGATTCACACATGTCAGCAGCGATGCCAATTTAGCGCGTTTCGCGCGCTTTTTTCCGTCTTAGCGCGTTTAATAAAAAGAGCGCTAAATTAGCGCTTTTTGAATAAAGTCAATAAAACCATTTCAGTTCAATATTTTTTAACTTTTTTTGCACAAATTTAACAATTTTCTAATACCAAAAACTCTGATAATTTTTTTTAAATCAGTTAATGATTCAGCTGTCGCAAACAAAATTCGCTTGATCTTGGTTATAATTAAAAACGCATTTTAATACTGTAATGGCAAATATTTTGAAATTTCACAACTAAAAATATGTTCTACATGCAATGACCCAAGAAATTTACATAAATTACAAAGCATCTACTATAGCTGAAGTACAAAAAGCATTTGAATCGCAAAACTATTCCACAATTTATATGTTGTTACAAAATTTTACAAATAAATTAGAAGTAAAAAATAAGGATTTCGATTATTTGGAAGGCGATTCTGATTCTGTATTAAATAATTTTAGTTTATTAAAACATAATGTCGTGCAAGCAATATTGCAAAATCTGAAAAATTAATTGTGATACGAGTACTAATACATACATCGACTTTTATTGAAATTTAATTTAGCGCGTAGAAAATAGAGCGTTTTTGCTATAAATATTTGACAATGCTGTAACTTAGCGCGTTCTAGCGCGTTTTAAGAAGGGTAGTTGCGCGTTTGGATTGTAAATAGTTGGTATCGCTGCACGTCAGGTCTGAGTCTTCAAGTCTTGAGTTTTTAGGAGAGAGAGGAAAAGAGAATGGAAAGGGATACAGACTTGACCGTACCAGTCAAGTTTGCTTTTTCGTATTGTCTTGTCATTCGTAATACTCTACTACAACACAAATTGATGAGACTTGATGAAACAAACTTGACGGTGTGTATGAACGTAAATGCAGGTTCAAAAGAAAATTGAACAAAAACTGATCAGCTTAACCTGATGTGTGTGAATCAGGACTTAGCGTTTGAAAGAAGCAATACAAACTTATTTAAAATATTGTAAATACATAGGAATTTGCTGGTTTTTGTTTGTTTTATTTAACTTGATAATTAATAGCTTTATTAGGGTTCCGTACACCAAAGGTGAAAATGATAATTGCTTTATTAGGGTTCCGTACACCAAAGGTGAAAATGAACCCTATTGTTTTCGCTACGCTGTCCATCCGTCTGTCACAGGGTATTTTCTCGAGAACCGTAAGAGCTACGGACCTGAAATTCAGACACAGTGTGTAGACATTTGGCCGCTACAACAACAAATATATGAGATTTAAAAATTAAAGCGTGTTCCAAAACGAGCAACGAAAAATTTTAAAATCCCATGTAATATACATACAATTGTATGTACATATATGCACTTGAAATCTGTAAAGTTAGTGTATTTTTATTCAGACTACAACAATTAATAGTAAATTTAAAAAATTTTAATTAAAGGGTGTTCCATTAATTATTTTTTTACAACTTACTGTATATTGGAAACCGTTAGAGCAAAACTCTTGAAATTTTCAAAAACGGTAAAACTAAAAAATAAAAAAATTATAAAATCGCCAAATCTAAAAAAATTGCCAAAAACAAAAAAATATCGCCAAAACGAAAAAAGCACCAAATTAAAAAAATATTCTAGGACTAAAATAAATCGCGAAAAACCGGAAAAATCTCCAAAATGAAAAAAATCGCCAAAGTGAAAAAACCTAAAAATAGAAAAATAATCGCCAAAATTAAAAAAAACCCCTTAAACAAAAAAATGGCCTAAATGAAAAGATCGCCTAAATAAAAAAAACCTCAAAAACAGAAAAAAAATCGCCAAAATGAAAAAATCGCCTAAATAAAAAACCCCAAAAACAGAAAAAATTGCCAAAATGAAAAAATTGCCAAAGTGAAAAAAACCAACCACAGAAAAATAATCGCCAAAATGAAAAAAAATCTCCAAAATAAAAAAATCGTCAAAATTAACAAAAACCCGATAAAAAAATCGCCAAAATGAAAAATCCACAAAAACAAACAAAAAATCTCAAAATGAAAAAATCGTCAAAATGAAAAAAATTGCGAAATTGAAAAAAACCAAAAAAGAGAAAAAAAACACCAAAACGAGAAAAAAGCGACAAAACTTATAAAATTGTTTAAACTGAAAAAACTTAAAAAAATTTTTTTTTTGGGTTGAAGTCTACTGACGAGTTCCACAAGCGGGAACGAAATGCATATAGACAATTGCTTAACCATAAAAACAAGCCAATTTTTTTTTTGAAAAAGGAAAAAAGCCACATCAAAAAATGCTCAAAACCGAATGTACGGAACCCTTGGTGCGCGAGTCAAAGTCGCACTTTACTGAATTTATTTTAATTGCACTGCGTACATAACAACAAGAACAGCGACAACTAATCGCTGAACAACAGGAATTAAAAAGTAAAAGTAAAGGCATTTACCATAGATGAGCAGTACCATTAAAATTTCAGTAAAAATAATAAAAAAAATATTAACCAGTAAATTTTTACTGATTACTAAAATTTTTTTCTACATTCCATAAAGTGCCTGAATGATTTATTGTAAGATGAGGTGCATTGAATTTTCAGTAATGAGTAATGCCCGTATTCATAATGAAATTCTACCAAGTGGCTAAATGTTTGTCATACAAAACTTTCAAAATTTGAATGAAAAAAACTGCCACTTGCTACAATTTATTATGAATACGGCCTTACGATTTTACAGGTAATGCAAATTAAATTTCATTAGCAGTAAAACTTTACTGAATTTTTTCAGTAATCAGTAAATTTACTGCTTACTGCAATTTTTAATGCAGTACATACATGCAGTGTTCCCATTTACTAACCAAATAAGTTTAATAAAACAAATGAAAAACCAACAAATTCCTATGTATTTACAATATTGAAAGTTTTGATACATTGAATTAATTAATTAAAAAAAATATACTAAAAGCATATGTACTTCCAACTTAAAAAAAAAATTTTAATTACTAGATGTTTACACATCTCCTCTGTGATCGGACTCACATTGCTTTTTTTATTATTGCGGCTGCATCAATTTTTAAGTTTAAAATGTATCAATTGGTATCTATTCTGATTCACTAGCGTAAACATTATCAGTTGCTTCCGGTCATCTTAACTTGGCAGCAATTTATCACAGCGAAAACAAGGTTTCATTTCATAAAACCAACTTAAAACCCATTCAAAAATGGTTTTAAGTTGTTTTTAACAAAACAATTTTCTATGGTAAAACCAGGTCTTAGCTGTTGATTTTAACGTTAAAACCAATTTTTTTAAAACCACGTCAGTGTAAAAACACTATTAGCTTTGAAAAAAAAAATCTATTATTCATCTTCAAATTTTGCATTTCATCAATAATTAAAAATTCGCCAGAAATGCAAACTTTAACAAATAGTCTTTAACAAATGTTCGTAGAAAAACCAAATAAAAAAATCTATACTGCAGACAGAGATTAGTTATTGTTTAGTCATTGAATTCTTAAAATGTTTAATAAATTTTTTTTCATATAGACACTAAAATAGGGATTGAGCATTAAAAAAAAGATACAAACAAATAAAATAATTTAAAAAAAGGGCTGATGGCCAAAGCAGCTAATGCCCATATTTATATAAATTTAGTCTTAGAATTTAAATAAATTGATAAATTGATTAAATAAATGAATAATAATAATGGCGCATATTCAGAAATTATCACTAAGTGTTAACTTTTTTAAGTACCTATTTAAGTTATTCATAGTTGATTGCTTTCAGCAATAACAGTTTAGACTAAAATAACTAAATACCAACTAACTAATACATTTAAAGAACAGCTGGTTGATTTCAGTTACAATTTATTTGAAAAGTAAAACCAATTTGTTTCTCTTTAAAATGCACAAAACAATAAATATTCTTTATTTTCTAACATTTTCCTATATAATAAGCTTACCTTATTATCTTTACTTCTTGCATTTCTTTCTATTGCGTCAAAAAAATATCCATATAAAGCAATAAAATAAATTAGAGATGTGTTTTTGGTCAACAAAATTTTATTGAATTACTTTTTTTTTACAGGCCCTTATTTTAATTGATTTATATACCGACTATGACTAAAAAATTACTGTTTTAGAATTTGTAAACTTGTTTAAGTAAATAAAACTGTTTTTTAATAGCTTCATAAGCTTTTTAATTAATTGCAGAATTTATCGTTCAAGATATCGACATTTTGTGCTCTCTACATAACAATATTCAAGGTTGCATTTCGTTTACCAGCTGACAGCAGTTGCTGGACTAGTTATGAATTGTGAATAAGAGCTATAACTGTCTATGAACTAGTTTTTAGTTTCTGTTTTATTAGTTTCGACTTTGGTTACGGTTTCTGAATATGCGCCAATAATTTAAAAATTTAAATTTTTTTAATTTTTAAATTTAATAATAAATCCGTTATTAAAAATTTGTAATTGTATATATAAGAAACCCTTTAAATAATATATTTTTACTCTGCAAAAATTAACTACAAACGTTTTTACACATACATACTTTCAACTTTTGCACAAAATCCATCTAGAGTTATTTACCTGTTTAAAATCTGAATTAAATTAAGCGACAATGTATCTAAATATTTACAAAAATGAGCAGTAATCGTATGTGAATACATATGTAGGCATGCGCAAACATATATATCGTCACCTAAAATTCAAAAGGCCATAAATATACTTTTTACTTTTTTACAGGAAAAGCAGAAAACCTTATAAATTGAACTATTTGTTAGATGGCAAATTGAAAAATGAATAACGTTGGTATTTTTGTACATATCGTCGTTGCTTTAACTAACTTTTTTTGGAAAGTAAGTTAAGTCCTTTACTAGACTTTATAAGTCATAATACACATTGTCTACAATTTTCACGACTGTAAGCATTACTTTGGTGTTTATATAAGTAAAAAGATTTCTGACGCAGCCATGATAATGAATGTATAAAATCACCATAAAAGCTGCTCTCCTGTTAAATTTTTGAAATGTTAGTTAGGTCAGTTAGTTAAAGCAGCGACGATATCTACAAAAATACCAACTTTATTCATTTTTCAATTTGCCAAAAATTTTAAGGAAAGATGTATTTTGGTTATCACACCATAATCCATCAAAAAGTCTATTTTGAATTTTTTGGTTATCACGGTCTTTTGGATTTTAGGTGACGATATGTATATATATCAAGGTTTAATTGTTAAAAATAAGTACTCAAGTAATGCGAGTATTATTGGACATAAAGGAAAATGTGTTTAATTGGCTTTCACGTTCAAGGAAAACTTTTATTGGTGCCATCTTCTTAGAGATCAGCCATTACGAATAAAAATGCTAGAAAGAGGATTAAAGTTGAGACCTTTTCAACGGAACTAGAAAATTTATTTTCTTTGTTCTTCTATGTTTAAGACTTTTCTTAAAATCGTATCTAAGCCACCGAAAATCGCTGTGTGGGTTGATTGATTGTGCCATTGCGACGCGAGCAAGAAATAGGAAGTGAAACCGAGATTAACGCATTTTATGAACATCTGCTGAGTTTTAAAAAGTTCTAAAAATTTTTGTTTATTGTGTACATTAGAATGGTTAAATTTTGTTCTCGACCAAGCGGCACAAGAAAAATTTAGAGAAAGTTGTTATGCGAGAAATTTTTAAACCTCTACTTAAATAAGGTATGCAAAATCAAGTTCCGGCCAATGCACGCAGTGTGTATATTTACACGAAGCCGTTCGAGCTGTTTTTACCCCCCTCATAACTTTGTTCCCCGCAATCGTAAAATTACGAAATTCAAACCAGTTAGAATTAATTCATGTAACCTCACATGCGAAAATGTGTTTACATTCACTGAACTTATTTATGCAGTTCGCAAGTGCTGAAATCAATTTCCAGTTCTGTCGATTTTTTGTTATTTTGTGCACTCTCTGTTGCGAAAGCTTAAGTACAAATAAATATTCGATATTATTAATTTAGGGGTAAAGTCAAATGAATTTTATAAACTAGTACAAATGTGAAACACTTATGAAACAGTTTTGCAAAGAGTTTCGGAGCAATGCATTGAGTTAAAGCATAATTTTAAAATTATATCAAAGACAAATATTGGAAAAATATTTTTGAGGACAAAAATTGTGATTTTTCTTTTGAAATAGGGATTTTTTTTGGAGACATGACGTTTTAAATTGGGGACAAGAGGTAAACTTTTTATAGACGATGCAAAATAAGTATTGTATGGCAAAGTGCAAAGTCAACTTCGTATACGAACATTAAAATATTCATTATGTTTGCTCACTATGAGGTTACAAATGTGTTTTTTATACACTTTATACTGTTGTAGTTGTAGTTATACTAAATGCATGAGTTGAATGAGCTGAATCAATGCAAGTAGTATAAGTATTTTTCTGAAATTATAAATCAGTGTGAGTGTTCTATTGGTATGATGTCGACGTCGCACTTATACTTATTGCAACCTACACTTATAAATCAATATTGTTGTGAGTGTGCGTAAATCAGAGTAGTTGATTTTAAATGATGTCTACTCACTTATATTTAAAATTTTATGAATCAGCATGAATAGCGAAAACATGATTCATTGCCAATCACTGATTCAGGTGGATGGTTACAATTATTATTTCCGTGACCTACCTAGAGAAGATAGTTATCTTAGTAGTTTGCAAAGCTGTGAAAGTAGTGTACTGGATTTTTGTGGCGATTGCCCATTATGGTTGAAGCGAGATTGAATTTCTGACATCTAAAATTAATACGTATAGTTACAAAGTTGTACTTGAAAGGGTGTTTCCACAATTTTCTCTATCGATGGACCCATTCCGTGCGTATTTCAACAAGATAATCCACACGTCAGGGGTTGAAACAGAGCTGATTCGAATGTCAATAATTTGGAGTAGCAACCATAATCCCTTGATCTGGATATTATACCACATGCGCGGGAATTGCTTTCTCGCAAAGTGTACGAGTCCGGCACACACTATGAGACAAAATAAGCCTTAATTGAAAAAAAATTAAAAAAAATTGGGCTGACATATCACTGTCTTTAATTGAAAACAAATCGTATTTCTGTTGTCATGTCATATAAAGGAAAATGTTCTCATTATTAAATCTTTACGGAAACATTATAAAAAGAATTAAAAAAAATACTTTCTTGTTGAGTCGTTGAACCTACTCAAGTGAGCCAAAAAATTTTTTTTCAAAACAATATGAACTGCCAGTTTATAGAAGCCATGTGAAAGTTCTCGTCTGCCTATTAAATTGAAAACAAAAACAAAGCACTCAAATTTGTTTTTGTTTTCAATATATTATAATAGTAATTATAAATATTTCTTTTTTAAATCATTTATTAGTTATTATTAAAACTTATTTGCTGCACAAGTTTTGTAATAAATAATTACTTTAAATAAATAAATACATATATCTTTCGTCAACTAAAATGCAAATTAACTTGACATGATATAAATTTCTTCTAAGATCACAATTAATTGATATTAACAAAAAAAAAAATGGTTTCTTCTTTTAATGTAGCTTAAAATACATTAAGAGGTGTATTATTTAATTTTGTACATGTAAGTATTTATTTAATTTCACAATTTTAAGTCATTTTACAATTTAGATGGCAATTAGTATTAAATATTATAAATATTTATTTTAAGTAAATGTATGGAGATCATAATTGAACACTTAACATTTGAAGTAGTTTTGATCTAGTGTCTACTCCTGATTTTTTTTTTTTACTAATTTTATAATATTTAATTTTTCGTTTTATAATATTTAATTGTTGTTGTAGCGTTTTGCTTGAAGGCAATCTGGCTTTGTATCTGAGGGAGCTGAATCTTCGGGAGCTGAATCTGCGGGAGTATTTTCTTCGTCATTTTCAGGTGAAGCAATATAATGATTGATATCGTGTAGTGGAGCAAATTTTAATCCTTTTGTTAGGTCTACGGAGCGCACAAATCTTTTGGCATGTGAGGGTGCATTTTGTAAACCACTTTGCTCTGGTTGTTCCACAGTTATCTGCTTTTCTGCTAGATCATCTGCATACCTGGTTGCTGTTTCAAGGGTGTCGGGCTGTTGTTGTTTTTCTTTTAAAGTTTCGTCGCCATTTTCAGTGAAGTTGATGGCAGCGGCACTAGTATAATATACTAGCGTTAAAACAAAAAATATAATGTGAAATTTCCGTGCGATCTTCATCTTAACACTTGTGATACGAGACTAAATTGAAATTGTACTGTGTTTTCAAATTTTATTCAAACCTTTTATATACTTTCTTCTTTTTGGTGAAATTAAATATTTATCCTCCATTTCAAAAGACTTTATTTTTAAGAAATAGCTGTGTATACCTGTAATTTATAATTCAGTAATATCTTTATTATTTTAGGTATGGTTTTCTCTTGAAGTAATTAGCGTCTTGTTGTATGCAAAAAAAAAAGAATCTATTGTATTCAAAACACATTTTTGCTTTATTTTTCATTTTTATCAAGGTCATGACTAGAAATAAGCCCAAAGTATTTTCCTATTTAAGCTGAACAAATGCAGCAGGTATCCTAAATCAACCTCTTGTTATCACAAGCAAGATAAACTAAATTAGTCGTATTCATTGGTGTACTGTTCAAAAGATTTATGTAAAATTAATCCAGTAGTCGCCGGTATATATTTTTAAAGTAATAAATTGTATACAGTTTGTCAAGAAAATTTTTTGACATAGTTGAAATCGTTTTAAATTTTGACTTTCATCGTAAATATTTTTTTCCTTTTTTTCATTATGAAATTTTTTGTTATAGATTATATTTTATATAAATTTAAGTGAACAAATAGTCATATGATAGTTTTAAAGCTATATTAATGCATTGACCTCAAACATGAGGCACATTTGGTAAGAACATTGTGTCCTTTGAATTGCGGCAAAGTTGTGGATACTCCATCTCAAGGTCCAGGTCTACGCCCTGTTCAAAATGTATGAGTTTATTTGGAAAATAGTATTTCCAAATGGTATTTCAAGAACTAAATGGAGTTAAGAACAATAATATGAGGGGAAGGTGAAAAGTTTCAGCGGAATATTTAGAAAGAGAAGTTGTCTGACAAGCCGATTTAATGCCAATGACGGCCACAAAAAATTTTTATTTTTGTACACCTTCTTTTGTACATCTTTCCTATTTTTTTTATATTTTTTTTAAATAATACAAGGATGTAAAAACATTTTCTTGACAAAGAAGTTTTTGAACTTTTTTGGTTTAATATAACTTACGACTATTTGTTCACTTAAATGGAAATAAAGTAAAATCTATAACAAAAAATTCATAATGCAAAATAGAAAAAAAATTATTTCCGACGAAAGTCTAAATTTAAAATGATCTTAAAAATGTCAAAATACTTTCATGACAAACTGTACATATGAAATTAATAAGTAAATTGTTAACATTTGTTTCATGAGTCTTTTGTTTTTAATACATTGGCCAATACCTGCTTCTGCATGAACTCACAACATAGGTATTTATGGCCTAGGCCTTAGAGGTGGAAAACTATCGATAGTGTCACTATCGAAAGTTTTCGATAGCATAAAAATCCTTATCGATATATCGATTTAAGATTATCAAAAGTTACCAAAACTATCGATATATCGACGATACTATCGTGATAGTATCGAAGTTGTATGGACATATTTATTTACACTAAAAATTAAAAAAAAGATATTTTTAAGCAAAATAAAACAAATTATTTGTCAGTTCAAAAAATAACAAAACTCAAATAATTGCATGAAAAATAAGTGAGATCAGTGGAAGAAATTTTGCGTCATCCAGTTATTTTTGTTTATACAAAGCAACATAGTCATTTAATTTTTTTTCCTTTAGTGGTGTACCTTTTACTATCGATGGTGACTAAAAACTATCCGTTGTTTTCAAGTGCTAATTGATTGCATAATTAAAACATCGATAGTCACAAAAAAATTAACTATCAATAGTATCGATAGTGCCATCGATAGTTTTCCACTCCTACTATATTACAAATATTTTTTGCTTTTATCTCAAGGTTTTTTTTTAAATGTATTTTCAATAATTAATTAATTTCTCATAAAACAATGTCTTGCCGGCGTAAAGGTACGGCCACACTTGTCAAACATTTGCCCAAAAAAGCGTAATCAAAAAACACTAATGAACAATTTTTGATCCAGACACATGTTTATCATATTAAACAGTTTCGAACACAACTAATGTACAATTTTTGATCCAGACACATGTTTATCATATTAAACAGTTTCGAACACAACTAATGTACAATGCCATATAATCCAATGTCATACATATGTATAATACACTTTGACTTGACAAACTTTTGTCTGAATTGAAACTTTTTTTCAAAATACTTGAAAAAGAGATAAGAACAATTTATAACGCTAAGTTCCGACAAGAAAATATCAAATTAAATATTGACATTATTTTTAAAGAAAAAAAATCTTAAGGTTTTAAATAACAAGATCTCAGTGACCAAACGTCATGCCCTGCTCGAGAGTTCACATGGTCAGCAAACGTTTCACTCAAAAAAGCGAAAGAACCGTTACACGCCATCTTGTTTAAAATAAATTTCATCTACAATAATATCTTCCAATTGCAAGCAAAGCAAACAAAATCATTTGCGGAATGCTCAATTCTAAAGGTCGTCGGGAAACGATCAGCACCGTGAATTCCTCAACACTTTGGGCCACAACAGCAATATTTTAAGTTGTTTTTTAGCAACGCGCACAACCTACATTTTTCACATCTCTAACTTATTCCAACAGTTCAAATTTTTCTAGCACTTTCAAAATTACTGGCCGAGATAGTGTTTTACGACGAACCAAAAATATACCGGTAATTTATCAAGTGGGTACATCTTGAGTCATTAAATCTGGCAAAACGTTGTATTGGAAGTTTAATATAACAATATGAACAGGCCTTATTTGTATTTATGAATTTAATTCTTTGATCCAACGGTTTGGTTTTTAACTTACTTTAATGAAGAATTTAGTATTAAAAAGCATAAAGACCTATCTCGCTTCATTATATCAAATAGATAAATATTAACAAAAACAAGTCATAGTGCTATATTCGACTGTGCCGAATTTTATATACCCTTCATTGACGGACGTATGGAGTGTATGTATAAATATATAAGTACATATGTATGTACATACATATTAGTTTTGCGAAAAAATCTATCATGTATTTTTTTTTCTTATTTTCCGGTATTTAATAAAACTTTATGTTACAAAATTAAAACAAATAAAATATGCCTTTGCAAGTATTGAATGTTAACGCAAAACTGTTCGATTTTGCTGAGCAGATTCAGTGAAATGAAATAGAACATGTTCTTTAATTTATTTTGTAGTTACTACTGTTCCTTAAGCCGCGTTCAGACTATTATACTTTGTATTTTACGTTAAATTTCTTGACAGTCGCAACGAATGTATTTAGATTTCTGTATCGTAAAATGTGATGAAAGTATTAATACTTGTATAATAGTCTGAACGGGGCTTTAGCGATAAATTTTATATTATCACCATTTACTAAACATTAATAAGAACTCGTTTCAAGCTGTCATCGTGTTATTTGAAAGATATTTGTGCTGAGAGCACAATAAACAACATATCACAAAGCTTTGTAGAACTAAAGAGTGCACATGTTTATGGTTGAACTCGATTCTAATATCAAATTTGAACAAACAAAAAATATCGTGCTCAAATGTATTCCTGAAACATAAAGCATTTAATTAAAGAGAAAAAATAATTATTTGGTTACTTTCATATATCACAGAGGGTTCAAGTTTTCCAACCCTGCACTCATATTTTTCATTTTTAGGATTTTGATGTGTAAACATCTATACGCTAGGGGGTAAACATCTTTTTCACAATACAATCAAAAATTTTGATTGAGATGCACACCGCGTTGTCAAATCGGTGTGAGCTATATATGAGTGTATTAGTCCTGATTCACACATGTCAGCAGCGATGCCAATTTAGCGCGTTTCGCGCTAGATTCAGCGCGTTTTAACTATGCCACGCGCGCTTTTTTCCGTCTTAGCGCGTTTAATAAAAAGAGCGCTAAATTAGCGCTTTTTGAATAAAGTCAATAATACCATTTCAGTTCAATATTTTTTAACTTTTTTTGCATAAATTTAACAATTTTCTAATATCAAAAACTCTGATAAATTTTTTTAAATTAGTTAATGATTCAGCTGTCGCAAACAAAATTCGCTTGATCTTGGTTATAATTAAAAACGCATTTTAATACTGTAATGGCAAATATTTTGAAATTTCACAACTAAAAATATGTTCTACATGCAATGACCCAAGAAATTTACATAAATTACAAAGCATCTACTATAGCTGAAGTACAAAAAGCATTTGAATCGCAAAACTATTCCACAATTTATATGTTGTTACAAAATTTTACAAATAAATTAGAAGTAAAAAATAAGGATTTCGATTATTTGGAAGGCGATTCTGATTCTGTATTAAATAATTTTAGTTTATTAAAACATAATGTCGTGCAAGCAATATTGCAAAATCTGAAAAATTAATTGTGATACGAGTACTAATACATACATCGACTTTTATTGAAATTTAATTTAGCGCGTAGAAAATAGAGCGTTTTTGCTATAAATATTTGACAATGCTGTAACTTAGCGCGTTCTAGCGCGTTTTAAGAAGGGTAGTTGCGCGTTTGGATTGTAAATAGTTGGTATCGCTGCACGTCAGGTCTGAGTCTTCAAGTCTTGAGTTTTTAGGAGAGAGAGGAAAAGAGAATGGAAAGGGATACAGACTTGACCGTACCAGTCAAGTTTGCTTTTTCGTATTGTCTTGTCATTCGTAATACTCTACTACAACACAAATTGATGAGACTTGATGAAACAAACTTGACGGTGTGTATGAACGTAAATGCAGGTTCAAAAGAAAATTGAACAAAAACTGATCAGCTTAACCTGATGTGTGTGAATCAGGACTTAGCGTTTGAAAGAAGCAATACAAACTTATTTAAAATATTGTAAATACATAGGAATTTGCTGGTTTTTGTTTGTTTTATTTAACTTGATAATTAATAGCTTTATTAGGGTTCCGTACACCAAAGGTGAAAATGATAATTGCTTTATTAGGGTTCCGTACACCAAAGGTGAAAATGAACCCTATTGTTTTCGCTACGCTGTCCATCCGTCTGTCACAGGGTATTTTCTCGAGAACCGTAAGAGCTACGGACCTGAAATTCAGACACAGTGTGTAGACATTTGGCCGCTACAACAACAAATATATGAGATTTAAAAATTAAAGCGTGTTCCAAAACGAGCAACGAAAAATTTTAAAATCCCATGTAATATACATACAATTGTATGTACATATATGCACTTGAAATCTGTAAAGTTAGTGTATTTTTATTCAGACTACAACAATTAATAGTAAATTTAAAAAATTTTAATTAAAGGGTGTTCCATCAGTTTTTTTTTACAACTTACTGTATCTTGGAAACCGTTAGAGCAAAACTCTTGAAATTTTCAAAAACGGTAAAACTAAAAAATAAAAAAAATTATAAAATCGCCAAATCTAAAAAAATTGCCAAAAACAAAAAAAATATCGCCAAAACGAAAAAAGCACCAAATTAAAAAAAATTTCTAGGACGAAAATAAATCGCAAAAAAACGGAAAAATCTCCAAAATGAAAAAAATCGCCAAAGTGAAAAAAACCCAAAAACAGAAAAATAATGGCCAAAATTAAAAAAAAAACCCCCTTAAACAAAAGAATGGCCAAAATGAAAAGATCGCCTAAATAAAAAAAAACCTCAAAAACAGAAAAAAAAATCGCCAAAATGAAAAAATCGCCTAAATAAAAAACCCCACAAACAGAAAAAATTGCCAAAATGAAAAAATTGCCAAAGTGAAAAAAACCAACCAGAGAAAAATAATCGCCAAAATGAAAAAAAATCTCCAAAATAAAAAAATCATCAAAATTAAAAAAACCCGATAAAAAAATCGCCAAAATGAAAAATACACAAAAACAAACAAAAAATCGCAAAATTAAAAAATCGCCAAAATGAAAAAAAATTGCGAAAATGAAAAAAAACCAAAAAAGAGAAAAAAACGAGAAAAAAGCGACAAAACTTAAAAAATTGTTTAAACTGAAAAAACTTTAAAAAAAATTTTTTTTTTGGGTTGAAGTCTACTGACGAGTTCCACAAGAGGGAACGAAATGCATATAGACAATTGCTTAACCATAAAAACAAGCCAATTTTTTTATTTTTTTTTTTTTGAAAAAGGAAAAAAACCACATCAAAAAATGCTCAAAACCGAATGTACGGAACCCTTCGTGCGCGAGTCAAAGTCGCACTTTACTGAATTTATTTTAATTGCAATGCGTACATAACAACAAGAACAGCGACAACTAAACGCTGAACAACAGGAATTAAAAAGTCAAAGTAAAGGCATTTACCATAGATGAGCAGTACCATTAAAATTTCAGTAAAAATAATAAAAAAAATATTAACCAGTAAATTTTTACTGATTACTAAAATTTTTTTCTACATTCCATAAAGTGCCTGAATGATTTATTGTATGATGAGGTGCATTGAATTTTCAGTAATGAGTAATGTCCGTATTCATAATGAAATTCTACCAAGTGGCTAAATGTTTGTCATACAAAACTTTCAAAATTTGAATGAAAAAAACTGCCACTTGCTACAATTTATTATGAATACGGCCTTACGATTTTACAGGTAATGCAAATTAAATTTCATTAGCAGTAAAACTTTACTGAATTTTTTCAGTAATCAGTAAATTTACTGCTTACTGCAATTTTTAATGCAGTACATACATGCAGTGTTCCCATTTACTAACCAAATAAGTTTAATAAAACAAATGAAAAACCAACAAATTCCTATGTATTTACAATATTGAAAGTTTTGATACATTGAATTAATTAATTAAAAAAAATATACTAAAAGCATATGTACTTCCAACTTAAAAAAAAAATTTTAATTACTAGATGTTTACACATCTCCTCTGTGATCGGACTCACATTGCTTTTTTTATTATTGCGGCTGCATCAATTTTTAAGTTTAAAATGTATCAATTGGTATCTATTCTGATTCACTAGCGTAAACATTATCAGTTGCTTCCGGTCATCTTAACTTGGCAGCAATTTATCACAGCGAAAACAAGGTTTCATTTCATAAAACCAACTTAAAACCCATTCAAAAATGGTTTTAAGTTGTTTTTAACAAAACAATTTTCTATGGTAAAACCAGGTCTTAGCTGTTGATTTTAACGTTAAAACCAATTTTTTTTTAAACCATGTCAGTGTGAAAACACTATTAGCTTTAAAAAAAAAATCTATTATTCATCTACAAATTTTGCATTTCATCAATAATTAAAAATTCGCCAGAAACGCAAACAAATAGTCTTTAAGAAATGTTCGTAGAAAAACCAAATAAAAAAATCTATACTGCAGACAGAGATTAGTTATTGTTTAGTCATTGAATTCTTAAAATGTTTAATAAATTTTTTTTTCGTATAGACACTAAAATAGGGATTGAGCATTAAAAAAAAGATACAAACAAATAAAATAATTTAAAAAAAGGGCTGATGGCCAAAGCAGCTAATGCCCATATTTATATAAATTTAGTCTTAGAATTTATTCTGCAGATTAAATAAATGAATAATAATAATGGCGCATATTCAGAAATTATCACTAAGTGTTAACTTTTTTAAGTACCTATTTAAGTTATTCATAGTTGATTGCTTTCAGCAATAACAGTTTAGACTAAAATAACTAAATACCAACTAACTAATACATTTAAAGAACAGCTGGTTGATTTCAGTTACAATTTATTTGATAAGTAAAACCAATTTGTGGCTCTTTAAAATGCACAAAACAATAAATACTCTTTATTTTCTTACATTTACCTATATACATAATAAGCTTACCTTATTATCTTTACTTCTTGCATTTCTTTCTATTGCGTCAAAAAAAATATCCATATAAAGCAATAAAATAAATTAGAGATGTGTTTTTGGTCAACAAAATTTTATTGAATTACTTTTTTTTTACAGGCCCTTATTTTAATTGATTTATATACCGACTATGACTAAAAAATTACTGTTTTAGAATTTGTAAACTTGTTTAAGTAAATAAAACTGTTTTTTAATAGCTTCATAAGCTTTTTAATTAATTGCAGAATTTATCGTTCAAGATATCGACATTTTGTGCTCTCTACATAAGAATATTCAAGGTTGCATTTCGTTTACCAGCTGAAAGCAGTTGCTGGACTAGTTATGAATTGTGAATAAGAGCTATAACTGTCTATGAACTAGTTTTTAGTTTCTGTTTTATTAGTTTCGACTTTGGTTACGGTTTCTGAATATGCGCCAATAATTTAAAAATTTTAATTTTTTTAATTTTTAAATTTAATAATAAATCCGTTATTAAAAATTTGTAATTGTATATATAAGAAACCCTTTAAATAATATATTTTTACTCTGCAAAAATTAACTACAAACATTTTTACACATACATACTTTCAACTTTTGCACAAAATCCATCTAGAGTTATTTACCTGTTTAAAATCTGAATTAAATTAAGCGACAATGTATCTAAAGATTTACAAAAATGAGCAGTAATCGTATGTGAATACATATGTAGGCATGCGCAAACATATATATCGTCACCTAAAATTCAAAAGGCCATAAATATACTTTTTACTTTTTTACAGGAAAAGCAGAAAACCTTATAAATTGAACTATTTGTTAGATGGCAAATTGAGAAATGAATAACGTTGGTATTTTTGTACATATCGTCGTTGCTTTAACTAACTTTTTTTGGAAAGTAAGTTAAGTCCTTTACTAGACTTTATAAGTCATAATACACATTGTCTACAATTTTCACGACTGTAAGCATTACTTTGGTGTCTATATAAGTAAAAAGATTTCTGACGCAGCCATGATAATGAATGTATAAAATCACCATAAAAGCTGCTCTCCTGTTAAATTTTTGAAATGTTAGTTAGGTCAGTTAGTTAAAGCAGCGACGATATCTACAAAAATACCAACTTTATTGATTTTTCAATTTGCCAAAAATTTTAAGGAAAGATGTATTTTGGTTAATCACACCATAATCCAACAAAAAGTCTATTTTGAATTTTGTGGTTATCACGGTCTTTTGGATTTTAGGTGACGATATGTATGTATATCAAGGTTGAATTGTTAAAAATAAGTACTCAAGTAATGCGAGTATTATGGGACATAAAGGAAAATGTGTTTAATTGGCTTTCACGTTCAAGGAAAACTTTTATTGGTGCCATCTTCTTAGAGATAAGCCATTACGAATAAAAATGCTAGAAAGAGGATTAAAGTTGAGACCTTTTCAACGGAACTAGAAAATTTATTTTCTTTGTTCTTCTATGTTTAAGACTTTTCTTAAAATCGTATCTAAGCCACCGAAAATCGCTGCGTGGGTTGATTGATTGTGCCATTGCGACGCGAGCAAGAAATAGGAAGTGAAACCGAGATTAACGCATTTTATGAACATCTGCTAAGAGTTTTAAAAAGTTCTAAAAATTTTTGTTTATTGTGTACATTAGAGTGGTTAAATTTTGCTCTGGACCAAGCGGTTGTAAAAATCGTAAACTACGTCAAACTCTGAGAAGGTTTGACCAAGAAACCATTTTTAACCAGAAACTTCTTTTTTTCGCATTTTATATATTTTTTTATTTGCTAAAATTTTATTGAGTCTTTTAACAAAGTTGACAAAAGCTTTTTATTTCAGCTTATTCAGAAGGAAATTTCATGAGCTTTCAAAAGCTGTTTAGATAACTAAACAATTTTGATGTTTAGGTAAAAACTTTTAATGAAAATTGACATTAAATCATGGAAAAATGGCAAACTTATCATTAAATGGCACAAGAAAAATTTAGAGAAAGTTGTTATGCGAGAAATTTTTAAACCTCTACTTAAATAAGGTATGCAAAATCAAGTTCCGGCCAATGCACGCAGTGTGTATATTTACACGAAGCTGTTCGAGCTGTTTTTACCCCCCTCATAACTTTGTTCCCCGCAATCGTAAAATTACGAAATTCAAACCAGTTAGAATTAATTCATGTAACCTCACATGCGAAAATGTGTTTGCATTCACTGAACTTATGCAGCTCGCAAGTGCTGAAATCAATTTCCAGTTCTGTCGATTTTTTGTTATTTTGTGCACTCTCTGTTGCGAAAGCTTAAGTACAAATAAATATTCGATATTATTAATTTAGGGGTAAACTCAAATGAATTTTATAAACTAGTACAAATGTGAAACACTTATGAGACAGTTTTGCAAAGAGTTTCGGAGCAATGCATTGAGTTAAAGCATAATTTTGAAATTATATATTGGCAAAATATTTTTGAGGACAAAAATTATGATTTTTCTTTTGAAATAGGTATTTTTTTTTGGAGACATGACGTTTTAAATTGGGGACAAGAGGTAAAATTTTTATAGACGATGCAAAATAAGTATTGTATGGCAAAGTGCAAAGTCAACTTCGTATACGAACATTAAAATACTCATTATGTTTGCTCACTATGAGGTTACAAATGTGTTTTTTTATACACTTTATACTGTTGTAGGTGTAGTTATAGTAAATGGATGAGTTGAATGAGCTGAATCAATGCAAGTAGTACAAGTATTTTTCTGAAATTACAAATTAGTGTGAGTGTTGTATTGGTATGATGTCGACGTCGCACTTAAGGCCCAACTATAATATGAATAAGCTAGCTTAAGCAACTGTGCGGTTACATATAAAACGCATGTGGCAAACTATAATGTACTTAATAAACTTTTCGTCAAGTTTCGTCAAATGTCATTTGCTTAAGTAAAGTGCCAAACTGAACGCACATTCCGTAAGGAAACAACTGTTTGTGCATTTTTTAAACTCAAACAAGCAGCAGCAGAAAATATTCATTGATTTTAAATATTTTTTTATTGTTTCTTATTTTAAACTCGGAAAATAAAGCAAAACTTTTATTTTCATTGTTTTTTTACAATACACATATACACACACACATGTATTTACTTATGTATATTCAGTCCCAATTTTCACGAGGCAATTTTACTTGCGCGTCATAAAATTTTTTAATTAAACTTGCTGTAGCGTTTAGATAGAGCAAGTTTACTTGACCATTTTATTTCTTTTTATTTGAAGCAAATTAACAATTGTTATTAATATTCTCACAAAACAAACACTTCGAGCCACAATGAATTTTGCAGACGAAAAACCAGAACAGAAAACAAACACAAATGAAAAGGAATGTCAAATTTGATATAGAGCGAATGATAGCAAAAACAGAATTGCCATGTACAGGCAAGTCTGTACGGCAATTCTGCTAGTTTTCACACTCCTCACTTCTTTGTTCCTCAAATTCAAGACTTGCGCAAGTAAAATTGCCTCGTGAAAATTGGGACTCACTGTTGTACTTTTTAGTAGGCAAAACAAATAAAACAAGTAATAAGGTGATGGATATATTTATATGTGAATTTTTAATAGATTAGGACATTCTTTCAAGTTAGTTTTATTGAACTGCATTCATTTAGGAGTTATGAGAAGAGACAAAATTACTACAAAATTATTGACAATACCTAGATGTGCAGCTGTGGCTAAAGAATACTTAAGTGCATGTAAGTACATTGTGGCCACCTAAAAGTCACATCTGAATTGTTTAAGCATTTGACAGACTTATCGTTCAATTCTGACATTAGCTTAAGCCAGCTTATTTATATTATAGTTGGGCCCCTATACTTATTGCAACCTACACTTATAAATCAATATTGTTGTGAGTGTGCGTAAATCAGAGTAGTTGATTTTAAATGATGTCTACTCACTTATATTTAAAATTTTATGAATCAGCATGAATAGCGAAAACATGATTCATTGCCAATCACTGATTCAGGTGGATGGTTACAATTATTATTTCCGTGACCTACCTAGAGAAGATAGTTATCTTAGTCGTTTGCAAAGCTTAAGTAGTGTACTGGATTTTTGGGGCGATTGCCCATTATGGTTGAAGCGAGATTGAATTTCTGACATCTAAAATTAATACGTATAGTTACAAAGTTGTACTTGAAAGGGTGTTTCCACAATTTTCTCTATCGATGGACCCATTCCGTGCGTATTTCAACAAGATAATCCACACGTCAGGGGTTGAAACAGAGCGGATTCGAATGTCAATAATTTGGAGTAGCAACCATAATCCCTTGATCTGAATATTATACCACATGCGCGGGGATTGCTTTCTCGCAAAGTGTACGAGTCCGGCACACACTATGAGACAAAATAAGCCTTAATTGAAAAAAAATTAAAAAAAATTGGGCTGACATATCACTGTCTTTAATTGAAAACAAATCGTATTTCTGTTGTCATGTCATATAAAGGAAAATATTCTCATTATTAAATCTTTACGAAAACATTATAAAAAGTCTTAAAAATAAAAATACTTTCTTGTTGAGTCGTTGAACCTACTCAAGTGAGCCAAAAAAATTTTTTTCAAAACAATATGAACTGCCAGTTTATAGAAGCCATGTGAAAGTTCTCGTCTGCCTATTAAATTGAAAACAAAAACAAAGCACTCAAATTTGCTTTTGTTTTCAATATAAATAGACAGACGAGAATTTTTGCATGGCTTCTATAAACTGGCAGTAATTATAAATATTTCTTTTTCAAATCATTTATTAGTTATTATTAAAAATTATTTGCTTTTAGTCATATGTTGTGCAAGATTTTACCATTTAAAAGTCTAATATAATTATAAGCTAAGCCAGTTTTCATAAAAATTTAGTTTATATGTAAAGAAAATTGTGAACCTATTCAAGTGAGCGGCAGTGTATTTTACAATAATAATTACATTAAAACTGGGCTGCTGCACAAGGCATGAACTGTTTATTGTTAAAAATCGAAAAATCTTAAAGTTTTGTAATAATTAATTACTTTAAATAAATAAATATATCTTTCGTCAACTAAAATGCAAATTAACTTGACATGATATAAATTTCTTCTAAGATCACAATTAATTAATATTAACAAAAAAAAATGGTTTCTTCTTCTAATGTAGCTTAAAATGCATTAAGAGGTGTATTATTTAATTTTGTACATGTAAGTATTTATTTAATTTCACAATTTTAAGTCATTTTACAATTTAGATGGCAATTAGTATTAAATATTAATAAATATTTATTTTAAGTAAATGTATGGAGATCATAATTGAACACTTAACATTTGAAGTAGTTTTGATCTCGTATCTACTCCTGATTTTTTTTTACTAATTTTATAATATTTAATTTTTCGTTTTATAATATTTAATTGTTGTTGTAGCGTTTTGCTTGAAGGCAATCTGGCTTTGTATCTGAGGGAGCTGAATCTTCGGGAGCTGAATCTGCGGGAGTATTTTCTTCGTCATTTTCAGGTGAAGCAATATAATGATTGATATCGTGTAGTGGAGCAAATTTTAATCCTTTTGTTAGGTCTACGGAGCGCACAAATCTTTTGGCATGTGAGGGTGCATTTTGTAAACCACTTTGCTCTGGTTGTTCCACAGTTATCTGCTTTTCTGCTAGATCATCTGCATACCTGGTTGCTGTTTCAAGGGTGTCGGGCTGTTGTTGTTTTTCTTTTAAAGTTTCGTCGCCATTTTCAGTAAAGTTGATGGCAGCGGCACTAGTATAATATACTAGCGTTAAAACAAAAAATATAATGTGAAATTCCCGTGCGATCTTCATCTTAACACTTGTGATACGAGACTAAATTGAAATTGTACTGTGTTTTCAAATTTTATTCAAACCTTTTATATACTTTCTTCTTTTTGGTGAAATTAAATATTTATCCTCCATTTCAAAAGACTTTATTTTTAAGAAATAGCTGTGTATACCTGTAATTTATAATTCAGTAATATCTTTATTATTTTAGGTATGGTTTTCTCTTGAAGTAATTAGCGTCTTGTTGTATGCAAAAAAAAAAAGAATCTATTGTATTCAAAACACATTTTTGCTTTATTTTTCATTTTTATCAAGGTCATGACTAGAAATAAGCCCAAAGTATTTTCCTATTTAAGCTGAACAAATGCAGCAGGTATCCTAAATCAACCTCTTGTTATCACAAGCAAGATAAACTAAATTAGTCGTATTCATTGGTGTACTGTTCAAAAGATTTATGTAAAATTAATCCAGTAGTCGCCGGTATATATTTTTAAAGTAATAAATTGTATACAGTTTGTCAAGAAAATTTTTTGACATAGTTGAAATCGTTTTAAATTTTGACTTTCATCGTAAATATTTTTTTCCTTTTTTTCATTATGAAATTTTTTGTTATAGATTATATTTTATATAAATTTAAGTGAACAAATAGTCATATGATAGTTTTAAAGCTATATTAATGCATTGACCTCAAACATGAGGCACATTTGGTAAGAACATTGTGTCCTTTGAATTGCGGCAAAGTTGTGGATACTCCATCTCAAGGTCCAGGTCTACGCCCTGTTCAAAATGTATGAGTTTATTTGGAAAATAGTATTTCCAAATGGTATTTCAAGAACTAAATGGAGTTAAGAACAATAATATGAGGGGAAGGTGAAAAGTTTCAGCGGAATATTTAGAAAGAGAAGTTGTCTGACAAGCCAATCGGCCAATGCCAATGACGGCCACAAAAAATTTTTATTTTTGTACACCTTCTTTTGTACATCCATCTTTCCTATTTTTTTTTTTTTTTTTTTTTTTTTTAAATAATACAAGGATGTAAAAACATTTTCTTGACAAATAAGTTTTTGAACTTTTTTGGTTTAATATAACTTACGACTATTTGAAAAAAAAAATTCATAATGCAAAATAGAAAAAAAAAAATTATTTACGACGAAAGTCAAAATTTAAAATGATCTTAACTATTTCAAAACACTTTCATGACAAACTGTACATATGAAAGTATATACTACATAAGTAAATTGTTTGTTTCATGAGTCTTTTGTTTTTAATACATTGGCCAATACCTGCTTCTGCATGAACTCACAGTAAAGATATTTATGGCCTAGGCCTTAGAGGTGGAAAACTATCGATAGTGTCACTATCGAAAGTTTTCGATAGCATAAAAATCCTTATCGATATATCGATTTAAGATTATCAAAAGTTACCAAAACTATCGATATATCGACGATACTATCGTGATAGTATCGAAGTTGTATGGACATATTTATTTACACTAAAAATTAAAAAAAAAATATTTTTAAGCAAAATAAAATAGAGTTTTATTTTTCAGTTCAAAAAATAACAAAACTCAAATAATTGCATGAAAAATAAGTGAGATCAGTGGAAGAAATTTTGCGTCATCCAGTTATTTTTGTTTATACAAAGCAACATAGTCATTTAAATTTAATTTCCATTAGTGGTGTACCTTTTACTATCGATAGCGACTAAAAACTATCCGTTGTTTTCAAGTGCTAATCGATTGCATAATTAAACATCGATAGTCACAAAAAAATTAATTATCAATAGTATCGATAGTGCCATCGATAGTTTTCCACTCCTACTATATTACAAATATTTTTTGCTTTTATCTCAAGGTGTTTTTTAAATGTATTTTCACTAATTAATTAATTTCTCATAAAACAATGTCTTGCCGGCGTAAAGGTTCGGTCACACTTGTCAAACATTTGCCCCAAAAAGCGTAATCAACAAACACTAATGAACAATTTTTGATCCAGACACATGTTTATCATATTAAACAGTTTCGAACACAACTAATGTACAATGCCATATAATCCAATGTCATACATATGTATAATACACTTTGACTTGACAAACTTTTGTCTGAATTGAAAAATTTTTCATTAGCATTTAGTGGTTACGCTTTTTTGGGCAAATGTTTGACAATTTTGACCGTAGCTTAAGTCTTGTTTCATCAAAATACTTGAAAAAGAGATAAGAACAATTTATAACGCTAAGTTCCGACAAGAAAATATCAAATTAAATATTGACATTATTTTTAAAGAAAAAAAATCTTAAGGTTTTAAATAACAAGATCTCAGTGACCAAACGTCATGCCCTGTTCGAGAGTTCACATGGTCAGCAAACGTTTCACTCAAAAAAGCGATAGTACCGTTACCGTTACGTCATCTTGTTTAAAATAAATTTCATCTACAATAATATCTTCCAATTGCAAGCAAAGCAAACAAAGTCATTTGCGGAATGTTCAATTCCAAAGGTTGTCGGGAAACGATCAGCACCATGAATTCCTCAACACTTTGGGCCACAACAATAATATTTGAAGTTGTTTTTTAGCAACGCGCACAACCTACATTTTTCACGTCACTAACTTATTCCAACAGCTCAAATTTTTCTAGCACTTTCAAGATTACTGGCCGAGATAGTGTTTTACGACGAACCAAAAATGTACCCACTTGATAAACCGGTAGTTTATCAAGTGGGTACATCTTGAGTCATTAAATCTGGCAAAACGTTGTATTGGAAGTTTGATATAACAATATGAACAGGCCTTATTTGTATTTATGAATTTAATTCTTTGATCCAACGGTTTGGTTTTTAACTTACTTTAATGAAGAATTTAGTATTAAAAAGCATAAAGACCTATCTCGCTTCATTATATCAAATAGATAAGTATTAAAAAAAAAACAAGTCATAGTGCTATATTCGACTGTGCCGAATTTTATATACCCTTCATTGACGGACGTATGGAGTGTATGTATAAATATATAAGTACATATGTATGTACATACATATTAGTTTTGCGAAAAAAACTATCATGTATTTTTTTTCTTATTTTCCGGTATTTAATAAAACTTTATATTACAAAATTAAAACAAATAAAATATGCCTTTGCAAGTATTGAATGTTAACGCAAAACTGTTCGATTTTGCTGAGCAGATTCAGTGAAATGAAATAGAACATGTTCTTTAATTTATGTATTTTGTAGTTACTACTGTTCCTTAAGCCGCGTTCAGACTATTATACTTTGTATTTTACGTTAAATTTCTTGACAGTCGCAACGAATGTATTTAGATTTCTGTATCGTAAAATGTGATGAAAGTATTAATACTTGTATAATAGTCTGAACGGGGCTTTAGCGATAAATTTTATATTATCACCATTTACTAAACATTAATAAGAACTCGTTTCAAGCTGTCATCGTGTTATTTGAAAGATATTTGTGCTGAGAGCACAATAAACAACATATCACAAAGCTTTGTAGAACTAAAGAGTGCACATGTTTATGGTTGAACTCGATTCTAATATCAAATTTGAACAAACAAAAAATATCGTGCTCAAATGTATTCCTGAAACATAAAGCATTTAATTAAAGAGAAAAAATAATTATTTGGTTACTTTCATATATCACAGAGGGTTCAAGTTTTCCAACCCTGCACTCATATTTTTCATTTTTAGGATTTTGATGTGTAAACATCTATACGCTAGGGTGTAAACATCTTTTTCACAATACAATCAAAAATTTTGAGTGAGATGCACACCGCGTTGTCAAATCGGTGTGAGCTATATATGAGTGTATTAGTCCTGATTCACACATGTCAGCAGCGATGCCAATTTCGCTCGTTTCGCGCTAGATTCAGCGCGTTTTAACTATGCCACGCGCGCTTTTTTCCGTCTTAGCGCGTTTAATAAAAAGAGCGCTAAATTAGCGCTTTTTGAATAAAGTCAATAATACCATTTCAGTTCAATATTTTTTAACTTTTTTTGCATAAATTTAACAATTTTCTAATATCAAAAACTCTGATAAATTTTTTTAAATTAGTTAATGATTCAGCTGTCGCAAACAAAATTCGCTTGATCTTGGTTATAATTAAAAACGCATTTTAATACTGTAATGGCAAATATTTTGAAATTTCACAACTAAAAATATGTTCTACATGCAATGACCCAAGAAATTTACATAAATTACAAAGCATCTACTATAGCTGAAGTACAAAAAGCATTTGAATCGCAAAACTATTCCACAATTTATATGTTGTTACAAAATTTTACAAATAAATTAGAAGTAAAAAATAAGGATTTCGATTATTTGGAAGGCGATTCTGATTCTGTATTAAATAATTTTAGTTTATTAAAACATAATGTCGTGCAAGCAATATTGCAAAATCTGAAAAATTAATTGTGATACGAGTACTAATACATACATCGACTTTTATTGAAATTTAATTTAGCGCGTAGAAAATAGAGCGTTTTTGCTATAAATATTTGACAATGCTGTAACTTAGCGCGTTCTAGCGCGTTTTAAGAAGGGTAGTTGCGCGTTTGGATTGTAAATAGTTGGTATCGCTGCACGTCAGGTCTGAGTCTTCAAGTCTTGAGTTTTTAGGAGAGAGAGGAAAAGAGAATGGAAAGGGATACAGACTTGACCGTACCAGTCAAGTTTGCTTTTTCGTATTGTCTTGTCATTCGTAATACTCTACTACAACACAAATTGATGAGACTTGATGAAACAAACTTGACGGTGTGTATGAACGTAAATGCAGGTTCAAAAGAAAATTGAACAAAAACTGATCAGCTTAACCTGATGTGTGTGAATCAGGACTTAGCGTTTGAAAGAAGCAATACAAACTTATTTAAAATATTGTAAATACATAGGAATTTGCTGGTTTTTGTTTGTTTTATTTAACTTGATAATTAATTGCTTTATTAGGGTTCCGTACACCAAAGGTGAAAATGAACCCTATTGTTTTCGCTACGCTGTCCATCCGTCTGTCACAGGGTATTTTCTCGAGAACCGTAAGAGCTACGGACCTGAAATTCAGACACAGTGTGTAGACATTTGGCCGCTACAACAACAAATACATGAGATTTAAAAATTAAAGCGTGTTCCAAAACGAGCAACGAAAAATTTTAAAATCCCATGTAATATACATACAATTGTATGTACATATATGCACTTGAAATCTGTAAAGTTAGTGTATTTTTATTCAGACTACAACAATTAACAGTAAATTTAAAAAATTTTAATTAAAGGGTGTTCCATCAGTTTTTTTTTTACAACTTACTGTATATTGGAAACCGTTAGAGCAAAACTCTTGGAATTTTCAAAAACGGTAAAACTAAAAAATAAAAAAATTATAAAATCGCCAAATCTAAAAAAATTGCCAAAAACAAAAAAATATCGCCAAAACGAAAAAAGCACCAAATTAAAAAAATATTCTAGGACTAAAATAAATCGCGAAAAACCGGAAAAATCTCCAAAATGAAAAAAATCGCCAAAGTGAAAAAACCTAAAAATAGAAAAATAATCGCCAAAATTAAAAAAACCCCTTAAACAAAAAAATGGCCTAAATGAAAAGATCGCCTAAATAAAAAAAACCTCAAAAACAGAAAAAAAATCGCCAAAATGAAAAAATCGCCTAAATAAAAAACCCCACAAACAGAAAAAATTGCCAAAATGAAAAAATTGCCAAAGTGAAAAAAACCAACCACAGAAAAATAATCGCCGAAATGAAAAAAAATCTCCAAAATAAAAAAATCGTCAAAATTAAAAAAACCCGATAAAAAATCGCCAAAATGAAAAATACACAAAAACAAACAAAAAATCGCAAAATTAAAAAATCGCCAAAATGAAAAAAAATTGCGAAAATGAAAAAAACCAAAAAAGAGAAAAAAAAACGAGAAAAAAGCGACAAAACTTAAAAAATTGTTTAAACTGAAAAAACTTAAAAAAAAATTTTTTTTTGGGTTGAAGTCTACTGACGAGTTCCACAAGAGGGAACGAAATGCATATAGACAATTGCTTAACCATAAAAACAAGCCAATTTTTTTTTATTTTTTTTTGAAAAAGGAAAAAAACCACATCAAAAAATGCTCAAAACCGAATGTACGGAACCCTTCGTGCGCGAGTCAAAGTCGCACTTTACTGAATTTATTTTAATTGCAATGCGTACATAACAACAAGAACAGCGACAACTAAACGCTGAACAACAGGAATTAAAAAGTAAAAGTAAAGGCATTTACCATAGATGAGCAGTACCATTAAAATTTCAGTAAAAATAATAAAAAAAATATTTTTTTTTTTTTTTTTTTTTTTTAATGCATGTATTTATTTATTGTATCTTCATATGTGAACTAACAATAAGTATTCAAATCTTAAATCTATAAAAAAAAATTATTAGGCCCGACCAGTGTCGGACATAAACTTAGTGGTAGTTATAAATAATACATTAGTAGTGATAATCAAAAAAGGGGGGGGGGGGAAAGTATTTTCAAGTAGTCCCATCTGGAGTGTTAGGTATAAGAGCCCGTGTGTCCCTCTTTTTTAAGCGGATGTGTCCAGTAAAGTTCAAAATATTACGAGCAAGCGGATTAGGATGTGATTCGAGTTTTGTTAAATATTTGCCTGCGTATTTTGCAATTTCTTCAGTCACTAGTGGCATATTTAAATCACGATGTATAATAGAATTTTGGATGTACCATGGAGCCGATGTTATTAACCGTAAAATTTTGTTTTGCCTTCGTTGGATTCTCTCGACATTGGAAGCTGAAGCAGTGCCCCATAACTGAATTCCGTAGCGCCATATTGGCTTCAAAAGCGACTTGTATAATAAAAGTTTGCAGTCTAGGCTGAGTGTTGAGTTTCTGCCAATCAACCAATATATTTGAGTTAACTTAAGTTTCATCTGAGTTAATTTAGAGTCAATATGATGTTTCCATGTAAGTCTTCGATCAAGGTGTATACCAAGGTATTTCACTTGGGAATGTTGAGGAATATTTTGATTGTTGATTCGAATGGGGGAGCAAGTATCTCTTCTTAGGGTGAACGTTATATGGACACACTTTTGTTCATTGACTTTAATTCTCCATAAGTTCAACCATATTTCCAACTGAGTGATATGTTCCTGGAGATTGCGGGATGCCTCATAAGGGTTTTCGTGCACACTCATACAGGCTGTATCATCGGCAAAAGTAGAAATATGGATATTATTGCTCACAGGCATATCACAAGTATATATTAAATACAAGACAGGACCCAGAATACTACCCTGGGGCACACCAGAAGATATAGTTTCGGGCACACTCGTGAACTCTCCTTCCACAACAGTGAATTTCCTATCAATAATATAACTTTCCAAAAGCTTTTGAATGTTTATTGGCAGATATGTCTTCAATTTTAAAACTAGGCCTTCGTGCCATACTTTATCAAATGCCTGAGAAACATCAATAAAGAGAGCAGAACAATACTTCTTTTCTTCAAATGTTCTTCTTACAACTTGGACCAGTCTATGCGTTTGTTCAATCGTGCTGTGCTGACTTCTAAAGCCAAATTGATGGTCCGGGATGCACCCATTATCAGTTAAAATTTTGGACAATTTAGTCATGAGCAGCTTTTCGAAAAGCTTTGAGATTGTAGATAGTAAGCTTATAGGCCTATATGACTCAGTCTTGGTAAGATCTTTGCCCGCCTTTGGAATCATTTTGATCTTGGCCAGTTTCCAGTTATGTGGAAAATACTGCATTCTTAAAATAGCATTAAAAGTAAATAGCAGGATTCTTATTGCAATATGAGGCAAGTTCATGAGCATTTTGTTACTAATGCCATCAATACCTGGAGCTTTCTTCGGGTTGAGTTCAGCAATTACTTTTTGTACTTCACGCATCTTAAACCTTAAGGGACGAGGGGGTAGAGAAACTACACTCGGTAAATCAGCAGCACCCGTACATGAATTGGGAGTGAATACAGATTTTAAATGCTCAGAAAATAAGTTACCTTTCTCACTATCACTTCTTGCCCAGCCTCCGGTCGCAGTACGCAATGGTGATTTAAGATCAACGGGTCGTTTAAGATTTCTAGTAGCGCGCCATAAAGAGTAATTAGATGCGGACGTTACATCAAGACCTTCTAAATACTTTTCCAGTAGTGCAGTTTTTTCCGACGATAGCAGCTCTTTGAGTCGTTTAGTACATTCTTTAAGTCTGATTTTATTTAGGGGTGATCTGTGTTGTTGCCATTCTCTTCTAGCTCTCCTTTTTTCACATACAAGACGTTCAATTTCCGTAGAATAAATTCTGTTAAAGCCGGTCTGCGGATAGGAGGTAGTGGCGTGTTCAGCAGCCTGTTTAATATTTTCGTTAAGATTGGCAATGTTAAATTCAATATCATCGCATGATCTAAGCTGAATGTTTTCTACGCAGTGACTACTAAGATATTTTTTGAATACCAGCCAGTTGATTCCATTAATCATCTTCACATATGAGTTAGTTAAATCACTCCTTAGTGGGTTGAAAATTGTAACTATTGTTGGAGAGTGATCGGAGGACAGATCTAGAGAGGCCTCTACATGAATTAAGTCCCTATGAATATTTTTCGTGACGGCAAAATCTATAACATCTGGAATTTTTCTTACGTCAGTAGGCCAGTAAGTAGGCTCCCCACTCGAAATGACATCTAAGCCCATTTTTGAAATTGTATTGAACAAGGCTCGACCTCTAGGTGTAACAAGACGCGATCCCCAGCACGTATGTTTTGCATTGTAGTCACCAGCTGCCACGAAACAAGATCCAAGCGATTTGTAGAACTTCTCATACTGATCTTCGCTAACTGAAAATCTGGGAGGTGAGTAAATTGATGATATCACGAAGTTCGCACAAAAATTTTCTACGAAAATATTCGTTGCTTGCAAATATTCTTCACTAACGTTGTCAAGGACATAGTGCTTGAGTCTTGACTTAATCAGAATTGCTGATCCACCACATGCTCTCCTTCTCGGGTCTTTTGTATCATATAAAGTGTAACCATTTATTTTAAATAAGCTTCTTGAGGTCAAATGAGTCTCAGAAACCAACATTATATCAATATTTTTTTCCATGAGGAAGTGCTCAAGTTCATTTTTATGTTGGCGAATGCCGTTTGCGTTCCAGAAACATATTTTTAACGTGTTCATGGTTTATTAACTAATGCTTGAAGCAGTGTATTCTGCATTCGCAGCATTTCTTGCATCATACTTGTCATATTTGTAGTAAAGTTGTTTATAGTTAGCACCAGATTCTCAATAGTAGCTTCAAGGCGACTAAAGTTAAAGCTTGAGTTTGAATTCGTTGAATTATTTGGCGGTGGAACATTTTGCGTGGGAATTGAACTAGTCTTAGCAGCATCAGCATACGATACACGTGAAGTAACTGGTTGGCTGATTTGAGCAAAAGTGTCGGAGTTCGCGTTTACTTGTAGAGCTGGAGTTAGCTTGGGTTTTTGACCCATAGCCTGTTTAACGAAAGAAAATACAGGGCACCCTCTATAGTTAGCTGTGTGATTACCTCCACAATTACTACATTTTTTTTCTGCTTGATCTTTTGGCTTAGTGCAGCTAGCAGTACCATGCAATTCACCGCAGATAACACACACTGTAGGTAATTTGCAGTAAGTTTTCGTATGGCCATATTCTTGGCAATTATGGCACTGTACGGGACCTGAACGCTTACGTGGCTCTTCAACTGTGATTTTTCGATGTAAGAGATACTTTACGTTATAAACTGGATGGGCTTCATTTTTTTTTAATTGTATGTCATTCGGCTCCAGTTCAACCCGAAATAGGGGTTGGGGGACCTTTTCTCTATTAAATATGTTGGTAACATTTTTTACCTTGAATCCTTGGTCGACAAGTGCACATTTTACTTCTTCGGGTTCAACATATGAATCTATGCCCTTTAATACTATCTGTAGGCCTTTAGCACTCTTAAGTTGGTATGTGTAAAAATTTGTTTTATTTTTTTCGAATTCACTAACAATTTTTCGGAAATCTTTTTCATTATATATTTGGATTTTAGTTTCATCAATATTACCTCGTTTAATTGGAATGATGTGAAAAGTATTTTCACCAATGGTCGACAGTAGTTTTTTTATAAGCGCGTTAGAATTTTTTTCTCTCAGATAAATAGGTGGTGGCTTAAAAGACTTTTGCGATGAGGGCTTGTCGTCGGTGTCTTGCAATAATGAAAAACGATTTTGACGATTGGTAGATGATGCGCTGTTATCCCTAGACATCTTTGGAGCAGATGAAATTTTTGAAGAATTTGGGCTTCGCCCACGCTTTACCACTGTTATATATCTGTCCATTCCCACTTGTACCTTGGGTTTTGAGCTACTGTTATCTGTAGTGATAACTTGGTTTAGTGATGAAGGCGAGTCCGATGCGGATGATATCGCAGACTTAAATGAAGAAGTACTAGGCAATGGTAATATTAACGATTCACTAGTTGGCATTGGACAAAGGGAAGTTGATCGCTGACGAAAAATTGGCTTTGCCGTTAAAAAAAGATTTTCATCAGATTTATTATTTATATTTTTTTCATTAAGAGTTTCAGAACTCACAGTAAAATAAGCATTTCTGCCGTTAGAACTCACTTCAAAATTTTTTTCCTTTGAGGTACTCATACAGAGTATTATTCCTCAAGGGAACTTTGTTTGTGTTTACGGTTTTTTTTTGTTTTTGCTATTTCTTGCTATGTAAAAAATATTAGTAAAGCCAATAAGCTTATTTATCAAGGTGAATATGTATTACGAATATTTTTTGTATAATTTTTGATTTTGTTGTTTTTTATATTTGTTTCGTATGTATGTATGTAAAAAAAAATCCGCTTTAATGTCTTTTCACTATGAAGGTTCAACGAGAAATATTAACCAGTAAATTTTTACTGATTACTAAAATTTTTTTCTACATTCCATAAAGTGCCTGAATGATTTATTGTAAGATGAGGTGCATTGAATTTTCAGTAATGAGTAATGCCCGTATTCATAATGAAATTCTACCAAGTGGCTAAATGTTTGTCATACAAAACTTTCAAAATTTGAATGAAAAAACTGCCACTTGCTACAATTTATTATGAATACGGCCTTACGATTTTACAGGTAATGCAAATTAAATTTCATTAGCAGTAAAACTTTACTGAATTTTTTCAGTAATCAGTAAATTTACTGCTTACTGCAATTTTTAATGCAGTACATACATGCAGTGTTCCCATTTACTAACCAAATAAGTTTAATAAAACAAATGAAAAACCAACAAATTCCTATGTATTTACAATATTGAAAGTTTTGATACATTGAATTAATTAATTAAAAAAAATATACTAAAAGCATATGTACTTCCAACTTAAAAAAAAAATTTTAATTACTAGATGTTTACACATCTCCTCTGTGATCGGACTCACATTGCTTTTTTTATTATTGCGGCTGCATCAATTTTTAAGTTTAAAATGTATCAATTGGTATCTATTCTGATTCACTAGCGTAAACATTATCAGTTGCTTCCGGTCATCTTAACTTGGCAGCAATTTATCACAGCGAAAACAAGGTTTCATTTCATAAAACCAACTTAAAACCCATTCAAAAATGGTTTTAAGTTGTTTTTAACAAAACAATTTTCTATGGTAAAACCAGGTCTTAGCTGTTGATTTTAACGTTAAAACCAATTTTTTTTTAAACCATGTCAGTGTGAAAACACTATTAGCTTTAAAAAAAAAATCTATTATTCATCTACAAATTTTGCATTTCATCAATAATTAAAAATTCGCCAGAAATGCAAACTTTAACAAATAGTCTTTAACAAATGTTCGTAGAAAAACCAAATAAAAAAATCTATACTGCAGACAGAGATTAGTTATTGTTTAGTCATTGAATTCTTAAAATGTTTAATAAATTTTTTTTTCGTATAGACACTAAAATAGGGATTGAGCATTAAAAAAAAGATACAAACAAATAAAATAATTTAAAAAAAGGGCTGATGGCCAAAGCAGCTAATGCCCATATTTATATAAATTTAGTCTTAATAATAATAATGGCGCATATTCAGAAATTATCACTAAGTGTTAACTTTTTTAAGTACCTATTTAAGTTATTCATAGTTGATTGCTTTCAGCAATAAAAGTTTAGACTAAAATAACTAAATACCAACTAACTAATACATTTAAAGAACAGCTGGTTGATTTCAGTTACAATTTATTTGAAAAGTAAAACCAATTTGTGGCTCTTTAAAATGCACAAAACAATAAATACTCTTTATTTTCTAACATTTACCTATATAATAAGCTTACCTTATTATCTTTACTTCTTGCATTTCTTTCTATTGCGTCAAAAAAAATATCCATATAAAGCAATAAAATAAATTAGAGATGTGTTTTTGGTCAACAAAATTTTATTGAATTACTTATTTTAATTGATTTATATACAGACTATGACTAAAAAATTACTGTTTTAGAATTTGTAAACTTGTTTAAGTAAATAAAACTGTTTTTTAATAGCTTCATAAGCTTTTTAATTAATTGCAGAATTTATCGTTCAAGATATCGACATTTTGTGCTCTCTACATAAGAATATTCAAGGTTGCATTTCGTTTACCAGCTGAAAGCAGTTGCTGGACTAGTTATGAATTGTGAATAAGAGCTATAACTGTCTATGAACTAGTTTTTAGTTTCTGTTTTATTAGTTTCGACCTTGGTTACGGTTTCTGAATATGCGCCAATAATTTAAAAATTTTAATTTTTTTAATTTTTAAATTTAATAATAAATCCGTTATTAAAAATTTGTAATTGTATATATAAGAAACCCTTTAAATAATATATTTTTACTCTGCAAAAATTAACTACAAACATTTTTACACATACATACTTTCAACTTTTGCACAAAATCCATCTAGAGTTATTTACCTGTTTAAAATCTGAATTAAATTAAGCGACAATGTATCTAAAGATTTACAAAAATGAGCAGTAATCGTATGTGAATACATATGTAGGCATGCGCAAACATATATATCGTCACCTAAAATTCAAAAGGCCATAAATATACTTTTTACTTTTTTACAGGAAAAGCAGAAAACCTTATAAATTGAACTATTTGTTAGATGGCAAATTGAGAAATGAATAACGTTGGTATTTTTGTACATATCGTCGTTGCTTTAACTAACTTTTTTTGGAAAGTAAGTTAAGTCCTTTACTAGACTTTATAAGTCATAATACACATTGTCTACAATTTTCACGACTGTAAGCATTACTTTGGTGTCTATATAAGTAAAAAGATTTCTGACGCAGCCATGATAATGAATGTATAAAATCACCATAAAAGCTGCTCTCCTGTTAAATTTTTGAAATGTTAGTTAGGTCAGTTAGTTAAAGCAGCGACGATATCTACAAAAATACCAACTTTATTCATTTTTCAATTTGCCAAAAATTTTAAGGAAAGATGTATTTTGGTTAATCACACCATAATCCATCAAAAAGTCTATTTTGAATTTTTTGGTTATCACGGTCTTTTGGATTTTAGGTGACGATATGTATATATATCAAGGTTGAATTGTTAAAAATAAGTACTCAAGTAATGCGAGTATTATTGAACATAAAGGAAAATGTGTTTAATTGGCTTTCACGTTCAAGGAAAACTTTTATTGGTGCCATCTTCTTAGAGATCAGCCATTAAGAATAAAAATGCTAGAAAGAGGATTAAAGTTGAGACCTTTTCAACGGAACTAGAAAATTTATCTTCTTTGTTCTTCTATGTTTAAGACTTTTCTTAAAATCGTATCTAAGCCACCGAAAATCGCTGTGTGGGTTGATTGATTGTGCCATTGCGACGCGAGCAAGAAATAGGAAGTGAAACCGAGATTAACGCATTTTATGAACATCTGCTAAGAGTTTTAAAAAGTTCTAAAAATTTTTGTTTATTGTGTACATTAGAATGGTTAAATTTTGTTCTCGACCAAGCGGCACAAGAAAAATTTAGAGAAAGTTGTTATGCGAGAAATTTTTAAACCTCTACTTAAATAAGGTATGCAAAATCAAGTTCCGGCCAATGCACGCAGTGTGTATATTTACACGAAGCCGTTCGAGCTGTTTTTACCCCCCTCATAACTTTGTTCCCCGCAATCGTAAAATTACGAAATTCAAACCAGTTAGAATTAATTCATGTAATTCATGTAATTCACATGCGAAAATGTGTTTGCATTCACTGAACTTATGCAGCTCGCAAGTGCTGAAATCAATTTCCAGTTCTGTCGATTTTTTGTTATTTTGTGCACTCTCTGTTGCGAAAGCTTAAGTACAAATAAATATTCGATATTATTAATTTAGGGGTAAACTCAAATGAATTTTATAAACTAGTACAAATGTGAAACACTTATGAAACAGTTTTGCAAAGAGTTTCGGAGCAATGCATTGAGTTAAAGCATAATTTTAAAATTACATCAAAGACAAATATTGGAAAAATATTTTTGAGGACAAAAATTATGATTTTTCTTTTGAAATAGGGATTTTTTTTGGAGACATGACGTTTTAAATTGGGGACAAGAGGTAAATTTTTTATAGACGATGCAAAATAAGTATTGTATGGCACAGTGCAAAGTCAACTTCGTATACGAACATTAAAATACTCATTATGTTTGCTCACTATGAGGTTACAAATGTGTTTTTTATACACTTTATACTGTTGTAGTTGTAGTTATACTAAATGCATGAGTTGAATGAGCTGAATCAATGCAAGTAGTATAAGTATTTTTCTGAAATTACAAATCAGTGTGAGTGTTGTATTGGTATGATGTCGACGTCGCACTTAAGGCCCAACTATAATATGAATAAGCTAGCTTAAGCAACTGTGCGGTTACATATAAAACGCATGTGGCAAACTATAATGTACTTAATAAACTTTTCGTCAAATGTCATTTGCTTAAGTAAAGTGCCAAACTGAACGCGCATTCCGTAAGGAAACAACTGTTTGTGCATTTTTTAAACTCAAACAAGCAGCAGCAGAAAATATTCATTGATTTTAAATATTTTTTTATTGTTTCTTATTTTAAACTCGGAAAATAAAGCAAAACTTTTATTTTCATTGTTTTTTTACAATACACATATACACACACATGTATTTACTTAAGTATATTCAGTCCCAATTTTCACGAGGCAATTTTACTTGCGCAAGTCATAAAATTTTTTAATTAAACCTGCTGTAGCCTTTAGATAGAGCAAGTTTACTTGACCATTTTATTTCTTTTTATTTGAAGCAAATTAACAATTGTTATTAATATTCTCACAAAACAAACACTTCGAGCCACAATGAATTTTGCAGACGAAAAACCAGAACAGAAAACAAACACAAATGAAAAGGAATGTCAAATTTGATATAGAGCGAATGATAGCAAAAACAGAATTGCCATGTACAGGCAAGTCTGTACGGCAATTCTGCTGGTTTTCACACTCCTCACTTCTTCCTCACTTCTTTGTTCCTCAAATTCAAGACTTGCGCAAGTAAAATTGCCTCGTGAAAACTGGGACTCACTGTTGTACTTTTTAGTAGGCAAAACAAATAAAACAAGTAATAAGGTGATGGATATATTTATATGTGAATTTTTAATAGATTAGGACATTCTTTCAAGTTAGTTTTATTGAACTGCATTCATTTGGGAGTTATGAGAAGAAACAAAATTACTACAACATTATTGACAATACCTAGATGTGCAGCTGTGGCTAAAGAATACTTAAGTGCATGTAAGTATATTATGGCCACCTAAAAGTCACATCTGAATTGTTTAAGCATTTGACAGACTTATCGTTCAATTCTGACATTAGCTTAAGCCAGCTTATTCATATTATAGTTGGGCCTTTATACTTATTGCAACCTACACTTATAAATCAATATTGTTGTGAGTGTGCGTAAATCAGAGTAGTTGATTTTAAATGATGTCTACTCACTTATATTTAAAATTTTATGAATCAGCATAAATAGCGAAAACATGATTCATTGCGAGATTGAATTTCTGACATCTAAAATGAACACGTATAGTTACAAAGTGGTACTTGAAAGGATGTTTCCACAATTTTCTCTATCGATGGACCCATTCCGTGCGTATTTCAACAAGATAATCCACACGTCAGGGGTTGAAACAGAGCGGATTCGAATGTCAATAATTTGGAGTAGGAACCATAATCCCTTGATCTGGATATTATACCACATGCGCGGGGATTGCTTTCTCGCAAAGTGTACGAGTCCGGCACACACTATGAGACAAAATAAGCCTTAATTGAAAAAAAAATTTAAAAAATTTGGGCTGACATTTCACTGTCTTTAATTGAAAACAAATCGTATTTCTGTTGTCATGTCATATAAAGGAAAATATTCTCATTATTAAATCTTTACGGAAACATTATAAAAAGCCTTAAAACTAAAAATAAGTTCTTGTTGAGCCTTTGAATTAACGACGTTGAACCTACTCAAGTGAGCCAAAAAAATTTTTTCAAAACAATATGAACTGCCAGTTTATAGAAGCCATGGGAAAATTCTCGTCTGCCTATTAAATTGAAAACAAAAACAAAGCACTCAAATTTGTTTTTGTTATCAATATATTATAATAGTAATTATAAATATTTCTTTTTTAAATCATTTATTAGTTATTATTAAAACTTATTTGCTTTTCGTCATATGTTGTGCAAGATTTTACCATTTAAAAGTCTAATATAATTATAAGCTAAGCCAGTTTTCACAAAAATTTAGTTTATATGTAAAGAAAATTGTGAACCTATTCAAGTGAGCGGCAGTGTATTTTACAATAATACATTAAAACTGGGCTGCTGCGCAAGGCATTAACTGTTTATTGTTATAAATCGAAAAATCTTAAAGTTTTGTAAAAAATAATTACTTTAAATATATATATATCTTTCGTCAACTAAAATGCAAATTAACTTGACATGATATAAATTTCTTCTAAGATCACAATTAATTGATATTAACAAAAAAAAAAATGGTTTCTTCTTCTAATGTAGCTTAAAATACATTAAGAGGTTTATTATTTAATTTTGTACATGTAAGTATTTATTTAATTCCACAATTTTAAGTCATTTTACAATTTAGATGGCAATTAGTATTAAATATTAATAAATATTTATTTTAAGTAAATGTATGGAGATCATAATTGAACACTTAATATTTGAAGTAGTTTTGATCTCGTATCTACTCCTGATTTTTTTTTTACTAATTTTATAATATTTAATTGTTTGTTTTATAATATTTAATTGTTGTTGTAGCGTTTTGCTTGAAGGGTATCTGGCATTGTATCTGAGGGAGCTGAATCTTCGGGAGTATTTTCTTCGTCATTTTCAGGTGAAGCAATATAATGATTGATATCGTGTAGTGGAGCAAATTTTAATCCTTTTGTTAGGTCTACGGAGCGCACAAATCTTTTGGCATGTGAGGATGCATTTTGTAAACCACTTTGCCCTGGTTGTTCCACAGTTGTCTGCTTTTCTGCTAGATCATCTGCATACCTGGTTGCTGTTTCAAGGGTGTCGGGCTGTTGTTGTTTTTCTTTTAAACTTTCATCGCCATTTTCAGTGGAATTGATGGCAGCGGCACTAGTATAATATACTAGCGTTAAAACAAAAAATATAATGTGAAATTCCCGTGCGATCTTCATCTTAACACTTGTGATACGAGACTAAATTGAAATTGTACTGTGTTTTCAAATTTTATTCAAACCGTTTATATACTTTCTTCTTTTTGGTGAAATTAAATATTATCCTCCATTTCAAAAGACTTTATTTTTAAGAAATAGCTGTGTATAGCTGTAATTTATAATTCAGTAATATCTTTACTATTTTAGGTATGGTTTTCTTTTGAAGTAATTAGCGTCTTGTTGTATGCAAAAAAAAAAGAATCTTTTGTATTTAAAACAGATTTTTGTTTTTTTTTTTCATTTTTATCAAGGACATGACCAGTTCACTCTATTCAGTAAACCGGTAGAGAAATAAACCCAAAGTATTTTCCTATTTAAGCCGAAAAAATGCATCAGGTATCCTAAATCAAACTCTTGTGATCACAAGCAAGATAAACTAAATTAGTCGTATTCATTGGTGTACTGTTCAAAAGATTTATGTAAAATTAATCCAGTAGTCGCCGGTATATATTTTTAAAGTAATAAATTGTATACAGTTTGTCAAGAAATTTTTTTGACATAGTTGAAATCGTTTTAAATTTTGACTTTCATCGTAAATATTTTTTTCCTTTTTTTCATTATGAAATTTTTTGTTATAGATTATATTTTATATAAATTTAAGTGAACAAATAGTCATATGATAGTTTTAAAGCTATATTAATGCATTGACCTCAAACATGAGGCACATTTGGTAAGAACATTGTGTCCTTTGAATTGCGGCAAAGTTGTGGATACTCCATCTCAAGGTCCAGGTCTACGCCCTGTTCAAAATGTATGAGTTTATTTGGAAAATAGTATTTCCAAATGGTATTTCAAGAACTAAATGGAGTTAAGAACAATAATATGAGGGGAAGGTGAAAAGTTTCAGCGGAATATTTAGAAAGAGAAGTTGTCTGACAAGCCGATTTAATGCCAATGACGGCCACAAAAAATTTTTATTTTTGTACACCTTCTTTTGTACATCTTTCCTATTTTTTTATATTTTTTTTAAATAATACAAGGATGTAAAAACATTTTCTTGACAAAGAAGTTTTTGAACTTTTTTGGTTTAATATAACTTACGACTATTTGTTCACTTAAATGGAAATAAAGTTAAATCTATAACAAAAAATTCATAATGCAAAATAGAAAAAAAAATTATTTCCGACGAAAGTCTAAATTTAAAATGATCTTAACTATGTCAAAATACTTTCATGACAAACTGTACATATGAAATTAATAAGTAAATTGTTAACATTTGTTTCATGAGTCTTTTGTTTTTAATACATTGGCCAATACCTGCTTCTGCATGAACTCACAACATAGGTATTTATGGCCTAGGCCTTAGAGGTGGAAAACTATCGATAGTGTCACTATCGAAAGTTTTCGATAGCATAAAAATCCTTATCGATATATCGATTTAAGATTATCAAAAGTTAGAAAAACTATCGATATATCGACGATACTATCGTGATAGTATCGAAGTTGTATGGACATATTTATTTACACTAAAAATTAAAAAAAAGATATTTTAAGCAAAATAAAACAAAATAAAATAGAGTTTTATTTGTCAGTTCAAAAAATAACAAAACTCAAATAATTGCATGAAAAATAAGTGAGATCAGTGGAAGAAATTTTGCGTCATCCAGTTATTTTTGTTTATACAAAGCAACATAGTCATTTAAATTTTTTTCCTTTAGTGGTGTACCTTTTACTATCGATAGTGACTAAAAACTATCCGTTGTTTTCAAGTGCCTATCGATTGCATAATTAAACATCGATAGTCACAAAAAAATTAACTATCAATAGTATCGATAGTGCCATCGATAATTTTCCACTCCTACTATATTACAAATATTTTTTGCTTTTATCTCAAGGTTTTTTTTAAATGTATTTTCACTAATTAATTAATTTCTCATAAAACAATGTCTTGCCGGCGTAAAGGTACGGCCACACTTGTCAAACATTTGCCCAAAAAAGCGTAATCAAAAAACACTAATGAACAATTTTTGATCCAGACACATGTTTATCATATTAAACAGTTTCGAACACAACTAATGTACAATTTTTGATCCAGACACATGTTTATCATATTAAACAGTTTCGAACACAACTAATGTACAATGCCATATAATCCAATGTCATACATATGTATAATACACTTTGACTTGACAAACTTTTGTCTGAATTGAAACTTTTTTTCATTAGCATTTAGTGGTTACGCTTTTTTGGGCAAATGTTTGACAAGTGTGACCGTAGCTTAAGTCTTATATCATCAAAATACTTGAAAAAGAGATAAGAACAATTTATAACGCTAAGTTCCGACAAGAAAATATCAAATTAAATATTGACATTATTTTTAAAGAAAAAAAATCTTAAGGTTTTAAATAACAAGATCTCAGTGACCAAACGTCATGCCCTGCTCGAGAGTTCACATGGTCAGCAAACGTTTCACTCAAAAAAAGCGAAAGAACCGTTACACGCCATCTTGTTTAAAATAAATTTCATCTACAATAATATCTTCCAATTGCAAGCAAAGTAAACAAAGTCATTTGCGGAATGTTCAATTCCAAAGGTTATCGGGAAACGATCAGCACCGTGAATTCCTCAACACTTTGGGCCACAACAGCAATATTTTAAGTTGTTTTTTAGCAACGCGCACAACCTACATTTTTCACATCACTAACTTATTCCAACAGCTCAAATTTTTCTAGCACTTTCAAGATTACTGGCCGAGATAGTGTTTTACGACGAACCAAAAATGTACCCACTTGATAAACCGGTAGTTTATCAAGTGGGTACATCTTGAGTCATTAAATCTGGCAAAACGTTGTATTGGAAGTTTGATATAACAATATGAACAGGCCTTATTTGTATTTATGAATTTAGTTCTTTGATCCAACGGTTTGGTTTTTAACTTACTTTAATGAAGAATTTAGTATTAAAAAGCATAAAGACCTATCTCGCTTCATTATATCAAATAGATAAATATTAAAAAAAACAAGTCATAGTGCTATATTCGACTGTGCCGAATTTTATATACCCTTCATTGACGGACGTATGGAGTGTATGTATAAATATATAAGTACATATGTATGTACATACATATTAGTTTTGCGAAAAAATCTATCATGTATTTTTTTCTTATTTTCCGGTATTTAATAAAACTTTATATTACAAAATTAAAACAAATAAAATATGCCTTTGCAAGTATTGAATGTTAACGCAAAACTGTTCGATTTTGCTGAGCAGATTCAGTGAAATGAAATAGAACATGTTCTTTAATTTATTTTGTAGTTACTACTGTTTCTTAAGCCGCGTTAAATTTCTTGACAGTCGCAACGAATGTATTTAGATTTCTGTATCGTAAAATGTGATGAAAGTATTAATACTTGTATAATAGTCTGAACGGGGCTTTAGCGATAAATTTTATATTATCACCATTTACTAAACATTAATAAGAACTCGTCTCAAGCTGTCATCGTGTTATTTGAAAGATATTTGTGCTGAGAGCACAATAAACAACATATCACAAAGCTTTGTAGGACTAAAGAGTGCACATGTTTATGGTTGAACTCAATTCTAATATCAAATTTGAACAAACAAAAAATATCGTGCTCAAATGTATTCCTGAAACATAAAGCATTTAATTAAAGAGAAAAAATAATTATTTGGTTACTTTCATATATCACAGAGGGTTCAAGTTTTCCAACCCTGCACTCATATTTTTCATTTTTAGGATTTTGATGTGTAAACATCTATACGCTAGGGGGTAAACATCTTTTTCACAATACAATCACAAATTTTGAGTGAGATGCACAGCGCGTTGTCAAATCGGTGTGAGCTATATATGAGTGTATTAGTCCTGATTCACACATGTCAGCAGCGATGCCAATTTAGCGCGTTTCGCGCGCTTTTTTCCGTCTTAGCGCGTTTAATAAAAAGAGCGCTAAATTAGCGCTTTTTGAATAAAGTCAATAATACCATTTCAGTTCAATATTTTTTAACTTTTTTTGCACAAATTTAACAATTTTCTAATACCAAAAACTCTGATAAATTTTTTTAAATCAGTTAATGATTCAGCTGTCGCAAACAAAATTCACTTGATCTTGGTTATAATTAAAAACGCATTTTAATACTGTAATGGCAAATATTTTGAAATTTCACAACTAAAAATATGTTCTACATGCAATGACCCAAGAAATTTACATAAATTACAAAGCATCTACTATAGCTGAAGTACAAAAAGCATTTGAATCGCAAAACTATTCCACAATTTATATGTTGTTACAAAATTTTACAAATAAATTAGAAGTAAAAACTAAGGATTTCGATTATTTGGAAGGCGATTCTGATTCTGTATTAAATAATTTTAGTTTATTAAAACATAATGTCGTGGAAGCAATATTGCAAAATCTGAAAAATTAATTGTGATACGAGTACTAATACATACATCGACTTTTATTGAAATTTAATTTAGCGCGTAGAAAATAGAGCGTTTTTGCTATAAATATTTGACAATGCTGTAACTTAGCGCGTTCTAGCGCGTTTTAAGAAGGGTAGTTGCGCGTTTGGATTGTAAATAGTTGGTATCGCTGCACGTCAGGTCTGAGTCTTCAAGTCTTGAGTTTTTAGGAGAGAGAGGAAAAGAGAATGGAAAGGGATACAGACTTGACCGTACCAGTCAAGTTTGCTTTTTCGTATTGTCTTGTCATTCGTAATACTCTACTACAACAGAAATTGATGAGACTTGATGAAACAAACTTGACGGTGTGTATGAACGTAAATGCAGGTTCAAAAGAAAATTGAACAAAAACTGATCAGCTTAACGTGATGTGTGTGAATCAGGACTTAGCGTTTGAAAGAAGCAATACAAACTTATTTAAAATATTGTAAATACATAGGAATTTGCTGGTTTTTGTTTGTTTTATTTAACTTGATAATTGCTTTATTAGGGTTCCGTATACCAAAGGTGAAAATGATAATTGTTTTATTAGGGTTCCGTACACCAAAGGTGAAAATGAACCCTATTGTTTTCGCTACGCTGTCCATCCGTCTGTCACAGGGTATTTTCTCGAGAACCGTAAGAGCTACGGACCTGAAATTCAGACACAGTGTGTAGACATTTGGCCGCTACAACAACAAATACATGAGAGTTAAAAATTAAAGCGTGTTCCAAAACGAGCAACGAAAATTTTTAAAATCCCATGTAATATACATACAATTGTATGTACATATATGCACTTGAAATCTGTAAAGTTAGTGTATTTTTATTCAGACTACAACAATTAACAGTAAATTTAAAAAATGTTAATTAAAGGGTGTTCCATCAGTTAATGCAATTTTGACTTTGTAATTTTTACAACTTACTGTATCTTGGAAACCGTTAGAGCAAAACTCTTGAAATTTTCAAAAACGGTAAAACTAAAAAATAAAAAAAATTATAAAATCGCCAAATCTAAAAAAATTGCCAAAAACAAAAAAAATATCGCCAAAACGAAAAAAGCACCAAATTAAAAAAAATTTCTAGGACTAAAATAAATCGCGAAAAAACGGAAAAATCTCCAAAATGAAAAAAATCGCCAAAGTGAAAAAAAACCCAAAAACAGAAAAATAATGGCCAAAATTAAAAAAAAAAACCCTTAAACAAAAAAATGGCCAAAATGAAAAGATCGCCTAAATAAAAAAAACCTCAAAAACAGAAAAAAATCGCCAAAATGAAAAAATCGCCTAAATAAAAAACCCCAAAGAGAGAAAAAATTGCCAAAATGAAAAAATTGCCAAAGTGAAAAAAAAACCAACAACAGAAAAATAATCGCCAAAATGAAAAAAAAATCTCCAAAATAAAAAAATCGTCAATATTAACAAAAACCCGATAAAAAATCGTCAAAATGAAAAAAATTGCGAAATTGAAAAAAACCCAAAAAGAGAAAAAAAAACGCCAAAACGAGAAAAAAGCGACAAAACTTATAAAATTGTTTAAACTGAAAAAACTTAAAAAAATTTTTTTTTGGGCTGAAGTCTACTGACGAGTTCCACAAGCGGGAACGAAATGCATATAGACAATTGCTTAACCATAAAAACAAGCCAATTTTTTTTTTTTTTTTTTTGAAAAAGGAAAAAAACCACATCAAAAAATGCTCAAAACCGAATGTACGGAACCCTTCGTGCGCGAGTCAAAGTCGCACTTTACTGAATTTATTTTAATTGCAATGCGTACATAACAACAAGAACAGCGACAACTAAACGCTGAACAACAGGAATTAAAAAGTAAAAGTAAAGGCATTTACCATAGATGAGCAGTACCATTAAAATTTCAGTAAAAATAATAAAAAAAATATTAACCAGTAAATTTTTACTGATTACTAAAATTTTTTTCTACATTCCATAAAGTGCCTAAATGATTTATTGTAAGATGAGGTGCATTGAATTTTCAGTAATGAGTAATGCCCGTATTCATAATGAAATTCTACCAAGTGGCTAAATGTTTGTCATACAAAACTTTCAAAATTTGAATGAAAAAAACTGCCACTTGCTACAATTTATTATGAATACGGGTAAAATTACGATTTTACAGGTAATGCAAATTAAATTTCATTAGCAGTAAAACTTTACTGAATTTTTTCAGTAATCAGTAAATGTACTGCTTACTGCAATTTTTAATGCAGTACATACATGCAGTGTTCCCATTTACTAACCAAATAAGTTTAATAAAACAAATGAAAAACCAACAAATTCCTATGTATTTACAATATTGAAAGTTTTGATACACTGAATTAATTAATTAAAAAAAATATACTAAAAGCATATGTACTTCCAACTTAAAAAAAAAAATTTAATTACTAGATGTTTACACATCTCCTCTGTGATCGGACTCACATTGCTTTTTTTATTATTGCGGCTGCATCAATTTTTAAGTTTAAAATGTATCAATTGGTATCTATTCTGATTCACTAGCGTAAACATTATCAGTTGCTTCCGGTCATCTTAACTTGGCAGCAATTTATCACAGCGAAAACAAGGTTTCATTTCATAAAACCAACTTAAAACCCATTCAAAAATGGTTTTAAGTTGTTTTTAACAAAACAATTTTCTATGGTAAAACCAGGTCTTAGCTGTTGATTTTAACGTTAAAACCAATTTTTTTTTAAACCATGTCAGTGTAAAAACACTATTAGCTTTGAAAAAAAATCTATTATTCATCTTCAAATTTTGCATTTCATCAATAATTAAAAATTCGCCAGAAATGCAAACTTTAACAAATAGTCTTTAACAAATGTTCGTAGAAAAACCAAATAAAGAAATCTATACTGCAGACAGAGATTAGTTATTGTTTAGTCATTGAATTCTTAAAATGTTTAATAAATTTTTTTTTTCGTATAGACACTAAAATAGGGATTGAGCATTAAAAAAAAGATACAAACAAATAAAATAATTTAAAAAAAGGGCTGATGGCCAAAGCAGCTAATGCCCATATTTATATAAATTTAGTCTTAGAATTTATTCTGCAGATTAAATAAATGAATAATAATAATGGCGCATATTCAGAAATTATCACTAAGTGTTAACTTTTTTAAGTACCTATTTAAGTTATTCATAGTTGATTGCTTTCAGCAATAAAAGTTTAGACTAAAATAACTAAATACCAACTAACTAATACATTTAAAGAACAGCTGGTTGATTTCAGTTACAATTTATTTGAAAAGTAAAACCAATTTGTGGCTCTTTAAAATGCACAAAACAATAAATACTCTTTATTTTCTAACATTTACCTATATAATAAGCTTACCTTATTATCTTTACTTCTTGCATTTCTTTCTATTGCGTCAAAAAAAATATCCATATAAAGCAATAAAATAAATTAGAGATGTGTTTTTGGTCAACAAAATTTTATTGAATTACTTTTTTTTACAGGCCCTTATTTTAATTGATTTATATACAGACTATGACTAAAAAATTACTGTTTTAGAATTTGTAAACTTGTTTAAGTAAATAAAACTGTTTTTTAATAGCTTCATAAGCTTTTTAATTAATTGCAGAATTTATCGTTCAAGATATCGACATTTTGTGCTCTCTACATAAGAATATTCCAGGTTGCATTTCGTTTACCAGCTGAAAGCAGTTGCTGGACTAGTTATGAATTGTGAATAAGAGCTATAACTGTCTATGAACTAGTTTTTAGTTTCTGTTTTATTAGTTTCGACTTTGGTTACGGTTTCTGAATATGCGCCAATAATTTAAAAATTTTAATTTTTTTAATTTTTAAATTTAATAATAAATCCGTTATTAAAAATTTGTAATTGTATATATAAGAAACCCTTTAAATAATATATTTTTACTCTGCAAAAATTAACTACAAACGTTTTTACACATACATACTTTCAACTTTTGCACAAAATCCATCTAGAGTTATTTACCTGTTTAAAATCTGAATTAAATTAAGCGACAATGTATTATTAAAACTAGAATCTAAATATTTACAAAAATGAGCAGTAATCGTATGTGAAGACATATGTAGGCATGCGCAAACATATATATCGTCACCTAAAATTCAAAAGGCCATAAATACACTTTTTACTTTTTTACAGGAAAAGCAGAAAACCTTATAAATTGAACTATTTGTTAGATGGCAAATTGAGAAATGAATAACGTTGGTATTTTTGTACATATCGTCGTTGCTTTAACTAACTTTTTTTGGAAAGTAAGTTAAGTCCTTTACTAGACTTTATAAGTCATAATACACATTGTCTACAATTTTCACGACTGTAAGCATTACTTTGGTGTCTATATAAGTAAAAAGATTTCTGACGCAGCCATGATAATGAATGTATAAAATCACCATAAAAGCTGCTCTCCTGTTAAATTTTTGAAATGTTAGTTAGGTCAGTTAGTTAAAGCAGCGACGATATCTACAAAAATACCAACTTTATTCATTTTTCAATTTGCCAAAAATTTTAAGGAAAGATGTATTTTGGTTAATCACACCATAATCCATCAAAAAGTCTATTTTGAATTTTTTGGTTATCACGGTCTTTTGGATTTTAGGTGACAATATGTATATATATCAAGGTTTAATTGTTAAAAATAAGTACTCAAGTAATGCGAGTATTATTGGACATAAAGGAAAATGTGTTTAATTGGCTTTCACGTTCAAGGAAAACTTTTATTGGTGCCATCTTCTTAGAGATCAGCCATTAAGAATAAAAATGCTAGAAAGAGGATTAAAGTTGAGACCTTTTCAACGGAACTAGAAAATTTATTTTCTTTGTTCTTCTATGTTTAAGACTTTTCTTAAAATCGTATCTAAGCCACCGAAAATCGCTGTGTGGGTTGATTGATTGTGCCATTGCGACGCGAGCAAGAAATAGGAAGTGAAACCGAGATTAACGCATTTTATGAACATCTGCTAAGAGTTTTAAAAAGTTCTAAAAATTTTTGTTTATTGTGTACATTAGAATGGTTAAATTTTGTTCTCGACCAAGCGGCACAAGAAAAATTTAGAGAAAGTTGTTATGCGAGAAATTTTTAAACCTCTACTTAAATAAGGTATGCAAAATCAAGTTCCGGCCAATGCACGCAGTGTGTATATTTACACGAAGCCGTTCGAGCTGTTTTTACCCCCCTCATAACTTTGTTCCCCGCAATAGTAAAATTACGAAATTCAAACCAGTTAGAATTAATTCATGTAACCTCACATGCGAAAATGTGTTTGCATTCACTGAACTTATGCAGCTCGCAAGTGCTGAAATCAATTTCCAGTTCTGTCGATTTTTTGTTATTTTGTGCACTCTCTGTTGCGAAAGCTTAAGTACAAATAAATATTCGATATTATTAATTTAGGGGTAAACTCAAATGAATTTTATAAACTAGTACAAATGTGAAACACTTATGAAACAGTTTTGCAAAGAGTTTCGGAGCAATGCATTGAGTTAAAGCATAATTTTAAAATTATATCAACGACAAATATTGGCAAAATATTTTTGAGGACAAAAATTATGATTTTTCTTTTGAAATAGGGATTTTTTTTGGAGACATGACGTTTTAAATTGGGGACAAGAGGTAAACTTTTTATAGACGATGCAAAATAAGTATTGTATGGCAAAGTGCAAAGTCAACTTCGTATACGAACATTAAAATACTCATTATGTTTGCTCACTATGAGGTTACAAATGTGTTTTTTTTATACACTTTATACTGTTGTAGTTGTAGTTATACTAAATGGATGAGTTGAATGAGCTGAATCAATGCAAGTAGTATAAGTATTTTTCTGCAATTATAAATCAGTGTGAGTGTTCTATTGGTATGATGTCGACGTCGCACTTATACTTATTGCAACCTACACTTATAAATCAATATTGTTGTGAGTGTGCGTAAATCAGAGTAGTTGATTTTAAATGATGTCTACTCACTTATATTTAAAATTTTATGAATCAGCATAAATAGCGAAAACATGATTCATTGTGAGATTGAATTTCTGACATCTAAAATTAACACGTATAGTTACAAAGTTGTACTTGAAAGGGTGTTTCCACAATTTTCTCTATCGATGGACCCAATCCGTGCGTATTTCAACAAGATAATCCACACGTCAGGGGTTGAAACAGAGCTGATTCGAATGTCAATAATTTGGAGTAGCAACCATAATCCCTTGATCTGGATATTATACCACATGCGCGGGAATTGCTTTCTCGCAAAGTGTACGAGTCCGGCACACACTATGAGACAAAATAAGCCTTAATTGAAAAAAAATTAAAAAAAATTGGGCTGACATATCACTGTCTTTAATTGAAAACAAATCGTATTTCTGTTGTCATGTCATATAAAGGAAAATATTCTCATTATTAAATCTTTACGGAAACATTATAAAAAGAATTAAAAAAAATACTTTCTTGTTGAGTCGTTGAACCTACTCAAGTGAGCCAAAAAATTTTTTTTCAAAACAATATGAACTGCCAGTTTATAGAAGCCATGTGAAAGTTCTCGTCTGCCTATTAAATTGAAAACAAAAACAAAGCACTCAAATTTGTTTTTGTTTTCAATATATTATAATAGTAATTATAAATATTTCTTTTTTAAATCATTTATTAGTTATTATTAAAACTTATTTGCTGCACAAGTTTTGTAATAAATAATTACTTTAAATAAATAAATACATATATCTTTCGTCAACTAAAATGCAAATTAACTTGACATGATATAAATTTCTTCTAAGATCACAATTAATTGATATTAACAAAAAAAAAATGGTTTCTTCTTTTAATGTAGCTTAAAATACATTAAGAGGTGTATTATTTAATTTTGTACATGTAAGTATTTATTTAATTTCACAATTTTAAGTCATTTTACAATTTAGATGGCAATTAGTATTAAATATTATAAATATTTATTTTAAGTAAATGTATGGAGATCATAATTGAACACTTAACATTTGAAGTAGTTTTGATCTAGTGTCTACTCCTGATTTTTTTTTTTTTACTAATTTTATAATACTTAATTGTTCGTTTTATAATATTTAATTGTTGTTGTAGCGTTTTGCTTGAAGGCAATCTGGCTTTGTATCTGAGGGAGCTGAATCTTCGGGAGCTGAATCTGCGGGAGTATTTTCTTCGTCATTTTCAGGTGAAGCAATATAATGATTGATATTGTGTAGTGGAGCAAATTTTAATCCTTTTGTTAGGTCTACGGAGCGCACAAATCTTTTGGCATGTGAGGGTGCATTTTGTAAACCACTTTGCTCTGGTTGTTCTACAGTTATCTGCTCTTCTGCTAGATCATCTGCATACCTGGTTGCTGTTTCAAGGGTGTCGGGCTGTTGTTGTTGTCCTTTTAAACTTTCATCGCCATTTTCAGTGGAATTGATGGCAGCGGCACTAGTATAATATACTAGCGTTAAAACAAAAAATATAATGTGAAATTCCCGTGCGATCTTCATCTTAACACTTGTGATACGAGACTAAATTGAAATTGTACTGTGTTTTCAAATTTTATTCAAACCGTTTATATACTTTCTTCTTTTTGGTAAAATTAAATATTTATTCTCCATTTCAAAAGACTTTATTTTTAAGAAATAGCTGTGTATAGCTGTAATTTATAATTCAGTAATATCTTTACTATTTTAGGTATGGTTTTCTTTTGAAGTAATTAGCGTCTTGTTGTATGCAAAAAAAAAGAATCTATTGTATTCAAAACACATTTTTGTTTTCTTTTTCATTTTTATCAAGGTCATGACCGGTTCACTCTATTCAGTAAACCGGTAGAGAAAGAAACCCAAAGTATTTTCCTATTTAAGCTGAACAAATGCAGCAGGTACCTAAACCAACCTCTTGTGATCACAAGCAAGATAAACTAAATTAGTCGTATTCATTGGTGTACTGTTCAAAAGATTTATGTAAAATTAATCCAGTAGTCGCCGGTATATATTTTTAAAGTAATAAATTGTATACATATATATGTATATTTTGACATATTTAAAATCGTTTTAGATTGTGAGTTTCATTGTAAATAACTTTTTCCTTTTTTTCATTATGAAATTTTTTGTTATAGATTTCATTTTATATAAATTTAAGTGAACAAATAGTCATATGATAGTTGTAAATTTTTATTAATGTATTGACCTCAAACATGAGGCACTTTTGGTAAGAACATTGTGTCTTTTGAATTGCGGTAAATTTGTGGATAGTCCATCTCAAGGTCTAGATCTATACCCTATTCAAAATATTTAGGATAAAGTTCGTATCGGTTTGTAAGCCAAAGTAGATGTGATAATTATTAATGGACAAATAACACCAAAGTTAGTTGTAAATATTCTGACAAACACATAGTTGAACGGAACAACTAGCTGTTTTCGCAGACCACTAAACCTTCATCATCAGCGTTCTTTTGTATTTGGTTCACTGTGTCTGGTGGTAATTTGGCTTACAAAGCGATACGAACTTTATCCTCATCAAATTATAAATATAAAAACAAATCAAGTTCGAACAATAATTAAAATTAACTAAACTTCATTTTTGGGTTTTTCCCTTTTCTCTTCAGGTTAGCACGAAGTTATATCACTTTACCTAGGTATGTTGAACTATTATTCTGCTTAATAGTAATGTTTTTCAAATAACTCACGGAAATATGTAATCTTAAGCTCCCATATGGCCATGAACGATTTCACTTTAATGAATATTCCCATTTTCTATTGTTGCTTTGCAAAAGAAAATCAATTGTTTTGCTGGCCAAAACTTTTATTTAAATAGTTCTTCCGGTATTCACAGAGGGTAATATTATTTGTAAATATTATTGTTTATTTTTGTCTGCTCTTTTCTTAACTTCTTAAATCGTAGTTTAAGCTTTTAGTTTAAGATTTAGTTTTAAGTCTTTATTTTATTTTTTGTTTTAATATTAAGTTTATTTATTGTAAAAGAAGCCTTACTAGCAATGAAAATTACTGCGACCAAACACTGTTATTATCTATTATCTTATTTCAAATAAAAACTAAAAAAAATTGCCTCTAATTTCACTAGTTTACAAAATTATATTTTTTTCATGTACATTTGATGAGAGCTGATTTTCCTTATGTATTTTCTTCCGCTGAATCAGAAAATAAAGGTTAAATTTTTTGTTATGGAACGGTTTTTGAGGTATTGTAATTTTTTAATTTGTTCGACCTTTTCTCACTGGACAAATTGTATCTCGAGCTAGAAATGTCCGATTGGGTCATTCTTGGTATTCAAATGCAAGGTATTGAGATGACGAGTAAACATGTATAATCGATTTGATTGATAAAGCGGTTTAAGATATATCGATGAAAATAGGACACATTTTCAAAAAATTATATTTTAAGCACCCCATACACGATTTAATTCAATTTTGAATTGAGTCGGTTGTTATCCAAATCAAAGCGTGTATGGCTTTGTCAATTGATTAGTTTGGCAGTTGTCGAGTTGGTTGAAGAAAAATCAAAGGATTTTGATGTTTCATGTTGACTAGTAAACCTTTCAATTCAATTGTGCTGTGTGTGCTCGAGTCTCTTGATTAGTTGTCAAAATTTATGTTTGTAGCTTTATTTTGTATAGAAAAAGTTGAGTATTTTTAAAATTGTATTTAATTTCATTGAATTTTAAATAAAAAATATATAATTGAATGAATGAATGCAATAGAAGTCTTAAATTTGTAATTATGAAAAAATATATAAATTTGACAGTTGAATGAAAATCGTTCAATTCAGTTTATGAAGTGTGTGGCCAAGAATCAATTCAATTGAAAGACTCAATTCACAATTGAATTGAAAAGTGTATGGGGTGCTTTACAGTGATTCAATGCGACAGAAAAGTACTAATCGTTAAAAAATAATCGTCTGGTTTCTGTTCATATATGTACGTAAAGATGATACTTTTACGTAAGAACTAAGACCAACCAGAAGAAAATCGACCGAAAAATTACAAAGTTATAAGCAATTGAGTGAATAAATAATAGTAATAAGTAAGTGAACATACATAAAAATAAAAAATAATAATTTCAATATATTTGCGTGTGAGTTAAGTTCTCGTTGTACCTTCATAGTGAACAGACGATTATAAAATTATACAAAAAAATATTCGTAGTACATATTATTCGTAATAGGTACATACTAGGTCCGTTTGTTTACCCCAAAATTTGTGCAATTTTGTGCAAATTTGTACTGAATTTTACTGAAATGCGTTCGTTTACACACAAAAATTGCAAAAGAGAGTGCCAATTGAGAGAGTAAATTGACAGTTGTTGACTGAGAATCTGCAAATCTTTACTGGTCTGATTTTTGCCAGTAAAATCCAGTAGACGAGAAAAACATATGATTCAATAAAATAAACAAAAGTAAGCAAATACAAAGTATAACTTTTTAAAAAAAAACATTTAAAAGAAGAAAGGTTGAAGTAAAAGTTTAACAAAACAAATCTAAAAATTTTTATGTTCAAGATAAAACAAATTAAATAATAATAATCGTTAAACATATCAGTTTTCAAATTTAATTTAATTGTGTTATTTACTTTAGTTTTTTAGAGATATAAGGTTTTTGTATATGTGAATACTTATTTCTGCATACTATTCAGGGTACCGACTATCAGAAATCAAATATTGATGTATTTTCCTATGCCGTTTACCCAGAAAAAATAAAACTAAAAACCAAATACAAGCTAAAGCTTTCACACAACTTCTATTTTAGAAATATGTATGTATATATCGCTTGTGGAGGTAATAACACCGCTAACTATAGAGGATGCCCTGTATATTCTTTCGTTAAACAGGCTATGGGTCAAAAACCTAAGGCCTGGTTTCCATCTGTGTGACATGTGCCACACAAGCGTAAAAAGAGCGTAACCACTAATTACTAATGCAAAACAGTTTGATTCAGACGCGTATTTATTAAGTTAAACAGTTTCATACATAACTAATAGACAATTTTATAGAATCCAACATGATTGGAAACTGTTTAAATCAATGAATATATGTCTTAATCAAACAGTTTTTCATTAGTAATTAGTTGGTTACGCTTTTTTGGGCAAATGACACACAAAAAATGCCAGATGTAAACTCAGCCTAAGTTAGCTGTAGTTCAAACAACAAACGCTTTCTCCGCCACTTTTGCGCAAATGAGGCAACCAGTTACTTCCCGTGTATCGTATGCCGATGCTGCCAAGACAAATTGTATTCCCGCGCAGGAAGTGTCCCCACCAAGTAATTCAACAAATGCTAACACAAGCTTTAATTTCAGTCGCCTTGAAGCCACTATTGAAAATCTTGTGCAAACTATCAACGACATGAAACTTAACTGACAGTTCTTCATACAAAAGTTGCCGTTAAAGTCCCTGTTAGCTTTTAATTGTACATTGTGAAGAGGGCAGTAAGTAGACTCGCCACCTTTTGAAATTTCCAAACCGGGACATTTCTAACAAATAATACAAAAATTTTGTAATTCAAACAAATTCGTTTATAATTTTTAGTCATCAAAATCAACAATAACACATTAATTAAAATTTTGTAAAATCTAGACTCATAAAACCTTAAACAAACAGAACAGTAAGTATAAAAATAGCTAATCAGCCCGATTAGGAATATTCCCGGGGAGTTTGTTCTCTTCCCTATCATTTGTGCCCGGGGAACAATTATCCTATTCTACATAGCCGGCAAATATGGGAGATAGTAAAATCTAAATCAGCTGTTTATGTTTACATATTTTTCTGCACAAACGCCAGAGTTCGGCCATAGAAATTGAATAAAAATTTCATGTTTTCATTACCAATAAGATTGTGTGTTAATATAAATATACATATTTTATATTTAAATAATATATAAAATTCAATATACAAGCATGTGTAATAACTTTATGCTGAAATTTTGGCGCTAAACCTGCCCAGGTGCAGATGCCAATGAATTACTTACTAACTTTCCCATCCATACAGTCATTTCCAATGCATAGAGTCAAAGGAAATTGTAAATTTTACAGCTTTTCTTATCGGTCTTGATATAAGAGGGAAACATGTCTTCCATTTAGCTGCTATGTGAACTTAAAGGAGGCGTGCAATTTTTGGTGTTTTAATATTTTTTCTAAAGGCAGAAGTAGTTCATGTTTTTTATGGTGATGTGCTCAGGGCTTGAATAAAAATGCCTAAAACAAGAGAGAAATGCAAAATTCTAGTGTCATTGTTTTACAACATTTATTAATTTGATTTTTAAATTTTTGCATTATTCCGCTTCAAAATGTTTGGAGAGAAAACTTTAAAAAAATTCTCGCTTTTTTGAATTTGCTCGTTTCTTTATCATTGAAACTCCTTAAAATTTTACTGAAAATATTAGCTTACAAATACTACAATAAGCACTAATTTCATCGTCTGGCGTATTTCTTTTAGTTATTTTATTTTCCTTTTCGTGTGTTACTGCCGATTCAGTTACATACCCTGCAGGAGAATAGGCGATAATTGTCTAAAAGCTGCTAGTATAAATACTAGAATAACAAGAACTAGTGCAAAAAGGGTTAAAGTTGTTGTGTAAAATTACTAGTGCTGATGAGTACTAGTATATGAAGTAGTTCCAAGGCACCACATTGCAAAATAAATTTTAACTGTCTAACAGAGCTCTTGCACTGTATGAAAATTAGTATCATATAATTACTAAAATTTTATAAATTATTAACTAATTAATTTTTTAAATAATTATAATTACCCGTTTGTATTTCTGAATTTTTGATAAATAATTGCTAATTTTAAGTAGCAGTTGTCACTGGGTAACAAAAGAATAAACCACCAATTTTACAGGATTTTTCTTTACAAAAGAACTGGTAATAAACTAGTCCTAAACTAGTACCACTGGTACTAGTAGTTTTCTAAACACACTCAATGCTAATTTGAGCATTAAGATATTATAGGAAAGTATACAGTTGGGAACTAGTGGTGGTGATTTCTGTGCTAGAAATATACTAGTTGAACACTAGTTCGTTCTCCTGCAGGGTAGCTACTAAAATAATATATACATACATACATATGTAAATACCTCTGCAAGTAAAACTGTAATTGATTTCAAAGTTGACAAATGAAATAAGAAAGTCAAAGAAGAAACAAAAAAATCAAGTGTTGCCAATCAATTAAAATAATTTCGGTGTTAATAAGTTAGTAGTATGAAAATAGTTGCTATAGATATCGAAAATAACTTTTCCCCATTTATATTTTTACTGCATAGTTTATGTACATAAAACGTGATTTTAAATGCATGAAAATCCTTTCCCTATTAATAAATATCACTTAGCTTATGTCAGACATTGGTTGGGCCTAATAATTAAATTTTAGATTTAAGATTTGAATACATATTGTTAGTTCATTTTTCAAGGTACACTAATTAAAAAACATGCATTAAAAAAAACACTGTTTCAGGTGGATGGTCACGATTAATTTTTCCATGATCTACCTAGAACGTTATAATGGGTCCGCCATCGAACGTTTTTTTTTTTCAACTAGTGCTTATTTCGTGAATGGTAACACTTAGCTCATGTCTGATTTGACAGATAATTAGCTTTATCCTTCCGCTGAACGAATATGGTTGTGTATACGCTTGAACAACGCTGGGAAATATTGACTTACAGAAGATGCCGATTTTGCCAAAAAAAAAATCATCTTTTCAGATGAAGCTCATTTTGATCTTGGCGGGTATGTAAACAAGCAAAATTGTCGCATTTGGGACACAGAAAACCCGCACGCATACATCGAAAAGCCGACGCACCCAAAACGAGTCACTGTTTGCTGCGGATTTTGGTCCAGATGCATAATTGGGCCATTTTTTTTTTCGAAAATGAGCAAGCAGTGGCGGTTACAGTCAATGGCGATCGTTATCGCCATGTTGAACGAATTTTTGTTCACATAAATAGAAGAAGAGGATATTGGAAACATTTGGTTTCAACAGGACAGCGCTACGTGCCACACAGCCGAGGCTACACTCGATGTTTTGCGCCCTGTTTTTGAAAAAAAAAGTAATTTGGCGGACCCTATATTAGTCGTTTGCAAAGCTGTACTAGTTTTTTGTACTTGAAAGGGTGTTTCTACAATTTTTTTTATCGATTGACCCATTCCGTGGGTATTTCAACAAGATAACTCACACATTAGGGGTTTATAATTTGGAGTAGCAACCATAATCCCTTGATCTGAATATTATACCACATGCGCGGGGATTACTTTCTCGCAAAGTGTACGAGTCCGGCACACTAACTCTTTACGAAAACATTATAAAAAGCCTTAAAAATAAAAATAAGTTCTTGTTGAGCCTTTGAATTAATGACGTTGAACCTACTCAAGTGAGCCAAAATAAAAAAATTTCAAATACATATTAACTGCTAGTTTATAGAAGTCATGTGAAAGTTCTCGTCTGCCTATTAAATTGAAAACAAAAACAAAGCACTCAAAGCTTCTATAAACTGGCAGTAATTATAAATATTTCTTTTTTAAATCATTTATTAGTTATTATTAAAAATTATTTGTTTTTAATCATATGTTGTGCAAGATTTTACCATTTAAAAGTGTAATATAATTATAAGCTAAGCCAGTTTTCATAAAAATTTAGTTTATATGTAAAGAAAGTTGTGAACCTATTCAAGTGAGCGGCAGTGTATTTTACAATAATACATTAAAACTGGGCTGCTGCACAAGGCATGAACTGTTTATTGTTATAAATCGAAAAACCTTAAAGTTTTGTAATAAATAATTACTTTAAATAAATAAATATATCTTTCGTCAACTAAAATGCAAATTAACTTGACATGATATAAAATTCTTCTAAGATCACAATTAATTGATATTAACAAAAAAAAAATGGTTTCTTCTTCTAATGTAGCTTAAAATGCATTAAGAGGTGTATTATTTAATTTTGTACATGCAAGTATTTATTTAATTTCACAATTTTAATTCATTTTACAATTTAGATGGCAATTAGTATTAAATATTAATAAATATTTATTTTAAGTAAATGTATGGAGATCATAATTGAACACTTAATATTTGAAGTAGTTTTGATCTCGTATCTACTCCTGATTTTTTTTGCTAATTTTATAATTATTAATTGTTCGTTTTATAATATTTAATTGTTGTTGTAGCGTTTTGCTTGAAGGCAATCTGGCTTTGTATCTGAGGGAGCTGAATCTTCGGGAGCTGAATCTGCGGGAGTATTTTCTTCGTCATTTTCAGGTGAAGCAATATAATGATTGATATCGTGTAGTGGAGCAAATTTTAATCCTTTTGTTAGGTCTACGGAGCGCACAAATCTTTTGGCATGTGAGGGTGCATTTTGTAAACCACTTTGCTCTGGTTGTTCCACAGTTATCTGCTTTTCTGCTAGATCATCTGCATACCTGGTTGCTGTTTCAAGGGTGTCGGGCTGTTGTTGTTTTTCTTTCAAACTTTCATCGCCATTTTCAGTGGAATTGATGGCAGCGGCACTAGTATAATATACTAGCGTTAAAACAAAAAATATAATGTGAAATTCCCATGCGATCTTCATCTTAACACTTGTGATACGAGACTAAATTGAAATTGTACTGTGTTTTCAAATTTTATTCAAACCGTTTATATACTTTCTTCTTTTTGGTGAAATTAAATATTATCCTCCATTTCAAAACACTTTATTTTTAAGAAATATGTAGCTGTGTATACCTGTAATTTATAATTCAGTAATATCTTTACTATTTTAGGTATGGTTTTCTTTTGAAGTAATTAGCGTCTGGTTGTAGGCAAAAAAAAAAGAATCTTTTGTATTCAAAACACATTTTTGTTTTCTTTTTCATTTTTATCAAGGTCATGACCAGTTGACTCTATTCAGTAAACCGGTAGAGAAAGAAACCTAAAGTATTTTCCTATTTACGCTGAACAAATGCAGCAGGTATCCTAAATCAACCTCTTGTGATCACAAGCAAGATAAACTAAATTAGTCGTATTCATTGGTGTACTGTTAAAAAGATTTATGTAAAATTAATCCAGTAGTCGCCGGTATATATTTTTAAAGTAATAAATTGTATACAGTTTGTCAAGAAAATATTTTGACATATTTAAAATCGTTTTAGATTGTGACTTTCATTGTAAATAACTTTTTCCTTTTTTTCATTATAAAATTTTTTGTTATAGATTTCATTTTATATACATAAATTGAAGTGAAGAAATAGTCATTTGATAGTTTTAAATTTTTATTAATGTATTGACCTTAAACATGAGGCACCTTTGGTAAGAACATTGTGTCTTTTGAATTGCGGTCCAGGTCTACGCCCTATTCAAAATGTATGAGTTTATTTGGAAAAGAGTATTTCCAAATGGTATTTCAAGAACTAAATGGAGTTAAGAACAATAATATGAGGGGAAAGTGAAAAGTTTCAGTGGAATATTTAGAAGAGAAAATTTTTTTCATGAGAAGTCTTACAAGCCGATTTAATGCCAATGACGGCCACAAAAAAATTTTTATTTTTATACACCTTAAAATCTTTCTTATTTTTTTTTTTTTTTTTTTTTTTTTTTTTTTTTTTTTTTGTTAAATAATACAAGGATGTAAAAACATTTTCTTGACAAAGAAGTTTTTGAGCTTTTTTTTTGAGATGGAGTATCCACAACTTTTTACCGCAATTCAAAAGACACAATGTTCTTACCAAAGGTGCCTCATGTTTAAGATCAATACATTAATAAAAATTTAAAACTATCAAATGACTATTTCTTCACTTAAATTGATGTACATATATAAAATGAAATCTATAACAAAAAATTTCATAACGAAAAAAAGGAAAAAAAATATTTACGATGAAAGTCAAAATTTAAAACTATTTGAACTATGTCAAAACATTTTCTTGACAAACTGTGTACAATTAATTACTTTAAAAGTATATAACGGCGACTACTGGATTAATTTTACATAAATCTTTTGAACAGTAAACCAATCAATACGACTAATTTAGTTTATCTTGCTTGTGATCACAAGAGGTTGATTTAGGATACCTGCTGCATTTGTTCAGCTTAAATAGGAAAATACTTTGGGTTTCTTTCTCTACCGGTTTACTGAATAGAGTGAACTGGTCATGACCTTGATAAGAATGAAAAAGAAAACAAAAATCTGTTTTGAATACAAAAGATTTTTTTTTTCTTTTGCCTATAACCAGACGCTAATTACTTCAAAAGAAAACCATACCTAAAATAGTAAAGATATTACTGAATTATAAATTACAGGTATACACAGCTACATATTTCTTAAAAATAAAGTGTTTTGAAATGGAGGATAAATATTTAATTTCACCAAAAAGAAGAAAGTATATAAACGGTTTGAATAAAATTTGAAAACACAGTACAATTTCAATTTAGTCTCGTATCACAAGTGTTAAGATGAAGATCGCACGGGAATTTCACATTATATTTTTTGTTTTAACGCTAGTATATTATACTAGTGCCGCTGCCATCAATTCCACTGAAAATGGAGATGAAAGTTTAAAAGAAAAACAACAACAGCCCGACACCCTTGAAACAGCAACCAGGTATGCAGATGATCTAGCAGAAAAGCAGATAACTGTGGAACAACCAGAGCAAAGTGGTTTACAAAATGCACCTTCACATGCCAAAAGATTTGTGCGCTCCGTAGACCTAACAAAAGGATTAAAATTTCCTCCACTACACGATATCAATCATTATATTGCTTCACCTGAAAATGACGAAGAAAATACTCCCGCAGATTCAGCTCCCGAAGATTCAGCTCCCTCAGATATAAAGCCAGATTGCCTTCAAGCAAAACGCTACAACAACAATTAAATATTATAAAACGAACAATTAAATATTATAAAATTAGTAAAAAAAAAATCAGGAGTAGACACGAGATCAAAACTACTTCAAATGTTAAGTGTTCAATTATGATCTCCATACATTTACTTAAAATAAATATTTATTAACATTTAATACTAATTGCCATCTAAATTGTAAAATGAATTAAAATTGTGAAATTAAATAAATACTTGCATGTACAAAATTAAATAATACACCTCTTAATGTATTTTAAGCTACATTAGAAGAAGAAACCATTTTTTTTTTGTTAATATCAATTAATTGTGATCTTAGAAGAAATTTATATCATGTCAAGTTAATTTGCATTTTAGCTGACGAAAGATATATGTATTTATTTAAAGTAATTATTTATTACAAAACTTTAAGATTTTTCGATTTATAACAATAAACAGTTTATGCCTTGTGCAGCAGCCCAGTTTTAATGTATTATTGTAAAATACACTGCCGCTCACTTGAATAGGTTCACAACTTTCTTTACATATAAACTAAATTTTTATGAAAACTGGCTTAGCTTATAATTATATTACACTTTTAAATAGTAAAATCTTGCACAACATATGATTAAAAACAAATAATTTTTAATAATAACTAATAAATGATTTAAAAAAGAAATATTTATAATTACTGCCAGTTTATAGAAGCTTTGAGTGCTTTGTTTTTGTTTTCAATTTAATAGGCAGACGAGAACTTTCACATGACTTCTATAAACTAGCAGTTAATATGTATTTGAAATTTTTTTATTTTGGCTCACTTGAGTAGGTTCAACGTCATTAATTCAAAGGCTCAACAAGAACTTATTTTTATTTTTAAGGCTTTTTATAATGTTTTCGTAAAGAGTTAGTAATGAAAATATTTTCCTTTATTTGACATGACAACAGAAATACGATTTGTTTTCAATTAAAGACAGTGAAATGTCAGCCCAAATTTTTTTATTTTTTTTCCAATTAAGGCTTATTTTGTCTCATAGTGTGTGGCGGACTCGTACACTTTGCGAGAAAGCAATCCCCGCGCATGTGGTATAATATTCAGATCAAGGGATTATGGTTGCTACTCCAAATTATAAACCCCTAATGTGTGGGTTATCTTGTTGAAATACCCACGGAATGGGTCAATCGATAAAAAAAATTGTAGAAACACCCTTTCAAGTACAAAAAACTAGTACAGCTTTGCAAACGACTAATATAGGGTCCGCCAAATTACTTTTTTTTCAAAAACAGGGCGCAAAACATCGAGTGTAGCCTCGGCTGTGTGGCACGTAGCGCTGTCCTGTTGAAACCAAATGTTTCCAATATCCTCTTCTTCTATTTATGTGAACAAAAATTCGTTCAACATGGCGATAACGATCGCCATTGACTGTAACCGCCACTGCTTGCTCATTTTCGAAAAAAAAAAATGGCCCAATTATGCATCTGGACCAAAATCCGCAGCAAACAGTGACTCGTTTTGGGTGCGTCGGCTTTTCGATGTATGCGTGAGGGTTTTCTGTGTCCCAAATGCGACAATTTTGCTTGTTTACATACCCGCCAAGATCAAAATGAGCTTCATCTGAAAAGATGATTTTTTTTTTGGCAAAATCGGCATCTTCTGTAAGTCAATATTTCCCAGCGTTGTTCAAGCGTATACACAACCATATTCGTTCAGCGGAAGGATAAAGCTAATTATCTGTCAAATCAGACATGAGCTAAGTGTTACCATTCACGAAATAAGCACTAGTTGAAAAAAAAACGTTCGATGGCGGACCCATTATAACGTTCTAGGTAGATCATGGAAAAATTAATCGTGACCATCCACCTGAAACAGTGTTTTTTTTAATGCATGTTTTTTAATTAGTGTACCTTGAAAAATGAACTAACAATATGTATTCAAATCTTAAATCTAAAATTTAATTATTAGGCCCAACCAATGTCTGACATAAGCTAAGTGATATTTATTAATAGGGAAAGGATTTTCATGCATTTAAAATCACGTTTTATGTACATAAACTATGCAGTAAAAATATAAATGGGGAAAAGTTATTTTATTTTAAAATTTATTAATAGAAATTTAGTATTCGACAGCCTTCTCCCACGTTCCCCATCTAGTTACTGTAGGATGTATCCGTATCATATCATTTGATATTTTTCATTAAAAGCTGAAACACGCAAAGGTGCTTTCAAAAGCACTTTATATCCATATGAAATTTATGCGGAAGCAGTAGAAAGCGCTGAAAAAAATTACACAGCAATTTTTGGGTTTAAAACAGTGTCCCGCAAAATAAATGTTTGTATTGGTGAAAAAAATTAGAGTAAAATAAACTTGCACTTGAAGAAAAGTTTTGTAATATAAAATACATGATGTGGTTATTAGTTGTTTGAATTTTTTTTTTTTGTAGATAAGCAGTTTAATAAAAACTTAAGTAAAAAGTAAAAATTTAATAACCATTCAACAAATTAGTGTATAAATTCAAAATTAAATTTATTCACAGCTCTCTGGACACTATTAAGATGCGTTTTTAAAGTATTTTCCTTATTATTTTTTAATGTTTCATAACATAAAATGCATTGACTATTGCGAAAAGCATTTTCATCACGAAATTTTTCTTAGCTTCCATTATAATTTAATTTTTTTTTTTGCTCTACAAATTTATTAAATTTTAACTCTAATTTCGTTCCGTGTGCTCAAAAAAACTAAACAAAAAACCAGGAAAAAATTAATACATGCGTGCACAACTTAATTCGTCGCTTGCTCAGTGATAGAGCTGCAAAACTATCGATAGTACTATCGATAGTATCGATAGTTTTTTTGTAAATGAAATATCGATAGTTTTTTCTACTATCGATACTATCGGCAAAAAAAAACAAGTAATTAAAAGAGTAAAAATAATCGAAGTCAGTAAACAGTAGCCGGCAGCTTTGAAGCAAATTATCCGTAGTTGATTTAAGCTTTTTGACAGCGATGGAAAAGTTGGTACAATTGTATAATTTTAGCGCTATTTGAATGCCAAAAGTACCGTAGCACCGCAATGACCCATTTAGCACTGTTGGAATCTCTTTGTATTATATTACATGCCAAAAATAGCATTAAAATATATTAACCCCCTTATGCAAAAAATAATGCGTGCTTGAAGTGTACATTAAAAAAATTTCCATAGAAAAACCGGTTTAACGTTCACTTATTTTTTTTGCACAACGGGGTTAATCTTTAGCTCGAGGGTATTAGAAAATTATGTAAATCAAACGATGTTTTCCGGTACTTAAAGAATTGCTGGAGGAATGTTATTTATTCCAAATTCATCTGCAAATGTGGAAATTTTATTTTCGTACCAAGGAGAGAAGCCGACTATTTGCATCGACTGTGAACAATCGAATAAAAAAAAGGTTATAAATGTAGTATATCGTAAATGTTACTTTTATATTCAGATCCCAGCAACTAATATTCTTTGTTCACCTTCTGGCATTTTGTTAATTAATTTTTAGTTAATTAAAAAGTACAAGAATTAAAAAAATATAAATAAAGAATTAGGTACAATCGTACTGAAAAAATTAAAATTTTTTTTGAAAGTTAGTACAATTTGTAAATATGACATCGCATCCCTGCTTCTGTACACATAAGTACTTAGATACATATGTATGTATATGAATTTATTTATAAATCCAAGTGTTATTCGACAAATAGTAGTCACAAGTATCTTAATAAATTCAACATCGTCGACACAAAGATAAATTTTGGTAGTACTGATATCGCGACGGCCGCCAATCGTCTCTTACGATAAAACTTTACAGTTAGTGTCTTAAAAGTTATCAACAATTTTCGCATTTTGATAATTCTAAACCATGGGTAGGCCCATAAAAATTTAAGTTCAATAAAAAAGTATATTTTCGATAATATGCCCCGCTTACGATAAAATCGAAAAAAAGGATTGATATATTTTTATATAGTAATGAAAATGTTGAGGACTCTGGATTTTTTTTCGAGTCAAATGTAGTTTATGTGGCCACTGTTATAAAACTATTCGATACTATCGATAGTATCGATAGTTTTACATAAAACTATCAAAACTATCGAGTGGAGCGACTATCGATAGTTTTGCAGCTCTACTCAGTGACGACTAAATGAAAGAGCATAAGTATGTATTTGATTTTCATCCGCAAAATTGTGCTATGGCTTGCGGGTTACAGGTTTAAAAGGGCTATTATCCCATACTATTTTTTTTAATTTTCAATGGTATTGGTATTCTTGACTTAAGCCAAGGTATATCGAATAATATCACAAAAAGTACGATCGTAAATTTTTCTCGTTTTCCCCTTTTTTTGTTCTTACACAGTCGTAAAAACTGCAGCTTTTAAATACTTTACAACTAATAACAAAAAACAGAATTAGATTTATAACATGAAAAAACTAAAAAATGTATCAAAAATATACATTTATAGTAAAATATGCAAAAATATGTATTTATTTTATTGTAAAATATGCATTAACAAATCGATGCCATTTTGTCACAAATTTGTTGACTAAGTATGTCTTCAATTTTAAAATTAGGCCTTCATGCCACACTTTATAAAATGCCTGAGAAACATCAATAAACAGGGCAGAACAATACTTCTTTTCTTAAAATGTTTTTCTTATAAATTGAACCAATTTATGCGTTCGCTCAATGGTGCTATGCCGACTTCTAAAACCAAACTGATGGTCCGGTATGCACCCAATATCAGTTAAAATTTAAGACAATTTTGTCATGAGTAGCTTTTCAAAGAGCTTTGACATTGTTGACAGTAAACTTATTAACCTACATATATGACTCAGCCTTGGTAAGATCTCTACCTGGCTTTGAATCATTTTAACCTTGGCAAGCTTCCAGCTATGTGGATAATACTCAAGTCGTAAAATGTTATTAAAAATTAATAATAGGATTCTAATTGCAATGAAATCAGCATCTGGTTACTAATTCCATCAATACCGGGAGCTTTCTTCGAGTTGAGTTCGGCAATTAATTTTTGTGCATCATCACACATATTAATTTAAAGGGTCGAGGTGGTAGAGCAACTACACTCGGCAAATCAGCAACACCAGTACATGTGTTTGGGGTAAATACGGATTTTGAATGCTCAGCAAATATGTTACCTTTTTCAGTATCGCTTCTTGCCCATCCTCCGGTAGAGGTGTGGCTTAAGCTCAACGGGTGTTTTAAGCTTTTTAGCAGTGCACCACAAAGAGTAATTAGATGCTGGTGTTACATCAAGACCTTCCAGATAATTTTTAAGAGATGCATTTTTTCAGATGCAAGCAACTCTCGTTTAGTGCACTCTTTAAGTCGTATTTTATGTTGAGGTGATCTGTGCTGTTGCCAATCAGTGTGCACACTTAATTTTTTTTTAACTCGGTAGAATCGACAAGAAAATCGGTAGATTTGAATGAAATTCGGTAGACACTTGTTTTATTCAGAGAAAAATAAAAAGTAAAAATTCAGAGAAACATAAAAAATAACAAAATATATGTACTTATATATAAAGGGTAGGTGCAAGGAGAATCAAACTAAACAGGGTCCAAAAGCGCATTTAAAAACTTCACATGTGATTGGAAATTAAACTGCCATAAACAATAAAGCATTTCCAATAAAAAAAAGTGTCATCACCAGTTATTTGCCCTTACCCTTTATATAGATATGCTATGCATATATAAAATAATATACATCATTCATGAATTTAAACTTTTGTGCAAAAACTATTAAATCATTTAGAAGAATAAATATTTCATCTCCAAGGCATAATTCTTTGGCAAATATTAGGTTACTTATAGTTTCAGTTTTTAACTGATTTCTTTGTTCTGTTTTAATGATTTTCATGACAGAAAATGACCGCTCTGCGACCGCACAACTATGTAGCAAAATAGGCAATTTACACATACATCATATGTATGTATATCGACTTAAATTACTAAATAACAATATTCGGTAGATTTCAGGCCTTGTTCGGTAGAATTGGTAGATTGTTAAATTCACAAACATATTCGGTAGAAGTGTGCACACTGTTGCCAATCCCTTCCAGCTCTTCTTTTTTCATGTACGAGACGTTCAATATCCGTTGAATAAATTCTATTAAATCCTGTTTGCGAATGGAAAATAGTAGCATGTTCAGCAGCCTGTTTAATATTTTCATTAAGGTTGGCAATGTTACATTCAATATCATCGGGTGTTCTTAGCGTAACGTTTTCCGTGCAATCACTACTAAGATATTTTTTTAATCCCAGCCAATTAACACGATTTATCATCTTCACATATAGGTGAGGTAAAGCGCTTCTCAGTGGGCTACAGATTGTAACGATCGTAGGAGAGTGATCGGACGAGAGATCTAGGGAAGCTTCAATGTGAAATAATTCCCTAGAAATACTTTTTATGACGCCAAAATCTATAACGCCCGGAATTTTTTGTAAGTCAGTAGGGCAGTAAGTAGGCTCCCCACTCGAAATTATATCCAAGCCCATTTTTGAAATTGTGTTGAACAACGCCCGAACTTTAGGCATAATAAGACGTGAACCCCAGAACGTATGCTTAGCATTGTAGTCGCCAGCTGCTACGAAACAAGGCCCAAGAGATTTGTAGAATTTTTCGTATTGATCCTCAGTGATTAAAAATCTAGGAGGGGAGTAAATTGAAAATATCACAAAATTTGTACAAAAATTTTCAATGCAGATCTTTGTTGCTTGTAGATGTTCTTCACAAATGTTGTCAAGAATAAAGTGCTTGAGTCTTGACTTTATTAGAATTGCTGATCCACCGCATGCTCTCCCTGTAGTGTGATTGTATCATATATAGCATGATACAATAATACAGGTAACTGCGAAGCGCCAGCTGATAGAATTTGTTTCGTGATGTGATCTGCCAAATATGATTTACATTTTATCAAACCACGCGTGCCACCAGTGCCTATTAAAACTGTACTAATACAAATAAAGCTTTGCAAAGACAAGAAAAAACGCAACTATATATTTCTTGCTTTCTCTTGGTTTTTTTTAACAGTTTTCATCACAAAACAGCAATAAAATCTCCTGTTGTTTTATTTGTTTTACATTTGTTGTAGATTCGCAGTTATCTGTATTATTGTATCATGATACATATATAGTGTAGCCATTTATTTTAAAGAGGCTTCTAGAAGTCAAATGAGTCTTACCGCTAGACTTGCCAACCGTCCAGTTTTCGTCGGGACAGACCTGTTTTAGAGTGGAATGTCCCTTGTCCCGGTCATGCTCTGAACGGGGCACCATTTGTCCCGTTTTGAGAAAAAGAACTAACCTTTTCTTCGTTATATTATTGAAAAGTATTGTAATTGAACTAACTTTGTCTTTAATTGTCACAAAAAAACTCGATATCTATAGCAACTATTTTCGTACTACTAACTTATTAACACCGAAATTATTTTAATTGATTGGCAACACTTGATTATTTTGATTCTTCTTTGACTTTCTTATTTCATTTGTCAACTTTCAAATCAATTACAGTTTTACTTGCAGAGGTATTTACATATGTATGTATGTATATATTATTTTAGTAGCTATGTAAATGAATCGGCAGTAAAGGTAGAATTAGTAAAATCGTATCATTCTACTTTACAGCTTGCCGTATCGTTCAACATTGTGCACAAGTTATAGAAAATGTAACAGTTTACACAGCACATTTATTTTTTGTCTGGCATTAAATACGTTTTTGACATTCGCTACATAAAAATCTGTTTTCTGCAGATTCCTACGTCAGCAGTGCTACCACCACATATTTTATAACTAGTAACATACATTGTATATTGTACGGTTTTTATCAGCTGACACGCAACATCACGATACGATTTTACTAATTCTACCTTAACACACGAAAAGGAAAATAAAAGAACTAAAAGAAATACGCCAGACGATGAAATTAGTGCTTATTGTAGTTAGCATTTGTAAGCGAATTTTTCCAGTAAAATTTTAAGGAGTTTCAATGATAAAGAAACGAGCAAATTCAAAAAAGCGAGAATTTTTTTAAAGTTTTCTCTCCAAACATTTTGAAGGGGAATAATGCAAAAATTTAAAAATCAAATTAATAAATGTTGTAAAACAATGACACTAGAATTTTGCATTTCTCTCTTGTTTTAGGCATTTTTATTCAAGCCCTGAGCACATCACCATAAAAAACATGAACTACTTCTGCCTTTAGAAAAAATATTAAAACACTAAAAATTGCACGCCTCCTTTAAGTTCACATAGCAGCTAAATGGAAGACATATTTCCCTCTTATATCAAGACCGATAAGAAAAGCTGTAAAATGTATGGATGGGAAAGTTAGTAAGTAATTCATTGGCATCTGCACCTGGGCAGGTTTAGCGCCAAAATTTCAGCATAAAGTTATTACACATGCTTGTATATTGAATTTTATATATTATTTAAGTATAAAATATATTTATATTAACACACAATCTTATTGGTAATGAAAACATGAAATTTTTATTCAATTTCTATGGCCGAACTCTGGCGTTAGTGCAGAAAAATATGTAAACATAAACAGTTGATTTAGATTTTACTATCTTCCATATTTGCCGGGTATGTAGAATAGGATAATTATTCTCCGGGAACAAATGATAGGGAAGAGAACAAACTCCCCGGGAATATTCCTAATCGGGCTGATTAGCTATTTTTATACTTACTGTTCTGTTTGTTTAAGGTTTTATGAGTCTAGATTTTACAAAATTTTAATTAATGTGTTATTGTTGATTTTGATGACTACAAATTATACGAACGAATGAAATTTTTGGTATGCCCATGGGGGATCCCCTCTCTCCAACTATTGCTGATATCGTTTTAGACAATTTATTAGACAAAGCAATAGCCGAGCTAAGCAGCAAAAATATTTACATAAAATACGTAACTAAATACGTAGACGATATTTTGGCGGTGATCAACATCAATAATAAAAACGAGATTTTGAACTCATTAAATTCATATCATCCTAAAATTAAATTTACTATCGAAATAGAAAAGGAAAGGAAAATATCGTATCTTGACACCACACTACACAGATTGGACAATAAAATATTATTTGATTGGTACACAAAAAATGCTTCATCAGGAAGAATTATAAACTTTAATGCAACTCAACCGAAGTTCCAAATAATCAACACGGCAAGGAATCTCATACATAGAGTCTTGGATATAAGTGACGAACAATTTCACCCACGCAACATACAAAAAATCACTAAAATATTAATAGATAATATTTAATAAAAACTCTAATAAATTCCCAAAAACACTCACAAAACAATAGAAATGGCAACCCTAATGATAATAAACAGTACTACAGCGTCAAATAATTACATACCAGGCTTAACTGATAATAGAAACATACAATATACAATAAACAACAACAACACTGCCTTAGCATATAAAGCTAATAAAACATTGAGTACCATTTTCACTAACACAAAAACACCTGTCGACAAACTACAGCAAAATAATGTGGTGTATGAAATACCATGTAAAGGAGATAATGCAAACAGCTGTGATCTTGTCTATATTGGCACAACAAAAAGAAATTTACTAACTAGAATGAAGGAACATAAAGCAGACATAAATAAAAACAACGAAAGCACGGCATTATCTAAACATATAATAGAAAATTCTAAATGTAGAAAACAATACAAGAAAACATTTCAAAACAGAAAGCTTACGAATACAACAGAAAATAATGAAAACAATGAACAAAAAAGAAGATACTGACAATTTAAGCGCCATTTACAGTGTGATACTAAGGAACATCTAAAGCCATCTTTCTTAATATTGTAATTTTTAGTTCAAGTAAACTTGTATATTTTTTTATTTTTGATGTTTTAACAACAACACAACTCGATTGTTAGTAAGTTTATCTTATTATGTATAATATTTTCTATACACTTTTGATGTTAATTTTTTTAAATTTTAATAAAACAGACAAAATCCCCTGATGAAGTGAACATAAAATTCACGAAACGTCGGGAAAAATATGTAATAAAAATTGAGTTTTTATTGACATAAAACAATAAAGGCCTCACCAGCTAAATAATAAAAAGAATTCAATTCACAACAAATTTGATTTGGCCGAAAATAAAAAAACAATATAAACGAATTTGTTTGAATTACAAAATTTTTGTATTATTTGTTAGAAATGTCCCGGTTTGGAAATTTCAAAAGGTGGCGAGTCTACTTACTGCCCTTTTCACAATTCACAGCTAACAATTAATAATAATTATTATTAATTAATAATAATTAATAATAACAATTAAAAGCTAACAGGGACTTTAACGGCAACTTTTGTATGAAAAACTGTCAGTTAAGGTTCATGTCGTTGATAGTTTGCACAAGATTTTCAATAGTGGCTTCAAGGCGACTGAAATTAAAGCTTGTGTTAGCATTTGTTGAATTACTTGGTGGGGACACTTCCTGCGCGGGAATAGAATTTGTCTTGGCAGCATCGGCATACGATACACGGGAAGTAACTGGTTGCCTCATTTGCGCAAAAGTGGCGGAGAAAGTGTTTGTTGTTTGAACTACAGCTAATTTAGGCTGAGTTTACATCTGGCATTTTTTGTGTGTCATTTGCTCAAAAAAGCGTAACCAACTAATTACTAATGAAAAACTGTTTGATTAAGACATACATATATTTATTCATTTAAACAGTTTCCAATCATGTTGGATTCTATAAAATTGTCTATTAGCTATGTATGAAACTGTTTAACTTAATAAATACGCGTCTGAATCAAACTGTTTTGCATTAGTAATTAGTGGTTACGCTCTTTTTACGCTAGTGTGGCACATGTCACACAGATGGAAACCAGGCCTTAGGTTTTTGACCCATAGCCTGCTTAACGAAAGAATATACACGGCATCCTCTATAGTTAGCGGTGTGATTACCTCCACAATTACTAAATTTTTTTCTGCTTGATCTTTTGGTTTAGTATATTTAGCAGTACCTTGCAATTCACCGCAGATAACACACACTGTAGGTAAATTGCAGTAAGCTTTTGTATGACCATATTCTTGCCAATTATGGCACTGCACGGGACCTGAACGCTTATTCGACTGTGATTTTTATGTATAAGAGGCATTTTAGGCTGTAAATTGGATGAGTCTCGTTTTTTCAGCTGTATATCATTCGGCTCCAGTTCAACACGAAATAGGGGCTGGGGTACCTTTTTTCTGTTTATTATGTTACATACATTTTTTACCTTAAATCCCTGGAGGACGAGTTCATCTTTTATTTCTTCGGGAACAACGTATGAATCTATGCCCTTCAATACGATCTGCAGGCCTTTAGCACTCTTAACCCGCCATTGGTGTCCTATTGGTCTGTGAGACCGGGTGTGTTAAAAAATTCGAATAACATTATTCCCTGTTATTATTTTTGGTTGCAATTTCGAGTAGCTGCCTAATTGCACATCCCCTACTATTAGTTAATGACGAAACTGCTTCGTGAGCATACTTTGTGTACTTTTTTTTACTAACCCGGTACATGAGACCGTGTGTCACCGTGTATGTGAATAAAATAACCAAGTATTCATTTTTCATTATTTTTTATTTTTATATTTTTTATTTATTTTGTAAAAGTTCCTAATGTCGAAAGACTAAAAAACATTAAGGTCTATTCGAGAATACGCGCTTCACTTCTTCATCGTCGAATGTTCACTTTCGACAGTTCGACGTCGACAGATTCTAAAATACGTGCGAAGAAATATCGTTTTCAGTAATCGATATCATGTTATCTCTTATAAAAACATCAACAACAATGAAAACAGCTGACTTGTATGCAGAAAAAGTTGAAAACAAAAAGGGATTTAAGAAGTAATTTAAAGAAATAATTAATAAAAAACTTAACAGTACAAGTGCTAAGTAACACAAAAAAACAATAAACAGTAAAAGTAAAATTATTTACTTCTTTTATTTGTTTTAAAAACGTGTTTACATCTTTGAAGAATTTAAGAAAACTGAATTGTCTTGTAGAGCCTGGCCAAACGCCATTAAAACTTAATTAACAGTGGTAGACACCATACAAACACTTCGCATCTCTTTTTTCTTTATTCTCAAAGAGCATAAATAAAAAATAAAAAAACATGAAATATTAATAACAAATTTGGAAAAATCTTCAGTTGAAAATTTCGGTACGTGAGACCGGCGTCACCATTGATCAAAGTCAAATTTGCGTCACCATTGGCGGGTTAAGCTGGTATGTGAAGAAACTTGTTTTATTTTTTTCAAATTCTGCAACCATTTTGCGAAAATCTTTTTCTTCATAAATTTGAATTTTATGGCTCGATTATGGATGGCAAGCGAACTTTGGGTGCGTTGCTAGTTGCCGAAATGGTATTACGGATGGCAAATGGCAACTAACAGCTGGTAATTTCAGTTGCCATGTTGGCAACCACAAATTTGTAGTTGCTGCATCGTTTAAAAGCAAAAAAATTTAAAAATTAAACAGTAATTGCAATATTATTTTTATTTTTGAATTTCTTCTATGCATATTTAAGGAAAATATGCTTTACAGCTAAAACAGAGATTGTTCAAATTTATTTTAGGCAACAACATTTACTCACAGTAAAGGCGGTAGTTCTAAAGCATCGTCTAATAGATTCAACTTTTGAACTTCCTTCTCTTCACCAATAATTAAATCCATTCAACTAATAATTTTTATGATCATTAATGTTTTAAGCACTTTTACTCAATAACTTTCTTTTTAGAACTTGTATTTCTTATATTTTAAATATTTGTTTATATTATTTTCAGTTGCCATTCTGTCATAATCGTATTTTCGATAACTTTTTGGCAACTGGAGGAAGTTGCCATACATAATATAAATTTTAAGTTCAGTTGCGTTGCTAGTTAACTCGGCAACTGAATTTCGGTTGCCATCCATAATCGAGCCATTAGTTTAATCTTTCATCAATATTACCACGTTTTATTGGAACAATGTGAAATTTATTCTCACCAATGACTGAAATTAATTTTTTAATAAGGGCATTTAAATTTTTTTTTCTCTCAACTAGATTGGTGGCGGCTTGGATGTTTTATTCGAGGATACATCGGGTTTGTCGTTGTCATCTTGTAAAATTTTAAAGCGGTTTTGACCATTAGTTCAGGAAGTGCTGTTATCCCTAGACATCTTTGGAGCAGATGAAATTTTAGAAGAATTAGGACTTCGCCCACGCTTTACCACAGTTATATATCTGTCCATTCCAACTTGGTCCTTGGGTTTTGAGATGCTGTTATCTGTAGTGATAACTTTGTTAAGTGATAAACACGAGCCTGAAGGGGATGATATTACTGACTTATATGAAGAACTACTAGGCAACTGTAATGTTAATGAAGCACTACTATTTGACATTGGACAAACCGAAGTTGATCGCTGACGAAAAATTGGCTTTGCCGTTAAAAAAAATGACTCATCAGATTTTTTATATCTATTGTTATCATTAAGAGCTTCAGAAGTCACAGCAAAATAGGCATTTCTGCCGTTATAACTCACTTCACAATTATTTGCTTTTGAGAGTATTCCTCAAGGGAAATTTGTTTGTGATTTGTGTTTGCATTTTTTTTTGTTTTTGTTATTTCTACTATGTAAAAAATATTAGCAAAGCAAATAAAACTTATTTATCAGTCAGTAGGTCCGTTTGTTTACTTTTCCAGTAAAATCCAGTAGTTGAGTAAATTTTGGGTAATTTGAAAATTTTACTCTCGAGAATGTCTCTTGCACAAAAAAGTACGCGAACGGAAAAATTGCAAAAATTTGCAGATTAATCAAAACAGCTGATAATATTGTTGTATGTTTTTGTTGTTTTTGAAACCCATCAAATACATATTTTTGGTGATTGATGCATACATTTTTATAATTATAAATTTGAAGCGATATATACATACATACATATTTCTAAAATAGAAGTTCTGTGAAAGCTTTAGCTTGTATTTGATTTTTAGTTTTATTTTTTCTGGGTAAATGGCATAGGAAAATACATCAATATTTGATTTCTGATAGTCGGTACCCTGAATAGTATGCAGAAATAAGTATTCACATATACATAAACCTTACATCTCTAAAAAACTAAAGTAAATAACACAAAGTGCGTTCGAGAACTCAATAATTTGTACGAATTTTTACTATTTTTTACTGGATTGCCTTCGAGTACACATAATCCAGTAAATGAGAGGGCGAATTGAGAGAGAAAAATGACAGTTCATTTACTGAGTAAATGCAAACTTTTACTGGACAAATTTTTGCCAGTAAAATCCAGTAAAATGAAACCATATGTTTTTAAATATAAACAAACAATAGCAAATGGAAACAAAAGTTTTTGGTTTTTGATGAAATTTTAAAAATAACAAAAAACAAATGTATTAAGTTATGAACAATATTGCATTTATTTAAGTTTGATGCCAAAAAAATATAAGGTTATGTTTTATGTATTCCACGGGAAATTAAAACGTGTGGAATTTTCATAGAATTGTTGGAAATGTGTATTTATAACAACAATTTCCCAACGATGTAACTTCAAACGTGAATAAAGTTAATAGATATAGTCGGACGGTTACTGGTTCCCCGCATGGAACGTTAAAAAAATGTAGTTATTGATCGATTAAATATGATTAATGTGTACATTTCTTAAATTTGTTTTCAGTTTTTCGATATCTTGAATATATTAGGCTATATAAAGTTCTTTTCCCATTGTATATTTCTCTCATTGGAACTACTTGAAAGGAAGTGAACAATATTGTTGTGATGATTGATATAAGCGGCAACAAACATTTTTGTCTTTTTCTATACATCCTAACTATTTACGGCGAGGGTAAAAAGTTTAGAAACTTTAACGGCCTGGCGCGCGATGTCGGCAAGTAAGCTATAGAAAGTTTCTTGTCGACATCGTGGGCCAGGCCCGTAAGTTCAAATAAAAACATATGTATGTATCTATTACTTTTATTATTAAAGAAAATATACTACGGTGTATTTTTATAAAACAAATGAAAAAAAAACATTCTTCATCGATTTTCTCAAAACCATATAATTTTTCCATTCGGCTAGCCAGTAACTACCCAGCAAAAAAAATCTGATTTGGAAGCACTAACAACTGAGAGAGGCAATGTACTGTTTACTTGATCACAAAAGCTTCGAAAACTGCTTCTGAAAAGCACTAACATAAGGCAGGCTAACAAAATAGAGGGAAAAGTAAAAAAAAACATTTGGAAGCTAGTAACTTTTGCATCTGAGGACATAAAAACTATAGCCCAATTCACATTATTGTGCAAATGGTCTTGCACAAGATTGTATAGTATATTGATACTCACCACTTAACAATTCTTAGAAGTTAATGTTCAAGTTAGCTATTTTATGTCAGGGGGAGACCGCGAGTAAGGGATATAGTTTTAGAAAATCACTTGGTGTTGCGTATGAATAAGGAGATTTTTTTGTGCGAGATGACCCAGCTAGAAGCAATTTATTCAGCTTCCATAATTTTTTGCTTTACCAAAGTGCTTCACAGAAGCAATAATATATACTTATGTATGTATAGTTTTGTATATTGTCTGCAGATAATGCGACTATTCCATACATGTATGTAAATACTCCAAAGAGGAGTAGGAATACGCCGAAACAACTCCAAATATGTGAAAAAGGAGTTTTATGTCCTAGGGTTGGACTTAATGGTCCAAATTTGCATTACATCGGCCTAATCCCAAAACTACTCCATATTGCATTGAATGCTTGTGTGAAAACGACATGATCCATGACTGCATTACATGGACCATAATGTAACTAGTCTGTTTCATCTCGATTAGACAACGTAGTACAATATTATATTCAGGTTTTTTTGCATATACATATGTAAATACTTATGTATAATTTTTTTAGCGCCAAATTGTCTATCAGCTATTGTGTATATTTTACTGGATTTTACAATTTTTCCGTTCGTGTACTTTTAGCTGCAAACTTTTTTATTGAGAGTAATTTCTTTAAATTACTCAGTATTTACTCAGTTACTGGATTTTACTGGAAAAGTACTCAAACGCACCTACAATTAAATTAAATTTGAAAACTGGTTTGTTTAACGATTACTATTATTTAATTTGTTTCATCTTGAACATAAAAATTTTTAGATTTGTTTTGTTAAACTTTTACTTCAACCTTTCTTCTTTTAAATGTTTTTATTAAAAAAATTATACCTTGTTTTTGCTTACTTTTGTTTATTTTATTGAATCATATGTTTTTCTCGTCTACTGGATTTTACTGGCAAAAATTAGACCAGTAAAGATTTGCAGATTCTCAGTCAACAACTGTCAATTTACTCTCTCAATTGGCACTCTCTTGCAATTTTTGTGTGTAAACGAACGCATTTCAGTAAAATTCAGTAAAAATTTGCACAAAATTGCACAAATTTTGGGGTAAACAAACGGACCTAGTATGTACCTATTACGAATAATATGTACTACGAATATTTTTTTGTATAATTTTATAATCGTCTGTTCACTATGAAGGTACAACGAGAACTTAACTCACACGCAAATATATTGAAATTATTATTTTTTATTTTTATGTATGTTCACTTACTTATTACTATTATTTATTCACTCAATTGCTTATAACTTTGTAATTTTTCGGTCGATTTTCTTCTGGTTGGTCTTAGTTCTTACGTAAAAGTATCATCTTTACGTACATATATGAACAGAAACCAGACGATTATTTTTTAACGATTAGTACTTTTCTGTCGCATTGAATCACTGTAAAGCACCCCATACACTTTTCAATTCAATTGTGAATTGAGTCTTTCAATTGAATTGATTCTTGGCCACACACTTCATAAACTGAATTGAAAGATTTTCATTCAACTGTCAAATTTATATATTTTTTCATAATTACAAATTTAAAACTTCTATTGCATTCATTCATTCAATTATATATTTTTTATTTAAAATTCAATGAAATTAAATACAATTTTAAAAATACTCAACTTTTTCTATACAAAATAAAGCTACAAACATAAATTTTGACAACTAATCAAGAGACTCGAGCACACACAGCACAATTGAATTGAAAGGTTTACTAGTCAACATGAAACATCAAAATCCTTTGATTTTTCTTCAACCAACTCGACAACTGCCAAACTAATCAATTGAAAAAGCCATACACGCTTTGATTTGGATAACAACCGACTCAATTCAAAATTGAATTAAATCGTGTATGGGGTGCTTAAAATATAATTTTTTGAAAATGTGTCCTATTTTCATCGATATATCTTAAACCGCTTTATCAATCAAATCGATTATACATGTTTGCTCGTCATCTCAATACCTCGCATTTGAATACCAAGAATGACCCAATCGGACATTTCTAGCTCGAGATACAATTTGTCCAGTGAGAAAAGGTCGAACAAATTAAAAAATTACAATACCTCAAAAACCGTTCCATAACAAAAAATTTAACCTTTATTTTCTGATTCAGCGGAAGAAAATACATAAGGAAAATCAGCTCTCATCAAATGTACATGAAAAAAATATAATTTTGTAAACTAGTGAAATTAGAGGCAATTTTTTTAGTTTTTATTTGAAATAAGATAATAGATAATAACAGTGTTTGGTCGCAGTAATTTTCATTGCTAGTAAGGCTTCTTTTACAATAAATAAACTTAATATTAAAACAAAAAATAAAATAAAGACTTAAAACTAAATCTTAAACTAAAAGCTTAAACTACGATTTAAGAAGTTAAGAAAAGAGCAGACAAAAATAAACAATAATATTTACAAATAAAATTACCCTCTGTGAATACCGGAAGAACTATTTTAAATAAAAGTTTTGGCCAGCAAAACAATTGATTTTCTTTTGCAAGGCAACAATAGAAAATGGGAATATTCATTAAAGTGAAATCGTTCATGGCCATATGGGAGCTTAAGATTACATATTTCCGTGAGTTTTTTGAAAAACATTACTATTAAGCAGAATAATAGTTCAACATACCTAGGTAAAGTGATATAACTTCGCGCTAACCTGAAGAGAAAAGGGAAAAACCGAAAAATGAATTTTAGTTAATTTTAATTATTATTGTTCGAAGTTCATTTGTTTTTATATTTACAATTTGATGAGGATAAAGTTCGTATCGCTTTGTAAGCCAAATTACCACCACACACAGTGAACCAAATACAAAAGAACGCTGATGATGAAGGTTTAGTGGTCTGCGAAAACAGCTAGTTGTTCCGTTCAACTATGTGTTTGTCAGAATATTTACAACTAACTTTGGTGTTATTTGTCCATTAATAATTATCACATCTACTTTGGCTTACAAACCGATACGAACTTTATCCTAAATATTTTGAATAGGGTATAGATCTAGACCTTGAGATGGACTATCCACAAATTTACCGCAATTCAAAAGACACAATGTTCTTACCAAAAGTGCCTCATGTTTGAGGTCAATACATTAATAAAAATTTACAACTATCATATGACTATTTGTTCACTTAAATTTATATAAAATGAAATCTATAACAAAAAATTTCATAATGAAAAAAAGGAAAAAGTTATTTACAATGAAACTCACAATCTAAAACGATTTTAAATGTGTCAAAATATTTTCTTGACAAACTGTATACAATTTATTACTTTAAAAATATATACCGGCGACTACTGGATTAATTTTACATAAATCGTTTTAACAGTAAACCAATGAATACGACTAATTTAGTTTATCTTGCTTGTGATCACAAGAGGTTGATTTAGGATACCTGCTGCATTTGTTCAGCGTAAATAGGAAAATACTTTGGGTTTCTTTCTCTACCGGTTTACTGAATAGAGTGAACTGGTCATGACCTTGATAAAAATGAAAAAGAAAACAAAAATGTGTTTTGAATACAAAAGATTCTTTTTTTTTTTGCCTACAACCAGACGCTAATTACTTCAAAAGAAAACCATACCTAAAATAGTAAAGATATTACTGAATTATAAATTACAGGTATACACAGCTACATATTTCTTAAAAATAAAGTGTTTTGAAATGGAGGATAATATTTAATTTCACCAAAAAGAAGAAAGTATATAAACGGTTTGAATAAAATTTGAAAACACAGTACAATTTCAATTTAGTCTCGTATCACAAGTGTTAAGATGAAGATCGCTCGGAAATTTCACATTATATTTTTTGTTTTAACGCTAGTATATTATACTAGTGCCGCTGCCATCAATTCCACTGAAAATGGCGATGAAAGTTTAAAAGGACAACAACAAGAGCCCGACACCCTTGAAACAGCAACCAAGTATGCAGATGATCTAGAAGAAAAGCAGATAACTGTGGAACAACCAGAGGAAAGTAGCTTACAAAATGCACCCTCACATGCCAAAAGATTTGTGCGCTCCGTAGACCTAACAAAAGGATTAAAATTTGCTCCACTACACGATATCAATCATTATATTGCTTCACCTGAAAATGACGAAGAAAATACTCCCGCAGATTCAGCTCCCGAAGATTCAGCTCCCTCAGATACAAAGCCAGATTGCCTTCAAGCAAAACGCTACAACAACAATTAAATATTATAAAACGAACAATTAATAATTATAAAATTAGTAAAAAAAAAATCAGGAGTAGATACGAGATCAAAATTACTTCAAATGTTAAGTGTTCAATTATGATCTCCATACATTTACTTAAAATAAATATTTATTAATATTTAATACTAATTGCCATCTAAATTGTAAAATGACTTAAAATTGTGAAATTAAATAAATACTTACATGTACAAAATTAAATAATACACCTCTTAATGCATTTTAAGCTACATTAGAAGAAGAAACCATTTTTTTTTGTTAATATCAATTAATTGTGATCTTAGAAGAATTTTATATCATGTCAAGTTAATTTGCATTTTAGTTGACAAAAGATATATTTATTTATTTAAAGTAATTATTTATTACAAAACTTTAAGATTTTTCGATTTATAACAATAAACAGTTCATGCCTTGTGCAGCAGCCCAGTTTTAATGTATTATTGTAAAATACACTGCCGCTCACTTGAATAGGTTCACAACTTTCTTTACATATAAACTAAATTTTTATGAAAACTGGCTTAGCTTATAATTATATTACACTTTTAAATGGTAAAATCTTGCACAACATATGATTAAAAGCAAATAATTTTTAATAATAACTAATAAATGATTTGAAAAAGATATATTTATAATTACTGCCAGTTTATAGAAGCCATGTAAAAATTCTCGTCTGTCTGTTTATATTGAAAACAAAAACAAATTTGAGTGCTTTGTTTTTGTTTTCAATTTAATAGGCAGACGAGAACTTTCACATGACTTCTATAAACTAGCAGTTAATATGTATTTGAAAATTTTTTTTAGCTCACTTGAGTAGGTTCAACGTCATTAATTCAAAGGCTCAACAAGAACTTATTTTTATTTTTAAGGCTTTTTATAATGTTTTCGTAAAGAGTTAGTAATGAAAATATTTTCCTTCATTTGACATGACATCAGAAATACGATTTGTTTTCAATTAAAGACAGTGAAATGTCAGCCCAAATTTTTTTATTTTTTTTTCAATTAAGGCTTATTTTGTCTCATATTGTGTGCCGGACTCGTACACTTTGCGAGAAAGCAATCCCCGAGCATGTGGTATAATATTCAGATCAAGGGATTATGGTGGCTACTCCAAATTATTGACATTCGAATCCGCTCTTTCCAACCCCTAATGTGTGGGTTATCTTGTTGAAATACCCACGGAATGGGTCAATCGATAGAGAAAATTGTAGAAACACCCTTTCAAGTACAAAAAACTAGTACAGCTTTGCAAACGACTAATATAGGGTCCGCCAGATTACTTTTTTTTCCGTTAAAACCAAATGTTGCCAATATCCTCATCTTCAATTTATGTGAACAAAAATTCGTTCAACATGGCGATAACGATCGCCATTGACTGTAACCGCCACTCCTTGCTCATTTTCGAAAAAAATGGCCTAATTATGCCTCTGGACCAAAATGCGCACCCAACAGTGACTCGTTTTGGGTGCGTCGGCTTTTCGATGTATGCGTGAGGGTTTTCTGTGTCCCAAATGCGACAGTTTTGCTTGTTTACATACCCGCCAAGATCAAAATGAGCTTCATCTGAAAAGATGATTTTTTTTTTGGCAAAATCGGCATCTTCTGTAAGTCAATATTTCCCAGCGTTGTTCAAGCGTATACACAACCATATTCGTTCAGCGGAAGGATAAAACTAATTATCTGTCAAATCAGACATGAGCTAAGTGTTGCCATTCACGAAATAAGCATTACTTGAAAAAAAAAAACGTTCGATGGCGGACCCATCATAACGTGCATCTCTAGGTAGATCACGGAAAAATTAATCGTGACCATCCACCTGAAACAGTGTTTTTTTAATGCATGTTTTTTATTTAGTGTACCTTGAAAAATGAACTAACAATATGTATTCAAATCTTAAATCTAAAATTTAATTATTAGGCCCAACCAATGTCGGACATAAGCTAAGTGATATTTATTAATAGGGAAAGGATTTTCATGCATTTAAAATCACGTTTTATGTACATAAACTATGCAGTAAAAATATAAATGGGGAAAAGTTATTTTATTTTAAAATTTATTAATAGAAATTTAGTATCCGACAGCCTTCTTCCACGTTCCCCATCTAGTTACTGTAGGATGTATCCGTATCATATCATTTGATATTTTTCATTAAAAGCTGAAACACGCAAAGGTGCTTTCAAAAGCACTTTATATCCATATAAAATTTATGCGGAAGCAGTAGAAAGCGCTGAAAAAAATTACACAACAATTTTTGGGTTTAAAACAGTGTCCCGCAAAATAAATGTTTGTATTAGTGAAAAAAATTAGAATAAAATAAACTTGCACTTGAAGAAAAGTTTTGTAATATAAAATACATGATGTGGTTATTAGTTGTTTGATTTTTTTTTTTTTTTTGTAGACAAGCAATTTAATAAAAACTAAAAAAGTAAAAATTTAATAACCATTCAATAAATTAGTGTATAAATTCAAAATTAAATTTATTCACAGCTCCGTGGACACTATTAAAATGCGTTTTTAAACTATTTTCCCTATTAGTTTTGAATGTTTCATAACATAAAATACATTGACTATTGCGAAAAGCATTTTCATCACGAAATTTTTCTTAGCTTCCATAATAATTTAATTTTTTTTTTTTTTTATCTACAAATTTATTAAATTTTAACTCTAATTTCGTTCCGTGTGTTTAAGAAAACTAAACAAAAAACCAGGAAAAAATTAATACATGCGTGCACAACTTAATTCGTCGCTTGCTCAGTGACGACTAAATGAAAGAGCATAAGCATGTATGTGATTTTCATCCGCAAAATTGTGTTATGGCTTGCGGGTTACTGGTTTAAAAGGGCTATTATCCCATGCTATTTTTTTTAATTTTCAATGGTATTGGGGTATTCTTGACTTAACCCAAGGTATATCGAATAATATCACAAAAAATACGATCGTAAATTTTTCTCGTTTTCCTCTTTTTTTGTTCTTACACAGTCGTAAAAACTGCAGCTTTTAAATACTTTACAACTAATAACAAAAAACAGAATTAGATTTTTAACATGAAAAAACTAAAAAATGTATCAAAAATATACATTTATAGTAAAATATGCAAACACTGTTTCAGGTGGATGGTCACGATTAATTTTTCCGTGATCTACCTAGAGATGCACGTTATGATGGGTCCGCCATCGAACGTTTTTTTTTTTCAAGTAATGCTTATTTCGTGAATGGCAACACTTAGCTCATGTCTGATTTGACAGATAATTAGTTTTATCCTTCCGCTGAACGAATATGGTTGTGTATACGCTTGAACAACGCTGGGAAATATTGACTTACAGAAGATGCCGATTTTGCCAAAAAAAAAATCATCTTTTCAGATGAAGCTCATTTTGATCTTGGCGGGTATGTAAACAAGCAAAACTGTCGCATTTGGGACACAGAAAACCCTCACGCATACATCGAAAAGCCGACGCACCCAAAACGAGTCACTGTTTGCTGCGCATTTTGGTCCAGAGGCATAATTAGGCCATTTTTTTCGAAAATGAGCAAGGAGTGGCGGTTACAGTCAATGGCGATCGTTATCGCCATGTTGAACGAATTTTTGTTCACATAAATTGAAGATGAGGATATTGGCAACATTTGGTTTTAACGGAAAAAAAAGTAATCTGGCGGACCCTATATTAGTCGTTTGCAAAGCTGTACTAGTTTTTTGTACTTGAAAGGGTGTTTCTACAATTTTCTCTATCGATTGACCCATTCCGTGGGTATTTCAACAAGATAACCCACACATTAGGGGTTGGAAAGAGCGGATTCGAATGTCAATAATTTGGAGTAGCAACCATAATCCCTTGATCTGAATATTATACCACATGCGCGGGGATTGCTTTCTCGCAAAGTGTACGAGTCCGGCACACAATATGAGACAAAATAAGCCTTAATTGAAAAAAAAATAAAAAAATTTGGGCTGACATTTCACTGTCTTTAATTGAAAACAAATCGTATTTCTGATGTCATGTCAAATGAAGGAAAATATTTTCATTACTAACTCTTTACGAAAACATTATAAAAAGCCTTAAAAATAAAAATAAGTTCTTGTTGAGCCTTTGAATTAATGACGTTGAACCTACTCAAGTGAGCTAAAAAAAATTTTCAAATACATATTAACTGCTAGTTTATAGAAGTCATGTGAAAGTTCTCGTCTGCCTATTAAATTGAAAACAAAAACAAACCACTCAAATTTGCTTTTGTTTTCAATATAAACAGACAGACGAGAATTTTTACATGGCTTCTATAAACTGGCAGTAATTATAAATATATCTTTTTCAAATCATTTATTAGTTATTATTAAAAATTATTTGCTTTTAATCATATGTTGTGCAAGATTTTACCATTTAAAAGTCTAATATAATTATAAGCTAAGCCAGTTTTCATAAAAATTTAGTTTATATGTAAAGAAAATTGTGAACCTATTCAAGTGAGCGGCAGTGTATTTTACAATAATACATTAAAACTGGGCTGCTGCACAAGGCATGAACTGTTTATTGTTATAAATCGAAAAATCTTAAAGTTTTGTAATAATTAATTACTTTAAATAAATAAATATATCTTTTGTCAACTAAACTTGACATGATACAAATTTGTTCTAAGATCACAATTAATTGATATTAACAAAAAAAAAAAATGGTTTCTTCTTCTAATGTAGCTTAAAATGCATTAAGAGGTGTATTATTTAATTTTGTACATGCAAGTATTTATTTAATTTCACAATTTTAATTCATTTTACAATTTAGATGGCAATTAGTATTAAATATTAATAAATATTTATTTTAAGTAAATGTATGGAGATCATAATTGAACACTTAACATTTGAAGTAGTTTTGATCTCGTGTCTACTCCTGATTTTTTTTTTACTAATTTTATAATATTTAATTGTTCGTTTTATAATATTTAATTGTTGTTGTAGCGTTTTGCTTGAAGGCAATCTGGCTTTATATCTGAGGGAGCTGAATCTTCGGGAGCTGAATCTGCGGGAGTATTTTCTTCGTCATTTTCAGGTGAAGCAATATAATGATTGATATTGTGTAGTGGAGCAAATTTTAATCCTTTTGTTAGGTCTACGGAGCGCACAAATCTTTTGGCATGTGAGGGTGCATTTTGTAAACCACTTTGCTCTGGTTGTTCCACAGTTATCTGCTTTTCTGCTAGATCATCTGCATACCTGGTTGCTGTTTCAAGGGTGTCGGGCTGTTGTTGTTTTTCTTTCAAACTTTCATCGCCATTTTCAGTGGAATTGATGGCAGCGGCACTAGTATAATATACTAGCGTCAAAACAAAAAATATAATGTGAAATTTCCGAGCGATCTTCATCTTAACAATTGTGATACGAGACTAAATTGAAATTGTACTGTCTTTTCACATTTTATTCAAACCTTTTATATACTTTCTTCTTTTTGGTGAAATTAAATATTTATCCTCCATTTCAAAAGACTTTATTTTTAAGAAATAGCTGTGTATACCTGTAATTTATAATTCAGTAATATCTTTACTATTTTAGGTATGGTTTTCTTTTGAAGTAATTAGCGTCTGGTTGTAGGCAAAAAAAAAAAGAATCTTTTGTATTCAAAACATATTTTTGTTTTCTTTTTTTAATTTTTATCCAGGTCATGACCAGTTCACTCTATTCAGTAAACCGGTGGAGAAAGAAACCCAAAGTATTTTCATATTTAAGCTAAACAAATGCAGCAGGTATCCTTAATCAACCTCTTGTGATCACAAGCAAGATAAACTAAATTAGTCGTATTCATTGGTGTACTGTTAAAAAGATTTATGTAAAATTAATCCAGTAGTCGCCGGTATATATTTTTAAAGAAATAAATTGTATACAGTTTATCAAGAAAATATTTTGGCATAGTTAAAATCGTTTTAGATTGTGACTTTCATCGTAAATAACTTTTTCCTTTTTTTCATTATGAAATTTTTGTTATAGATTTCATTTTATATAAATTTAAATGAACAAATAGTCATATGATAGTTTTAAATTTTTATTAATGTATTGACCTCAAACATGAGGCACTTTTAGTAAGAACATTGTGTCTTTTGAATTGCGGTAAATTTGTGGATAGTCCATCTCAAGGTCCAGATCTATACCCTATTCAAAATATTTAGGATAAAGTTCGTATCGGCTTGTAAGCCAAAGTAGATGTGATAATTATTAATGGACAAATAACACCAAAGTTAGTTGTAAATATTCTGACAAACACATAGTTGAACGGAACAACTAGCTGTTTTCGCAGACCACTAAACCTTCATCATCAGCGTTCTTTTGTATTTGGTCCACTGTGTGTGGTGGTAATTTGGCTTACAAAGCGATACAAACTTTATCCTCATCAAATTATAAATATAAAAACAAATGAACTTCGAACAATAATTAAAATTAACTAAAATTCATTTTTGGGTTTTTCCCTTTTCTCTTCAGGTTAGCACGAAGTTATATCACTTTACCTAGGTATGTTGAACTATTATTCTGCTTAACAGTAATGTGTTTCAAAAAGCTCACGGAAATATGTAATCTTAAGCTCCCATATGGCCTTGAACGATTTTCACTTTGTTGAATATTCCCATTTTCTATTGTTGCTTTGCAAAAGAAAATCAATTGTTTTGCCGGCCAAAACTTTTATTTAAATAGTTCTCCCGGTATTCACAGAGGGTAATTTTATTTGTAAAAAATAAAGGTTAAATTTTTTGTTATGGAACGGTTTTTGAGATATTGTAATTTTTTAATTTGTTCGACCTTTTCTCACTGGACAAATTGTATCTCGAGCTAGAAATGTCCGATTGGGTCATTATTGATATTCAAAGGCAAGGTATTGAGATGACGAATAAACATGTATAATCGATTTGATTGATAAATCGGTTTAACCCCCCGTCTAGACTGGCAATAAAATCATTAACATATATTGCAGCAAATGTCAAATTATTGATATTACCAATATAGACAGCTCATTGCCAGTACTTGCAATAATTGTGGCAATAATTGTAAACAGTTTTTCGTTGACAATTATTGCGAACGTGAAACGTCAAACTCGGTGTTAATTTATGTTCGACTTTTCTGTATTGTGTTTGGCATTTCGATAACATTATTGAAATTTATAAAATATTCATGTGTATGCATATTAAAAAAGGAAAACAGTCTCTTAAAAACGTGTGTAGTGAAGTAATTTGTATTATTATAAGTTTTTAAAAATAAAAAATTGTTCGATTAACCAGATATTTACAAGTGAATTATATTTTTATTCTGCACCTTCCATGTTGACTTTTTCCATATTGTGGCTACGATTTCCCATAGCCTTAACATAAGTAAAGCAATAAGCAATATTGTTTCTCTATTCTGCCGGCGTTATTGCTATATTGCCAACATATTTATTGCCAGTCTAGACGGGGGGTAAGATATATCGATGAAAATAGGGCACATTTCAAAAAATTGTATTTTACAGTGATTCTATAGCGACAGAAAAGTACAAATCGTTAAAAAACGTCTGGTTTCTGTTCAAGTTCACAAAAATGATACTTTTACGTAAGAACTTTGACCAACCAAAAGAAAATCGACCGAAAAATTACAAAGTTATAAGTAGGGAAAGGATTTTCATGCATTTAAAATCACGTTTTATGTACATAAAATATGTTGTTAAAATATAAAAATATGTATTTAAAACTAATATTAAATAACATAGAAAACCTAAAAAAATCATCTTCATTGCTTAAAATTAAAAATTCGCCAAAAATGCAAACTTTAATAAATATTCTTCAACAAATGAAAACCAAATAAAATATCTATACTGCAGACAGAAATGAGTAACTTAATTCTTAATTCTTAAAATGTTTAATAATTTTTTTTTCTTACAGACACTAAGGGCTAATAAATCAGTTCAAGTTAATCTCTTTTTTTTTGGTTTAAAATGTGTTTAAACCAGCAAACATATAAATCAATGCAGTATTTAAACCACCTGTAAACGCATAAAATTGGGCGTTTAAACTACCAATACAGGACATATGATTTTATTACTTACAGACCATATGTTTTGCATTTAAAAAGCATTCAACTTTTTTCCAAGCTTCTACTTTTTCTTCAGATTCGATTCGATTTGTTCTCTTACACTCTATTGTTCCTTTATACTATTCTACTTTGCAAAAATATATATAATTTCTTTCTCAGTAAAACTTGAATGCTTTTAATTAAATGTTATTAAAATTTTTGCCTTTTTGCCTGTACAAAGAACTGATAGCCTGCTGCAAAACAGTTGTTTTTTGTCATTTCTTCTAGTGCTGCCACAGTATTAGTTTTTAAACTACACATGAGGTATGGTTCACTGATTTACTCCAGTTGAGTTTAAACCACATATGAATTAAAGTTTAGTTCAACTAAACCACCGTTTAAACTTTAACTGATTTATTAGCCCTAAAAGATGGATTGAGCATTAAAAAATAGACACAAACAAATAAAATAATTTAAAAAAGTCCCATAGTTATATAAATTTAGTCTTAGAATTTATTCTGCAGATTAATAAATGAATAATAATAATAATTAAAAAAATTTTAATTTTTCTCTACTTTCGTGAGGATGTTTCAGATTCAGAAAATCCGTTATTAAAAATTTGTAATTTTATATATAAGAAACCTTTTAAATAATATATTTTTACTCTGTAAGAATTAACTACAAACGTTCTTACACGACCTTCAACTTTTGCACAAAATCCATTTAGAGTTATTTACCTGTTCAAAATCTGAACAGGTAAGCGACAATGTAATGTTAAAACTAGAATCTAAATATGTATTTCTCTTCATAAATGGGCAGTAAGCCTATTTGAATATGTATGTAAGTATGCGCAAACATACATACATATCGTCACCTAAAATTCAAAAGGCCATAAATACACATTTTACTTTTTTACAGGAGAAGCAGAAAACCTTATAAATTTAACTATTTGTTAAATGGCAAACTGAAAAATTAATAAAGTTGGTATTTTTGTACATATCGTCGCTGCTTTAACTAACTGACCTAACTAGTTTTTTTTGGAAAGTAAATTAAGTCCTTTACTAGACTTTATAAGTCATAATACACATTGTCTACAATTTTTATGATTGTAAGAATTACTTTTGTGCCTATATATGTAAGTAAAAACATTTCAGACGCACTATGAGAATGAATGTATAAAACAACCATAAGAGCTGCTCTCCTGTTAAATTTTTAAAATGTTAGTTAGGTCAGTTAGTTAAAACAGCGACGATATGTGAGTAAAATTTTAAGGAAAGATGTATTTTGATTAATCACACCATAATCCATCAAAAAGTCTATTTTAAATTTTTTGGTTCTTACGGTCTTTTGGATTTTAGGTGACGATATGAATATATATCAAGGCTGAATTGTTAAAAATAAGTACTCAAATAATACGAGTATTATGAGAAATAAAGGAAAATATGTTAAATTGGCTTTCACGTTCAAGGAAAACTTTTATTGTGTGCCATCTTCTTAGAGATAAGCCATTAAGAATAAAAATGCTAGAAAGAGGATTAAAGTTGAGACCTTTTGAACGGAACTAGACAACTTATTTTCTTTGTTCTTCTGTGTTTAAGATTTTTCTTAAAATCGTAGTTAAGCCACCGAGAATCACTGTGCTGGTTGATTGATAGTGTCATTGCGACGCGAGCAATAAATCGGATAATTTATTAAGTGAAACCGAGATTAACGCATTTTATGAACATCTGCTAAGAAATCTTGTTTGTTTTATTGTGTACATTAGAGTGGGTCAATCAATTTTGTTCTCGACCAAGCGGTTATAAAAATCGTAAACTACGTCAAATTCTAAGAAGGTTTGCCCAAGAAACCAAGGGTCTAAAATCAAAATCGAGCTTCCCATTTTTAACGAGAAACTTCTCATTTCGCCTTTTATATTTTTTTTTATTTGCTAAAATTTTATTGAGTCTTCTAAGAAACTTGACAAAAGTTATTATATTTCGGCTTGTTCGGAAGAAAATTTTATGAGATTTTGAAAGCTGTTTAGATAACTAAACAATTTTGATGTTTAGGTAAAAGCTTATATTGAAAATTGACATTAAATCATGCCAAACTTATCATTAAATGGTACAAGAAAAATTTAGAGAACGTTGTTATGCGAGAGATTTCTGAAACTCTTGTTAAATAAGGGATGCAAATCTAAGCGCACAGTAGTGCGCCAGGCCAAGTTCCGGCCAATGCACGCAGTGTGTATATTTACACGAAGACATTCGTGCTGTTTTACCGCCCTCACAACTTTGTTTTCCGAAATCGTAAAATTATGAAATTTAAACCATAATTAGAATTAACTCATGTTACCTAATGTTACATTGAAAAGTTCCGGACATATGAAGGTGCAAAAAGTGCATATTAAGACTGACTGATGAAGCACTTCCGCTATAGCTAGAAAGCTAAAGTTTGGTACACGAGTAGATCTAGGTGAGCCATGAACTAGAAAAATCTGAAAACACGACAATTTTAACCAGGAGGGCGGGGCTACGTCCATAAAAATAAAAATTTGTGCTAGTGTTTTTGTTTTCAATATAAATGTTTTTCTATAATCTAAACCAAAACGAATGTACTTATCTGTGCACTTTTGGCACTACAGCTTAAGTTGACCTACGAACATTTTTAGATTCACTTTCATAAAATAACCGCCAAAAAAGCATAATTTTCGAACTTGATTTTTCGACAAAAAAAAAACGGAGTTAAAAAACTTTGTCGCTTGAGCTATTTTAGCGGTTATGGCTCGATAATTGGGTCGAACTCATTCAGTCGGTCGGTTTTGAGACAAACACATGATCAAACTCATATTAATTTAAATGGGTTTGATCATAGGTTTGTGTCAAAAACGACCTAAACTGACTAAATAAAAGAAAAATAATTTTGAATTGCAATGTAAAAACATACATACAAACTCGAGCTGTTTTTTAGTAGAGCTGGCAAACTATCGATAGTCACGCCATTCGATATTTTCGATAGTTTGTTGGAAAACTATCGATAGTATCGAATTATTTTACACTATGTTCACACGGCAATACGAACAGTCGTTTTGAATGTTGATATACATATGTATATGGATAAAAACAATTAGGTAAAATTATAAATAATTAATTTTTTGTTTAATTTTGTTCTAATTTTTCAATATTAAATACACATCTATTTTTTTTACAAAAACATACCTATGAAATTATTTAGCTTTAACAACCAGTTCAGATAAATTAGCGATAATTTGTTATCAAAAGATTCAGTAAAATTCAGAATGAAACAAAATGGTTCGCTCACAAAATTTGTTATATTGCAATCAGTATACGAGCGCGGACCGTGAATGTGAGAGCGAACCTGGATGTTTGTCCGTGTGATCATTGTGTTAAGGTACGGTCACACTTGTCAAACATTTGCCCAAAAAAGCGTAACCACTAAATGCTAATGAAAAATCTTTAAATTTAGACAAAATTTCGTCAAGTTAAAGAGTAGGCAATATTGTTGGATTCTATGACATTGTGCATTAGTTGTGTTCGAAACTGTTTAATATGATAAACATTTGTTCGGATCAAAACTTTTTTCATTAATTTTTGTTGGTTACGCTTTTTTGGACAAATGTTTGACAAGTGTGACCGTACCTTTAGGAATGTTGAATTTCATTTTTCAATACATATCGCTCATTTATCAAACAACGCCATAATTCAAATAAAACTAGTTTTGAAAAAATTGAGTTAAGTTTTCAATTCACATACAACTCAGTGGATATATTAATAAAGTTTTCTTTTATCAAATGGTGAGCTTGCACGCCATTTGCGTAAATTTTGTAACAAATTAAGTTTAGGGTCACCTCTTATAAATTAATAAAAGTATCCTACCCTATAGAAAATTGAAAAATTTGATAAACATTAAATAAAAAAGTTGGCGGCAAGGCCTAGTTTCCGAGTTATGGGCCTCTGAAACTGTAGTACAAAATTGTGATTATATGGTGTATTTTTCAACGATTGCGACTTTTTTTGTCTAATGATAAGACAACTCAATTGTCGAACAGAATTATACCATAAGAATTTTCTCTACCGTGGTATTTTCCTACACGGCGCAACCCAATAGAGATTTTTTGCATTGCCAAATTCTCCTAACTAATAACGTTTTTCTCCACAATGGTGTTTCCCGACACGGCACAGTCAAATACAGATTTTCTGCCTTGCAAAGTTTTCCTGCATTGCCGCCCTTCGGCGGGGCACAAGGACTTTCTTGCATTTTACCATTTCATGGAAGGTATTGTCAAGAGCTTTAAAATGATACCATTATTGGTCATATTCGTTGGAAAACTCCGTATAATCACACTATTGTACTACAATTTCAGAGGCCCATAACTCCGAAACTAGGCCTCGCCGCCAATTTTTTTGCTTAATCTATTTTCATATTTTCAATTTTCTATACGATAGGAGAGGTGCCCCTAAACTTAATTTAAGCCTGAATTTTTTAGACAAGATGAAATATGACTGGTGTATTATTAATTTATTTTTTGAGTTATGACGTTATTTTAGTAAATGGGCGATATGAACTTGTGTATTTTCAATAGAAGACAACTAATATAATAAATTTTATCGAGTTTATTGTCAATTTGGTAATAAATTTTTTCAACCATAGTATCGCTATGGAGAAAAACTATCGATAGTCTAATAAAAACAAAACTATCGATAGTACTATCGATAGTTTGCCAGCTCTATTTTTTAGACAAAATACTCTGCAAATAATTTCTTATTCGGGCTCAAGTTCAGTAATTTCAATTCTTATTGAATGAAATATTTTTCTTATTTAATGTGAGTTTCTAAAGAAGAGCTGGGGGGAAATACCGATATTTTCTGTACAGCCACGCACTTCATCAGCACCCTAGTCTATCTACTTGGATAGAGATTGTTCTTAACATCAGCTATTTAAGGTAAATTTTAATGAAATGAATATGAGAAATGATTGTTGTGTATACACTTATTGATTTACCTTTGGTAAATACATTTGTAAGTATCACTATTCAAATCAGACGAAATTCGGTATTAGGATAAGTGAATTAAATATTTTAAAAGTGTTTCATAGGTTTCTATGCTTTTTCACTGATGAATTGTGTGTGTAATAAAACTTTTTATATGAAAAGGTTTTGACACTTGTTTACACTTTTTCATAAAACGAGAATCAGTAGTGATGTGTAACTGTGAAAATGCTTGTTTCATTCCAATTGTTTTTTTCACATGAAATCATTTAAATTTTGTTTTAATTCTTTCGCTGAACTCGAATCAGAAACACTATGAAAAGATGAAAAAAGATTTGCTTTCACATTATCGCAGAACCAGAATCGACCACCATGTCAGAGAAGCGCAATGAGTAGTGAAAAAGTGAGTAGAGTTGAATCCTGATTTATAATTTCTTGTACTTATAATATGTTTAGACGACGAGTTGAATCACATGCTTCGCTCTCTGAATCTTGTTTTTGAATCTTGCCGTTTATACGACGCCTTCGTGCTTCGTGTGCAGCGTGCCAATTTAGTGCTTTTCGCACTAGATTTAGTGCTTTTTAATTCATAACAATCCGGAATTTTTCAACTAGGTGCTTTTTTTTAAATACACGAAATATAAATTTGTGATAGTATGTTGGCTTTACACAAAACAACAAATAAACATTAGCCACTTTTCTGTCTGATTGTCATAAGTAAAGAACGGAATGTGCTACAGTAAACTTCTTGGTACGCTTATGTAGAAAATTGAACACTCTATAAAAAAATTTAAAATTAAACTAAATCTGAAATAAAAATATTTTTAATTTCCATTCCATTCACTTATTACAGCTATGGCTAAAATATATTGAAAAACTTATAAAATTGTTTTATATTTCTCTATTATAACGAAAAACACTTCTTTGGCACTTTTTAAAAGGCCTGTTTGTATTTTGTATGGAACTTGGTAAAATTTTCTGGAATAACATAATATTTCTGTTGTTTTCTTGAAAAATCGTATTTATTAGGATAAATTTTATTTTGGACTGTAAATAACTTTTGATCCAGCTAACTTATCAAAAAATTGTATGTAACTTTTTTTATAGAGCGTTTAATTTTCTACAAAAGCGTACCAAGAAGTTTACTGTAGGACATTCCGTTCTTTACTTATGACAATCAGAATGAATAAAATCAATTTATACCATGTAAATCGTATGTGAAATTGAAAAGTGCGATGCGCACCATATCACCATCAATATTATGAGCTGATATTTTAACAGGCCTATTTTGTTACCTAAACTAAAGTTTGAAACCTGGTTCTGAAAAAAACAAAGGATTTTTTTTTGAGAACACCCTAATGTACATCCGTACATAGTAAATAGTTTTTGTTAATTCATTGACACATACCTACATATTTATTAGTGTTGTCATTCGAACAAAAATTATTGGAATATTCGAACAACTTTTTATCATATTTGTTCGAACGAACAAAAATGTTCAATTTAGAATAAAAAATTATTCGAATCATTTTTGTAGAATATGCGAACAATTTCCTTAACTACTTGTATAAAAAGATTTTTTGGGTTATCCGGGGTTTTTAAATGATTTTTTTTTTCAAAAAATTAATAACATATTAAAAATGCTTGCAAATGTGTGTAAATACCTATACTTTTCAACTAATTTCGTTTCAGTTTTTAACTCCCGACAAAAAAGGGGTGTTATAAGTTTGTATGTAGTTTGTGTCTGTGTATCTATTTTTATGTACGAGTCGACGTACAGACCAAACGGTTGGACCGACTTTCAATACCGACTGCCAAGCAACGAACAAACAAACGATGATTTACTCTTACATACCTAACACTTGCGTATGTATTGAAACTGATAGTTTACTGCCCTAGAGGCGCGCGTATAGATGTTAACACATCAAAAATTCTAAGACAAACTGCGTTTTTACTTTTTTGATATCTTAAAAAATAAGTTCCGCACCAAATGCATTTTCTTCAGCAAAAATGTGGATTTTTCAAATCCAAAAAAATCTCATATTTTCTTATTGACAAAAAATTTTTTGTTAATAAACCATCTACAAGTACCCGAATTTTATAGATTTTGATGCGCTGATTACGAATCTGCTGCTTATTTTAAAATCCATTAAGTGGTTTTTGAGATATGATGAGTAGTACTAGTACTAGTAGATGGTTCATTAACAAAAAATTTTTTGTCATTACGAAAATATGAGATTTTTTTGGATTTGAAAAACCCAGCTAAAAAAAATATGTATGGAGCATATATGATATCCCATATATGGTTCGGATCCGAAAAATGAGGGTATATGGGCATACATGATTATATATATTCATACATTTTCATACATGTACGTGTAAATATTCCCTCTACAGTTCATATTCATACTCTCTTGATTCACAAAATCGCACTATTGTGCAATAAATTAAATTACTAAAATTACTTTTTTTTAGATTTTGAACAGGGAGGTTGGATTTAATGACACATTTGTTTGGTTAAAATAATTCAAAACGAACTAAAAGTCATTTCAGTCATCATTTTAAGTCAAAAGGTGAATAAATTATTTCAAAAACACAAAACTCATATTCGTACATAAAATTTAATTTAAGAAATCAGAATAAAAACTAATGCAATTAATTATAAAAGAAAAAATAATCCGTCTAACAATATGTTTCAATATAATTTTTCCGGTAATCTGAACTTTGTTTCTTATCTAGAAAATTATTTTATTTTCGATTGCATACCGCATGTATTTTCTAATGGATTTCCAATTAACCAGTGACAAAATACCAAGCTGTTTTGATTGCAAAACCGATCTTATGTGAGATATCATGTATGCATACAATATTATATGTCTCCATATATTAAATTTTATTTGTATATATGGATCCACATATGAAGAGCTTCATAATTAAATTTCCATATATGAGCTCATATATTATAATACATTTCATATATTAGTCCATATATTAGTTCATATATAATAGTTTTGCAATGTGTAATCCCATAAATTTCCATACATGAATTCATACATATTCATATATAGTTATATACATTCATATATTAAAAATATATTGGACCACATATAATTTTTTTAGCTGGGAATCCACTTTTTTGCTGCAGAAAATGCATTGCATGCAAAGTAAAAACGCAGTTTGTCTTGGAATTTTCGCCCGCATATGAAAACCCAGTGAGCCTTTGTGCTTAAAAAATACGCATAAGCCTACACAGAAAATATTATTCCCAAAAAATTTTCAAACAAACGTTTGTTTTGAAATATAATTTAGTTTCAGTAAATATTTTTTACAGTTCCAGTAAATTATTTGTTCCAATTTTAATTTATGTAAAAAAACTGTATAGTATATATATATAATGAAAATTATCTATATAAAGTAAAATTTTTAAAAAATTTTGTTAGATTTATTTTTTTATATTTAAATTTGTTATTTTCAGTTAAATTTATTTTTATATACTGTAAACAAATTTGTCTGATTTTTTTTAATTTTTTTCAGTTAAATTTATTTTTATATGCTGTAAAAAAATTTGTCTGGTTTTTTTTTAATTTTTTCTACAAATTATTTTATAGATATAAAATACATTTTTATTTTTTTAAAGATTTTTGTTTGCGGTTTTCAAACTTATTATGTTTGTATATTGTGATTCTCAATATAGTATTAAGAGTCTTACTATAAACATACGGAGTTGTTAGCTAAATTAAAAAAATTTTTGGGTTGAAGTCTACTGACGAGCGGGAACGAAATGCTTAACAATAAAAACAAGCCAGTTTTTGAAATTAAAAAAAAAATAGTTGAACCTTTCATTTGATTCAGTTTTCTTTTCAAATAAAACTTTTACTAATTTAAAAAAAAAAAATTTAAGAATTGTTATTGATTCAGCTAATTTATTTTCTGATAATACGAAAAATTTTAGTGAATGTGTTTGTAAATAATAAAAAAAAAATTTGCTGAATAATACAAAAAAATCTGCAAAAATGTTTTTCTGTTCCTATTAATACATTTGACTAAAAATATTTTGAGTTTCAGTTAGCTTTTTTCTCTAATGCCATAATAAGTTAACTAAAAATAATTTTTTTTTATTTCAGTTAAATTTTTACAAAATTTTATCAGAATCACACAAAAATTTACTGATTCAATGAATTTGGTTACTGAAAATGAAATTTAGTTTTTTCTGTGTAGTATACATACATGCATAATGGAAAATAATTTATTTATTAAGATTACTTATTTAAAAATAATGCATAATGAAAAATAATTTATTAATTTAATTGATTTAAAAATAAAATAATATTCCTTTTAATGACTTCAGGGTCCATGGAATAGTCTATAAAATTATACAATTCATTGTACCAACAGCATAATCTTTTAAGCGGATCCGCCATAGCGAAGTTAGCACGACAAGCTCTAATATATAGTGGGTTGAACGATCGTAATGAGAGTTGAGGAATATTAAAAATTACATTACTCAGCAAAAACTCTGATTGGACGTTACCATTTAGCATAAAAGAAACACAAAGCATAACTCTCCGCCTTTTTAGAGTGGGTAGGTTAAGCTCGGCTAATCTTATTTTGTATGATGGAAGTGTCAACTGGCATTTATAAACATTTCTTAAGCAGAAAATAAGGAATTGCTTTCGAACAGACTCGATGAAAAGATGATTTTTTTTGGCAAAATCGGCATCTTTTGTAAGTCGATCGCAGGCCCACTTAGCGAACCGAAAACGCATTGGATGGTCAGTTGGCTCGTTCAGCGGAAGCATAAAACTAATTATCTGTCAAATCAGACATGAGCTAAGTGTTACGATTCACGAAATAAGCACTAGTTGAAAAAAACGTTAGATGGCGGACCCTTTATATTATAATGCGGGTCCCATATTATGCAACCGTATTCTAAAATTGGCCTTACGAGCGATTTGTATAATCTCTTAGTTGTTACGGGATCATTAAATTCCTTTGACCACCTTTTAATAAAAGACAACATACTAGGGAACTTATTGATAGTCATCGTTATATGTTGAACAAAACTTAATTTTGCATCTAACAAAAGACCCAATCCATAATTTAGTAAACCGATTGCAAATTGCAGCCATTGTATATCTGATACATTTTTTAAACTTTTATATTTTATGAAAAAAATTTTTGAACTTCAAAATCATATTTTTTGTTTACACTAATGTTGTGAACAGCGCCAACTATTTCAAAACTATGACAACATTATAAAGAGAAAGAGTGTCGAAAATTGGGAGAATAAGAAAGTCCTCGATGAAAATAAAATAAATTTTAATTTTATTCTGTTCCGCACTGCGGTTTTACTTCAAAATCGTATGAAAAACCGCACCGCAATAAATAATCGTTACATTGTATTCAGACTCTTATATGGAAATTTTTTATTTTAAGCATGTACAATAAGACCTTATATATATTAAATTATTTTATACATATACATATAGCCAAAGTAAAACTAAAAAAATATAAAAAAATTAAAATAAAAAAATTTGCATTGAATATATGGGCTTGAGGGCCAACTTTCAGGGCCGGACGCACCCCCTTATCGGTATGAAATTTTTTTGTATTTTTTTTACATAAAACTGAACTGATTTGGGCGGTGAGAGTAGGAGAAAAAAAATGACGGCCACCCTAATATATACACATATTAGTGATGTAACGAATGTCAATTTTTGATATTCGCGAATACGAATAGGAATATTTTAGGTGAAATTTATATACATTAAATTAGGGATCTATTTACGTCTGCAATATGAAATATTAAAAAAATTGTATGAAAAAAACTTCATACTCCTGTTGGCGTACTTTAAAGTTAATAAAAACTACCCAAAATTTTAATGATCGTCAGTAAATAATATTTGAAAATGATACAAATCACAAATTTCTATAAAAAATTTAATGGATTCGTATAAACTAATATTTTTATCCATTTATTTAAATTTAGTTTAGGCTTTATGCCTAAATGATTTTTTTTGGAAAATTATTCGTATTCGTATTCGCGTAAATTTGACGCATACGAAAGCTTCGTATTCGCATTAAAAATGCCCAAATATTCGGCAATTCGAATACGAATATTCGTGCATCACTATTATATATGTATATAATCCATATAACTACGTTAGGGAAGGGTATATAAGACTCGACACAATTGAATATAGCACTTTTACTTGTTTTGGTTGTCCTGAATGAAAAATAAAATCTGCCTTATCGTGGTTGGCGTATTTAAATAAGCTAACTTTTAAACTAAAGCTACCTTTTAAACTAAGTAGCTATAATTTTTACTTTAAAGTTTAGTGTGGCCACAAATTCTCAGAATTTCGGTCTAAACGTATGCAGAAAAAGCATTACTTTGAACAGAAAGAAATCTCTTTAGTAATATTCTGGTGGCCCTGAAAAGGGCCGATTTTTCATTTTCTTGATTTGATTCAATCAATTGTCACACTAACAGGATTAGCGAGCTTTTTTTTTAATTTTACGCCATTGGAATGATACATCTCCATCTGCTACAAGATACTTAGTTAGATTTTCACTCACTTCATTGGCAAATCTAATTGTATCATGGGCTTGGGTTATTCAACAAGTGCTTTAAGCACTTCTGGTATGAATTGGCTTGCTGTTTTTCTCTAAGCACGAGTGTGAAATTTCAATGAGCTGAACGAGTCTCCAGTGCCCAAATAACACAAAGTAATTGCCAAACGAATTCGTGAGCTTATGGCAAACCTCATCACTGTGTCTTGTTTTTCAATTTGGCAGTTAACCTACATATCGCATGTAAAAAATTAAGCATTAAAATTTGTAAATTTAAAACATACATTCTTAGAAACTCTTTCATATGGAACATATTATATAAACTTACCAGTTTAAGCACTTTCTCAGTCATTAATATTGAAACGACAGAAGTTTAGGTATTCCTTTTCCTCCCACAAAATATCCTTCAAAATGTGTGCTTCCAAGCAATGGATTTCTCGTTTTGCCAAAAACGGATTGACCCACATATTTCTACTCCTTCCTAACACTTCATCGGAAATCTCCATTAAGTCACTTACTTGCTTTAAAGCAACCAAAAGACTCAGTTGTTTCTTCTTTGTATTCATTATGTTCTAAATATTAAAATAAAAGAAGCCAAAAATTCAAAACATTTCAGTAGTAAAATTCAAACAAAACAATTTTAAAACTTACCCTTACGATGGCAAACAAAAAGTGATGCATCATGATATAAAATCATCAACGTCTACCCCTTTGTGTTGATATTAATGAAAAAATGACAATTGCTCTGTCGGCGTCATATTACAAGTTATGATATAAAATCATCAGATGTGGACACTATGTTATGTAGCTTGAAATTGATTAAGAGATGTATTAATTAATTTTGTATATGTATACATATATTTGCAATTTAGATGGCAATTAGTATTAAATATTAATAAATATTTATTTTAAAAATATTTAGATCATAATTGAACACTTAACATTTGATGTTGTTTTGATCTCGTGTCTACTCCTGATTTTTTTTTACTAATTTTATAATATTTAATTGTTCGTTTTATAATATTTAATTGTTGTTGTAGCGTTTTGCTTGAAGGCAATCTGGCTTTATATCTGAGGGAGCTGAATCTTCGGGAGCTGAATCTTCGGGAGTATTTTCTTCATCATTTTCAGGTGAAGCAATATAATGATTGATATCGTGTAGTGGAGCAAATTTTAACCCTTTTGTTAGGTCTACGGAGCGCACAAATCTTTTGGCATGTGAAGGTGCATTTTGTAAGCTACTTTCCTCTGGTTGTTCCACAGTCATCTGCTTTCCTGCTAGATCATCTACATACCTGGTTGCTGTTTTAAGGGTGTCGGGCTGTTGTTGCTGTCCATTTAAACTTTCATCGCCATTTTCAGTGGAATTGATGGCAGCGGCACTAGTATAATATACTAGCGTTAAAACAAAAAATATAATGTGAAATTTCCGAGCGATCTTCATCTTAACACTTGTGATACGAGACTAAATTGAAATTGTACTGTGTTTTCAAATTTTATTCAAACCTTTTATATACTTTCTTCTTTTTGGTGAAATTAAATATTTATCCTCCATTTCAAAACACTGTATTCTTAAGAAATAGCTGTGTATACCTGTAATTTATAATTCAGTAATATCTTTACTATTTTAGGTATGGTTTTCTTTTGAAGTAATTAGCGTCTGGTTGTAGGCAAAAAAAAAAGAATCTTTTGTATTCAAAACAGATTTTTGTTTTCTTTTTCATTTTTATCAAGGTCATGACCAGTTCACTCTATTCAGTAAACCGGTAGAGAAAGAAACCCAAAGTATTTTCCTATTTAAGCTGAACAAATGCAGCAGGTACCTAAACCAACCTCTTGTGATCACAAGCAAGATAAACTAAATTAGTCGTATTCGTTGGTTTACTGTTAAAAAGATTTATGTAAAATTAATCCAGTAGTCGCCGGTATATATTTTTAAAGTAATAAATTGTATACAGTTTGTCAAGAAAATATTTTGACATAGTTAAAATCGTTTTAGATTGTGACTTTCATTGTAAATAACTTTTTCCTTTTTTTCATTATGAAATTTTGAACATTGTGTCTTTTGAATTGCGGTAAATTTGTGGATAGTCCATATCAAGGTCCAGATCTATACCCTATTCAAAATATTTAGGATAAAGTTCGTATCGCTTTGTAAGCCAAAGTAGATGTGCTAATTATTAATGGACAAATAACACCAAAGTAGTTGCAAATATTCTGACAAACACATAGTTGAACGGAACAACTAGCTGTTTTCGCAGACCACTAAACCTTCACCATCAGCGTTCTTTTGTATTTGGTCCACTGTGTGTGGTGGTAATTTGGCTTACAAAGCGATACGAACTTTATCCTGATCAAATCATAAATATAAAAACAAATGAAGTTCGAAAAATAATTAAAATTAACTAAAATTCATTTTTGGGTTTTTCCCTTTTCTCTTCAGGTTAGCACGAAGTTATATCACTTTACGTAGGTATGCTGAACTATTATTTTGCTTAACAATAATGTTTTTCAAAAAACTCACGGAAATATGTAACCTTAAGCTCCCATATGGCCTTGAACGATTTTCACTTTGATGAATATTCCCATTTTCTATTGATGCTTTGCAAAAGAAAATCAATTGTTTTGCTGGCCAAAACTTTTATTTAAATAGTTCTTCCGGTATTCACAGAGGGTAATTTTATTTGTAAATATTATTGTTTATTTTTGTCTGCTCTTTTTCTTAATTTTTTTATCCGAATTAAGCTTAGTTTTTATAAGTCTTTATTTTATTTTTTGTTTTAATATTAAGTTTATTTATTTTAAAAGAAGCCTTACTTGCAATGAAAATTACTGCGACCAAACACTGTTATTATCTATTATCTTATTTCAAATAAAAACTAAAAAAAATTGCCTCTAATTTCACTAGTTTACAAAATTATATTTTTTTCATGTACATTTGATGAGAGCTGATTTTCCTTATGTATTTTCTTCCGCTGAATCAGAAAATAAAGGTTAAATTTTTTGTTATGGAACGGTTTTTGAGGTATTGTAATTTTTTAATTTGTTCGACCTTTTCTCACTGGACAAATTGTATCTCGAGCTAGAAATGTCCGATTGGGTCATTCTTGGTATTCAAATGCAAGGTATTGAGATGACGAGTAAACATGTATAATCGATTTGATTGATAAAGCGGTTTAAGATATATCGATGAAAATAGGACACATTTTCAAAAAATTATATTTTAAGCACCCCATACACGATTTAATTCAATTTTGAATTGAGTCGGTTGTTATCCAAATCAAAGCGTGTATGGCTTTGTCAATTGATTAGTTTGGCAGTTGTCGAGTTGGTTGAAGAAAAATCAAAGGATTTTGATGTTTCATGTTGACTAGTAAACCTTTCAATTCAATTGTGCTGTGTGTGCTCGAGTCTCTTGATTAGTTGTCAAAATTTATGTTTGTAGCTTTATTTTGTATAGAAAAAGTTGAGTATTTTTAAAATTGTATTTAATTTCATTGAATTTTAAATAAAAAATATATAATTGAATGAATGAATGCAATAGAAGTTTTAAATTTGTAATTATGAAAAAATATATAAATTTGACAGTTGAATGAAAATCTTTCAATTCAGTTTATGAAGTGTGTGGCCAAGAATCAATTCAATTAAAAGACTCAATTCACAATTGAATTGAAAAGTGTATGGGGTGCTTTACAGTGATTCAATGCGACAGAAAAGTACTAATCGTTAAAAAATAATCGTCTGGTTTCTGTTCATATATGTACGTAAAGATGATACTTTTACGTAAGAACTAAGACCAACCAGAAGAAAATCGACCGAAAAATTACAAAGTTATAAGCAATTGAGTGAATAAATAATAGTAATAAGTAAGTGAACATACATAAAAATAAAAAATAATAATTTCAATATATTTGCGTGTGAGTTAAGTTCTCGTTGTACCTTCATAGTGAACAGACGATTATAAAATTATACAAAAAAATATTCGTAGTACATATTATTCGTAATAGGTACATACTAGGTCCGTTTGTTTACCCCAAAATTTGTGCAATTTTGTGCAAATTTGTACTGAATTTTACTGAAATGCGTTCGTTTACACACAAAAATTGCAAAAGAGAGTGCCAATTGAGAGAGTAAATTGACAGTTGTTGACTGAGAATCTGCAAATCTTTACTGGTCTGATTTTTGCCAGTAAAATCCAGTAGACGAGAAAAACATATGATTCAATAAAATAAACAAAAGTAAGCAAATACAAGGTATAATTTTTTTAATAAAAACATTTAAAAGAAGAAAGGTTGAAGTAAAACTTTAACAAAACAAATCTAAAAATTTTTATGTTCAAGATGAAACAAATTAAATAATAGTAATCGTTAAACAAACCAGTTTTCAAATTTAATTTAATTGTAGATGCTTTTGAGTACTTTTCCAGTAAAATCCAGTAACTGAGTAAATACTGATTAATTTAAAGAAATTACTCTCAATAAAAAAGTTTGCAGCTAAAAGTACGCGAACGGAAAAATTGTAAAATCCAGTAAAATATACACAATAGCTGATAGACAATTTGGCGCTAAAAAAATTATACATAAGTATTTACATATGTATATGCAAAAAAACCTGAATATAATATTGTACTACGTGGTCTAATCGAGATGAAACAGACTAGTTACATTATGGTCCATGTAATGCAGTCATGGATCATGTCGTTTTCACACAAGCATTCAATGCAATATGGAGTAGTTTTGGGATTAGGCCGATGTAATGCAAATTTGGACCATTAAGTCCAACCCTAGGACATAAAACTCCTTTTTCACATATTTGGAGTTGTTTCGGCGTATTCCTACTCCTCTTTGGAGTATTTACATACATGTATGGAATAGTCGCATTATCTGCAGACAATATACAAAACTATACATATATAAGTATATATTATTGCTTTGGTAAAGCAAAAAATTATGGCTTTTTGGAAGCTGAATAAATTGCTTCTAGCTGGGTCATCTCGCACAAAAAAATCTCCTTATTCATACGCAACACCAAGTGATTCTTTAAAACTATATCCCTTACTCGCGGTCTCCCCCTGACATAAAATAGCTAACTTGAACATTAACTTCTAAGAATTGTTGAGTGGTGAGTATCAATACACTATACAATCTTGTGCAAGACCATTTGCACAATAATGTGAATTGGGCTATAGTTTTTATGTCCTCAGATGCAAAAGTTACTAGCTTCCAAATGTTTTTTTTTCACTTTTCCCTCTATTTTGTTAGCCTGCCTTATGTTAGTGCTTTTCAGAAGCAGTTTTCGAAGCTTTTGTGATCAAGTAAACAGTACATTGCCTCTTTCAGTTGTTAGTGCTTCCAAATCAGATTTTTTTTGCTGGGTAGTTACTGGCTAGTCGCATGGAAAAATTATATGGTTTTGAGAAAATCGATGAAGAATGTTTTTTTTCATTTGTTTTATAAAAATACACCGTAGTATATTTTCTTTAATAATAAAAGTAATAGATACATACATATGTTTTTATTTGAACTTACGGGCCTGGCCCACGATGTCGACAAGAAACTTTCTATAGCTTACTTGCCGTCATCGCGCGTCAGGCCGTTAAAGTTTCTAAACTTTTTACCCTCGCCGTAAATAGTTAGGATGTATAGAAAAAGACAAAAATGTTTGTTGCCGCTTATACCAATCATCACAACAATATTGTTCACTTCCTTTCAAGTAGTTCCAATGAGTGCATTCATTAAGAGAAATATACAATGGGAAAAGAACTTTATATAGCCTAATATATTCAAGATATCGAAAAACTGAAAACAAATTTAAGAAATGTACACATTAATCATATTTAATCGATCAATAACTAAATTTTTTTAATGTTCCATGCGGGGAAACAGTAACCGTCCGACTATATCTATATATTAACTTTATTCACGTTTAAAAACAATCGGTTATGTTCTGCATTTCACGTGAAGTTACATCGTTGGGAAATTGTTGTTATAAATACACATTTCCAACAATTCTATGAAAATTCCACACGTTTTAATTTCCCGTGGAATACATAAAACATAACCTTATATTTTTTTGGCATCAAACTTAAATAAATGCAATATTGTTCAAAAACCAAAAACTTTTGTTTCCATTTGCTATTGTTTGTTTATATTTAAAAACATATGGTTTCATTTTACTGGATTTTACTGGCAAAAATTTGTCCAGTAAAAGCTTGCATTTACTCAGTAAATGAACTGTCATTTTTCTCTCTCAATTCGCCCTCTCATTTACTGGATTATGTGTACTCGAAGGCAATCCAGTAAAAAATAGTAAAAATTCGTACAAATTATTGAGTTCTCGAACGCACTTTGTGTTATTTACTTTAGTTTTTTAGAGATGTAAGGTTTATGTATATGTGAATACTTATTTCTGCATACTATTCAGGGTACCGACTATCAGAAATCAAATATTGATGTATTTTCCTATGCCATTTACCCAGAAAAAATAAAACTAAAAACCAAATACAAGCTAAAGCTTTCACACAACTTCTATTTTAGAAATATGTATGTATATATCGCTTCAAATTTATAATTATAAAAATGTATGCATCAATCACCAAAAATATGTATTTGATGGGTTTCAAAAACAACAAAAACATACAACAATATTATCAGCTGTTTTGAATAATCTGCAAATTTTTGCAATTTTTCCGTTCGCGTACTTTTTTGTGCAAGAGACATTCTTGAGAGTAAAATTTTCAAATTACCCAAAATTTACTCAACTACTGGATTTTACTGGAAAAGTAAACAAACGGACCTACTGACTGATAAATAAGCTTTATTTGCTTTGCTAATATTTTTTGCATAGTAGAAACAACAAAAATAAAAAAAAATGCAAATAAAAATCACAAACAAAGTTCCCTTGAGGAATACTCTCAAAAACAAATAATTGTGAAGTGAGTTATAACGGCAGAAATGCCTATTTTGCTGTGACTTCTGAAGCTCTTAATGAAAACAATAGATATAAAAAATCTGATTTTTTTTTAACGGCAAAGCCAATTTTTCGTCAGCGATCAACTTCGGTTTGTCCAATGTCAAATAGTAGTGATTCATTAACATTACAGTTGCCTAGTACTTCTTCATATAAGTCATTAATATCATCCCCTTCAGGCTCGTGTTTATCACTTAACAAAGTTATCACTACAGATAACAGCATCGCAAAACCCAAGGACCAAGTTGGAATGGATAGATATATAACTGTGGTAAAGCGTGGGCGAAGTCCTAATTCTTCTAAAATTTCATCTGCTCCAAAGATGTCTAGGGATAACAGCACTTCCTGAACTAATGGTCAAAACCGCTTTAAAATTTTACAAGATGACAACGACAAACCCGATGTATCCTCGAATAAAACATCCAAGCCGCCACCAATCTAGTTGAGAGAAAAAAAATTCAAATCATTCATTGTTGAGAATAAATTTCACATTGTTCCAATAAAACGTGGTAATATTGATGAAAGATGAAACCAATGGCTCGATTATGGATGGCAACCGAAATTCAGCTGCCGAGTTAACTAGCAACGCAACTGAACTTAAACTTTATTTTATGTATGGCAACTTCCTCCAGTTGCCAAAAAGTTATCGAAAATACGATTATGACAGAATGGCAACTGAAAATAATATAAACAAATATTTAAAATATAAGAAATACAAGTTCTAAAAAGAAAGTTATTGAGTAAAAGTGCTTAAAACATTAATGATCATAAAAATTATTAGTTGAATGGATTTAATTATTGGTGAAGAGAAGGAAGTTCAAAAGTTGAATCTATTAGACGACGCTTTAGAACTACCGCCTTTACTGTGAGTAAATGTTGTTGCCTAAAATAAATTTGAACAATCTCTGTTTTAGCTGTAAAGCATATTTTCCTTAAATATGCATAGAAGAAATTCAAAAATAAAAATAATATTGCAATTACTGTTTAATTTTTAAATTTTTTTGCTTTTAAACGATGCAGCAACTACAAATTTGTGGTTGCCAACATGGCAACTGAAACTACCAGCTGTTAGTTGCCATTTGCCATCCGTAATACCATTTCGGCAACTAGCAACGCACCCAAAGTTCGCTTGCCATCCATAAAATTCAAATTTATGAAGAAAAAGATTTTCGCAAAATGGTTGCAGAATTTGAAAAAAATAAAACAAGTTTCTTCACATACCAGCTTAACCCGCCAATGGTGATGCCGGTCTCATGTACCGGAATTTTACACTGAAGATTTTTCCAAATTTGTTATTAATATTTTGTTTTTTTATTTTTTATTTATGCTCTTTGAGAATAAAGCAAAGATATTTAATCAATTTAAGCTCTTTTATTTCAATATTAACATTAAAAAAATTGTTTTATTGGAGCATTAAGAACAACAGCGATTTTAGTAATACATTTTTCAAAATTAAGAAAAAAAATAAAAAATCACATATTTATAAAGGAAGATAATCAGGTCTATTCGGGAAGTCACTTTCACCACAAATACGCGCATCTTTCACTTTTTGCTATTCTAAAATACTACGTTGGAGATGAGTGATAGAAAACATGTTTTCTTTCACTTTGGAGGTATTCAAAATACTTCGTCACCATGATCAATGTCACATTCGTTCGACGCCAATTTTAACGCGTTTAGTTTAAATAAATAAAGAAAAAAGAGATGCGAAGTGTTTGTATGGTGTCTACCACTGTTAATTAAGTTTTAATGGCGTTCGGCCAGGCTCTACAAGACAATTCAGTTTTCTTAAATTCTTCAAAGATGTAAACACGTTTTTAAAACAAATAAAAGAAGTAACTAATTTTACTTTTACTGTTTATTGTTTTTTTTTTATGTTACTTAGCACTTGTACTGTTAAGTTTTTTATTAATTATTTCTTTAAATTACTTCTTAAATCCCTTTTTGTTTTCAACTTTTTCCGCATGCAAGTCAGCTGTTTTCAATGTTGTTGATGTTTTTATTTAAATAAAAATATTTAAAAAAAAAAATAATGAAAAATGTATACTTGGTTAGTTTATTCACATACACGGTGACACACGGTCTCATGTACCGGGTTAGTAAAAAAAAAGTACACAAAGTATGCTCACGAAGCAGTTTCGTCATTAACTAATAGTAGGGGATGTGCAATTAGGCAGCTACTCGAAATTGCAACCAAAAATAATAACAGGGAATAATGTTATTCGAATTTTTTAACACACCCGGTCTCACAGACCAATAGGACACCAATGGCGGGTTAAGAGTGCTAAAGGCCTGCAGATCGTATTGAAGGGCATAGATTCATACGTTGTTCCCGAAGAAATAAAAGATGAACTCGTCCTCCAGGGATTTAAGGTAAAAAATGTATGTAACATAATAAACAGAAAAAAGGTACCCCAGCCCCTATTTCGTGTTGAACTGGAGCCGAATGATATACAGCTGAAAAAACGAGACTCATCCAATTTACAGCCTAAAATGCCTCTTATACATAAAAATCACAGTCGAATAAGCGTTCAGGTCCCGTGCAGTGCCATAATTGGCAAGAATATGGTCATACAAAAGCTTACTGCAATTTACCTACAGTGTGTGTTATCTGCGGTGAATTGCAAGGTACTGCTAAATATACTAAACCAAAAGATCAAGCAGAAAAAAATTTAGTAATTGTGGAGGTAATCACACCGCTAACTATAGAGGATGCCCTGTATATTCTTTCGTTAAGCAGGCTATGGGTCAAAAACCTAAGGCCTGGTTTCCATCTGTGTGACATGTGCCACACAAGCGTAAAAAGAGCGTAACCACTAATTACTAATGCAAAACAGTTTGATTCAGACTCGTATTTATTAAGTTAAACAGTTTCATACATAACTAATAGACAATTTTATAGAATCCAACATGATTGGACACTGTTTAAATCAATAAATATATGTCTTAATCAAACAGTTTTTCATTAGTAATTAGTTGGTTACGCTTTTTTGGGCAAATGACACACAAAAAATGCCAGATGTAAACTCAGCCTAAGTTAGCTGTAGTTCAAACAACAAACGCTTTCTCCGCCACTTTTGCGCAAATGAGGCAACCAGTTACTTCCAGTGTATCGTATGCCGATGCTGCCAAGACAAATTCTATTCCCGCGCAGAAAGTGTCCCCGCCAAGTAATTCAACAAATGCTAACACAAGCTTTAATTTCAGTCGCCTTGAAGCCACTATTGAAAATCTTGTGCAAACTATCAACGACATGAAACTTAACTGACAGTTCTTCATACAAAAGTTGCCGTTAAAGTCCCTGTTAGCTTTTAATTGTACATTGTAAAAAGGGCAGTAAGTAGACTCGCCACCTTTTGAAATTTCCAAACCGGGACATTTCTAACAAATAATACAAAAATTTTGTAATTCAAACAAATTCGTTTATAATTTTTAGTCATCAAAATCAACAATAACACATTAATTAAAATTTTGTAAAATCTAGAGTCATAAAACCTTAAACAAACAGAACAGTAAGTATAAAAATAGCTAATCAGCCCGATTAGGAATATTCCCGGGGAGTTTGTTCTCTTCCCTATCATTTGTGCCCGGGGAACAATTATCCTATTCTACATAGCCGGCAAATATGGGATAGTAAAATCTAAATCAGCTGTTTGTGTGTACATATTTTTCTGCACTAACGCCAGAGTTCGGCCATAGAAATTGAATAAAAATTTCATGTTTTCATTACCAATAAGATTGTGTGTTAATATAAATATACATATTTTATATTTAAATAATATATAAAATTCAATATACAAGCATGTGTAATAACTTTATGCTGAAATTTTGGCGCTAAAACTGCCCAGGTGCAGATGCCAATGAATTACTTACTAACTTTCCCATCCATACAGTCATTTCCAATGCATAGAGTCAAAGGAAATTGTAAATTTTACAGCTTTTCTTATCGGTCTTGATATAAGAGGGAAACATATCTTCCATTTAGCTGCTATGTGAACTTAAAGGAGGCGTGCAATTTTTAGTGTTTTAATATTTTTTCTAAAGGCAGAAGTAGTTCATGTTTTTTATGGTGATGTGCTCAGGGCTTGAATAAAAATGCCTAAAACAAGAGAGAAATGCAAAATTCTAGTGTCATTGTTTTACAACATTTATTAATTTGATTTTTAAATTTTTGCATTATTCCGCTTCAAAATGTTTGGAGAGAAAACCTTAAAAAAATTCTCGCTTTTTTGAATTTGCTCGTTTCTTTATCATTGAAACTCCTTAAAATTTTACTGAAAATATTAGCTTACAAATACTACAATAAGCACTAATTTCATCGTCTGGCGTATTTCTTTTAGTTATTTTATTTTCCTTTTCGTGTGTTACTGCCGATTCAGTTACATACCCTGCAGGAGAATAGGCGATAATTGTCTAAAAGCTGCTAGTATAAATACTAGAATAACAAGAACTAGTGCAAAAAGGGTTAAAGTTGTTGTGTAAAATTACTAGTGCTGATGAGTACTAGTATATGAAGTAGTTCCAAGGCACCACATTGCAAAATAAATTTTAACTGTCTAACAGAGCTCTTGCACTGTATGAAAATTGGTATCATATAATTACTAAAATTTTATAAATTATTAATTAATTAATTTTTTAAATAATTATAATTATTCTTTTGTATTTCTGACTTTTTGATAAATAATTGCTAGTTTTAAGTAGCAGTTGTCACTGGGTAACAAAAGAATAAACCACCAATTTTACAGGATTTTTCTTTACAAAAGAACTGGTAATAAACTAGTCCTAAACTAGTACCACTGGTACTAGTAGTTTTCTAAACACACTCAATGCTAATTTGAGCATTAAGATAGTATAGGAAAGTATACAGTTGGGAACTAGTGGTGGTGATTTCTGTGCTAGAAATATACTAGTTGAACACTAGTTCGTTCTCCTGCAGGGTAGCTACTAAAATAATATATACATACATACATATGTAAATACCTCTGCAAGTAAAACTGTAATTGATTTGAAAGTTGACAAATGAAATAAGAAAGTCAAAGAAGAATCAAAATAATCAAGTGTTGCCAATCAATTAAAATAATTTCGGTGTTAATAAGTTAGTAGTACGAAAGTAGTTGCTATAGATATCGAGTTTTTTTGTGACAATTAAAGACAAAGTTAGTTCAATTACAATACATTACAATAGCGGTAAGACTCATTTGACTTCTAGATGCCTCTTTAAAATAAATGGCTACACTATATATCATGATACAATAATACAGATAACTGCGAATCTACAACAAATGTAAAACAAATAAAACAACAGGAGATTTTATTGCTGTTTTGTGATGAAAACTGTTAAAAAAAACCAAGAGAAAGCAAGAAATATATAGTTGCGTTTTTTCTTGTCTTTGCAAAGCTTTATTTGTATTAGTACAGTTTTAATAGGCACTGGTGGCACGCGTGGTTTGATAAAATGTAAATCATATTTGGCAGATCACATCACGAAACAAATTCTATCAGCTGGCGCTTCGCAGTTACCTGTATTATTGTATCATGCTATATATGATACAATCACAATACAGGGAGAGCATGCGGTGGATCAGCAATTCTAATAAAGTCAAGACTCAAGCACTTTATTCTTGACAACATTTGTGAAGAACATCTACAAGCAACAAAGATCTGCATTGAAAATTTTTGTACAAATTTCGCGACATTTTCAATTAACTCCCCTCCTAGATTTTCAATCACTGAGGATCAATACAAGAAATTCTACAAATCTCTTGGGCCTTGTTTCGTAGCAGCTGGCGACTACAATGCTAAGCATACGTTCTGGGGTTCGCGTCTTATTACGCCTAAAGGTCGGGCGTTGTTCAACACAATTTCAAAAATGGGCTTGGATATAATTTCGAGTGGGGAGCCTACTTACTGGCCTACTGACTTACGAAAAATTCCGGACGTTATAGATTTTGGCGTCATAAAAAGTATTTCTAGGGAATTATTTCACATTGAAGCTTCCCTAGATCTCTCGTCCGATCACTCTCCTACGATCGTTACAATCTGTAGCCCACTGAGAAGCGCTTTACCTCACCTATATGTGAAAATGATAAATCGTGTTAATTGGCTGGGATTAAAAAAATATCTTAGTAGTCATTGCACGCAAAACGTTACGCTAAGAACACCCGGTGATATTGAATCTAACATTGCCAACCTTAATGAAAATATTAAACAGGCTGCTGAACATTTTCCATTCGCAAACAGGGTTTAATAGAATTTATTCAACGGATATTGAACGTCTCGTACACGAAAAAAGAAGAACTGGAAGGGATTGGCAACAGTGTGCACACTTCTACCGAATATGTTTGTGAATTTAACAATCTACCAATTCTACCGAACAAGGCCTGAAATCTACCGAATATTGTTATTTAGTAATTTAAGTCGATATACATACATATGTATGTATGTGTAAATTGCCTATTTTGCTACATAGTTGTGCGGTCGCAGAGCGGTCATTTTCTGTCATAAAAATCATTAAAACAGAACAAAGAAATCAACCTAATATTTGCCAAAGAATTAGGCCGCGGAGATAAATATTTATTCCTCTCAATGATTTAATAATTTTTCACAAAAGTTTAAATTCATGAATGATGTATATTATTTTATATATGCATAGCATATCTATATAAAAAATAAGGGCAAATAACTCGGGATGACACTTTTTTTATTGTAAATGCTTTATTGTTTAATTTCCAATCACATGTGAAGTTTTTAAATGCGCTTTTGGACCCTGTTTAGTTTGATTCTCCTTGCACCTACCCTTTATATATAAGTACATATATTTTGTTATTTTTTATGTTTCTTTGAATTTTTACTTTTTATTTTTCTCTGAATAAAAAAAGTGTCCACCGAATTTTATTCAAATCTACTGATTTTTTGTCGATTCTACCGAATTAAAAAAAATAAGTGTGCACACTGATTGGCAACAGCACAGATCACCTCAACATAAAATACGACTTAAAGAGTGCACTAAACGAGAGTTGCTTGCATCTGAAAAAATGCATCTCTTAAAAATTATCTGGAAGGTCTTGATGTAACACCAGCATCTAATTACTCTTTGTGGTGCACTGCTAAAAAGCTTAAAACACCCGTTGAGCTTAAGCCACACCTCTACCGGAGGATGGGCAAGAAGCGATACTGAAAAAGGTAACATATTTGCTGAGCATTCAAAATCCGTATTTACCCCAAACACATGTACTGGTGTTGCTGATTTGCCGAGTGTAGTTGCTCTACCACCTCGACCCTTTAAATTAATATGTGTGATGATGCACAAAAATTAATTGCCGAACTCAACTCGAAGAAATCTCCCGGTATTGATGGAATTAGTAACCAGATGCTGATTTCATTGCAATTAGAATCCTATTATTAATTTTTAATAACATTTTACGACTTGAGTATTATCCACACAGCTGGAAGCTTGCCAAGGTTAAAATGATTCAAAGCCAGGTAGAGATCTTACCAAGGCTGAGTCATATAGGTTAATAAGTTTACTGTCAACAATGTCAAAGCTCTTTGAAAAGCTACTCATGACAAAATTGTCTTAAATTTTAACTGATATTGGGTGCATACCGGACCATCAGTTTGGTCTTAGAAGTCAGCATAGCACCATTGAGCGAACGCATAGATTGGTTCAATTTATAAGAAAAACATTTTAAGAAAAGAAGTATTGTTCTGCCCTGTTTATTGATGTTTCTCAGGCATTTTATAAAGTGTGGCATGAAGGCCTAATTTTAAGATTGATTGAAGACATACTTAATCAACAAATTTGTGACAAAATGGCATCGATTTTTTAATGCATATTTTACAATAAAATAAATACATATTTTTGCATATTTTACTATAAATGTATACTTTTGATACATTTTTTAGTTTTTTCATGTTATAAATCTAATTCTGTTTTTTGTTATTAGTTGTAAAGTATTTAAAAGCTGCAGTTTTTACGACTGTGTAAGAACAAAAAAAGGGGAAAACGAGAAAAATTTACGATCGTATTTTTTGTGATATTATTCGATATACCTTGGGTTAAGTCAAGAATACCAATACCATTGAAAATTAAAAAAATAGTACGGGGTAATAGCCCTTTTAAACCAGTAACCCGCAAGCCATAGCACAATTTTGCGGATGAAAATCACATCATGCTTATGATCTTTCATTTAGTCGTCACTGAGCAAGCGACGAATTAAGTTGTGACCGCATATATTAATTTTGTCCTGGTTTTTTGTTTAGTTTTTTTGAGCACACGGAACGAAATTATAGTTAAAATTTAATAAATTTGTAGAGCAAAAAAAAAAAATTAAATTATAATGGAAGCTAAGAAAAATTTCGTGATGAAAATGCTTTTCGCAATAGTCAATGCATTTTATGTTATGAAACATTAAAAAATAATAGGGAAAATAGTTTAAAAACGCATCTTAATAGTGTCCACGGAGCTGTGAATAAATTTAATTTTGAATTTATACACTAATTTGTTGAATGGTTATTAAATTTTTACGTTTTACTTAAGTTTTTATTAAATTGCTTATCTACAAAAAAAAATTCAAACAACTAATAACCACATGTATTTTATATTACAAAACTTTTCTTCAAGTGCAAGTTTATTTTACTCTAATTTTTTTCACCAATACAAACATTTATTTTGCGGGACACTGTTTTAAACCCAAAAATTGTTGTGTAATTTTTTTCAGCGCTTTCTACTGCTTCCGCATAAATTTCATATGGATATAAAGTGCTTTTGAAAGCACCTTTGCGTGTTTCAGCTTTTAATGAAAAATATCAAATGATATGATACGGATACATCCTACAGTAACTAGATGGGGAACGTGGGAGAAGGCTGTCGGATACTAAATTTCTATTAATAAAATTAAAGAAATTTTAAAATAAAATAACTTTTCCCCATTTATATTTTTAGTGCATAGTTCATGTACATAAAACGTGATTTTAAATGCATGAAAATCCTTTCCATATTAATAAATATCACTTAGCTTATGTCCGACATTGGTTGGGCCTAATAATTAAATTTAAGATTCGAATACTTATTATTAGTTCATTTTTAAAGGTACACTAAATAAAAAACATGCATTAAAAAAACACTGTTTCAGGTGGATGGTCACGATTAATTTTTCCGTGATCTACCTAGAGATGAACGTTATAATGGGTCCGCCATCGAACGTTTTTTTTTTCAACTAGTGCTTATTTCGTGAATGGTAACACTTAGCTCATGTCTGATTTGACAGATAATTAGTTTTATCCTTCCGCTGAACGAATATGGTTGTGTATACGCTTGAACAACGCTGCGAAATATTGACTTGCAGAAGATGCCGATTTTGCCAAAAAAAAAATCATCTTTTCAGATGAAGCTCATTTTGATCTTGGCGGGTATGTAAACAAGCAAAATTGTCGCATTTGGGGCACAGAAAACCCGCACGCATACATCGAAAAGCCGACGCACCCAAAACGAGTCACTGTTTGGTGCGGATTTTGGTCCAGAGGCATAATTGGGCCATATTTTTTTCCAAAATGAGCAAGGAGTGGCGGTTACAGTCAATGGCGATCGTTATCGCCATGTTGAACGAATTTTTGTTCACATAAATAGAAGAAGAGGATATTGGCAACATTTGGTTTCAACAGGACAGCGCTACGTGCCACACAGCCGAGGCTACACTCGATCTTTTGCGCCCCGTTTTTTGAAAAAAAGTAATCTGGCGGACCCTATATTAGTCGTTTGCAAAGCTGTACTAGTTTTTTGTACTTGAAAGGGCGTTTCTACAATTTTCTCTATCGATTGACCCATTCCGTGGGTATTTCAACAAGATAACCCACACATTAGGGGTTGGAAAGAGCGGATTCGAATGTCAATAATTTGGAGTAGCAACCACAATCCCTTGATCTGAATATTATACCACATGCGCGGGGATTGCTTTCTCGCAAAGTGTACGAGTCCGGCACACAATATGAGACAAAATAAGCCTTAATTGAAAAAAAAATCCAAAAATTTGGTCTGACATTTCACTGTCTTTAATTGAAAACAAATCGTATTTCTGATGTCATGTCAAATGAAGGAAAATATTTTCATTACTAACTCTTTACGAAAACATTATAAAAAGCCTTAAAAATAAAAATAAGTTCTTGTTGAGCCTTTGAATTAATGACGTTGAACCTACTCAAGTGAGCCAAAATAAAAAAATTTCAAATACATATTAACTGCTAGTTTATAGAAGTCATGTGAAAGTTCTCGTCTGCCTATTAAATTGAAAACAAAAACAAAGCACTCAAAGCTTCTATAAACTGGCAGTAATTATAAATATATCTTTTTCAAATCATTTATTAGTTATTATTAAAAATTATTTGCTTTTAATCATATGTTGTGCAAGATTTTACCATTTAAAAGTCTAATATAATTATAAGCTAAGCCAGTTTTCATAAAAATTTAGTTTACATGTAAAGAAAATTGTGAACCTATTCAAGTGAGCGGCAGTGTATTTTACAATAATACATTAAAACTGGGCTGCTGCACAAGGCATGAACTGTTTATTGTTATAAATCGAAAAATCTTAAAGTTTTGTAATAATTAATTACTTTAAATAAATAAATATATCTTTTGTCAACTAAAATGCAAATTAACTTGACATGATAGGAATTTCTTTTAAGATCACAATTAATTGATATTAACAAAAAAAATGGTTTCTTCTTCTAATGTAGCTTAAAATGCATTAAGAGGTGTATTATTTAATTTTGTACATGTAAGTGTTTATTTAATTTCACAATTTTAAGTCATTTTACAATTTAGATGGCAATTAGTATTAAATATTAATAAATATTTATTTTAAGTAAATGTATGGAGATCATAATTGAACACTTAACATTTGATCTAGTTTTGATCTCGTATCTACTCCAGATTTTTTTTACTAATTTTATAATATTTAATTGTTCGTTTTATAATATTTAATTGTTGTTGTAGCGTTTTGCTTGAAGGCAATCTGGCTTTATATCTGAGGGAGCTGAATCTTCGGGAATCTTCAGGTGAAGCAATATAATGATTGATATCGTGTAGTGGAGCAAATTTTAATCCTTTTGTTAGGTCTACGGAGCGCACAAATCTTTTGGCATGTGAGGGTGCATTTTGTAAACCACTTTGCTCTGGTTGTTCCACAGTTATCTGCTTTTCTGCTAGATCATCTGCATACCTGGTTGCTGTTTCAAGGGTGTCGGGCTGTTGTTGTTTTTCTTTTAAACTTTCATCGCCATTTTCAGTGGAATTGATGGCAGCGGCACTAGTATAATATACTAGCGTTAAAACAAAAAATATAATGTGAAATTTCCGAGCGATCTTCATCTTAACACTTGTGATACGAGACTAAATTGAAATTGTACTGTGTTTTCAAATTTTATTCAAACCTTTTATATACTTTCTTCTTTTTGTTGAAATTAAATATTTATCCTCCATTTCAAAAGACTTTATTTTTAAGAAATAGCTGTGTATACCTGTAATTTATAATTCAGTAATATCTTTACTATTTTAGGTATGGTTTTCTTTTGAAGTAATTAGCGTCTGATTGTAGGCAAAAAAAAAAAAAATCTTTTGTATTCAAAACAGATTTTTGTTTTCTTTTTCATTTTTATCAAGGTCATGACCAGTTCACTCTATTCAGTAAACCGGTAGAGAAAGAAACCCAAAGTATTTTCCTATTTAAGCTGAACAAATGCAGCAGGTATCCTAAATTTAATTTAAAATGATTTTAACTATGTCAAAACACTTTCATGACAAACTGTACATATGAAAGTACTACATAAGTAAATTGTTAACATTTGCTTCATGAGTCTTTTGTTTTTAATACATTGGCCAATACCTTCTTCTGCATGAACTCACAACATAGGTATTTATGGCCTAGGCCTTAGAGGTGGAAAACTATCACTAACACACACATTGATTTAGGATACCTGCTGCATTTGTTCAGCTTAAATAGGAAAATACTTTGGGTTTCTTTCTCTACCGGTTTACTGAATAGAGTGAAGTGGTCATGACCTTGATAAAAATGAAAAAGAAAACAAAAATCTGTTTTGAATACAAAAGATTCTTTTTTTTCTTTTGCCTATAACCAGACGCTAATTACTTCAAAAGAAAACCATACCTAAAATAGTAAAGATATTACTGAATTATAAATTACAGGTATACACAGCTATTTCTTAAAAATAAAGTCTTTTGAAATGGAGGATAAATATTTAATTTCAACAAAAAGAAGAAAGTATATAAAAGGTTTGAATAAAATTTGAAAACACAGTACAATTTCAATTTAGTCTCGTATCACAAGTGTTAAGATGAAGATCGCTCGGAAATTTCACATTATATTTTTTGTTTTAACGCTAGTATATTATACTAGTGCCGCTGCCATCAATTCCACTGAAAATGGCGATGAAAGTTTAAAAGAAAAACAACAACAGCCCGACACCCTTGAAACAGCAACCAGGTATGCAGATGATCTAGCAGAAAAGCAGATAACTGTGGAACAACCAGAGCAAAGTGGTTTACAAAATGCACCCTCACATGCCAAAAGATTTGTGCGCTCCGTAGACCTAACAAAAGGATTAAAATTTGCTCCACTACACGATATCAATCATTATATTGCTTCACCTGAAAATGACGAAGAAAATACTCCCGCAGATTCAGCTCCCGAAGATTCAGCTCCCTCAGATACAAAGCCAGATTGCCTTCAAGCAAAACGCTACAACAACAATTAAATATTATAAAACGAACAATTAATAATTATAAAATTAGCAAAAAAAATCAGGAGTAGATACGAGATCAAAACTACTTCAAATATTAAGTGTTCAATTATGATCTCCATACATTTACTTAAAATAAATATTTATTAATATTTAATACTAATTGCCATCTAAATTGTAAAATGACTTAAAATTGTGAAATTAAATAAACACTTACATGTACAAAATTAAATAATACACCTCTTAATGCATTTTAAGCTACATTAGAAGAAGAAACCATTTTTTTTTTGTTAATATCAATTAATTGTGATCTTAAAAGAAATTCCTATCATGTCAAGTTAATTTGCATTTTAGTTGACAAAAGATATATTTATTTATTTAAAGTAATTAATTATTACAAAACTTTAAGATTTTTCGATTTATAACAATAAACAGTTCATGCCTTGTGCAGCAGCCCAGTTTTAATGTATTATTGTAAAATACACTGCCGCTCACTTGAATAGGTTCACAATTTTCTTTACATGTAAACTAAATTTTTATGAAAACTGGCTTAGCTTATAATTATATTAGACTTTTAAATGGTAAAATCTTGCACAACATATGATTAAAAGCAAATAATTTTTAATAATAACTAATAAATGATTTAAAAAACAAATATTTATAATTACTGCCAGTTTATAGAAGCTATGTAAAAATTCTCTTCTTTCTATATTGAAAACAAAAACAAATTTGAGTGCTTTGTTTTTGGTTTCAATAAACTAGCAGCTAATATGTATTTGAAAAATTTTTTTTGGCTCACTTGAGTAGGTTCAATCAACGTCATTAATTCAAAGGCTCAACAAGAACTTATTTTTATTTTTAAGGCTTTTTATAATGTTTTCGTAAAGAGTTAGTAACGAAAATATTTTCCTTCATTTGACATGACATCAGAAATACGATTTGTTTTCAATTAAAGACAGTGAAATGTCAGACCAAATTTTTGGATTTTTTTTTCAATCAAGGCTTATTTTGTCTCATATTGTGTGCCGGACTCGTACACTTTGCGAGAAAGCAATCCCCGCGCATGTGGTATAATATTCAGATCAAGGGATTGTGGTTGCTACTCCAAATTATTGACATTCGAATCCGCTCTTTCCAACCCCTAATGTGTGGGTTATCTTGTTGAAATACCCACGGAATGGGTCAATCGATAGAGAAAATTGTAGAAACGCCCTTTCAAGTACAAAAAACTAGTACAGCTTTGCAAACGACTAATATAGGGTCCGCCAGATTACTTTTTTTCAAAAAACGGGGCGCAAAAGATCGAGTGTAGCCTCGGCTGTGTGGCACGTAGCGCTGTCCTGTTGAAACCAAATGTTGCCAATATCCTCTTCTTCTATTTATGTGAACAAAAATTCGTTCAACATGGCGATAACGATCGCCATTGACTGTAACCGCCACTCCTTGCTCATTTTGGAAAAAAATATGGCCCAATTATGCCTCTGGACCAAAATCCGCACCAAACAGTGACTCGTTTTGGGTGCGTCGGCTTTTCGATGTATGCGTGCGGGTTTTCTGTGCCCCAAATGCGACAATTTTGCTTGTTTACATACCCGCCAAGATCAAAATGAGCTTCATCTGAAAAGATGATTTTTTTTTTGGCAAAATCGGCATCTTCTGCAAGTCAATATTTCGCAGCGTTGTTCAAGCGTATACACAACCATATTCGTTCAGCGGAAGGATAAAACTAATTATCTGTCAAATCAGACATGAGCTAAGTGTTACCATTCACGAAATAAGCACTAGTTGAAAAAAAAAAACGTTCGATGGCGGACCCATTATAACGTTCATCTCTAGGTAGATCACGGAAAAATTAATCGTGACCATCCACCTGAAACAGTGTTTTTTTAATGCATGTTTTTTATTTAGTGTACCTTTAAAAATGAACTAATAATAAGTATTCGAATCTTAAATTTAATTATTAGGCCCAACTAATGTCGGACATAAGCTAAGTGATATTTATTAATATGGAAAGGATTTTCATGCATTTAAAATCACGTTTTATGTACATGAACTATGCACTAAAAATATAAATGGGGAAAAGTTATTTTATTTTAAAATTTCTTTAATTTTATTAATAGAAATTTAGTATCCGACAGCCTTCTCCCACGTTCCCCATCTAGTTACTGTAGGATGTATCCGTATCATATCATTTGATATTTTTCATTAAAAGCTGAAACACGCAAAGGTGCTTTCAAAAGCACTTTATATCCATATGAAATTTATGCGGAAGCAGCAGAAAGCGCTGAAAAAAATTACACAACAATTTTTGGGTTTAAAACAGTGTCCCGCAAAATAAATGTTTGTATTGGTGAAAAAAATTAGAGTAAAATAAACTTGCACTTGAAGAAAAGTTTTGTAATATAAAATACATGATGTGGTTATTAGTTGTTTGAATTTTTTTTTTTGTAGATAAGCAATTTAATAAAAACTTAAGTAAAAAGTAAAAATTTAATAACCATTCAACAAATTAGTGTATAAATTCAAAATTAAATTTATTCACAGCTCCGTGGACACTATTAAAATGCGTTTTTAAACTATTTTCCCTATTATTTTTTAATGTTTCATAACATAAAATGCATTGACTATTGCGAAAAGCATTTTCATCACGAAATTTTTCTTAGCTTCCATTATAATTTAATTTTTTTTTTTTGCTCTACAAATTTATTAAATTTTAACTATAATTTCGTTCCGTGTGCTCAAAAAAACTAAACAAAAAACCAGGAAAAAATTAATACATACGTGCACAACTTAATTCGTCGCTTGCTCAGTGACGACTAAATGAAAGAGCATAAGCATGATGTGATTTTCATCCGCAAAATTGTGCTATGGCTTGCGGGTTACTGGTTTAAAAGGGCTATTACCCCGTACTATTTTTTTAATTTTCAATGGTATTGGTATTCTTGACTTAACCCAAGGTATATCGAATAATATCACAAAAAATACGATCGTAAATTTTTCTCGTTTTCCCCTTTTTTTGTTCTTACACAGTCGTAAAAACTGCAGCTTTTAAATACTTTACAACTAATAACAAAAAACAGAATTAGATTTATAACATGAAAAAACTAAAAAATGTATCAAAAATATACATTTATAGTAAAATATGCAAAAATATGTATTTATTTTATTGTAAAATATGCATTAACAAATCGATGCCATTTTGTCACAAATTTGTTGATTAAGTATGTATTCAATTTTAAAATTAGGCCTTCATGCCACACTTTATAAAATGCCTGAGAAACATCAATAAACAGGGCAGAACAATACTTCTTTTCTTAAAATGTTTTTCTTATAAATTGAACCAATCTATGCGTTCGCTCAATGGTGCTATGCCGACTTCTAAAACCAAACTGATGGTCCGGTATGCACCCAATATCAGTTAAAATTTAAGACAATTTTGTCATGAGTAGCTTTTCAAAGAGCTTTGACATTGTTGACAGTAAACTTATTAACCTATATGACTCAGCCTTGGTAAGATCTCTTCTTGGCTTTGAATCATTTTAACCTTGGCAAGCTTCCAGCTGTGTGGATAATACTCAAGTCGTAAAATGTTATTAAAAATTAATAATAGGATTCTAATTGCAATGAAATCAGCATCTGGTTACTAATTCCATCAATACCGGGAACTTTCTTCGAGTTGAGTTCGGCAATTAATTTTTGTGCATCATCACACATATTAATTTAAAGGGTCGAGGTGGTAGAGCAACTACACTCGGCAAATCAGCAACACCAGTACATGTGTTTGGGGTAAATACGGATTTTGAATGCTCAGCAAATGTGTTACCTTTTTCAGTATCGCTTCTTGCCCATCTTCCGGTAGAGGTGTGGCTTAAGCTCAACGAATGTTTTAAGCTTTTTAGCATTGCACCACAAAGAGTAATTAGATGCTGGTGTTACATCAAGACCTTCCAGATAATTTTTAAGAGATGCATTTTTTCAGATGCAAGCAACTCTCGTTTAGTGCACTCTTTAAGTCGTATTTTATGTTGAGGTGATCTGTGCTGTTGCCAATCAGTGTGCACACTTATTTTTTTTAATTCGGTAGAATCGACAAAAAATCAGTAGATTTGAATAAAATTCGGTGGACACTTTTTTTATTCAGAGAAAAATAAAAAGTAAAAATTCAAAGAAACATAAAAAATAACAAAATATATGTACTTATATATAAAGGGTAGGTGCAAGGAGAATCAAACTAAACAGGGTCCAAAAGCGCATTTAAAAACTTCACATGTGATTGGAAATTAAACAATAAAGCATTTACAATAAAAAAAGTGTCATCCCGAGTTATTTGCCCTTATTTTTTATATAGATATGCTATGCATATATAAAATAATATACATCATTCATGAATTTAAACTTTTGTGAAAAATTATTAAATCATTGAGAGGAATAAATATTTATCTCCGCGGCCTAATTCTTTGGCAAATATTAGGTTGATTTCTTTGTTCTGTTTTAATGATTTTTATGACAGAAAATGACCGCTCTGCGACCGCACAACTATGTAGCAAAATAGGCAATTTACACATACATACATATGTATGTATATCGACTTAAATTACTAAATAACAATATTCGGTAGATTTCAGGCCTTGTTCGGTAGAATTGGTAGATTGTTAAATTCACAAACATATTCGGTAGAAGTGTGCACACTGTTGCCAATCCCTTCCAGTTCTTCTTTTTTCGTGTACGAGACGTTCAATATCCGTTGAATAAATTCTATTAAACCCTGTTTGCGAATGGAAAATAGTAGCATGTTCAGCAGCCTGTTTAATATTTTCATTAAGGTTGGCAATGTTAGATTCAATATCAGCGGGTGTTCTTAGCGTAACGTTTTCCGTGCAATGACTACTAAGATATTTTTTTAATCCCAGCCAATTAACACGATTTATCATCTTCACATTTTCGTACTACTAAAACCCTGTTCAGACTATTATACAAGTATTAATACTTTCATCACATTTTACGATACAGAAATCTAAATACATTCGTTGCGACTGTCAAAAAAATCTAACGTAAAATCACATATTGTGTTCAGACCATCACACTTCAAATCAAATGTATAATACAATTAGAAAACAAAACAGCTGTTCAATGAAAATGTCTGTACTATTCATTTACTAGCGGCGGCAAAACGGTTTCATGCAGGCGGGGACGTGCCGACACTTGAAAAAATTCAGCAGTTAAAAATATTCTATGTAAATAACAGAAAGAAATTTAAGAAAAGATATTACAAAAACGTTAAAAAATTACGTAACGAAATATAATTCCATACGATTCACTTATTCAAAATTTTGAGCCGATATACATACGACAAAACATTACATCAATGACGACATGCTATTGGCGGCGAAACAGCCGACTTGGAAGTTTGGTTTGTGTGAAAACGCAACCCTGATCTAATGAAAAGTATTATCGTTTAGAAAATTTTCTAAAAACGAAAAAGTCTTATGGGATGTCATAATTTGTATCGTATTATTTGCCACTTTGATGATATTTTGCGTTCAGACTATCACACTTGCACGTATTATTTGAATTTTTGACAAGTATAAATACAAAGTATAATAGTCTGAACGCGGCTTAACTTATTAACACCGAAATTATTTTAATTGATTGGCAACACTTGATTATTTTGATTCTTCTTTGACTTTCTTATTTCATTTGTCAACTTTCAAATCAATTACAGTTTTACTTGCAGAGGTATTTACATATGTATGTATGTATATATTATTTTAGTAGCTACATATGTAAATGAATCGGCAGTAACACACGAAAAGGAAAATTAAAGAACTAAAAGAAATACGCCAGACGATGAAATTAGTGCTTATTGTAGCATTTGTAAGCTAATATTTTCAGTAAAATTTTAAGGAGTTTCAATGATAAAGAAACGAGCAAATTCAAAAGAGCGAGAATTTTTTTTAAAGTTTTCTCTCCAAACATTTTAAAGGGGAATAATGCAAAAATTTAAAAATACTTACTGTTCTGTTTGTTTAAGGTTTTATGAGTCTAGATTTTACAAAATTTTAATTAATGTGTTATTGTTGATTTTGATGACTAAAAATTATAAACGAATTTGTTTGAATTGCAAAATTTTTGTATTATTTGTTAGAAATGTCCCGGATTGGAAATTTCAAACGGTGGCGAGTCTACTTTTTGCCCTTTTCACAATGTACAATTAAAAGCTAACAGGGACTTTAACGGCAACTTTTGTATGAAGAAGTGTCAGTTAAGGTTCATGTCGTTGATAGTTTGCACAAGATTTTCAATAGTGGCTTCAAGGCGACTGAAATTAAAGCTTGTGTTAGCATTTGTTGAATTACTTGGTGGGGACACTTTCTGCGCGGGAATAGAATTTGTCTTGGCAGCATCGGCATACGATACACGGGAAGTAACTGGTTGCCTCATTTGCGCAAAAGTGGCGGAGAAATCGTTTGTTGTTTGAACTACAGCTAATTTAGGCTGAGTTTATCTGGCATTTTTTGTGTGTCATTTGCCCAAAAAAGCGTAACCAACTAATTACTAATGAAAAACTGTTTGATTAAGACATATATTTATTGATTTAAACAGTTTCCAATCATGTTGGATTCTATAAAATTCTCTATTAGTTATGTAGTTAATGAATACGCGTCTGAATCAAACTGTTTTGCATTAGCAATTAGTGGTTACGATCTTTTTACGCTTGTGTGGCACATGTCACACAGATGGAAACCAGGCCTTAGGTTTTTGACCCATAGCCTGCTTAACGAAAGAATATACACGGCATCCTCTATAGGTAGCGGTGTGATTACCTCCACAATTACTAAATTTTTTTCTGCTTGATCTTTTGGTTTAGTATATTTAGCAGTACCTTGCAATTCACCGCAGATAACACACACTGTAGGTAAATTGCAGTAAGCTTTTGTATGACCATATTCTTGCCAATTATGGCACTGCACGGGACCTGAACGCTTATTCGACTGTGATTTTTATGTATAAGAGGCATTTTAGGCTGTAAATTGGATGAGTCTCGTTTTTTCAGCTGTATATCATTCGGCTCCAGTTCAACACGAAATAGGGGCTGGGGTACCTTTTTTCTGTTTATTATGTTACATACATTTTTTACCTTAAATCCCTGGAGGACGAGTTCATCTTTTATTTCTTCGGGAACAACGTATGAATCTATGCCCTTCAATACGATCTGCAGGCCTTTAGCACTCTTAACCCGCCATTGGTGTCCTATTGGTATGTGAGACCGGGTGTGTTAAAAAATTCGAATAACATTATTCCCTGTTATTATTGTTGGTTGCAATTTCGAGTAGCTGCCTCATTGCACATCCCCTACTATTAGTTAATGACGAAACTGCTTCGTGAGCATACTTTGTGTACTTTTTTTTACTAACCTGGTACATGAGACCGTGTGTCACCGTGTATGTGAATAAAATAACCAAGTATACATTTTTCATTATTTTTTTTTAATATTTTTTATTTATTTTGTAAAAGTTCCTAATGTCGAAAGACTAAAAAGCATTCAGGTCTATTCGAGAATACGCGCTTCACTTCTTCATCGTCGAACGTTCACTTTCGACAGTTCGACGTCGACAGATTCTAAAATACGTGCGAAGAAATATCGTTTTCAGTAATCGATATTATGTTATCTCTTATAAAAACATCAACAACATTGAAAACAGCTGACTTGTATGCAGAAAAAGTTGAAAACAAAAAGGGAGTTAAGAAGTAATTTAAAGAAATAATTAATAAAAAACTTAACAGTACAAGTGCTAAGTAAGATAAAAAAAACAATAAACAGTAAAAGTAAAATTAGTTACTTCTTTTATTTGTTTTAAAAACGTGTTTACATCTTTGAAGAATTTAAGAAAACTGAATTGTCTTGTAGAGCCTGGCCGAACGGCATTAAAACTTAATTAAGAGTGGTAGACACCATACAAACACTTCGTATCTCTTTTTTCTTTATTTATTTAAACTAAACGCGCTAAAATTGGCATCGAACGAATGTGACATTGTTCATGGTGACGAAGTATTTTGAATACCTCCAAAGTGAAAGAAAACATGATTTCTATCACTCATCTCCAACGTAGTATTTTAGAATAGCAAAAAGTGAAAGATGCACGTATTTGTGGTGTAAGTGACTTCCCGAATAGACCTGACTATCTTCCTTTATAAATATGTGATTTTTTATTTTTTTCTTAATTTTGAAAAATGTTACTAAAATCGCTGTTGTTCTTAATGCTCCAATAAAACAATTTTTTTAATGTTAATATTGAAATAAAAGAGCTTAAATTGATTAAATATCTTTGCTTTATTCTCAAAGAGCATAAATAAAAAATAAAAAAACAAGATATTAATAACAAATTTGGAAAAATCTTCAGTGTAAAATTCCGGTACATGAGACCGGCATCACCATTGATCAAAGTCAAATTTGCGTCACCATTGGTGGGTTAATGAAGCACTACTATTTGACATTGGACAAAGCGAAGTTGATCGCTGACGAAAAATTGGCCTTGCCGTTAAAAAAAAGACTCATCAGATTTTTTATATCTATTGTTTTCATTAAGAGCTTCAGAAGTCACAGCAAAATAGGCATTTCTGCCGTTATAACTCACTTCACAATTATTTGCTTTTGAGAGTATTCCTCAAGGGAACTTTGTTTGTGATTTTTGTTTGCATTTTTTGTTTGTTTTTGTTATTTCTACTATGTAAAAAATATTAGCAAAGCAAATAAAGCTTATTTATCAGTCAGTAGGTCCGTTTGTTTACTTTTCCAGTAAAATCCAGTAGTTGAGTAAATTTTGGGTAATTTGAAAATTTTACTCTCAAGAATGTCTCTTGCACAAAAGAGTACGCGAACGGAAAAATTGCAAAAATTTGCAGATTAATCAAAACAGCTGATAATATTGTTGTATGTTTTTGTTGTTTTTGAAACCCATCAAATACATATTTCTGGTGATTGATGCATACATTCTTATAATTATAAATTTGAAGCGATATATACGAACATATTTCTAAAATAGAAGTTGTGTGTGTGCTTGTATTTGGTTTTTAGTTTTATTTTTTCTGGGTAAACGGCATGGGAAAATACATCAATATTTGATTTCTGATAGTCGGTACCCTGAGTAGTATGCAGAAATAAGTATTCACATATACATAAACCTTACATCTCTAAAAAACTAAAGTAAATAACACAATTAAATTAAATTTGAAAACTGGTATGTTTAACGATTATTATTATTTAATTTGTTTCATCTTGAACATAAAAATTTTTAGATTTGTTTTGTTAAACTTTTACTTCAACCTTTCTTCTTTTAAATGTTTTTATTAAAAAAATTATACTTTGTATTTGCTTACTTTTGTTTATTTTATTGAATCATATGTTTTTCTCGTCTACTGGATTTTGCTGGCAAAAATTAGACCAGTAAAGATTTGCAGATTCTCAGTCAACAACTGTCAATTTACTCTCTCAATTGGCACTCTCTTTTGCAATTTTTGTGTGTAAACGAACGCATTTCAGTAAAATTCAGTACAAATTTGCACAAAATTGCACAAATTTTGGGGTAAACAAACGGACCTAGTATGTACCTATTACGAATAATATGTACTACGAATATTTTTTTGTATAATTTTATAATCGTCTGTTCACTATGAAGGTACAACGAGAACTTAACTCACACGCAAATATATTGAAATTATTATTTTTTATTTTTATGTATGTTCGCTTACTTATTACTATTATTTATTCACTCAATTGCTTATAACTTTGTAATTTTTCGATAGATTTTCTTCTGGTTGGTCTTAGTTCTTACGTAAAAGTATCATCTTTACGCACATGTATGAGCAGAAACCAGACGATTATTTTTTAACGATTAGTACTTTTCTGTCGCCATAGAATCACTGTAAAATATAATTTTTTGAAAATGTGTCTTATTTTCATCGATATATCTTAAACCGCTTTATCAATCAAATCGATTATACATGTTTACTCGTCATCTCAATACCTTGCATTTGAATACCAAGAATGACCCAATCGGACATTTCTAGCTCGAGATACAATTTGTCCAGTGAGAAAAGGTCGAACAAATTAAAAAATTACAATATCTCAAAAAGCGTTCCATAACAAAAAATTTAACCTTTATTTTCTGATTCAGCGGAAGAAAATACATAAGGAAAATCAGCTCTCATCAAATGAACAGAAAAAATATAATTTTGTAAACTAGTGAAATTAGAGGCAATTTATTTTAGTTTTTATTTGAAATAAGATAATAGATAATAACAGTGTTTGGTCCCAGTAATTTTCATTGCAAGTAAGGCTTCTTTTAATATAAATAAACTAAATATTAAAACAAAAAATAAAATAAAGACTTAAAACTAAATCTTAAACTAAAAGCTTAAACTACGATTTAAAAAGTTAAGAAAGATTACATTATTGTTAAGCAAAATAATAGTTCAGCATACCTACGTAAAGTGATATAACTTCGTGCTAACCTGAAGAGAAAAGGAAAAAACCCAAAAATGAATTTTAGTTAATTTTAATTATTGTTCGAACTTCATTTGTTTTTATATTTATGATTTGATCAGGATAAAGTTCGTATCGCCACCACACACAGTGGACCAAATACAATAGAATGCTGATGATGAAGGTTTAGTGGTCTGCGAAAACAGCTAGTTGTTCCGTTCAACTATGTGCTTGTCAGAATATTTACAACTAACTTTGGTGTTATTTGTCCATTAATAATTATCACATCTACTTTGGCTTACAAACCGATACGAACTTTATCCTAAATATTTTGAATAGGGTATAGATCTGGACCTTGATATGGACTATCCACAAATTTACCGCAATTCAAAAGACACAATGTTCTTACCAAAAGTGCCTCATGCTTGAGGTCATTACATTAATAAAATTTAAAACTATCATATGACTATTTGTTCACTTAAATTTATGTAAAATGAAATCTATAACAAAAAATTTCATAATGAAAAAAAGGACAAAGTTATTTACAATGAAAGTCACAATCTAAAACGATTTTAAATATGTCAAAATATTTTCTTGACAAACTGTATACAATTTATTACTTTAAAAATATATACCGGCGACTACTGGATTAATTTTACATAAATCTTTTTAACAGTAAACCAATGAATACGACTAATTAAGTTTATCTTGCTTGTGATCACAAGGGGTTGATTTAGGATACCTGATGCATTTGTTCAGCTTAAATAGGAAAATGCTTTGGGTTTCTTTCTCTACCGGTTTACTGAATAGAGTGAACTGGTCATGACCTTGATAAAAATTAAAAAGAAAACAAAAATCTGTTTTAAATACAAAAGATTCTTTTTTTTTTGCCTAGAACCAGACGCTAAATACTTCAAAAGAAAACCATACCTAAAATAGTAAAGATATTACTGAATTATAAATTACAGCTATACACAGCTATTTCTTAAAAATAAAGTCTTTTGAAATGGAGGATAAATATTTAATTTCACCAAAAAGAAGAAAGTATATAAAAGGTTTGAATAAAATGTGAAAAGACAGTACAATTTCAATTTAGTCTCGTATCACAAGTGTTAAGATGAAGAGCTCACGGAAATTTCTCATTATATTTTTTGTTTTAACGCTAGTATATTATACTAGTGCCGCTGCCATCAATTCCACTGAAAATGGCGATGAAAGTTTAAAAGAAAAACAACAACAGCCCGACACCCTTGAAACAGCAACCAGGTATGCAGATGATCTAGAAGAAAAGCAGATAACTGTGGAACAACCAGAGGAAAGTAGCTTACAAAATGCACCTTCACATGCCAAGAGATTTGTGCGCTCCGTAGACCTAACAAAAGGGTTAAAATTTGCTCCACTACACGATATCAATCATTATATTGCTTCAGCTGAAAATGATGAAGAAAATACTCCCGAGGATTCAGCTCCCGAAGATTCAGCTCCCTCAGATATAAAGCCAGATTGCCTTCAAGCAAAACGCTACAACAACAATTAAATATTATAAAACGAACAATTAAATATTATAAAATTAGTAAAAAAAATCAGGAGTAGACACGAGATCAAAACTAGATCAAATGTTAAGTGTTCAATTATGATCTAAATATTTTTAAAATAAATATTTATTATTATTTAATACTAATTGCCATCTAAATTGCAAATATATGTATACATATACAAAATTAATTAATACATCTCTTAATCAATTTCAAGCTACATAACATAGTGTCCACATCTGATGATTTTATATCATAACTTGTAATATGACGCCGGCAGAGCAATTGTCATTTTTTCATTAGTATCAACACAAAGGGGTAGACGTTGATGATTTTATATCATGATGCATCACTTTTTGTTTGCCATCGTAAAGGTAAGTTTTAAAATATTTTGTTTGAATTTTACTACTGAAATGTTTTGAATTTTTGGCTTCTTTTATTTTAATATTTAGAACATAATGAATACAAAGAAGAAACAACTGCGTCTTTTGGTTGCTTTAAAGCAAGCAAGTGACTTAATGGAGATTTCCGATGAAGAGTTAGGAAGGAGTAGAAAAATGTGGGTCAATCCGTTTTTGGCAAAACGAGAAATCCATTGCTTGGAAGCACACATTTTGAAGGATATTTTGTGGGAGGAAAAGGAATACCTAAACTTCTGTCGTTTCAATATTAATGACTTTGAGAAAGTACTTAAACTGGTAAGTTTATATAATATGTTCCATATGAAAGAGTTTTTAAAAATGTATGTTTTAAATTTACAAATTGTAATGCTAAACTTTTTACATGCGATATGTAGGTTAACTCCCAAATTGAAAAACAAGACACAGTGATTAGGTTTGCCATAAGCTCACGAATTCGTTTGGCAATTACTTTGTGTTATTTGGGCACTGGAGACTCGTTCAGGTCATTGAAATTTCACACTTTAGAGAAAAACAGTAAGCCAATTCATACCAGAAGTGCTCAAAGCACTTGTTGAATCATTACAAAATGACTATTTACAGGTAAGACTTATAAACAAATGATTTTTTGGTAATTTAAATTTTGTCTTTCAAAGTCATCTTTAAAACCTCTACGCTCTACAATTCTTTGAAGGAGGGGAGGCTTAAAATACCAAGCGATAGGCCTCTAAAAGGGCAATTATTAAAAACACCATATTTTTTTATATACTAGATGACATTTTCTGGTTAGATCTCTAAACTGCACAAGAAATCTTTAATTATAGATTAAGCCTAACGAGAATGCCAGTTGAGATGCCAATTGAGGTACAAATTGAAACGTGTGATTTGTTGGTGCACACATGTTGTATTCTATATAACTACCTATGCAAAGGCTTGGCCGAAACTCCACAATTGGAAGGAATAACATCAAATCTACCACAATGACGTCAATCTCCACCCAAGCCCATGATACAATTAGATTTGCCAATGAAGTGAGGGAAACTGTAACTAAGTATCTTGTAACAGATGCGGATGTATCATTCCAATGGCGTAAAATTAAAAAACAGCTCGCTAATCCTGTTAGTGTGACAATTGATTGAATCAAATAAAGATTCCATGGACCCTGAAGTCATTAAAAGGAATATTATTTTATTTTTAAATCAATTAAATTAATAAATTACTGTGAATTGAATTCTTTTTATTATTTAGCTGGTGAGGCCTATATTGTTTTATGTCAATAAAAACTCAATTTTTATTACATATTTTTCCCGACGTTTCGTGAATTTTATGTTCACTTCTTCAGGGGATTTTGTCTGTTTTATTAAAATTTAAAAAAAAAATTAACATCAAAAGTGTATAGAAAATAATATACATAATATGATAAACTTACTAACAATCGAGTTGTGTTGTTGTTAAAACATCAAAAATAAAAAAATATACAAGTTTACTTGAACTAAAAATTACAATATTAAGAAAGATGGCTTTAGATGTTCCTTAGTATCACACTGTAAATGGCGCTTAAATTGTCAGTATCTTCTTTTTTGTTCATTGTTTTCATTATTTTCTGTTGTATTCGTAAGCTTTCTGTTTTGAAATGTTTTCTTGTATTGTTTTCTACATTTAGAATTTTCTATTATATGTTTAGATAATGCCGTGCTTTCGTTGTTTTTATTTATGTCTGCTTTATGTTCCTTCATTCTAGTTAGTAAATTTCTTTTTGTTGTGCCAATATAGACAAGATCACAGCTGTTTGCATTATCTCCTTTACATGGTATTTCATACACCACATTATTTTGCTGTAGTTTGTCGACAGGTGTTTTTGTGTTAGTGAAAATGGTACTCAATGTTTTATTAGCTTTATATGCTAAGGCAGTGTTGTTGTTGTTTATTGTATATTGTATGTTTCTATTATCAGTTAAGCCTGGTATGTAATTATTTGACGCTGTAGTACTGTTTATTATCATTAGGGTTGCCATTTCTATTGTTTTGTGAGTGTTTTTGGGAATTTATTAGAGTTTTTATTAAATATTATCTATTAATATTTTAGTGATTTTTTGTATGTTGCGTGGGTGAAATTGTTCGTCACTTATATCCAAGACTCTATGTATGAGATTCCTTGCCGTGTTGATTATTTGGAACTTCGGTTGAGTTGCATTAAAGTTTATAATTCTTCCTGATGAAGCATTTTTTGTGTACCAATCAAATAATATTTTATTGTCCAATCTGTGTAGTGTGGTGTCAAGATACGATATTTTCCTTTCCTTTTCTATTTCGATAGTAAATTTAATTTTAGGATGATATGAATTTAATGAGTTCAAAATCTCGTTTTTATTATTGATGTTGATCACCGCCAAAATATCGTCTACGTATTTAGTTACGTATTTTATGTAAATATTTTTGCTGCTTAGCTCGGCTATTGCTTTGTCTAATAAATTGTCTAAAACGATATCAGCAATAGTTGGAGAGAGGGGATTCCCCATGGGCATACCAAAAATTTGATTGTATATATTGTTGTTGTAAATAAAATAATTGTTGTCGTAGAGGCAAAATTTGAGTATATCAAGAAATTTTGGTTTTTGTAGTACTGTGTGGGTTTTAATGGAGTTCCATTTGTCCATTATAATATTAATGGCTGTGTGTGTGGGAATATTCGTGAATAGGGAAATAACATCAAAAGACACCAAGGAATCATTGGAGTCTATTTGCAAATTTTTAAGTTTATTTTTTATTTCAGCTGAGTCTTTAGTGTTATATTTTTCCGATACAATATTTTTAAGTATTCTTCCTAAATATATGCTGAGTTGGTAACAAGGGACTTTAAAAGAAGATACTATTGGTCTCAATGGTTTACCTTCCTTATGTATTTTGGGTAATCCGTAAATTCTGGGAGCGGAACAAATGAGCATGTTTTTGAGACTGTAATCTATGTACTCTTTTTTGTGTAAATCATTTACTATGGTGTTGTTAATTTTAATTAATTTATCGGTGGGATCCGTCCTAATAATCCTGTAGGTATTCTTATCTTCTAGTATATTTTCCATTTTACTTTGGTATTCCTCTTTGTATAGTGCAACTGTTTTATTCCCTTTATCAGACTGCGTTATTATTATGTTTTGGTTTTTTTTTGTTTTGGTTTTGGTTTTTAAAAATTTTTTTGTTTTTTCAAAAATTGTGAGAATAAGTTTTTCCCTCTCACTATTATTATTATTTCGCCCTAAATTTTGGATGCATTGCTCAACATCTGCTATTACTTGCAGTGGTGAAAAATTGCTACGATCCACCGGTAAAGCAAACTTTTTCCCTAAGGACAAAATCCATTGGCTTTCCCATGGTATTTCAATATCAGTTTTGTTTTCAAACCAGTGTTTATTGAATTTTATGCCCAGTTTTCTTTTAGAGCATTTAATTTTTGGTTTTGTTTTTCTTTAGTGTTCGTTGTTATGTGTTTTGCTCTTTCTGTTTGATGCTTCATGAAAGTTGAAAAGTTAGCAGTAGTCACAAAATTTTGTATACCTTTTTTCAGGCGGTAGAGTTTCCTTCTTTTTGGATGCCACACTATTAAGGGAAAACTTGACAAAATAGAACGAAACTTTCATAATAAGTTAATGAATTTACTAATATCACAAACAAATGTTGATATCAAAATAATTAGAAGGAAACTCTACCGCCGAATTATTTGTTCCAATTTTAATTTATGTAAAAAAACTGTATAGAATGAAAATTATCTATATAAAGTAAAATTTTTAAAAAATTTTGTTAGATTTATTTTTTTATATTTAAATTTGTTATTTTCAGTTAAATTTATTTTTATATACTGTAAAAAAATTTGTCTGATTATTTTTTTAATTTTTTCTACAAATTATTTTATAGATATAAAATATATTTTATTTTTTTTAAAGATTTTTATTTGCGGTTTTCAAACTTATTATGTTTGTATGTATATTGTGATTCTCAATATAGTATTAAGAGTCTTACTATAAACATACGGAGTTTGTTAGCTAAATTAAAAAAATTTTTGGGTTGAAGTCTACTGACGAGCGGGAACGAAATGCTTAACCATAAAAACAAGCCAATTTTTGAAAGTAAAAAAAAATAGTTGAACCTTTCATTTGATTCAGTTTTTTTTTTCAAATAAAACTTTTACTAATTTTTAAAAAAAAATTTTAAAAATTGTTATTGATTCAGCTAATTTATTTTCTGATAATACGAAAAATTTTAGTGAATGTGTTTGTAAATAATAAAAAAAAAACTTGCTGAATAATACAAAAAAATCTGCAAAAATGTTTATCTGTTCCTATTAATACATTTGACTAAAAATATTTTGAGTTTCAGTTAGCTTTTTTCTCTAATGCCATAATAAGTTAACTAAAAATATTTTTTTTATTTCCGTTAAATTTTTACAAAATTGTTATCAGAATCACACAAAAATTTACTGATTCAATGAATTTGGTTACTGAAAATGAAATTTAGTTTTTTCTGTGTAGTATACATGCATAATGGAAAATAATTTATTTATTAAGATTACTTATTTAAAAATAATGCATAATGAAAAATAATTTATTAATTTAATTGATTTAAAAATAAAATAATATTCCTTTTAAGGGTCCATGGAATCTTGATTTGATTCAATCAATTGTCACACTAACAGGATTAGCGAGCTGTTTTTTTAATTTTACGCCATTGGAATGATACATCCGCATCTGTTACTTAGATACTTAGTTACAGTTTCCCTCACTTCATTGGCAAATCTAATTGTATCATGGGCTTGGGTGGAGATTGACGTCATTGTGGTAGATTTGATGTTATTCCTTCCAATTGTGGAGTTTCGGCCAAGCCTTTGCATAGGTAGTTATATAGAATACAACATGTGTGCACCAACAAATCACACGTTTCAATTTGTACCTCAATTGGCACCTCAACTGGCATTCTCGCTAGGCTTAATCTATAATTAAAGATTTCTTGTGCAGTTGAGAGAGCAGAACTGCGGTTGTGAGCCTTCATTTCGTGGCGATCTAACCCGAAAATGTCATCTAGTATATAAAAAAATATGGTGTTTTTAATAATTGCCCTTTTAGAGGCCTATCACTTGGTATTTTAAGCCTCCCCTCCTTCAAAGAATTGTAGAGCGTAGAGTTTTTGAAGATGATTTTGAAAGACAAAAATTAAATTTCCAAAAAATGATTTGTTTATAAGTCTTACCTGTAAATAGTCATTTTGTAATGATTCAACAAGTGCTTTAAGCACTTCTGGTATGAATTGGCTTACTGTTTTTCTCTAAACACGAGTGTGAAATTTCAATGACCTGGACGAGTCTCCAGTGCCCAAGTAACACAAAGTAATTGCCAAACGAATTCGTGAGCTTATGGCAAACCTCATCACTGTGTCTTGTTTTTCAATTTGGGAGTTAACCTACATATCGCATGTAAAAAATTTAGCATTAAAATTTGTAAATTTCAAACATACATTTTTAAAAACTCTTTCATATGGAACATATTATATAAACTTACCAGTTTAAGTACTTTCTCAGTCATTAATATTGAAACGACAGAAGTTTAGGTATTCCTTTTCCTCCCACAAAATATCCTTCAAAATGTGTGCTTCCAAGCAATGGATTTCTTGTTTTGCCAAAAACAGATTGACCCACATATTTCTACTCCTTCCTAACACTTCATCGGAAATCTCCATTAAGTCACTTACTTGCTTTAAAGCAACCAAAAGACTCAGTTGTTTCTTCTTTGTATTCATTACGTTCTACATATTAAAATAAAAGATACCAAAAATTCAAAACATTTCAGTAGTAAAATTCAAACAAAAATATTTTAAAACTTACCTTTACGATGGCAAACAAAAAGTGATGCATCATGATATAAAATCATCAAAGTCTACCCCTTTGTGTTGATATTAATGAAAAAATGACAATTGCTCTTCCGGCGTCATATTACAAGTTATGATATAAAATCATCAGATGTGGACACTATGTTATGTAGCTTGAAATTGATTAAGAGATGTATTAATTAATTTTGTATATGTATACATATATTTGCAATTTAGATGGCAATTAGTATTAAATAATAATAAATATTTATTTTAAAAATATTTAGATCATAATTGAACACTTAACATTTGATCTAGTTTTGATCTCGTGTCTACTCCTGATTTTTTTTTTACTAATTTTATAATATTTAATTGTTCGTTTTATAATATTTAATTGATGTTGTAGCGTTGTGCTTGAAGGCAATCTGGCTTTATATCTGAGGGAGCTGAATATTCGTTAGCTGAATCTTCGGGAGTATTTTCTTCATCATTTTCAGGTGAAGCATTATAATGATTGATATCGTGTAGTGGAGCAAATTTTAACCCTTTTGTTAGGTCTACGGAGCGCACAAATCTTTTGGCATGTGGGGGTGCATTTTGTAAACCACTTTGCTCTGGTTGTTCCACAGTTATCTGCTTTTCTGCTAGATCATCTGCATACCTGGTTGCTGTTTCAAGGGTGTCGGGCTGTTGTTGTTTTTCTTTTAAGCTTTCATCGCCATTTTCAGTGGAATTGATGGCAGCGGCACTAGTATAATATACTAGCGTTAAAACAAAAAATATAATGTGAAATTTCCGAGCGATCTTCATCTTAACACTTGTGATACGAGACTAAATTGAAATTGTACTGTGTTTTCAAATTTTATTCAAACCTTTTATATACTTTCTTCTTTTTGGTGAAATTAAATATTTATCCTTCATTTCAAAACACTTTATTTTTAAGAAATAGCTGTGTATACCTGTAATAATATAATTCAGTAATATCTTTACTATTTTAGGTATGGTTTTCTTTTGAAGTAATTAGCGTCTGGTTGTAGGCAAAAAAAAAGAATATTTTGTATTCAAAACAGATTTTTGTTTTCTTTTTCATTTTTATCCAGGTCATGACCAGTTCACTCTATTCAGTAAACCGGTAGAGAAAGAAACCCAAAGTATTTTCCTATTTAAGCTGAACAAATGCAGCAGGTATCCTTAATCAACCTCTTGTGATCACAAGCAAGATAAACTAAATTAGTCGTATTGATTGGTTTACTGTTCAAAAGATTTATGCAAAATTAATCCAGTAGTCGCCGGTATATATTTTTAAAGTAATAAATTGCATACAGTTTGTCAAGAAAATATTTTGACATATTTAAAATCGTTTTAGATTGTGACTTTCATTGTAAATAACTTTTTCCTTTTTTTCATTATGAAATTTTTTGTTATAGATTTCATTTTACATAAATTTAAGTGAACAAATAGTCATATGATAGTTTTAAATTTTATTAATGTATTGACCTCAAGCATGAGGCACTTTTGGTAAGAACATTGTGTCTTTTGAATTGCGGTAAATTTGTGGATAGTCCATCTCAAGGTCCAGATCTATACCCTATTCAAAATATTTAGGATAAAGTTCGTATCGGCTTGTAAGCCAAAGTAGATGTGATAATTATTAATGGACAAATAACACCAAAGTTAGTTGTAAATATTCTGACAAACACATAGTTGAACGGAACAACTAGCTGTTTTCGCAGACCACTAAACCTTCATCATCAGCGTTCTTTTGTATTTGGTCCACTGTGTGTGGTGGTAATTTGGCTTACAAAGCGATACAAACTTTATCCTCATCAAATTATAAATATAAAAACAAATGAACTTCGAACAATAATTAAAATTAACTAAAATTCATTTTTGGGTTTTTCCCTTTTCTCTTCAGGTTAGCACGAAGTTATATCACTTTACCTAGGTATGTTGAACTATTATTCTGCTTAACAGTAATGTGTTTCAAAAAGCTCACGGAAATATGTAACCTTAAGCTCCCATATGGCCTTGAACGATTTCACTTTGATGAATATTCCCATTTTCTATTGATGCTTTGCAAAAGAAAATCAATTGTTTTGCTGGCCAAAACTTTTATTTAAATAGTTCTTCCGGTATTCACAGAGGGTAATTTTATTTGTAAATATTATTGTTTATTTTTGTCTGCTCTTTTCTTAACTTTTTAAATCGTAGTTTAAGCTTTTAGTTTAAGATTTAGTTTTAAGTCTTTATTTTTTTTTTTGTTTGTTTTAATATTAAGTTTATTTATTTTAAAAGAAGCCTTACTAGCAATGAAAATTACTGGGACCAAACACTGTTATTATCTATTAACTTATTTCAAATAAAAACTAAAAAAAAATTGCCTTTAATTTCACTAGTTTACAAAATTATATTTTTTTCATGTACATTTGATGAGAGGTGATTTTCCTTATGTATTTTCTTCCGCTGAATTAGAAAATAAAGGTTAAATTTTTTGTTATGGAACGGTTTTTGAGATATTGAAATTTTTTAATTTGTTCGATCTTTTCTCACTGGACAAATTGTATGTCGAGTTAGAAATGTCCGATTGGGTCATTCTTGGTATTCAAATGCAAGGTATTGAGATGACGAATAAACATGTATAATCGATTTGATTGATAAAGCGGTTTAAGATATATCGATGAAAATAGGACACATTTTCAAAAAATTATATTTTAAGCACCCCATACACGATTTAATTCAATTTTGAATTGAGTCGGTTGTTATCCAAATCAAAGCGTGTATGGCTTTGTCAATTGATTAGTTTGGCAGTTGTCGAGTTGGTTGAAGAAAAATCAAAAGATTTTGATGTTTCATGTTGACTAGTAAACCTTTCAATTCAATTGTGCTATGTGTGCTCGAGTCTCTTGATTAGTTGTCAAAATATATGTTTGTAGCTTTATTTTGTATAGAAAAAGTTGAGTATTTTTAAAATTGTATTTAATTTCATTGAATTTTAAATAAAAAATATATAATTGAATGAATGAATGCAATAGAAGTTTTAAATTTGTAATTATGAAAAAATATATAAATTTGACAGTTGAATGAAAATCTTTCAATTCAGTTTATGAAGTGTGTGGCCAAGAATCAATTCAATTGAAAGACTCAATTCACAATTGAATTGAAAAGTGTATGGGGTGCTTTACAGTGATTCAATGCGACAGAAAAGTACTAATCGTTAAAAAATAATCGTCTGGTTTCTGTTCATATATGTACGTAAAGATGATACTTTTACGTAAGAACTAAGACCAACCAGAAGAAAATCGACCGAAAAATTACAAAGTTATAAGCAATTGAGTGAATAAATAATAGTAATAAGTAAGTGAACATACATAAAAATAAAAAATAATAATTTCAATATATTTGCGTGTGAGTTAAGTTCTCGTTGTACCTTCATAGTGAACAGACGATTATAAAATTATACAAAAAAATATTCGTAGTACATATTATTCGTAATAGGTACATACTAGGTCCGTTTGTTTACCCCAAAATTTGTGCAATTTTGTGCAAATTTGTACTGAATTTTACTGAAATGCGTTCGTTTACACACAAAAATTGCAAAAGAGAGTGCCAATTGAGAGAGTAAATTGACAGTTGTTGACTGAGAATCTGCAAATCTTTACTGGTCTGATTTTTGCCAGTAAAATCCAGTAGACGAGAAAAACATATGATTCAATAAAATAAACAAAAGTAAGCAAATACAAGGTATAATTTTTTTAATAAAAACATTTAAAAGAAGAAAGGTTGAAGTAAAACTTTAACAAAACAAATCTAAAAATTTTTATGTTCAAGATGAAACAAAATAAATAATAGTAATCGTTAAACAAACCAGTTTTCAAATTTAATTTAATTGTAGATGCTTTTGAGTAATTTTCCAGTAAAATCCAGTAACTGAGTAAATACTGAGTAATTTAAAGAAATTACTCTCAGTAAAAAAGTTTGCAGCTAAAAGTACGCGAACGGAAAAATTGTAAAATCCAGTAAAATATACACAATAGCTGATAGACAATTTGGCGCTAAAAAAATTATACATAAGTATTTACATATGTATATGCAAAAAAACCTGAATATAATATTGTACTACGTGGTCTAATCGAGATGAAACAGACTAGTTACATTATGGTCCATGTAATGCAGTCATGGATCATGTCGTTTTCACACAAGCATTCAATGCAATATGGAGTAGTTTTGGGATTAGGCCGATGTAATGCAAATTTGGACCATTAAGTCCAACCCTAGGACATAAAACTCCTTTTTCACATATTTGGAGTTGTTTCGGCGTATTCCTACTCCTCTTTGGAGTATTTACATACATGTATGGAATAGTCGCATTATCTGCAGACAATATACAAAACTATACATATATAAGTATATATTATTGCTTTGGTAAAGCAAAAAATTATGGCTTTTTGGAAGCTGAATAAATTGCTTCTAGCTGGGTCATCTCGCACAAAAAAATCTCCTTATTCATACGCAACACCAAGTGATTCTCTAAAATTATATCCCTTACTCGCGGTCTCCCCCTGACATAAAATAGCTAACTTGAACATTAACTTCTAAGAATTGTTGAGTGGTGAGTATCAATACACTATACAATCTTGTGCAAGACCATTTGCACAATAATGTGAATTGGGCTATAGTTTTTATGTCCTCAGATGCAAAAGTTACTAGCTTCCAAATGTTTTTTTTTTACTTTTCCCTCTATTTTGTTAGCCTGCCTTATGTTAGTGCTTTTCAGAAGCAGTTTTCGAAGCTTTTGTGATCAAGTAAACAGTACATTGCCTCTTTCAGTTGTTAGTGCTTCCAAATCAGATTTTTTTTGCTGGGTAGTTACTGGCTAGTCGCATGGAAAAATTATATGGTTTTGAGAAAATCGATGAAGAATGTTTTTTTTTCATTTGTTTTATAAAAATACACCGTAGTATATTTTCTTTAATAATAAAAGTAATAGATACATACATATGTTTTTATTTGAACTTACGGGCCTGGCCCACGATGTCGACAAGAAACTTTCTATAGCTTACTTGCCGACATCGCGCGCCAGGCCGTTAAAGTTTCTAAACTTTTTACCCTCGCCGTAAATAGTTAGGATGTATAGAAAAAGACAAAAATGTTTGTTGCCGCTTATATCAATCATCACAACAATATTGTTCACTTCCTTTCAAGTAGTTCCAATGAGAGAAATATACAATGGGAAAAGAACTTTATATAGCCTAATATATTCAAGATATCGAAAAACTGAAAACAAATTTAAGAAATGTACACATTAATCATATTTAATCGATCAATAACTACATTTTTTTAACGTTCCATGCGGGGAACCAGTAACCGTCCGACTATATCTATATATTAACTTTATTCACGTTTAAAAACAATCGGTTATGTTCTGCATTTCACGTGAAGTTACATCGTTGGGAAATTGTTGTTATAAATACACATTTCCAACAATTCTATGAAAATTCCACACGTTTTAATTTCCCGTGGAATACATAAAACATAACCTTATATTTTTTTGGCATCAAACTTAAATAAATGCAATATTGTTCATAACTTAATACATTTGTTTTTTGTTATTTTTAAAATTTCATCAAAAACCAAAAACTTTTGTTTCCATTTGCTATTGTTTGTTTATATTTAAAAACATATGGTTTCATTTTACTGGATTTTACTGGCAAAAATTTGTCCAGTAAAAACTTGCACTTACTCAGTAAATGAACTGTCATTTTTCTGTCTCAATTCGCCCTCTCATTTACTGGATTTTGTGTACTCGAACGCAATCCAGTAAAAAATAGTAAAAATTTGTGCAAATTTTTGAGTTCTCGAACGCACTTTGTGTTATTTACTTTAGTTTTTTAGAGATGTAAGGTTTATGTATATGTGAATACTTATTTCTGCATACTATTCAGGGTACCGACTATCAGAAATCAAATATTGATGTATTTTCCTATGCCATTTACCCAGAAAAAATAAAACTAAAAATCAAATACAAGCTAAAGCTTTCACAGAACTTCTATTTTAGAAATATGTATGTATGTATATATCGCTTCAAATTTATAATTATAAAAATGTATGCATCAATCACCAAAAATATGTATTTGATGGGTTTCAAAAACAACAAAAACATACAACAATATTATCAGCTGTTTTGATTAATCTGCAAATTTTTGCAATTTTTCCGTTCGCGTACTTTTTTGTGCAAGAGACATTCTTGAGAGTAAAATTTTCAAATTACCCAAAATTTACTCAACTACTGGATTTTACTGGAAAAGTAAACAAACGGACTTACTGACTGATAAATAATCTTTATTTGCTTTGCTAATATTTTTTACATAGTAGAAATAACAAAAACAAACAAAAATGCAAATAAAAATCACAAACAAAGTTCCCTTGAGGAATACTCTCAAAAACAAATAATTGTGAAGTGAGTTATAACGGCAGAAATGCCTATTTTGCTCTGACTTCTGAAGCTCTTAATGAAACCAATAGATATAAAAAATCTGATGAGTCTTTTTTTTAACGGCAAAGCCAATTTTTCGTCAGCGATCAACTTCGGTTTGTCCAATGTCAAATAGTAGTGCTTCATTAGCATTACAGTTGCCTAGTAGTTCTTCATATAAGTCAGTAATATCATCCCCTTCAGGCTCGTGTTTATCACTTAACAAAGTTATCACTACAGATTACAGCATCTCAAAACCCAAGGACCAAGTTGGAATGGACAGATATATAACTGTGGTAAAGCGTGGGCGAAGTCCTAATTCTTCTAAAATTTCATCTGCTCCAAAGATGTCTAGGGATAACAGCACTTCCTGAACTAATGGTCAAAACCGCTTTAAAATTTTACAAGATGACAACGACAAACCCGATGTATCCTCGAATAAAACATCCAAGCCGCCACCAATCTAGTTGAGAGAAAAAAAATTTAAATGCCCTTATTATAAAATTAATTTCAGTCATTGGTGAGAATAAATTTCACATTGTTCCAATAAAACGTGGTAATATTGATGAAAGATTAAACTAATGGCTCGATTATGGATGGCAACCGAAATTCAGTTGCCGAGTTAACTAGCAACGCAACTGAACTTAAAATTTATATTATGTATGGCAACTTCCTCCAGTTGCCAAAAAGTTATCGAAAATACGATTATGACAGAATGGCAACTGAAAATAATATAAACAAATATTTAAAATATAAGAAATACAAGTTCTAAAAAGAAAGTTATTGAGTAAAAGTGCTTAAAACATTAATGATCATAAAAATTATTAGTTGAGTGGATTTAATTATTGGTGAAGAGAAGGAAGTTCAAAAGTTGAATCTATTAGACGATGCTTTAGAACTACCGCCTTTACTGTGAGTAAATGTTGTTGCCTAAAATGAATTTGAACAATCTCTGTTTTAGCTGTAAAGCATACTTTCCTTAAATATGCATAGAAGAAATTCAAAAATAAAAAAAATATTGCAATTACTGTTTAATTTTTAAATTTTTTTGCTTTTAAACGATGCAGCAACTACAAATTTGTGGTTGCCAACATGGCAACTGAAATTACCAGCTGTTAGTTGCCATTTGCCATCCGTAATACCATTTCGGCAACTAGCAACGCACCCAAAGTTCGCTTGCCATCCATAAAATTCAAATTTATGAAGAAAACGATTTTCGCAAAATGGTTGAAGAATTTGAAAAAAATAAAACAAGTTTCTTCACATACCAGCTTAACCCGCCAATGGTGATGCCGGTCTCATGTACCGGAATTTTACACTGAAGATTTTTCCAAATTTGTTATTAATATTTTGTTTTTTCATTTCTTATTTATGCTCTTTGAGAATAAAGCAAAGATATTTAATCAATTTAAGCTCTTTTATTTCAATATTAACATTAAAAAAAAATGTTTTATTGGAGCATTAAGAACAACAGCGATTTTAGTAATACATTTTTCAAAATTAAGAAAAAAATAAAAAATCACATATTTATAAAGGAAGATAATCAGGTCTATTCGGGAAGTCACTTTCACCACAAATACGCGCATCTTTCACTTTTTGCTATTCTAAAATACTACGTTGGAGATGAGTGATAGAAATCATGTTTTCTTTCACTTTGGAGGTATTCTAAAATACTTCGTCACCATGATCAATGTCACATTCGTTCGACGCCAATTTTAGCGCGTTTAGTTTAAATAAATAAAGAAAAAAGAGATACGAAGTGTTTGTATGGTGTCTACCACTGTTAATTAAGTTTTAATGGCGTTCGGCCAGGCTCTACAAGACAATTCAGTTTTCTTAAATTCTTGAAAGATGTAAACACGTTTTTAAAACAAATAAAAGAAGTAACTAATTTTACTTTTACTGTTTATTGTTTTTTTTTATGTTACTTAGCACTTGTACTGTTAAGTTTTTTATTAATTATTTCTTTAAATTACTTCTTAAATCCCTTTTTGTTTTCAACTTTTTCCGCATGCAAGTCAGCTGTTTTCAATGTTGTTGATGTTTTTATTTTAATAAAAATATTTAAAAAAAAAAATAATGAAAAATGTATACTTGGTTAGTTTATTCACATACACGGTCTCATGTACCGGGTTAGTAAAAAAAAAGTACACAAAGTATGCTCACGAAGCAGTTTCGTCATTAACTAATAGTAGGGGATGTGCAATTAGGCAGCTACTCGAAATTGCAACCAAAAATAATAACAGGGAATAATGTTATTCGAATTTTTTAACACACCTTGAGTGGCCTTGAAGCCACTATTGAAAATCTTGTGCAAACTATCAACGACATGAAACTTAACTGACAGTTCTTCATACAAAAGTTGCCGTTAAAGTCCCTGTTAGCTTTTAATTGTACATTGTGAAAAGGGCAGTAAGTAGACTCGTCACCTTTTGAAATTTACAAACCGGGACATTTCTAACAAATAATACAAAAATTTTGTAATTCAAACAAATTCGTTTATAATTTTTAGTCATCAAAATCAACAATAACACATTAATTAAAATTTTGTAAAATCTAGACTCATAAAACCTTAAACAAACAGAACAGTAAGTATAAAAATAGCTAATCAGCCCGATTAGGAATATTCCCGGGGAGTTTGTTCTCTTCCCTATCATTTGTGCCCGGGGAACAATTATCCTATTCTACATAGCCGGCAAATATGGGATAGTAAAATCTAAATCAGCTGTTTGTGTTTACATATTTTTCTGCACTAACGCCAGAGTTCGGCCATAGAAATTGAATAAAAATTTCATGTTTTCATTACCAATAAGATTGTGTGTTAATATAAATATACATATTTTATATTTAAATAATATATAAAATTCAATATACAAGCATGTGTAATAACTTTATGCTGAAATTTTGGCGCTAAAACTGCCCAGGTGCAGATGCCAATGAATTACTTACTAACTTTCCCATCCATACAGTCATTTCCAATGCATAGAGTCAAAGGAAATTGTAAATTTTACAGCTTTTCTTATCGGTCTTGATATAAGAGGGAAACATGTCTTCCATTTAGCTGCTATGTGAACTTAAAGGAGGCGTGCAATTTTTAGTGTTTTAATATTTTTTCTAAAGGCAGAAGTAGTTCATGTTTTTTATGGTGATGTGCTCAGGGCTTGAATAAAAATGCCTAAAACAAGAGAGAAATGCAAAATTCTAGTGGCATTGTTTTACAACATTTATTAATTTGATTTTTAAATTTTTGCATTATTCCGCTTCAAAATGTTTGGAGAGAAAACTTTAAAAAAATTCTCGCTTTTTTGAATTTGCTCGTTTCTTTATCATTGAAACTCCTTAAAATTTTACTGAAAATATTAGCTTACAAATACTACAATAAGCACTAATTTCATCGTCTGGCGTATTTCTTTTAGTTCTTTTATTTTCCTTTTCGTGTGTTACTGCCGATTCATTTACATACCCTGCAGGAGAATAGGCGATAATTGTCTAAAAGCTACTAGTATAAATACTAGAATAACAAGAACTAGTGCAAAAAGGGTTAAAGTTGTTGTGTAAAATTACTAGTGCTGATGAGTACTAGTACAGGGTGGGCCAAAAGAAACCAAGGGGTGTAAAAGTTTAATAACTTTTTTGTTTATTAATTTTTTTTTTATTTTTTCTTTCAGATTATATAGACAACACTTGGAGAATTTATAATGGAGAGGTTTACAACTGAACAGAGAACCAGAAAAATAGAATTTTATTATTTAAACCAGAGATCAATTATTTTAACGCAAAGAGCATATCGTCGACATTTTAACGTCAGAATTTCGCCCTCTGAGGCGATGATTCGTTGCTTAGTTAATCGTCATCACCAACATGGCAGCGTAAGAGATTTGCCTCGAACCGGTAGACCACGTTTAAGTCGCACTGCGGAAAATATTGAACGAGTACAGCAAAGTGTTAACGAAGCACCAGAAACATCTGGCAGAAGGCGTTCTGCTCAGCTAGAAATGTCTCGTACGTCACTACGGCGCATTTTAAAAAAAAGATTTACAGTTATATCCATATAAGGTGCAATTGGTCCAAGAATTAAAACCCGCAGATCATCGGCAACGTCTAAATTTTGCAGTTAAATTTCAAGAGTTGGCCAGAAATGAAATCAACTTTATTGAAAATTTGATTATGAGTGATGAAGCTCATTTTCATTTGAATGGCTTTGTTAATAAGCAGAACTGTAGGTTCTGGGGTTCTCAAAATCCAAGAGCCATTCATCAACGCCAATTGCACCCCATCAGGTGTACAGTATGGTGTGGGATCACATCTGAAAATGTCATTGGGCCCTACTTCTTCGAGATTGAAGATGGAAGTGCTGTAACCGTAAATGGAGAGCGGTATCGGTTTATGATAGAAAATTTTTTACGTCCTGCTCTTGAAAACAGACCTGGTATGTGGTTTCAGCAGGACGGAGCCACTGCCCATACTACCCGAGACACAATGGCACTTTTAAGTCAAATTTTTGGAGAGCGAATAATTTTTCGAAATTCGGAAATTATTTGGCCAGCGCGATCGCCAGATTTGACAGCACCCGACTATTTTCTTTGGGGTTTTTTGAAGGAGCGAGTGTATGTGAACAAGCCAGAGACAATCCTTGAACTCAAGGCAAACATTGTTGCAGAAATTCGAACGCTACAGCCACAAGTTTTGAAAGATGTTATGGAAAATGCTCTAAAAAGAGCCCATCAGTGCGAACCTGAAAACGGTGGTCATTTAAGAGACATCATTTTTCATACTTAGTGTAAAAAAATTTCCATTTTGTATATTATATAATCTGAAAGAAAAAATAAAAAAAAGTTAATAAACAAAAAAGTTATTAAACTTTTACACCCCTTGGTTTCTTTTGGCCCACCCTGTATATGAAGTAGTTCCAAGGCACCACATTGCAAAATAAATTTTAACTGTCTAACAGAGCTCTTGCACTGTATGAAAATTAGTATCATATAATTACTAAAATTTTATAAATTATTAACTAATTAATTTTTTAAATAATTATAATTACCCTTTTGTATTTCTGAATTTTTGATAAATAATTGCTAGTTTTAAGTAGCAGTTGTCACTGGGTAACAAACGAATAAACCACCAATTTTACAGGATTTTTCTTTACAAAAGAACTGGTAATAAACTAGTCCTAAACTAGTACCACTGGTACTAGTAGTTTTCTAAACACACTCAATGCTAATTTGAGCATTAAGATAGTATAGGAAAGTATACAGTTGGGAACTAGTGGTGGTGATTTCTGTGCTAGAAATATACTAGTTGAACACTAGTTCGTTCTCCTGCAGGGTAGCTACTAAAATAATATATACATACATACATATGTAAAGACCTCTGCAAGTAAAACTGTAATTGATCTCAAAGTTGACAAATGAAATAAGAAAGTCAAAGAAGAATCAAAATAATCAAGTGTTGCCAATCAATTAAAATAATTTCGGTGTTAATAAGTTAGTAGTATGAAAATAGTTGCTATAGATATCGAGTTTTTTTGTGACAATTGAAGAAAAAGTTAGTTCAATTAGAATACATTACAATAGCGGTAAGACTCATTTGACTTCTAGATGCCTCTTTAAAATAAATGGCTACACTATATATCATGATACAATAATACAGATAACTGCGAATCTACAACAAATGTAAAACAAATAAAACAACAGGAGATTTTATTGCTGTTTTGTGATGAAAACTGTTAAAAAAAACCAAGAGAAAGCAAGAAATATATAGTTGCGTTTTTTCTTGTCTTTGCAAAGCTTTATTTGTATTAGTACAGTTTTAATAGGCACTGGTGGCACGCGTGGTTTGGTAAAATGTAAATCACATTTGGCAGATCACATCACGAACCAAATTCTATCAGCTGGCGCTTCGCAGTTACCTGTATTATTGTATCATGCTATATATGATACAATCACAATACAGGGAGAGCATGCGGTGGATCAGCAATTCTAATAAAGTCAAGACTCAAGCACTTTATTCTTGACAACATTTGTGAAGAACATCTACAAGCAACAAAGATCTGCATTGAAAATTTTTGTACAAATTTCGCGACATTTTCAATTAACTCCCCTCCTAGATTTTCAATCACTGAGGATCAATACGAGAAATTCTACAAATCTCTTGGGCCTTGTTTCGTAGCAGCTGGCGACTACAATGCTAAGCATACGTTCTGGGGTTCGCGACTTATTACGCCTAAAGGTCGGGCGTTGTTCAACACAATTTCAAAAATGGGCTTGGATATAATTTCGAGTGGGGAGCCTACTTACTGGCCTACTGACTTACGAAAAATTCCGGACGTTATAGATTTTGGCGTCATAAAAAGTATTTCTAGGGAATTATTTCACATTGAAGCTTCCCTAGATCTCTCGTCCGATCACTCTCCTACGATCGTTACAATCTGTAGCCCACTGAGAAGCGCCTTACCTCACCTATATGTGAAAATGATAAATCGTGTTAATTGGCTGGGATTAAAAAAATATCTTAGTAGTCATTGCACGCAAAACGTTACGCTAAGAACACCCGGTGATATTGAATCTAACATTGCCAACCTTAACGAAAATATTAAACAGGCTGCTGAACATGCTACTATTTTCCATTCGCAAACAGGGTTTAATAGAATTTATTCAACGGATATTGAACGTCTCGTACACGAAAAAAGAAGAGCTGGAAGGGATTGGCAACAGTGTGCACACTTCTACCGAATATGTTTGTGAATTTAACAATCTACCAATTCTACCGAACAAGGCCTGAAATCTACCGAATATTGTTATTTAGTAATTTAAGTCGATATACATACATATGTATGTATGTGTAAATTGCCTATTTTGCTACATAGTTGTGCGGTCGCAGAGCGGTCATTTTCTGTCATAAAAATCATTAAAACAGAACAAAGAAATCAGTTAAAAACTGAAACTATAAGTAACCTAATATTTGCCAAAGAATTAGGCCGCGGAGATAAATATTTATTCCTCTCAATGATTTAATAATTTTTCACAAAAGTTTAAATTCATGAATGATGTATATTATTTTATATATGCATAGCATATCTATATAAAAAATAAGGGCAAATAACTCGGGATGACACTTTTTTTATTGTAAATGCTTTATTGTTTAATTTCCAATCACATGTGAAGTTTTTAAATGCGCTTTTGGACCCTGTTTAGTTTGATTCTCCTTGCACCTACCCTTTATATATAAGTACATATATTTTGTTATTTTTTATGTTGCTTTGAATTTTTACTTTTTATTTTTCTCTGAATAAAAAAAGTGTCCACCGAATTTTATTCAAATCTACTGATTTTTTGTCGATTCTACCGAATTAAAAAAAATAAGTGTGCACACTGATTGGCAACAGCACAGATCACCTCAACATAAAATACGACTTAAAGAGTGCACTAAACGAGAGTTGCTTGCATCTGAAAAAATGCATCTCTTAAAAATTATCTGGAAGGTCTTGATGTAACACCAGCATCTAATTACTCTTTGTGGTGCAATGCTAAAAAGCTTAAAACATTCGTTGAGCTTAAGCCACACCTCTACCGGAAGATGGGCAAGAAGCGATACTGAAAAAGGTAACATATTTGCTGAGCATTCAAAATCCGTATTTACCCCAAACACATGTACTGGTGTTGCTGATTTGCCGAGTGTAGTTGCTCTACCACCTCGACCCTTTAAATTAATATGTGTGATGATGCACAAAAATTAATTGCCGAACTCAACTCGAAGAAAGTTCCCGGTATTGATGGAATTAGTAACCAGATGCTGATTTCATTGCAATTAGAATCCTATTATTCATTTTTAATAACATTTTACGACTTGAGTATTATCCACACAGCTGGAAGCTTGCCAAGGTTAAAATGATTCAAAGCCAAGAAGAGATCTTACCAAGGCTGAGTCATATAGGTTAATAAGTTTACTGTCAACAATGTCAAAGCTCTTTGAAAAGCTACTCATGACAAAATTGTCTTAAATTTTAACTGATATTGGGTGCATACCGGACCATCAGTTTGGTCTTAGAAGTCAGCATAGCACCATTGAGCGAACGCATAGATTGATTCAATTTATAAGAAAAACATTTTAAGAAAAGAAGTATTGTTCTGCCCTGTTTATTGATGTTTCTCAGGCATTTTATAAAGTGTGGCATGAAGGCCTAATTTTAAAATTGAAGACATACTTAATCAACAAATTTGTGACAAAATGGCATCGATTTGTTAATGCATATTTTACAATAAAATAAATATATATTTTTGCATATTTTACTATAAATGTATATTTTTGATACATTTTTTAGTTTTTTCATGTTATAAATCTAATTCTGTTTTTTGTTATTAGTTGTAAAGTATTTAAAAGCTGCAGTTTTTACGACTGTGTAAGAACAAAAAAAGGGGAAAACGAGAAAAATTTACGATCGTATTTTTGTGATATTATTCGATATACCTTGGCTTAAGTCAAGAATACCAATACCATTGAAAATTAAAAAAATAGTATGGGATAATAGCCCTTTTAAACCAGTAACCCGCAAGCCATAGCACAATTTTGCGGATGAAAATCACATACATCCTTATGCTCTCTCATTTAGTCGTCACTGAGCAAGCGACGAATTAAGTTGTGCACGCATGTATTAATTTTTTCCTGGTTTTTTGTTTAGTTTTTTTGAGCACACGGAACGAAATTAGAGTTAAAATTTAATAAATTTGTAGAGCAAAAAAAAAAAATTAAATTATTATGGAAGCTAAGAAAAATTTCGTGATGAAAATGCTTTTCGCAATAGTCAATGCATTTTATGTTATGAAACATTAAAAAATAATAGGGAAAATAGTTTAAAAACGCATTTTAATAGTGTCCACGGAGCTGTGAATAAATTTAATTTTGAATTTATACACTAATTTGTTGAATGTTTATTAAATTTTTACTTTTTACTTAAGTTTTTATTAAATTGCTTATCTACAAAAAAAAAAATTCAAACAACTAATAACCACATCATGTATTTTATATTACAAAACTTTTCTTCAAGTGCAAGTTTATTTTACTCTAATTTTTTTTCACCAATACAAACATTTATTTTGCGGGACACTGTTTTAAACCCAAAAATTGTTGTGTAATTTTTTTCAGCGCTTTCTACTGCTTCCGCATAAATTTCATATGGATATAAAGTGTTTTTGAAAGCACCTTTGCGTGTTTCAGCTTTTAATGAAAAATATCAAATGATATGATACGGATACATCCTACAGTAACTAGATGGGGAACGTGGGAGAAGGCTGTCGGATACTAAATTTCTATTAATAAAATTAAAGAAATTATAAAATAAAATAACTTTTCCCCATTTATATTTTTACTGCATAGTTTATATACATAAAACGTGATTTTAAATGCATGAAAATCCTTTCCCTATTAATAAATATCACTTAGCTTATGTCCGACATTGGTTGGGCCTAATAATTAAATTTTAGATTTAAGATTTGAATACTTATTGTTAGTTCATTTTTCAAGGTACACTAAATAAAAAACATGCATTAAAAAAACACTGTTTCAGGTGGATGGTCACGATTAATTTTTCCATGATCTACCTAGAGATGAACGTTATAATAAATCCGCCAGCGAACGTCTTTTTTCAACTAGTGCTTATTTCGTGAATGGTAACACTCAGCTCATGTCTGATTTGATAGATAATTAGCTTTATCCTTCCGCTGAACGAATATGGTTGTGTATACGCTTGAACAACGCTGGGAAATATTGACTTGCAGAAGATGCCGATTTTGCCAAAAAAAAAAAATCATCTTTTTAGATGAAGCTTATTTTGATCTTGGCGGATATGTAAACAAGCAAAATTGTTGCATTTGGGGCACCCAAAACGAGTCACTGTTTGGTGCGGATTTTGGTCCAGAGGCATAATTGGGCCATTTTTTTTTCGAAAATGATGTTCACATAAATTGAAGAGGAGGATATTGGCAACATTTGGTTTCAACAGGACAGCGCTACGTGCCACACAGCCGAAACTACACTCGATCTTTTGCGCCCTGTTTTTGAAAAAAAATTAATCTGGCGGACTCTATATTAGCCGTTTGCAAAGCTGTACTAGTTTTTTGTGAGTATTTCAACAAGATAACTCACACATTAGGGGTTGGAAAAGAGCGGATTCGAATGTCAATAATTTGGAGTAGCAACCATAATCCCTTGATCTGAATATTATACCACATGCGCGGGGATTGCTTTCTCGCAAAGTGTACGAGTCCGGCACACACTATGAGACAAAATAAGCCTTAACTGAAAAAAAAAATAAAAAAATTTGGGCTGACATTTCACTGTCTTTAATTGAAAATAAATCGTATTTCTGTTGTCATGTCAAATAAAGGAAAATATTTTCATTACTAACTCTTTACGAAAACATTATAAAAAGCCTTAAAAATAAAAATAAGTTCTTGTTGAGCCTTCGAATTAATGACGTTGAACCTACTCAAGTGAGCCAAAATAAAAAAATTTCAAATACACATTAACTGCTAGTTTATAGAAGTCATGTGAAAGTTCTCGTCTGCCTATTAAATTGAAAACAAAAACAAAGCACTCAAAGCTTCTATAAACTGGCAGTAATTATAAATATTTCTTTTTTAAATCATTTATTAGTTATTATTAAAAATTATTTGTTTTTAATCATATGTTGTGCAAGATTTTACCATTTAAAAGTGTAATATAATTATAAGCTAAGCCAGTTTTCATAAAAATTTAGTTTATATGTAAAGAAAGTTGTGAACCTATTCAAGTGAGCGGCAGTGTATTTTACAATAATACATTAAAACTGGACTGCTGCACAAGGCATGAACTGTTTATTGTTATAAATCGAAAAATCTTAAAGTTTTGTAATAAATAATTACTTTAAATAAATAAATATATCTTTTGTCAACTAAAATGCAAATTAACTTGACATGATATAAAATTCTTCTAAGATCACAATTAATTGATATTAACAAAAAAAAAATGGTTTCTTCTTCTAATGTAGCTTAAAATGCATTAAGAGGTGTATTATTTAATTTTGTACATGCAAGTATTTATTTAATTTCACAATTTTAATTCATTTTACAATTTAGATGGCAATTAGTATTAAATATTAATAAATATTTATTTTAAGTAAATGTATGGAGATCATAATTGAACACTTAATATTTGAAGTAGTTTTGATCTCGTATCTACTCCTGATTTTTTTTGCTAATTTTATAATTATTAATTGTTCGTTTTATAATATTTAATTGTTGTTGTAGCGTTTTGCTTGAAGGCAATCTGGCTTTGTATCTGAGGGAGCTGAATCTTCGGGAGCTGAATCTGCGGGAGTATTTTCTTCGTCATTTTCAGGTGAAGCAATATAATGATTGATATCGTGTAGTGGAGCAAATTTTAATCCTTTTGTTAGGTCTACGGAGCGCACAAATCTTTTGGCATGTGAGGGTGCATTTTGTAAGCTACTTTCCTCTGGTTGTTCCACAGTTATCTGCTTTTCTTCTAGATCATCTGCATACCTGGTTGCTGTTTCAAGGGTGTCGGGCTCTTGTTGTTGTCCTTTTAAACTTTCATCGCCATTTTCAGTGGAATTGATGGCAGCGGCACTAGTATAATATGCTAGCGATAAAACAAATAATATAATGAGAAATTTCCGAGCGATCTTCATCTTTACACTTGTGATACGAGACTAAATTGAAATTGTACTGTGTTTTCAAATTTTATTCAAACCTTTTATATACTTTCTTCTTTTTGTTGAAATTAAATATTTATCCTCCATTTCAAAAGACTTTATTTTTAAGAAATAGCTGTGTATACCTGTAATTTATAATTCAGTAATATCTTTACTATTTTAGGTATGGTTTTCTTTTGAAGTAATTAGCGTCTGGTTATAGGCAAAAGAAAAAAAAGAATCTTTTGTATTCAAAACAGATTTTTGTTTTCTTTTTCATTTTTATCAAGGTCATGACCACTTCACTCTATTCAGTAAACCGGTAGAGAAAGAAACCCAAAGTATTTTCCTATTTAAGCTGAACAAATGCAGCAGGTATCCTAAATCAATGTGTGTGTTAGTGATAGTTTTCCACCTCTAAGGCCTAGGCCATAAATACCTATGTTGTGAGTTCATGCAGAAGAAGGTATTGGCCAATGTATTAAAAACAAAAGACTCATGAAGCAAATGTTAACAATTTACTTATGTAGTACTTTCATATGTACAGTTTGTCATGAAAGTGTTTTGACATAGTTAAAATCATTTTAAATTAAATTTGTTTTGTGCTTTGTTTTTGTTTTCAATTTAATAGGCAGACGAGAACTTTCACATGGCTTCTATAAACTAGCAGTTAATATGTATTTGAAAAATTTTTTTTTAGGCTCACTTGAGTAGGTTCAACGTCATTAATTCAAAGGCTCAACAAGAACTTATTTTTATTTTTAAGGCTTTTTATAATGTTTTCGTAAAGAGTTAGTAATGAAAATATTTTCCTTCATTTGACATGACATCAGAAATACGATTTGTTTTCAATTAAAGACAGTGAAATGTCAGACCAAATTTTTGGATTTTTTTTTCAATTAAGGCTTATTTTGTCTCATATTGTGTGCCGGACTCGTACACTTTGCGAGAAAGCAATCCCCGCGCATGTGGTATAATATTCAGATCAAGGGATTGTGGTTGCTACTCCAAATTATTGACATTCGAATCCGCTCTTTCCAACCCCTAATGTGTGGGTTATCTTGTTGAAATACCCACGGAATGGGTCAATCGATAGAGAAAATTGTAGAAACGCCCTTTCAAGTACAAAAAACTAGTACAGCTTTGCAAACGACTAATATAGGGTCCGCCAGATTACTTTTTTTCAAAAAACGGGGCGCAAAAGATCGAGTGTAGCCTCGGCTGTGTGGCACGTAGCGCTGTCCTGTTGAAACCAAATGTTGCCAATATCCTCTTCTTCTATTTATGTGAACAAAAATTCGTTCAACATGGCGATAACGATCGCCATTGACTGTAACCGCCACTCCTTGCTCATTTTGGAAAAAAAATATGGCCCAATTATGCCTCTGGACCAAAATCCGCACCAAACAGTGACTCGTTTTGGGTGCGTCGGCTTTTCGATGTATGCGTGCGGGTTTTCTGTGCCCCAAATGCGACAATTTTGCTTGTTTACATACCCGCCAAGATCAAAATGAGCTTCATCTGAAAAGATAATTTTTTTTTTGGCAAAATCGGCATCTTCTGCAAGTCAATATTTCGCAGCGTTGTTCAAGCGTATACACAACCATATTCGTTCAGCGGAAGGATAAAACTAATTATCTGTCAAATCAGACATGAGCTAAGTGTTACCATTCACGAAATAAGCACTAGTTGAAAAAAAAAACGTTCGATGGCGGACCCATTATAACGTTCATCTCTAGGTAGATCACGGAAAAATTAATCGTGACCATCCACCTGAAACAGTGTTTTTTTTAATGCATGTTTTTTATTTAGTGTACCTTTAAAAATGAACTAATAATAAGTATTCGAATCTTAAATTTAATTATTAGGCCCAACCAATGTCGGACATAAGTGATATTTATTAATATGGAAAGGACTTTCATGCATTTAAAATCACGTTTTATGTACATGAACTATGCACTAAAAATATAAATGGGGAAAAGTTATTTTATTTTAAAATTTCTTTAATTTTATTAATAGAAATTTAGTATCCGACAGCCTTCTCCCACGTTCCCCATCTAGTTACTGTAGGATGTATCCGTATCATATCATTTGATATTTTTCATTAAAAGCTGAAACACGCAAAGGTGCTTTCAAAAGCACTTTATATCCATATAAAATTTATGCGGAAGCAGTAGAAAGCGCTGAAAAAAATTACACAACAATTTTTGGGTTTAAAACAGTGTCCCGCAAAATAAATGTTTGTATTGGTGAAAAAAATTAGAGTAAAATAAACTTGCACTTGAAGAAAAGTTTTGTAATATAAAATACATGTGGTTATTAGTTGTTTGAATTTTTTTTTGTAGATAAGCAATTTAATAAAAACTTAAGTAAAACGTAAAAATTTAATAAACATTCAACAAATTAGTGTATAAATTCAAAATTAAATTTATTCACAGCTCCGTGGACACTATTAAAATGCGTTTTTAAACTATTTTCCCTATTATTTTTTAATGTTTCATAACATAAAATGCATTGACTATTGCGAAAAGCATTTTCATCACGAAATTTTTCTTAGCTTCCATAATAATTTAATTTTTTTTTTTGTTATTAAATTTTGTTTTATTAAATTTTAACTCTAATTTCGTTCCGTGTGCTCAAAAAAACTAAACAAAAAACCAGGACAAAATTAATATATGCGGTCACAACTTAATTCGTCGCTTGCTCAGTGACGACTAAATGAGAGAGCATAAGGATGTATGTGATTTTCATCCGCAAAATTGTGCTATGGCTTGCGGGTTACTGGTTTAAAAGGGCTATTACCCCGTACTATTTTTTTAATTTTCAATGGTATTGGTATTCTTGACTTAACCCAAGGTATATCGAATAATATCACAAAAAATACGATCGTAAATTTTTCTCGTTTTCCCCTTTTTTTGTTCTTACACAGTCGTAAAAACTGCAGCTTTTAAATACTTTACAACTAATAACAAAAAACAGAATTAGATTTATAACATGAAAAAACTAAAAAATGTATCAAAAGTATACATTTATAGTAAAATATGCAAAAATATGTATTTATTTTATTGTAAAATATGCATTAAAAAATCGATGCCATTTTGTCACAAATTTGTTGATTAAGTATGTCTTCAATCAATCTTAAAATTAGGCCTTCATGCCACACTTTATAAAATGCCTGAGAAACATCAATAAACAGGGCAGAACAATACTTCTTTTCTTAAAATGTTTTTCTTATAAATTGAACCAATCTATGCGTTCGCTCAATGGTGCTATGCCGACTTCTAAAACCAATTTGATGGTCCGGTATGCACCCAATATCAGTTAAAATTTAAGACAATTTTGTCATGAGTAGCTTTTCAAAGAGCTTTGACATTGTTGACAGTAAACTTATTAACCTATATGACTCAGCCTTGGTAAGATCTCTTCTTGGCTTTGAATCATTTTAACCTTGGCAAGCTTCCAGCTGTGTGGATAATACTCAAGTCGTAAAATGTTATTAAAAATGAATAATAGGATTCTAATTGCAATGAAATCAGCATCTGGTTACTAATTCCATCAATACCGGGAACTTTCTTCGAGTTGAGTTCGGCAATTAATTTTTGTGCATCATCACACATATTAATTTAAAGGGTCGAGGTGGTAGAGCAACTACACTCGGCAAATCAGCAACACCAGTACATGTGTTTGGGGTAAATACGGATTTTGAATGCTCAGCAAATATGTTACCTTTTTCAGTATCGCTTCTTGCCCATCTTCCGGTAGAGGTGTGGCTTAAGCTCAACGAATGTTTTAAGCTTTTTAGCATTGCACCACAAAGAGTAATTAGATGCTGGTGTTACATCAAGACCTTCCAGATAATTTTTAAGAGATGCATTTTTTCAGATGCAAGCAACTCTCGTTTAGTGCACTCTTTAAGTCGTATTTTATGTTGAGGTGATCTGTGCTGTTGCCAATCAGTGTGCACACTTATTTTTTTTAATTCGGTAGAATCGACAAAAAATCAGTAGATTTGAATAAAATTCGGTGGACACTTTTTTTATTCAGAGAAAAATAAAAAGTAAAAATTCAAAGCAACATAAAAAATAACAAAATATATGTACTTATATATAAAGGGTAGGTGCAAGGAGAATCAAACTAAACAGGGTCCAAAAGCGCATTTAAAAACTTCACATGTGATTGGAAATTAAACAATAAAGCATTTACAATAAAAAAAGTGTCATCCCGAGTTATTTGCCCTTATTTTTTATATAGATATGCTATGCATATATAAAATAATATACATCATTCATGAATTTAAACTTTTGTGAAAAATTATTAAATCATTGAGAGGAATAAATATTTATCTCCGCGGCCTAATTCTTTGGCAAATATTAGGTTACTTATAGTTTCAGTTTTTAACTGATTTCTTTGTTCTGTTTTAATGATTTTTATGACAGAAAATGACCGCTCTGCGACCGCACAACTATGTAGCAAAATAGGCAATTTACACATACATACATATGTATGTATATCGACTTAAATTACTAAATAACAATATTCGGTAGATTTCAGGCCTTGTTCGGTAGAATTGGTAGATTGTTAAATTCACAAACATATTCGGTAGAAGTGTGCACACTGTTGCCAATCCCTTCCAGCTCTTCTTTTTTCATGTACGAGACGTTCAATATCCGTTGAATAAATTCTATTAAACCCTGTTTGCGAATGGAAAATAGTAGCATGTTCAGCAGCCTGTTTAATATTTTCATTAAGGTTGGCAATGTTAGATTCAATATCAGCGGGTGTTCTTAGCGTAACGTTTTCCGTGCAATGACTACTAAGATATTTTTTTAATCCCAGCCAATTAACACGATTTATCATCTTCACATTTTCGTACTACTAAAACCCTGTTCAGACTATTATACAAGTATTAATACTTTCATCACATTTTACGATACAGAAATCTAAATACATTCGTTGCGACTGTCAAAAAAATCTAACGTAAAATCACATATTGTGTTCAGACCATCACACTTCAAATCAAATGTATAATACAATTAGAAAACAAAACAGCTGTTCAATGAAAATGTCTGTACTATTCATTTACTAGCGGCGGCAAAACGGTTTCATGCAGGCGGGGACGTGCCGACACTTGAAAAAATTCAGCAGTTAAAAATATTCTATGTAAATAACAGAAAGAAATTTAAGAAAAGATATTACAAAAACGTTAAAAAATTACGTAACGAAATATAATTCCATACGATTCACTTATTCAAAATTTTGAGCCGATATACATACGACAAAACATTACATCAATGACGACATGCTATTGGCGGCGAAACAGCCGACTTGGAAGTTTGGTTTGTGTGAAAACGCAACCCTGATCTAATGAAAAGTATTATCGTTTAGAAAATTTTCTAAAAACGAAAAAGTCTTATGGGATGTCATAATTTGTATCGTATTATTTGCCACTTTGATGATATTTTGCGTTCAGACTATCACACTTGCACGTATTATTTGAATTTTTGACAAGTATAAATACAAAGTATAATAGTCTGAACGCGGCTTAACTTATTAACACCGAAATTAATTTAATTGATTGGCAACACTTGATTATTTTGATTCTTCTTTGACTTTCTTATTTCATTTGTCAACTTTCAAATCAATTACAGTTTTACTTGCAGAGGTATTTACATATGTATGTATGTATATATTATTTTAGTAGCTACATATGTAAATGAATCGGCAGTAACACACGAAAAGGAAAATTAAAGAACTAAAAGAAATACGCCAGACGATGAAATTAGTGCTTATTGTAGCATTTGTAAGCTAATATTTTCAGTAAAATTTTAAGGAGTTTCAATGATAAAGAAACGAGCAAATTCAAAAAAGCGAGAATTTTTTTTAAAGTTTTCTCTCCAAACATTTTAAAGGGGAATAATGCAAAAATTTAAAAATACTTACTGTTCTGTTTGTTTAAGGTTTTATGAGTCTAGATTTTACAAAATTTTAATTAATGTGTTATTGTTGATTTTGATGACTAAAAATTATAAACGAATTTGTTTGAATTGCAAAATTTTTGTATTATTTGTTAGAAATGTCCCGGATTGGAAATTTCAAACGGTGGCGAGTCTACTTTTTGCCCTTTTCACAATGTACAATTAAAAGCTAACAGGGACTTTAACGGCAACTTTTGTATGAAGAAGTGTCAGTTAAGGTTCATGTCGTTGATAGTTTGCACAAGATTTTCAATAGTGGCTTCAAGGCGACTGAAATTAAAGCTTGTGTTAGCATTTGTTGAATTACTTGGTGGGGACACTTTCTGCGCGGGAATAGAATTTGTCTTGGCAGCATCGGCATACGATGCACGGGAAGTAACTGGTTGCCTCATTTGCGCAAAAGTGGCGGAGAAATCGTTTGTTGTTTGAACTACAGCTAATTTAGGCTGAGTTTATCTGGCATTTTTTGTGTGTCATTTGCCCAAAAAAGCGTAACCAACTAATTACTAATGAAAAACTGTTTGATTAAGACATATATTTATTGATTTAAACAGTTTCCAATCATGTTGGATTCTATAAAATTCTCTATTAGTTATGTAGTTAATGAATACGCGTCTGAATCAAACTGTTTTGCATTAGCAATTAGTGGTTACGATCTTTTTACGCTTGTGTGGCACATGTCACACAGATGGAAACCAGGCCTTAGGTTTTTGACCCATAGCCTGCTTAACGAAAGAATATACACGGCATCCTCTATAGTTAGCGGTGTGATTACCTCCACAATTACTAAATTTTTTTCTGCTTGATCTTTTGGTTTAGTATATTTAGCAGTACCTTGCAATTCACCGCAGATAACACACACTGTAGGTAAATTGCAGTAAGCTTTTGTATGACCATATTCTTGCCAATTATGGCACTGCACGGGACCTGAACGCTTATTCGACTGTGATTTTTATGTATAAGAGGCATTTTAGGCTGTAAATTGGATGAGTCTCGTTTTTTCAGCTGTATATCATTCGGCTCCAGTTCAACACGAAATAGGGGCTGGGGTACCTTTTTTCTGTTTATTATGTTACATACATTTTTTACCTTAAATCCCTGGAGGACGAGTTCATCTTTTATTTCTTCGGGAACAACGTATGAATCTATGCCCTTCAATACGATCTGCAGGCCTTTAGCACTCTTAACCCGCCATTGGTGTCCTATTGGTATGTGAGACCGGGTGTGTTAAAAAATTCGAATAACATTATTCCCTGTTATTATTGTTGGTTGCAATTTCGAGTAGCTGCCTCATTGCACATCCCCTACTATTAGTTAATGACGAAACTGCTTCGTGAGCATACTTTGTGTACTTTTTTTTACTAACCTGGTACATGAGACCGTGTGTCACCGTGTATGTGAATAAAATAACCAAGTTACATTTTTCATTATTTTTTTTTTAATATTTTTTATTTATTTTGTAAAAGTTCCTAATGTCGAAAGACTAAAAAACATTCAGGTCTATTCGAGAATACGCGCTTCACTTCTTCATCGTCGAACGTTCACTTTCGACAGTTCGACGTCGACAGATTCTAAAATACGTGCGAAGAAATATCGTTTTCAGTAATCGATATTATGTTATCTCTTATAAAAACATCAACAACATTGAAAACAGCTGACTTGTATGCAGAAAAAGTTGAAAACAAAAAGGGAGTTAAGAAGTAATTTAAAGAAATAATTAATAAAAAACTTAACAGTACAAGTGCTAAGTAAAATAAAAAAAACAATAAACAGTAAAAGTAAAATTAGTTACTTCTTTTATTTGTTTTAAAAACGTGTTTACATCTTTGAAGAATTTAAAAAAACTGAATTGTCTTGTAGAGCCTGGCCGAACGCCATTAAAACTTAATTAACAGTGGTAGACACCATACAAACACTTCGTATCTCTTTTTTCTTTATTTATTTAAACTAAACGCGCTAAAATTGGCATCGAACGAATGTGACATTGTTCATGGTGACGAAGTATTTTGAATACCTCCAAAGTGAAAGAAAACATGATTTCTATCACTCATCTCCAACGTAGTATTTTAGAATAGCAAAAAGTGAAAGATGCACGTATTTGTGGTGTAAGTGACTTCCCGAATAGACCTGATTATCTTCCTTTATAAATATGTGATTTTTTATTTTTTTCTTAATTTTGAAAAATGTATTACTAAAATCGCTGTTGTTCTTAATGCTCCAATAAAACAATTTTTTTAATGTTAATATTGAAATAAAAGAGCTTAAATTGATTAAATATCTTTGCTTTATTCTCAAAGAGCATAAATAAAAAATAAAAAAACAAAATATTAATAACAAATTTGGAAAAATCTTCAGTGTAAAATTCCGGTACATGAGACCGGCATCACCATTGATCAAAGTCAAATTTGCGTCACCATTGGTGGGTTAATGAAGCACTACTATTTGACATTGGACAAAGCGAAGTTGATCGCTGACGAAAAATTGGCCTTGCCGTTAAAAAAAAGACTCATCAGATTTTTTATATCTATTGTTTTCATTAAGAGCTTCAGAAGTCACAGCAAAATAGGCATTTCTGCCGTTATAACTCACTTCACAATTATTTGCTTTTGAGAGTATTCCTCAAGGGAACTTTGTTTGTGATTTTTGTTTGCATTTTTTGTTTGTTTTTGTTATTTCTACTATGTAAAAAATATTAGCAAAGCAAATAAAGCTTATTTATCAGTCAGTAGGTCCGTTTGTTTACTTTTCCAGTAAAATCCAGTAGTTGAGTAAATTTTGGGTGATTTGAACATTTTACTCTCAAGAATGTCTCTTGCACAAAAAAGTACGCGAACGGAAAAATTGCAAAAATTTGCAGATTAATCAAAACAGCTGATAATATTGTTGTATGTTTTTGTTGTTTTTGAAACCCATCAAATACATATTTTTGGTGATTGATGCATACATTTTTATAATTATAAATTTGAAGCGATATATACATACATATTTCTAAAATAGAAGTTGTGTGAAAGCTTTAGCTTGTATTTGGTTTTTAGTTTTATTTTTTCTGGGTAAACGGCATGGGAAAATACATCAATATTTGATTTCTGATAGTCGGTACCCTGAGTAGTATGCAGAAATAAGTATTCACATATACATAAACCTTACATCTCTAAAAAACTAAAGTAAATAACACAATTAAATTAAATTTGAAAACTGGTATGTTTAACGATTATTATTATTTAATTTGTTTCATCTTGAACATAAAAATTTTTAGATTTGTTTTGTTAAACTTTTACTTCAACCTTTCTTCTTTTAAATGTTTTTATTAAAAAAATTATACTTTGTATTTGCTTACTTTTGTTTATTTTATTGAATCATAGGTTTTTCTCGTCTGCTGGATTTTACTGGCAAAAATCAGACCAGTAAAGATTTGCAGATTCTCAGTCAACAACTGTCAATTTACTCTCTCAATTGGCACTCTCTTTTGCAATTTTTGTGTGTAAACGAACGCATTTCAGTAAAATTCAGTACAAATTTGCACAAAATTGCACAAATTTTGGGGTAAACAAACGGACCTAGTATGTACCTATTACGAATAATATGTACTACGAATATTTTTTTGTATAATTTTATAATCGTCTGTTCACTATGAAGGTACAACGAGAACTTAACTCACACGCAAATATATTGAAATTATTATTTTTTATTTTTATGTATGTTCGCTTACTTATTACTATTATTTATTCACTCAATTGCTTATAACTTTGTAATTTTTCGATAGATTTTCTTCTGGTCGGTCTTAGTTCTTACGTAAAAGTATCATCTTTACGCACATGTATGAGCAGAAACCAGACGATTATTTTTTAACGATTAGTACTTTTCTGTCGCCATAGAATCACTGTAAAATATAATTTTTTGAAAATGTGTCTTATTTTCATCGATATATCTTAAACCGCTTTATCAATCAAATCGATTATACATGTTTACTCGTCATCTCAATACCTTGCATTTGAATACCAAGAATGACCCAATCGGACATTTCTAGCTCGAGATACAATTTGTCCAGTGAGAAAAGGTCGAACAAATTAAAAAATTACAATATCTCAAAAAGCGTTCCATAACAAAAAATTTAACCTTTATTTTCTGATTCAGCGGAAGAAAATACATAAGGAAAATCAGCTCTCATCAAATGAACAGAAAAAATATAATTTTGTAAACTAGTGAAATTAGAGGCAATTTATTTTAGTTTTTATTTGAAATAAGATAATAGATAATAACAGTGTTTGGTCCCAGTAATTTTCATTGCAAGTAAGGCTTCTTTTAATATAAATAAACTAAATATTAAAACAAAAAATAAAATAAAGACTTAAAACTAAATCTTAAACTAAAAGCTTAAACTACGATTTAAAAAGTTAAGAAAGATTACATTATTGTTAAGCAAAATAATAGTTCAGCATACCTACGTAAAGTGATATAACTTCGTGCTAACCTGAAGAGAAAAGGAAAAAACCCAAAAATGAATTTTAGTTAATTTTAATTATTGTTCGAACTTCATTTGTTTTTATATTTATGATTTGATCAGGATAAAGTTCGTATCGCCACCACACACAGTGGACCAAATACAATAGAATGCTGATGATGAAGGTTTAGTGGTCTGCGAAAACAGCTAGTTGTTCCGTTCAACTATGTGCTTGTCAGAATATTTACAACTAACTTTGGTGTTATTTGTCCATTAATAATTATCACATCTACTTTGGCTTACAAACCGATACGAACTTTATCCTAAATATTTTGAATAGGGTATAGATCTGGACCTTGATATGGACTATCCACAAATTTACCGCAATTCAAAAGACACAATGTTCTTACCAAAAGTGCCTCATGCTTGAGGTCATTACATTAATAAAATTTAAAACTATCATATGACTATTTGTTCACTTAAATTTATGTAAAATGAAATCTATAACAAAAAATTTCATAATGAAAAAAAGGACAAAGTTATTTACAATGAAAGTCACAATCTAAAACGATTTTAAATATGTCAAAATATTTTCTTGACAAACTGTATACAATTTATTACTTTAAAAATATATACCGGCGACTACTGGATTAATTTTACATAAATCTTTTTAACAGTAAACCAATGAATACGACTAATTAAGTTTATCTTGCTTGTGATCACAAGGGGTTGATTTAGGATACCTGATGCATTTGTTCAGCTTAAATAGGAAAATACTTTGGGTTTCTTTCTCTACCGGTTTACTGAATAGAGTGAACTGGTCATGACCTTGATAAAAATTAAAAAGAAAACAAAAATCTGTTTTAAATACAAAAGATTCTTTTTTTTTTTGCCTAGAACCAGACGCTAATTACTTCAAAAGAAAACCATACCTAAAATAGTAAAGATATTACTGAATTATAAATTACAGGTATACACAGCTATTTCTTAAAAATAAAGTGTTTTGAAATGGAGGATAAATATTTAATTTCACCAAAAAGAAGAAAGTATATAAAAGGTTTGAATAAAATGTGAAAAGACAGTACAATTTCAATTTAGTCTCGTATCACAAGTGTTAAGATGAAGATCGCTCGGAAATTTCACATTATATTTTTTGTTTTAACGCTAGTATATTATACTAGTGCCGCTGCCATCAATTCCACTGAAAATGGCGATGAAAGTTTAAAAGAAAAACAACAACAGCCCGACACCCTTGAAACAGCAACCAGGTATGCAGATGATCTAGAAGAAAAGCAGATAACTGTGGAACAACCAGAGGAAAGTAGCTTACAAAATGCACCTTCACATGCCAAGAGATTTGTGCGCTCCGTAGACCTAACAAAAGGGTTAAAATTTGCTCCACTACACGATATCAATCATTATATTGCTTCAGCTGAAAATGATGAAGAAAATACTCCCGAGGATTCAGCTCCCGAAGATTCAGCTCCCTCAGATATAAAGCCAGATTGCCTTCAAGCAAAACGCTACAACAACAATTAAATATTATAAAACGAACAATTAAATATTATAAAATTAGTAAAAAAAATCAGGAGTAGACACGAGATCAAAACTAGATCAAATGTTAAGTGTTCAATTATGATCTAAATATTTTTAAAATAAATATTTATTATTATTTAATACTAATTGCCATCTAAATTGCAAATATATGTATACATATACAAAATTAATTAATACATCTCTTAATCAATTTCAAGCTACATAACATAGTGTCCACATCTGATGATTTTATATCATAACTTGTAATATGACGCCGGCAGAGCAATTGTCATTTTTTCATTAATATCAACACATAGGGGTAGACGTTGATGATTTTATATCATGATGCATCACTTTTTGTTTGCCATCGTAAAGGTAAGTTTTAAAATATTTTTGTTTGAATCTTACTACTGAAATGTTTTGAATTTTTGGCTTCTTTTATTTTAATATTTAGAACATAATGAATACAAAGAAGAAACAACTGAGTCTTTTGGTTGCTTTAAAGCAAGTAAGTGACTTAATGGAGATTTCCGATGAAGTGTTAGGAAGGAGTAGAAATATGTGGGTCAATCCGTTTTTGGCAAAACGAGAAATCCATTGCTTGGAAGCACACATTTTGAAGGATATTTTGTGGGAGGAAAAGGAATACCTAAACTTCTGTCGTTTCAATATTAATGACTTTGAGAAAGTACTTAAACTGGTAAGTTTATATAATATGTTCCATATGAAAGAGGTTTCAAAAATGTATGTTTTAAATTTACAAATTTTAATGCTAAATTTTTTACATGCGATATGTAGGTTAACTCCCAAATTGAAAAACAAGACACAGTGATGAGGTTTGCCATAAGCTCACGAATTCGTTTGGCAATTACTTTGTGTTACTTGGGCACTGGAGACTCGTTCAGGTCATTGAAATTTCACACTCGTGTTTAGAGAAAAACAGTAAGCCAATTCATACCAGAAGTGCTCAAAGCACTTGTTGAATCATTACAAAATGACTATTTACAGGTGAGACTTATAAACAAATCATTTTTTGGTAATTTAAATTTTGTCTTTCAAAGTCATCTTTAAAACCTCTACGCTCTACAATTCTTTGAAGGAGGGGAGGCTTAAAATACCAAGCGATAGGCCTCTAAAAGGGCAATTATTAAAAACACCATATTTTTTTATATACTAGATGACATTTTCTGGTTAGATCTCTAAACTGCACAAGAAATCTTTAATTATAGATTAAGCCTAACGAGAATGCCAGTTGAGATGCCAATTGAGGTACAAATTGAAACGTGTGATTTGTTGGTGCACACATGTTGTATTCTATATAACTACCTATGCAAAGGCTTGGCCGAAACTCCACAATTGGAAGGAATAACATCAAATCTACCACAATGACGTCAATCTCCACCCAAGCCCATGATACAATTAGATTTGCCAATGAAGTGAGGGAAAATGTAACTAAGTATCTTGTAACAGATGCGGATGTATCATTCCAATGGCGTAAAATTAAAAAAACAGCTCGCTAATCCTGTTAGTGTGACAATTGATTGAATCAAATAAAGATTCCATGGACCCTGAAGTCATTAAAAGGAATATTATTTTATTTTTAAATCAATTAAATTAATAAATTACTGTGAATTGAATTCTTTTTATTATTTAGCTGGTGAGGCCTATATTGTTTTATGTCAATAAAAACTCAATTTTTATTACATATTTTTCCCGACGTTTCGTGAATTTTATGTTCACTTCTTCAGGGGATTTTGTCTGTTTTATTAAAATTTAAAAAAAAAATTAACATCAAAAGTGTATAGAAAATAATATACATAATATGATAAACTTACTAACAATCGAGTTGTGTTGTTCTTAAAACATCAAAAATAAAAAAATATACAAGTTTACTTGAACTAAAAATTACAATATTAAGAAAGATGGCTTTAGCTGTTCCTTAGTATCACACTGTAAATGGCGCTTAAATTGTCAGTATCTTCTTTTTTGTTCATTGTTTTCATTATTTTCTGTTGTATTCGTAAGCTTTCTGTTTTGAAATGTTTTCTTGTATTGTTTTCTACATTTAGAATTTTCTATTATATGTTTAGATAATGCCGTGCTTTCGTTGTTTTTATTTATGTCTGCTTTATGTTCCTTCATTCTAGTTAGTAAATTTCTTTTTGTTGTGCCAATATAGACAAGATCACAGCTGTTTGCATTATCTCCTTTACATGGTATTTCATACACCACATTATTTTGCTGTAGTTTGTCGACAGGTGTTTTTGTGTTAGTGAAAATGGTACTCAATGTTTTATTAGCTTTATATGCTAAGGCAGTGTTGTTGTTGTTTATTGTATATTGTATGTTTCTATTATCAGTTAAGCCTGGTATGTAATTATTTGACGCTGTAGTACTGTTTATTATCATTAGGGTTGCCATTTCTATTGTTTTGTGAGTGTTTTTGGGAATTTATTAGAGTTTTTATTAAATATTATCTATTAATATTTTAGTGATTTTTTGTATGTTGCGTGGGTGAAATTGTTCGTCACTTATATCCAAGACTCTATGTATGAGATTCCTTGCCGTGTTGATTATTTGGAACTTCGGTTGAGTTGCATTAAAGTTTATAATTCTTCCTGATGAAGCATTTTTTGTGTACCAATCAAATAATATTTTATTGTCCAATCTGTGTAGTGTGGTGTCAAGATACGATATTTTCCTTTCCTTTTCTATTTCGATAGTAAATTTAATTTTAGGATGATATGAATTTAATGAGTTCAAAATCTCGTTTTTATTATTGATGTTGATCACCGCCAAAATATCGTCTACGTATTTAGTTACGTATTTTATGTAAATATTTTTGCTGCTTAGCTCGGCTATTGCTTTGTCTAATAAATTGTCTAAAACGATATCAGCAATATTTGGAGAGAGGGGATTCCCCATGGGCATACCAAAAATTTGATTGTATATATTGTTGTTGTAAATAAAATAATTGTTGTCGTAGAGGCAAAATTTGAGTATATCAAGAAATTTTGGTTTTTGTAGTACTGTGTGGGTTTTAATGGAGTTCCATTTGTCCATTATAATATTAATGGCTGTGTGTGTGGGAATATTCGTGAATAGGGAAATAACATCAAAAGACACCAAGGAATCATTGGAGTCTATTTGCAAATTTTTAAGTTTATTTTTTAGTTCAGCTGAGTTTTTAGTGTTATATTTTTCCGATACAATATTTTTAAGTATTCTTCCTAAATATTTGCTGAGTTGGTAACAAGGGACTTTGAAAGAAGATACTATTGGTCTCAATGGTGTACCTTCCTTATGTATTTTGGGTAATCCGTAAATTCTGGGAGCGGAACAAATGAGCATGTTTTTGAGACTGTAATCTATGTACTCTTTTTTGTGTAAATCATTTACTATGGTGTTGTTAATTTTAATTAATTTATCGGTGGGATCCGTCCTAATAATCCTGTAGGTATTCTTATCTTCTAGTATATTTTCCATTTTACTTTGGTATTCCTCTTTGTATAGTGCAACTGTTTTATTCCCTTTATCAGACTGCGTTATTATTATGTTTTGGTTTTTTTTTGTTTTGGTTTTGGTTTTTAAAAATTTTTTTGTTTTTTCAAAAATTGTGAGAATAAGTTTTTCCCTCTGTGTGTTTTTCAACCTCCTTTTAAAAAATGTAATTTTGTTTGCGAGTCTAGTTCTGGCCACTTCTTTTTCTTAGTCATCACTATTATTATTATTTCGCCCTAAATTTTGGATGCATTGCTCAACATCTGCTATTACTTGCAGTGGTGAAAAATTGCGACGATCCACCGGTAAAGCAAACTTTTTCCCTAAGGACAAAATCCATTGGCTTTCCCATGGTATTTCAATATCAGTTTTGTTTTCAAACCAGTGTTTATTGAATTTTGTGCCCAGTTTTCTTTTAGAGCATTTAATTTTTGGTTTTGTTTTTCTTTAGTGTTCGTTGTTATGTGTTTTGCTCTTTCTGTTTGATGCTTCATGAAAGTTGAAAAGTTAGCAGTAGTCACAAAATTTTGTATACCTTTTTTCAGGCGGTAGAGTTTCCTTCTTTTTGGATGCCACACTATTAAGGGAAAACTTGACAAAATAGAACGAAACTTTCATAATAAGTTAATGAATTTACTAATATCACAACCAAATGTTGATATCAAAATAATTAGAAGGAAACTCTACCGCCGAATTATTTGTTCCAATTTTAATTTATGTAAAAAAACTGTATAGAATGAAAATTATCTATATAAAGTAAAATTTTTAAAAAATTTTGTTAGATTTATTTTTTTATATTTAAATTTGTTATTTTCAGTTAAATTTATTTTTATATACTGTAAAAAAATTTGTCTGATTTTTTTTTAAATTTTTTCTACAAATTATTTTATAGATATAAAATATATTTTATTTTTTTTAAAGATTTTTATTTGCGGTTTTCAAACTTATTATGTTTGTATGTATATTGTGATTCTCAATATAGTATTAAGAGTCTTACTATAAACATACGGAGTTTGTTAGCTAAATTAAAAAAATTTTTGGGTTGAAGTCTACTGACGAGCGGGAACGAAATGCTTAACCATAAAAACAAGCCAATTTTTGAAAGTAAAAAAAATAGTTGAACCTTTCATTTGATTCAGTTTTTTTTTTCAAATAAAACTTTTACTAATTTTTAAAAAAAAATTTTAAAAATTGTTATTGATTCAGCTAATTTATTTTCTGATAATACGAAAAATTTTAGTGAATGTGTTTGTAAATAATAAAAAAAAAACTTGCTGAATAATACAAAAAAATCTGCAAAAATGTTTATCTGTTCCTATTAATACATTTGACTAAAAATATTTTGAGTTTCAGTTAGCTTTTTTCTCTAATGCCATAATAAGTTAACTAAAAATATTTTTTTTTTATTTCCGTTAAATTTTTACAAAATTGTTATCAGAATCACACAAAAATTTACTGATTCAATGAATTTGGTTACTGAAAATGAAATTTAGTTTTTTCTGTGTAGTATACATGCATAATGGAAAATAATTTATTTATTAAGATTACTTATTTAAAAATAATGCATAATGAAAAATAATTTATTAATTTAATTGATTTAAAAATAAAATAATATTCCTTTTAATGACTTCAGGGTCCATGGAATCTTGATTTGATTCAATCAATTGTCACACTAACAGGATTAGCGAGCTGTTTTTTTAATTTTACGCCATTGGAATGATACATCCGCATCTGTTACTTAGATACTTAGTTACAGTTTCCCTCACTTCATTGGCAAATCTAATTGTATCATGGGCTTGGGTGGAGATTGACGTCATTGTGGTAGATTTGATGTTATTCCTTCCAATTGTGGAGTTTCGGCCAAGCCTTTGCATAGGTAGTTATATAGAATACAACATGTGTGCACCAACAAATCACACGTTTCAATTTGTACCTCAATTGGCACCTCAACTGGCATTCTCGCTAGGCTTAATCTATAATTAAAGATTTCTTGTGCAGTTGAGAGAGCAGAACTGCGGTTGTGAGCCTTCATTTCGTGGCGATCTAACCCGAAAATGTCATCTAGTATATAAAAAAATATGGTGTTTTTAATAATTGCCCTTTTAGAGGCCTATCGCTTGCTATTTTAAGCCTCCCCTCCTTCAAAGAATTGTAGAGCGTAGAGTTTTTGAAGATGATTTTGAAAGACAAAAATTAAATTTCCAAAAAATGATTTGTTTATAAGTCTTACCTGTAAATAGTCATTTTGTAATGATTCAACAAGTGCTTTAAGCACTTCTGGTATGAATTGGCTTACTGTTTTTTTCTAAACACGAGTGTGAAATTTCAATGACCTGGACGAGTCTCCAGTGCCCAAGTAACACAAAGTGATTGCCAAACGAATTCGTGAGCTTATGGCAAACCTCATCACTGTGTCTTGTTTTTCAATTTGGGAGTTAACCTACATATCGCATGTAAAAAATTTAGCATTAAAATTTGTAAATTTCAAACATACATTTTTAAAAACTCTTTCATATGGAACATATTATATAAACTTACCAGTTTAAGTACTTTCTCAAAGTCATTAATATTGAAACGACAGAAGTTTAGGTATTCCTTTTCCTCCCACAAAATATCCTTCAAAATGTGTGCTTCCAAGCAATGGATTTCTTGTTTTGCCAAAAACGGATTGACCCACATATTTCTACTCCTTCCTAACACTTCATCGGAAATCTCCATTAAGTCACTTACTTGCTTTAAAGCAACCAAAAGATTCAGTTGTTTCTTCTTTGTATTCATTACGTTCTAAATATTAAAATAAAAGATACCAAAAATTCAAAACATTTCAGTAGTAAAATTCAAACAAAAATATTTTAAAACTTACCTTTACGATGGCAAACAAAAAGTGATGCATCATGATATAAAATCATCAAAGTCTACCCCTTTGTGTTGATATTAATGAAAAAATGACAATTGCTCTTCCGGCGTCATATTACAAGTTATGATATAAAATCATCAGATGTGGACACTATGTTATGTAGCTTGAAATTGATTAAGAGATGTATTAATTAATTTTGTATATGTATACATATATTTGCAATATAGATGGCAATTAGTATTAAATATTAATAAATATTTAGTTTAAAAATATTTAGATCATAATTGAACACTTAACATTTGATCTAGTTTTGATCTCGTGTCTACTCCTGATTTTTTTTTACTAATTTTATAATATTTAATTGTTCGTTTTATAATATTTAATTGATGTTGTAGCGTTGTGCTTGAAGGCAATCTGGCTTTATATCTGAGGGAGCTGAATCTTCGTTAGCTGAATCTTCGGGAGTATTTTCTTCATCATTTCAGGTGAAGCATTATAATGATTGATATCGTGTAGTGGAGCAAATTTTAACCCTTTTGTTAGGTCTACGGAGCGCACAAATCTTTTGGCATGTGGGGGTGCATTTTGTAAACCACTTTGCTCTGGTTGTTCCACAGTTATCTGCTTTTCTGCTAGATCATCTGCATACCTGGTTGCTGTTTCAAGGGTGTCGGGCTGTTGTTGTTTTTCTTTTAAGCTTTCATCGCCATTTTCAGTGGAATTGATGGCAGCGGCACTAGTATAATATACTAGCGTTAAAACAAAAAATATAATGTGAAATTTCCGAGCGATCTTCATCTTAACACTTGTGATACGAGACTAAATTGAAATTGTACTGTGTTTTCAAATTTTATTCAAACCTTTTATATACTTTCTTCTTTTTGGTGAAATTAAATATTTATCCTTCATTTCAAAACACTTTATTTTTAAGAAATAGCTGTGTATACCTGTAATTTATAATTCAGTAATATCTTTACTATTTTAGGTATGGTTTTCTTTTGAAGTAATTAGCGTCTGGTTGTAGGCAAAAAAAAAAGAATCTTTTGTATTCAAAACATATTTTTGTTTTCTTTTTCATTTTTATCCAGGTCATGACCAGTTCACTCTATTCAGTAAACCGGTAGAGAAAGAAACCCAAAGTATTTTCCTATTTAAGCTGAACAAATGCAGCAGGTATCCTTAATCAACCTCTTGTGATCACAAGCAAGATAAACTAAATTAGTCGTATTGATTGGTTTACTGTTCAAAAGATTTATGCAAAATTAATCCAGTAGTCGCCGGTATATATTTTTAAAGTAATAAATTGTATACAGTTTGTCAAGAAAATATTTTGACATATTTAAAATCGTTTTAGATTGTGACTTTCATTGTAAATAACTTTTTCCTTTTTTTCATTATGAAATTTTTTGTTATAGATTTCATTTTACATAAATTTAAGTGAACAAATAGTCATATGATAGTTTTAAATTTTATTAATGTATTGACCTCAAGCATGAGGCACTTTTGGTAAGAACATTGTGTCTTTTGAATTGCGCTAAATTTGTGGATAGTCCATATCAAGGTCCAGATCTATACCCTATTCAAAATATTTAGGATAAAGTTCGTATCGGTTTGTAAGCCAAAGTAGATGTGATAATTATTAATGGACAAATAACACCAAAGTTAGTTGTAAATATTCTGACAAACACATAGTTGAACGGAACAACTAGCCGTTTTCGCAGACCACTAAACCATCAGCGTTCTTTTGTATTTGGTCCACTGTGTGGTGGTAATTTGGCTTACAAAGCGATACGAACTTTATCCTGATCAAATCATAAATATAAAAACAAATGAAGTTCGAACAATAATAATTAAAATTAACTAAAATTCATTTTTCGGGTTTTCCCTTTTCTCTTCAGGTTAGCACGAAGTTATATCACTTTACGTGAGTATGCTGAACTATTATTCTGCTTAATAGTAATGTTTTACAAAAAACTCACGGAAATATGTAATCTTAAGCTCCCATATGGCCTTGAACGATTTTCACTTTAATGAATATTCCCATTTTCTATTGTTGCTTTGCAAAAGAAAATCAATTGTTTTGCTGGCCAAAACTTTTATTTAAATAGTTCTCCCGGTATTCACAGAGGGTAATTTTATTTGTAAATATTATTGTTTATTTTTGTCTGCTCTTTTCTTAACTTTTTAAATCGTAGTTTAAGCTTTTAGTTTAAGATTTAGTTTTAAGTCTTTATTTTTTTTTGTTTGTTTTAATATTAAGTTTATTTATTTTAAAAGAAGCCTTACTTGCAATGAAAATTACTGGGACCAAACACTGTTATTATCTATTATCTTATTTCAAATAAAAACTAAAATAAATTGCCTATAATTTCACTAGTTTACAAAATTATATTTTTTCATGTACATTTGATGAGAGGTGATTTTTCTTATGTATTTTCTTCCGCTGAATTAGAAAATAAAGGTTAAATTTTTTGTTATGGAACGGTTTTTGAGATATTGAAATTTTTTAATTTGTTCGACCTTTTCTCACTGGACAAATTGTATCTCGAGCTAGAAATGTCCGATTGGGTCATTCTTGATATTCAAATGCAAGGTATTGAGATGACGAGTAAACATGTATAATCGATTTGATTGATAAAGCGGTTTAAGATATATCGATGAAAATAGGACACATTTTCAAAAAATTATATTTTAAGCACCCCATACACGATTTAATTCAATTTTGAATTGAGTCGGTTGTTATCCAAATCAAAGCGTGTATGGCTTTGTCAATTGATTAGTTTGGCAGTTGTCGAGTTGGTTGAAGAAAAATCAAAAGATTTTGATGTTTCATGTTGACTAGTAAACCTTTCAATTCAATTGTGCTGTGTGTGCTCGAGTCTCTTGATTAGTTGTCAAAATTTATGTTTGTAGCTTTATTTTGTATAGAAAAAGTTGAGTATTTTTAAAATTGTATTTAATTTCATTGAATTTTAAATAAAAAATATATAATTGAATGAATGAATGCAATAGAAGTTTTAAATTTGTAATTATGAAAAAATATATAAATTTGACAGTTGAATGAAAATCTTTCAATTCAGTTTATGAAGTGTGTGGCCAAGAATCAATTCAATTGAAAGACTCAATTCACAATTGAATTGAAAAGTGTATGGGGTGCTTTACAGTGATTCAATGCGACAGAAAAGTACTAATCCTTAAAAAATAATCGTCTGGTTTCTGCTCATATATGTACGTAAAGATGATACTTTTACGTAAGAACTAAGACCAACCAAAAGAAAATCGACCGAAAAATTACAAAGTTATAAGCAATTGAGTGAATAAATAATAGTAATAAGTAAGTGAACATACACAAAAATAAAAAATAATAATTTCAATATATTTGCGTGTGAGTTAAGTTCTCGTTGTACCTTCATAGTGAACAGACGATTATAAAATTATACAAAAAAATATTCGTAGTACATATTATTCGTAATAGGTACATACTAGGTCCGTTTGTTTACCCCAAAATTTGTGCAAATTTGTACTGGATTTTACTGAAATGTGTTCGTTTATACACAAAAATTGCAAAAGAGAGTGCCAATTGAGAGAGTAAATTGACAGTTGTTGACTGAGAATCTGCAAATCTTTACTGGTCTGATTTTTGCCAGTAAAATCCAGCAGACGAGAAAAACACCTATGATTCAATAAAATAAACAAAAGTAAGCAAATACAAAGTATAATTTTTTTAATAAAAACATTTAAAAGAAGAAAGGTTGAAGTAAAAGTTTAACAAAAAAATTTTATGTTCAAGATGAAACAAATTAAATAATAGTAATCGTTAAACTAACCAGTTTTCAAATTTAATTTAATTGTAGGTGGGTTTGAGTACTTTTCCAGTAAAATCCAGTAACTGAGTAAATACTGAGTAATTTAAAGAAATTACTCTCAATAAAACAGTTTGCAGCTAAAAGTACGCGAACGGAAAAATTGTAAAATCCAGTAAAATATACACAATAGCTGATAGACAATTTGGCGCTAAAAAATTATACATAAGTATTTACATATGTATATGCAAAAAAACCTGAATATAATATTGTACTACGTGGTCTAATCGAGATGAAACAGACTAGTTACATTATGGTCCATGTAATGCAGTCATGGATCATGTCGTTTTCACACAAGCATTCAATGCAATATGGAGTAGTTTTGTGGTTAGGCCGATGTAATGCAAATTTGGACCATTTAGTCCAACCCTAGGACATAAACCTCCTTTTCTCACATATTTGGAGTCGTTTTGGCGTATTCCTACTCCTCTTTGGAGTATTTACCTACATGTATGGAATAGTCGCATTATCTGCAGACAATATACAAAACTATACATACATAAGTATATATTATTGCTTCTGTGAAGCACTTTGGTAAAGCAAAAAATTATGGCTTTTTGGAAGCTGAATAAATTGCTTCTAGCTGGGTCATCTCGCACAAAAAAATCTCCTTATTCATACGCAACACCAAGTGATTCTCTAAAATTATATCCCTTACTCGCGGTCTCCCCCTGACATAAAATAGCTAACTTGAACATTAACTTCTAAGAATTGTTAAGTGGTGAGTATCAATATACTATACAATCTTGTGCAAGACCATTTGCACAATAATGTGAATTCGGCTATAGTTTTTATGTCCTCAGATGCAAAAGTTACTAGCTTCCAAATGTTTTTTTTTTTACTTTTCCCTCTATTTTGTTAGCCTGCCTTATGTTAGTGCTTTTCAGAAGCAGTTTTCGAAGCTTTTGTGATCAAGTAAACAGTACATTGCCTCTTTCAGTTGTTAGTGCTTCCAAATCAGATTTTTTTTGCTGGGTAGTTACTGGCTAGTCGCATGGAAAAATTATATGGTTTTGAGAAAATCGATGAAGAATGTTTTTTTTTCATTTGTTTTATAAAAATACACCGTAGTATATTTTCTTTAATAATAAAAGTAATAGATACATACATATGTTTTTATTTGAACTTACGGGCCTGGCCCACGATGTCGACAAGAAACTTTCTATAGCTTACTTGCCGACATCGCGCGTCAGGCCGTTAAAGTTTCTAAACTTTTTACCCTCGCCGTAAATAGTTAGGATGTATAGAAAAAGACAAAAATGTTTGTTGCCGCTTATATCAATCATCACAATATTGTTCACTTCCTTTCAAGTAGTTCCAATGAGAGAAATATACAATGGGAAAAGAACTTTATATAGCCTAATATATTCAAGATATCGAAAAACTGAAAACAAATTTAAGAAATGTACACATTAATCATATTTAATCGATCAATAACTACATTTTTTTAACGTTCCATGCGGGGAACCAGTAACCGTCCGACTATATCTATATATTAACTTTATTCACGTTTAAAAACAATCGGTTATGTTCTGCATTTCACGTGAAGTTACATCGTTGGGAAATTGTTCTTATAAATACACATTTCCAACAATTCTATGAAAATTCCACACGTTTTAATTTCCCGTGGAATACATAAAACATAACCTTATATTTTTTTGGCATCAAACTTAAATAAATGCAATATTGTTCATAACTTAATACATTTGTTTTTTGTTATTTTTAAAATTTCATCAAAAACCAAAAACTTTTGTTTCCATTTGCTATTGTTTGTTTATATTTAAAAACATATGGTTTCATTTTACTGGATTTTACTGGCAAAAATTTGTCCAGTAAAAGCTTGCATTTACTCAGTAAATGAACTGTCATTTTTCTCTCTCAATTCGCCCTCTCATTTACTGGATTATGTGTACTCGAAGGCAATCCAGTAAAAAATAGTAAAAATTCGTACAAATTATTGAGTTCTCGAACGCACTTTGTGTTATTTACTTTAGTTTTTTAGAGATGTAAGGTTTATGTATATGTGAATACTTATTTCTGCATACTATTCAGGGTACCGACTATCAGAAATCAAATATTGATGTATTTTCCTATGCCATTTACCCAGAAAAAATAAAACTAAAAACCAAATACAAGCTAAAGCTTTCACACAACTTCTATTTTAGAAATATGTATGTATATATCGCTTCAAATTTATAATTATAAAAATGTATGCATCAATCACCAAAAATATGTATTTGATGGGTTTCAAAAACAACAAAAACATACAACAATATTATCAGCTGTTTTGATTAATCTGCAAATTTTTGCAATTTTTCCGTTCGCGTACTTTTTTGTGCAAGAGACATTCTTGAGAGTAAAATTTTCAAATTACCCAAAATTTACTCAACTACTGGATTTTACTGGAAAAGTAAACAAACGGACCTACTGACTGATAAATAAGCTTTATTTGCTTTGCTAATATTTTTTGCATAGTAGAAATAACAAAAATAAAAAAAAATGCAAATAAAAATCACAAACAAAGTTCCCTTGAGGAATACTCTCAAAAACAAATAATTGTGAAGTGAGTTATAACGGCAGAAATGCCTATTTTACTGTGACTTCTGAAGCTCTTAATGAAAACAATAGATATAAAAAATCTGATTTTTTTTTAACGGCAAAGCCAATTTTTCGTCAGCGATCAACTTCGGTTTGTCCAATGTCAAATAGTAGTGATTCATTAACATTACAGTTGCCTAGTACTTCTTCATATAAGTCAGTAATATCATCCCCTTCAGGCTCGTGTTTATCACTTAACAAAGTTATCACTACAGATAACAGCATCGCAAAACCCAAGGACCAAGTTGGAATGGATAGATATATAACTGTGGTAAAGCGTGGGCGAAGTCCTAATTCTTCTAAAATTTCATCTGCTCCAAAGATGTCTAGGGATAACAGCACTTCCTGAACTAATGGTCAAAACCGCTTTAAAATTTTACAAGATGACAACGACAAACCCGATGTATCCTCGAATAAAACATCCAAGCCGCCACCAATCTAGTTGAGAGAAAAAAAATTCAAATCATTCATTGTTGAGAATAAATTTCACATTGTTCCAATAAAACGTGGTAATATTGATGAAAGATGAAACCAATGGCTCGATTATGGATGGCAACCGAAATTCAGCTGCCGAGTTAACTAGCAACGCAACTGAACTTAAACTTTATTTTATGTATGGCAACTTCCTCCAGTTGCCAAAAAGTTATCGAAAATACGATTATGACAGAATGGCAACTGAAAATAATATAAACAAATATTTAAAATATAAGAAATACAAGTTCTAAAAAGAAAGTTATTGAGTAAAAGTGCTTAAAACATTAATGATCATAAAAATTATTAGTTGAATGGATTTAATTATTGGTGAAGAGAAGGAAGTTCAAAAGTTGAATCTATTAGACGATGCTTTAGAACTACCGCCTTTACTGTGAGTAAATGTTGTTGCCTAAAATAAATTTGAATAATCTCTGTTTTAGCTGTAAAGCATATTTTCCTTAAATATGCATAGAAGAAATTCAAAAATAAAAATAATATTGCAATTACTGTTTAATTTTTAAATTTTTTTGCTTTTAAACGATGCAGCAACTACAAATTTTTGGTTGCCAACATGGCAACTGAAATTACCAGCTGTTAGTTGCCATTTGCCATCCGTAATACCATTTCGGCAACTAGCAACGCACCCAAAGTTCTCTTGCCATCCATAAAATTCAAATTTATGAAGAAAAAGATTTTCGCAAAATGGTTGCAGAATTTGAAAAAAATAAAACAAGTTTCTTCACATACCAGCTTAACCCGCCAATGGTGACGCAAATTTGACTTTGACCAATGGTGACGCCGGTCTCACGTACTAGAATTTTCAACTGAAGATTTTTCCAAATTTGTTATTAATATTTCATGTTTTTTTATTTTTTATTTATGCTCTTTGAGAATAAAGCAAAGATATTTAATCAATTTAAGCTCTTTTATTTCAATATTAACATTAAAAAAATTGTTTTATTGGAGCATTAAGAACAACAGCGATTTTAGTAATACATTTTTCAAAATTAAGAAAAAAATAAAAAATCACATATTTATAAAGGAAGATAATCAGGTCTATTCGGGAAGTCACTTTCACCACAAATACGCGCATCTTTCACTTTTTGCTATTCTAAAATACTACGTTGGAGATGAGTGATAGAAAACATGTTTTCTTTCACTTTGGAGGTATTCAAAATACTTCGTCACCATGATCAATGTCACATTCGTTCGACGCCAATTTTAACGCGTTTAGTTTAAATAAATAAAGAAAAAAGAGATGCGAAGTGTTTGTATGGTGTCTACCACTGTTAATTAAGTTTTAATGGCGTTCGGCCAGGCTCTACAAGACAATTCAGTTTTCTTAAATTCTTCAAAGATGTAAACACGTTTTTAAAACAAATAAAAGAAGTAAATAATTTTACTTTTACTGTTTATTGTTTTTTTATGTTACTTAGCACTTGTACTGTTAAGTTTTTTATTAATTATTTCTTTAAATTACTTCTTAAATCCCTTTTTGTTTTCAACTTTTTCTGCATACAAGTCAGCTGTTTTCAATGTTGTTGATGTTTTTATTTAAATAAAAATATTTAAAAAAAAAAAATAATGAAAAATGTATACTTGGTTAGTTTATTCACATACACGGTGACACACGGTCTCATGTACCGGGTTAGTAAAAAAAAAGTACACAAAGTATGCTCACGAAGCAGTTTCGTCATTAACTAATAGTAGGGGATGTGCAATTAGGCAGCTACTCGAAATTGCAACCAAAAATAATAACAGGGAATAATGTTATTCGAATTTTTTAACACACCCGGTCTCACAGACCAATAGGACACCAATGGCGGGTTAAGAGTGCTAAAGGCCTGCAGATCGTATTGAAGGGCATAGATTCATACGTTGTTCCCGAAGAAATAAAAGATGAACTCGTCCTCCAGGGATTTAAGGTAAAAAATGTATGTAACATAATAAACAGAAAAAAGGTACCCCAGCCCCTATTTCGTGTTGAACTGGAGCCGAATGATATACAGCTGAAAAAACGAGACTCATCCAATTTACAGCCTAAAATGCCTCTTATACATAAAAATCACAGTCGAATAAGCGTTCAGGTCCCGTGCAGTGCCATAATTGGCAAGAATATGGTCATACAAAAGCTTACTGCAATTTACCTACAGTGTGTGTTATCTGCGGTGAATTGCAAGGTACTGCTAAATATACTAAACCAAAAGATCAAGCAGAAAAAAATTTAGTAATTGTGGAGGTAATCACACCGCTAACTATAGAGGATGCCTTGTATATTCTTTCGTTAAGCAGGCTATGGGTCAAAAACCTAAGGCCTGGTTTCCATCTGTGTGACATGTGCCACACAAGCGTAAAAAGAGCGTAACCACTAATTACTAATGCAAAACAGTTTGATTCAGACTCGTATTTATTAAGTTAAACAGTTTCATACATAACTAATAGACAATTTTATAGAATCCAACATGATTGGACACTGTTTAAATCAATAAATATATGTCTTAATCAAACAGTTTTTCATTAGTAATTAGTTGGTTACGCTTTTTTGGGCAAATGACACACAAAAAATGCCAGATGTAAACTCAGCCTAAGTTAGCTGTAGTTCAAACAACAAACGCTTTCTCCGCCACTTTTGCGCAAATGAGGCAACCAGTTACTTCCAGTGTATCGTATGCCGATGCTGCCAAGACAAATTCTATTCCCGCGCAGAAAGTGTCCCCGCCAAGTAATTCAACAAATGCTAACACAAGCTTTAATTTCAGTCGCCTTGAAGCCACTATTGAAAATCTTGTGCAAACTATCAACGACATGAAACTTAACTGACAGTTCTTCATACAAAAGTTGCCGTTAAAGTCCCTGTTAGCTTTTAATTGTACATTGTGAAAAGGGCAGTAAGTAGACTCGCCACCTTTTGAAATTTACAAACCGGGACATTTCTAACAAATAATACAAAAATTTTGTAATTCAAACAAATTCGTTTATAATTTTTAGTCATCAAAATCAACAATAACACATTAATTAAAATTTTGTAAAATCTAGAGTCATAAAACCTTAAACAAACAGAACAGTAAGTATAAAAATAGCTAATCAGCCCGATTAGGAATATTCCCGTTGAGTTTGTTCTCTTCCCTATCATTTGTGCCCGGGGAACAATTATCCTATTCTACATAGCCGGCAAATATGGGAGATAGTAAAATCTAAATCAGCTGTTTATGTTTACATATTTTTCTGCACTAACGCCAGAGTTCGGCCATAGAAATTGAATAAAAATTTCATGTTTTCATTACCAATAAGATTGTGTGTTAATATAAATATATTTTATACTTAAATAATATATAAAATTCAATATACAAGCATGTGTAATAACTTTATGCTGAAATTTTGGCGCTAAACCTGCCCAGGTGCAGATGCCAATGAATTACTTACTAACTTTCCCATCCATACAGTCATTTCCAATGCATAGAGTCAAAGGAAATTGTAAATTTTACAGCTTTTCTTATCGGTCTTGATATAAGAGGGAAACATGTCTTCCATTTAGCTGCTATGTGAACTTAAAGGAGGCGTGCAATTTTTGGTGTTTTAATATTTTTTCTAAAGGCAGAAGTAGTTCATGTTTTTTATGGTGATGTGCTCAGGGCTTGAATAAAAATGTCTAAAACAAGAGAGAAATGCAAAATTCTAGTGTCATTGTTTTACAACATTTATTAATTTGATTTTTAAATTTTTGCATTATTCCCCTTCAAAATGTTTGGAGAGAAAACTTTAAAAAAATTCTCGCTTTTTTAAATTTGCTCGTTTCTTTATCATTGAAACTCCATAAAATTTTACTGAAAAAATTAGCTTACAAATACTACAATAAGCACTAATTTCATCGTCTGGCGTATTTCCTTTAGTTCTTTTATTTTCCTTTTCGTGTGTTACTGCCGATTCATTTACATATGTAGCTACTAAAATAATATATACATACATACATATGTAAATACCTCTGCAAGTAAAACTGTAATTGATTTGAAAGTTGACAAATGAAATAAGAAAGTCAAAGAAGAATCAAAATAATCAAGTGTTGCCAATCAATTAAAATAATTTCGGTGTTAATAAGTTAGTAGTACGAAAGTAGTTGCTATAGATATCGAGTTTTTTTGTGACAATTAAAGACAAAGTTAGTTCAATTACAATACATTACAATAGCGGTAAGACTCATTTGACTTCTAGATGCCTCTTTAAAATAAATGGCTACACTATATATCATGATACAATAATACAGATAACTGCGAATCTACAACAAATGTAAAACAAATAAAACAACAGGAGATTTTATTGCTGTTTTGTGATGAAAACTGTTAAAAAAAACCAAGAGAAAGCAAGAAATATATAGTTGCGTTTTTTCTTGTCTTTGCAAAGCTTTATTTGTATTAGTACAGTTTTAATAGGCACTGGTGGCACGCGTGGTTTGATAAAATGTAAATCATATTTGGCAGATCACATCACGAAACAAATTCTATCAGCTGGCGCTTCGCAGTTACCTGTATTATTGTATCATGCTATATATGATACAATCACACTACAGGGAGAGCATGCGGTGGATCAGCAATTCTAATAAAGTCAAGACTCAAGCACTTTATTCTTGACAACATTTGTGAAGAACATCTACAAGCAACAAAGATCTGCATTGAAAATTTTTGTACAAATTTCGCGACATTTTCAATTAACTCCCCTCCTAGATTTTCAATCACTGAGGATCAATACGAGAAATTCTACAAATCTCTTGGGCCTTGTTTCGTAGCAGCTGGCGACTACAATGCTAAGCATACGTTCTGGGGTTCGCGTCTTATTACGCCTAAAGGTCGGGCGTTGTTCAACACAATTTCAAAAATGGGCTTGGATATAATTTCGAGTGGGGAGCCTACTTACTGGCCTACTGACTTACGAAAAATTCCGGACGTTATAGATTTTGGCGTCATAAAAAGTATTTCTAGGGAATTATTTCACATTGAAGCTTCCCTAGATCTCTCGTCCGATCACTCTCCTACGATCGTTACAATCTGTAGCCCACTGAGAAGCGCCTTACCTCACCTATATGTGAAAATGATAAATCGTGTTAATTGGCTGGGATTAAAAAAATATCTTAGTAGTCATTGCACGCAAAACGTTACGCTAAGAACACCCGGTGATATTGAATCTAACATTGCCAACCTTAACGAAAATATTAAACAGGCTGCTGAACATGCTACTATTTTCCATTCGCAAACAGGGTTTAATAGAATTTATTCAACGGATATTGAACGTCTCGTACACGAAAAAAGAAGAGCTGGAAGGGATTGGCAACAGTGTGCACACTTCTACCGAATATGTTTGTGAATTTAACAATCTACGAATTCTACCGAACAAGGCCTGAAATCTACCGAATATTGTTATTTAGTAATTTAAGTCGATATACATACATATGTATGTATGTGTAAATTGCCTATTTTGCTACATAGTTGTGCGGTCGCAGAGCGGTCATTTTCTGTCATAAAAATCATTAAAACAGAACAAAGAAATCAGTTAAAAACTGAAACTATAAGTAACCTAATATTTGCCAAAGAATTAGGCCGCGGAGATAAATATTTATTCCTCTCAATGATTTAATAATTTTTCACAAAAGTTTAAATTCATGAATGATGTATATTATTTTATATATGCATAGCATATCTATATAAAAAATAAGGGCAAATAACTCGGGATGACACTTTTTTTATTGTAAATGCTTTATTGTTTAATTTCCAATCACATGTGAAGTTTTTAAATGCGCTTTTGGACCCTGTTTAGTTTGATTCTCCTTGCACCTACCCTTTATATATAAGTACATATATTTTGTTATTTTTTATGTTTCTGTGAATTTTTACTTTTTATTTTTCTCTGAATAAAAAAAGTGTCCACCGAATTTTATTCAAATCTACTGATTTTTTGTCGATTCTACCGAATTAAAAAAAATAAGTGTGCACACTGATTGGCAACAGCACAGATCACCTCAACATAAAATACGACTTAAAGAGTGCACTAAACGAGAGTTGCTTGCATCTGAAAAAATGCATCTCTTAAAAATTATCTGGAAGGTCTTGATGTAACACCAGCATCTAATTACTCTTTGTGGTGCAATGCTAAAAAGCTTAAAACATTCGTTGAGCTTAAGCCACACCTCTACCGGAAGATGGGCAAGAAGCGATACTGAAAAAGGTAACATATTTGCTGAGCATTCAAAATCCGTATTTACCCCAAACACATGTACTGGTGTTGCTGATTTGCCGAGTGTAGTTGCTCTACCACCTCGACCCTTTAAATTAATATGTGTGATGATGCACAAAAATTAATTGCCGAACTCAACTCGAAGAAAGTTCCCGGTATTGATGGAATTAGTAACCAGATGCTGATTTCATTGCAATTAGAATCCTATTATTCATTTTTAATAACATTTTACGACTTGAGTATTATCCACACAGCTGGAAGCTTGCCAAGGTTAAAATGATTCAAAGCCAAGAAGAGATCTTACCAAGGCTGAGTCATATAGGTTAATAAGTTTACTGTCAACAATGTCAAAGCTCTTTGAAAAGCTACTCATGACAAAATTGTCTTAAATTTTAACTGATATTGGGTGCATACCGGACCATCAGTTTGGTTTTAGAAGTCGGCATAGCACCATTGAGCGAACGCATAGATTGGTTCAATTTATAAGAAAAACATTTTAAGAAAAGAAGTATTGTTCTGCCCTGTTTATTGATGTTTCTCAGGCATTTTATAAAGTGTGGCATGAAGGCCTAATTTTAAATTTGAATACATACTTAATCAACAAATTTGTGACAAAATGGCATCGATTTGTTAATGCATATTTTACAATAAAATAAATACATATTTTTGCATATTTTACTATAAATGTATATTTTTGATACATTTTTTAGTTTTTTCATGTTATAAATCTAATTCTGTTTTTTGTTATTAGTTGTAAAGTATTTAAAAGCTGCAGTTTTTACGACTGTGTAAGAACAAAAAAAGGGGAAAACGAGAAAAATTTACGATCGTATTTTTTGTGATATTATTCGATATACCTTGGGTTAAGTCAAGAATACCAATACCATTGAAAATTAAAAAAATAGTACGGGGTAATAGCCCTTTTAAACCAGTAACCCGCAAGCCATAGCACAATTTTGCGGATGAAAATCACATACATCCTTATGCTCTCTCATTTAGTCGTCACTGAGCAAGCGACGAATTAAGTTGTGCACGCATGTATTAATTTTGTCCTGGTTTTTTGTTTAGTTTTTTTGAGCACACGGAACGAAATTAGAGTTAAAATTTAATAAATTTGTAGAGCAAAAAAAAAAAAAATTAAATTATAATGGAAGCTAAGAAAAATTTCGTGATGAAAATGCTTTTCGCAATAGTCAATGCATTTTATGTTATGAAACATTAAAAAATAATAGGGAAAATAGTTTAAAAGCGCATTTTAATAGTGTCCACGGAGCTGTGAATAAATTTAATTTTGAATTTATACTCTAATTTGTTGAATGGTTATTAAATTTTTACTTTTTACTTAAGTTTTTATTAAATTGCTTATCTACAAAAAAAAAATTCAAACAACTAATAACCACATCATGTATTTTATATTACAAAACTTTTCTTCAAGTGCAAGTTTATTTTACTCTAACTTTTTTCACCAATACAAACATTTATTTTGCGGGACACTGTTTTAAACCCAAAAATTGTTGTGTAATTTTTTTCAGCGCTTTCTACTGCTTCCGCATAAATTTCATATGGATATAAAGTGCTTTTGAAAGCACCTTTGCGTGTTTCAGCTTTTAATGAAAAATATCAAATGATATGATACGGATACATCCTACAGTAACTAGATGGGGAACGTGGGAGAAGGCTGTCGGATACTAAATTTCTATTAATAAAATTAAAGAAATTTTAAAATAAAATAACTTCCCCATTTATATTTTTAGTGCATAGTTCATGTACATAAAACGTGATTTTAAATGCATGAAAATCCTTTCCCTATTAATAAATATCACTTAGCTTATGTCAGACATTGGTTGGGCCTAATAATTAAATTTTAGATTTAAGATTTGAATACATATTGTTAGTTCATTTTTCAAGGTACACTAATTAAAAAACATGCATTAAAAAAAACACTGTTTCAGGTGGATGGTCACGATTAATTTTTCCATGATCTACCTAGAACGTTATAATGGGTCCGCCATCGAACGTTTTTTTTTTCAACTAGTGCTTATTTCGTGAATGGTAACACTTAGCTCATGTCTGATTTGACAGATAATTAGCTTTATCCTTCCGCTGAACGAATATGGTTGTGTATACGCTTGAACAACGCTGGGAAATATTGACTTACAGAAGATGCCGATTTTGCCAAAAAAAAAAATCATCTTTTCAGATGAAGCTCATTTTGATCTTGGCGGGTATGTAAACAAGCAAAATTGTCGCATTTGGGACACAGAAAACCCTCACGCATACATCGAAAAGCCGACGCACCCAAAACGAGTCACTGTTTGCTGCGGATTTTGGTCCAGATGCATAATTGGGCCATTTTTTTTTCGAAAATGAGCAAGCAGTGGCGGTTACAGTCAATGGCGATCGTTATCGCCATGTTGAACGAATTTTTGTTCACATAAATAGAAGAAGAGGATATTGGAAACATTTGGTTTCAACAGGACAGCGCTACGTGCCACACAGCCGAGGCTACACTCGATGTTTTGCGCCCTGTTTTTGAAAAAAAAGTAATTTGGCGGACCCTATATTAGTCGTTTGCAAAGCTGTACTAGTTTTTTGTACTTGAAAGGGTGTTTCTACAATTTTTTTTATCGATTGACCCATTCCGTGGGTATTTCAACAAGATAACCCACACATTAGGGGTTTATAATTTGGAGTAGCAACCATAATCCCTTGATCTGAATATTATACCACATGCGCGGGGATTGCTTTCTCGCAAAGTGTACGAGTCCGGCACACACTATGAGACAAAATAAGCCTTAATTGAAAAAAAAAAATAAAAAAATTTGGGCTGACATTTCACTGTCTTTAATTGAAAACAAATCGTATTTCTGTTGTCATGTCAAATAAAGGAAAATATTTTCATTACTAACTCTTTACGAAAACATTATAAAAAGCCTTAAAAATAAAAATAAGTTCTTGTTGAGCCTTTGAATTAATGACGTTGAACCTACTCAAGTGAGCCAAAATAAAAAAATTTCAAATACATATTAACTGCTAGTTTATAGAAGTCATGTGAAAGTTCTCGTCTGCCTATTAAATTGAAAACAAAAACAAAGCACTCAAAGCTTCTATAAACTGGCAGTAATTATAAATATTTCTTTTTTAAATCATTTATTAGTTATTATTAAAAATTATTTGTTTTTAATCATATGTTGTGCAAGATTTTACCATTTAAAAGTGTAATATAATTATAAGCTAAGCCAGTTTTCATAAAAATTTAGTTTATATGTAAAGAAAGTTGTGAACCTATTCAAGTGAGCGGCAGTGTATTTTACAATAATACATTAAAACTGGACTGCTGCACAAGGCATGAACTGTTTATTGTTATAAATCGAAAAATCTTAAAGTTTTGTAATAAATAATTACTTTAAATAAATAAATATATCTTTTGTCAACTAAAATGCAAATTAACTTGACATGATATAAAATTCTTCTAAGATCACAATTAATTGATATTAACAAAAAAAAAATGGTTTCTTCTTCTAATGTAGCTTAAAATGCATTAAGAGGTGTATTATTTAATTTTGTACATGCAAGTATTTATTTAATTTCACAATTTTAATTCATTTTACAATTTAGATGGCAATTAGTATTAAATATTAATAAATATTTATTTTAAGTAAATGTATGGAGATCATAATTGAACACTTAATATTTGAAGTAGTTTTGATCTCGTATCTACTCCTGATTTTTTTTGCTAATTTTATAATTATTAATTGTTCGTTTTATAATATTTAATTGTTGTTGTAGCGTTTTGCTTGAAGGCAATCTGGCTTTGTATCTGAGGGAGCTGAATCTTCGGGAGCTGAATCTGCGGGAGTATTTTCTTCGTCATTTTCAGGTGAAGCAATATAATGATTGATATCGTGTAGTGGAGCAAATTTTAATCCTTTTGTTAGGTCTACGGAGCGCACAAATCTTTTGGCATGTGAGGGTGCATTTTGTAAGCTACTTTCCTCTGGTTGTTCCACAGTTATCTGCTTTTCTTCTAGATCATCTGCATACCTGGTTGCTGTTTCAAGGGTGTCGGGCTCTTGTTGTTGTCCTTTTAAACTTTCATCGCCATTTTCAGTGGAATTGATGGCAGCGGCACTAGTATAATATGCTAGCGATAAAACAAATAATATAATGAGAAATTTCCGAGCGATCTTCATCTTTACACTTGTGATACGAGACTAAATTGAAATTGTACTGTGTTTTCAAATTTTATTCAAACCTTTTATATACTTTCTTCTTTTTGTTGAAATTAAATATTTATCCTCCATTTCAAAAGACTTTATTTTTAAGAAATAGCTGTGTATACCTGTAATTTATAATTCAGTAATATCTTTACTATTTTAGGTATGGTTTTCTTTTGAAGTAATTAGCGTCTGGTTATAGGCAAAAGAAAAAAAAAGAATCTTTTGTATTCAAAACAGATTTTTGTTTTCTTTTTCATTTTTATCAAGGTCATGACCACTTCACTCTATTCAGTAAACCGGTAGAGAAAGAAACCCAAAGTATTTTCCTATTTAAGCTGAACAAATGCAGCAGGTATCCTAAATCAATGTGTGTGTTAGTGATAGTTTTCCACCTCTAAGGCCTAGGCCATAAATACCTATGTTGTGAGTTCATGCAGAAGAAGGTATTGGCCAATGTATTAAAAACAAAAGACTCATGAAGCAAATGTTAACAATTTACTTATGTAGTACTTTCATATGTACAGTTTGTCATGAAAGTGTTTTGACATAGTTAAAATCATTTTAAATTAAATTTAGGATACCTGCTACATTTGTTCACCTTAAATAGGAAAATACTTTGGGTTTCTTTCTCTACCGGTTTACTGAATAGAGTGAACTGGTCATGACCTTGATAAAAATGAAAAAGAAAACAAAAATGTGTTTTGAATACAAAAGATTCTTTTTTTTTTGCCTACAACCAGACGCTAATTACTTCAAAAGAAAACCATACCTAAAATAGTAAAGATATTACTGAATTATAAATTACAGGTATACACAGCTACATATTTCTTAAAAATAAAGTGTTTTGAAATGGAGGATAATATTTAATTTCACCAAAAAGAAGAAAGTATATAAACGGTTTGAATAAAATTTGAAAACACAGTACAATTTCAATTTAGTCTCGTATCACAAGTGTTAAGATGAAGATCGCATGGGAATTTCACATTATATTTTTTGTTTTAACGCTAGTATATTATACTAGTGCCGCTGCCATCAATTCCACTGAAAATGGCGATGAAAGTTTGAAAGAAAAACAACAACAGCCCGACACCCTTGAAACAGCAACCAGGTATGCAGATGATCTAGCAGAAAAGCAGATAACTGTGGAACAACCAGAGCAAAGTGGTTTACAAAATGCACCCTCACATGCCAAAAGATTTGTGCGCTCCGTAGACCTAACAAAAGGATTAAAATTTGCTCCACTACACGATATCAATCATTATATTGCTTCACCTGAAAATGACGAAGAAAATACTCCCGCAGATTCAGCTCCCGAAGATTCAGCTCCCTCAGATACAAAGCCAGATTGCCTTCAAGCAAAACGCTACAACAACAATTAAATATTATAAAACGAACAATTAATAATTATAAAATTAGCAAAAAAAATCAGGAGTAGATACGAGATCAAAACTACTTCAAATATTAAGTGTTCAATTATGATCTCCATACATTTACTTAAAATAAATATTTATTAATATTTAATACTAATTGCCATCTAAATTGTAAAATGAATTAAAATTGTGAAATTAAATAAATACTTGCATGTACAAAATTAAATAATACACCTCTTAATGCATTTTAAGCTACATTAGAAGAAGAAACCATTTTTTTTTTGTTAATATCAATTAATTGTGAACTTAGAAGAAATTTATATCATGTCAAGTTAATTTGCATTTTAGTTGACGAAAGATATATTTATTTATTTAAAGTAATTATTTATTACAAAACTTTAAGATTTTTAGATTTATAACAATAAACAGTTCATGCCTTGTGCAGCAGCCCAGTTTTAATGTATTATTGTAAAATACACTGCCGCTCACTTGAATAGGTTCACAATTTTCTTTACATGTAAACTAAATTTTTATGAAAACTGGCTTAGCTTATAATTATATTAGACTTTTAAATGGTAAAATCTTGCACAACATATGATTAAAAGCAAATAATTTTTAATAATAACTAATAAATGATTTAAAAAACAAATATTTATAATTACTGCCAGTTTATAGAAGCTATGTAAAAATTCTCTTCTTTCTATATTGAAAACAAAAACAAATTTGAGTGCTTTGTTTTTGGTTTCAATAAACTAGCAGCTAATATGTATTTGAAAAATTTTTTTTGGCTCACTTGAGTAGGTTCAATCAACGTCATTAATTCAAAGGCTCAACAAGAACTTATTTTTATTTTTAAGCCTTTTTATAATGTTTTCGTAAAGAGTTAGCAATGAAAATATTTTCCTTCATTTGACATGACAACAGAAATACGATTTGTTTTCAATTAAAGACAGTGAAATGTCAGCCCAAATTTTTTTATTTTTTTTTTCAATTAAGGCTTATTTTGTCTCATAGTGTGTGCCGGACTCGTACACTTTGCGAGAAAGTAATCCCCGCGCATGTGGTATAATATTCAGATCAAGGGATTATGGTTGCTACTCCAAATTATTGACATTCGAATGCGCTCTTTTCCAACCCCTAATGTGTGAGTTATATTGTTGAAATACCCACGGAATGGGTCAATCGATAGAGAAAATTGTAGAAACACCCTTTCAAGTACAAAAAACTAGTACAGCTTTGCAAACGACTAATATAGGGTCCGCCAAATTACTTTTTTTTTCAAAAACAGGGCGCAAAACATCGAGTGTAGCTTCGGCTGTGTGGCACGTAGCGCTGTCCTGTTGAAACTAAATGTTGCCAATATTCTCCTCTTCAATTTATGTGAACAAAAATTCGTTCAACATGGCGATAACGATCGCCATTGACTGTAACCGCCACTCCTTGCTCATTTTCGAAAAAAAAAATGGCCCAATTATGCCTCTGGACCAAAATCCGCACCAAACAGTGACTCGTTTTGGGTGCCCCAAATGCAACAATTTTGCTTGTTTACATATCCGCCAAGATCAAAATAAGCTTCATCTAAAAAGATGATTTTTTTTTTTGCAAAATCGGCATCTTCTGCAAGTCAATATTTCCCAGCGTTGTTCAAGCGTATACACAACCATATTCGTTCAGCGGAAGGATAAAGCTAATTATCTATCAAATCAGACATGAGCTGAGTGTTACCATTCACGAAATAAGCACTAGTTGAAAAAAAACGTTCGCTGGCGGATTTATTATAACGTTCATCTCTAGGTAGATCATGGAAAAATTAATCGTGACCATCCACCTGAAACAGTGTTTTTTTAATGCATGTTTTTTATTTAGTGTACCTTGAAAAATGAACTAACAATAAGTATTCAAATCTTAAATCTAAAATTTAATTATTAGGCCCAACCAATGTCGGACATAAGCTAAGTGATATTTATTAATAGGGAAAGGATTTTCATGCATTTAAAAGCACGTTTTATGTATATAAACTATGCAGTAAAAATATAAATGGGGAAAAGTTATTTTATTTTATAATTTCTTTAATTTTATTAATAGAAATTTAGTATCCGACAGCCTTCTCCCACGTTCCCCATCTAGTTACTGTAGGATGTATCCGTATCATATCATTTGATATTTTTCATTAAAAGCTGAAACATGCAAAGGTGCTTTCAAAAGCACTTTATATCCATATGAAATTTATACGGAACCAGCAGAAAGCGCTGAAAAAAATTACACAACAATTTTTGGGTTTAAAACAGTGTCCCGCAAAATAAATGTTTGTATTGGTGAAAAAAATTAGAGTAAAATAAACTTGCACTTGAAGAAAAGTTTTGTAATATAAAATACATGATGTGGTTATTAGTTGTTTGAATTTTTTTTTTTTTGTAGATAAGCAATTTAATAAAAACTTAAGTAAAAAGTAAAAATTTAATAAACATTCAACAAATTAGTGTATAAATTCAAAATTAAATTTATTCACAGCTCCGTGGACACTATTAAAATGCGTTTTTAAACTATTTTCCCTATTATTTTTTAATGTTTCATAACATAAAATGCATTGACTATTGCGAAAAGCATTTTCATCACGAAATTTTTCTTAGCTTCCATAATAATTTAATTTTTTTTTTGCTCTACAAATTTATTAAATTTTAACTCTAATTTCGTTCCGTGTGTTTAAAAAAACTAAACAAAAAACCAGGAAAAAATTAATACATGCGTGCACAACTTAATTCGTCGCTTGCTCAGTGACGACTAAATGAGAGAGCATAAGGATGTATGTGATTTTCATCCGCAAAATTGTGCTATGGCTTGCGGGTTACTGGTTTAAAAGGGCTATTATCCCATACTATTTTTTTAATTTTCAATGGTATTGGTATTCTTGACTTAAGCCAAGGTATATCAAATAATATCACAAAAAATATGATCGTAAATTTTTCTCGTTTTCCTCTTTTTTTGTTCTTACACAGTCGTAAAAACTGCAGCGTTTAAATACTTTACAACTAATAACAAAAAAACAGAATTAGATTTATAACATGAAAAAACTAAAAAATGTATCAAAAATATACATTTATAGTAAAATATGCAAAAATATGTATTTATTTTATTGTAAAATATGCATTAACAAATCGATGCCATTTTGTCACAAATTTGTTGATTAAGTATGTATTCAAATTTAAAATTAGGCCTTCATGCCACACTTTATAAAATGCCTGAGAAACATCAATAAACAGGGCAGAACAATACTTCTTTTCTTAAAATGTTTTTCTTATAAATTGAACCAATCTATGCGTTCGCTCAATGGTGCTATGCCGACTTCTAAAACCAAACTGATGGTCCGGTATGCACCCAATATCAGTTAAAATTTAAGACAATTTTGTCATGAGTAGCTTTTCAAAGAGCTTTGACATTGTTGACAGTAAACTTATTAACCTATATGACTCAGCCTTGGTAAGATCTCTTCTTGGCTTTGAATCATTTTAACCTTGGCAAGCTTCCAGCTGTGTGGATAATACTCAAGTCGTAAAATGTTATTAAAAATGAATAATAGGATTCTAATTGCAATGAAATCAGCATCTGGTTACTAATTCCATCAATACCGGGAACTTTCTTCGAGTTGAGTTCGGCAATTAATTTTTGTGCATCATCACACATATTAATTTAAAGGGTCGAGGTGGTAGAGCAACTACACTCGGCAAATCAGCAACACCAGTACATGTGTTTGGGGTAAATACGGATTTTGAATGCTCAGCAAATATGTTACCTTTTTCAGTATCGCTTCTTGCCCATCTTCCGGCAGAGGTGTGGCTTAAGCTCAACGAATGTTTTAAGCTTTTTAGCATTGCACCACAAAGAGTAATTAGATGCTGGTGTTACATCAAGACCTTCCAGATAATTTTTAAGAGATGCATTTTTTCAGATGCAAGCAACTCTCGTTTAGTGCACTCTTTAAGTCGTATTTTATGTTGAGGTGATCTGTGCTGTTGCCAATCAGTGTGCACACTTATTTTTTTTAATTCGGTAGAATCGACAAAAAATCAGTAGATTTGAATAAAATTCGGTGGACACTTTTTTTATTCAGAGAAAAATAAAAAGTAAAAATTCACAGAAACATAAAAAATAACAAAATATATGTACTTATATATAAAGGGTAGGTGCAAGGAGAATCAAACTAAACAGGGTCCAAAAGCGCATTTAAAAACTTCACATGTGATTGGAAATTAAACAATAAAGCATTTACAATAAAAAAAGTGTCATCCCGAGTTATTTGCCCTTATTTTTTATATAGATATGCTATGCATATGCAAAAATTATTAAATCATTGAGAGGAATAAATATTTCATCTCCAAGGCATAATTCTTTGGCAAATATTAGGTTACTTATAGTTTCAGTTTTTAACTGATTTCTTTGTTCTGTTTTAATGATTTTTATGACAGAAAATGACCGCTCTGCGACCGCACAACTATGTAGCAAAATAGGCAATTTACACATACATACATATGTATGTATATCGACTTAAATTACTAAATAACAATATTCGGTAGATTTCAGGCCTTGTTCGGTAGAATTCGTAGATTGTTAAATTCACAAACATATTCGGTAGAAGTGTGCACACTGTTGCCAATCCCTTCCAGCTCTTCTTTTTTCGTGTACGAGACGTTCAATATCCGTTGAATAAATTCTATTAAACCCTGTTTGCGAATGGAAAATAGTAGCATGTTCAGCAGCCTGTTTAATATTTTCGTTAAGGTTGGCAATGTTAGATTCAATATCACCGGGTGTTCTTAGCGTAACGTTTTGCGTGCAATGACTACTAAGATATTTTTTTAATCCCAGCCAATTAACACGATTTATCATTTTCACATATAGGTGAGGTAAGGCGCTTCTCAGTGGGCTACAGATTGTAACGATCGTAGGAGAGTGATCGGACGAGAGATCTAGGGAAGCTTCAATGTGAAATAATTCCCTAGAAATACTTTTTATGACGCCAAAATCTATAACGTCCGGAATTTTTCGTAAGTCAGTAGGCCAGTAAGTAGGCTCCCCACTCGAAATTATATCCAAGCCCATTTTTGAAATTGTGTTGAACAACGCCCGACCTTTAGGCGTAATAAGACGCGAACCCCAGAACGTATGCTTAGCATTGTAGTCGCCAGCTGCTACGAAACAAGGCCCAAGAGATTTGTAGAATTTCTCGTATTGATCCTCAGTGATTGAAAATCTAGGAGGGGAGTTAATTGAAAATGTCGCGAAATTTGTACAAAAATTTTCAATGCAGATCTTTGTTGCTTGTAGATGTTCTTCACAAATGTTGTCAAGAATAAAGTGCTTGAGTCTTGACTTTATTAGAATTGCTGATCCACCGCATGCTCTCCCTGTAGTGTGATTGTATCATATATAGCATGATACAATAATACAGGTAACTGCGAAGCGCCAGCTGATAGAATTTGTTTCGTGATGTGATCTGCCAAATGTGATTAACATTTTACCAAACCACGCGTGCCACCAGTGCCTATTAAAACTGTACTAATACAAATAAAGCTTTGCAAAGACAAAAAAAAGGCAACTATATATTTCTTGCTTTCTCTTTTTTTTAACAGTTTTCATCACAAAACAGCAATAAAATCTCCTGTTGTTTTATTTGTTTTACATTTGTTGTAGATTCGCAGTTATCTGTATTATTGTATCATGATATATAGTGTAGCCATTTATTTTAAAGAGGCTTCTAGAAGTCAAATGAGTCTTACCGCTAGACTTGCCAACCGTCCAGTTTTCGTCGGGACAGACCTCTTTTAGAGTGGAATGTCCCGTGTCCCTGTCATGCTCTGAACGGGGCGCCATTTGTCCCGTTTTGAGAAAAAGAACTAACCTTTTCTTCGTTATATTATTGAAAAGTATTGTAATTGAACTAACTTTGTCTTCAATTGTCACAAAAAAACTCGATATCTATAGCAACTATTTTCGTACTACTAACTTATTAACACCGAAATTATTTTAATTGATTGGCAACACTTGATTATTTTGATTCTTCTTTGACTTTCTTATTTCATTTGTCAACTTTCAAATCAATTACAGTTTTACTTGCAGAGGTATTTACATATGTATGTATGTATATATTATTTTAGTAGCTACATATGTAAATGAATCGGCAGTAACACACGAAAAGGAAAATAAAAGAACTAAAAGAAATACGCCAGACGATGAAATTAGTGCTTATTGTAGTATTTGTAAGCTAATTTTTTCAGTAAAATTTTATGGAGTTTCAATGATAAAGAAACGAGCAAATTCAAAAAAGCGAGAATTTTTTTAAAGTTTTCTCTCCAAACATTTTGAAGGGGAAGAATGCAAAAATTTAAAAATCAAATTAATAAATGTTGTAAAACAATGCGACTAGTCTTTTGCATTTCTCTCTTGTTTTAGGCATTTTTATTCAAGCCCTAAGCACATCACCATAAAAAACATGAACTACTTCTGCCTTTAGAAAAAATATTAAAACACTAAAAATTGCACGCCTCCTTTAAGTTCACATAGCAGCTAAATGGAAGACATGTTTCCCTCTTATATCAAGACCGATAAGAAAAGCTGTAAAATTTACAATTTCCTTTGACTCTATGCATTGGAAATGACTGTATGGATGGGAAAGTTAGTAAGTAATTCATTGGCATCTGCACCTGGGCAGTTTTAGCACCAAAATTTCAGCATAAAGTTATTACAAAGCTTGTATATTGAATTTTATATATTATTTAAGTATAAAATATATTTATATTAACACACAATCTTATTGGTAATGAAAACATGAAAGTTTTATTCAATTTCTATGGCCGAACTCTGGCGTTAGTGCAGAAAAATATGTAAACATAAACAGCTGATTTAGATTTTACTATCTCCCATATTTGCCGGCTATGTAGAATAGGATAATTATTCCCCGGGAACAGGGGTAGAGAACAAACTCCCCGGGAATATTCCTAATCAGGCTGATTAGCTATTTTTATACTTGCTGTTCTGTTTGTTTAAGGTTTTATGAGTCTAGATTTTACAAAATTTTAATTAATGTGTTATTGTTGATTTTGATGACTAAAAATTATAAACGAATTTGTTTGAATTCCAAAATTTTTGTATTATTTGTTAGATATGTCCCGGTTTGGAAATTTCAAAAGGTGGCGAGTCTACTTACTGCCCTTTTTACAATGTACTATTTAAAGCTAACAAGGACTTTAACGGCAACTTTTGTATGAAGAACTGTCAGCTAAGTTTCATGTCGTTGATAGTTTGCACAAGATTTTCAATAGTGGCTTTAAGGCGACTGAAATTAAAGCTTGTGTTAGCATTTGTTGAATTACTTGGCCGGGACACTTTCTGCGCGGGAATAGAATTTGTCTTGGCAGCATCGGCATACGATACACGGGAAGTAACTGGTTGCCTCATTTGCGCAAAAGTGGCGGAGAAAGCGTTTGTTGTTTGAACTACAGCTAATTTAGGCTGAGTTTACATCTGGCATTTTTTGTGTGTCATTTGCCCAAAAAAGCGTAACCAACTAATTACTAATGAAAAACTGTTTGATTAAGACATATATTTATTGATTTAAACAGTTTCCAATCATGTTGGATTCTATAAAATTGTCTATTAGTTATGTATAAAACTGTTTAACTTAATAAATACGCGTCTGAATCAAACTGTTTTGCATTAGTAATTAGTGGTTACGCTCTTTTTACGCTTGTGTAGCACATGTCACACAGATGGAAACCAGGCCTTAGGTTTTTGACCCATAGCCTGCTTAACGAAAGAATATACAAGGCATCCTCTATAGTTAGCGGTGTGATTACCTCCACAATTACTAAATTTTTTTCTGCTTGATCTTTTGGTTTAGTATATTTAGCAGTACCTTGCAATTCACCGCAGATAACACACACTGTAGGTAAATTGCAGTAAGCTTTTGTATGACCATATTCTTGCCAATTATGGCACTGCACGGGACCTGAACGCTTATTCGACTGTGATTTTTATGTATAAGAGGCATTTTAGGCTGTAAATTGGATGAGTCTCGTTTTTTCAGCTGTATATCATTCGGCTCCAGTTCAACACGAAATAGGGGCTGGGGTACCTTTTTTCTGTTTGTTATGTTACATACATTTTTTACCTTAAATCCCTAGAGGACGAGTTCATCTTTTATTTCTTCGGGAACAACGTATGAATCTATGCCCTTCAATACGATCTGCAGGCCTTTAGCACTCTTAACCCGCCATTGGTGTCCTATTGGTCTGTGAGACCGGGTGTGTTAAAAAATTCGAATAACATTATTCCCTGTTATTATTGTTGGTTGCAATTTCGAGTAGCTGCCTCATTGCACATCCCCTACTATTAGTTAATGACGAAACTGCTTCGTGAGCATACTTTGTGTACTTTTTTTTACTAACCCGGTACATGAGACCGTGTGTCACCGTGTATGTGAATAAACTAACCAAGTATACATTTTTCATTATTTTTTTTTAAATATGTTTATTTAAATAATAACATCAACAACATTGAAAACAGCTGACTTGTATGCAGAAAAAGTTGAAAACAAAAAGGGATTTAAGAAGTAATTTAAAGAAATAATTAATAAAAAACTTAACAGTACAAGTGCTAAGTAACAAAAAAAAAACAATAAACAGTAAAAGTAAAATTAGTTACTTCTTTTATTTGTTTTAAAAACGTGTTTACATCTTTGAAGAATTTAAAAAAACTGAATTGTCTTGTAGAGCCTGGCCGAACGCCATTAAAACTTAATTAACAGTGGTAGACACCATACAAACACTTCGTATCTCTTTTTTCTTTATTTATTTAAACTAAACGCGCTAAAATTGGCATCGAACGAATGTGACATTGATCATGGTGACGAAGTATTTTAGAATACCTCCAAAGTGAAAGAAAACATGTTTTCTATCACTCATCTCCAACGTAGTATTTTAGAATAGCAAAAAGTGAAAGATGCACGTATTTGTGGTGAAAGTGACTTCCCGAATAGACCTGATTATCTTCCTTTATAAATATGTGATTTTTTATTTTTTTCTTAATTTTGAAAAATGTATTACTAAAATCGTTGTTGTTCTTAATGCTCCAATAAAACAATTTTTTTAATGTTAATATTGAAATAAAAGAGCTTAAATTGATTAAATATCTTTGCTTTATTCTCAAAGAGCATAAATAAAAAATAAAAAAACATGAAATATTAATAACAAATTTGGAAAAATCTTCAGTTGAAAATTCTAGTACGTGAGACCGGCGTCACCATTGGTCAAAGTCAAATTTGCGTCACCATTGGCGGGTTAAGCTGGTATGTGAAGAAACTTGTTTTATTTTTTTCAAATTCTGCAACCATTTTGCGAAAATCTTTTTCTTCATAAATTTGAATTTTATGGATGGCAAGAGAACTTTGGGTGCGTTGCTAGTTGCCGAAATGGTATTACGGATGGCAAATGGCAACTAACAGCTGGTAATTTCAGTTGCCATGTTGGCAACCAAAAATTTGTAGTTGCTGCATCGTTTAAAAGCAAAAAAATTTAAAAATTAAACAGTAATTGCAATATTATTTTTATTTTTGAATTTCTTCTATGCATATTTAAGGAAACTATGCCTTACAGCTAAAACAGAGATTGTTCAAATTCATTTTAGGCAACAACATTTACTCACAGTAAAGGCGGTAGTTCTAAAGCGTCGTCTAATAGATTCAACTTTTGAAATTCCTTCTCTTCACCAATAATTAAATCCACTCAACTAATAATTTTTATGATCATTAATGTTTTTAATCACTTTTACTCAATAACTTTCTTTTTAGAACTTGTATTTCTTATATTTTAAATATATGTTTATATTATTTTCAGTTGCCATTCTGTCATAATCGTATTTTCGATAACTTTTTGGCAACTGGAGAAAGTTGCCATACATAATATAAATTTTAAGTTCAGTTGCGTTGCTAGTTAACTCGGCAACTGAATTTCGGTTGCCATCCATAATCGAGCCATTCGTTTCATCAATATTACCACGTTTTATTGGAACAATGTGAAACTTATTCTCACCAATGACTGAAATTAATTTTTTAATAAGGGCATTTGAATTTTTTTTCTCAACTAGATTGGTGGCGGCTTGGATGTTTTATTCGGGGATACATCGGGTTTGTCGTTGTCATCTTGCAAAATTGTAAAGCGGTTTTGACGATCAGTTGAGGATGCGCTGTTATCCCTAGACATCTTTGGAGCAGATGAAATTTTAGTAGAATTAGGACTTCGCCCACGCTTTACCACAGTTATATATCTATCCATTCCAACTTGGTCCTTGGGTTTTGAGATGCTGTTATCTGTAGTGATAACTTTGTTAAGTGATAAACACGAGCCTGAAGGGGATGATATTACTGACTTATATGAAGAAGTATATACTAGGCATCTGTAATGTTAATGAAGCACTACTATTTGACATTGGACAAAGCGAAGTTGATCGCTGACGAAAAATTGGCTTTGCCGTTAAAAAAAGACATCAGATTTTTTATATCTATTGTTTTCATTAAGAGCTGCAGAAGTCACAGCAAAATAGGCATTTCTGCCGTTATAACTCACTTCACAATTATTTGCTTTTGAGAGTATTCCTCAAGGGAACTTTGTTTGTGATTTTTGTTTGCATTTTTTGTTTGTTTTTGTTATTTCTACTATGCAAAAAATATTAGCAAAGCAAATAAAGCTTATTTATCAGTCAGTAGGTCCGTTTGTTTACTTTTCCAGTAAAATCCAGTAGTTGAGTAAATTTTGGGTAATTTGAAAATTTTACTCTCAAGAATGTCTCTTGCACAAAAAAGTACGCGAACGGAAAAATTGCAAAAATTTGCAGATTAATCAAAACAGCTGATAATATTGTTGTATGTTTTTGTTGTTTTTGAAACCCATCAAATACATATTTTTGGTGATTGATGCATACATTTTTATAATTATAAATTTGAAGCGATATATACATACATATTTCTAAAATAGAAGTTGTGTGAAAGCTTTAGCTTGTATTTGGTTTTTAGTTTTATTTTTTCTGGGTAAACGGCATGGGAAAATACATCAATATTTGATTTCTGATAGTCGGTACCCTGAGTAGTATGCAGAAATAAGTATTCACATATACATAAACCTTACATCTCTAAAAAACTAAAGTAAATAACACAATTAAATTAAATTTGAAAACTGGTATGTTTAACGATTATTATTATTTAATTTGTTTCATCTTGAACATAAAAATTTTTAGATTTGTTTTGTTAAACTTTTACTTCAACCTTTCTTCTTTTAAATGTTTTTATTAAAAAAATTATACTTTGTATTTGCTTACTTTTGTTTATTTTATTGAATCATATGTTTTTCTCGTCTACTGGATTTTACTGGCAAAAATTAGATCAGTAAAGATTTGCAGATTCTCAGTCAACAACTGTCAATTTACTCTCTCAATTGGCACTCTCTTTTGCAATTTTTGTGTGTAAACGAACGCATTTCAGTAAAATTCAGTACAAATTTGCACAAAATTGCACAAATTTTGGGGTAAACAAACGGACCTAGTATGTACCTATTACGAATAATATGTACTACGAATATTTTTTTGTATAATTTTATAATCGTCTGTTCACTATGAAGGTACAACGAGAACTTAACTCACAGGCAAATATATTGAAATTATTATTTTTTATTTTTATGTATGTTCACTTACTTATTACTATTATTTATTCACTCAATTGCTTATAACTTTGTAATTTTTCGGTCGATTTTCTTCTGGTTGGTCTTAGTTCTTACGTAAAAGTATCATCTTTACGTACATATATGAGCAGAAACCAGATAATTATTTTTTAACGATTAGTACTTTTCTGTCGCCATAGAATCACTGTAAAATATAATTTTTTGAAAATGTGTCCTATTTTCATCGATACATCTTAAACCGCTTTATCAATCAAATCGATTATACATGTTTATTCGTCATCTCAATACCTTGCATTTGAATACCAAGAATGACCCAATCGGACATTTCTAGCTCGAGATACAATTTGTCCAGTGAGAAAAGGTCGAACAAATTAAAAAATTACAATATCTCAAAAACCGTTCCATAACAAAAAATTTAACCTTTATTTTCTAATTCAGCGGAAGAAAATACATAAGGAAAATCAGCTCTCATCAAATGAACAGAAAAAATATAATTTTGTAAACTAGTGAAATTGTAGGCAATTTATTTTAGTTTTTATTTGAAATAAGATAATAGATAATAACAGTGTTTGGTCCCAGTAATTTTCATTGCAAGTAAGGCTTCTTTTAAAATAAATAAACTTAATATTAAAACAAAAAATAAAATAAAGACTTAAAACTAAATCTTAAACTAAAAGCTTAAACTACGATTTAAAAAGTTAAGAAAAGAGCAGACAAAAATAAACAATAATATTTACAAATAAAATTACCCTCTGTGAATACCGGGAGAACTATTTAAATAAAAGTTTTGGCCAGCAAAACAATTGATTTTGTTTTGCAAAGCAACAATAGAAAATGGGAATATTCATCAAAGTGAAAATCGTTCAAGGCCATATGGCAGCTTAAGATTACATATTTCCGTGAGTTTTTTGAAAAACATTATTGTTAACCAGAAGAATAATTCAACATACATAGGTAAAGTGATATAACTTCGTGCGAACCTAAAGAGAAAAGGAAAAAAAGAAAAAAACAGAAAAATGAATTTTAGTTAATTTTAATTATTATTGTTCGAACTTCATTTGTTTTTATATTTATGATTTGATCAGGATAAAGTTCGTATCGCTTTGTAAGCCAAATTACCACCACACACAGTGGACCAAATACAAAAGAACGCTGATGATGAAGGTTTAGTGGTCTGCGAAAACAGCTAGTTGTTCCGTTCAACTATGTGTTTGTCAGAATATTTACAACTAACTTTGGTGTTATTTGTCCATGAATAATTAGCGCATCTACTTTGGCTTACAAACCGATACGAACTTTATCCTAAATATTTTGAATAGAGTATAGATCTGGACCTTGAGATGGAATATCCACAAATTTACCGCAATTCAAAAGACACAATGTTCTTGAAAAAAGTGCCTCATGTTTGTGGTCAATACATTAATAAAAATTTAAATTTATCATATGACTATTTGTTCACTTAAATTTATATAAAATGAAATCTATAACAAAAAATTTCATAATGAAAAAAAGGAAAAAGTTATTTACAATGAAAGTCACAATCTAAAACGATTTTAACTATGTCAAAATATTTTCTTGACAAACTGTATACAATTTATTTCCTTAAAAATATATACCGGCGACTACTGGATTAATTTTACATAAATCTTTTTAACAGTAAACCAATGAATACGACTAATTTAGTTTATCTTGCTTGTGATCACAAGAAGTTGATTTAGGATATCTGCTGCATTTGTTCAGCGTAAATAGGAAAATACTTTGGGTTTCTTTCTCTACCGGTTTACTGAATAGAGTGAACTGGTCATGACCTGGATAAAAATGAAAAAGAAAACAAAAATCTGTTTTGAATACAAAAGATTCTTTTTTTTTGCCTACAACCAGACGCTAATTACTTCAAAAGAAAACCATACCTAAAATAGTAAAGATATTACTGAATTATAAATTACAGGTATACACAGCTATTTCTTAAAATAAAGTGTTTTGAAATGAAGGATAAATATTTAATTTCACCAAAAAGAAGAAAGTATATAAAAGGTTTGAATAAAATTTGAAAACACAGTACAATTTCAATTTAGTCTCGTATCACAAGTGTTAAGATGAAGATCGCTCGGAAATTTCACATTATATTTTTTGTTTTAACGCTAGTATATTATACTAGTGCCGCTGCCATCAATTCCACTGAAAATGGCGATGAAAGTTTAAATGGACAGCAACAACAGCCCGACACCCTTAAAACAGCAACCAGGTATGCAGATGATCTAGCAGAAAAGCAGATACATAACTGTGGAACAACCAGAGGAAAGTAGCTTACAAAATGCACCTTCACATGCCAAAAGATTTGTGCGCTCCGTAGACCTAACAAAAGGGTTAAAATTTGCTCCACTACACGATATCAATCATTATATTGCTTCAGCTGAAAATGATGAAGAAAATACTCCCGAAGATTCAGCTCCCTCAGATACAATGCCAGATTGCCTTCAAGCACAACGCTACAACATCAATTAAATATTATAAAACCAACAATTAAATATTATAAAATTAGTAAAAAAAAAAATCAGGAGTAGACACGAGATCAAAACTAGATCAAATGTTAAGTGTTCAATTATGATCTACATATTTTTAAAATAAATATTTATTAATATTTAATACTAATTGCCATCTAAATTGCAAATATATGTATACATATACAAAATTAATTAATACATCTCTTAATCAATTTCAAGCTACATAACATAGTGTCCACATCTGATGATTTTATATCATAACTTGTAATATGACGCCGGCAGAGCAATTGTCATTTTTTCATTAATATCAACACAAAGGGGTAGACGTTGATGATTTTATATCATGATGCATCACTTTTTGTTTGCCATCGTAAAGGTAAGTTTTAAAATATTTTTGTTTGAATCTTACTACTGAAATGTTTTGAATTTTTGGCTTCTTTTATTTTTATATTTAGAACATAATGAATACAAAGAAGAAACAACTGAGTCTTTTTGTTGCTTTAAAGCAAGTAAGTGACTTAATGGAGATTTCCGATGAAGTGTTAGGAAGGAGTAGAAATATGTGGGTCAATCCGTGTTTGGCAAAACGAGAAATCCATTGCTTGGAAGCACACATTTTGAATGATATTTTGTGGGAGGAAAAGAATACCTAAACTTCTGTCGTTTCAATATTAATGACTTTGAGAAAGTACTTAAACTGGTAAGTTTATATAATATGTTCCATATGAAAGAGTTTTTAAAAATGTATGTTTTAAATTTACAAATTTTAATGCTAAACTTTTTACATGCGATATGTAGGTTAACTCCCAAATTGAAAAACAAGACACAGTGATGAGGTTTGCCATAAGCTCACGAATTCGTTTGGCAATTACTTTGTGTTATTTGGGCACTGGAGACTCGTTCAGGTCATTGAAATTTCACACTCGTGTTTAGAGAAAAACAGTAAGCCAATTCATACCAGAAGTGCTTAAAGCACTTGTTGAATCATTACAAAATGACTATTTACAGGTAAGACTTATAAACAAATGATTTTTTGGTAATTTAAATTTTGTCTTTCAAAGTCATCTTTAAAAACTCCACGCTCTACAATTCTTTGAAGGAGGGGAGGCTTAAAATACCAAGCGATAGGCCTCTAAAAGGGCAATTATTAAAAACACCATATTTTTTTATACTAGATGACATTTTCGGGTTAGATCGCCACTAAATGAAGGCTCACAACCGCAGTTCTGCTCTCTCAACTGCACAAGATATCTTTAATTATAGATTTAGCCGAGCGAGAATGCCAGTTGAGATGCCAATTGAGATACAAATTGAAAACTGTGATTTGTTGGTGCACACATGTTGTATTCTACATAACTACCTATGCAAAGGCTTGGCCGAAACTCCACAATTGGAAGGAATAACATCAAATCTGCCACAATGACGTCAATCTCCACCCAAGCCCATGATACAATTAGATTTGCCAATGAAGTGAGGGAAAATGTAACTAAGTACCTTGTAACAGATGCAGATGTATCATTCCAATGGCGTAAAATTAAAAAACAGCTCGCTCATCCTGTCAGTGTGACAATTGATTGAATCAAATCAAGAAAATGAAAAATCGGCCCTTTTCAGGGCCACCAGAATATTACTAAAGAGATTTCTTTCTGTTCAAAGTAATGCTTTTTCTGCATACGTTCAGACCGAAATTCTGAGAATTTGTGGCCACACTAAACTTTAAAGTAAAAATTATAGCTACTTAGTTTAAAAGGTAGCTTTAGTTTAAAAGGTAGCTTATTTGAAATACGCCAACCGCGATAAGGCAGATTTTATTTTTCATTCAGGACAACCAAAACAAGTAAAAGTGCTATATTCAACCGTGCCGAGTCTTATATACCCTTCCCTAACGTAGTTATATGGATTATATACATATCGTCACCTTAAACACCAAACAACCTATCAGCAAAAATGTCAAAATTGAGTTTTTTATTTAATATTATTCCCGCATATATATGCAATATTTTGAACGCCTAATATTACAAATAACAAAGTTATTACCAAATTACCAAATACCCTATCAGCAAGTCTACAATTTTCTGAAGCCAAATAACCTATCAGCACTCATGCTAAAGAAGAAATCAGAGTATCTATTTATTTGAATTTTTTCTTTTTGAGAAACAGTTACTTTTGATTTGTTGTTCTTTGTTTTTTATTACATTTTAGTTATTGTTAGAAGTGAAAAGAAAATAAAAAAGTGTTAAAACGCAATAAAATGTATTCCATAAATGAAAATAATTTTTATTTAGTTATTAACATTACAATAAATAAAAAATAGATTTTTTGTAGAAACACCTATAAATTTATTTAAAAATTAAAAATTTTAGGAAAAATAAAAAATGTATACTTTAGAAGGCCGTGACGTACTAAAAAAGAGGAAAATAAATCATCAAAAATCATGATAAAATTTTAATTTTGTTTAAATAATATTCATGTGTTCAAAGGAATGCTTAATTATTCATACTAATTAGTATTGCTGATAGGTTGTTTGGTTTCAGATTTTTACAATTCCAAATAACTTAAGCGCCATATCATAGGCTGTGTTTAGAAAAACAAAGCTTTCGCAACCGATATATACTTCTGGTTTAATTTTAATCGGAATATATAATTTTCGGTTCAATATAGCAAATAGTTCCAATTTTATAACGTTTTTTCTCTCTCCTGTAAACTTTTGAAAACTGCTGATAGGTTGTTTGGTCTTTAAGGTGACGATATATAATAGTGATGCACGAATATTCGTATTCGAATTGCCGAATATTTGGGCATTTTAATGTGAATAAGGAGCATTCGTATTAGTTTGTACGAATCCATTAAATATTTTATAGAAATTTGTGATTTGTATCATTTTCAAATATTATTTACGGTTTTTCATACGATTTTGAAGTAAAACCGCAGTGCGGAACAGAATAAAATTAAAAGCTATTTTATTTTCATTGCGGACTTTCTTATTCCATCAATTTTCGACACTCTTTCTCTTTCTAATGTTGCCATAGTTTTGGAATAGTTAGCGCTGTTCACAACATTAGTGTAAACAAAAAATATGATTTTGAAGTTCAAAAATTTTTTTCATAAAATATAAAAGTTTAAAAATGTATCAAATATACAATGGCTGCAATTTTCAATCGGTTTACTAAATTATGGATTTGGCTCTTTTGTTAGATGCAAAATTAAGTTTTGTTCAACATATAACGATGGCTATCAATAAGTCCCGTAGTATGTTGGCTTTTATTAAAAGGTGGTCAAAGGAATTTAATGATCCCGTAACAACTAACCCCCTTATGCAAAAAAATATTTTACTTTAGCTTTAAAGTTCATAGTAGTTGATAAGCACTTTAAGGCTAACATAGCTTTATTAAAAAATCATATGCAAAAGACAACTTTAAATATTTTGTGATTTAATAATAAATACTGGTAACACCACCGTGTTCAACAACCACTTCACAGCTTATGATGTACAAAATTGAATACAATTTCATTCGGGTATTTAAATATTTTTTTTATTTTATTAAATAAATTTTTATTATCTTGAAGTAAAGCAACCTAATTTAAAAAATATGAGCTTCTGACTTAATAGGAAAACAGATAAATACAACCATGAAGTAAAAGTAAAAAAATGTGAAAAATTATCACAATTTGTTTTATTCGAATGAAACGAGTATTTGAATATCCAGCTTTTTTCGATTTGTTTTGATTGTATGTACATCACTAAAACATTTTTGTATAATTGTATTTATTTTAATATTTTTTTATGGATTTTGCTATGTATTTCGAAGCAGTTGGATAATTTGGTGATGTTTCCCATTACATGACAGAAATAATAAATTTAAGATAAGAGCAGGCACTTCTAGCTTCATTTTCAGATGTAACATGAATCAATATGTGCTATATTAACAAAACTATTTAAGGTACAAAATACACATTTTGGAAATATCAACTTAAAGTAGTCTTAACAAACGTGGGTGCCTACTTTAGAATTTTTATACAATAATTTTTTTAGAATACAACTTTACTTAACATTGCTTGGCAAAGCTTTATTAAGTTTTTTTGCATAAGACCCTAAGAGATTATACATATCGCTCGTTAGGCCAATGCATAATATGGGAGCCGCATTATAATATAAAGGGTCCGCCATCTAACGTTTTTTTCAACTAGTGATTATTTCGTAAATGGTAACACTTAGCTCATGTCTGCTTTGACAGATAATTAGTTTTATCCTTCCGCTGAACGAGCCAACTGACCATCCAATGCGTTTTCGGTTCGCTAAGTGGGCCTGCGATCGACTTACAAAAGATGCCGATTTTGCCAAAAAAAAATCATCTTTTCATCGAGTCTGTTCGAAAGCAATTCCTTATTTTCTGCTTAAGAAATGTTTATAAATGCCAGTTGACACTTCCATCATACAAAATAAGATTAGCCGAGCTTAACCTACCCACTCTAAAAAGCCGGAGAGTTATGCTTTGTGTTTCTTTTATGCTAAATGGTAACGTCCAATCAGAGTTTTTGCTGAGTAATGTAATTTTTAATATTCCTAAACGCTCATTACGATCGTTCAACCCACTATATATTAGAGCTTGTCGTGCTAACTTCGCTATGGCGGATCCGCTTAAAAGATTATGCTGTTGCTACAATGAATTGTATAATTTTATAGACTATTCCATGGACCCTGAAGTCATTAAAAGGAATATTATTTTATTTTTAAACCAATTAAATTAATAAATTATTTTTCATTATGCATTATTTTTAAATAAGTAATCTTAATAAATAAATTATTTTCCATTATGCATGTATACTACACAGAAAAAACTAAATTTTATTTTCAGTAACAAAATTCATTGAATCAGTAAATTTTTTGTGTGAATGCGGACCTACAAAGAAATTTGTAGATTCTGATAACAATTTTGTAAAAATTTAACTGAAAAAAAAATTATTTTTTGTTAACTTATTATGGCATTAGAGAAAAAAGCTAACTGAAACTCAAAATATTTTCAGTCAAATGTATTAATAGGAACAGAAAAACATTTTTGCAGATTTTTTTGTATTATTCAGCAAATTTTTTTTTTATAATTTACAAACACATTCACTAAAATTTTTCGTAGTATCAGAAAATAAATTACCTGAATCAATAACAATTCTTAATTTTTTTTTTTTAAATTAGTAAAAGTTTTATTTGAAAAAAAAACTGAATCAAATGAAAGGTTCAACTATTTTTTTTTACTTTCAAAAATTGGCTTGTTTTTATGGTTAAGCATTTCGTTCCCGCTCGTCAGTAGACTTCAACCCAAAAATTTTTTTAATTTAGCTAACAAACTCCGTATGTTTATAGTAAGACTCTTAATACTATATTGAGAATCACAATATACAACCATAATAAGTTTGAAAACCGTAAACAAAAATCTTTAAAAAAAATAAAATGTATTATATATATATAAAATAATTTGTAGAACAAATTAAAAAAAAATCAAACAAATTTTTTACAGCATTTAAAAATAAATTTAACGGAAAAAATTAAAAAATATCAGGCAAATTTTTTTTAACAGTATATAGAAATAAATTTAACTGAAAATAACAAATTTAAATTTAAAAAAAAAATAAATCTAACAAAATTTTTTAAAAATTTTACTTTATATAGATAATTCTCATTCTATTCAGTTTTTTTACATAAAATCAAATTGGAACAAATAATTTACTGGAACTGTAAAAAATATTTACTGAAACTAAATTATATTTCCGCTGATCACGAATCTGCTGTTTATTTTAAAATCTTGGTATGTGTAGAAACTTGTTTTATTTTTTTCAAATTCAGCAACCATTTTGCGAAAATGTTTTTCTTCATAAATTTGAATGTTCGTTTCATTAATATTACCACGTTTTATTGGAACAATGTGAAATTTATTCTACCCAATGACTGAAATTAATTTTTTAATAAGGGCATTTGAATTTTTTTTCTCTCAAATAGATTGGTGGCGGCTTGGATGTTTTATTCGAGGATACATCGGGTTTGTCGTTGTCATCTTGCAAACTTGTAAAGCGGTTTTGACGATCAGTTGAGGATGCGCTGTTATCCCTAGACATCTTTGGAGCAGATGAAATTTTAGAAGAATTGGGACTTCGCCCAAGCTTTGCCACAGTTATATATCTGTCCATTCCAACTTGGACCTTGGGTTTTGAGCTGTTGTTATCTGTAGTGATAACTTTGTTAAGTGATGAACACGAACCTGAAGGGGAAGATATTACTGACTTATATGAAGAAGTACTAGGCAACTGTAATGTTAATGCATCATTACTATTTGGCATTGGACAAAGCGAAGTTGATCGCTGACGAAAAATTTGCTTTGCCTTTACAAAAAAGACTCATCAGGTTTTTTATTTTTATTATTTTCATTAAGAGCTTCAGAACTCACAGTAAAATAGACATTTCTGCCGTTATAACTCAGTTCACAATTATTTGTTTTTGAGGTAATCATTAGAGTATTCCTCAAGGAAACTTTGTTTGTGATTTTGGTTTGAGGTTTTTTTTTGTTTTTGTTGTTTGATTGTTTTTGAGGTACTCAATTTCACTTTTTTATGTTTTTTTTTTGTTTTTGTTATTTCTACTATGGGCCTGTGCCAAACGGTAACAAAGTACTATGGTAAAAAAATATTTTCCTGTGGGGAAAAAATTTAATTTTTCTGCTGTGCCAAATGATATCCTTTTTGACAATGTAAAATTTTGACAAATTCGCTTTAGCATAAAAAGAAGCTCACTAAAAAAATGCTGCTGCGGCGAAAAAATTTTTAAAAGAACATTTTTATATAAAATGATATTCTTGTATAAAAAAATTATTTATTGTATATATGATACAATATTTTTCGCAAATTAAAATATATAATGATTTTTTCACAGTCTAATTACATATAGAAAACGTAAATATCTCGGCTCGAAGCGCCGGCGGTGGTTTTAAATTTTATGATACCATGCTTCTTATTTGCTGCTTGTCAAAAATTTATCTGTTGTGTTAAAAATTTTACTAGCCCCAGGGTTAGTGAAATTTTATTCACCTCAGAAGTGTCAAAAATTTACTTACACTAGTAAGCACAGGCCCTATGTAAAAATATTGGCAAAGCAAATAAAGCTTATTTATCAGTCAGTACCTATTACGAATAATATCTGAGGCAAAAAGGAAAAAGTGCTTAAGTCGAGATAAGCAGATCTTGAGTTAATGGTACCTCCGTAATCTGCATATGCGAAAGTACTCCTGGTCAAAATGTCAATTAATTTGTGTGACTTTTCGGGAAGTTATAGCACTATGACTTGCGACTTATCTTTTTTAGACTTCTAATCTCATTTGGAATAATAGCTTAATTGAGGAGGTCCATAACAAAATGCAACAATTCCACTTGAGCAATTTTTTGAATAAACGAATAACTGTAATTAGACTGAAGAGATTATATATTAGAATTGTTTCATTTTGGTCTGAATATTTAGTTTATGTATTGGGTCACAACAAAACTATAGACCTTTAGTATGTTTTATGAAAATGGTTACATAGATTTTAAGCTGTAGAATTGTATTAAGTAAAAAAATTAGAAAACTCAAAAAGTGGAATTGTTGCGTTTTGCTATGGACCTCCACAATTAAGGTTATACTTGGGAATATTTCAACTTAAATGTATTACATATAGGGCGTGTGCCAAACGGTACCAAAGTACTAGTGTAAGTAAATTTTTGACACTTCTGAGGTAAATAAAATATCACTAGCCCTGGGGGCTAGTAGAAATTTTGGCACAACAGGTAAATTTTTGACAAACTGCAATAAAAAGCATGCCCATCTAAAAAAATATGTATGGAGCATATATGATATCCCATATATGGTTCGGATCAGAAAAATGAGGGTATATGACCATATCTGATTATATATATTCATACATTTTCATACATGTATGTGTAAATCTTCCCTCTACAGAATGAAAATTTCATATTCATACTCTCTTGATTCACAAAAGCGCACTGCTGTGCAATAAATTAAATTACTAAAATTACTTTTTTTTCGATTTTGAACAGGAAGGTTGTATTTAATGAAACATTTGTTTGGACAAATAATGAAAAACGAACTAAAAAACATTTCATTCATCATTTTAAGTCAAAAGGTGGATCAATTATTTAAAAAACACAAAACTCGTATTCGTACATAAAATTTAATTTAAGAAATCATATTAAAAAGTAATGCAATTAATTATAAAAGAAAAAATAATCCGTCGTAACAATAGTTTTCAATATAATTTTTTGCAGTAATATGAACTTTGTTTCTTATCTAGAGAATTCTGTTATTTTCTATAAAATTAATGGATTATCCTTTGGGTTATTTAATATATTAAATGGGGCCACACAAGAATGGTTTTTTTGTAACAAAAGTTTTCCTTTTTTAAACGTTGAGGGTACGAATATAAACTTTACATACTGCATCTATTTTCTAATGGATTTTCAATTCACCAGTGATAAAATCCAAGCTTTTTTGATTGCAAAAACGATTTTATGTGAGATATCATGTATGCATACATTCTTATATGGCTCCATATATTAAATCTTATTTCTATATATGGATCCACATATGAAGAGCTTCATAATTAAATTTCCATATATGAGCTCATGTATTATAATACATTTCATATATTAGTCCATATATTAGTTCATATATAATAGTCTTGCAATGTGTAATCCCATAAATTTCCATACATGAATTCATACATATTCATATATAGTTATATACATTCATATATTAAAAATATATGGATCATATATAATTTTTTTAACTGGGTGGTATCATAAAATTTAAATCCACCGCCGTCGCTTCGAGCAGTCGCACAATGCAAAGATTTTTACATACGTCTTTTAAGTTTAATTAGACTGCGAAAAAATCATTGTTTATTTTAGTTTGCGAAAAATTTTGCATAATATATATTATATAATTTTTTGCTACAAGAATATTGTTTTATATAAAAATTTGTTGGTAGTCGGCGGCTTGTAGTCAGGCGAAGCAAAACCGCCGCCGCAGCAATTGTTTCATCAGCTTCTTTCTATGCTTAAGCGAATTTGTCAAAATTTTACATTGTCAAAAAAGATATCATTTGGCACAGCAGAAAAATGAAAAATTTTCCCCACAGGCAAATATTTTTTTACCATAATACTTTTCTACCGTTTGGCACACGCCCATAGTGTGTAGAACAATGTTTACTTAAAAAAACGGTTAACAGACAATTTCCCACCTTAACTGTAAAAGAAACAAATTTCTGAAAATCGACGTGAAAGTTTAAAAGTGCTTTCCTGCAAAACAGTAAAATATGGCTTAAGCACTTTTTCCTTATTGTCACAGATATGTACTACGAATATTTTTTTGTATAATTTGTTTGTTTGTTTAGTAAGTATATAAGAAAAACTCCGCTAATCGTCTGTTAACTATGAAGGTACAACGAGAACTTAACTCACACGCAAATATATGGAAATTATTATTTTTTATTTTTATGTATGTTCACTTACTTATTACTATTATTTATTCACTCAATTGCTTATAACTTTGTAATTTTTCGGTCGATTTTCTTCTGGTTGGTCTTAGTTCTTACGTAAAAGTATCATCTTTACGTACATATATGAGCAGAAACCAGACGATTATTTTTTAACGATTAGTACTTTTCTGTCGCCATAGAATCACTGTAAAATATAATTTTTTGAAAATGTGTCCTATTTTCATCGATACATCTTAAACCGCTTTATCAATCAAATCGATTATACATGTTTACTCGTCATCTCAATACCTTGCATTTGAATACCAAGAATGACCCAATCGGACATTTCTAGCTCGAGATACAATTTGTCCAGTGAGAAAAGGTCGAACAAATTAAAAAATTACAATACCTCAAAAACCGTTCCATAACAAAAAATTTAACCTTTATTTTCTGATTCAGCGGAAGAAAATACATAAGGAAAATCAGCTCTCATCAAATGTACATGAAAAAAATATAATTTTGTAAACTAGTGAAATTAGAGGCAATTTTTTTTAGTTTTTATTTGAAATAAGATAATAGATAATAACAGTGTTTGGTCGCAGTAATTTTCATTGCAAGTAAGGCTTCTTTTAAAATAAATAAACTTAATATTAAAACAAAAATAAAATAAAGACTTAAAACTAAATCTTAAACTAAAAGCTTAAACTACGATTTAAAAAGTTAAGAAAAGAGCAGACAAAAATAAACAATAATATTTACAAATAAAATTACCCTCTGTGAATACCGGGAGAACTATTTAAATAAAAGTTTTGGCCAGCAAAACAATTGATTTTGTTTTGCAAAGCAACAATAGAAAATGGGAATATTCATCAAAGTGAAAATCGTTCAAGGCCATATGGCAGCTTAAGATTACATATTTCCGTGAGTTTTTTGAAAAACATTATTGTTAACCAGAAGAATAATTCAACATACATAGGTAAAGTGATATAACTTCGTGCGAACCTAAAGAGAAAAGGAAAAAAAGAAAAAAACAGAAAAATGAATTTTAGTTAATTTTAATTATTATTGTTCGAACTTCATTTGTTTTTATATTTATGATTTGATCAGGATAAAGTTCGTATCGCTTTGTAAGCCAAATTACCACCACACACAGTGGACCAAATACAAAAGAACGCTGATGATGAAGGTTTAGTGGTCTGCGAAAACAGCTAGTTGTTCCGTTCAACTATGTGTTTGTCAGAATATTTACAACTAACTTTGGTGTTATTTGTCCATTAATAATTATCACATCTACTTTGGCTTACAAACCGATACGAACTTTATCCTAAATATTTTGAATAGGGTATAGATCTGGACCTTGAGATGGACTATCCACAAATTTACCGCAATTCAAAAGACACAATGTTCTTACCAAAAGTGCCTCATGTTTGAGGTCAATACATTAATAAAATTTAAAACTATCATATGACTATTTGTTCACTTAAATTTATGTAAAATGAAATCTATAACAAAAAATTTCATAATGAAAAAAAGGAAAAAGTTATTTACAATGAAAGTCACAATCTAAAACGATTTTAACTATGTCAAAATATTTTCTTGACAAACTGTATACAATTTATTTCTTTAAAAATATATACCGGCGACTACTGGATTAATTTTACATAAATCTTTTTAACAGTAAACCAATGAATACGACTAATTAAGTTTATCTTGCTTGTGATCACAAGGGGTTGATTTAGGATACCTGATGCATTTGTTCAGCTTAAATAGGAAAATACTTTGGGTTTCTTTCTCTACCGGTTTACTGAATAGAGTGAACTGGTCATGACCTTGATAAAAATGAAAAAGAAAACAAAAATCAGTTTTGAATACAAAAGATTCTTTTTTTTCTTTTGCCTATAACCAGACGCTAATTACTTCAAAAGAAAACCATACCTAAAATAGTAAAGATATTACTGAATTATAAATTACAGGTATACACAGCTATTTCTTAACAATAAAGTGTTTTGAAATGGAGGATAAATATTTAATTTCACCAAAAAGAAGAAAGTATATAAAAGGTTTGAATAAAATTTGAAAACACAGTACAATTTCAATTTAGTCTCGTATCACAAGTGTTAAGATGAAGATCGCTCGGAAATTTCACATTATATTTTTTGTTTTAACGATAGTATATTATACTAGTGCCGCTGCCATCAATTCCACTGAAAATGGCGATGAAAGTTTAAAAGGACAACAACAACAGCCCGACACCCTTGAAACAGCAACCAGGTATGCAGATGATCTAGCAGAAAAACAGATACATAAATGTGGAACAACCAGAGGAAAGTAGCTTACAAAATGCACCTTCACATGCCAAAAGATTTGTGCGCTCCGTAGACCTAACAAAAGGGTTAAAATTTGCTCCACTACACGATATCAATCATTATATTGCTTCAGCTGAAAATGATGAAGAAAATACTCCCGAAGATTCAGCTCCCTCAGATACAATGCCAGATTGCCTTCAAGCACAACGCTACAACATCAATTAAATATTATAAAACCAACAATTAAATATTATAAAATTAGTAAAAAAAAAAAATCAAGAGTAGACACGAGATCAAAACTAGATCAAATGTTAAGTGTTCAATTATGATCTCCATACATTTACTTAAAATAAATATTTATTAATATTTAATACTAATTGCCATCTATATTGCAAATATATGTATACATATACAAAATTAATTAATACATCTCTTAATCAATTTCAAGCTACATAACATAGTGTCCACATCTGATGATTTTATATCATAACTTGTAATATGACGCCGGCAGAGCAATTGTCATTTTTTCATTAATATCAACACAAAGGGGTAGACGTTGATGATTTTATATCATGATGCATCACTTTTTGTTTGCCATCGTAAAGGTAAGTTTTAAAATATTTTTGTTTGAATTTTACTACTGAAATGTTTTGAATTTTTGGCTTCTTTTATTTTAATATTTAGAACATAATGAATACAAAGAAGAAACAACTGAGTCTTGTGGTTGCTTTAAAGCAAGTAAGTGACTTAATGGAGATTTCCGATGAAGTGTTAGGAAGGAGTAGAAATATGTGGGTCAATCCGTTTTTGGCAAAACAAGAAATCCATTGCTTGGAAGCACACATTTTGAAGGATATTTTGTGGGAGGAAAAGGAATACCTAAACTTCTGTCGTTTCAATATTAATGACTTTGAGAAAGTACTTAAACTGGTAAGTTTATATAATATGTTCCATATGAAAGAGGTTTTAAAAATGTATGTTTTAAATTTACAAATTTTAATGCTAACCTTTTTACATGCGATATGTAGGTTAACTCCCAAATTAAAAAACAAGACACAGTGATGAGGTTTGCCATAAGCTCACGAATTCGTTTGGCAATTACTTTGTGTTACTTGGACACTGGAGACTCGTTCAGGTCATTGAAATTTCACACTCGTGTTTAGAGAAAAACAGTAAGCCAATTCATACCAGAAGTGCTTAAAGCACTTGTTGAATCATTACAAAATGACTATTTACAGGTAAGACTTATAAACAAATCATTTTTTGGTAATTTAATTTTTGTCTTTCAAAATCATCTTCAAAAACTCTACGCTCTACAATTCTTTGAAGGAGGGGAGGCTTAAAATACCAAGCGATAGGCCTCTAAAAGGGCAATTATTAAAAACACCATATTTTTTTATATACTAGATGACATTTTCGGGTTAGATCGCCACGAAATGAAGGCTCACAACCGCAGTTCTGCTCTCTCAACTGCACAAGACATCTTTAATTATAGATTAAGCCGAGCGAGAATGCCAGTTGAGATGCCAATTGAGGTACAAGTTTAAACGTGTGATTTGGTGGTGCACACATGTTGTATTCTATATAACTACCTATGCAAAGGCTTGGCCGAAACTCCACAATTGGAAGGAATATCAGCAAATCTACCACAATGACGTCAATCTCCACCCAAGCCCATGATACAATTAGATTTGCCAATGAAGTGAGGGAAAGTGTAACTAAGTATCTTGTAACAGATGTGGATGTATCATTCCAATGGCGTAAAATTAAAAAACAGCTCGCTAATCCTGTTAGTGTGACAATTGATTGAATCAAATCAAGATTCCATGGACCCTGAAGTCATTAAAAGGAATATTATTTTATTTTTAAATCAATTAAATTAATAAATTATTTTTCATTATGCATTATTTTTAAATAAGTAATCTTAATAAATAGATTATTTTCCATTATGCATGTATACTACACAGAAAAAACTAAATTTCATTTTCAGTAACCAAATTCATTGAATCAGTAAATTTTTGTGTGATTCTGATAACAATTTTGTAAAAATTTAACGGAAATAAAAAAAAATTATTTTTAGTTAACTTATTATGGCATTAGAGAAAAAAGCTAACTGAAACTCAAAATATTTTCAGTCAAATGTATTAATAGGAACATAAAAACATTTTTGCAGATTTTTTTTGTATTATTCAGCAAAACATTCACTAAAATTTTTCGTATTATCAGAAAATAAATTAGCTGAATCAATAACAATTCTTAAAATTTTGTTTTTAAAATTAGTAGAAGTTTTATTTGAAAAAAAAAAACTGAATCAAATGAAAGGTTCAACTATTTTTTTTTACTTTCAAAAATTGGCTTGTTTTTATGGTTAAGCATTTCGTTCCCGCTCGTCAGTAGACTTCAACCCAAAAATTTTTTTAATTTAGCTAACAAACTCCGTATGTTTATAGTAAGACTCTTAATACTACATTGAGAATCACAATATACAAACATAATAAGTTTGAAACCCGCAAATAAAAATCTTTAAAAAAATAAAAATTTATTTTATATCTATAAAATAATTTGTAGAAAAAATTAAAAAAAAATCAGACAAATTTTTTTACAGCATATAAAAATAAATTTAACTGAAAAAATTAAAAAAAATCAGACAAATTTTTTTACAGTATATAATAATAAATTTAACTGAAAATAACAAATTTAAATACAAAAAAAATAAATCTAACAAAATTTTTCTTTATATAGATAATTTTCATTCTATACAGTTTTTTTACATAAATTAAAATTGGAACAAATAATTTACTGGAACTGTAAAAAATATTTACTGAAACTAAATTATATTTCAAAACAAACGTTTGTTTGAAAATTTTTTGGGAATAATATTTTCTGTGTAGGCTTATGCGTATTTTTTAAACACAAAGGCTCACTGGGTTTTCATATGCGGGCGAAAATTCTAAGACAAACTGCGTTTTTACTTTGTTGATATCTTAAAAAAAAGTTCCGCACCAAATGCATTTTCTGCAGCAAAAATGTGGATTTTTCAAATCCAAAACAATCTCATATTTTCGTAATGACAAAAATTTTTTTGTTAATAAACCATCTACTAGTACCCGAATTTTGAAGATTTTGATCCGCTGATCACTAATCTGCTGTTTATTTTAAAATCCATTAAGTGGTTTTCGAGATATGATGAGTAGTTTTCCAGTTATTCGCTAATTCAGGTTTTGCAAAAAGTTACTTATTTTTTCAGCACAATATCATTTATACACATTCATACAGTTCGGTCCGCTGATCACAAATCTATCATTTATTTTTCAATACATTGAGTAATTTTTGCATAAGGTCATTTGAGATATCTCTGCATATTATTATTATATTACACTGTTTGACAAATTTTTGTGAAATAGTATTTCGCCTTCTATTTATACGCTATCGATTTATTTAAGCTTTCAGGATGATGTAAGTCCAATTAAATATACATATACCAACCAAGAGTACAAAATTTGTACAACACTGGTCGCCAAACTTTTTTCTTGAGAACTACATTTTTTACATATACCAACCTTAATAATCGCCAAAATTATTATTAATTATAGCATTTTTACATAAATTACGCTCTCTTTGCAAATTTCTAATACAACAAGTAATTCTGGGAGCAAAAGAAACTGAGTGACAATTTCACAAATTCGCAAATGGTCATATCTCAAAAACCACTTAATGGATTTTAAAATAAACAGCAGATTCGTAATCAGCGCATCAAAATCTATAAAATTCGGGTACTTGTAGATGGTTTATTAACAAAAAATTTTTTGTCAATAAGAAAATATGAGATTTTTTTGGATTTGAAAAATCCACATTTTTGCTGAAGAAAATGCATTTAGTGCGGAACTTATTTTTTAAGATATCAAAAAAGTAAAAACGCAGTTTGTCTTAGAATTTTTGATGTGTTAACATCTATACGCGCGCCTCTAGGGCAGTAAACTATCAGTTTCAATACATACGCAAATGTTAGGTATGTAAGAGTAAATCATGGTTTGTTTGTTCGTTGCTTGGCAGTCGGTATTGAAAGTGATTATTGGGCGATTTTCATATAATTTTCCCACGCGATTTTCTCCGGAAATTCATAGCCGATTTTATTAATTTTTGGATTAAAAAGCTAGTGCGGGTTTCGACGAAGAGTTTAGGCCAATAATTAAGGCGATCCGATATCGGCGAGCCGAGATTTAAGTGTTTGAATTTGGAGTAATATTAAAAAAGTGTTTTATGTTGATCTCCGGTTTTGCCTTATGCATAGCAAAGAGAATAGTGACGTGGTTATACGTACATATGTATATAAAAATGAGATAGCAAGACAGCAACGTATGTAGCTTATGTACAAACATAACAATGTACATATGTATGTACATTTGTCTGTTGCTTTGCATTCTCTTTGTTTTTTGTGGGTTTAATATAAAATAAATAAAAAGTATTAAGCAAGAAAATAATGAAATCATTAGCACTTCTGTTTAATTTTTTTCATTTTGAGTGCATCTACTAAATTTATATATATATATTATATATATATATATATATATATTATATATTAACTGTGCTGAAAACATAACATTAATAAATTATACAAAGTAAAATTAAATTCAATAAACTATTCTTTTTCATTAAATACTTTATATTAACTCTACCTCCGGGTTTGTGGGTCTGTGTTCATAGAAATCGACTAGGTACCGTGTAACAAAAAGGTGTTAACACATCGCCCGTGAGTTCGAACACTCATTGTTTTTTTCCTGCATATGAAAACCCAGTGAGCCCTTGGCTTTTTGCAAATTTTATATTTTCTGCATAAGCCTAATATACATATATGTATGTGCTTTGTATTCCAACAAAGTAGTATTTCCTTTATTTGAAAAAATATGTAGCACGAAGCCTCAGATGGCAGAGGGTATGTGCTACCCATTGAAAAAGTATAGCAGCTACTTTTTACAAGATGCAAGTCAATTTCTATATAACACCTTGACAGACACATAGTTGTAATATGGCTATACTGAAGTATTTATCCTCTATAGTTATTCGCCTACCGGCTGGTGTGCTGTTTTACTAACTTGCTTTAATTTAAACTTAACACTATGTATTTGCACAAACAATTACCAGTTGACTTCTGCGTACCTCTTTTGTTAATTAAATTTTAATTTAATTGGTTTAAAACGAATGTTTGGGTGAAAACAGATCTTTAATGTTGTATGTTATATTTAAGATTAGGTTTACATGAAATATTTCCAATATCTCATTTCATTCCTAGTTCTTCGGTCTATATTATTTATTATTTTACTATTGCTACATTGGCTGACTTTTTTTCAGCTTCAAATTGTAGTCGTAAGAGTATGTAAAAGAAAATAAATGTAAATAACAACAACAGCTATTTAAGAATAGAGTGTTGCCACACAAGTATTTTTTTGATCGGGTGCAGTCAAGTTAATAATTAGTGTTTTTTATGGGAATTGTTACTTAATAAGTACTTAATAAGTAAAATATTAATTTGGGATTATTAGTGCGTTTAAAAATTTTAAACTTAAGTAGTTAATAATATGCGAAGTTACTCCATGTATTCACATTCCTAAATCTTTCGTTGACGAAAAATTTCAAGCTTTTATTTTTAATTATCTTGACAAGAAATTATTTGCCTATAATATTAACTTCCTCCAACAAATATTTGAAAAATGCTTGTCAAAAATACCAAATTTGTGTGTTGTTAAATTTTTTGATCGCAAATAATTGATGTGCAGCCTTTTTTAAACGAAAAGTGTGTAATAAATAAACGTCAGTGACAGTTAAAATGACATTTGATATCAAGATGAATTCATCAGGCCGTGAGCTCTGATGATTATATCATAACGCTACCATACTATTAATAAATTGAGTCTATACGTGATGAATTTTCATCATGATATCAATTTGACATTCATCATGATATATGTTAATTCATCAGGTGTGGACACTATGTTCGAAGAAGAAACCATTTTTCTTGTTAATATCAATTAATTGTGATCTTAGAAGAATTTTATATCATGTCAAGTTAATTTGCATTTTAGTTATTATTATTGTAAAATACACTGCCGCCCACTTGAATAGGTTCACAATTTCCTATACATACATATAAACTAATTTTTTATGAAAACTAGCAAAGCTTATAATTATATTCGACTTTTAAATGGTAAAATCTTGCACAATATATGATTAAAAGCAAATAATTTTTAATAATAACTAATAAATGATTTAAAAAAATATTTATAATTACTAATAGTTTTTTTGTTTTTCTAGGCAGACGAGAATTTTCACATGGCTTCTATAAACTGGCAGTTAATATGTTTTTGAAAAAAAATTTTGGCTCACTTGAGTAGGTTCAACGTCATTAATTCAAAGGCTCAACAAGAACTTATATATATTTTTAAGGCTTTTTATAATGTTTTTGAAAAGATTTAATACTCAGTATATTTTCCTTTATTTGACATGACTTCAGAAATACGATTTGTAAGGAAGTTGTAAATGTTTTCAATTAAAGACAGTGCAATCTCATCCCAAACTTTTGAATTCCTTCAATTAAGGCTTATTTTCTCTCATACTATGTGCCGGACTCGTACATCTTGAAAGAAAGCAATCCCCGCGCAAGTGGTATAAGATTTATATCAAGGGATTATGTTTGGATCGGGGCATTATCTTGTTAAAATATCCACGGAATGGGTCCATCGATAGAGAAAATTGTGGAAACTCCCTTTCAAGTACAGTTTAGATGTCAGAAATTCCATCTCGCTTCAACCATAATGGGCCCCAAAAAACCAGTACACTACTTTCACAGCTTTGCAAACGACTAAGACAACGATCTTATCTAGGTAGATCAGGGAAATAATAATAATTAATAATAATAATTCCAGTAGACTTTAGCACTATTGAGAAGGTAGTTCTTTTACGACCATATAGAGATATTTGAACCAAGGATGCACTAGTAGGTTTTAGTGACCCTCGTCTTCATATGTTTATTTAATATTATTGCATAGCATAGTAAAAAAGAAAAACAAAATATTGACGCGTTCGTTAACGATATCACCAGAAATACACTAGAACTGTTGTCTCTAACGTATCTCTACTCGCGCATAAAATGAAAGTTATCGACATTTGAACTAGTGCAATTGTCGCTGGAGAAAGAGTATTGACACAGAGACATATGGTTATAGGCTGACTAGAGGGGAATGTCCGTATACGAAGTTGACTTTGCCATACAATAATTATTTTGCATCGTTTTTAAACGTTGAGCTCAGGAAGTCGAAATCAGCAACGTCATAAATCTTGCTAAGTATGAGCGCGATGAGAACGTCAAACTTTCTAGTCACTTCAAGCTTTAGCACTTTTAGTGCTAGACTTACTGCCAGTTCATATAAGCCATGTAAAAATTCTCGTCTGGCTATTTATATTGAAAACAAAAACAAAGCACCCAAAATTTGTTTTTGTTTTCATTATAAAGAGACAGCCGAAAATTTTTACATGGCTTCCATAAACTGGTAGTTAGTACTTTTTTTCTTCGTTTAGCACTAAAGATTCTGAAATTCCTTAAAACTATTTGGCATTTTTTGCACTTTTTTATTTCATTAATTTTATAAATTTTCCATAGATAATTCTTATTCTAAAAAGGACAGTCAAAACTAAAGTGAGCCAAGGACTTTAGTTTTGATTATGTTTCAGTAAAACTATACAAGGTTTGCAATTGGTATATCTGTTAATTAAATCGGTTCATCTGATTTATTTTACAAAAATATGTTTTTTTTATAGTAAAAAACTTAACATAATACATACTATACATATATATTTTGCTAAAACATTGCACAATATAATTCTATTTTCTTTGTTATGAAAAAATGTATTGTAGATCTATGAATATGATATACACTTTAGCGATGATTTAGGATACAAAAAATTCACTATTTCATTGCAAGTCTAAAGGTCGCTTAAAAAATAAGAAAAACTAAAAACGATATTTGATTTTAGCACTTTGTTGTGTGTGCTGTAGAACATTTTAGCACTTTTATTTCTGCAATCTAGCAATTTTTCTCTTACATCTTATGGCAAAACTGTTTCGAGTAAATATGACTAATAGACAACATTGCATAATAGTATGTTTACACGATACGTGCTTCGCTCTCTATTCATGCTTCACACCCCAATCATGAGCGAATCAACTTGCTTCGCCATACAAAATTATTAGAGCGAATCAAGTAGATTCAATATGAATCTACTTGCGAAGCACGTAAAATTGCTATCTTCTCTAACTTTTATCGCAGTTTATCGGCAGTTTAGCTGAACCAGCTATCAAAACAAAATATGTATATGTGCATGTATGGGTTTGAACTAATAAAAACAGAACAAAAAAACATAGATGTGAGTTTAATATAAATAAATTTAATTAAGTTATGGATAGTAAAAAAAAGAAAAAATAAGGAGAAAATATATGGATGCCTTCAAAAACAAAATTTTGAATGCGCTAATTTACACGGGCATAATTGTGCTGTCATAACATGCCAGTTTGTTGGTGAGAGAGGCAAAGAGAGTGGTTTTGCGGTTGGCATAACTTTTCAACCAGCTACAAATGTTAAATGAACCCTGCAGGAGAACGAACTAGTGTTCAACTAGTATTTTAGTAGCACAGATATCACCACCACTAGTTCCCAACTGTAAACCTTCGTATACTATCTTAATGCTCAAATTAGCATTGAGTGTGTTTAGAAAACTACTAGTACCATTGGTACTAGTTTAGGACTGGTTTATTACCAGTTCTTTGGTAAAGCAAAATTCTATAAAATTGCTGGTTTATTCCTTTGTTACCCAGTGACAACGCTAGTTAAAATTTGCAATTATTTATCAAAATTCAGAAATACAAAAGGGTAGTTATAATTATTTAATTATAATTATTTTTAGATCAAGCTAAAATTTTAATAATTATCTGATACCATAGACTGCAAGAGCCTTGTTAGACAGTTAAAATTTATTTTGCAATGTGGTGCCTGGGAACTACTTCATATACTAGTACTCATCAGCACTAGTAATTTTACACAACAAATTTAACGCATTTTGCACTAGTTCTTGCTATTCTAGTAATTACACTAGTAGCTTTTAGACAATTATCGCATATTCTCCTGCAGGGAATACTAAAAACACTAACACACACAAAGCTGTGTATACGTAATATTTTGTGCCAGATGAATTAGTCTCGTGTAATTTGGAAAAGAACAAAAATTGTGCGGCTTAAAAATTGTTCTCGTCTAAACTACCTCAATGAGTCGAATGTATGTAAGTATGTATGCTTATGTGTATGTATGTATATACGTGCATATGATACATAGGTACCCAGCTGGAAAAGTAGGCATTAATTACATAAAGCAAAACAATGCAACCCTTAGAAACGAGAGGGTAATTTGATCAAACACAATTAAAATAATTCATAACTTCTCTAGGACGTGTTCGGTGTTAACAGTAATCAATTCAGAAATGAAAAATTATACATGATGTGCATTACCTTATAACCTTTATGTCAACAGCAGAAATGCTTTACGCACGTCCACAGCAGCATACCTGGGTATGTACATACGTTTTGTATGGGGAATGGTACGTCGTTAGCATAAAAATGCTAGTTACGTATCTACCTGGTTTGTTGGAATTTCCGAATTATTTTTTAGTTTGTTAGAAATGGACAAAAGGCTAAAAAATTTTATGATAACCAATTTCATCCTCACAGTCATTGTTTGTTGAAAAAAGTGGTTGTATAGGTAGACGACATACGTATATAATAAATATATAATATAGGCAGGTAGAAACATTTATTGTTGCGGAAATTTCATTCTTTGTAGTATCGTCAGAAAATTTAGTTTACATTTGTGATTCGAAGTGAAAAGACGTTTCTGTTTATTTTGTGGAAATAAAAAAATATTAAAAGTGAAATGGCTGATGGTGAATGGCTTACTCCGCAACAACTAAGCGCACTTTCGTGCGAAGAACAACAAGCATATTTTCGGCAAGCGCTTGAAGAGAGCCAAGAAGAAACAAGTGACCACGATTCAATAGTTGGTGACGAGGCTTTAGGTGATATTGGTGGAGATGACTCAGACGTTGAAGAACCCATGTTACCAGAATGTGACCCAGAGGGCGACAGTGATTCTGATGAAGATCTTGAAGATGCACCAATTAAAACTGGCGAAGTTTTTACTGCCAGAGATGGTAATGTTTGGTCCTCGATACAACCACAACCTGTAAGATTCCGTACGCACAACATTCTAAGAAGTGCAGAATCTGGACCAGTACGGGCAACGCAGGGTTTGACCATTGCAGAAACGTTCCAATTGATAATGTCAAACGAAATATGCGACATAATTATTCGTGAATCAAATCGAAAGGCAAGGCAATTTTATGATATTGACAACGCAAAACATCCAACAAGAGAACCGAGATCATCGATTCCCATAACAAAAAGTGAATTTGATGCATATTTGGGCCAACTTTTGCTAAGTGCCATTACACATTCTGGTTACGTGCATACGAAAGATTTGTGGAAAACTAATTCACATCCACTATATCGTGCCGCAATGAGTGTACGACGATTTTGTGAAATAAGCTGCTTCATACGTTTTGATAATGGAAACACACGCCAGCAACGAAAACAAACTGACAAAGCAGCAGCAATATCGGACGTTTTTTTTGATGCTTCTTCGTAGATATTACGTGGCTGTAGCCAACGTCACCGTAGATGAACAATTGTATGCTTATCGTGGTGGAACTGGCTTCACGCAATACATACCATCAAAACCTGCCAAATATGGAATAAAAGTGTGGTGGGTGTGCGACTCCATTTCTTCCTATCCATTGCAGGTACAATGAATATTGTTGAAAATTGCTGAAAATCTAAATAACTAAATTGAATATAATTTTTCAATGCAGGGACAAATCTATACAGGAATGGCACCGTCTGGTGAACGTGAAAGAAACGTTGGCGAAAGAGTAGTAAAGGATTTATGTGTCAACCTTTTTGCTGGAAGTGGAAGAAATATTGTATGTGACAACTTTTTCACTAGCTACAACTTGGCAAAAACTTTGATGTTAGACAACAATTTATCTATATTGGGTTCTTGCAACAAAAGGCGTACATTCGTGCCAGCAGCATTTGCCAACCCGAAACGACGTGAGGCTGAATCATCAATGTTTGGGTTCTGTAATCACGTTACGATGTGCTCGTACGTTCCCAAGAAAAACCAAGGCAGTTGTAATGTTGTCCACTACTCATTATACAACAGAAACGACCGGTCCTAAGAAGAAGCCATTGCTTATATTGGACTACAACAAAACCAAAGGTGGCGTTGATAACATGGACAAGTGCTTGTCCGAATTTAGTACGAAGCGGCGCACAAATAGATGGCCTCTGGTTTTCTTTTATAATATTGTGGACGTTGCTGCGTTTGCTGCATACGTAATATACATTGACAACAACACTCACCTGAAGACATCTACAAGCCGCCGTAGGATGTTTCTCCATCAGCTTAGCGAGCAATTGTGCAAGCCAGAAATGAAAAGAAGGGCGAATAACAGCAGAATATCCAGAGATTTTTCAACGCGCAACGCCACCCAAGCCATGAAAGGTGGGCCCATCGGAGTTGTGGATGCTGAGGCACATGCATCGGAGGAACGTGATAGTACGGGCCAGCTAAAAGTAAAGGGGAATTACTACATCTGCTCGAAACGACGCCCTACTCGTAAAGCATGCACATTATGCAACAAACCAGTGTGCGCAGAGCATTCCAAAGACTTACCTCAATGCGATAGATGTATTTGAATTTCAATAATTTTAAGCAAAAATAATTAAAACTGACATTATATAATAATAATAAAAAAATAAGTACAAAACTTAGCTCAAAATAAACTATACTTTTATATTATATTATCATATTTGCATGCGTTTTACTATACATACCCAGGTATGTATTCTGTTGACTTAAGGGTGCAACTTTATAAATGGGCTTTATCTTCCGAACGGATGAACTAATCCTAACCAAACTTGGAACTATTGCGTAAAACAGTTTTGACTAGGATATCAAGAAATTTCAAGTCGATCTGGTTATCCAGTTTAGAGCTACAGCGTTTTCAAAACTAAAAACATACCCAGGTATGTTGCCGTTGACATAAAGGATAATTTACTATTCATTACCTTTTCCCACTGGGTATGTATATGCGTGCATATGATATGTATGAATGAGTGAATATAAATAAAAAGATACCACACGAACAGTGATGCCAACTTTTTCACAGCAAAAAGCACTGTGTCTTCAAAAAAAAGCACTAAATGCAATAAAGCCATATTTCGATTTTGTTCAGTTATAAGTAGAATATGAGTAAGAAAATAATTTAAGTTCAAGACAAAAGCAAATTAAACAATTGTAATGGGATATTTTTTGGAAAAATAAAGTAGAACTCGTAAGCTTATATAATCCATAAAACTAAACTTCAGAAACAAAATCATTTTATTTACAGGATAAAGATTTCAATTAAAATTTTATTTGTACTCTTTTATATAATTGCCTAAATTAAATCATTCCGTATAGACGAAATATCAAAACACTTGATTAAAATTTATGTGGAAATGTAAGATTTTGGTCGATATCGAGTCCATCAATTTGTTACTGTAACTCCAGTAATTGTAACTAGAATCCAAATAAAATGAATTCTGCGTGTAATTAGCATACAAATCGAAAGAATTTGTATGTATTTGTGTATATGTACATGTGTATAAATATTAGTGATGTTAATTATTCGTCTTTTATCTTTGTTCGAATGAAATTTCATAATTTTTTTTTTGTTCGAACAGACGAATAATTTTGCACTTTTGTTCGAATATTCGAACGAACAAACAATAAAAAAATATATTTGAATAATCTTAAAAAAGTTTGCAAAAAACGACACGTATGTGTATTAGATAAATTTTTTTATTAACAAACGAAAAATATTTCATTACACAAGAAAAACAAATAATTTCAATAACAAATTTAGGAATATTAATAACAAAACTTTAAAATTGTATACTATTAAAGTAACAGAATCGCAAAAAATAAAAGATTAAATAAAAAAATTATGATAAATTCCAATCGACTAGACCGGTCACCATTCAAAAGAAAACAAAGAAAAATTAAAATCGGTCAAGACGTTGGGGAGCTACGGCGTCAAAGACACGCAGATCAACAGAATATATGTATCTAAAAAATGTGATATATCCTAAACGGCTGGACAGATTTTCTTTAAACATAGCTAAGAACACTCTCGAACAAGTCATTTTTAATTTTAGTTTTAAAGAGAAGTAACAATCAGGCAATGATTGCCTATTGCTATTATAAGGAAAGGGATAGTAACAGAAAAGATAGGTGGTGAAGAAATAGATAGAGGAATGCTTCATTTTTTTTGCAGCTCTGCTTTTTGCGCTTTTTTTAATAATGTAGTGTTGCAGCGCCTCTGGCGTTAGTGAGTCGTATTAATTTATTTGAAGCTGTGTTTAGTAGCAGTTTAGTAGTTATTTTACTTCGCCGATGATTCTCTTACACAACGAAGGGGGGTGCTCTGGTGTTACATTAGGATTAGTATCTCTTGAAGTCGGTATAGTTCAGTGACCAAAGACTATGCCTTCATCACTTGAACTTTTCTACAACAACTGATAGAAAGGGACAGTAATGCACATCAGAAAAATGCGTGGTGTTATTTAATGACTGTCATATAGCCGGCTCGATCCTAAAACCTTCGGTATTCTAGTCAACGTGCTAACTTCTTCAGCCAATGCCACCCTCAAACAGGAAAATTAAATCAAAATCGGTCCAACCGTTTGGTCTGTACGTCGACTCGTACATAAAAATAGATACACAGACACAAACTACATACAAACTTATAACACCCCTTTTTTGTCGGGAGTTAAAAACTGAAACGAAATTAGTTGAAGAGTATAGGTATTTATACACATTTACAAACATTTTTAATATGTTATTAATTTTTTGAAAAAAATCATTTAAAAACCCCAGATAACCCAAAAAATCTTTTTATACAAGTAGTTAAGGAAATTGTTGGAATATTCGACAAAAATGATTCGAATAATTTTTTATTCTAAATTGAAAATTTTTGTTCGTTCGAACAAATATGATAAAAAGTTGTTCGAATATTCGAATAATTTTTGTTCGAATGACAACACTAATAAATATGTAGGTATGTGTCAATGAATTAACAAAAACTATTTACTATGTATGGATGTACATTAGGGTGTTCTCAAAAAAAAATTCCTTTGTTTTTTCAGAACCAGGTTTCAAAGTTTAGTTTAGGTAACAAAATAGGCCTGTTAAAATATCAGCTATAATATTGATGGCGATATGGTGCGCATCGCACTTTTCAATTTCACATACGATTTACATGGTATAAATTGATTTTATTCATTCTGATTGTCATAAGTAAAGAACGGAATGTCCTACAATAAACTCCTTGGTACGCTTTTGTAGAAAATTAAACGCTCTATAAAAAAAGTTACATACAATTTTTTGATAAGTTAGCTGGACCAAAAGTTATTTACAGTGCAAAATAAAATTTACCTTAAATATATACGATTTTTCAAGAAAACAACAGAAATATTATGTTATTCCAGAAAATTTTACCAAGTTCCATACAAAATACAAACAGGCCTTTTAAAAAGTGCCAAAGAAGTGTTTTTCGTTATAATAGAGAAATATAAAACAATTTTTTAAGTTTTTCAATATATTTTAGCCATAGCTGTAATAAGTGAATGGAATGGAAATTAAAAATATTTTTATTTCAGATTTAGTTTAATTTTAAATTTTTTTATAGAGTGTTCAATTTTCTACAAAAGCGTACCAAGAAGTTTACTGTAGCACATTCCGTTCTTTACTTATGACAATCAGACAGAAAAGTGGCAAATGTTTATTTGTTGTTTTGTGTAAAGCCAACATACTATCACAAATTTATATTTCGTGTATTTAAAAAAAAGCACCTAGTTGAAAAATTCCGGACTGTTATGAATTAAAAAGCACTAAATCTAGTGCGAAAAGCACTAAATTGGCACGCTGCACACGAAGCACGAAGGCGTCGTATAAACGGCAAGATTCAAAAACAAGATTCAGAGAGCGAAGCATGTGATTCAACTCGTCGTCTAAACATATTATAAGTACAAGAAATTATAAATCATGATTCAACTCTACTCACTTTTTCACTACTCATTGCGCTTCTCTGATATGGTGGTCGATTCTGGTTCTGCGATAATGTGAAAGCAAATCTTTTTTCATCTTTTCATAGTGTTTCTGATTCGAGTTCAGCGAAAGAATTAAAACAAAATTTAAATGATTTCATATGAAAAAAACAATTGGAATGAAACAAGCATTTTCACAGTTAGACATCACTACTGATTCTCGTTTTATGAAAAAGTGTAAACAAGTGTCAAAACCTTTTCATATAAAAAGTTTTATTACACACACAATTCATCAGTGAAAAAGCATAGAAACCTATGAAACACTTTTAAAATATTTAATTCACTTATCCTAATACCGAATTTCGTCTGATTTGAATAGTGATACTTACAAATGTATTTACCAAAGGTAAATCAATAAGTGTATACACAACAATCATTTCTCATATTCATTTCATTAAAATTTACGTTAAATAGCTGATGTTAAGAACAACCTCTATCCAAGTAGATAGACTAGGGTGCTGATGAAGTGCATGGCTGTACAGAAAAATATCGGTATTTCCCCCCAGCTTTTCTTTAAAAACTCACATTAAATAAGAAAAATATTTCATTCAATAAGAATTGAAATTACTGAACTTGAGCCCGAATAAGGAATTATTTGCAGAGTATTTTTCAATTTCAGAGGCCCATAACTCGGAAACTAGGCCTTGCCGCCAACTTTTTTATTTAATGTTTATCAAATTTTTCAATTTTCTATAGGGTAGGATACTTTTATTAATTTTTAAGAGGTGCCCCTAAACTTAATTTGTTCCAAAATTTACGCAAATGGCGTGCAAGCTCACCATTTGATAAAAGAAAACTTTATTAATATATCCACTGAGTTGTATGTTAATTGAAAACTTAACTCAATTTTTTCAAAACTAGTTTTATTTGAATTATGGCGTTGTTTGATAAATGAGCGATATGTATTGAAAAATGAAATTCAACATTCCTAAAGGTACGGTCACACTTGTCAAACATTTGCCCAAAAAAGCGTAACCAACAAAAATTAATGAAAAAAGTTTTGATCCGAACAATTGTTTATCATATTGTTACGTAAAAATATTCCTACAGGGTTAAAGCAAAGAACTATCTGGAAGTATTTAACTAAAGCACTAAACGTACACATATATTTACGTGCAAACACTATAGCAACAACAATAATTGTGTACATAGCTACAGACATACGCACATACAAATAAAAATGCGAGCGCTTATGGTAACCACCCTGTACTACCAGTAGCACACCGCATTGCCAACATAAGAGTCGTTACTTTGAAATTCAAAAAATAACGGCCAATCGAATTATCTACAAACGCCTAGAAGCAGCAACATGAATTTTCCCGATTGTGCTAGAGGACTGTTTGAACATCTGGCCACCTATCGGGCGAACATTCAAGAACCGATTCATGTACTATAAAAAGTGGCAGCACGTGCGAGAATAGAGCAGTACTAATCAGAAAGTAGTCAAGTTGATATCGTTGAGGCAGTGCTAATCAGAAAGTAGTCAAGTTAAGACCTCGTTGAAAGTGGATAATAACGATAAGAAGTAGTTAAGTAAAGACAAGTTGTAATTTGCTTCGTTAAGAATAAAAGGAAATACAGTAGCAAATAAAAAATTGTGTATCATTTATTCTTATTTTTGAGCAATCAAAAGAACTCACACGTTTACTAAAATTTAAACGTAACAATATTAAACAGTTTCGAACACATTTAATGCACAATGTCATAGAATCCAACAATATTGCCTACTCTTTAACTTGACGAAATTTTGTCTAAATTTAAAGATTTTTCATTAGCATTTAGTGGTTACGCTTTTTTGGGCAAATGTTTGACAAGTGTGACCGTACCTTAACACAATGATCACACGGACAACAAATATCGAGGTTCGCTCTCACATATACGGTCCGCGCTCGTATACTGATTGCAATATAAAAAATTTTGTGAGCGAACCATTTTGTTTCATTCTGAATTTTACTGAATCTTTTGATAACAAATTATTGCTAATTTATCTGAACTGGTTGTTAAAGCTAAATAATTTCATAGGTATGTTTTTGTAAAAAAAATAGATGTGTATTTAATATTGAAAAATTAGAACAAAATTAAACAAAAAATTAATTATTTATAATTTTACCTAATTGTTTTTATCCATATACATATGTATATCAACATTCAAAACGACTGTTCGTATTGCCGTGTGAACATAGTGTAAAATAATTCGATACTATCGATAGTTTTCCAACAAACTATCGAAAATATCGAATGGCGTGACTATCGATAGTTTGCCAGCTCTACTAAAAAACAGCTCGAGTTTGTATGTATGTTTTTACATTGCAGTTCAAAATTATTTTTCTTTTATTTAGTCAGTTTAGGTCGTTTTTGACACAAACCTATGATCAAACCCATTTAAATTAATATGAGTTTGATCATGGGTTTGTCTCAAAACCGACCTACTGAATGAGTTCGACCCAATTATCGAGCCATAACCGCTAAAATAGCTCAAGCGACAAAGTTTTTTAACTCCGTTTTTTTGTTTGTCGAAAAATCAAGTTTGAAAATTATGCTTTTTTGGCGGCTATTTTATGAAAGTGAATCTAAAAATGTTCGTAGGTCAACTTAAGCTGTAGTGCCAAAAGTGCACAGATAAGTACATTCGTTTTGGTTTAGATTATAGAAAAACATTTATATTGAAAACAAAAACACTAGCACAAATTTTTATTTTTATGGACGTAGCCCCGCCCTCCTGGTTAAAATTATCGTGTTTTCAGATTTTTCTAGTTCATGGCTCACCTAGATCTACTCGTGTACCAAACTTTAGCTTTCTAGCTATAGCGGAAGTGCTTCATCAGTCAGTCTTAATATGCACTTGTTGCACCTTCATATGTCCGGAACCTTTCAATGTAACATTAGGTAACATGAGTTAATTCTAATTATGGTTTAAATTTCATGATTTTACGATTTCGGAAAACAAAGTTGTGAGGGCGGTAAAACAGCACGAATGTGTTCGTGTAAATATACACACTGCGTGCATTGGCCGGAACTTGGCCTGGCGCACTACTGTGCGCTTAGATTTTGCATCCCTTATTTAACAAGAGTTTCAGAAATCTCTCGCATAACAACGTTCTCTAAATTTTTCTTATACCATTTAATGATAAGTTTGGCATGATTTAATGTCAATTTTCAATATAAGCTTTTACCTAAACATCAAAATTGTTTAGTTATCTAAACAGCTTTCAAAATCTCATAAAATTTTCTTCCGAACAAGCCGAAATATAATAACTTTTGTCAAGTTTCTTAGAAGACTCAATAAAATTTTAGCAAATAAAAAAAAATATAAAAGGCGAAATGAGAAGTTTCTCGTTAAAAATGGGAAGCTCGATTTTGATTTTAGACCCTTGGTTTCTTGGGCAAACCTTCTTAGAATTTGACGTAGTTTACGATTTTTATAACCGCTTGGTCGAGAACAAAATTGATTGACCCACTCTAATGTACACAATAAAACAAACAAGATTTCTGAGAAGTTTTTAAAACTCTTAGCAGATGTTCATAAAATGCGTTAATCTCGGTTTCACTTAATAAATTATCCGATTTATTGCTCGCGTCGCAATGACACTATCAATCAACCAGCACAGTGATTCTCGGTGGCTTAACTACGATTTTAAGAAAAATCTTAAACACAGAAGAACAAAGAAAATAAGTTGTCTAGTTCCGTTCAAAAGGTCTCAACTTTAATCCTCTTTCTAGCATTTTTATTCTTAATGGCTTATCTCTAAGAAGATGGCACACAATAAAAGTTTTCCTTGAACGTGAAAGCCAATTTAACATATTTTCCTTTATTTCTCATAATACTCGTATTATTTGAGTACTTATTTTTAGCAATTCAGCCTTGATATATGTACATATCGTCACCTAAAATCCAAAAGACCGTAAGAACCAAAAAAATTAAAATAGACTTTTTGATGGATTATGGTGTGATTAATTAAAATACATATTTCCTTAAAATTTTACTCACATATCGTCGCTGTTTTAACTAACTAACCTAACTAACATTTTAAAAATTTAACAGGAGAGCAGCTCTTATGGTTGTTTTGTACATTCATTCTCATGGCTGCGTCAGAAATGTTTTTACTTACTTATATAGACACCAAAGTAATGCTTACAGTCGTGAAAATTGTAGACAATGTATATTATGACTTATAAAGTCTAGTAAAGGACTTAATTTACTTTCCAAAAAAAAAATTACAGTTGGGTCAGTTAGTTAAAGCAGCGACGATATGTACAAAAATACCAACTTTATTAATTTTTCAGTTTGCCATTTAAGAAATAGTTAAATTTATAAGGTTTTCTGCTTCTCCTGTAAAAAAGTAAAATGTCTATTTATGCCCTTTTGAATTTTAGGTGACGATATGTATGTTTGCGCATACTTACATACATATTCAAATAGGCTTACTGCCCATTTATGAAGAGAAATACATATTTAGATTCTAGTTTTAACATTACATTGTCGCTTACCTGTTCAGATTTTGAACAGGTAAATAACTCTAAATGGATTTTGTGCAAAAGTTGAAGGTCGTGTAAGAACGTTTGTAGTTAATTCTTGCAGAGTAAAAATATATTATTTAAAAGGTTTCTTATATATAAAATTACAAATTTTTAATAACGGATTTTCTGAATCTGAAACATCCTCACGAAAGTAGAGAAAAATTAAAATTTTTTAATTATTATTATTATTCATTTATTAATCTGCAGAATAAATTCTAAGACTAAATTTATATAACTATGGGACTTTTTTAAATTATTTTATTTGTTTGTATCTTTTTTTTAATGCTCAAGCCATCTTTTAGGGCTAATAAATCCGTTAAAGTTTAAACGGTGGTTTAGTTGAACTAAACTTTAATTCATATGTGGTTTAAGCTCAACTGGAGTAAATCAGTGAACCATACCTCATATGTAGTTTAAAAACTAATACTGTGGCAGCACTTGAAGAAATGACAAAAATTACCCTTTTTGCAGCAGGCTATCAGTTCTTTGTACAATCAAAAAGGCAAAAACTTTAATAACATTTAATTAAAAGCATTCAAATTTTACTGAGAAAGAAATTATATATATTCTTTGCAAAGTAGAATAGTATAAAGGAACAATAGAGTGTAAGAGAACAAATCGAATCGGAAGAAAAAGTAGACGCTTGGAAAAAAGTTGAATGCTTTTTAAATGCAAAACATATGGTCTGTAAGTAATAAAATCATATGTCCTGTATTGGTAGTTTAAACGCCCAATTTTATGCGTTTACAGATGGTTTAAATACTGCATTGATTTATATGTTTGCTGGTTTAAACACATTTTAAACCAAAAAAAAAAGAGATTAACTTGAACTGATTTATTAGCCCTTAGTGTCTGTAAGAAAAAAAATTATTAAACATTTTAAGAATTCAATGACTAAACAGTTACTCATTTCTGTCTGCAGTATAGATATTTTATTTGGTTTTCATTTGTTGAAGAATATTTATTAAAGTTTGCATTTTTGGCGAATTTTTAATTTTAAGCAATGAAGATGATTTTTTTTAGGTTTTCAATGTTATTAAATATTAGTTTTAAATACATATTTTTATATTTTAACAACATATCTTATGTACATAAAACGTGATTTTAAATGCATGAAAATCCTTTCCCTACTTATAACTTTGTAATTTTTCGGTCGATTTTCTTTTGGTTGGTCAAAGTTCTTACATAAAAGTATCATTTTTGTGAACTTGAACAGAAACCAGACGTTTTTTAACGATTTGTACTTTTCTGTCGCCATAGAATCACTGTAAAATACAATTTTTTGAAATGTGCCCTATTTTCATCGACATATCTTACCCCCCGTCTAGACTGGCAATAAATATGTTGGCAATATAACAATAACGCCAGCAGAATAGAGAAACAATATTGCTTATTGCTTTACTTATGTTAAGGCTATGGGAAATCGTAGCCACAATATGGAAAAAGTCAACAGGGAAGGTGCAGAATAAAAATATAATTCACTTGTAAATATCTGGTTAATCGAACAATTTTTTATTTTTAAAAACTTATAATAATACAAATTACTTCACTACACACGTTTTTAAGAGACTATTTTCCTTTTTTAATATGCATACACATGTATATTTTATAAATTTCAATAATGTTATCGAAATGCCAAACACAATACAGAAAAGTCGAACATAAATTAACACCGAGTTTGACGTTTCACGTTCGCAATAATTGTCAACGAAAAACTGTTGACGGAAGACGGAAGATAATTAGTATTTTCGGAGGTCTCGCTCACTCAGTCACTGCGTATTCTTTAAGCTTCTTTCGTGATGGCATTTTTTCTTTGTGCTTTGTGTTTTTCATTCGCTTGTGATTTTGGTAAGTACAATGTGAAAATTTATTAGTTTTAAAGAAATATGCTTTAAATTTTATTTATTTGCAGATTTTTGTAGAAAAACATAATCTTGGTTGAAATTAAAGGTGAGTAGTTTCTGCAATTGATAATTTATGTCTGTATATTGTCATAATAGCTAGTTTTTTCTCTATATTTTCAGAAGCACATTTTTGGCAAAACAGAAAAATACCTATGTGAGTAAAAAACTATAATTTTATCTATATACACATATATTAATTTAAATCGTTTTATTTTTTAGGAGCAACAAATGCATGAAAGGCTGCCCGCCTGGCAGATCTTCCGGATCCCTTGGAACAGTCATTTAATTGTGGGAAAATAATCAGTTAAGGCAGGATTCTTGCCGGAGGCAATATATGGATCCATTAAAGAAAAAAATTTCGATGATAATGATTTGTTGAGACGCGTAACTCGCCCATTTGTATCGAATCTGATGAAGATGACGTTAATTCGACAGGCAGAAATCCTCTTGCCTTATCCGCTTTACTGTCTAATAAGTCAAGGGTATGCACGGCAACATGAGCTGCCGTGGCAAAACTTAACCCAATTTTTCTCAGAAACACCAAGAGAGTCACTAATTATGGACGTCGCTTTTGTGAACTCACTTGTACGACGCAGCCTGGGAACTTGACAAATTGGCACAAGTGGAAATGCAACGCCAAATCTAACAAAAACATTTGGAAGCCCAACACCAACGGCAGCAACAAATCAAATCGCTTGAAAGTGCACTTATACAGGCTTTCACCAAAATTGGAGATGCACCTACTACATCGGCAAAAACAACAAAAAAAATTGCAAGTATATTACAACTAGACTTACATACTTATAAATTTTTAAAGTAAAATAACATCTAATTTTAACTTTGACTTTATTTCAGCGGGCACGCAGCGGATAAGATTAAAAAATACTACAACAGCAACTGTAACCAGCATCAAACAGTACACGACCAACAATGATGCAGATGCCATGTAAAAAATCTCGCCTGTCTATTTATATTGAAAACAAAAACAAATTTGAGTGCTTTGTTTTCAATTTAATAGGCAGACGAGAACTTTCACATGGCTTCTATAAACTAGCAGTTAATATGTTTTTGAAAATTTTTTTTGGCTCACTTGAGTAGGTTCAACGTCATTAATTCAAAGGCTCAACAAGAACTTATTTTTATTTTTAAGGCTTTTTATAATGTTTTCGTAAAGAGTTAGTAATGAAAATATTTTCCTTTATTTGACATGACATCAGAAATACGATTTGTTTTCAATTAAAGACAGTGAACAACTAGCTGTTTTCGCAGACCACTAAACCTTCACCATCAGCGTTCTTTTGTATTTGGTCCACTGTGTGTGGTGGTAATTTGGCTTACAAAGCGATACGAACTTTATCCTGATCAAATCATAAATATAAAAACAAATGATGTGGTTATTAGTTGTTTGAATTTTTTTTTGTAGATAAGCAATTTAATAAAAACTTAAGTAAAAAGTAAAAATTTAATAACCATTCAACAAATTAGTGTATAAATTCAAAATTAAATTTATTCACAGCTCCGTGGACACTATTAAAATGCGTTTTTAAACTATTTTCCCTATTAGTTTTTAACGTTTTTCATAACATAAAATGCATTGACTATTGCGAAAAGCATTTTCATCACGAAATTTTTCTGAGCTTCCATAATAATTTAATTTTTTTTTTTTTTTTTTATCTACAAATTTATTAAATTTTAACTCTAATTGCGTTCCGTGTGTTTAAAAAAACTAAAAAAAAACCAGAAAAAATTAATACATGCGTGCACAACTTAGTTCGTCGCTTGCTCAGTGACGACTAAATGAAAGAGCATAAGCATGTATGTGATTTTCATCCGCAAAATTGTGCTATGGCTTGCGGGTTACTGGTTAAAAGGGCTATTATCCCATACTATTTTTTTTAATTTTCAATGGTATTGGTATTCTTGACTTAAGCCAAGGTATATCGAATAATATCACAAAAAATACGATCGTAAATTTTTCTCGTTTTCCCCTTTTTTTGTTCTTACACAGTCGTAAAAACTGCAGCTTTTAAACACTTTACAACTAATAACAAAAAACAGAATTAGATTTATAACATGAAAAAACTAAAAAATGTATCAAAAATATACATTTATAGTAAAATATGCAAACACTGTTTCAGGTGGATGGTCACGATTAATTTTTCCGTGATCTACCTAGAGATGAACGTTATGATGGGTCCACCATCGAACGTTTTTTTTTCAACTAGTGCGTATTTCGTGAATGGTAACACTTAGCTCATGTCTGATTTGACAGATAATTAGTTTTATCCTTCCGCTGAACGAATATAGTTGTGTATACGCTTGAACAATGCTGGGAAATATTGACTTACAGAAGATGCCGATTTTGTCAAAAAAAAAATCATCTTTTCAGATGAAGCTCATTTTGATCTTGGCGGGTATGTAAACAAGCAAAATTGTCGCATTTGGGGCACAGAAAACCCGCACGCATACATCGAAAAGCAGACGCACCAAAACGAGTCACTGTTTGGTGCGGATTTTGGTCCAGAGGCATAATTGGGCCATTTTTTTTCGAAAATGAGCAAGGAGTGGCGGTTACAGTCAATGGCGATCGTTATCGCCATGTTGAACAAATTTTTGTTCACATAAATTGAAGAGGAGGATATTGGCAACATTTGGTTTCAACAGGAAAAAAAAGTGATCTGGCGGACCCTATATTAGTCGTTTGCAAAGCTGTACTAGTTTTTTGTACTTGAAAGGGCGTTTCTACAATTTTCTCTATCGATTGACCCATTCCGTGGGTATTTCAACAAGATAACCCACACATTAGGGGTTGGAAAAGAGCGGATTCGAATGTCAATAATTTGGAGTAGCAACCATAATCCCTTGATCTGAATATTATACCACATGCGCGGGGATTACTTTCTCGCAAAGTGTACGAGTCCGGCACACACTATGAGACAAAATAAGCCTTAATTGAAAAAAAAATAAAAAAATTTGGGCTGACATTTCACTGTCTTTAATTGAAAACAAATCGTATTTCTGTTGTCATGTCAAATAAAGGAAAATATTTTCATTACTAACTCTTTACGAAAACATTATAAAAAGCCTTAAAAATAAAAATAAGTTCTTGTTGAGCCTTTGAATTAATGACGTCGAACCTACTCAAGTGAGCCAAAATAAAAAAATTTCAAATACATATTAACTGCTAGTTTATAGAAGTCATGTGAAAGTTCTCGTCTGCCTATTAAATTGAAAACAAAAACAAAGCACTCAAATTTGTTTTTGGTTTCAATATAAATAGAAAGAAGAGAATTTTTACATGGCTTCTATAAACTGGCAGTAATTATAAATATATCTTTTTCAAATCATTTATTAGTTATTATTAAAAATTATTTGCTTTTAATCATATGTTGTGCAAGATTTTACCATTTAAAAGTCTAATATAATTATAAGCTAAGCCAGTTTTCATAAAAATTTAGTTTATATGTAAAGAAAATTGTGAACCTATTCAAGTGAGCGGCAGTGTATTTTACAATAATACATTAAAACTGGGCTGCTGCACAAGGCATGAACTGTTTATTGTTATAAATCGAAAAACCTTAAAGTTTTGTAATAAATAATTACTTTAAATAAATAAATATATCTTTTGTCAACTAAAATGCAAATTAACTTGACATGATAGGAATTTCTTCTAAGATCACAATTAATTGATATTAAAAAAAAAAATAATGGTTTCTTCTTCTAATGTAGCTTAAAATGCATTAAGAGGTGTATTATTTAATTTTGTACATGTAAGTATTTATTTAATTCCACAATTTTAAGTCATTTTACAATTTAGATGGCAATTAGTATTAAATATTAATAAATATTTATTTTAAGTAAATGTATGGAGATCATAATTGAACACTTAACATTTGAAGTAGTTTTGATCTCGTATCTACTCCTGATTTTTTTTTACTAATTTTATAATATTTAATTGTTCGTTTTATATTATTTAATTGTTGTTGTAGCGTTTTGCTTGAAGGCAATCTGGCTTTATATCTGAGGGAGCTGAATCTTCGGGAGCTGAATTTTCGGGAGTATTTTCTTCATCATTTTCAGGTGAAGCAATATAATAATTTATATCGTGTAGTGGAGCAAATTTTAACCCTTTTGTTAGGTCTACGGAGCGCACAAATCTTTTGGCATGTGAAGGTGCATTTTGTAAGCTACTTTCCTCGGGTTGTTCCACAGTCATCTGCTTTCCTGCTAGATCATCTGCATACCTGGTTGCTGTTTTAAGGGTGTCGGGCTGTTGTTGCTGTCCATTTAAACTTTCATCGCCATTTTCAGTGGAATTGATGGCAGCGGCACTAGTATAATATACTAGCGTTAAAACAAAAAATATAATGTGAAATTTCCGAGCGATCTTCATCTTAACACTTGTGATACGAGACTAAATTGAAATTGTACTGTGTTTTCAAATTTTATTCAAACCTTTTATATACTTTCTTCTTTTTGGTGAAATTAAATATTTATCCTCCATTTTAAAACACTTTATTTTTAAGAAATAGCTGTGTATACCTGTAATTTATAATTCAGTAATATCTTTACTATTTTAGGTATGGTTTTCTTTTGAAGTAATTAGCGTCTGGTTGTAGGCAAAAAAAAAATCTTTTGTATTGAAAACAGATTTTTGTTTTCTTTTTCATTTTTATCAAGGTCATGACCAGTTGACTCTATTCAGTAAACCGGTAGAGAAAGAAACCTAAAGTATTTTCCTATTTAAGCTGAACAAATGCAGCAGGTATCCTAAATCAAACTCTTGTGATCACAAGCAAGATAAACTAAATTAGTCGTATTGATTGGTTTACTGTTCAAGAGATTTATGTAAAATTAATCCAGTAGTCGCCGGTATATATTTTTAAAGTAATAAATTGTATACAGTTTGTCAAGAAAATATTTTGACATAGTTAAAATCGTTTTAGATTGTGACTTTCATCGTAAATAACTTTTTCTTTTTTTTCATTATGAAATTTTTGTTATAGATTTCATTTTATATAAATTTAAGTGAACAAATAGTCATATGATAGTTTTTAATTTTATTAATGTATTGACCTCAAACATGAGGCACTTTTGGTAAGAACTATGTGTCTTTTGAATTGCGGTATAGTTGTGGATACTCCATCTCAAGGTCCAGATCTCTACGCTATTCAAAATATTTAGGATAAAGTTCGTATCGGTTGGTAAGCCAAAGTAGATGTGATAATTATTAATGGACAAATAACACCAAAGTTAGTTGTAAATATTCTGTATTTGGTCCACTGTGTGTAGTGGTAATTTGGCTTACAAAGCGATACGAACTTTATCCTGATCAAATCATAAATATAAAAACAAATGAAGTTCGAAGAATAATAATTAAAATTAACTAAAATTCATTTTTCGGTTTTTCCCTTTTCTCTTCAGGTTAGCACGAAGTTATATCACTTTACCTAGGTATGTTGAACTATTATTCTGCTTAACAGTAATGTGTTTCAAAAAGCTCACGGAAATATGTAACCTTAAGCTCCCATATGGCCTTGAACGATTTTCACTTTGTTGAATATTCCCATTTTCTATTGTTGCTTTGCAAAAGAAAATCAATTGTTTTGCCGGCCAAAACGTTTATTTAAATAGTTCTCCCGGTATTCACAGAGGGTAATTTTATTTGTAAATATTATTGTTTATTTTTGTCTGCTCTTTTTCTTAACTTTTTAAATCGTAGTTTAAGCTTTTAATTTAAGATTTAGTTTTAAGTCTTTATTTTTTGTTTTGTTTTAATATTAAGTTTATTTATTGTAAAAGAAGCCTTACTTGCAATGAAAATTACTGGGACCAAACACTGTTATTATCTATTATCTTATTTCAAATAAAAACTAAAAAAAATTGCCTCTAATTTCACTAGTTTACAAAATTATATATTTTTCACGTACGTTTGATGAGAGCTGATTTTTCTAATGTATTTTCTTCCGCTGAATTAGAGAATATAGGTTAAATTTTTTGTTATGGAACGGTTTTGGAGATATTGTAATTTTTTAATTTGTTCGACCTTTTCTCACTGGACAAATTGTATCTCGAGCTAGAAATGTCCGATTGGGTCATTCTTGGTATTCAAATGCAAGGTATTGAGATGACATGTATAATCGATTTGATTGATAAAGCGGTTTAACCACCCGTCTAGACTGGCAATAAAATCATTAACATATATTGCAGCAAATGTCAAATTATTGATATTACCAATGTAGACAGCTCATTGCCAGTACTTGCAATAATTGTGGCAATAATTGTCAACAGTTTTTCGTTGACAATTATTGCGAACGTGAAACGTCAAACTCGGTGTTAATTTATGTTCGACTTTTCTGTATTGTGTTTGGCATTTCGATAACATTATTGAAATTTATAAAATATACATGTGTATGCATATTAAAAAAGGAAAATAGTCTCTTAAAAACGTGTGTAGTGAAGTAATTTGTATTATTATAAGTTTTTAAAAATAAAAAATTGTTCGATTAACCAGATATTTACAAGTGAATTATATTTTTATTCTGCACCTTCCCTGTTGACTTTTTCCATATTGTGGCTACGATTTCCCATAGCCTTAACATAAGTAAAGCAATAAGCAATATTGTTTCTCTATTCTGCTGGCGTTATTGTTATATTGCCAACATATTTATTGCCAGTCTAGACGGGGGGTAAGATATGTCGATGAAAATAGGGCACATTTCAAAAAATTGTATTTTACAGTGATTCTATGGCGACAGAAAAGTACAAGTCGTTAAAAAACGTCTGGTTTCTGTTCAAGTTCACAAAAATGATACTTTTACGTAAGAACTTTGACCAACCAAAAGAAAATCGACCGAAAAATTACAAAGTTATAAGTAGGGAAAGGATTTTCATGCATTTAAAATCACGTTTTATGTACATAAAATATGTTGTTAAAATATAAAAATATGTATTTAAAACTAATATTTAATAACATTGAAAACCTAAAAAAATCATCTTCATTGCTTAAAATTAAAAATTCGCCAAAAATGCAAACTTTAATAAATATTCTTCAACAAATGAAAACCAAATAAAAAATCTATACTGCAGACAGAAATGAGTAACTGTTTAGTCATTGAATTCTTAAAATGTTTAATAATTTTTTTTCTTACAGACACTAAGGGCTAATAAATCAGTTCAAGTTAATCTCTTTTTTTTTGGTTTAAAATGTGTTTAAACCAGCAAACATATAAATCAATGCAGTATTTAAACCATCTGTAAACGCATAAAATTGGGCGTTTAAACTACCAATACAGGCCATATGATTTTATTACTTACAGACCATATGTTTTGCATTTAAAAAGCATTCAACTTTTTTCCAAGCTTCTACTTTTTCTTCAGATTCGATTCGATTTGTTCTCTTACACTCTATTGTTCCTTTATACTATTCTACTTTGCAAAAATATATATAATTTCTTTCTCAGTAAAACTTGAATGCTTTTAATTAAATGTTATTAAAATTTTTGCCTTTTTGACTGTACAAAGAACTGATAGCCTGCTGCAAAACAGCTGTTTTTTGACATTTCTTCTAGTGCTGCCACAGTATTAGTTTTTAAACTACACATGAGGTATGGTTCACTGATTTACTCCAGTTGAATTTAAACCACATATGAATTAGGGCGACTTTTTGGGTACGAGATTAAGATTAGTTTATTTCTATAATTAGCTAATCCGAAAATTAACTTAATCTCAAATTAATTAGTTTGATATTTTTGAGTGGTAGCTTAAACTTCTTATTATTTGTAGTATTACCATACTGAGGAACAAAATAGTGGCAACATTTTCTGTGTAAAAGTCATACATGTTATCAACACACTTTGATTTTTTGTGGAAAGAAGAACAAACTGCCATGTTTTATTATTTACAAGTAAAATATTGCGCGTGTTAAAGGAAATAGATAAATAATATAAAATATATATATTTATTTATGTGTTTTTAAATTATTTTATAATATAATTTTTACAAAAAGTTATAAGTTTCACAACTGTATGTTGTCAATGTTAATGTATGATTAAACCACCACGATTGCCGCCTTAAACTAGCAAGTAAACCATATAATCGACTACCCAAAAATCACAAATGAAGATTAAGGTTAATTTAATCTCTAATCTTGAACTCAAAAAGCCGCCCTTAAAGTTTAGTTCAACTAAACCACCGTTTTAACTGATTTATTAGCCCTAAAAGATGGCTTGAGCATTAAAAAAAAAGATACAAACAAATAAAATAATTTAAAAAAGTCCTATAGTTATATAAATTTAGTCTTAGAATTTATTCTGCAGATTAATAAATGAATAATAATAATAATTAAAAAATTTTAATTTTTCTCTACTTTCGTGAGGATGTTTCAGATTCAGAAAATCCGTTATTAAAAATTTGTAATTTTATATATAAGAAACCTTTTAAATAATATATTTTTACTCTGCAAGAATTAACTACAAACGTTCTTACACGACCTTCAACTTTTGCACAAAATCCATTTAGAGTTATTTACCTGTTCAAAATCTGAACAGGTAAGCGACAATGTAATGTTAAAACTATAATCTAAATATTTCTCTTCATAAGGCAGGCAGTAAGCCTATTTGAATATGTATGTAAGTATGCGCAAACATACATATCGTCACCTAAAATTCAAAAGGCCATAAATAGACATGTTACTTTTTTACAGGAGAAGCAGAAAACCTTATAAATTTAACTATTTGTTAAATGGCAAACTGAAAAATTAATAAAGTTGGTATTTTTGTACATATCGTCGCTGCTTTAACTAACTGGCCTAACTGTAATTTTTTTTTGGAAAGTAAAGTAAGTCCTTTACTAGACTTTATTAGTCATAATACACATTGTCTACAATTTTTATGATTGTAAGCATTACTTTTGTGCCTATATATGTAAGTAAAAACATTTCTGACGCAGCCATGAGAATGAATGTACAAAACAACCATAAGAGCTGCTCTCCTGTTAAATTTTTAAAATGTTAGTTCGGTCAGTTAGTTAAAACAGCGACGATATGTGAGTAAAATTTTAAGGAAAGATGTATTTTGATTAATCACACCATAATCCATCAAAAAGTCTATTTTAAATTTTTTGGTTCTTACGGTCTTTTGGATTTTAGGTGACGATATGTACATATATGAAGGTTGAATTGTTAAAAATATGTGCTCAAATAATACGAGTATTATGAGAAATAAAGGAAAATATGTTAAATTGGCTTTCACGTTCAAGGAAAACTTTTATTGTGTGCCATCTTCTTAGAGATAAGCCATTAAGAATAAAAATGCTAGAAAGAGGATTAAAGTTGAGACCTTTTGAACGGAACTAGACAACTTATTTTCTTTGTTCTTCTGTGTTTAAGATTTTTCTTAAAATCGTAGTTAAGCCACCGAGAATCACGGTGCTGGTTGATTGATAGTGTCATTGCGACGCGAGCAATAAATCGGATAATTTCTTAAGTGAAACCGAGATTAACGCATCTTATGAACATCTGCTAAGAGTTTTAAAAACTTCTCAGAAATCTTGTTTGTTTTATTGTGTACATTAGAGTGGGTCAATCAATTTTGTTCTCCACCAAGCGGTTATAAAAATCGTAAACTACGTCAAACTCTAAGAAGGTTTGCTCAAGAAACCAAGGGTCTAAAATCAAAATCGAGCTTCCCATTTTTAACGAGAAACTTCTCATTTCGCCTTTTATATTTTTTTTATTTGCTAAAATTTTATTGAGTCTTCTAAGAAACTTGACAAAAGTTATTATATTTCGGCTTGTTCGGAAGAAGATTTTATGAGATTTTGAAAGCTGTTTAGATAACTAAATAATTTTGATGTTTAGGTAAAAGCTTATATTGAAAATTGACATTAAATCATGCCAAACTTATCATTAAATGGTACAAGAAAAATTTAGAGAACGTTGTTATGCGAGAGATTTCTGAAACTCTTGTTAAATAAGGGATGCAAAATCTAAGCGCACAGTAGTGCGCCAGGCCCAGTTCCGGCCAATGCACGCAGTGTGTATATTTACACGAAGACATTCGTGCTGTTTTACCGCCCTCACAACTTTGTTTTCCGAAATCGTAAAATTATGAAATTTAAACCATAATTAGAATTAACTCATGTTACCTAATGTTACATTGAAAGGTTCCGGACATATGAAGGTGCAAAAAGTGCATATTAAGACTGACTGATGAAGCACTTCCGCTATAGCTAGAAAGCTAAAGTTTGGTACACGAGTAGATCTAGGTGAGCCATGAACTAGAAAAATCTGAAAACGCGACAATTTTAACCAGGAGGGCGGGGCTACGTCCATAAAAATAAAAATTTGTGCTAGTGTTTTTGTTTTCAATATAAATGTTTTTCTATAATCTAAACCAAAACGAATGTACTTATCTGTGCACTTTTGGCACTACAGCTTAAGTTGACACACGAACATTTTTAGATTCACTTTCATAAAATAACCGCCAAAAAAGCATAATTTTCGAACTTGATTTTTCGACAAAAAAAAAAAAAAAAAAAACCGAGCTAAAAAACTTTGTCGCTTGAGCTATTTTAGCGGTTATGGCTCGATAATTGGGTCGAACTCATTCAGTCGGTCGTTTTTGAGACAAACCCATGATCAAACACATATTAATTTAAATGGGTTTGATCATAGGTTTGTGTCAAAAACGACCTAAACTGACTAAATAAAAGAAAAATAATTTTGAACTGCAATGTAAAAACATACATACAAACTCGAGCTGTTTTTTAGTAGAGCTGGCAAACTATCGATAGTCACGCCATTCGATATTTTCGATAGTTTGTTGGAAAACTATCGATAGTATCGAATTATTTTACACTATGTTCACACGGCAATACGAACAGTCGTTTTGAATGTTGATATACATATGTTTATGGATAAAAACAATTAGGTAAAATTATAAATAATTAATTTTTTGTTTAATTTTGTTCTAATTTTTCAATATTAAATACACATCTATTTTTTTTTACAAAATCATACCTATGAAATTATTTAGCTTTAACAACCAGTTCAGATAAATTAGCAATAATTTGTTGTCAAAAGATTCAGTAAAATTCAGAATGAAACAAAATGGTTCGCTCACAAAATTTGTTATATTGCAATCAGTATACGAGCGCGGACCGTGAATGTGAGAGCGAACCTCGATATTTGTTGTCCGTGTGATCATTGTGTTAAGGTACGGTCACACTTGTCAAACATTTGCCCAAAAAAGCGTAACCACTAAATGCTAATGAAAAATCTTTAAATTTAGACAAAATTTCGTCAAGTTAAAGAGTAGGCAATATTGTTGGATTCTATGACATTGTGCATTAGTTCTGTTCGAAACTGTTTAATATTGTTACGTTTAAATTTTAGTAAACGTGTGAGTTCTTTTGATTGCTCAAAAATAAGAATAAATAATACACAATTTTTTATTTGCTAATGTATTTCCTTTTATTCTTAACGAAGCAAATTACAACTTGTCTTTACTTAACTACTTCTTATCGTTATTATCCACTTTCAACGAGGTCTTAACTTGACTACTTTCTGATTAGCACTGCCTCAACGATATCAACTTGACTACTTTCTGATTAGTACTGCTCTATTCTCGCACGTGCTGCTACTTTTTATAGTACATGAATCGGTTCTGGAATGTTCGCCCGATAGGTGGCCAGATGTTCAAACAGTCCTCTAGCACAATCGGGAAAATTCATGTTGCTGCTTTTAGGCGTTTGTAGATAATTCGATTGGCCGTTATTTTTTGAATTTCAAAGTAACGACTCTTATGTTGGCAATGCGGTGTGCTACTGGTAGTACAGGGTGGTTACCATAAGCGCTCGCATTTTTATTTGTATGTGCGTATGTCTGTAGCTATGTACACAATTATTGTTGTTGCTATAGTGTTTGCACGTAAATATGTGTGTACGTTTAGTGCTTTAGCTAAATACTTCCAGATAGTTCTTTGCTTTAACCCTGTAGGAATATTTTTACGTAACAATATGATAAACAATTGTTCGGATCAAAACTTTTTTCATCGATTTTTGTTGGTTACGCTTTTTTGGATAAATGTTTGACAAGTGTGACCGTACCTTTAGGAATGTTGAATTTAATTTTTCAATACATATCGCTCATTTATCAAACAACGCCATAATTCAAATAAAACTAGTTTTGAAAAAATTGAGTTAAGTTTTCAATTAACATACAACTCAGTGGATATATTAATAAAGTTTTCTTTTATCAAATGGTGAGCTTGCACGCCATTTGCGTAAATTTTGGAATAAATTAAGTTTAGGGGCACCTCTTAAAAATTAATAAAAGTATCCTACCCTATAGAAAATTGAAAAATTTGATAAACATTAATAAAAAAGTTGGCGGCAAGGCCTAGTTTCCGAGTTATGGGCCTCTGAAACTGTAGTACAAAATTGTGATTATATGGTGTATTTTTCAACGATTGCGACTTTTTTTGTCTAATGATAAGACAACTCAATTGTCGAACAGAATTATACCATAAGAATTTTCTCTACCGTGGTATTTTCCTACACGGCGCAACCCAATAGAGATTTTCTGCATTGCCAAGTTCTCCTAACTAATAACGTTTTTCTGCACTGCAGGCCTTCGGCGGGGCGTAAGGATTTTCTCCACAATGGTGTTTCCCGACACGGCACAGTCAAATACAGATTTTCTGCCTTGCAAAGTTTTCCTGCGTTGCCGCCCTTCGGCGGGGCGTAAGGACTTTCTTGCATTTTACCATTTCATGGAAGGTATTGTCAAGAGCTTTAAAATGATACCATTATTGGTCATATTCGTTGGAAAACACCGTATAATCACACTATTGTACTACAATTTCAGAGGCCCATAACTCCGAAACTAGGCCTCGCCGCCAATTTTTTTGCTTAATCTATTTTCATATTTTCAAGTTTCTATACGATAGGAGAGGTGCCCCTAAACTTAATTTAAGCCTGAATTTTTTAGACAAGATGAAATATGACTGGTGTATTATTAATTTATTTTTTGAGTTATGACGTTATTTTAGTAAATGAGCGATATGAACTTGTGTATTTTCAATAGAAGACAACTAATATAATAAATTTTATCGAGTTTATTGTCAATTTGGTAATAAATTTTTTCAACCATAGTATCGCTATGTAGAAAAACTATCGATAGTCTAATAAAAACAAAACTATCGATAGTACTATCAATAGTTTGCCAGCTCTATTTTTTAGACAAAATACTCTGCAAATAATTTCTTATTCGGGCTCAAGTTCAGTAATTTCAATTCTTATTGAATGAAATATTTTTCTTATTTAATGTGAGTTTCTAAAGAACAGCTGGGGGGAAATACCGATATTTTCTGTACAGCCACGCACTTCATCAGCACCCTAGTCTATCTACTTGGATAGAGATTGTTCTTAACATCAGCTATTTAAGGTAAATTTTAATGAAATGAATATGAGAAATGATTGTTGTGTATACACTTATTGATTTACCTTTGGTAAATACATTTGTAAGTATCACTATTCAAATCAGACGAAATTCGGTATTAGGATAAGTGAATTAAATATTTTAAAAGTGTTTCATAGGTTTCTATGCTTTTTCACTGATGAATTGTGTGTGTAATAAAACTTTTTATATGAAAAGGTTTTGACACTTGTTTACACTTTTTCATAAAACGAGAATCAGTAGTGATGTCTAACTGTGAAAATGCTTGTTTCATTCCAATTGTTTTTTTCACATGAAATCATTTAAATTTTGTTTTAATTCTTTCGCTGAACTCGAATCAGAAACACTATGAAAAGATGAAAAAAGATTTGCTTTCACATTATCGCAGAACCAGAATCGACCACCATGTCAGAGAAGCGCAATGAGTAGTGAAAAAGTGAGTAGAGTTGAATCATGATTTATAATTTCTTCTACTTATAATATGTTTAGACGACGAGTTGAATCACATGCTTCGCTCTCTGAATCTTGCCGTTTATACGACGCCTTCGTGCTTCGTGTGCAGCGTGCCAATTTAGTGCTTTTCGCACTAGATTTAGTGCTTTTTAATTCATAACAATCCGGAATTTTTCAACTAGGTGCTTTTTTTTAAATACACGAAATTGGTGCTTTTAGTGCGTTTAACAAATCCACTAAATATAAATTTGTGATAGTATGTTGGCCTTACACAAAACAACAAATAAACATTTGCCACTTTTCTGTCTGATTGTCATAAGTAAAGAACGGAATGTGCTACAGTAAACTTCTTGGTACGCTTTTGTAGAAAATTGAACACTCTATAAAAAAATTTAAAATTAAACTAAATCTGAAATAAAAATATTTTTAATTTCCATTCCATTCACTTATTACAGCTATGGCTAAAATATATTGAAAAACTTATAAAATTGTTTTATATTTCTCTATTATAACGAAAAACACTTCTTTGGCATATTTTAAAAGGCCTGTTTGTATTTTGTATGGAACTTGGTAAAATTTTCTGGAATAACATAATATTTCTGTTGTTTTCTTGAAAAATCGTATATATTTAAGGTAAATTTTATTTTGGACTGTAAATAACTTTTGATCCAGCTAACTTATCAAAAAATTGTATGTAACTTTTTTTATAGAGCGTTTAATTTTCTACAAAAGCGTACCAAGAAGTTTACTGTAGGACATTCCGTTCTTTACTTATGACAATCAGAATGAATAAAATCAATTTATACCATGTAAATCGTATGTGAAATTGAAAAGTGCGATACGCACCATATCACCATCAATATTATGAGCTGATATTTTAACAGGCCTATTTTGTTACCTAAACTAAAGTTTGAAACCTGGTTCTGAAAAAAACAAAGGAATTTTTTTTTGAGGACACCCTAATGTACATCCGTACATAGTAAATAGTTTTTGTTAATTCATTGACACATACCTACATATTTATTAGTGTTGTCATTCGAACAAAAATTATTGGAATATTCGAACAACTTTTTATCATATTTGTTCGAACGAACAAAAATTTTCAATTTAGAATAAAAAATTATTCGAATCATTTTTGTAGAATATGCGAACAATTTCCTTAACTACTTGTATAAAAAGATTTTTTGGGTTATCAGGGGTTTTTAAATGATTTTTTTTTTTCAAAAAATTAATAACATATTAAAAATGCTTGCAAATGTGTGTAAATACCTATACTCTTCAACTAATTTCGTTTCAGTTTTTAACTCCCGACAAAAAAAACGGGTATTATAAGTTTGTATGTAGTTTGTGTCCGTGTATCTATTTTTATGTACGAGTCGACGTACAGACCAAACGGTTGGACCGACTTTCAATACCGACTGCCAAGCAACGAACAAACAAACGATGATTTACTCTTACATACCTAACACTTGCGTATGTATTGAAACTGATAGTTTACTGCCCTAGAGGCGCGCGTATAGATGTTAACACATCAAAAATTCTAAGACAAACTGCGTTTTTACTTATTTGATATCTTAAAAAATAAGTTCCGCACCAAATGCATTTTCTTCAGCAAAAATGTGGATTTTTCAAATCCAAAAAAATCTCATATTTTCTTATTGACAAAAAATTTTTTGTTAATAAACCATCTACAAGTACCCGAATTTTATAGATTTTGATGCGCTGATTACGAATCTGCTGCTTATTTTAAAATCCATTAAGTGGTTTTTGAGATATGACCATTTGCGAATTTGTGAAATTGTCACTCAGTTTCTTTTGCTCATAGAATTATGTACTTGTTGTATTAGAAATTTGCAAAGAGAGTGTAATTTATGTAAAAATGCTATACATAATTAATAATAATTTTGGCGATTATTAAGGTTGGTATATGTGTAAAAAATGTAGTTCTCAAGAAAAAAGTTTTTGCGACCAGTGTTGTACAAATTTTGTACTCTTGGTTGGTATATGTATATTTAATTGGACTTACATCATCCTGAAAGCTTAAATAAATCGATAGCGTATAAATAGAAGGCGAAATACTATTTCACAAAAATTTGTCAAACAGTGTAATATAATAATAATATGCAGAGATATCTCAAATGACCTTATGCAAAAATTACTCAATATATTGAAAAATAAATGATAGATTTGTGATCAGCGGACCGAACTGTATGAATGTGTATAAATGATATTGTGCTGAAAAAATAAGTAAATTTTTGCAAAACCTGAATTAGCGAATAACTGGAAAACTACTCATCATATCTCGAAAACCACTTAATGGATTTTAAAATAAACAGCAGATTCGTGATCAGCGGATCTAAATCTTTAAAATTCGGGTACTAGTAGATGGTTCATTAACAAAAAATTTTTTGTCATTACGAAAATATGAGATTTTTTTGGATTTGAAAAACCCAGCTAACAAAAATATGTATGGAGCATATATGATATCCCATATATGGTTCGGATCAGAAAAATGAGGGTATATGGGCATACATGATTATATATATTCATACATTTTCATACATGTACGTGTAAATATTCCCTCTACAGTTCATATTCATACTCTCTTAATTCACAAAATCGCACTATTGTGCAATAAATTAAATTACTAAAATTACTTTTTTTTAGATTTTGAACAGGGAGGTTGGATTTAATGACACATTTGTTTGGTTAAAATAATTCAAAACGAACTAAAAGTCATTTCAGTCATCATTTTAAGTCAAAAGGTGAATAAATTATTTCAAAAACACAAAACTCATATTCGTACATAAAATTTAATTTAAGAAATCAGAATAAAAACTAATGCAATTAATTATAAAAGAAAAAATAATCCGTCTAACAATATGTTTCAATATAATTTTTCCGGTAATCTGAACTTTGTTTCTTATCTAGAAAATTATTTTATTTTCGATTGCATACCGCATGTATTTTCTAATGGATTTCCAATTAACCAGTGACAAAATACCAAGCTTTTTTGATTGCAAAACCGATCTTATGTGAGATATCATGTATGCATACAATATTATATGTCTCCATATATTAAATTTTATTTGTATATATGGATCCACATATGAAGAGCTTCATAATTAAATTTCCATATATGAGCTCATATATTATAATACATTTCATATATTAGTCCATATATTAGTTCATATATAATAGTTTTGCAATGTGTAATCCCATAAATTTCCATACATGAATTCATACATATTCATATATAGTTATATACATTCATATATTAAAAATATATTGGACCACATATAATTTTTTTAGCTGGGAATCCACTTTTTTGCTGCAGAAAATGCATTGCATGCAAAGTAAAAACGCAGTTTGTCTTGGAATTTTCGCCCGCATATGAAAACCCAGTGAGCCTTTGTGCTTAAAAAATACGCATAAGCCTACACAGAAAATATTATTCCCAAAAAATTTTCAAACAAACGTTTGTTTTGAAATATAATTTAGTTTCAGTAAATATTTTTTACAGTTCCAGTAAATTATTTGTTCCAATTTTAATTTATGTAAAAAAACTGTATAGAATGAAAATTATCTATATAAAGTAAAATTTTTAAAAAATTTTGTTAGATTTATTTTTTTATATTTAAATTTGTTATTTTCAGTTAAATTTATTTTTATATACTGTAAACAAATTTGTCTGATTTTTTTAAATTTTTTTCAGTTAAATTTATTTTTATATACTGTAAACAAATTTGTCTGATTTTTTTTAATTTTTTCTACAAATTATTTTATAGATATAAAATACATTTTATATTTTTTTAAAGATTTTTGTTTGCGGTTTTCAAACTTATTATGTTTGTATATTGTGATTCTCAATATAGTATTAAGAGTCTTACTATAAACATACGGAGTTTGTTAGCTAAATTAAAAAAATTTTTGGGTTGAAGTCTACTGACGAGCGGGAACGAAATGCTTAACCATAAAAACAAGCCAATTTTTGAAAGTAAAAAAAAATAGTTGAACCTTTCATTTGATTCAGTTTTTTTTTTTCAAATAAAACTTTTACTAATTTAAAAAAAAAAATTTAAGAATTGTTATTGATTCAGCTAATTTATTTTCTGATAATACGAAAAATTTTAGTGAATGTGTTTGTAAATAATAAAAGAAAAAATTTGCTGAATAATACAAAAAAATCTGCAAAAATGTTTATCTGTTCCTATTAATACATTTGACTAAAAATATTTTGAGTTTCAGTTAGCTTTTTTCTCTAATGCCATAAAAAGTTAACTAAAAATATTTTTTTTTTATTTCCGTTAAATTTTTACAAAATTTTATCAGAATCACACAAAAATTTACTGATTCAATGAATTTGGTTACTGAAAATTAAATTTAGTTTTTTCTGTGTAGTAAACATGCATAATGGAAAATAATTTATTTATTAAGATTACTTATTTAAAAATAATGCATAATGAAAAATAATTTATTAATTTAATTGATTTAAAAATAAAATAATATTCCTTTTAATGACTTCAGGGTCCATGGAATAGTCTATAAAATTATACAATTCATTGTAGCAACAGCATAATCTTTTAAGCGGATCCGCCATAGCGAAGTCAGCACGACAAGCTCTAATATATAGTGGGTTGAACGATCGTAATGAGCGTTGAGGAATATTAAAAATTACATTACTCAGCAAAAACTCTGATTGGACGTTACCATTTAGCATAAAAGAAACACAAAGCATAACTCTCCGGCTTTTTAGAGTGGGTAGGTTAAGCTCGGCTAATCTTATTTTGTATGATGGAAGTGTCAACTGGCATTTATAAACATTTCTTAAGCAGAAAATAAGGAATTGCTTTCGAACAGACTCGATGAAAAGATGATTTTTTTTGGCAAAATCGGCATCTTTTGTAAGTCGATCGCAGGCCCACTTAGCGAACCGAAAACGCATTGGATGGTCAGTTGGCTCGTTCAGCGGAAGCATAAAACTAATTATCTGTCAAATCAGACATGAGCTAAGTGTTACGATTCACGAAATAAGCACTAGTTGAAAAAAACGTTAGATGGCGGACCCTTTATATTATAATGCGGGTCCCATATTATGCAACCGTATTCTAAAATTGGCGTTACGAGCGATTTGTATAATCTCTTAGTTGTTACGGGATCATTAAATTCCTTTGACCACCTTTTAATAAAAGACAACATACTAGGGAACTTATTGATAGTCATCGTTATATGTTGAACAAAACTTAATTTTGCATCTAACAAAAGACCCAATCCATAATTTAGTAAACCGATTGCAAATTGCAGCCATTGTATATCTGATACATTTTTTAAACTTTTATATTTTATGAAAAAAATTTTTGAACTTCAAAATCATATTTTTTGTTTACACTAATGTTGTGAACAGCGCCAACTATTTCAAAACTATGACAACATTACAAAGAGAAAGAGTGTCGAAAATTGGGAGAATAAGAAAGTCCTCGATGAAAATAAAATAAATTTTAATTTTATTCTGTTCCGCACTGCGGTTTTACTTCAAAATCGTATGAAAAACCGCACCGCAATAAATAATCGTTACATTGTATTCAGACTCTTATATGGAAATTTTTTATTTTAGGCATGTACAATAAGACCTTATATATATTAAATTATTTCATACATATAGTCAAAGTAAAACTAAAAAAATATAAAAAAATTAAAATAAAAAAATTTGCATTGAATATATGGGCTTGAGGGCCAACTTTCAGGGCCGGACGCACCCCCTTATCGGTATGAAATTTTTTTGTATTTTTTTTTTACATAAAACTGAACTGATTTGGGCGGTGAGAGTAGAAGAAAAAAAATGACGGCCACCCTAATATATACACATATTAGTGATGTAACGAATGTCAATTTTTGATATTCGCGAATACGAATAGGAATATTTTAGGTGAAATTTATATACATTAAATTAGGGATCTATTTACGTCTGCAATATGAAATATTAAAAAAATTGTATGAAAAAAACTTCATACTCCTGTTGGCGTACTTTAAAGTTAATAAAAACTACCCAAAATTTTAATGATCGTCAGTAAATAATATTTGAAAATGATACAAATCACAAATTTCTATAAAAAATTTAATGGATTCGTGCAAACTAATATTTTTATCCATTTATTTAAATTTAGTTTAGGCTTTATGCATTTATTTTTTTGATTTTTTTTGGAAAATTATTCGTATTCGCTTAAATTTGACGCATACGAAAGCTTCGTATTCGCATTAAAAATGCCCAAATATTCGGCAATTCGAATACGAATATTCGTGCATCACTATTACATATGTATATAATCCATATAACTACGTTAGGGAAGAGTATATATAAGACTCGGCACAATTGAATATAGCACTTTTATTTGTTTTAGTTGTCCTGAATGAAAAATAAAATCTGCCTTATCGTGGTTGGCGTATTTCAAATAATGCAGAAATACTTCGAAGGCTCTTTTAAGCTACCTTTTAAACTAAAGCTACCTTTTAAACTAAGTAGCTATAATTTTTACTTTAAAGTTTAGTGTGGCCACAAATTCTCAGAATTTCGGTCTAAACGTATGCAGAAAAAGCATTACTTTGAACAGAAAGAAATCTCTTTAGTAATATTCTGGTGGCCCTGAAAAGGGCCGATTTTTCATTTTCTTGATTTGATTCAATCAATTGTCACACTAACAGGATTAGCGAGCTGTTTTTTTAATTTTACGCCATTGGAATGATACATCTCCATCTGTTACAAGATACTTAGTTACATTTTCACTCACTTCATTGGCAAATATAATTGTATCATGGGCTTGGGGGGAGATTGACGTCATTGTGGTAGATTTGATGTTATTCCTTCTAATTGTGGAGTTTCGGCCAAGACTTTGCATAGGTAGTTATGTAAAATACAACATGTGTGCACCAACAAATCACACGTTTCAATTTGTACCTCAATTGGCACCTCAACTGGCATTCTCGCTAGGCTTAATCTATAATTAAAGATTTCTTGTGCAGTTGAGAGAGCAGAACTGCGGTTGTGAGCCTTCATTTCGTGGCGATCTAACCCGAAAATGTCATCTAGTATATAAAAAAATATGGTGTTTTTAATAATTGCCCTTTTAGAGGCCTATCGCTTGGTATTTTAAGCCTCCCCTCCTTCAAAGAATTGTAGAGCGTAGAGTTTTTAAAGATGACTTTGAAAGACAAAATTTAAATTACCAAAAAATCATTTGTTTATAAGTCTTACCTGTAAATAGTCATTTTGTAATGATTCAACAAGTGCTTTAAGCACTTCTGGTATGAATTGGCTTACTGTTTTTCTCTAAACACGAGTGTGAAATTTCAATGACCTGAACGAGTCTCCAGTGCCCAAATAACACAAAGTAATTGCCAAACGAATTCGTGAGCTTATGGCAAACCTCATCACTGTGTCTTGTTTTTCAATTTGGGAGTTAACCTACATATCGCATGTAAAAAATTTAGCATTAAAATTTGTAAATTTAAAACATACATTTTTAAAAACTCTTTCATATGGAACATATTATATAAACTTACCAGTTTAAGTACTTTCTCAAAGTCATTAATATTGAAACGACAGAAGTTTAGGTATTCCTTTTCCTCCCACAAAATATCCTTCAAAATGTGTGCTTCCAAGCAATGGATTTCTTGTTTTGCCAAAAACGGATTGACCCACATTTTTCTACTCCTTCCTAACTCTTCATCGGAAATCTCCATTAAGTCACTTGCTTGCTTTAAAGCAACCAAAAGACGCAGTTGTTTCTTCTTTGTATTCATTATGTTCTAAATATTAAAATAAAAGAAGCCAAAAATTCAAAATATTTCAGTAGTAAAATTCAAACAAAAATATTTTAAAACTTACCTTTACGATGGCAAACAAAAAGTGATGCATCATGATATAAAATCATCAACGTCTACCCCTTTGTGTTGATATTAATGAAGAAATGACAATTGCTCTGTCGGCGTCATATTACAAGTTATGATATAAAATCATCAGATGTGGACACTATGTTATGTAGCTTGAAATTGATTAAGAGATGTATTAATTAATTTTGTATATGTATACATATATTTGCAATATAGATGGCAATTAGTATTAAATATTAATAACTATTATTTTAAAAATATGTAGATCATAATTGAATACTTAACATTTTTTTCTTTAAAAAGCGGTGACTTCGAATGAATTCTGGGTCTATATCTGACCCAGAATCTTCGGAAGCTAAGTCTTCGGGAGCTGAATCTTCGGGAGTATTTTCTTCATCATTTTCAGGTGAAGCAATATAATGATTCATATCGTGTAGTGGAGCAAATTTTAACCCTTTTGTTAGGTCTACGGAGCGCACAAATCTCTTGGCATGTGAAGGTGCATTTTGTAAGCTACTTTCCTCTGGTTGTTCCACAGTTATCTGCTTTTCTTCTAGATCATCTGCATACCTGGTTGCTGTTTCAAGGGTGTCGGGCTGTTGTTGTTTTTCTTTTAAGCTTTCATCGCCATTTTCAGTGGAATTGATGGCAGCGGCACTAGTATAATATACTAGCGTTAAAACAAAAAATATAATGTGAAATTTCCGAGCGATCTTCATCTTAACACTTGTGATACGAGACTAAATTGAAATTGTACTGTGTTTTCAAATTTTATTCAAACCTTTTATATACTTTCTTCTTTTTGGTGAAATTAAATATTTATCCTCCATTTCAAAACACTGTATTCTTAAGAAATAGCTGTGTATACCTGTAATTTATAATTCAGTAATATCTTTACTATTTTAGGTATGGTTTTCTTTTGAAGTAATTAGCGTCTGGTTGTAGGCAAAAAAAAAAGAATCTTTTGTATTCAAAACACATTTTTGTTTTCTTTTTCATTTTTATCAAGGTCATGACCAGTTCACTCTATTCAGTAAACCGGTAGAGAAAGAAACCCAAAGTATTTTCCTATTTAAGCTGAACAAATGCAGCAGGTACCTAAACCAACCTCTTGTGATCACAAGCAAGATAAACTAAATTAGTCGTATTCATTGGTGTACTGTTCAAAAGATTTATGTAAAATTAATCCAGTAGTCGCCGGTATATATTTTTAAAGTAATAAATTGTATACATATATATGTATATTTTGACATATTTAAAATCGTTTTAGATTGTGAGTTTCATTGTAAATAACTTTTTCCTTTTTTTCATTATGAAATTTTTTGTTATAGATTTCATTTTATATAAATTTAAGTGAACAAATAGTCATATGATAGTTGTAAATTTTTATTAATGTATTGACCTCAAACATGAGGCACTTTTGGTAAGAACATTGTGTCTTTTGAATTGCGGTAAATTTGTGGATAGTCCATCTCAAGGTCTAGATCTATACCCTATTCAAAATATTTAGGATAAAGTTCGTATCGGTTTGTAAGCCAAAGTAGATGTGATAATTATTAATGGACAAATAACACCAAAGTTAGTTGTAAATATTCTGACAAACACATAGTTGAACGGAACAACTAGCTGTTTTCGCAGACCACTAAACCTTCATCATCAGCGTTCTTTTGTATTTGGTTCACTGTGTGTAGTGGTAATTTGGCTTACAAAGCGATACGAACTTTATCCTGATCAAATCATAAATATAAAAACAAATGAAGTTCGAAAAATAATTAAAATTAACTAAAATTCATTTTTGGGTTTTTCCCTTTTCTCTTCAGGTTAGCACGAAGTTATATCACTTTACGTAGGTATGCTGAACTATTATTTTGCTTAACAATAATGTTTTTCAAAAAACTCACGGAAATATGTAACCTTAAGCTCCCATATGGCCTTGAACGATTTTCACTTTGATGAATATTCCCATTTTCTATTGATGCTTTGCAAAAGAAAATCAATTGTTTTGCTGGCCAAAACTTTTATTTAAATAGTTCTCCCGGTATTCACAGAGGGTAATTTTATTTGTAAATATTATTGTTTATTTTTGTCTGCTCTTTTTCTTAATTTTTTTATCCGAATTAAGCTTAGTTTTTATAAGTCTTTATTTTATTTTTTGTTTTAATATTAAGTTTATTTATTTTAAAAGAAGCCTTACTTGCAATGAAAATTACTGCGACCAAACACTGTTATTATCTATTATCTTATTTCAAATAAAAACTAAAAAAATTGCCTCTAATTTCAGTAGTTTACAAAATTATATTTTTTGCATGTACATTTGATGAGAGCTGATTTTCCTTATGTATTTTCTTCCGCTGAATTAGAAAATAAAGGTTAAATTTTTTGTTATGGAACGGTTTTTGAGGTATTGTATTTTTTTAATTTGTTCGACCTTTTCTCACTGGACAAATTGTATCTCGAGCTAGAAATGTCCGATTGGGTCATTCTTGGCATTCAAATGCAAGGTATTTAGATGACGAGTAAACATGTATAATCGATTTGATTGATAAAGCGGTTTAAGATATATCGATGAAAATAGGACACATTTTAAAAAAATTATATTTTAAGCACCCCATACACGATTTAATTCAATTTTGAATTGAGTCGGTTGTTATCCAAATCAAAGCGTGTATGGCTTTGTCAATTGATTAGTTTGGCAGTTGTCGAGTTGGTTGAAGAAAAATCAAAAGATTTTGATGTTTCATGTTGACTAGTAAACCTTTCAATTCAATTGTGCTATGTGTGCTCGAGTCTCTTGATTAGTTGTCAAAATATATGTTTGTAGCTTTATTTTGTATAGAAAAAGTTGAGTATTTTTAAAATTGTATTTAATTTCATTGAATTTTAAATAAAAAATATATAATTGAATGAATGAATGCAATAGAAGTTTTAAATTTGTAATTATGAAAAAATATATAAATTTGACAGTTGAATGAAAATCTTTCAATTCAGTTTATGAAGTGTGTGGCCAAGAATCAATTCAATTGAAAGACTCAATTCACAATTGAATTGAAAAGTGTATGGGGTGCTTTACAGTGATTCAATGCGACAGAAAAGTACTAATCCTTAAAAAATAATCGTCTGGTTTCTGCTCATATATGTACGTAAAGATGATACTTTTACGTAAGAACTAAGACCAACCAGAAGAAAATCGACCGAAAAATTACAAAGTTATAAGCAATTGAGTGAATAAATAATAGTAATAAGTAAGTGAACATACACAAAAATAAAAAATAATAATTTCAATATATTTGCGTGTGAGTTAAGTTCTCGTTGTACCTTCATAGTGAACAGACGATTATAAAATTATACAAAAAAATATTCGTAGTACATATTATTCGTAATAGGTACATACTAGGTCCGTTTGTTTACCCCAAAATTTGTGCAAATTTGTGCAAATTTGTACTGGATTTTACTGAAATGTGTTCGTTTATACACAAAAATTGCAAAAGAGAGTGCCAATTGAGAGAGTAAATTGACAGTTGTTGACTGAGAATCTGCAAATCTTTACTGGTCTAATTTTTGCCAGTAAAATCCAGCAGACGAGAAAAACCTATGATTCAATAAAATAAACAAAAGTAAGCAAATACAAAGTATAATTTTTTTAATAAAAACATTTGAAAGAAGAAAGGTTGAAGTAAAAGTTTAACAAAACAAATCTAAAAAATTTTATGTTCAAGATGAAACAAATTAAATAATAGTAATCGTTAAACTAACCAGTTTTCAAATTTAATTTAATTGTAGGTGGGTTTGAGTACTTTTCCAGTAAAATCCAGTAACTGAGTAAATACTGAGTAATTTAAAGAAATTACTCTCAATAAAACAGTTTGCAGCTAAAAGTACGCGAACGGAAAAATTGTAAAATCCAGTAAAATATACACAACAGCTGATAGACAATTTGGCGCTAAAAAAATTATACATAAGTATTTACATATGTATATGCAAAAAAACCTGAATATAATATTGTACTACGTGGTCTAATCGAGATGAAACAGACTAGTTACATTATGGTCCATGTAATGCAGTCATGGATCATGTCGTTTTCACACAAGCATTCAATGCAATATGGAGTAGTTTTGTGGTTAGGCCGATGTAATGCAAATTTGGACCATTTAGTCCAACCCTAGGACATAAACCTCCTTTTCTCACATATTTGGAGTCGTTTTGGCGTATTCCTACTCCTCTTTGGAGTATTTACATACATGTATGGAATAGTCGCATTATCTGCAGACAATATACAAAACTATACATACATAAGTATATATTATTGCTTCTGTGAAGCACTTTGGTAAAGCAAAAAATTATGGCTTTTTGGAAGCTGAATAAATTGCTTCTAGCTGGGTCATCTCGCACAAAAAAATCTCCTTATTCATACGCAACACCAAGTGATTCTCTAAAACTATATCCCTTACTCGAGGTCTCCCCCTGACATAAAATAGCTAACTTGAACATTAACTTCTAAGAATTGTTAAGTGGTGAGTATCAATATACTATACAATCTTGTGCAAGACCATTTGCACAATAATGTGAATTCGGCTATAGTTTTTATGTCCTCAGATGCAAAAGTTACTAGCTTCCAAATGTTTTTTTTTTACTTTTCCCTCTATTTTGTTAGCCTGCCTTATGTTAGTGCTTTTCAGAAGCAGTTTTCGAAGCTTTTGTGATCAAGTAAACAGTACATTGCCTCTTTCAGTTGTTAGTGCTTCCAAATCAGATTTTTTTTGCTGGGTAGTTACTGGCTAGTCGCATGGAAAAATTATATGGTTTTGAGAAAATCGATGAAGAATGTTTTTTTTTTCATTTGTTTTATAAAAATACACCGTAGTATATTTTCTTTAATAATAAAAGTAATAGATACATATGCTTTTATTTGAACTTACGGGCCTGGCCCACGATGTCGACAAGAAACTTTCTATAGCTTACTTGCCGACATCGCGCGTCAGGCCGTTAAAGTTTCTAAACTTTTTACCCTCGCCGTAAATAGTTAGGATGTACAGAAAAAGACAAAAATGTTTGTTGCCGCTTATACCAATCATCACAACAATATTGTTCACTTCCTTTCAAGTAGTTCCAATGAGTGCATTCATTAAGAGAAATATACAATGGGAAAAGAACTTTATATAGCCTAATATATTCAAGATATCGAAAAACTGAAAACAAATTTAAGAAATGTACACATTAATCATATTTAATCGATCAATAACTAAATTTTTTTAATGTTCCATGCGGGGAACCAGTAACCGTCCGACTATATCTATATATTAACTTTATTCACGTTTAAAAACAATCGGTTATGTTCTGCATTTCACGTGAAATTACATCGTTGGGAAATTGTTGTTATAAGTACACATTTCCAACAATTCTATGAAAATTCCACACGTTTAAATTTCCCGTGGACTACATAAAACATAACCTTATATTTTTTTGGCATCAAACTTAAATAAATGCAATATTGTTCATAACTTAATACATTTGTTTTTTGTTATTTTTAAAATTTCATCAAAAACCAAAAACTTTTGTTTCCATTTGCTATTGTTTGTTTATATTTAAAAACATATGGTTTCATTTTACTGGATTTTACTGGCAAAAATTTGTCCAGTAAAAACTTGCATTTACTCAGTAAATGAACTATCATTTTTCTGTCTCAATTCGCCCTATCATTTACTGGATTTTGTGTACTCGAACGCAATCCAGTAAAAAATAGTAAAAATTTGTACAAATTTTTGAGTTCTCGAACGCACTTTGTGTTATTTACTTTAGTTTTTTAGAGATGTAAGGTTTATGTATATGTGAATACTTATTTCTGCATACTATTCAGGGTACCGACTATCAGAAATCAAATATTGATATATTTTCCTATGCCATTTACCCAGAAAAAATAAAACTAAAAACCAAATACAAGCTAAAGCTTTCACACAACTTCTATTTTAGAAATATGTATGTATATATCGCTTCAAATTTATAATTATAAAAATGTATGCATCAATCCCCAAAAATATGTATTTGATGGGTTTCAAAAACAACAAAAACATACAACAATATTATCAGCTGTTTTGAATAATCTGCAAATTTTTGCAATTTTTCCGTTCGCGTACTTTTTTGTGCAAGAGACATTCTTGAGAGTAAAATTTTCAAATTACCCAAAATTTACTCAACTACTGGATTTTACTGGAAAAGTAAACAAACGGACTTACTGACTGATAAATAATCTTTATTTTCTTTGCTAATATTTTTTACATAGTAGAAATAACAAAAACAAACAAAAAATGCAAACAAAAATCACAAACAAAGTTCCCTTGAGGAATACTCTCAAAAGCAAATAATTGTGAAGTGAGTTATAACGGCAGAAATGCCTATTTTGCTGTGACTTCTGAAGCTCTTAATGATAACAATAGATATAAAAAATCTGATGAGTCATTTTTTTTAACGGCAAAGCCAATTTTTCGTCAGCGATCAACTTCGGTTTGTCCAAGGTCAAATAGTAGTGCTTCATTAACATTACAGTTGCCTAGTAGTTCTTCATATAAGTCAGTAATATCATCCCCTCCAGGCTCGTGTTTATCACTTAACAAAATTATCACTACAGATAACAGCATCTCAAAACCCAAGGACCAAGTTGGAATCGATAGATATATAACTGTGGTAAAGCGTGGGCGAAGTCCTAATTCTTCTAAAATTTCATCTGCTCCAAAGATGTCTAGGGATAACAGCACTTCCTGAACTAATGGTCAAAACCGCTTTAAAATTTTACAAGATGACAACGACAAACCCGATGTATCCTCGAATAAAACATCCAAGCCGCCACCAATCTAGTTGAGAGAAAAAAAATTCTTATTATTAAAAAATTAATTTCAGTCATTGGTGAGAATAAATTTCACATTGTTCCAATAAAACGTGATAATATTGATGAAACTAATGGCTCGATTATGGATGGCAACCGAAATTCAGTTGCCGAGTTAACTAGCAACGCAACTGAACTTAAAATTTATATTATGTATGGCAACTTCCTCCAGTTGCCAAAAAGTTATGGAAAATACGATTATGACAGAATGGCAACTGAAAATAATATAAACAAATATTTAAAATATAAGAAATACAAGTTCTAAAAAGAAAGTTATTGAGTAAAAGTGCTTAAAACATTAATGATCATAAAAATTATTAGTTGAGTGGATTTAATTATTGGTGAAGAGAAGAAAGTTCAAAAGTTTAATCTATTAGACGATGCTTTAGAACTACCGCGTTTACTGTGAGTAAATGTTGTTGCCTAAAATAAATTTGAATAATCTCTGTTTTAGCTGTAAAGCATATTTTCCTTAAATATGCATAGAAGAAATTCAAAAATAAAAATAATATTGCAATTACTGTTTAATTTTTAAATTTTTTTGCTTTTAAACGATGCAGCAACTACAAATTTGTGGTTGCCAACATGGCAACTGAAACTACCAGCTGTTAGTTGCCATTTGCCATCCGTAATACCATTTCGGCAACTAGCAACGCACCCAAAGTTCGCTTGCCATCCATAAAATTCAAATTTATGAAGAAAAAGATTTTCGCAAAATGGTTGCAGAATTTGAAAAAAATAAAACAAGTTTCTTCACATACCAGCTTAACCCGCCAATGGTGATGCCGGTCTCATGTACCGGAATTTTACACTGAAGATTTTTCCAAATTTGTTATTAATATTTCATGTTTTTTTATTTTTTATTTATGCTCTTTGAGAATAAAGCAAAGATATTTAATCAATTTAAGCTCTTTTATTTCAATATTAACATGAAAAAAATAGTTTTATTGGAGCATTAAGAACAACCGCGATTTTAGTAATACATTTTTCAAAATTAAGAAAAAAATAAAAAATCACATATTTATAAAGGAAGATAATCAGGTCTATTCGGGAAGTCACTTTCACCACAAATACGCGCATCTTTCACTTTTTGCTATTCTAAAATACTACGTTGGAGATGAGTGATAGAAAACATGTTTTCTTTCACTTTGGAGGTATTCTAAAATACTTCGTCACCATGATCAATGTCACATTCGTTCGACGCCAATTTTAACGCGTTTAGTTTAAATAAATAAAGAAAAAAGAGATTCGAAGTGTTTGTATGGTGTCTACCACTGTTAATTAAGTTTTAATGGCGTTCGGCCAGGCTCTACAAGACAATTCAGTTTTCTTAAATTCTTCAAAGATGTAAACACGTTTTTAAAACAAATAAAAGAAGTAAATAATTTTACTTTCACTGTTTATTGTTTTTTTTATGTTACTTAGCACTTGTACTGTTAAGTTTTTTATTAATTATTTCTTTAAATTACTTCTTAAATCCCTTTTTGTTTTCAACTTTTTCTGCATACAAGTCAGCTGTTTTCAATGTTGTTGATGTTTTTATTTAAATAAAAATATTTAAAAAAAAAAAATAATGAAAAATGTATACTTGGTTAGTTTATTCACATACACGGTGACACACGGTCTCATGTACCGGGTTAGTAAAAAAAAAGTACACAAAGTATGCTCACGAAGCAGTTTCGTCATTAACTAATAGTAGGGGATGTGCAATTAGGCAGCTACTCGAAATTGCAACCAAAAATAATAACAGGGAATAATGTTATTCGAATTTTTTAACACACCCGGTCTCACAGACCAATAGGACACCAATGGCGGGTTAAGAGTGCTAAAGGCCTGCAGATCGTATTGAAGGGCATAGATTCATACGTTGTTCCCGAAGAAATAAAAGATGAACTCGTCCTCCAGGGATTTAAGGTAAAAAATGTATGTAACATAATAAACAGAAAAAAGGTACCCCAGCCCCTATTTCGTGTTGAACTGGAGCCGAATGATATACAGCTGAAAAAACGAGACTCATCCAATTTACAGCCTAAAATACCTCTTATACAGAAAAATCACAGTCGAAGAGCCACATAAGCGTTCAGGTCCCGTGCAGTGCCATAATTGGCAAGAATATGGTCATGCAAAAGCTTACTGCAATTTACTTACAGTGTGTGTTATCTGCGGTGAATTGCACGGTACTGCTAAATATACTAAACCAAAAGATCAAGCAGAAAAAAATTTAGTAATTGTGGAGGTAATCACACCGCTAACTATAGAGGATGCCGTGTATATTCTTTCGTTAAGCAGGCTATGGGTCAAAAACCTAAGGCCTGATTTCCATCTGTGTGACATGTGCCACACAAGCGTAAAAAGAGCGTAACCACTAATTACTAATGCAAAACAGTTTGATTCAGACGCGTATTTATTAATTTAACAGTTTCATACATAACTAATAGACAATTTTATAGAATCCAACATGATTGGAAACTGTTTAAATCAATAAATATATGTCTTAATCAAACAGTTTTTCATTAGTAATTAGTTGGTTACGCTTTTTTGGGCAAATGACACACAAAAAATGCCAGATGTAAACTCAGCCTAAATTAGCTGTAGTTCAAACAACAAACGCTTTCTCCGCCACTTTTGCGCAAATGAGGCAACCAGTTACTTCCCGTATATCGTATGCCGATGCTGCCAAGACAAATTCTATTCCCGCGCAGAAAGTGTCCCCGCCAAGTAATTCAACAAATGCTAACACAAGCTTTAATTTCAGTCGCCTCGAAGCCACTATTGAAAATCTTGTGCAAACTATCAACGACATGAACCTTAACTGACAGTTCTTCATACAAAAGTTGCCGTTAAAGTCCCTGTTAGCTTTTAATTGTACATTGTAAAAAGGGCAGTAAGTAGACTCGCCACCTTTTGAAATTTCCAAACCGGGACATATCTAACAAATAATACAAAAATTTTGTAATTCAAACAAATTCGTTTATAATTTTTAGTCATCAAAATCAACAATAACACATTAATTAAAATTTTGTAAAATCTAGACTCATAAAACCTTAAACAAACAGAACAGTAAGTATAAAAATAGCTAATCAGCCCGATTAGGAATATTCCCGGGGAGTTTGTTTTCTTCCCTATCATTTGTTCCCGGGGTATAATTATCCTATTCTACATAGCCGGCAAATATGGGAGATAGTAAAATCTAAATCAGCTGTTTATGTTTACATATTTTTTTGCACTAACGCTAGAGTTCGGCCATAGAAATTGCATAAAAATTTCATGTTTTCATTACCAATAAGATTGTGTGTTAATATAAATATATTTTATACTTAAATAATATATAAAATTAAATATACAAGCATGTGTAATAACTTTATGCTGAAATTTTGGCGCTAAACCTGCCCAGGTGCAGATGCCAATGAATTACTTACTAACTTTCCCATCCATACAGTCATTTCCAATGCATAGAGTCAAAGGAAATTGTAAATTTTACAGCTTTTCTTATCGGTCTTGATATAAGAGGGAAACATATCTTCCATTTAGCTGCTATGTGAACTTAAAGGAGGCGTGCAATTTTTAGTGTTTTAATATTTTTTCTAAAGGCAGAAGTAGTTCATGTTTTTTATGGTGATGTGCTCAGGGCTTGAATAAAAATGCCTAAAACAAGAGAGAAATGCAAAATTCTAGTGGCATTGTTTTACAACATTTATTAATTTGATTTTTAAATTTTTGCATTATTCCCCTTCAAAATGTTTGGAGAGAAAACTTTAAAAAAATTCTCGCTTTTTTGAATTTGCTCGTTTCTTTATCATTGAAACTCCATAAAATTTTACTGAAAAAATTAGCTTACAGTTACTACAATAAGCAATAATTTCATCGTCTGGCGTATTTCTTTTAGTTCTTTTATTTTCCTTTTCGTGTGTTACTGCCGATTCATTTGCATACCCTGCAGGAGAATAGTCGATAATTGTCTAAAAGCTGCTAGTATAAATACTAGAATAACAAGAACTAGTGCAAAAAGGGTTAAAGTTGTTGTGTAAAATTACTAGTGCTGATGAGTACTAGTATATGAAGTAGTTCCAAGGCACCACATTGCAAAATAAATTTTAACTGTCTAACAGAGCTCTTGCACTGTATGAAAATTGGTATCATATAATTACTAAGATTTTATAAATTATTAATTAATTAATTTTTTAAATAATTATAATTATTCTTTTGTATTTCTGAATTTTTGATAAATAATTGCTAGTTTTAAGTAGCAGTTGTCACTGGGTAACAAACGAATAAACCACCAATTTTACAGGATTTTTCTTTACAAAAGAACTGGTAATAAACTAGTCCTAAACTAGTACCACTGGTACTAGTAGTTTTCTAAACACACTCAATGCTAATTTGAGCATTAAGATAGTATAGGAAAGTATACAGTTGGGAACTAGTGGTGGTGATTTCTGTGCTAGAAATATACTAGTTGAACACTAGTTCGTTCTCCTGCAGGGTAGCTACTAAAATAATATATACATACATACATATGTAAATACCTCTGCAAGTAAAACTGTAATTGATTTGAAAGTTGACAAATGAAATAAGAAAGTCAAAGAAGAATCAAAATAATCAAGTGTTGCCAATCAATTAAAATAATTTCGGTGTTAATAAGTTAGTAGTATGAAAATAGTTGCTATAGATATCGAGTTTTTTTGTGACAATTGAAGACAAAGTTAGTTCAATTACAATACTTTTCAATAATATAACGAAAAAAAGGTTATTTCTTTTTCTCAAAACGGGACAAATGGTGCCCCGTTCAGAGCATGACCGGGACACGGGACATTCCACTCTAGAAGCCTCTTTAAAATAAATGGCTACACTATATATCATGATACAATAATACATATAACTGCGAATCTACAACAAATGTAAAACAAATAAAACAACAGGAGATTTTATTGCTGTTTTGTGATGAAAACTGTTAAAAAAAACCAAGAGAAAGCAAGAAATATATAGTTGCCTTTTTTCTTGTCTTTGCAAAGCTTTATTTGTATTAGTACAGTTTTAATAGGCACTGGTGGCACGCGTGGTTTGGTAAAATGTTAATCACATTTGGCAGATCACATCACGAAACAAATTCTATCAGCTGGCGCTTCGCAGTTACCTATATTATTGTATCATGCTATATATGATACAATCACACTACAAGGAGCGCATGCGGTGGATCAGCAATTCTAATAAAGTCAAGACTCAAGCACTTTATTCTTGACAACATTTGTGAAGAACATCTACAAGCAACAAAGATCTGCATTGAAAATTTTTGTACAAATTTCGTGATATTTTCAATTTACTCCCCTCCTAGATTTTCAATCACTGAGGATCAATACGATAAATTCTACAAATTTCTTGGACCTTGTTTCGTAGCAGCTGGCGACTACAATGCTAAGCATACGTTCTGGGGTTCGCGTCTTATTACGCCTAAAGGTCGGGCGTTGTTCAACACAATTTCAAAAATGGGCTTGGATATAATTTCGAGTGGGGAGCCTACTTACTGGCCTACTGACTTACGAAAAATTCCGGACGTTATAGATTTTGGCGTCATAAAAAGTATTTCTAGGGAATTATTTCACATTGAAGCTTCCCTAGATCTCTCGTCCGATCACTCTCCTACGATCGTTACAATCTGTAGCCCACTGAGAAGCGCTTTACCTCACCTATATGTGAAGATGATAAATCATGTTAATTGGCTGGGATTAAAAAAATATCTTAGTAGTCATTGCACGGAAAACGTTACGCTAAGAACACCCGGTGATATTGAATCTAACATTGCCAACCTTAATGAAAATATTAAACAGGCTGCTGAACATGCTACTATTTTCCATTCGCAAACAGGGTTTAACAGAATTTATTCAACGGATATTGAACGTCTCGTACATGAAAAAAGAAGAGCTGGAAGGGATTGGCAACAGTGTGCACACTTCTACCGAATATGTTTGTGAATTTAACAATCTACCAATTCTACCGAACAAGGCCTGAAATCTACCGAATATTGTTATTTACTAATTTAAGTCGATATACATACATATGTATGTATGTGTAAATTGCCTATTTTGCTACATAGTTGTGCGGTCGCAGAGCGGTCATTTTCTGTCATGAAAATCATTAAAACAGAACAAAGAAATCAGTTAAAAACTGAAACTATAAGTAACCTAATATTTGCCAAAGAATTATGCCTTGGAGATGAAATATTTATTCCTCTCAATGATTTAATAATTTTTGCACAAAAGTTTAAATTCATGAATGATGTATATTATTTTATATATGCATAGCATATCTATATAAAGGGTAAGGGCAAATAACTGGTGATGACACTTTTTTTATTCGAAATGCTTTACTGTTTATGGCAGTTTAATTTCCAATCACATGTGAAGTTTTTAAGTGCGCTTTTGGACTCTGTTTAGTTTGATTCTCCTTGCACCTACCCTTTATATATAAGTACATATATTTTGTTATTTTTTATGTTTCTCTGAATTTTTACTTTTTATTTTTCTCTGAATAAAACAAGTGTCTACCGAATTTCATTCAAATCTACCGATTTTCTTGTCGATTCTACCGAGTTAAAAAAAAATTAAGTGTGCACACTGATTGGCAACAGCACAGATCACCTCAACATAAAATACGACTTAAAGAGTGCACTAAACGAGAGTTGCTTGCATCTGAAAAAATGCATTTCTTAAAAATTATCTGGAAGGTCTTGATGTAACACCAGCATCTAATTACTCTTTGTGGTCCACTGCTAAAAAGCTTAAAACACCCGTTGAGCTTAAACCACACCTCTACCGGAGGATGGGCAAGAAGCGATACTGAAAAAGGTAACATATTTGCTGAGCATTCAAAATCCGTATTTACCCCAAACACATGTACTGGTGTTGCTGATTTGCCGAGTGTAGTTGCTCTACCACCTCGACCCTTTAAATTAATATGTGTGATGATGCACAAAAATTAATTGCCGAACTCAACTCGAAGAAAGCTCCCGGTATTGATGGAATTAGTAACCAGATGCTGATTTCATTGCAATTAGAATCCTATTATTAATTTTTAATAACATTTTACGACTTGAGTATTATCCACACAGCTGGAAGCTTGCCAAGGTTAAAATGATTCAAAGCCAGGTAGAGATCTTACCAAGGCTGAGTCATATAGGTTAATAAGTTTACTGTCAACAATGTCAAAGCTCTTTGAAAAGCTACTCATGACAAAATTGTCTTAAATTTTAACTGATATTGGGTGCATACCGGACCATCAGTTTGGTTTTAGAAGTCAGCATAGCACCATTGAGCGAACGCATAGATTGGTTCAATTTATAAGAAAAACATTTTAAGAAAAGAAGTATTGTTCTGCCCTGTTTATTGATATTTCTCAGGCATTTTATAAAGTGTGGCATGAAGGCCTAATTTTAAAATTGAAGACATACTTAATCAACAAATTTGTGACAAAATGGCATCGATTTGTTAATGCATATTTTACAATAAAATAAATATATATTTTTGCATATTTTACTATAAATGTATATTTTTGATACATTTTTTAGTTTTTTCATGTTATAAATCTAATTCTGTTTTTTGTTATTAGTTGTAAAGTATTTAAACGCTGCAGTTTTTACGACTGTGTAAGAACAAAAAAAGAGGAAAACGAGAAAAATTTACGATCGTATTTTTTGTGATATTATTCGATATACCTTGGCTTAAGTCAAGAATACCAATACCATTGAAAATTAAAAAAATAGTATGGGATAATAGCCCTTTTAAACCAGTAACCCGCAAGCCATAGCACAATTTTGCGGATGAAAATCACATACATCCTTATGCTCTCTCATTTAGTCGTCACTGAGCAAGCGACGAATTAAGTTGTGCACGCATGTATTAATTTTTTCCTGGTTTTTTGTTTAGTTTTTTTAAACACACGGAACGAAATTAGAGTTAAAATTTAATAAATTTGTAGAGCAAAAAATAAATTAAATTATTATGGAAGCTAAGAAAAATTTCGTGATGAAAATGCTTTTCGCAATAGTCAATGCATTTTATGTTATGAAACATTAAAAAATAATAGGGAAAATAGTTTAAAAACGCATTTTAATAGTGTCCACGGAGCTGTGAATAAATTTAATTTTGAATTTATACACTAATTTGTTGAATGGTTATTAAATTTTTACTTTTTACTTAAGTTTTTATTAAATTGCTTATCTACAAAAAAAAAATTCAAACAACTAATAACCACATCATGTATTTTATATTACAAAACTTTTCTTCAAGTGCAAGTTTATTTTACTCTAATTTTTTTCACCAATACAAACATTTATTTTGCGGGACACTGTTTTAAACCCAAAAATTGTTGTGTAATTTTTTTCAGCGCTTTCTACTGCTTCCGCATAAATTTCATATGGATATAAAGTGCTTTTGAAAGCACCTTTGCGTGTTTCAGCTTTTAATGAAAAATATCAAATGATATGATACGGATACATCCTACAGTAACTAGATGGGGAACGTGGGAGAAGGCTGTCGGATACTAAATTTCTATTAATAAAATTAAAGAAAATTTAAAATAAAATAAGTTTTCCCTATTTATATTTTTACTGCATAGTTTATGTACATAAAACGTGATTTTAAATGCATGAAAATCATTTTCCTATTAATAAATATCACTTAGCTTATGACCGACATTGGTTAGGCCTAATAATTAAATTTTAGATTTAAGATTTGAATACATATTGTTAGTTCATTTTTCAAGGTACACTAAATAAAAAACATGCATTAAAAAAACACTGTTTCAGGTGGATGGTCATGATTAATTTTTCCATGATCTACCTAGAGATAAACGTTATAATAAATCCGCCAGCGAACGTTTTTTTTCAACTAGTGCTTATTTCGTGAATGGTAACACTCATCTCATGTCTGATTTGATAGATAATTAGCTTTATCCTTCCGCTGAACGAATATGGTTGTGTATACGCTTGAACAACGCTGGGAAATATTGACTTGCAGAAGATACCGATTTTGCCAAAAAAAAAATCATCTTTTTAGATGAAGCTTATTTTGATCTTGGCGGATATGTAAACAAGAAAAATTGTTGCATTTGGGGCACCCAAAACGAGTCACTGTTTGGTGCGGATTTTGGTCCAGAGGCATAATTGGGCCATTTTTTTTTCGAAAATGATGTTCACATAAATTGAAGAGGAGGATATTGGCAACATTTGGTTTCAACAGGACAGCGCTACGTGCCACACAGCCGAAACTACACTCGATCTTTTGCGCCCTGTTTTTGAAAAAAAATTAATCTGGCGGACTCTATATTAGCCGTTTGCAAAGCTGTACTAGTTTTTTGTGAGTATTTCAACAAGATAACTCACACATTAGGGGTTGGAAAAGAGCGGATTCGAATGTCAATAATTTGGAGTAGCAACCATAATCCCTTGATCTGAATATTATACCACATGCGCGGGGATTACTTTCTCGCAAAGTGTACGAGTCCGGCACACACTATGAGACAAAATAAGCCTTAATTGAAAAAAAAATAAAAAAATTTGGGCTGACATTTCACTGTCTTTAATTGAAAACAAATCGTATTTCTGTTGTCATGTCAAATAAAGGAAAATATTTTCATTACTAACTCTTTACGAAAACATTATAAAAAGCCTTAAAAATAAAAATAAGTTCTTGTTGAGCCTTTGAATTAATGACGTTGAACCTACTCAAGTGAGCCAAAATAAAAAAATTTCAAATACATATTAACTGCTAGTTTATAGAAGTCATGTGAAAGTTCTCGTCTGCCTATTAAATTGAAAACAAAAACAAACCACTCAAATTTGCTTTTGTTTTCAATATAAACAGACAGACGAGAATTTTTACATGGCTTCTATAAACTGGCAGTAATTATAAATATATCTTTTTCAAATCATTTATTAGTTATTATTAAAAATTATTTGCTTTTAATCATATGTTGTGCAAGATTTTACCATTTAAAAGTCTAATATAATTATAAGCTAAGCCAGTTTTCATAAAAATTTAGTTTATATGTAAAGAAAATTGTGAACCTATTCAAGTGAGCGGCAGTGTATTTTACAATAATACATTAAAACTGGGCTGCTGCACAAGGCATGAACTGTTTATTGTTATAAATCGAAAAATCTTAAAGTTTTGTAATAATTAATTACTTTAAATAAATAAATATATCTTTTGTCAACTAAAATGCAAATTAACTTGACATGATAGGAATTTCTTCTAAGATCACAATTAATTGATATTAACAAAAAAAAAATGGTTTCTTCTTCTAATGTAGCTTAAAATACATTAAGCGGTTTATTATTTAATTTTGTACATGTAAGTATTTATTTAATTCCACAATTTTAAGTCATTTTACAATTTAGATGACAATTAGTATTAAATATTAATAAATATTTATTTTAAGTAAATGTATGGAGATCATAATTGAACACTTAACATTTGAAGTAGTTTTGATCTCGTGTCTACTCCTGATTTTTTTTGCTAATTTTATAATTATTAATTGTTCGTTTTATAATATTTAATTGTTGTTGTAGCGTTTTGCTTGAAGGCAATCTGGCTTTATATCTGAGGGAGCTGAATCTTCGGGAGCTGAATCTGCGGGAGTATTTTCTTCGTCATTTTCAGGTGAAGCAATATAATGATTGATATCGTGTAGTGGAGCAAATTTTAATCCTTTTGTTAGGTCTACGGAGCGCACAAATCTTTTGGCATGTGAGGGTGCATTTTGTAAACCACTTTGCTCTGGTTGTTCCACAGTTATCTGCTTTTCTGCTAGATCATCTGCATAACTGGTTGCTGTTTCAAGGGTGTCGGGCTGTTGTTGTTTTTCTTTTAAACTTTCATCGCCATTTTCAGTGGAATTGATGGCAGCGGCACTAGTATAATATGCTATCGATAAAACAAATAATATAATGAGAAATTTCCGAGCGACCTTCATCTTAACACTTGTGATACGAGACTAAATTGAAATTGTACTGTGTTTTCAAATTTTATTCAAACCTTTTATATACTTTCTTCTTTTTGTTGAAATTAAATATTTATCCTCCATTTCAAAACACTTTATTTTTAAGAAATATGTAGATGTGTATACCTGTAATCTATAATTCAGTAATATCTTTACTATTTTAGGTATGGTTTTCTTTTGAAGTAATTAGCGTCTGGTTGTAGGCAAAAAAAATCTTTTGTATTGAAAACAGATTTTTGTTTTCTTTTTCATTTTTATCAAGGTCATGACCAGTTGACTCTATTCAGTAAACCGGTAGAGAAAGAAACCTAAAGTATTTTCCTATTTAAGCTGAACAAATGCAGCAGGTATCCTAAATCAACCTCTTGTGATCACAAGCAAGATAAACTAAATTAGTCGTATTGATTGGTTTACTGTTCAAGAGATTTATGTAAAATTAATCCAGTAGTCGCCGGTATATATTTTTAAAGTAATAAATTGTATACAGTTTGTCAAGAAAATATTTTGACATAGTTAAAATCGTTTTAGATTGTGACTTTCATCGTAAATAACTTTTTCCTTTTTTTCATTATGAAATTTTTGTTATAGATTTCATTTTATATAAATTTAAGTGAACAAATAGTCATATGATAGTTTTAAATTTTATTAATGTATTGACCTCAAACATGAGGCACCTTTGGTAAGAACATTGTGTCTTTTGAATTGCGGTAAAAAGTTGTGGATACTCCATCTCAAAAAAAAGCTCAAAAACTTCTTTGTCAAGAAAATGTTTTTACATCCTTGTATTATTTAACAAAAAAAAAAAAAAACAAAAAAAAAAAAAAAAAATAGGAAAGATTTTAAGGTGTATAAAAATAAAAATTTTTTTGTGGCCGTCATTGGCATTAAATCGGCTTGTAAGACTTCTCATGAAAAAAATTTTCTTTTCTAAATATTCCGCTGAAACTTTTCACCTTCCCCTCATATTATTCTTCTTAACTCCATTTAGTTCTCGAAATACCATTTGGAAATACTATTTTCCAAATAAACTCATACATTTTGAATAGGGCGTAGACTTGGACCGCAATTCAAAAGACACAATGTTCTTACCAAAGGTGCCTCATGTTTAAGGTCAATACATTAATAAAAATTTAAAACTATCAAATGACTATTTCTTCACTTCAATTTATGTATATAAAATGAAATCTATAACAAAAAATTTTATAATGAAAAAAAGGAAAAAGTTATTTACAATGAAAGTCACAATCTAAAACGATTTTAAATATGTCAAAATATTTTATTGACAAACTGTTTACAACTTATTACTTTAAAAATATATACCGGCGACTACTGGATTAATTTTACATAAATCTTTTTAACAGTAAACCAATGAATACGACTAATTTAGTTTATCTTGCTTGTGATCACAAGAGGTTGATTTAGGATACCTGCTGCATTTGTTCAGCGTAAATAGGAAAATACTTTGGGTTTCTTTCTCTACCGGTTTACTGAATAGAGTGAAGTGGTCATGACCTTGATAAAAATGAAAAAGAAAACAAAAATCTGTTTTGAATACAAAAGATTCTTTTTTTTTCTTTTGCCTATAACCAGACGCTAATTACTTCAAAAGAAAACCATACCTAAAATAGTAAAGATATTACTGAATTATAAATTACAGGTATACACAGCTACATATTTCTTAAAAATAAAGTGTTTTGAAATGGAGGATAATATTTAATTTCACCAAAAAGAAGAAAGTATATAAACGGTTTGAATAAAATTTGAAAACACAGTACAATTTCAATTTAGTCTCGTATCACAAGTGTTAAGATGAAGATCGCATGGGAATTTCACATTATATTTTTTGTTTTAACGCTAGTATATTATACTAGTGCCGCTGCCATCAATTCCACTGAAAATGGCGATGAAAGTTTGAAAGAAAAACAACAACAGCCCGACACCCTTGAAACAGCAACCAGGTATGCAGATGATCTAGCAGAAAAGCAGATAACTGTGGAACAACCAGAGCAAAGTGGTTTACAAAATGCACCCTCACATGCCAAAAGATTTGTGCGCTCCGTAGACCTAACAAAAGGATTAAAATTTGCTCCACTACACGATATCAATCATTATATTGCTTCACCTGAAAATGACGAAGAAAATACTCCCGCAGATTCAGCTCCCGAAGATTCAGCTCCCTCAGATACAAAGCCAGATTGCCTTCAAGCAAAACGCTACAACAACAATTAAATATTATAAAACGAACAATTAATAATTATAAAATTAGCAAAAAAAATCAGGAGTAGATACGAGATCAAAACTACTTCAAATATTAAGTGTTCAATTATGATCTCCATACATTTACTTAAAATAAATATTTATTAATATTTAATACTAATTGCCATCTAAATTGTAAAATGAATTAAAATTGTGAAATTAAATAAATACTTGCATGTACAAAATTAAATAATACACCTCTTAATGCATTTTAAGCTACATTAGAAGAAGAAACCATTTTTTTTTGTTAATATCAATTAATTGTGATCTTAGAAGAATTTTATATCATGTCAAGTTAATTTGCATTTTAGTTGACAAAAGATATATTTATTTATTTAAAGTAATTATTTATTACAAAACTTTAAGGTTTTTCGATTTATAACAATAAACAGTTCATGCCTTGTGCAGCAGCCCAGTTTTAATGTATTATTGTAAAATACACTGCCGCTCACTTGAATAGGTTCACAACTTTCTTTACATATAAACTAAATTTTTATGAAAACTGGCTTAGCTTATAATTATATTACACTTTTAAATGGTAAAATCTTGCACAACATATGATTAAAAGCAAATAATTTTTAATAATAACTAATAAATGATTTAAAAAACAAATATTTATAATTACTGCCAGTTTATAGAAGCTATGTAAAAATTCTCTTCTTTCTATATTGAAAACAAAAACAAATTTGAGTGCTTTGTTTTTGGTTTCAATAAACTAGCAGCTAATATGTATTTGAAAAATTTTTTTTGGCTCACTTGAGTAGGTTCAATCAACGTCATTAATTCAAAGGCTCAACAAGAACTTATTTTTATTTTTAAGGCTTTTTATAATGTTTTCGTAAAGAGTTAGTAATGAAAATATTTTCCTTTATTCGACATGACAACAGAAATACGATTTGTTTTCAATTAAAGACAGTGAAATGTCAGCCCAAATTTTTTTATTTTTTTTTTCAATTAAGGCTTATTTTGTCTCATAGTGTGTGCCGGACTCGTACACTTTGCGAGAAAGCAATCCCCGCGCATGTGGTATAATATTCAGATCAAGGGATTATGGTTGCTACTCCAAATTATAAACCCCTAATGTGTGGGTTATCTTGTTGAAATACCCACGGAATGGGTCAATCGATAGAGAAAATTGTAGAAACACCCTTTCAAGTACAAAAAACTAGTACAGCTTTGCAAACGACTAATATAGGGTTCGCCAGATTACTTTTTTTTCGAAAACAGGGCGCAAAACATCGAGTGTAGCTTCGGCTGTGTGGCACGTTGCGCTGTCCTGTTGAAACCAAATGTTGCCAATATCCTCCTCTTCAATTTATGTGAACAAAAATTCGTTCAACATGGCGATAACGATCGCCATTGACTGTAACCGCCACTCCTTGCTCATTTTCGAAAAAAAAAGCCCAATTATGCCTCTGGACCAAAATCCGCACCAAACAGTGCGTCGGCTTTTCGATGTATGCGTGCGGGTTTTCTGTGCCCCAAATGCGACAATTTTGCTTGTTTACATACCCGCCAAGATCAAAATGAGCTTCATCTGAAAAGATGATTTTTTTTTTTGGCAAAATCGGCATCTTCTGCAAGTCAATATTTCCCAGCGTTGTTCAAGCGCATACACAACCATATTCGTTCAGCGGAAGGATAAAACTAATTATCTGTCAAATCAGACATGAGCTAAGTGTTACCATTCACGAAATAAGCACTAGTTGAAAGAAAAACGTTCGATGGCGGACCCATTATAACGTTCATCTCTAGGTAGATCACGGAAAAATTAATCGTGACCATCCACCTGAAACAGTGTTTTTTTAATGCATGTTTTTTATTTAGTGTACCTTGAAAAATGAACTAACAATATGTATTCAAATCTTAAATCTAAAATTTAATTATTAGGCCCAACCAATGTCGGACATAAGCTAAGTGATATTTATTAATGGGGAAAGGATTTTCATGCATTTAAAATCACGTTTTATGTACATAAACTATGCAGTAAAAATATAAATAGGGAAAACTTATTTTATTTTAAATTTTCTTTAATTTTATTAATAGAAATTTAGTATCCGACAGCCTTCTCCCACGTTCCCCATCTAGTTACTGTAGGATGTATCCGTATCATATCATTTGATATTTTTCATTAAAAGCTGAAACACGCAAAGGTGCTTTCAAAAGCACTTTATATCCATATAAAATTTATGCGGAAGCAGTAGAAAGCGCTGAAAAAAATTACACAACAATTTTTGGGTTTAAAACAGTGTCCCGCAAAATAAATGTTTGTATTGGTGAAAAAAATTAGAGTAAAATAAACTTGCACTTGAAGAAAAGTTTTGTAATATAAAATACATGTGGTTATTAGTTGTTTGAATTTTTTTTGTAGATAAGCAATTTAATAAAAACTTAAGTAAAAAGTAAAAATTTAATAACCATTCAACAAATTAGTGTATAAATTCAAAATTAAATTTATTCACAGCTCCGTGGACACTATTAAAATGCGTTTTTAAACTATTTTCCCTATTATTTTTTAATGTTTCATAACATAAAATGCATTGACTATTGCGAAAAGCATTTTCATCACGAAATTTTTCTTAGCTTCGATAATAATTTAATTTTTTTTTTTTTTTTTTGCTCTACAAATTTATTAAATTTTAACTCTAATTTCGTTCCGTGTGCTCAAAAAAACTAAACAAAAAACCAGGAAAAAATTAATCCATGCGTGCACAACTTAATTCGTCGCTTGCTCAGTGACGACTAAATGAAAGAGCATAAGCATGTATTTGATTTTCATCCGCAAAATTGTGCTATGGCCTGCGGGTTACTGGTTTAAAAGGGCTATTATCCCATACTATTTTTTTAATTTTCAATGGTATTGGTATTCTTGACTTAACCCAAGGTATATCGAATAATATCACAAAAAATACGATCGTAAATTTTTCTCGTTTTCCCCTTTTTTTGTTCTTACACAGTCGTAAAAACTGCAGCGTTTAAATACTTTACAACTAATAACAAAAAACAGAATTAGATTTATAACATGAAAAAACTAAAAAATGTATCAAAAATATACATTTATAGTAAAATATGCAAAAATATGTATTTATTTTATTGTAAAATATGCATTAAAAAATCGATGCCATTTTGTCACAAATTTGTTGATTAAGTATGTCTTCAATTTTAAAATTAGGCCTTCATGCCACACTTTATAAAATGCCTGAGAAACATCAATAAACAGGGCAGAACAATACTTCTTTTCTTAAAATGTTTTTCTTATAAATTGAACCAATTTATGCGTTCGCTCAATGGTGCTATGCTGACTTCTAAAACCAAACTGATGGTCCGGTATGCACCCAATATCAGTTAAAATTTAAGACAATTTTGTCATGAGTAGCTTTTCAAAGAGCTTTGACATTGTTGACAGTAAACTTATTAACCTACATATATGACTCAGCCTTGGTAAGATCTCTACCTGGCTTTGAATCATTTTAACCTTGGCAAGCTTCCAGCTATGTGGATAATACTCAAGTCGTAAAATGTTATTAAAAATTAATAATAGGATTCTAATTGCAATGAAATCAGCATCTGGTTACTAATTCCATCAATACCGGGAGCTTTCTTCGAGTTGAGTTCGGCAATTAATTTTTGTGCATCATCACACATATTAATTTAAAGGGTCGAGGTGGTAGAGCAACTACACTCGGCAAATCAGCAACACCAGTACATGTGTTTGGGGTAAATACGGATTTTGAATGCTCAGCAAATATGTTACCTTTTTCAGTATCGCTTCTTGCCCATCCTCCGGTAGAGGTGTGGCTTAAGCTCAACGGGTGTTTTAAGCTTTTTAGCAGTGCACCACAAAGAGTAATTGGATGCTGGTGTTACATCAAGACCTTCCAGATAATTTTTAAGAAATGCATTTTTTCAGATGCAAGCAACTCTCGTTTAGTGCACTCTTTAAGTCGTATTTTATGTTGAGGTGATCTGTGCTGTTGCCAATCAGTGTGCACACTTATTTTTTTTTTTTAATTCGGTAGAATCGACAAAAAATCGGTAGATTTGAAAGAAATTCGGTAGAAACTTTTTTTATTCAGAGAAAAATAAAAAGTAAAAATTCAGAGAAACATAAAAAATAACAAAATATATGTACTTATATATGTATAAAGGGTAGGTGCAAGGAGAATCAAACTAAACAGGGTCCAGAAGCGCATTTAAAAACTTCACATGTGATTGGAAATTAAACTGCCATAAACAATAAAGCATTTCCAATAAAAAAAAAGTGTCAACACCAGTTATTTGCCCTTACCCTTTATATAGATATGCTATGCATATATAAAATAATATACATCATTCGTGAATTTAAACGTTTGTGCAAAAATTATTAAATCATTTAGAAGAATAAATATTTCATCTCCAAGGCATAATTCTTTGGCAAATATTAGGTTACTTATAGTTTCAGTTTTTAACTGATTTCTTTGTTCTGTTTTAATGATTTTTATGACAGAAAATGACCGCTCTGCGACTGCACAACTATGTAGCAAAATAGGCAATTTACACATACATCATATGTATGCATATCGACTTAAATTACTAAATAACAATATTCGGTAGATTTCAGGCCTTGTTCGGTAGAATTGGTAGATTGTTAAATTCACAAACATATTCGGTAGAAGTGTGCACACTGTTGCCAATCCCTTCCAGCTCTTCTTTTTTCATGTACGAGACGTTCAATATCCGTTGAATAAATTCTGTTAAACCCTGTTTGCGAATGGAAAATAGTAGCATGTTCAGCAGCCTGTTTAATATTTTCATTAAGGTTGGCAATGTTAGATTCAATATCACCGGGTGTTCTTAGCGTAACGTTTTCCGTGCAATGACTACTAAGATATTTTTTTAATCCCAGCCAATTAACACGATTTATCATTTTCACATATAGGTGAGGTAAAGCGCTTCTCAGTGGGCTACAGATTGTAACGATCGTAGGAGAGTGATCGAACGAGAGATCTAGGGAAGCTTCAATGTGAAATAATTCCCTAGAAATATTTTTATGACGCCAAAATCTATAACGTCCGGAATTTTTCGTAAGTCAGTAGGCCAGTAAGTAGGCTCCCCGCTCGAAATTATATCCAAGCCCATTTTTGAAATTGTGTTGAACAACGCCCGAACTTTAGGCATAATAAGACGTGAACCCCAGAACGTATGCTTAGCATTGTAGTCGCCAGCTGCTACGAAACAAGGCCCAAGAGATTTGTAGAATTTCTCGTATTGATCCTCAGTGATTGAAAATCTAGGAGGGGAGTAAATTGAAAATATCAAGAAATTTGTGCAAAAATTTTAAATGCAGATCTTTGTTGGTTGTAGATGTTCTTCACAAATGTTGTCAAGAATAAAGTGCTTGAGTCTTGACTTTATTAGAATTGCTGATCCACCGCATGCTCTCCTTGTAGTGTGATTGTATCATATATAGCATGATACAATAATACAGGTAACTGCGAAGCGTCAGCTGATAGAATTTGTTTCGTGATCTGCCAAATGTGATTTATATTTTACCAAACCACGCGTGCCACCAGTGCCTATTAAAACTGTACTAATACAAATAAAGCTTTGCAAAGACAAGAAAAAACGCAACTATATATTTCTTGCTTTCTCTTGGTTTTTTTAACAGTTTTCATCACAAAACAGCAATAAAATCTCCTGTTGTTTTATTTGTTTTACATTTGTTGTAGATTCGCAGTTATCTGTATTATTGTATCATGATATATAGTGTAGCCATTTATTTTAAAGAGGCTTCTAGAAGTCAAATGAGTCTTACCGCTAGACTTGCCAACCGTCCAGTTTTCGTCGGGACAGACCTCTTTTAGAGTGGAATGTCCCGTGTCCCTGTCATGCTCTGAACGGGGCGCCATTTGTCCCGTTTTGAGAAAAAGAACTAACCTTTTCTTCGTTATATTATTGAAAAGTATTGTAATTGAACTAACTTTGTCTTTAATTGTCACAAAAAAACTCGATATCTATAGCAACTATTTTCGTACTACTAACTTATTAACACCGAAATTATTTTAATTGATTGGCAACACTTGATTATTTTGATTCTTCTTTGACTTTTTATTTCATTTGTCAACTTTCAAATCAATTACAGTTTTACTTGCAGAGGTATTTACATATGTATGTATGTATATATTATTTTAGTAGCTATGTAAATGAACCGGCAGTAACACACGAAAAGGAAAATAAGAAAGAAATACGCCGGACGATGAAATTAGTGCTTATTGTAGTAACTGTAAGCTAATTTTTTCAGTAAAATTTTATGGAGTTTCAATGATAAAGAAACGAGCAAATTCAAAAAAGCGAGAATTTTTTTAAAGTTTTCTCTCCAAACATTTTGAAGGGGAATATTGCAAAAATTTAAAAATCAAATTAATAAATGTTGTAAAACAATGACACTAGAATTTTGCATTTCTCTCTTGTTTTAGGCATTTTTATTCAAGCCCTGAGCACATCACCATAAAAAACATGAACTACTTCTGCCTTTAGAAAAAATATTAAAACACTAAAAATTACACGCCTCCTTTAAGTTCACATAGCATCTAAATGGAAGACATGTTTCCCTCTTATATCAAGACCGATAAGAAAAGCTGTAAAATTTACAATTTCCTTTGACTCTATGCATTGGAAATGACTGTATGGATGGGAAAGTTAGTAAGTAATTCATTGGCATCTGCACCTGGGCAGGTTTAGCGCCAAAATTTCAGCATAAAGTTATTACACATGCGTGAATATTTAATTTTATATATTATTTAAATATAAAATATATTTATATTAACACACAATCTTATTGGTAATGAAAACATGAAAGTTTTATTCAATTTCTATGGCCGAACTCTGGCGTTAGTGCAGAAAAATATGTAAACATAAACAGCTGATTTAGATTTTACTATCTCCCATATTTGCCGGCTATGTAGAATAGGATAATTATTCCCCGGGAACAGGGGTAGAGAACAAACTCCCCGGGAATATTCCTAATCAGGCTGTTTAGCTTTTTTTATACTTGCTGTTCTGTTTGTTTAAGGTTTTATGAGTCTAGATTTTACAAAATTTTAATTAATGTGTTATTGTTGATTTTGATGACTAAAAATTATAAACGAATTTTTTTGAATTACAAAATTTTTGTATTATTTGTTAGAAATGTCCCGAATGGCGAATCCAATTACTGCCCTTTTCACAATGTACAATTAAAAGCTAACAGGGACTTTAACGGCAACTTTTGTATGAAGAACTGTCAGTTAAGTTTCATGTCGTTGATAGTTTGCACAAGATTTTCAATAGTGGCTTCAAGGCGACTGAAATTAAAGCTTGTGTTAGCATTTGTTGAATTACTTGGCGGGGACACTTTCTGCGCGGGAATAGAATTTGTCTTGGCAGCATCGGCATACGATACACGGGAAGTAACTGGTTGCCTCATTTGCGCAAAAGTGGCGGAGAAAGCGTTTGTTGTTTGAACTACAGCTAATTTAGGCTGAGTTTACATCTGGCATTTTTTGTGTGTCATTTGCCCAAAAAAGCGTAACCAACTAGTTACTAATGAAAAACTGTTTGATTAAGACATATATTTATTGATTTAAACAGTTTCCAATCATGTTTGATTCTATAAAATTGTCTATTAGTTATGTATGAAACTGTTTAACTTAATAAATACGCGTCTGAATCAAACTGTTTTGCATTAGTAATTAGTGGTTACGCTCTTTTTACGCTTGTGTGGCACATGTCACACAGATGGAAACCAGGCCTTAGGTTTTTCACCCATAGCCTGCTTAACGAAAGAATATACAGGGCATCCTCTATAGTTAGCGGTGTGATTACCTCCACAATTACTAAATTTTTTTCTGCTTGATCTTTCGGTTTAGTATATTTAGCAGTACCGTGCAATTCACCGCAGATAACACACACTGTAGGTAAATTGCAGTAAGCTTTTGTATGACCATATTCTTGCCAATTATGGCACTGCACGGGACCTGAACGCTTATTCGACTGTGATTTTTCTGTATAAGAGGTATTTTAGGCTGTAAATTGGATGAGTCTCGTTTTTTCAGCTGTATATCATTCGGCTCCAGTTCAACACGAAATAGGGGCTGGGGTACCATTTTTCTGTTTATTATGTTAGATACATTTTTTACCTTAAATCCCTGGAGGACGAGTTCATCTTTTATTTCTTCGGGAACAACGTATGAATCTATGCCCTTCAATACGATCTGCAGGCCTTTAGCACTCTTAACCCGCCATTGGTGTCCTATTGGTATGTGAGACCGGGTGTGTTAAAAAATTCGAATAACATTATTCCCTGTTATTATTTTTGGTTGCAATTTCGAGTAGCTGCCTCATTGCACATCCCCTACTATTAGTTAATGACGAAACTGCTTCGTGAGCATACTTTGTGTACTTTTTTTTACTAACCCGGTACATGAGACCGTGTGTCACCGTGTATGTGAATAAAATAACCAAGTATAAATTTTTCATTATTTTTTTTTTAAATATTTTTATTTAAATAAAAACATCAACAACATTGAAAACAGCTGACTTGTATGCAGAAAAAGTTGAAAACAAAAAGGGATTTAAGAAGTAATTTAAAGAAATAATTAATAAAAAACTTAACAGTACAAGTGCTAAGTAACATAAAAAAAACAATAAACAGTAAAAGTAAAATTAGTTACTTCTTTTATTTGTTTTAAAAACGTGTTTACATCTTTGAAGAATTTAAGAAAACTGAATTGTCTTGTAGAGCCTGGCCGAACGCCATTAAAACTTAATTAACAGTGGTAGACACCATACAAACACTTCGCATCTCTTTTTTCTTTATTAATTTAAACTAAACGCGTTAAAATTGGCGTCGAACGAATGTGACATTGATCATGGTGACGAAGTATTTCGAATACCTCCAAAGTGAAAGAAAACATGTTTTCTATCACTCATCTCCAACGTAGTATTTTAGAATAGCAAAAAGTGAAAGATGCGCGTATTTGTGGTGAAAGTGACTTCCCGAATAGACCTGATTATCTTCCTTTATAAATATGTGATTTTTTATTTTTTTCTTAATTTTGAAAAATGTATTACTAAAATCGCTGTTGTTCTTAATGCTCCAATAAAACAATTTTTTTAATGTTAATATTGAAATAAAAGAGCTTAAATTGAATAAATATCTTTGCTTTATTCTCAAAGAGCATAAATAAAAAATAAAAAAACAAAATATTAATAACAAATTTGGAAAAATCTTCAGTGCAAAATTCCGGTACATGAGACCGGCATCACCATTGATCAAAGTCAAATTTGCGTCACCATTGGTGGGTTAATGAAGCACTACTATTTCACATTGGACAAAGCGAAGTTGATCGCTGACGAAAAATTGGCTTTGCCGTTAAAAAAAAAAGACTTTCATCAGATATTTTATATCTATTGTTTTCATTAAGAGCTTCAGAAGTCACAGCAAAATAGGCATTTCTGCCGTTATAACTCACTTCACAATTATTTGCTTTTGAGAGTATTCCTCAAGGGAACTTTGTTTGTGATTTTTGTTTGCATTTTTTGTTTGTTTTTGTTATTTCTACTATGTAAAAAATATTAGCAAAGCAAATAAAGCTTATTTATCAGTCAGTAGGTCCGTTTGTTTACTTTTCCAGTAAAATCCAGTAGTTGAGTAAATTTTGGGTAATTTGAAAATTTTACTCTCAAGAATGTCTCTTGCACAAAAAAGTACGCGAACGGAAAAATTGCAAAAATTTGCAGATTAATCAAAACAGCTGATAATATTGTTGTATGTTTTTGTTGTTTTTGAAACCCATCAAATACATATTTTTGGTGATTGATGCATACATTTTTATAATTATAAATTTGAAGCGATATATACATACATATTTCTAAAATAGAAGTTGTGTGAAAGCTTTAGCTTGTATTTGGTTTTTAGTTTTATTTTTTCTGGGTAAATGGCATAGGAAAATACATCAATATTTGATTTCTGATAGTCGGTACCCTGAATAGTATGCAGAAATAAGTATTCACATATACATAAACCTTACATCTCTAAAAAACTAAAGTACATAACACAAAGTGCGTTCGAGAACTCAAAAATTTGTAAAAATTTTTACTATTTTTTACTGGATTGCGTTCGAGTACACAAAATCCAGTAAATGAAAGGGCGAATTGAGAGAGAAAAATGACAGTTCATTTACTGAGTAAATGCAAGCTTTTACTGGAAAAATTTTTGCCAGTAAAATCCAGTAAAATGAAACCATATGTTTTTAAATATAAACAAACAATAGCAAATGGAAACAAAAGTTTTTGGTTTTTGATGAAATTTTAAAAATAACAAAAAACAAATGTATTAAGTTATGAACAATATTGCATTTATTTAAGTTTGATGCCAAAAAAATATAAGGTTATGTTTTATGTATTCCACGGGAAATTAAAACGTGTGGAATTTTCATAGAATTGTTGGAAATGTGTATTTATAACAACAATTTCCCAACGATGTAACTTCAAACGTGAATAAAGTTAATAGATATAGTCGGACGGTTACTGGTTCCCCGCATGGAACGTTAAAAAAATGTAGTTATTGATCGATTAAATATGATTAATGTGTACATTTCTTAAATTTGTTTTCAGTTTTTCGATATCTTGAATATATTAGGCTATATAAAGTTCTTTTCCCATTGTATATTTCTCTCATTGGAACTACTTGAAAGGAAGTGAACAATATTGTTGTGATGATTGGTATAAGCGGCAACAAACATTTTTGTCTTTTTCTATACATCCTAACTATTTACGGCGAGGGTAAAAAGTTTAGAAACTTTAACGGCCTGATGCGCGATGTCGGCAAGTAAGCTATAGAAAGTTTCTTGTCGACATCGTGGCCCAGGCCCGTAAGTTCAAATAAAAACATATGTATCTATTACTTTTATTATTAAAGAAAATATACTACGGTGTATTTTTATAAAACAAATGAAAAAAAAACATTCTTCATCGATTTTCTCAAAACCATATAATTTTTCCATTCGGCTAGCCAGTAACTACCCAGCAAAAAAAATCTGATTTGGAAGCACTAACAACTGAGAGAGGCAATGTACTGTTTACTTGATCACAAAAGCTTCGAAAACTGCTTCTGAAAAGCACTAACATAAGGCAGGCTAACAAAATAGAGGGAAAAGTAAAAAAAAAACATTTGGAAGCTAGTAACTTTTGCATCTGAGGACATAAAAACTATAGCCCAATTCACATTATTGTGCAAATGGTCTTGCACAAGATTGTATAGTGTATTGATACTCACCACTCAACAATTCTTAGAAGTTAATGTTCAAGTTAGCTATTTTATGTCAGGTGGAGACCGCGAGTAAGGGATATAATTTTAGAGAATCACTTGGTGTTGCGTATGAATAAGGAGATTTTTTTGTGCGAGATGACCCAGCTAGAAGCAATTTATTCAGCTTCCAAAAAGCCATAATTTTTTGCTTTACCAAAGCAATAATATATACTTATGTATGTATAGTTTTGTATATTGTCTGCAGATAATGCGACTATTCCATACATGTATGTAAATACTCCAAAGAGGAGTAGGAATACGCCAAAACGACTCCAAATATGTGAGAAAAGGAGGTTTATGTCCTAGGGTTGGACTAAATGGTCCAAATTTGCATTACATCGGCCTAACCCCAAAACTACTCCATATTGCATTGAATGCTTGTGTGAAAACGACATGATCCATGACTGCATTACATGGACCATAATGTAACTAGTCTGTTTCATTGTTATAGTGTCTCCCACTATTCCCTTAACACTAGTTTGGTCACACACATATGCACATGCTATTTTGACCTATTAAGAATTTTACCAATTATTTTTAATACTTTATTCGCTGCAAAGATTTTTATTAATTGTATTTTCCAAAGAATTTGAATAAGTTTATTGACTTGCAACAGTTAACAAAATGTACCATTAATTCCAAATAATTTTAATAACCTTAATATTTGTATTTAATAAATTGTCAAAGTACATTAATTCCAAAGAATTTCAATAAGTTTATTGACTGTGCATTTCCGCTAACGAAAATACAACTTTATTACATATTTATTAATTATATATTTTTTCCAAAGAATTGTTATACTTACTTTATTCAAGTGCAAAATGCACCAGGCAAATTTCTTAAGAATTATTATTCAAACATGTATTTTAAGTTTATATTCCCAAAATGCAAAAGACAACAAAATAATAGTATTTAAGAAAGTAGAAAATAAAAAAGATTGATTATTATTGATTATACCTAAAACACGGTTGTTTTATTTATTTTTTATTTTTTGTTGTTTCTCATTTCGGTGAAAAAAGTTTTCATCTCGATTAGACCACGTAGTACAATATTATATTCAGGTTTTTTTTGCATATACATATGTAAATACTTATGTATAATTTTTTTAGCGCCAAATTGTCTATCAGCTGTTGTGTATATTTTACTGGATTTTACAATTTTTCCGTTCGCGTACTTTTAGCTGCAAACTTTTTTATTGAGAGTAATTTCTTTAAATTACTCAGTATTTACTCAGTTACTGGATTTTACTGGAAAAGTACTCAAACGCACCTACAATTAAATTAAATTTGAAAACTGGTATGCTTAACAATTATTATTATTTAATTTGTTTCATCTTGAACATAAAAATTTTTAGATTTGTTTTGTTAAACTTTTACTTCAACCTTTCTTCTTTTAAATGTTTTTATTAAAAAAATTATACTTTGTATTTGCTTACTTTTGTTTATTTTATTGAATCATAGGTTTTTCTCGTCTGCTGGATTTTACTGGCAAAAATCAGACCAGTAAAGATTTGCAGATTCTCAGTCAACAACTGTCAATTTACTCTCTCAATTGGCACTCTCTTTTGCAATTTTTGTGTGTAAACGAACGCATTTCAGTAAAATTCAGTACAAATTTGCGCAAAATTGCACAAATTTTGGGGTAAACAAACGGACCTAGTATGTACCTATTACGAATAATATGTACTACGAATATTTTTTTGTATAATTTTATAATCGTCTGTTCACTATGAAGGTACAACGAGAACTTAACTCACACGCAAATATATGGAAATTATTATTTTTTATTTTTATGTATGTTCACTTACTTATTACTATTATTTATTCACTCAATTGCTTATAACTTTGTAATTTTTCGGTCGATTTTCTTCTGGTTGGTCTTAGTTCTTACGTAAAAGTATCATCTTTACGTACATATATGAACAGAAACCAGACGATTATTTTTTAACGATTAGTACTTTTCTGTCGCATTGAATCACTGTAAAGCACCCCATACACTTTTCAATTCAATTGTGAATTGAGTCTTTCAATTGAATTGATTCTTGGCCACACACTTCATAAACTGAATTGAAAGATTTTCATTCAACTGTCAAATTTATATATTTTTTCATAATTACAAATTTAAAACTTCTATTGCATTCATTCATTCAATTATATATTTTTTATTTAAAATTCAATGAAATTAAATACAATTTTAAAAATACTCAACTTTTTCTATACAAAATAAAGCTACAAACATAAATTTTGACAACTAATCAAGAGACTCGAGCACACACAGCACAATTGAATTGAAAGGTTTACTAGTCAACATGAAACATCAAAATCTTTTGATTTTTCTTCAACCAACTCGACAACTGCCAAACTAATCAATTGAAAAAGCCATACACGCTTTGATTTGGATAACAACCGACTCAATTCAAAATTGAATTAAATCGTGTATGGGGTGCTTAAAATATAATTTTTTGAAAATGTGTCCTATTTTCATCGATATATCTTAAACCGCTTTATCAATCAAATCGATTATACATGTTTGCTCGTCATCTCAATACCTCGCATTTGAATACCAAGAATGACCAAATCGGACATTTCTAGCTCGAGATACAATTTGTCCAGTGAGAAAATGTCGAACAAATTAAAAAATTACAATATCTCAAAAACCGTTCCATAACAAAAAATTTAACCTTTATTTTCTAATTCAGCGGAAGAAAATACATAAGGAAAATCAGCTCTCATCAAATGTACATGAAAAAAATATAATTTTGTAAACTAGTGAAATTAGAGGCAATTTTTTTAGTTTTTATTTGAAATAAGATAATAGATAATAACAGTGTTTGGTCCCAGTAATTTTCATTGCAAGTAAGGCTTATTTTAAAATAAATAAACTTAATATTAAAACAAAAAATAAAATAAAGACTTAAAACTAAATCTTAAACTAAAAGCTTAAGCTACGATTTAAAAAGTTAAGAAAAAGAGCAGACAAAAATAAACAATAATATTTACAAATAAAATTACCCTCTGTGAATACCGGAAGAACTATTTTAAATAAAAGTTTTGGCCAGCAAAACAATTGATTTTCTTTTGCAAAGCAACAATAGAAAATGGGAATATTCATCAAAGTGAAAATCGTTCAAGGCCATATGGGAGCTTAAGATTACATATTTCGGTGAGTTTTTTGAAAAACATTATTGTTAACCAGATGAATAATTCAACATACATAGGTAGAGTGATATAACTTCATGCTAACCTAAAGAGAAAAGAAAAAAACAGAAAAATTAATTTTAGTTAATTCTAATTATTATTGTTCGAACTTCATTTGTTTTTATATTTATGATTTTATCAGGATAAAGTTCGTATCGCTTTGTAAGCCAAATTACCACCACACACAGTGGACCAAACACAAAAGAACGCTGATGATGAAGATCTAGTGGCCTGCGAAAACAGCAAGTTGTTCCGTTCAACTATGTGTTTGTCAGAATATATACAACTAACGTTGGTGTTATTTGTTCATTAATAATTATCACATCTACTTTGGCTTACAAAGCGATACGAACTTTATCCTAAATATTTTGAATAGGGTATAGATCTAGACCTTGAGATGGACTATCCACAAATTTACCGCAATTCAAAATACACAATGTTCTTACCAAAAGTGCCTCATATTTAAGGTCAATACATTAATAAAAATTTAAACTATCATATGACTATTTGTTCACTTAAATTTATATAAAATGAAATCTATAACAAAAAATTTCATAATGAAAAAAAGGAAAAAGTTATTTACAATGAAAGTCACAATCTAAAACGATTTTAACTATGTCAAAATATTTTCTTGACAAACTGTATACAATTTATTTCTTTAAAAATATATACCGGCGACTACTGGATTAATTTTACATAAATCTTTTTAACAGTAAACCAATCAATACGACTAATTTAGTTTATCTTGCTTGTGATCACAAGAGGTTGATTAAGGATACCTGCTGCATTTGTTCAGCTTAAATAGGAAAATACTTTGGGTTTCTTTCTCTACCGGTTTACTGAATAGAGTGAACTGGTCATGACCTGGATAAAAATGAAAAAGAAAACAAAAATCTGTTTTCAATACAAAAGATTCTTTTTTTTTGCCTACAACCAGACGCTAATTACTTCAAAAGAAAACCATACCTAAAATAGTAAAGATATTACTGAATTATAAATTACAGGTATACACAGCTATTTCTTAAAAATAAAGTGTTTTGAAATGGAGGATAAATATTTAATTTCACCAAAAAGAAGAAAGTATATAAAAGGTTTGAATAAAATTTGAAAACACAGTACAATTTCAATTTAGTCTCGTATCACAAGTGTTAAGATGAAGATCGCACGGGAATTTCACATTATATTTTTTGTTTTAACGCTAGTATATTATACTAGTGCCGCTGCCATCAATTCCACTGAAAATGGCGATGAAAGTTTAAAATAAAAACAACAACAGCCCGACACCCTTGAAACAGCAACCAGGTATGCAGATGATCTAGCAGAAAAGCAGATAACTGTGGAACAACCAGAGCAAAGTGGTTTACAAAATGCACCCTCACATGCCAAAAGATTTGTGCGCTCCGTAGACCTAACAAAAGAATTAAAATTTGCTCCACTACACGATATCAATCATTATATTGCTTCACCTGAAAATGACGAAGAAAATACTCCCGAAGATTCAGCTCCCGAAGATTTAGCTTCCGAAGATTCTGGGTCAGATATAGACCCAGAATTCATTCGAAGTCACCGCTTTTTAAAGAAAAAAATGTTAAGTATTCAATTATGATCTACATATTTTTAAAATAAATATTTATTAATATTTAATACTAATTGCCATCTAAATTGCAAATATATGTATACATATACAAAATTAATTAATACATCTCTTAATCAATTTCAAGCTACATAACATAGTGTCCACATCTGATGATTTTATATCATAACTTGTAATATGACGCCGGCAGAGCAATTGTCATTTTCTCATTAGTATCAACACAAAGGGGTAGACTTTGATGATTTTATATCATGATGCATCACTTTTTGTTTGCCATCGTAAAGGTAAGTTTTAAAATATTTTTGTTTGAATTTTACTACTGAAATGTTTTGAATTTTTGGCTTCTTTTATTTTAATATTTAGAACATAATGAATACAAAGAAGAAACAACTGCGTCTTTTGGTTGCTTTAAAGCAAGCAAGTGACTTAATGGAGATTTCCGATGAAGAGTTAGGAAGGAGTAGAAAAATGTGGGTCAATCCGTTTTTGGCAAAACGAGAAATCCATTGCTTGGAAGCACACATTTTGAAGGATATTTTGTGGGAGGAAAAGGAATACCTAAACTTCTGTCGTTTCAATATTAATGACTTTGAGAAAGTACTTAAACTGGTAAGTTTATATAATATGTTCCATATGAAAGAGTTTTTAAAAATGTATGTTTTAAATTTACAAATTGTAATGCTAAACTTTTTACATGCGATATGTAGGTTAACTCCCAAATTGAAAAACAAGACACAGTGATTAGGTTTGCCATAAGCTCACGAATTCGTTTGGCAATTACTTTGTGTTATTTGGGCACTGGAGACTCGTTCAGGTCATTGAAATATCACACTCGTGTTTAGAGAAAAACAATAAGCCAATTCATACCAGAAGTGCTTAAAGCACTTGTTGAATCATTACAAAATGACTATTTACAGGTAAGACTTATAAACAAATGATTTTTTGGTAATTTAAATTTTGTCTTTCAAAGTCATCTTTAAAAACTCTACGCTCTACAATTCTTTGAAGGAGGGGAGGCTTAAAATACCAAGCGATAGGCCTCTAAAAGGGCAATTATTAAAAACACCATATTTTTTTTATAGGAGATGACATTTTCTGGTTAGATCGTCACGTAATGAAGGCTCACAACCGCAATTCTGCTCTCTCAACTGCACAATAAATCTTTAATTATAGATTAAGCCGAGCGAGAATGCCAGTTGAGATGCCAATTGAGGTGCAATTTGAAACGTGTGATTTGTTGGTGCACACATATTGTATTCTATATAACTACCTATGCAAAGGCTTGGCCGAAACTCCACAATTGGAAGGAATAACATCAAATCTACCACAATGACGTCAATCAGCCTTAAGCCCATGATACAATTAGATTTGCCAATGAAGTGAGGGAAAATGTAACTAAGTATCTTGTAACAGATGGAGATGTATCATTCCAATGGCGTAAAATTAAAAAACCAGCTCGCTAATCCTGTTGGTGTGACAATTGATTGAATCTAATCAAGAAAATGAAAAATCGGCCCTTTTCAGGGCCACCAGAATATTACTAAAGAGATTTCTTTCTGTTCAAAGTAATGCTTTTTCTGCATACGTTCAGACCGAAATTCTGAGAATTTGTGGCCACACTAAACTTTAAAGTAAAAATTATAGCTACTTAGTTTAAAAGGTAGCTTTAGTTTAAAAGGTAGCTTATTTAAATACGCCAACCGCGATAAGGCAGATTTTATTTTTCATTCAGGACAACCAAAACAAGTAAAAGTGCTATATTCAACCGTGCCGAGTCTTATATACCCTTCCCTAACGTAGTTATATGGATTATATACATATATAATAGTGATGCACGAATATTCGTATTCGAATTGCCGAATATTTGGGCATTTTTAATGCGAATAAGGAGCATTCGTATTAGTTTGTACGAATCCATTAAATATTTTATAGAAATTTGTGATTTGTATCATTTTCAAATATTATTTACGGTTTTTCATACGATTTTGAAGTAAAACCGCAGTGCGGAACAGAATAAAATTAAAAGCTATTTTATTTTCATTGCGGACTTTCTTATTCCATCAATTTTCGACACTCTTTCTCTTTCTAATGTTGCCATAGTTTTGGAATAGTTGGCGCTGTTCACAACATTAGTGTAAACAAAAAATATGATTTTGAAGTTCAAAAATTTTTTTCATAAAATATAAAAGTTTAAAAATGTATCAAATATACAATGGCTGCAATTTGCAATCGGTTTACTAAATTATGGATTTGGGCCTTTTGTTAGATGCAAAATTAAGTTTTGTTCAACATATAACGATGACTATCAATAAGTCCCGTCCCGCTTTTATTAAAAGGTGGTCAAAGGAAATTAATGATCCCGTAACAAATAAGAGATTATACATATCGCTTGTAAGGCCAATTTTAGAATACGGTTGCATAATATGGGACCCGCATTATAATATAAAGGGTCCGCCATCTAACGTTTTTTTCAACTAGTGCTTATTTCGTGAATGGTAACACTTAGCTCATGTCTAATTTGACAGATAATTAGTTTTATCTTTCCGCTGAACGAGCCAACTGACCATCCAATGCGTTTTCGGTTCGCTAAGTGGGCCTGCGATCGACTTACAGAAGATGCCGATTTTGCCACAAAAAAAACATCTTTTCATCGAGTCTGTTCGAAAGCAATTCCTTATTTTCTGCTTAAGAAATGTTTATAAATGCCAGTTGACACTTCCATCATACAAAATAAGATTAGCCGAGCTTAACCTACCCACTCTAAAAAGCCGGAGAATTATGCTTTGTGTTTCTTTTATGCTAAATGGTAACGTCCAATCAGAGTTTTTGCTGAGTAATGTAATTTTTAATATTCCTCAACGCTCATTACGATCGTTCAACCCACTATATATTAGAGCTTGTCGTGCTAACTTCGCTATGGCGGATCCGCTTAAAAGATTATGCTGTTGCTACAATGAATTGTATAATTTTATAGACTATTCCATGGACCCTGAAGTCATTAAAAGGAATATTATTTTATTTTTAAACCAATTAAATTAATAAATTATTTTTCATTATGCATTATTTTTAAATACATAAGTAATCTTAATAAATAAATTATTTTCCATTATGCATGTATACTACACAGAAAAAACTAAATTTCATTTTCAGTAACCAAATTCATTGAATCAGTAACTTTTTTGTGTGAATGCGGACCTACAAAGAAATTTGTAGATTCTGATAACAATTTTGTAAAAATTTAACTGAAAAAAAAATTATTTTTTGTTAACTTATTATGGCATTAGAGAAAAAAGCTAACTGAAACTCAAAATATTTTCAGTCAAATGTATTAATAGGAACAGAAAAACATTTTTGCAGATTTTTTTGTATTATTCAGCAAATTTTTTTTTATAATTTACAAACACATTCACTAAAATTTTTCGTATTATCAGAAAATAAATTAGCTGAATCAATAACAATTCTTAAAATTTTTTTTTAAAAATTAGTAAAAGTTTTATTTGAAAAAAAACTGAATCAAATGAAAGGTTCAACTATTTTTTTTTTACTTTCAAAAATTGGCTTGTTTTTATGGTTAAGCATTTCGTTCCCGCTCGTCAGTAGACTTCAACCCAAAAATTTTTTTTATTTAGCTAACAAACTCCATATGTTTATAGTAAGACTCTTAATACTATATTGAGAATCACAATATACATACAAACATAATACGTTTTAAAACCGCAAATAAAAATCTTTAAAAAAAATAAAATGTATTTTATATCTATAAAATAATTTGTAGAAAAAATTAAAAAAAATCAGATAAATTTGTTTACAGTATATAAAAATAAATTTAACTGAAAATAACAAATTTAAATATAATAAAATAAATCTAACAAAATTTTTTAAAAATTTTACTTTATATAGATAATTTTCGTTCTATACAGTTTTTTTGACATAAAATAAAATTTTTACAAATAATTTACTGGAACTGTAAAAAATATTTACTGAAACTAAATTATATTTCCGCTGATCACGAATCTGCTGTTTATTTTAAAATCTTGGTATGTGTAGAAACTTGTTTTATTTTTTTCAAATTCAGCAACCATTTTGCGAAAATGTTTTTCTTCATAAATTTTAATGTTCGTTTCATTAATATTACCACGTTTGATTGGAACAATGTGAAATTTATTCTACCCAATGACTGAAATTAATTTTTTAATAAGGGCATTTGAATTTTTTTCTCTCAAATAGATTGGTGGAGGCTTGGATGTTTTATTCGAGGATACATTGGGTTTGTCGTTGTCATCTTGCAAAATTGTGAAGCGGTTTTGACGATCAGTTGAGGATGCGCTGTTATCCCTAGACATCTTTGGAGCAGATGAAATTTTAGAAGAATTGGGACTTCGCCCAAGCTTTGCCACAGTTATATATCTGTCCATTCCAACTTGGACCTTGGGTTTTGAGCTGTTGTTATCTGTAGTGATAACTTTGTTAAGTGATGAACACGAACCTGAAGGGGAAGATATTACTGACTTATATGAAGAAGTACTAGGCAACTGTAATGTTAATGAATCACTACTATTTGACATTAGACAAAGCGAAGTTGATCGCTGACGAAAAATTTGCTTTGCCTTTACAAAAAAGACTCATCAGGTTTTTTATTTTTATTATTTTCATTAAGAGCTTCAGAACTCACAGTAAAATAGACATTTCTGCCGTTATAACTCAGTTCACAATTATTTGTTTTTGAGGTAATCATTAGAGTATTCCTCAAGGAAACTTTGTTTGTGATTTTGGTTTGAGGTTTTTTTTTGTTTTTGTTTATGATTGTTTGTTTGTTTTTGAGGTACTCAATTTCACTTTTTTATGTTTTTTTTTTTTTTTTTGTTATTTCTACTATGGGCCTGTGCCAATCGGTAACAAAGTACTATGGTAAAAAATATTTTCCTGTGGGGAAAAAATTTAATTTTTCTGCTGTGCCAAATGATATCCTTTTTGACAATGTAAAATTTTGACAAATCCGCTTTAGCATAGAAAGAAGCTGACTAAAAAATTGCTGCGGCGGCGAAAAAATGTTTAAAAGAACATTTTTATATAAAATGATATTCTTGCAGAAAAAAATTATTTATTGTAGATATATATGATACAATATTTTTCGCAAATTAAAATATATAATGATTTTTTCACAGTCTAATTACATATAGAAAACGTAAATATCTCGGCTCGAAGCGCCGGCGGTGGTTTTAAATTTTATGATACCATGCTTCTTATTTGCTGCGAGTCAAAAATTTATCTGTTGTCTTAAAAATTCTACTAGCCCCCAGGGTTAGTGAAATTTTATTCACCTCAGAAGTGGTAAAAATTTACTTACACTAGTAAGCACAGGCCCTATGTAAAAATATTAGCAAAGCAAATAAAGCTTATTTATCAGTCAGTACCTATTACGAATAATATCTGAGGCAAAAAGGAAAAAGTGCTTAAGTCGAGATAAGCAGATCTTGAGTTAATGGTACCTCCGTAATCTGCATATGCGAAAGTACTCCTGGTCAAAATGTCAATTAATTTGTGTGATTTTTCGGGAAGTTATAGCACTATGACTTGCGACTTATCTTTTTTAGACTTCTAATCTCATTTGGAATAATAGCTTAATTGAGGAGGTCCATAACAAAATGCAACAATTCCACTTGAGCAATTTTTTGAATAAACGAATAACTGTAATTAGACTGAAGAGATTATATATTAGAATTGTTTCATTTTGGTCTGAATATTTAGTTTATGTATTGGGTCACAACAAAACTATAGACCTTTAGTATGTTTTATGAAAATGGTTACATAGATTTTAAGCTGTAGAATTGTATTAAGTAAAAAAAATTAGAAAACTCAAAAAGTGGAATTGTTGCGTTTTGCTATGGACCTCCACAATTAAGGTTATACTTGGGAATATTTCAACTTAAATGTATTACATATAGGGCTTGTGCCAAACGGTACCAAAGTACTAGTGTAAGTAAATTTTTGACACTTCTGAGGTAAATAAAATATCACTAGCCCTGGGGGCTAGTAGAAATTTTGGCACAACAGGTAAATTTTTGACAAACTGCAATAAAAAGCATGCCCATCTAAAAAAATATGTATGGAGCATATATGATATCCCATATATGGTTCGGATCAGAAAAATGAGGGTATATGACCATATCTGATTATATATATTCATACATTTTCATACATGTATGTGTAAATCTTCCCTCTACAGAATGAAAATTTCATATTCATACTCTCTTGATTCACAAAAGCGCACTGCTGTGCAATAAATTAAATTACTAAAATTACTTTTTTTTCGATTTTGAACAGGAAGGTTGTATTTAATGAAACATTTGTTTGGACAAATAATGAAAAACGAACTAAAAAACATTTCATTCATCATTTTAAGTCAAAAGGTGAATAAATTATTTCAAAAACACAAAACTCATATTCGTACATAAATTTTAATTTAAGAAATCAGAATAAAAACTAATGCAATTAATTATAAAAGAAAAAATAATCCGTCGTAACAATAGTTTTCAATATAATTTTTTGCAGTAATATGAACTTTGTTTCTTATCTAGAGAATTCTGTTATTTTCTATAAAATTAATGGATTATCCTTTCGGTTATTTAATATATTAAATGGGGCCACACAAGAATGGTTTTTTTTTTGTAACAAAAGTTTTCCTTTTTTAAACGTTGAGGGTACGAATATAAACTTTACATACCGCATCTATTTTCTAATGGATTTTCAATTCACCAGTGATAAAATCCAAGCTTTTTTGATTGCAAAAACGATTTTATGTGAGATATCATGTATGCATACATTCTTATATGGCTCCATATATTAAATCTTATTTCTATATGTGGATCCACATATGAAGAGCTTCATAATTAAATTTCCATATATGAGCTCATGTATTATAATACATTTCATATATTAGTCCATATATTAGTTCATATATAATAGTCTTGCAATGTGTAATCCCATAAATTTCCATACATGAATTCATACATATTCATATATAGTTATATACATTCATATATTAAAAATATATGGATCATATATAATTTTTTTAACTGGGTGGTATCATAAAATTTAAATCCACCGCCGTCGCTTCGAGCCGTCGCACAATGCAAAGATTTTTACATACGTCTTTTAAGTTTAATTAGACTGCGAAAAAATCATTGTTTATTTTAGTTTGCGAAAAATTTTGCATAATATATATTATATAATTTTTTGCTACAAGAATGTCCTCTTAAAAATTTGTTGGTAGTCGGCGGCTTGTAGTCAGGCGAAGCAAAACCGCCGCCGCAGCAATTGTTTCATCAGCTTCTTTCTATGCTTAAGCGAATTTGTCAAAATTTTACATTGTCAAAAAAGATATCATTTGGCACAGCAGAAAAATGAAAAATTTTCCCCACAGGCAAATATTTTTTTACCATAGTACTTTTCTACCGTTTGGAACACGCCCATAGTGTGTAGAACAATGTTTACTTAAAAAAAACGGTTAACAGAGAATTTCCCACCTTAACTGTAAAAGAAACAAATTTCTGAAAATCGACGTGAAAGTTTAAAAGTGCTCTCCTGCAAAACAGTAAAATATGGCTTAAGCACTTTTTCCTTATTGTCACAGATATGTACTACGAATATTTTTTTGTATAATTTGTTTGTTTGTTTAGTAAGTATGTAAGAAAAACTCCGCTAATCGTCTGTTAACTATGAAGGTACAACGAGAACTTAAATATATATATGGAAATTATTATTTTTTATTTTTATGTATGTTCACTTACTTATTACTATTATTTATTCACTCAATTGCTTATAACTTTGTAATTTTTCGGTCGATTTTCTTCTGGTTGGTCTTAGTTCTTACGTAAAAGTATCATCTTTACGTACATATATGAACAGAAACCAGACGATTATTTTTTAACGATTAGTACTTTTCTGTCGCATTGAATCACTGTAAAGCACCCCATACACTTTTCAATTCAATTGTGAATTGAGTCTTTCAATTGAATTGATTCTTGGCCACACACTTCATAAACTGAATTGAAAGATTTTCATTCAACTGTCAAATTTATATATGTTTTCATAATTACAAATTTAAAAATTTAAAACTTCTATTGCATTCATTCATTCATTTATATACTTTTTATTTAAAATTCAATGAAATTAAATACAATTTTAAAAATACTCAACTTTTTCTATACAAAATAAAGCTACAAACATAAATTTTGACAACTAATCAAGAGACTCGAGCACACACAGCACAATTGAATTGAAAGGTTTACTAGTCAACATGAAACATCAAAATCTTTTGATTTTTCTTCAACCAACTCGACAACTGCCAAACTAATCAATTGACAAAGCCATACACGCTTTGATTTGGATAACAACCGACTCAATTCAAAATTGAATTAAATCGTGTATGGGGTCCTTAAAATATAATTTTTTGAAAATGTGTCCTATTTTCATCGATATATCTTAAACCGCTTTATCAATCAAATCGATTATACATTTTTACTCGTCATCTCAATACCTTGCATTTGAATATCAAGAATGACCCAATCGGACATTTCTAGCTCGAGATACAATTTGTCCAGTGAGAAAAGGTCGAACAAATTACAAAATTACAATATCTCAAAAACCGTTCCATAACAAAAAATTTAACCTTTATTTTCTAATTCAGCGGAAGAAAATACATAAGAAAAATCAGCTCTCATCAAATGAACAGAAAAAATATAATTTTGTAAACTAGTGAAATTAGAGGCAATTTATTTTAGTTTTTATTTGAAATAAGATAATAGATAATAACAGTGTTTGGTCCCAGTAATTTTCATTGCAAGTAAGGCTTCTTTTAAAATAAATAAACTTAATATTAAAACAAAAAATAAAATAAAGACTTAAAACTAAATCTTAAACTAAAAGCTTAAACTACGATTTAAAAAGTTAAGAAAAGAGCAGACAAAAATAAACAATAATATTTACAAATAAAATTACCCTCTGTGAATACCGGGAGAACTATTTAAATAAAAGTTTTGGCCAGCAAAATAATTGATTTTCTTTTGCAAAGCAACAATAGAAAATGGGAATATTCATCAAAGTGAAAATCGTTCAAGGCCATATGGGAGCTTAAGGTTACATATTTCCGTTAGTTTTTTGAAAAACATTATTGTTAAGCAAAATAATAGTTGAGCATACCTACGTAAAGTGATATAACTTCGTGCTAACCTGAAGAGAAAAGGGAAAACCCGAAAAATGAATTTTAGTTAATTTTAATTATTATTGTTCGAACTTCATTTGTTTTTATATTTATGATTTGATCAGGATAAAGTACGTATCGCTTTGTAAGCCAAATTACCACCACTCACAGTGGACCAAATACAAAAGAACGCTGATAATGAAGGTTTAGTGGCCTGCGAAAACAGCTAGTTGTTCCGTTCAACTATGTGTTTGTCAGAATATTTACAACTAACTTTGGTGTTATTTGTCCATTAATAGTTATCACATCTACTTTGGCTTACAAACCGATACGAACTTTATCCTAAATATTTTGAATAGGGTATAGATCTGGACCTTGAGATGGACTATCCACAAATTTACAGCAATTTAAAAGACACAATGTTCTTACCAAAAGTGCCTCATGTTTGAGGTGAATAGATTAATAAAAACTTAAAACTATCATATGACTATTTGTTCACTTAAATTTATATAATTGTTCAGCGTAAATAGGAAAATACTTTGGGTTTCTTTCTCTACCGGTTTACTGAATAGAGTGAACTGGTCATGACCTGGATAAAAATGAAAAAGAAAACAAAAATCTGTTTTGAATACAAAAGATTCTTTTTTTTTTGCCTACAACCAGACGCTAATTACTTTAAAAGAAAACCATACCTAAAATAGTAAAGATATTACTGAATTATAAATTACAGCTATACACAGCTATTTCTTAAAAATAAAGTGTTTTGAAATGGAGGATAAATATTTAATTTCACCAAAAAGAAGAAAGTATATAAAAGGTTTGAATAAAATTTGAAAACACAGTACAATTTCAATTTAGTCTCGTATCACAAGTGTTAAGATGAAGATCGCTCGGAAATTTCACATTATATTTTTTGTTTTAACGCTAGTATATTATACTAGTGCCGCTGTCATCAATTCCACTGAAAATGGCGATGAAAGTTTAAAAGGACAACAAGCACAGCCCGACACCCATGAAACAGCAACCAGGTATGCAGATGATCTAGAAGAAAAGCAGATAACTGTGGAACAACCAGAGGAAAGTAGCTTACAAAATGCACCTTCACATGCCAAAAGATTTGTGCGCTCCGTAGACCTAACAAAAGGATTAAAATTTGCTCCACTACACGATATCAATCATTATATTGCTTCACCTGAAAATGACGAAGAAAATACTCCCGCAGATTCAGCTCCCGAAGATTCAGCTCCCTCAGATATAAAGCCAGATTGCCTTCAAGCAAAACGCTACAACATCAATTAAATATTATAAAACCAACAATTAAATATTATAAAATTAGTAAAAAAAAAATCAGGATTAGACACGAGATCAAAACTAGATCAAATGTTAAGTTTCCAATTATGATCTACATATTTTTAAAATAATATTAATAATATTTAATACTAATTGCCATCTATATTGCAAATATATGTATACATATACAAAATTAATTAATACATCTCTTAATCAATTTCAAGCTACATAACATAGTGTCCACATCTGATGATTTTATATCATAACTTGTAATATGACGCCGGCAGAGCAATTGTCATTTTCTCATTAGTATCAACACAAAGGGGTAGACTTTGATGATTTTATATCATGATGCATCACTTTTTGTTTGCCATCGTAAAGGTAAGTTTTAAAATATTTTTGTTTGAATTTTACAACTGAAATGTTTTGAATTTTTGGCATCTTTTATTTTAATATTTAGAACGTAATGAATACAAAGAAGAAACAACTGAGTCTTTTGGTTGCTTTAAAGCAAGTAAGTGACTTAATGGAGATTTCCGATGAAGTCTTAGGAAGGAGTAGAAATATGTGGGTCAATCCGTGTTTGGCAAAACGAGAAATCCATTGCTTGGAAGCACACATTTTGAAGGATATTTTGTGGGAGGAAAAGGAATACCTAAACTTCTGTCGTTTCAATATTAATGACTGAGAAAGTGCTTAAACTGGTAAGTTTATAAAGGGTGTTTTTTATTGAGGTATAGAACTTTAAGTTGGCATCACTTTTTTAACTGGCGGCCATTTTGTCAGCTGTCAAGTGATTAATATTTAGTTTGGTTTGCCATTTCATCATGAACAGGTTGACAGCAGAACAACGCTTGCAAATTGTGCAAATTAATTTCGAAAATAATGGTTCAGTTCGCGAAGTTTACCGCAAGCTCCGTCCATTTTATGGTCGACATAATCGTCCATCAGAGCAATTAATTCGGTTAACCATGGATCGTTTTCGCACTACGTTTACTCTATGTGATAATACGCATCCGCATCGAACAGTGCGCACCGAAGAAACAATTGCCGCTGTAGAGCAAAGTGTTGAAGAGGACCCGAATGAATCGATTCGCCACAGTGCACAGCAATTGGAGCCGACTAACCGACTATTTTGTTCCCGAATTGGATGGCATGAATGTGGATGAGTTGTGGTTCCAACAAGACGGCGCTACATGCCACACAGCGCACGTCACAATCGATTTATTGAAGGAAACATTCGATGAGCGCATAATTTCGCGGAATGGACCTGTCAATTGGCCACCAAGATCGTGTGATTTGACACCATTGGATTATTTTCTTTGGGGATATGTGAAGTCGCTCGTCTACGCCAACAAACCAGAAACGTTAGGGGACTTGGAAGCCAACATTCGTGGCGTTATTGCCAACATACGGCCCCATATGCTCGAAAAAGTGGTTGAAAATTGGACCTGTAGAATTAGCTTTATTCGAGCCAGCCGCGGCGGCCACATGCCCGAAATCATATTTAAACATTAATGGCATAAAATTATCCTTCCAATAAAGCCAAATTGATGGACATTAAAACGATTTTCTTATGTTTTATTTCAATTCGAAGTTCTATACCCCTCAAAAAAACACCCTATATAATATGTTCCATATGAAAGAGTTTCTAAAAATGTATGTTTTAAATTTACAAATTTTAATGCTAAATTTTTTACATGCGATATGTAGGTTAACTCCCAAATTGAAAAACAAGACACAGTGATGAGGTTTGCCATAAGCTCACGAATTCGTTTGGCAATTACTTTGTGTTACTTGGGCACTGGAGACTCGTTCAGGTCATTGAAATTTCACACTCGTGTTTAGAGAAAAACAGTAAGCCAATTCATACCAGAAGTGCTCAAAGCACTTGTTGAATCATTACAAAATTACTATTTACAGGTAAGACTTATAAACAAATCATTTTTTGGTAATTTAATTTTTGTCTTTCAAAATCATCTTCAAAAACTCTACGCTCTACAATTCTTTGAAGGAGGGGAGGCTTAAAATACCAAGCGATAGGCCTCTAAAAGGGCAATTATTAAAAACACCATATTTTTTTATATAATAGATGACATTTTCGGGTTAGATCGCCACGAAATGAAGGCTCACAACCGCAGTTCTGCTCTCTCAACTGCACAAGAAATCTTTAATTATAGATTAAGCCTAGCGAGAATGCCAGTTGAGATGCCAATTGAGGTACAACTTGAAACGTGTGATTTGTTGGTGCACACATGTTGTATTCTATATAACTACCTATGCAAAGGCTTGGCCGAAACTCCACAATTGGAAGGAATAACATCAAATCTACCACAATGACGTCAATCTCCACCCAAGCCCATGATACAATTAGATTTGCCAATGAAGTGAGGGAAAATGTAACTAAGTATCTTGTAACAGATGCGGATGTATCATTCCAATGGCGTAAAATTAAAAAAACAGCTCGCTAATCCTGTTAGTGTGACAATTGATTGAATCAAATAAAGATTCCATGGACCCTGAAGTCATTAAAAGGAATATTATTTTATTTTTAAATCAATTAAATTAATAAATTATTGTGAATTGAATTCTTTTTATTATTTAGCTGGTTAGGCCTATATTGTTTTATGTCAATAAAATCTCAATTTTTATTACATATTTTTCCCGACGTTTCGTGAATTTTATGTTCACTTCTTCAGGGGATTTTGTCTGTTTTATTAAAATTTAAAAAATTTAACATCAAAAGTGTATAGAAAATAATATACATAATATGATAAACTTACTAACAATCGAGTTGTGTTGTTCTTAAAACATCAAAAATAAAAAAATATACAAGTTTACTTGAACTAAAAATTACAATATTAAGAAATATGGCTTTAGCTGTTCCTTAGTATCACACTGTAAATGGCGCTTAAATTGTCAGTATCTTCTTTTTTGTTCATTGTTTTCATTATTTTCTGTTGTATTCGTAAGCTTTCTGTTTTGAAATGTTTTCTTGTATTGTTTTCTACATTTAGAATTTTCTATTATGTTTAGATAATACCGTGCTTTCGTTGTTTTTATTTATGTCTGCTTTATGTTCCTTCATTCTAGTTAGTAAATTTCTTTTTGTTGTGCCAATATAGACAAGATCACAGCTGTTTGCATTATCTCCTTTACATGGTATTTCATACACCACATTATTTTGCTGTAGTTTGTCGACAGGTGTTTTTGTGTTAGTGAAAATGGTACTCAATGTTTTATTAGCTTTATATGCTAAGGCAGTGTTGTTGTTGTTTATTGTATATTGTATGTTTCTATTATCAGTTAAGCCTGGTATGTAATTATTTGACGCTGTAGTACTGTTTATTATCATTAGGGTTGCCATTTCTATTGTTTTGTGAGTGTTTTTGGGAATTTATTAGAGTTTTTATTAAATATTATCTATTAATATTTTAGTGATTTTTTGTATGTTGCGTGGGTGAAATTGTTCGTCACTTATATCCAAGACTCTATGTATGAGATTCCTTGCCGTGTTGATTATTTGGAACTTCGGTTGAGTTGCATTAAAGTTTATAATTCTTCCTGATGAAGCATTTTTTGTGTACCAATCAAATAATATTTTATTGTCCAATCTGTGTAGTGTGGTGTCAAGACACGATATTTTCCTTTCCTTTTCTATTTCGATAGTAAATTTAATTTTAGGATGATATGAATTTAATGAGTTCAAAATCTCGTTTTTATTATTGATGTTGATCACCGCCAAAATATCGTCTACGTATTTAGTTACGTATTTTATGTAAATATTTTTGCTGCTTAGCTCGGCTATTGCTTTGTCTAATAAATTGTCTAAAACGATATCAGCAATAGTTGGAGAGAGGGGATTCCCCATGGGCATACCAAAAATTTGATTGTATATATTGTTGTTGTAAATAAAATAATTGTTGTCGTAGAGGCAAAATTTGAGTATATCAAGAAATTTTGGTTTTTGTAGTACTGTGTGGGTTTTAATGGAGTTCCATTTGTCCATTATAATATTAATGGCTGTGTGTCTGGGAATATTCGTGAATAGGGAAATAACATGAAAAGACACCAAGGAATCATTGGAGTCTATTTGCAAATTTTTAAGTTTATTTTTTAGTTCAGCTGAGTTTTTAGTGTTATATTTTTCCGATACAATATTTTTAAGTATTCTTCCTAAATATTTGCTGAGTTGGTAACAAGGGACTTTGAAAGAAGATACTATTGGTCTCAATGGTGTACCTTCCTTATGTATTTTGGGTAATCCGTAAATTCTGGGAGCGGTAGCAGCGGAACAAATGAGCATGTTTTTGAGACTGTAATCTATGTACTCTTTTTTGTGTAAATCATTTACTATGGTGTTGTTAATTTTAATTAATTTATCGGTGGGATCCGTCCTAATAATCCTGTAGGTATTCTTATCTTCTAGTATATTTTCCATTTTACTTTGGTATTCCTCTTTGTATAGTGCAACTGTTTTATTCCCTTTATCAGACTGCGTTATTATTATGTTTTGGTGTCTTTTTAAAATTTTTTTTGTTTTTTCAAAAATTGTGAGAATAAGTTTTTCCCTCTGTGTGTTTTTCAACCTCCTTTTAAAAAATGTAATTTTGTTTGCGAGTCTAGTTCTGGCCACTTCTTTTTCTTTGTCATCACTATTATTATTATTTCCCCCTAAATTTTGGATGCATTGCTCAACATCTGCTATTACTTGCAGTGGTGAAAAATTGCTACGATCCACCGGTAAAGCAAACTTTTTCCCTAAGGACAAAATCCATTGGCTTTCCCATGGTATTTCAATATCAGTTTTGTTTTCAAACCAGTGTTTATTGAATTTTATGCCCAGTTTTCTTTTAGAGCATTTAATTTTTGGTTTTGTTTTTCTTTAGTGTTCGTTGTTATGTGTTTTGCTCTTTCTGTTTGATGCTTCATGAAAGTTGAAAAGTCAGCGGTAGTCACAAAATTTTGTATACCTATTTTCAGGCGGTAGAGTTTCCTTCTTTTTGGATGCCACACTATTAAGGGAAAACTTGACAAAATAGAACGAAACTTTCATAATAAGTTAATGAATTTACTAATATCACAAACAAATGTTGATATCAAAATAATTAGAAGGAAACTCTACCGCCGAATTATTTGTTCCAATTTTAATTTATGTAAAAAAACTGTATAGAATGAAAATTATCTATATAAAGTAAAATTTTTAAAAAATTTTGTTAGATTTATTTTTTTATATTTAAATTTGTTATTTTCAGTTAAATTTATTTTTATATACTGTAAACAAATTTGTCTGATTTTTTTTAATTTTTTCAGTTAAATTTATTTTTATATACTGTAAACAAATTTGTCTGATTTTTTTTAATTTTTTCTACAAATTATTTTATAGATATAAAATACATTTTTATTTTTTTAAAGATTTTTATTTGCGGTTTTCAAACTTATTATGTTTGTATATTGTGATTCTCAATATAGTATTAAGAGTCTTACTATAAACATACGGAGTTTGTTAGCTAAATTAAAAAAATTTTTGGGTTGAAGTCTACTGACGAGCGGGAACGAAATGCTTACCCATAAAAACAAGCCAATTTTTGAAAGTAAAAAAAAAATAGTTGAACCTTTCATTTGATTCAGTTTTTTTTTTCAAATAAAACTTTTACTAATTTTAAAAAAAAAAATTTAAGAATTGTTATTGATTCAGCTAATTTATTTTCTGATAATACGAAAAATTTTAGTGAATGTGTTTGTAAATAATAAAAGAAAAAATTTGCTGAATAATACAAAAAAATCTGCAAAAATGTTTATCTGTTCCTATTAATACATTTGACTAAAAATATTTTGAGTTTCAGTTAGCTTTTTTCTCTAATGCCATAATAAGTTAACTAAAAATATTTTTTTTTTATTTCCGTTAAATTTTTGCAAAATTGTTATCAGAATCACACAAAAATTTACTGATTCAATGAATTTGGTTACTGAAAATGAAATTTAGTTTTTTCTGTGTAGTATACATGCATAATGGAAAATAATTTATTTATTAAGATTACTTATTTAAAAATAATGCATAATGAAAAATAATTTATTAATTTAATTGATTTAAAAATAAAATAATATTCCTTTTAATGACTTCAGGGTCCATGGAATCTTGATTTGATTCAATCAATTGTCACACTAACAGGATTAGCGAGCTGTTTTTTTAATTTTACGCCATTGGATTGATACATCCGCATCTGTTACAAGATACTTAGTTACATTTTCCCTCACTTCATTGGCAAATCTAATTGTATCATGGGCTTGGGTGGAGATTGACGTCATTGTGGTAGATTTGATGTTATTCCTTCCAATTGTGGAGTTTCGGCCAAGCCTTTGCATAGGTAGTTATATAGAATACAAAATGTGTGCACCACCAAATCACACGTTTCAATTTGTACCTCAATTGGCATTTCAACTGGCATTTTCGCTAGGCTTAATCTATAATTAAAGATGTCTTGTGCAGTTGAGAGAGCAGAACTGCGGTTGTGAGCCTTCATTTCGTGGCGATCTAACCCGAAAATGTCATCTAGTATATAAAAAAATATGGTGTTTTTAATAATTGCCCTTTTAGAGGCCTATCGCTTGGTATTTTAAGCCTCCCCTCCTTCAAAGAATTGTAGAGCGTAGAGTTTTTGAAGATGATTTTGAAAGACAAAAATTAAATTACCAAAAAATGATTTGTTTATAAGTCTTACCTGTAAATAGTAATTTTGTAATGATTCAACAAGTGCTTTGAGCACTTCTGGTATGAATTGGCTTACTGTTTTTCTCTAAACACGAGTGTGAAATTTCAATGACCTGAACGAGTCTCCAGTGCCCAAGTAACACAAAGTAATTGCCAAACGAATTCGTGAGCTTATGGCAAACCTCATCACTGTGTCTTGTTTTTCAATTTGGCAGTTAACCTACATATCGCATGTAAAAAATTTAGCATTAAAATTTGTAAATTTAAAACATACATTTTTAGAAACTCTTTCATATGGAACATATTATATAAACTTACCAGTTTAAGCACTTTCTCAGTCATTAATATTGAAACTACAGAAGTTTAGGTATTCCTTTTCCTCCCACAAAATATCCTTCAAAATGTGTGCTTCCAAGCAATGGATTTCTCGTTTTGCCAAAAACGGATTGACCCACATATTTCTACTCCTTCCTAACACTTCATCGGAAATCTCCATTAAGTCACTTACTTGCTTTAAAGCAACCAAAAGACTCAGTTGTTTCTTCTTTGTATTCATTACGTTCTAGATATTAAAATAAAAGATGCCAAAAATTCAAAACATTTCAGTAGTAAAATTCAAACAAAAATATTTAAAAACTTACCTTTACGATGGCAAACAAAAAGTGATGCATCATGATATACGTCTACCCCTTTGTGTTGATATTAATGAAAAAATGACAATTGCTCTGCCGGCGTCATATTACAAGTTATGATATAAAATCATCAGATGTGGACACTATATTATGTAGCTTGAAATTGATTAAGAGATGTATTAATTAATTTTGTATATGTATACATATATTTGCAATATAAATGGCAATTAGTATTAAATATTAATAAATATTATTTTAAAAATATGTAGATCATAATTCAACACAACATTTGATCTAGTTTTGATCTCGTGTCTACTCCTGATTTTTTTTTTTTACTAATTTTATAATATTTAATTGTTGGTTTTATAATATTTAATTGATGTTGTAGCGTTGTGATTGAAGGCAATCTGGCATTGTATCTGAGGGAGCTGAATCTTCGGGAGTATTTTCTTCATCATTTTCAGCTGAAGCAATATAATGATTGATATCGTGTAGTGGAGCAAATTTTAACCCTTTTGTTAGGTCTACGGAGCGCACAAATCTTTTGGCATGTGAAGGTGCATTTTGTAAGCTACTTTCCTCTGGTTGTTCCACAGTTATCTGCTTTTCTGCTAGATCATCTGCATACCTGGTTGCTGTTTCAAGGGTGTCGGGCTGTTGTTGTTGTCCTTTTAAACTTTCATCGCCATTTTCAGTGGAATTGATGGCAGCGGCACTAGTATAATATACTAGCGTTAAAACAAAAAATATAATGTGAAATTTCCGAGCGATCTTCATCTTAACACTTCTGATACGAGTCTAAATTGAAATTGTACTGTGTCTTCAAATTTTATTCAAACCTTTTATATACTTTCTTCTTTTTGGTGAAATTAAATATTTATCCTCCATTTCAAAACACTTTATTTTTAAGAAATAGCTGTGTATACCTGTAATTTGTAATTCAGTAATATCTTTACTATTTTAGGAATGGTTTTCTTTTGAAGTAATTAGCGTCTGGTTGTAGGCAAAAAAAAAGAACCTTTTGTATTCAAAACAGATTTTTGTTTCTTTTTCATTTTTATCCAGGTCATGACCAGTTGACTCTATTCAGTAAACCGGTAGAGAAAGAAACCCAAAGTATTTTCCTATTTAAGCTGAACAAATGCAGCAGGTATCCTTAATCAACCTCTTGTGATCACAAGCAAGATAAACTAAATTAGTCGTATTCATTGGTTTACTGTTAAAAAGATTTATGTAAAATTAATCCAGTAGTCGCCGGTATATATTTTTAAAGAAATAAATTGTATACAGTTTGTCAAGAAAATATTTTGACATAGTTAAAATCGTTTTAGATTGTGACTTTCATTGTAAATAACTTTTTCCTTTTTTTCATTATGAAATTTTTTGTTATAGATTTCATTTTATATAAATTTAAGTGAACAAATAGTCATATGATAGTTTAAATTTTTATTAATGTATTGACCTTAAATATGAGGCACTTTTGGTAAGAACATTGTGTATTTTGAATTGCGGTAAATTTGTGGATAGTCCATCTCAAGGTCTAGATCTATACCCTATTCAAAATATTTAGGATAAAGTTCGTATCGCTTTGTAAGCCAAAGTAGATGTGATAATTATTAATGAACAAATAACACCAACGTTAGTTGTATATATTCTGACAAACACATAGTTGAACGGAACAACTTGCTGTTTTCGCAGGCCACTAGATCTTCATCATCAGCGTTCTTTTGTGTTTGGTCCACTGTGTGTGGTGGTAATTTGGCTTACAAAGCGATACGAACTTTATCCTGATAAAATCATAAATATAAAAACAAATGAAGTTCGAACAATAATAATTAGAATTAACTAAAATTAATTTTTCTGTTTTTTTCTTTTCTCTTTAGGTTAGCATGAAGTTATATCACTCTACCTATGTATGTTGAATTATTCTTCTGGTTAACAATAATGTTTTTCAAAAAACTCACCGAAATATGTAATCTTAAGCTCCCATATGGCCTTGAACGATTTTCACTTTGATGAATATTCCCATTTTCTATTGTTGCTTTGCAAAACAAAATCAATTGTTTTGCTGGCCAAAACTTTTATTTAAATAGTTCTTCCGGTATTCACAGAGGGTAATTTTATTTGTAAATATTATTGTTTATTTTTGTCTGCTCTTTTTCTTAAATTTTTAAATCGTAGTTTAAGCTTTTAGTTTAAGATTTAGTTTTAAGTCTTTATTTTATTTTTTGTTTTAATATTAAGTTTATTTATTGTAAAAGAAGCCTTACTAGCAATGAAAATTACCGGGACCAAACACCGTTATTATCTATTATCTTATTTCAAATAAAAACTAAAAAAATTGCCTCTAATTTCAGTAGTTTACAAAATTATATTTTTTGCATGTACATTTGATGAGAGCTGATTTTCCTTATGTATTTTCTTCCGCTGAATTAGAAAATAAAGGTTAAATTTTTTGTTATGGAACGGTTTTTGAGATATTGTAATTTTTTAATTTGTTCGACCTTTTCTCACTGGACAAATTGTATCTCGAGCTAGAAATGTCCGATTGGGTCATTCTTGGTATTCAAATGCAAGGTATTGAGATGACGAATAAACATGTATAATCGATTTGATTGATAAAGCGGTTTAAGATATATCGATGGAAATAGGACACATTTTCAAAAAATTATATTTTACAGTGATTCTATGGCGACAGAAAAGTACTAATCGTTAAAAAATAATCGTCTGGTTTCTGCTCATATATGTACGTAAAGATGATACTTTTACGTAAGAACTAAGACCAACCAGAAGAAAATCGACCGAAAAATTACAAAGTTATAAGCAATTGAGTGAATAAATAATAGTAATAAGTAAGTGAACATACATAAAAATAAAAAATAATAATTTCAATATATTTGCGTGTGAGTTAAGTTCTCGTTGTACCTTCATAGTGAACAGACGATTATAAAATTATACAAAAAAATATTTGTAGTACATATTATTCGTAATAGGTACATACTAGGTCCGTTTGTTTACCCCAAAATTTGTGCAATTTTGTGCAAATTTGTACTGAATTTTACTGAAATGCGTTCGTTTACACACAAAAATTGCAAAAGAGAGTGCCAATTGAGAGAGTAAATTGACAGTTGTTGACTGAGAATCTGCAAATCTTTACTGGTCTAATTTTTGCCAGTAAAATCCAGCAGACGAGAAAAACCTATGATTCAATAAAATAAACAAAAGTAAGCAAATACAAAGTATAATTTTTTTAATAAAAACATTTAAAAGAAGAAAGGTTGAAGTAAAAGTTTAACAAAACAAATCTAAAAAATTTTATGTTCAAGATGAAATAAATTAAATAATAATAATTGTTAAACTAACCAGTTTTCAAATTTAACTTAATTGTAGGTGGGTTTGAGTACTTTTCCAGTAAAATCCAGTAACTGAGTAAATACTGAGTAATTTAAAGAAATTACTCTCAATTAAAAAGTTTGCAGCTAAAAGTACGCGAACGGAAAAATTGTAAAATCCAGTAAAATATACACAATAGCTGATAGACAATTTGGCGCTAAAAAAATTATACATAAGTATTTACATATGTATATGCAAAAAAACCTGAATATAATATTGTACTACGTGGTCTAATCGAGATGAAACAGACTAGTTACATTATGGTCCATGTAATGCAGTCATGGATCATGTCGTTTTCACACAAGCATTCAATGCAATATGGAGTAGTTTTGGGGTTAGGCCGATGTAATGTAAATTTGGACCATTTAGTCCAACCCTAGGACATAAACCTCCTTTTCTCACATATTTGGAGTCGTTTTGGCGTATTCCTACTCCTCTTTGGAGTATTTACATACATGTATGGAATAGTCGCATTATCTGCAGACAATATACAAAACTATACATATATAAGTATATATTATTGCTTTGGTAAAGCAAAAAATTATGGCTTTTTGGAAGCTGAATAAATTGCTTCTAGCTGGGTCATCTCGCACAAAAAAATCTCCTTATTCATACGCAACACCAAGTGATTCTCTAAAATTATATCCCTTACTCGCGGTCTCCCCCTGACATAAAATAGCTAACTTGAACATTAACTTCTAAGAATTGTTGAGTGGTGAGTATCAATACACTATACAATCTTGTGCAAGACCATTTGCACAATAATGTGAATTCGGCTATAGTTTTTATGTCCTCAGATGCAAAAGTTACTAGCTTCCAAATGTTTTTTTTTTTACTTTTCCCTCTATTTTGTTAGCCTGCCTTATGTTAGTGCTTTTCAGAAGCAGTTTTCGAAGCTTTTGTGATCAAGTAAACAGTACATTGCCTCTTTCAGTTGTTAGTGCTTCCAAATCAGATTTTTTTTGCTGGGTAGTTACTGGCTAGTCGCATGGAAAAATTATATGGTTTTGAGAAAATCGATGAAGAATGTTTTTTTTTCATTTGTTTTATAAAAATACACCGTAGTATATTTTCTTTAATAATAAAAGTAATAGATACATATGTTTTTATTTGAACTTACGGCCCTGGCCCACGATGTCGACAAGAAACTTTCTATAGCTTACTTGCCGACATCGCGCGTCAGGCCGTTAAAGTTTCTAAACTTTTTACCCTCGCCGTAAATAGTTAGGATGTATAGAAAAAGACAAAAATGTTTGTTGCCGCTTATATCAATCATCACAACAATATTGTTCACTTCCTTTCAAGTAGTTCCAATGAGAGAAATATACAATGGGAAAAGAACTTTATATAGCCTAATATATTCAAGATATCGAAAAACTGAAAACAAATTTAAGAAATGTACACATTAATCATATTTAATCGATCAATAACTACATTTTTTTAACGTTCCATGCGGGGAACCAGTAACCGTCCGACTATATCTATATATTAACTTTATTCACGTTTAAAAACAATCGGTTATGTTCTGCATTTCACGTGAAGTTACATCGTTGGGAAATTGTTGTTATAAATACACATTTCCAACAATTCTATGAAAATTCCACATGTTTTAATTTCCCGTGGAATACATAAAACATAACCTTATATTTTTTTGGCATCAAACTTAAATAAATGCAATATTGTTCATAACTTAATACATTTGTTTTTTGTTATTTTTAAAATTTCATCAAAAACCAAAAACTTTTGTTTCCATTTGCTATTGTTTGTTTATATTTAAAAACATATGGTTTCATTTTACTGGATTTTACTGGCAAAAATTTGTCCAGTAAAAGCTTGCATTTACTCAGTAAATGAACTGTCATTTTCCTCTCTCAATTCGCCCTCTCATTTACTGGATTATGTGTACTCGAAGGCAATCCAGTAAAAAATAGTAAAAATTCGTACAAATTATTGAGTTCTCGAACGCAATTTGTGTTATTTACTTTAGTTTTTTAGAGATGTAAGGTTTATGTATATGTGAATACTTATTTCTGCATACTATTCAGGGTACCGACTATCAGAAATCAAATATTGATGTATTTTCCTATGCCATTTACCCAGAAAAAATAGAACTAAAAACCAAATACAAGCTAAAGCTTTCACACAACTTCTATTTTAGAAATATGTATGTATATATCGCTTCAAATTTATAATTATAAAAATGTATGCATCAATCACCAAAAATATGTATTTGATGGGTTTCAAAAACAACAAAAACATACAACAATATTATCAGCTGTTTTGATTAATCTGCAAATTTTTGCAATTTTTCCGTTCGCGTACTTTTTTGTGCAAGAGACATTCTTGAGAGTAAAATTTTCAAATTACCCAAAATTTACTCAACTACTGGATTTTACTGGAAAAGTAAACAAACGGACCTACTGACTGATAAATAAGCTTTATTTGCTTTGCTAATATTTTTTGCATAGTAGAAATAACAAAAATAAAAAAAAATGCAAATAAAAATCACAAACAAAGTTCCCTTGAGGAATACTCTCAAAAACAAATAATTGTGAAGTGAGTTATAACGGCAGAAATGCCTATTTTGCTGTGACTTCTGAAGCTCTTAATGAAAACAATAGATATAAAAAATCTGATTTTTTTTTAACGGCAAAGCCAATTTTTCGTCAGCGATCAACTTCGGTTTGTCCAATGTCAAATAGTAGTGATTCATTAACATTACAGTTGCCTAATAGTTCTTCATATAAGTCAGTAATATCATCCCCTTCAGGCTCGTGTTTATCACTTAACAAAGTTATCACTACAGATAACAGCATCTCAAAACCCAAGGACTAAGTTGGAATGGATAGATATATAACTGTGGTAAAGCGTGGACGAAGTCCTAATTCTTCTAAAATTTCATCTGCTCCAAAGATGTCTAGGGATAACAGCACTTCCTGAACTAATGGTCAAAACCGCTTTAAAATTTTACAAGATGACAACGACAAACCCGATGTATCCTCGAATAAAACATCCAAGCCGCCACCAATCTAGTTGAGAGAAAAAAAATTTAAATGCCCTTATTATAAAATTAATTTCAGTCATTGGTGAGAATAAATTTCACATTGTTCCAATAAAACGTGGTAATATTGATGAAAGATTAAACTAATGGCTCGATTATGGATGGCAACCGAAATTCAGTTGCCGAGTTAACTAGCAACGCAACTGAACTTAAAATTTATATTATGTATGGCAACTTCCTCCAGTTGCCAAAAAGTTATCGAAAATACGATTATGACAGAATGGCAACTGAAAATAATATAAACAAAAATTTAAAATATAAGAAATACAAGTTCTAAAAAGAAAGTTATTGAGTAAAAGTGCTTAAAACATTAATGATCATAAAAATTATTAGTTGAGTGGATTTAATTATTGGTGAAGAGAAGGAAGTTCAAAAGTTGAATCTATTAGACGACGCTTTAGAACTACCGCCTTTACTGTGAGTAAATGTTGTTGCCTAAAATAAATTTGAACAATCTCTGTTTTATCTGTAAAGCATATTTTCCTTAAATATGCATAGAAGAAATTCAAAAATAAAAATAATATTGCAATTACTGTTTAATTTTTAAATTTTTTTGCTTTTAAACGATGCAGCAACTACAAATTTGTGGTTGCCAACATGGCAACTGAAATTACCAGCTGTTAGTTGCCATTTGCCATCCGTAATACCATTTCGGCAACTAGCAACGCACCCAAAGTTCGCTTGCCATCCATAAAATTCAAATTTATGAAGAAAACGATTTTCGCAAAATGGTTGAAGAATTTGAAAAAAATAAAACAAGTTTCTTCACATACCAGCTTAACCCGCCAATGGTGATGCCGGTCTCATGTACCGGAATTTTACACTGAAGATTTTTCCAAATTTGTTATTAATATTTTGTTTTTTTATTTTTTATTTATGCTCTTTGAGAATAAAGCAAAGATATTTAATCAATTTAAGCTCTTTTATTTCAATATTAACATTAAAAAAAATTGTTTTATTGGAGCATTAAGAACAACAGCGATTTTAGTAATACATTTTTCAAAATTAAGAAAAAATAAAAAATCACATATTTATAAAGGAAGATAATCAGGTCTATTCGGGAAGTCACTTTCACCACAAATACGCGCATCTTTCACTTTTTGCTATTCTAAAATACTACGTTGGAGATGAGTGATAGAAAACATTTTTTCTTTCACTTTGGAGGTATTCTAAAATACTTCGTCACCATGATCAATGTCACATTCGTTCGACGGCAATTTTAGCGCGTTTAGTTTAAATAAATAAAGAAAAAAGAGATACGAAGTGTTTGTATGGTGTCTACCACTGTTAATTAAGTTTTAATGGCGTTCGGCCAGGCTCTACAAGACAATTCAGTTTTCTTAAATTCTTGAAAGATGTAAACACGTTTTTAAAACAAATAAAAGAAGTAACTAATTTTACTTTTACTGTTTATTGTTTTTTTTTATGTTACTTAGCACTTGTACTGTTAAGTTTTTTATTAATTATTTCTTTAAATTACTTCTTAAATCCCTTTTTGTTTTCAACTTTTTCTGCATACAAGTCAGCTGTTTTTAATGTTGTTGATGTTTTTATTTAAATAAAAATATTAAAAAAAAAAATAATGAAAAATGTATACTTGGTTAGTTTATTCACATACACGGTGACACACGGTCTCATGTACCGGGTTAGTAAAAAAAAGTACACAAAGTATGCTCACGAAGCAGTTTCGTCATTAACTAATAGTAGGGGATGTGCAATGAGGCAGCTACTCGAAATTGCAACCAACAATAATAACAGGGAATAATGTTATTCGAATTTTTTAACACACCCGGTCTCACATACCAATAGGACACCAATGGCGGGTTAAGAGTGCTAAAGGCCTGCAGATCGTATTGAAGGGCATAGATTCATACGTTGTTCCCGAAGAAATAAAAGATGAACTCGTCCTCCAGGGATTTAAGGTAAAAAATGTATCTAACATAATAAACAGAAAAATGGTACCCCAGCCCCTATTTCGTGTTGAACTGGAGCCGAATGATATACAGCTGAAAAAACGAGACTCATGCAATTTACAGCCTAAAATACCTCTTATACAGAAAAATCACAGTCGAATAAGCGTTCAGGTCCAGTTCAGTGCCATAATTGGCAAGAATATGGTCATACAAAAGCTTACTGCAATTTACCTACAGTGTGTGTTATCTGCGGTGAATTGCACGGTACTGCTAAATATACTAAACCAAAAGATCAAGCAGAAAAAAATTTAGTAATTGTGGAGGTAATCACACCGCTAACTATAGAGGATGCCGTGTATATTCTTTCGTTAAGCAGGCTATGGGTCAAAAACCTAAGGCCTGGTTTCCATCTGTGTGACATGTGCCACACAAGCGTAAAAAGAGCGTAACCACTAATTACTAATGCAAAACAGTTTGATTCAGACGCGTATTTATTAAGTTAAACAGTTTTATACATAACTAATAGACAATTTTATAGAATCCAACATGATTGGAAACTGTTTAAATCAATAAATATATGTCTTAATCAAACAGTTTTTCATTAGTAACTAGTTGGTTACGCTTTTTTGGGCAAATGACACACAAAAAAGCCAGATGTAAACTCAGCCTAAATTAGCTGTAGTTCAAACAACAAACGCTTTCTCCGCCACTTTTGCGCAAATGAGGCAACCAGTTACTTCCCGTGTATCGTATGCCGATGCTGCCAAGACAAATTCTATTCCCGCGCAGAAAGTGTCCCCGCCAAGTAATTCAACAAATGCTAACACAAGCTTTAATTTCAGTCGCCTTAAAGCCACTATTGCAAATCTTGTGCAAACTATCAACGACATGAAACTTAGCTGACAGTTCTTCATACAAAAGTTGCCGTTAAAGTCCTTGTTAGCTTTAAATTGTACATTGTGAAAAGGGCAGTAAGTAGACTCGCCACCTTTTGAAATTTCCAAACCGGGACATTTCTAACAAATAATACAAAAATTTTGTAATTCAAACAAATTCGTTTATAATTTTTAGTCATCAAAATCAATAATAACACATTAATTAAAATTTTGTAAAATCTAGACTCATAAAACCTTAAACAAACAGAACAGCAAGTATAAAAATAGCTAATCAGCCTGATTAGGAATATACCCGGGGAGTTTGTTCTCTACCCCTGTTCCCGGGGAATAATTATCCTATTCTACATAGCCGGCAAATATGGGAGATAGTAAAATCTAAATCAGCTGTTTATGTTTACATATTTTTCTGCACTAACGCCAGAGTTCGGCCATAGAAATTGAATAAAACTTTCATGTTTTCATTACCAATAAGATTGTGTGTTAATATAAATATATTTTATACTTATATAATATATAAAATTCAATATACAAGCATGTGTAATAACTTTATGCTGAAATTTTGGTGCTAAACCTGCCCAGGTGCAGATGCCAATGAATTACTAACTTTCCCATCCATACAGTCATTTCCAATGCATAGAGTCAAAGGAAATTGTAAATTTTACAGCTTTTCTTATCGGTCTTGATATAAGAGGGAAACATGTCTTCCATTTAGATGCTATGTGAACTTAAAGGAGGCGTGCAATTTTTAGTGTTTTAATATTTTTTCTAAAGGCAGAAGTAGTTCATGTTTTTTATGGTGATGTGCTTAGGGCTTGAATAAAAATGCCTAAAACAAGAGAGAAATGCAAAAGTCTAGTCGCATTGTTTTACAACATTTATTAATTTGATTTTTAAATTTTTGCATTCTTCCCCTTCAAAATGTTTGGAGAGAAAACTTTAAAAAAATTCTCGCTTTTTTGAATTTGCTCGTTTCTTTATCATTGAAACTCCATAAAATTTTACTGAAAAAATTAGCTTACAAATACTACAATAAGCACTAATTTCATCGTCTGGCGTATTTCATTTAGTTCTTTTATTTTCCTTTTCGTGTGTTACTGCCGATTCATTTACATACCCTGCAGGAGAATAGGCGATAATTGTCTAAAAGCTACTAGTATAAATACTAGAATAACAAGAACTAGTGCAAAAAGGGTTAAAGTTGTTGTGTAAAATTACTAGTACTGATGAGTACTAGTATATGAAGTAGTTCCAAGGCACCACATTGCAAAATAAATTTTAACTGTCTAACAGAGCTCTTGCACTGTATGAAAATTGGTATCATATAATTACTAAAATTTTATAAATTATTAATTAATTAATTTTTTAAATAATTATAATTATTCTTTTGTATTTCTGAATTTTTTATAAATAATTGCTAGTTTTAAGTAGCAGTTGTCACTGGGTAACAAAAGAATAAACCACCAATTTTACAGGATTTTTCTTTACAAAAGAACTGGTAATAAACTAGTCCTAAACTAGTACCACTGGTAGTAGTAGTTTTCTAAACACACTCAATGCTAATTTGAGCATTAAGATAGTATAGGAAAGTATACAGTTGGGAACTAGTGGTGGTGATTTCTGTGCTAGAAATATACTAGTTGAACACTAGTTCGTTCTCCTGCAGGGTAGCTACTAAAATAATATATACATACATACATATATAAATACCTCTGCAAGTAAAACTAATTGATTTCAAAGTTGACAAATGAAATAAGAAAGTCAAAGAAGAATCAAAATAATCAAGTGTTGCCAATCAATTAAAATAATTTCGGTGTTAATAAGTTAGTAGTACGAAAATAGTTGCTATAGATATCGAGTTTTTTTGTGACAATTAAAGACAAAGTTAGTTCAATTACAATACTTTTCAATAATATAACGAAGAAAAGGTTAGTTCTTTTTCGCAAAACGGGACAAATGGTGCCCCGTTCAGAGCATGACCGGGACAAGGGACATTCCACTGTAAAACAGGTCTGTCCCGACGAAAACTGGACGGTTGGCAAGTCTAGCGGTAAGACTCATTTGACTTCTAGAAGCCTCTTTAAAATAAATGGCTACACTATATATGTATCATGATACAATAATACAGATAACTGCGAATCTACAACAAATGTAAAACAACTAAAACAACATGAGATTTTATTGCTGTTTTGTGATGAAAACTGTTAAAAAAACCAAGAGAAAGCAAGAAATATATAGTTGCGTTTTTTCTTGTCTTTGCAAAGCTTTATTTGTATTAGTACAGTTTTAATAGGCACTGGTGGCACGCGTAGTTTGGTAAAATGTAAATCACATTTGGCAGATCACATCACGAAACAAATTCTATCAGCTGGCGCTTCGCAGTTACCTGTATTATTGTATCATGCTATATATGATACAATCACACTACAGGGAGAGCATGCGGTGGATCAGCAATTCTAATAAAGTCAAGACTCAAGCACTTTATTCTTGACAACATTTGTGAAGAACATCTAGGTCCACGTCTTATTACGCCTACGGGTCGGGCGTTGTTCAACAAAATTTCAAAAATGGGCTTGGATATAATTTCGAGTGGGGAGCCTACTTACTGGCCTACTGACTTACGAAAAATTCCGGACGTTATAGATTTTGGCGTCATAAAAATATTTCTAGGGAATTATTTCACATTGAAGCTTCCCTAGATCTCTCGTCCGATCACTCTCCTACGATCGTTACAATCTGTAGCCCACTGAGAAGCGCTTTACCTCACCTATATGTGAAGATGATAAATCGTGTTAATTGGCTGGGATTAAAAAAATATCTTAGTAGTCATTGCACGGAAAACGTTACGCTAAGAACACCCGGTGATATTGAATCTAACATTGCCAACCTTAATGAAAATATTAAACAGGCTGCTGAACATGCTACTATTTTCCATTCGCAAACAGGGTTTAACAGAATTTATTCAACGGATATTGAACGTCTCGTACATGAAAAAAGAAGAGCTGGAAGGGATTGGCAACAGTGTGCACACTTCTACCGAATATGTTTGTGAATTTAACAATCTACCAATTCTACCGAACAAGGCCTGAAATCTACCGAATATTGTTATTTAGTAATTTAAGTCGATATGCATACATATGATGTATGTGTAAATTGCCTATTTTGCTACATAGTTGTGCAGTCGCAGAGCGGTCATTTTCTGTCATAAAAATCATTAAAACAGAACAAAGAAATCAGTTAAAAACTGAAACTATAAGTAACCTAATATTTGCCAAAGAATTATGCCTTGGAGATGAAATATTTATTCTTCTAAATGATTTAATAATTTTTGCACAAACGTTTAAATTCACGAATGATGTATATTATTTTATATATGCATAGCATATCTATATAAAGGGTAAGGGCAAATAACTGGTGATGACACTTCTTTTTTTTATTGGAAATGCTTTATTGTTTATGGGAGTTTAATTTCCAATCACATGTGAAGTTTTTAAATGCGCTTCTGGACCCTGTTTAGTTTGATTCTCCTTGCACCTACCCTTTATACATATATAAGTACATATATTTTGTTATTTTTTATGTTTCTTTGAATTTTTACTTTTTATTTTTCTCTGAATAAAAAAAGTGTCTACCGAATTTCATTCAAATCTACCGATTTTTTGTCGATTCTACCGAATTAAAAAAAAAAAATTAAGTGTGCACACTGATTGGCAACAGCACAGATCACCTCAACATAAAATACGACTTAAAGAGTGCACTAAACGAGAGTTGCTTGCATCTGAAAAAATGCATCTCTTAAAAATTATCTGGAAGGTCTTGGTGTAACACCAGTATCTAATTACTCTTTGTGGTGCACTGCTAAAAAGCTTAAAACACCCGTTGAGCTTAAGCCACACCTCTACCGGAGGATGGGCAAGAAGCGATACTGAAAAAGGTAACATATTTGCTGAGCATTCAAAATTCGTATTTACCCCAAACACATGTACTGGTGTTGCTGATTTGCCGAGTGTAGTTGCTCTACCACCTCGACCCTTTAAATGATGCACAAAAATTAATTGCCGAACTCAACTCGAAGAAAGCTCCCGGTATTGATGGAATTAGTAACCAGATGCTGATTTCATTGCAATTATAATCCTATTATTAATTTTTAATAACATTTTACGACTTGAGTATTATCCACACAGCTGGAAGCTTGCCAAGGTTAAAATGATTCAAAGCCAGGTAGAGATCTTACCAAGGCTGAGTCATATAGGTTAATAAGTTTACTGTCAACAATGTCAAAGCTCTTTGAAAAGCTACTCATGACAAAATTGTCTTAAATATTAACTGATATTGGGCGCATACCGGACCATCAGTTTGGTTTTATTAGTCAGCATAGCACCATTGAGCGAACGCATAGATTGGTTCAATTTATAAGAAAAACATTTTAAGAAAAGAAGTATTGTTCTGCCCTGTTTATTGATGTTTCTCAGGCATTTTATAAAGTGTGGCATGAAGGCCTAATTTTAAAATTGAAGACATACTTAATCAACAAATTTGTGACAAAATGGCATCGATTTTTTAATGCATATTTTACAATAAAATAAATACATATTCTTGCATATTTTACTATAAATGTATATTTTTGATACATTTTTTAGTTTTTCATGTTATAAATCTAATTCTGTTTTTTGTTATTAGTTGTAAAGTATTTAAAAGCTGCAGTTTTTACGACTGTGTAAGAACAAAAAAAGGCGAAAACGAGAAAAATTTACGATCGTATTTTTTGTGATATTATTCGATATACCTTGGGTTAAGTCAAGAATACCAATACCATTGAAAATTAAAAAAATAGTACGGGGTAATAGCCCTTTTAAACCAGTAACCCGCAAGCCATAGCACAATTTTGCGGATGAAAATCACATCATGCTTATGCTCTTTCATTTAGTCGTCACTGAGCAAGCGACGAATTAAGTTGTGCACGCATGTATTAATTTTTTCCTGGTTTTTTGTTTAGTTTTTTTAAACACACGGAACGAAATTAGAGTTAAAATTTAATAAATTTGTAGAGCAAAAAATAAATTAAATTATTATGGAAGCTAAGAAAAATTTCGTGATGAAAATGCTTTTCGCAATAGTCAATGCATTTTATGTTATGAAACATTAAAAAATAATAAGGAAAATAGTTTAAAAACGCATTTTAATAGTGCCCACAGAGCTGTGAATAAATTTAATTTTGAATTTATACACTAATTTGTTGAATGGTTATTAAATTTTTACGTTTTACTTAAGTTTTTATTAAATTGCTTATCTACAAAAAAAAAAAAATTCAAACAACTAATAACCACATCATGTATTTTATATTACAAAACGTTTCTTCAAGTGCAAGTTTATTTTACTCTAATTTTTTTCACCAATACAAACATTTATTTTGTGGGACACTGTTTTAAACCCAAAAATTGTTGTGTAATTTTTTTCAGCGCTTTCTACTGCTTCCGCATAAATTTCATATGGATATAAAGTGCTTTTGAAAGCACCTTTGCGTATCTCAGCTTTTAATGAAAAATATCAAATGAATATGAAATACGGATACATCCTACAGTAACTAGATGGGGAACGTGGGAGAAGGCTGTCGGATACTAAATTTCTATTAATAAAATTAAAGAAAATTTAAAATAAAATAAGTTTTCCCTATTTATATTTTTAATGCATAGTTTATGTACATAAAACGTGATTTTAAATGCATGAAAATCATTTTCCTATTAATAAATATCACTTAGCTTATGACCGACATTGGTTAGGCCTAATAATTAAATTTTAGATTTAAGATTTGAATACATATTGTTAGTTCATTTTTCAAGGTACACTAATTAAAAAACATGCATTAAAAAAAACACTGTTTCAGGTGGATGGTCACGATTAATTTTTCCATGATCTACCTAGAACGTTATAATGGGTCCGCCATCGAACGTTTTTTTTTTCAACTAGTGCTTATTTCGTGAATGGTAACACTTAGCTCATGTCTGATTTGACAGATAATTAGCTTTATCCTTCCGCTGAACGAATATGGTTGTGTATACGCTTGAACAACGCTGGGAAATATTGACTTACAGAAGATGCCGATTTTGCCAAAAAAAAAATCATCTTTTCAGATGAAGCTCATTTTGATCTTGGCGGGTATGTAAACAAGCAAAATTGTCGCATTTGGGGCACAGAAAACCCGCACGCATACATCGAAAAGCCGACGCACCCAAAACGAGTCACTGTTTGGTGCGGATTTTGGTCCAGAGGCATAATTGGGCCATATTTTTTTCCAAAATGAGCAAGGAGTGGCGGTTACAGTCAATGGCGATCGTTATCGCCATGTTGAACGAATTTTTGTTCACATAAATAGAAGAAGAGGATATTGGCAACATTTGGTTTCAACAGGACAGCGCTACGTGCCACACAGCCGAGGCTACACTCGATCTTTTGCGCCCCGTTTTTTGAAAAAAAGTAATCTGGCGGACCCTATATTAGTCGTTTGCAAAGCTGTACTAGTTTTTTGTACTTGAAAGGGCGTTTCTACAATTTTCTCTATCGATTGACCCATTCCGTGGGTATTTCAACAAGATAACCCACACATTAGGGGTTGGAAAGAGCGGATTCGAATGTCAATAATTTGGAGTAGCAACCACAATCCCTTGATCTGAATATTATACCACATGCGCGGGGATTGCTTTCTCGCAAAGTGTACGAGTCCGGCACACACTATGAGACAAAATAAGCCTTAATTGAAAAAAAAATAAAAAAATTTGGGCTGACATTTCACTGTCTTTAATTGAAAATAAATCGTATTTCTGTTGTCATGTCAAATAAAGGAAAATATTTTCATTACTAACTCTTTACGAAAACATTATAAAAAGCCTTAAAAATAAAAATAAGTTCTTGTTGAGCCTTTGAATTAATGACGTTGAACCTACTCAAGTGAGCCAAAATAAAAAAATTTCAAATACATATTAACTGCTAGTTTATAGAAGTCATGTGAAAGTTCTCGTCTGCCTATTAAATTGAAAACAAAAACAAAGCACTCAAAGCTTCTATAAACTGGCAGTAATTATAAATATTTCTTTTTTAAATCATTTATTAGTTATTATTAAAAATTATTTGTTTTTAATCATATGTTGTGCAAGATTTTACCATTTAAAAGTGTAATATAATTATAAGCTAAGCCAGTTTTCATACAAATTTAGTTTATATGTAAAGAAAGTTGTGAACCTATTCAAGTGAGCGGCAGTGTATTTTACAATAATACATTAAAACTGGGCTGCTGCACAAGGCATGAACTGTTTATTGTTATAAATCGAAAAATCTTAAAGTTTTGTAATAAATAATTACTTTAAATAAATAAATATATCTTTTGTCAACTAAAATGCAAATTAACTTGACATGATATAAAATTCTTCTAAGATCACAATTAATTGATATTAACAAAAAAAAAATGGTTTCTTCTTCTAATGTAGCTTAAAATGCATTAAGAGGTGTATTATTTAATTTTGTACATGCAAGTATTTATTTAATTTCACAATTTTAATTCATTTTACAATTTAGATGGCAATTAGTATTAAATATTAATAAATATTTATTTTAAGTAAATGTATGGAGATCATAATTGAACACTTAACATTTGAAGTAGTTTTGATCTCGTGTCTACTCCTGATTTTTTTTTACTAATTTTATAATATTTAATTGTTCGTTTTATAATATTTAATTGTTGTTGTAGCGTTTTGCTTGAAGGCAATCTGGCTTTATATCTGAGGGAGCTGAATCTTCGGGAGCTGACTCTGCGGGAGTATTTTCTTCGTCATTTTCAGGTGAAGCAATATAATGATTGATATCGTGTAGTGGAGCAAATTTTAATCCTTTTGTTAGGTCTACGGAGCGCACAAATCTTTTGGCATGTGAGGGTGCATTTTGTAAACCACTTTGCTCTGGTTGTTCCACAGTTATCTGCTTTTCTGCTAGATCATCTGCATACCTGGTTGCTGTTTCAAGGGTGTCGGGCTGTTGTTGTTTTTCTTTTAAACTTTCATCGCCATTTTCAGTGGAATTGATGGCAGCGGCACTAGTATAATATACTAGCGTTAAAACAAAAAATATAATGTGAAATTCCCGTGCGATCTTCATCTTAACACTTGTGATACGAGACTAAATTGAAATTGTACTGTGTTTTCAAATTTTATTCAAACCGTTTATATACTTTCTTCTTTTTGGTGAAATTAAATATTATCCTCCATTTCAAAACACTTTATTTTTAAGAAATAGCTGTGTATACCTGTAATTTATAATTCAGTAATATCTTTACTATTTTAGGTATGGTTTTCTTTTGAAGTAATTAGCGTCTGGTTATAGGCAAAAGAAAAAAAGAATCTTTTGTATTCAAAACAGATTTTTGTTTTCTTTTTCATTCTTATCAAGGTCATGACCAGTTCACTCTATTCAGTAAACCGGTAGAGAAAGAAACCCAAAGTATTTTCCTATTTAAGCTGAACAAATGCAGCAGGTATCCTTAATCAACCTCTTGTGATCACAAGCAAGATAAACTAAATTAGTCGTATTGATTGATTTACTGTTAAAAAGATTTATGTAAAATTAATCCAGTAGTCGCCGGTATATATTTTTAAAGTAATAAATTGTATACAGTTTGTCAAGAAAATATTTTGACATAGTTAAAATCGTTTTAGATTGTGACTTTCATCGTAAATAACTTTTTCCTTTTTTTCGTTATGAAATTTTTTGTTATAGATTTCATTTTATATACATTTGATAGTTTTAAATTTTTATTAATGTATTGACCTTAAACATGAGGCACCTTTGGTAAGAACATTGTGTCTTTTGAATTGCGGTAAAAAGTTGTGGATACTCCATCAGCTCAAAAACTTCTTTGTCAAGAAAATGTTTTTACATCCTTGTATTATTAAAAAAAAAAAAAAAAGATTTAAAGGTGTACAAAAATAAAAATTATTTGTGGCCGTCATTAACATTAAATCGGCTTATAAGACGACTTTTCATGAAAAAAAATTTTCTCTTCTAAATATTCCACTGAAACTTTTCACTTTCCCCTCATATTATTGTTCTTAACTCCATTTAGTTCTTGAAATACCATTTGGAAATACTATTTTCCAAATAAACTCATACATTTTGAACAGGGCGTAGACCTGGACCTTGAGATGGAGTATCCACAACTTTACCGCAATTCAAAAGACACAATGTTCTTGCCAAAAGTGCCTCATATTTAAGGTCAATACATTAATAAAAATTTAAAACTATCATATGACTATTTGTTCACTTAAATTTATGTAAAATGAAATCTATAACAAAAAATTTCATAATGAAAAAAAGGAACAAGTTATTTACAATGAAACTCACAATCTAAAACGATTTTAACTATGTCAAAATATTTTCTTGACAAACTGTATACAATTTATTACTTTAAAAATATATACCGGCGACTACTGGATTAATTTTACATAAATCTTTTTAACAGTAAACCAATGAATACGACTAATTTAGTTTATCTTGCTTGTGATCACAAGAGGTTGATTTAGGATACCTGCTGCATTTGTTCAGCTTAAATAGGAAAATACTTTGGGTTTATTTCTGGTCATGTCCTTGATAAAAATGAAAAAGAAAACAAAAATGTGTTTTGAATACAATAGATTCTTTTTTTTGCATACAACAAGACGCTAATTACTTCAAAAGGAAACCATACCTAAAATAGTAAAGATATTACTGAATTATAAATTACAGCTATACACAGCTATTTCTTAAAAATAAAGTGTTTTGAAATGGAGGATAAATATTTAATTTCACCAAAAAGTATATAAAAGGTTTGAATAAAATTTTAAAACACAGTACAATTTCAATTTAGTCTCGTATCACAAGTGTTAAGATGAAGATCGCTCGGAAATTTCACATTATATTTTTTGTTTTAACGCTAGTATATTATACTAGTGCGGCTGCCATCAATTCCACTGAAAATGGCGATGAAAGTTTAAAAGAAAAACAACAACAGCCCGACACCCTTGAAACAGCAACCAGGTATGCAGATGATCTAGCAGAAAAGCAGATAACTGTGGAACAACCATAGCAAAGTGGTTTACAAAATGCACCCTCACATGCCAAAAGATTTGTGCGCTCCGTAGACCAAACAAAAGGATTAAAATTTGCTCCACTACACGATATCAATCATTATATTGCTTCACCTGAAAATGACGAAGAAAATACTCCCGCAGATTCAGCTCCCGAAGATTCAGCTCCCTCAGATATAAAGCCAGATTGCCTTCAAGCAAAACGCTACAACAACAATTAAATATTATAAAACGAACACTTAAATATTATAAAATTAGTAAAAAAAAATCAGGAGTAGACACGAGATCAAAACTACTTCAAATGTTAAGTGTTCAATTATGATCTCCATACAATTACTTAAAATAAACATTTATTAATATTTAATACTAATAGCCATCTAAATTGTAAAATGAATTAAAATTGTGAAATTAAATAAATACTTGCATGTACAAAATTAAATAATACACCTCTTAATGTATTTTAAGCTACATTAGAAGAAGAAACCATTTTTTTTTTGTTAATATCAATTAATTGTGATCTTAGAAGAAATTTATATCATGTCAAGTTAATTTGCATTTTAGTTGACGAAAGATATATTTATTTATTTAAAGTAATTATTTATTACAAAACTTTAAGGTTTTTCGATTTATAACAATAAACAGTTCATGCCTTGTGCAGCAGCCCAGTTTTAATGTATTATTGTAAAATACACTGCCGCTCACTTGAATAGGTTCACAATTTTCTTTACATATAAACTAAATTTTTATGAAAACTGGCTTAGCTTATAATTATATTAGACTTTTAAATCGTAAAATCTTGCACAACATATGATTAAAAGCAAATAATTTTTAATAATAACTAATAAATGATTTGAAAAAGATATATTTATAATTACTGCCAGTTTATAGAGGCCATGTAAAAATTCTCGTCTGTCTGTTTATATTGAAAACAAAAGCAAATTTGAGTGGTTTGTTTTTGTTTTCAATTTAATAGGCAGACGAGAACTTTCACATGACTTCTATAAACTAGCAGTTAATATGTATTTGAAAATTTTTTTTTAGCTCACTTGAGTAGGTTCAACGTCATTAATTCAAAGGCTAAACAAGAACTTATTTTTATTTTTAAGGCTTTTTATAATGTTTTCGTAAAGAGTTAGTAATGAAAATATTTTCCTTCATTTGACATGACATCAGAAATACGATTTGTTTTCAATTAAAGACAGTGAAATGTCAGCCCAAATTTTTTTATTTTTTTTTCAATTAAGGCTTATTTTGTCTCATATTGTGTGCCGGACTCGTACACTTTGCGAGAAAGCAATCCCCGCGCATGTGGTATAATATTCAGATCAAGGGATTATGGTTGCTACTCCAAATTATTGACATTCGAATGCGCTCTTTCCAACCCCTAATGTGTGGGTTATCTTGTTGAAATACCCACGGAATGGGTCAATCGATAGAGAAAATTGTAGAAACACCCTTTCAAGTACAAAAAACTAGTACAGCTTTGCAAACGACTAATATAGGGTCCACCAAATTACTTTTTTTTTCAAAAACAGGGCGCAAAACATCGAGTGTAGCTTCGGCTGTGTGGCACGTAGCGCTGTCCTGTTGAAACCAAATGTTTCCAATATCCTCTTCTTCTATTTATGTGAACAAAAATTCGTTCAACATGGCGATAACGATCGCCATTGACTGTAACCGCCACTCCTTGCTCATTTTCGAAAAAAAATGGCCCAATTATGCATCTGGACCAAAATCCGCACCAAACAGTGGCTCGTTTTGGGTGCGTCGGCTTTTCGATGTATGCGTGCGGGTTTTCTGTGTCCCAAATGCGACAATTTTGCTTGTTTACATACCCGCCAAGATCAAAATAAGCTTCATCTGAAAAGATGATTTTTTTTTTTGGCAAAATCGGCATCTTCTGTAAGTCAATATTTCCCAGCGTTGTTCAAGCGTATACACAACCATATTCGTTCAGCGGAAGGATAAAACTAATTATCTGTTAAATCAGACATGAGCTAAGTGTTACCATTTAATTGAAAAAAAAACGTTCGATGGCGGACCCATTATAACGTTCATCTCTAGGTAGATCACGGAAAAATTAATCGTGACCATCCACCTGAAGCAGTGTTTTTTTAATGCATGTTTTTTATTTAGTGTACCTTGAAAAATGAACTAACAATATGTATGTATTCAAATCTTAAATCTAAAATTTAATTATTAGGCCCAACCAATGTCGGTCATAAGCTAAGTGATATTTATTAATAAGGAAAGGATTTTCATGCATTTAAAATCACGTTTTATGTACATAAACTATGCATTAAAAATATAAATAGGGAAAACTTATTTTATTTTAAATTTTCTTTAATTTTATTAATAGAAATTTAGTATCCGACAGCCTTCTCCCACGTTCCCCATCTAGTTACTGTAGGATGTATCCGTATTTCATATTCATTTGATATTTTTCATTAAAAGCTGAGATACGCAAAGGTGCTTTCAAAAGCACTTTATATCCATATGAAATTTATGCGGAAGCAGTAGAAAGCGCTGAAAAAAATTACACAACAATTTTTGGGTTTAAAACAGTGTCCCACAAAATAAATGTTTGTATTGGTGAAAAAAATTAGAGTAAAATAAACTTGCACTTGAAGAAAAGTTTTGTAATATAAAATACATGATGTGGTTATTAGTTGTTTGAATTTTTTTTTTTGTAGATAAGCAATTTAATAAAAACTTAAGTAAAAAGTAAAAATTTAATAACCATTCAACAAATTAGTGTATAAATTCAAAATTAAATTTATTCACAGCTCCGTGGACACTATTAAAATGCGTTTTTAAACTATTTTCCCTATTATTTTTTAATGTTTCATAACATAAAATGCATTGACTATTGCGAAAAGCATTTTCATCACGAAATTTTTCTTAGCTTCCATTATAATTTAATTTTTTTTTTTTTGCTCTACAAATTTATTAAATTTTAACTCTAATTTCGTTCCGTGTGCTCAAAAAAACTAAACAAAAAACCAGGAAAAAATTAATACATGCGTGCACAACTTAATTCGTCGCTTGCTCAGTGACGACTAAATGAAAGAGCATAAGCATGATGTGATTTTCATCCGCAAAATTGTGCTATGGCTTGCGGGTTACTGGTTTAAAAGGGCTATTACCCCGTACTATTTTTTTAATTTTCAATGGTATTGGTATTCTTGACTTAACCCAAGGTATATCGAATAATATCACAAAAAATACGATCGTAAATTTTTCTCGTTTTCGCCTTTTTTTGTTCTTACACAGTCGTAAAAACTGCAGCTTTTAAATAATTCCTTTACAACTAATAACAAAAAACAGAATTAGATTTATAACATGAAAAAACTAAAAAATGTATCAAAAATATACATTTATAGTAAAATATGCAAAAATATGTATTTATTTTATTGTAAAATATGCATTAAAAAATCGATGCCATTTTGCCACAAATTTGTTGATTAAGTATGTCTTCAATTTTAAAATTAGAACAATACTTCTTTTCTTAAAATGTTTTTTTATAAATTAAACCAATCTATGCGTTCGCTCAATGGTGCTATGCTGACTAATAAAACCAAACTGATGGTCCGGTATGCGCCCAATATCAGTTAAAATTTAAGACAATTTTGTCATGTGTAGCTTTTCAAAGAGCTTTGACATTGTTGACAGTAAGCTTATTAACCTATATGACTCAGCCTTGGTAAGATCTCTACCTGGCTTTGAATCATTTTAACCTTGGCAAGCTTCCAGCTGTGTGGATAATACTCAAGTCGTAAAATGTTATTAAAAATGAATAATAGGATTCTAATTGCAATGAAATCAGCATCTGGTTACTAATTCCATCAATACCGGGAGCTTTCTTCGAGTTGAGTTCGGCAATTAATTTTTGTGCATCATCACACATATTAATTTAAAGGGTCGAGGTGGTAGAGCAACTACACTCGGCAAATCAGCAACACCAGTACATGTGTTTGGGGTAAATACGGATTTTGAATGCTCAGCAAATATGTTACCTTTTTCAGTATCGCTTCTTGCCCATCCTCCGGTAGAGGTGTGGCTTAAGCTCAACGGGTGTTTTAAGCTTTTTAGCAGTGCACCACAAAGAGTAATTAGATACTGGTGTTACACCAAGACCTTCCAGATAATTTTTAAGAGATGCATTTTTTCAGATGCAAGCAACTCTCGTTTAGTGCACTCTTTAAGTCGTATTTTATGTTGAGGTGATCTGTGCTGTTGCCAATCAGTGTGCACACTTAATTTTTTTTTTTAATTCGGTAGAATCGACAAAAAATCGGTAGATTTGAATGAAATTCGGTAGACACTTTTTTTATTCAGAGAAAAATAAAAAGTAAAAATTCAAAGAAACATAAAAAATAACAAAATATATGTACTTATATATAAAGGGTAGGTGCAAGGAGAATCAAACTAAACAGGGTCCAGAAGCGCATTTAAAAACTTCACATGTGATTGGAAATTAAACTGCCATAAACAATAAAGCATTTCCAATAAAAAAAAAGTGTCAACACCAGTTATTTGCCCTTACCCTTTATATAGATATGCTATGCATATATAAAATAATATACATCATACATGAATTAAAACTTTTGTGCAAAAATTATTAAATCATTGAGAGGAATAAATATTTCATCTCCAAGGCATAATTCTTTGGCAAATATTAGGTTACTTATAGTTTCAGTTTTTAACTGATTTCTTTGTTCTGTTTTAATGATTTTTATGACAGAAAATGACCGCTCTGCGACCGCACAACTATGTAGCAAAATAGGCAATTTACACATACATACATATGTATGTATATCGACTTAAATTACTAAATAACAATATTCGTAGATTTCAGGCCTTGTTCGGTAGAATTGGTAGATTGTTAAATTCACAAACATATTCGGTAGAAGTGTGCACACTGTTGCCAATCCCTTCCAGCTCTTCTTTTTTCGTGTACGAGACGTTCAATATCCGTTGAATAAATTCTATTAAACCCTGTTTGCGAATGGAAAATAGTAGCATGTTCAGCAGCCTGTTTAATATTTTCATTAAGGTTGGCAATGTTACATTCAATATCACCGGGTGTTCTTAGCGTAACGTTTTCCGTGCAATGACTACTAAGATATTTTTTTAATCCCAGCCAATTAACACGATTTATCATTTTCACATATAGGTGAGGTAAAGCGCTTCTCAGTGGGCTACAGATTGTAACGATCGTAGGAGAGTGATCGAACGAGAGATCTAGGGAAGCTTCAATGTGAAATAATTCCCTAGAAATACTTTTCATGACGCCAAAATCTATAACGTCCGGAATTTTTCGTAAGTCAGTAGGCCAGTAAGTAGGCTCCCCGCTCGAAATTATATCCAAGCCCATTTTTGAAATTGTGTTGAACAACGCCCGAACTTTAGGCATAATAAGACGTGAACCCCAGAACGTATGCTTAGCATTGTAGTCGCCAGCTGCTACGAAACAAGGCCCAAGAGATTTGTAGAATTTCTCGTATTGATCCTCAGTGATTGAAAATCTAGGAGGGGAGTTAATTGAAAATATCACGAAATTTGTACAAAAATTTGAAATGCAGATCTTTGTTGGTTGTAGATGTTCTTCACAAATGTTGTCAAGAATAAAGTGCTTGAGTCTTGACTTTATTAGAATTGCTGATCCACCGCATGCTCTCCCTGTAGTGTGATTGTATCATATATAGCATGATACAATAATACAGGTAACTGCGAAGCGCCAGCTGATAGAATTTGTTTCGTGATGTGATCTGCCAAATGTGATTTACATTTTACCAAACCACGCGTGCCACCAGTGCCTATTAAAACTGTACTAATAAAAATAAAGCTTTGCAAAGACAGTTTTCATCACAAAACAGCAATAAAATCTCCTGTTGTTTTATTTGTTTTACATTTGTTGTAGATTCGCAGTTATCTGTATTATTGTATCATGATACATATATAGTGTAGCCATTTATTTTAAAGAGGCTTCTAGAAGTAAAATGAGTCTTACCGCTAGCCTTGCCAACCGTCCAGTTTTCGTCGGGACAGACCTGTTTTAGAGTGGAATGTCCCGTGTCCCTGTCATGCTCTGAACGGGGCGCCATTTGTCCCGTTTTGAGAAAAAGAACTAACCTTTTCTTCGTTATATTATTGAAAAGTATTGTAATTGAACTAACTTTGTCTTCAATTGTCACAAAAAAACTCGATATCTATAGCAACTATTTTCATACTACTAACTTATTAACACCGAAATTATTTTAATTGATTGGCAACACTTGATTATTTTGATTCTTCTTTGACTTTCTTATTTCATTTGTCAACTTTCAAATCAATTACAGTTTTACTTGCAGAGGTATGTATGTATGTATATATTATTTTAGTAGCTATGTAAATGAATCGGCAGTAAAGGTAGAATTAGTAAAATCGTATCATTCTACTTTACAGCTTGCCGTATCGTTCAACATTGTGCACAAGTTATAGAAAATGTAACAGTTTACACAGCACATTTTTTTTTGTCTGGCATTAAATACGGCGTTTTTGACATTCGCTACATAAAAATCTGTTTTCTGCAGATTCCTACGTCAGCAGTGCTACCACCACATATTTTATAACTAGTAACATACATTGTATATTGTACGGTTTTTGTCAGCTGACACGCAACATCACGATACGATTTTACTAATTCTACCTTAACACACGAAAAGGAAAATAAAAGAACTAAAAGAAATACGCCAGACGATGAAATTAGTGCTTATTGTAGTTAGCATTTGTAAGCTAATTTTTTCAGTAAAGTTTTAAGGAGTTTCAATGATAAAGAAACGAGCAAATTCAAAAAAGCGAGAATTTTTTTAAAGTTTTCTCTCCAAACATTTTGAAGGGGAATAATGCAAAAGTTTAAAAATTAAATTAATAAATGTTGTAAAACAATGACACTAGAATTTTGCATTTCTCTCTTGTTTTAGGCATTTTTATTCAAGCCCTAAGCACATCACCATAAAAAACATGAACTACTTCTGCCTTTAGAAAAAATATTAAAACACTAAAAATTGCACTCCTCCTTTAAGTTTATAAAGCAGCTAAATGGAAGAAGACATGTTTCCCTCTTATATCAAGACCGATAAGAAAAGCTGTAAAATTTACAATTTCCTTTGACTCTATGCATTGGAAATGACTGTATGGATGGGAAAGTTAGTAAGTAATTCATTGGCATCTGCACCTGGGCAGGTTTAGCGCCAAAATTTCAGCATAAAGTTATTACACATGCTTGTATATTGAATTTTATATATTATTTAAGTATAAAATATATTTATATTAACACACAATCTTATTGGTAATGAAAACATGAAATTTTTATTCAATTTCTATGGCCGAACTCTGGCGTTAGTGCAGAAAAATATGTAAACATAAACAGCTGATTTAGATTTTACTATCTCCCATATTTGCCGGCTATGTAGAATAGGATAATTATTCCCCGGGAACAAATGATAGGGAAGAGAACAAACTCCCCGGGAATATTCTTAATCGGGCTGATTAGCTATTTTTATACTTACTGTTCTGTTTGTTTAAGGTTTTATGAGTCTAGATTTTACAAAATTTTAATTAATGTGTTATTGTTGATTTTGATAACTAAGAATTATAAACGAATTTGTTTGAATTACAAAATTTTTGTATTATTTGTTAGAAATGTCCCGAATGGCGAATCTACTTACTGCCCTTTTCACAATGTACAATTAAAAGCTAACAGGGACCTTAACGGCAACTGTTGTATGAAGAACTGTCAGTTAAGTTTCATGTCGTTGATAGTTTGCACAAGATTTTCAATAGTGGCTTCAAGGCGACTGAAATTAAAGCTTGTGTTAGCATTTGTTGAATTACTTGGTGGGGACACTTCCTGCGCGGGAATACAATTTGTCTTGGCAGCATCGGCATACGATACACGGGAAGTAACTGGTTGCCTCATTTGCGCAAAAGTGGCGGAGAAAGCGTTTGTTGTTTGAACTACAGCTAATTTAGGCTGAGTTTACATCTGGCTTTTTTGTGTGTCATTTGCCCAAAAAAGCGTAACCAACTAGTTACTAATGAAAAGTGTTTGATTAAGACATATATTTATTGATTTAAACAGTTTCCAATCATGTTGGATTCTATAAAATTGTCTATTAGTTATGTATAAAACTGTTTAACTTAATAAATACGCGTCTGAATCAAACTGTTTTGCATTAGTAATTAGTGGTTACGCTCTTTTTACGCTTGTGTGGCACATGTCACACAGATGGAAACCAGGCCTTAGGTTTTTCACCCATAGCCTGCTTAACGAAAGAATATACAGGGCATCCTCTATAGTTAGCGGTGTGATTACCTCCACAATTACTAAATTTTTTTCTGCTTGATCTTTTGGTTTAGTATATTTAGCAGTACCGTGCAATTCACCGCAGATAACACACACTGTAGGTAAATTGCAGTAAGCTTTTGTATGACCATATTCTTGCCAATTATGGCACTGAACTGGACCTGAACGCTTATTCGACTGTGATTTTTCTGTATAAGAGGTATTTTAGGCTGTAAATTGGATGAGTCTCGTTTTTTCAGCTGTATATCATTCGGCTCCAGTTCAACACGAAATAGGGGCTGGGGTACCATTTTTCTGTTTATTATGTTAGATACATTTTTTACCTTAAATCCCTGGAGGACGAGTTCATCTTTTATTTCTTCGGGAACAACGTATGAATCTATGCCCTTCAATACGATCTGCAGGCCTTTAGCACTCTTAACCCGCCATTGGTGTCCTATTGGTCTGTGAGACCGGGTGTGTTAAAAAATTCGAATAACATTATTCCCTGTTATTATTTTTGGTTGCAATTTCGAGTAGCTGCCTCATTGCACATCCCCTACTATTAGTTAATGACGAAACTGCTTCGTGAGCATACTTTGTGTACTTTTTTTTTACTAACCCGGTACATGAGACCGTGTGTCACCGTGTATGTGAATAAAATAACCAAGTATACATTTTTCATTATTTTTTTTTAATATTTTTTATTTATTTTGTAAAAGTACCTAATGTCGAAAGACTAAAAAACATTCAGGTCTATTCGAGAATACGCGCTTCACTTCTTCATCGTCGAACGTTCACTTTCGACAGTCGACAGATTCTAAAATACGTGCGAAGAAATATCGTTTTCAGTAATCGATATTATGTTATCTCTTATAAAAACATCAACAACATTGAAAACAGCTGACTTGTATGCAGAAAAAGTTGAAAACAAAAAGGGAGTTAAGAAGTAATTTAAAGAAATAATTAATAAAAAACTTAACAGTACAAGTGCTAAGTAAGATAAAAAAAAAACAATAAACAGTAAAAGTAAAATTAGTTACTTCTTTTATTTGTTTTAAAAACGTGTTTACATCTTTGAAGAATTTAAGAAAACTGAATTGTCTTGTAGAGCCTGGCCGAACGCCATTAAAACTTAATTAAGAGTGGTAGACACCATACAAACACTTCGTATCTCTTTTTTCTTTATTTATTTAAACTAAACGCGTTAAAATTGGCGTCGAACGAATGTGACATTGATCATGGTGACGAAGTATTTTTTGAATACCTCCAAAGTGAAAGAAAACATGTTTTCTATCACTCATCTCCAACGTAGTATTTTAGAATAGCAAAAAGTGAAAGATGCGCGTATTTATGGTGAAAGTGACTTCCCGAATAGACCTGATTATCTTCCTTTATAAATATGTGATTTTTTATTTTTTTCTTAATTTTGAAAAATGTATTACTAAAATCGCTGTTGTTCTTAATGCTCCAATAAAACAATTTTTTTAATGTTAATATTGAAATAAAAGAGCTTAAATTGATTAAATATCTTTGCTTTATTCTCAAAGAGCATAAATAAAAAATAAAAAAACAAAATATTAATAACAAATTTGGAAAAATCTTCAGTGTAAAATTCCGGTACATGAGACCGGCATCACCATTGATCAAAGTCAAATTTGCGTCACCATTGGTGGGTTAATGAAGCACTACTATTTGACATTGGAGAAAGCGAAGTTGATCGCTGACGAAAAGATTGCTTTGCCTTTACAAAAAAGACTCATCAGGTTTTTTATTTTTATTATTTTCATTAAGAGCTTCAGAACTCACAGTAAAATAGACATTTCTGCCGTTATAACTCACTTCACAATTATTTGTTTTTGAGGTAATCATTAGAGTATTCCTCAAGGAAACTTTGTTTGTGATTTTGGTTTGAGGTTTTTTTTTTGTTTTTGTTGTTTATGATTGTTTGTTTTTGAGGTACTCAATTTCACTTTTTTATGTTTTTTTTTTGTTATTTCTACTATGGGCCTGTGCCAAACGGTAACAAAGTACTATGGTAAAAAATATTTTCCTGTGGGGAAAAAATTTAATTTTTCTGCTGTGCCAAATGATATCCTTTTTGACAATGTAAAATTTTGACAAATTCGCTTTAGCATAGAAAGAAGCTGACTAAAAAATTGCTGCGGCGGCGAAAAAATTTTTAAAAGAAAATTTTTATATAAAATGATATTCTTGTAGAAAAAAATTATTTATTGTATATATGATACAATATTTTTCGCAAATTAAAATATATAATGATTTTTTCACAGTCTAATTACATATAGAAAACGTAAATATCTCGGCTCGAAGCGCCGGCGTGTCAAAAATTTATCTGTTGTCTTAAAAATTCTACTAGCCCCCAGGGTTAGTGAAATTTTATTCACCTCAGAAGTGGTAAAAATTTACTTACACTAGTAAGCACAGGCCCTATGTAAAAATATTAGCAAAGCAAATAAAGCTTATTTATCAGTCAGTACCTATTACGAATAATATCTGAGGCAAAAAGGAAAAAGTGCTTAAGTCGAGATAAGCAGATCTTGAGTTAATGGTACCTGCGTAATCTGCATATGCGAAAGTACTCCTGGTCAAAATGTCAATTAATTTGTGTGACTTTTCGGGAAATTATAGCACTATGACTTGCGACTTATCTTTTTTAGACTTCTAATCTCATTTGGAATAATAGCTTAATTGAGGAGGTCCATAACAAAATGCAACAATTCCACTTGAGCAATTTTTTGAATAAACGAATAACTGTAATTAGACTGAAGAGATTATATATTAGAATTGTTTCATTTTGGTCTGAATATTTAGTTTATGTATTGGGTCACAACAAAACTATAGACCTTTAGTATGTTTTATGAAAATGGTTACATAGATTTTAAGCTGTAGAATTGTATTAAGTAAAAAAAATCAGAAAACTCAAAAAGTGGAATTGTTGCGTTTTGTTATGGACCTCCACAATTAAGGTTATACTTGGGAATATTTCAACTTAAATGTATCCAACATTTAATTGTGTCAAACGGTACCAAAGTACTAGTGTAAGTAAATTTTAGACACTTCTGAGGTAAATAAAATTTCACTAGCCCTGGGGCTAGTAGAAATTTTGGCACAACAGGTAAATTTTTGACAAACTGCAATAAAAAGCATGCCCAGCTAAAAAAATATGTATGGAGCATATATGATATCCCATATATGGTTCGGATCAGAAAAATGAGGGTATATGATCATATATGATTATATATATTCATACATTTTCATACATGTATGTGTAAATTTTCCCTCTACAGAATGAAAATTTCATATTCATACTCTCTTGATTCACAAAAGCGCACTGCTGTGCAATAAATTAAATTACTAAAATTACTTTTTTTTAGATTTTGAACAGGAAGGTTGTATTTAATGAAACATTTGTTTGGTTAAAATAATTCAAAACGAACTAAAAGTCATTTCAGTCATCATTTTAAGTCAAAAGGTGAATAAATTATTTCAAAAACACAAAACTCATATTCGTACATAAAATTTAATTTAAGAAATCAGAATAAGAACTAATGCAATTAATTATAAAAGAAAAAATAATCCGTCGTAACAATAGTTTTCAATATAATTTTTTGCAGTAATATGAACTTTGTTTCTTATCTAGAGAATTCTGTTATTTTCTATAAAATTAATGGATTATCCTTTTGGTTATTTAATATATTAAATGGGGCAACACAAGAATGGTTTTTTTTGTAACAAAAGTTTTCCTTTTTTAAACGTTGAGGGTACGAATATAAACTTTACATACCGCATCTATTTTCTAATGGATTTTCAATTCACCAGTGATAAAATCCAAGCTTTTTTGATTGCAAAAACGATTTTATGTGAGATATCATGTATGCATACATTCTTATATGGCTCCATATATTAAATCTTATTTCTATATGTGGATCCACATATGAAGAGCTTCATAATTAAATTTCCATATATGAGCTCATGTATTATAATACATTTCATATATTAGTCCATATATTAGTTCATATATAATAGTCTTGCAATGTGTAATCCCATAAATTTCCATACATGAATTCATACATATTCATATATAGTTATATACATTCATATATTAAAAATATATGGATCATATATAATTTTTTTAACTGGGTGGTATCATAAAATTTAAATCCACCGCCGTCGCTTCGAGCCGTCGCACAATGCAAAGATTTTTACATACGTCTTTTAAGTTTAATTAGACTGCGAAAAAATCATTGTTTATTTTAGTTTGCGAAAAATTTTGCATAATATATATTATATAATTTTTTGCTACAAGAATGTCCTCTTAAAAATTTGTTGGTAGTCGGCGGCTTGTAGTAAGGCGAAGCAAAACCGCCGCCGCAGCAATTGTTTCATCAGCTTCTTTCTATGCTTAAGCGAATTTGTCAAAATTTTACATTGTCAAAAAAGATATCATTTGGCACAGCAGAAAAATGAAAAATTTTCCCCACAGGCAAATATTTTTTTACCATAGTACTTTTCTACCGTTTGGAACACGCCCATAGTGTGTAGAACAATGTTTACTTAAAAAAAACGGTTAACAGAGAATTTGCCACCTTAACTGTAAAAGAAACAAATTTCTGAAAATCGACGTGAAAGTTTAAAAGTGCTCTCCTGCAAAACAGTAAAATATGGCTTAAGCACTTTTTCCTTATTGCCACAGATATGTACTACGAATATTTTTTTGTATAATTTGTTTGTTTGTTTAGTAAGTATGTAAGAAACACTCCGCTAATCGTCTGTTAACTATGAAGGTACAACGAGAACTTAACTCACACGCAAATATATGGAAATTATTATTTTTTATTTTTATGTATGTTCACTTACTTATTACTATTATTTATTCACTCAATTGCTTATAACTTTATAATTTTTCGGTCGATTTTCTTCTGGTTGGTCTTAGTTCTTACGTAAAAGTATCATATATACGTACATGAACAGAAACCAGACGCTTATTTTTAACGATTAGTACTTTTGTATCTCCATAGAATCGCTGTAAAATATAATTTTTTGAAAAGTGTCCTATTTTCATCGATATATCTTCAACCGCTTTATCAATCAAATCGATTATACATGTTTATTCGTCATCTCAATGCCTTGCATTTGAATACCAAGAATGACCCAATCGGACATTTCTAGCTCGAGATACAATTTGTCCAGTGAGAAAAGGTCGAACAAATTAAAAAATTACAATATCTCAAAAACCGTTCCATAACAAAAAATTTAACCTTTATTTTCTAATTCAGCGGAAGAAAATACATGAGGAAAATCACCTCTCATCAAATGCACATGAAAAAAATATAATTTTGTAAACTAGTGAAATTAGAGGCAATTTTTTTTTTAGTTTTTATTTGAAATAAGATAATAGATAATAACAGTGTTTGGTCCCAGTAATTTTCATTGCAAGTAAGGCTTCTTTTAAAATAAATAAACTTAATAGTAAAACAAAAAATAAAATAAAGACTTAAAACTAAATCTTAAACTAAAAGCTTAAACTACGATTTAAAAAGTTAAGAAAAAGAGCAGACAAAAATAAACAATAATATTTACAAATAAAATTACCCTCTGTGAATACCGGGAGAACTATTTAAATAAAAGTTTTGGCCAGCAAAACAATTGATTTTGTTTTGCAAAGCAACAATAGAAAATGGGAATATTCATCAAAGTGAAAATCGTTCAAGGCCATATGGGAGCTTAAGATTACATATTTCGGTGAGTTTTTTGAAAAACATTATTGTTAACCAGAAGAATAATTCAACATACATAGGTAGAGTGATATAACTTCATGCTAACCTAAAGAGAAAAGAAAAAACCAGAAAAATGAATTTTAGTTAATTCTAATTATTATTGTTCGAACTTCATTTGTTTTTATATTTATGATTTGATCAGGATAAAGTTCGTATCGCTTTGTAAGCCAAATTACCACCACACACAGTGGACCAAATACAAAAGAACGCTGATAATGAAGGTTTAGTGGCCTGCGAAAACAGCTAGTTGTTCCGTTCAACTATGTGTTTGTCAGAATATTTACAACTAACTTTGGTGTTATTTGTCCATTAATAATTATCACATCTACTTTGGCTTACAAACCGATACGAACTTTATCCTAAATATTTTGAAATAGGGTATAGATCTGGACCTTGAAATGTACTATCCACAAATTTACCGCAATTCAAAAGACACAATGTTCTTGCCAAAAGTGCCTCATGTTTGAGGTCAATACATTAATAAAAATTTAAAACTATCATATGACTATTTGTTCACTTAAATTTATATAAAATGAAATCTATAACAAAAAATTTCATAATGAAAAAAAGGAAAAAGTTATTTACAATGAAAGTCACAATCTAAAACGATTTTAACTATGTCAAAATATTATCTTGACAAACTGTATACAATTTATTACTTTAAAAATATATACCGGCGACTACTGGATTAATTTTGCATAAATCTTTTGAACAGTAAACCAATCAATACGACTAATTTAGTTTATCTTGCTTGTGATAACAAGAGGTTGATTAAGGATACCTGCTGCATTTGTTCAGCTTAAATAGGAAAATACTTTGGGTTTCTTTCTCTACCGGTTTACTGAATAGAGTGAACTGGTCATGACCTTGATAAAAATGAAAAAGAAAACAAAAATCTGTTTTGAATACAAAAGATTCTTTTTTTTTGCCTACAACCAGACGCTAATTACTTCAAAAGAAAACCATACCTAAAATAGTGAAGATATTACTGAATTATAAATTACAGGTATACACAGCTATTTCTTAAAAATAAAGTGTTTTGAAATGAAGGATAAATATTTAATTTCACCAAAAAGAAGAAAGTATATAAAAGGTTTGAATAAAATTTGAAAACACAGTACAATTTCAATTTAGTCTCGTATCACAAGTGCTAAGATGAAGATCGCTCGGAAATTTCTCATTATATTATTTGTTTTATCGCTGGCATATTATACTAGTGCCGCTGCCATCAATTCCACTGAAAATGGCGATGAAAGTTTAAAAGGACAACAACAACAGCTCGACACCCTTAAAACAGCAACCAGGTATGCAGATGATCTAGCAGGAAAGCAGATAACTGTGGAACAACCAGAGGAAAGTAGCTTACAAAATGCACCTTCACATGCCAAGAGATTTGTGCGCTCCGTAGACCTAACAAAAGGGTTAAAATTTGCTCCACTACACGATATCAATCATTATAATGCTTCACCTGAAAATGATGAAGAAAATACTCCAGATGATTCAGCTCCCGAAGATTCAGCTCCCTCAGATATAAAGCCAGATTGCCTTCAAGCAAAACGCTACAACAACAATTAAATATTATAAAACGAACAATTAAATATAAAATTAGTAAAAAAAATCAGGAGTAGACACGAGATCAAAACTACATCAAATGTTAAGTGTTCAATTATGATCTAAATATTTTTAAAATAAATATTTATTAATATTTAATACTAATTGCCATCTAAATTGCAAATATATGTATACATATACAAAATTAATTAATACATCTCTTAATCAATTTCAAGCTACATAACATAGTGTCCACATCTGATGATTTTATATCATAACTTGTAATATGACGCCGGCAGAGCAATTGTCATTTTTTCATTAATATCAACACAAAGGGGTAGACGTTGATGATTTTATATCATGATGCATCACTTTTTGTTTGCCATCGTAAAGGTAAGTTTTAATATATTTTTGTTTGAATTTTACTACTGAAATGTTTTGAATTTTTGGCTTCTTTTATTTTTATATTTAGAACATAATGAATACAAAGAAGAAACAACTGAGTCTTTTTGTTGCTTTAAAGCAAGTAAGTGACTTAATGGAGATTTCCGATGAAGAGTTAGGAAGGAGTAGAAATATGTGGGTCAATCCGTCTTTGGCAAAACGAGAAATCCATTGCTTGGAAGCACACATTTTGAAGGATATTTTGTGGGAGGAAAAGGAATACCTAAACTTCTGTCGTTTCAATATTAATGACTTTGAGAAAGTACTTAAACTGGTAAGTTTATATAATGTGTTCCATATGAAAGAGTTTTTAAAAATGTATGTTTTAAATTTACAAATTTTAATGCTAAACTTTTTACATCCGATATGTAGGTTAACTCCCAAATTGAAAAACAAGACACAGTGATGAGGTTTGCCATAAGCTCACGAATTCGTTTGGCAATTACTTTGTGTTATTTGGGCACTGGAGACTCGTTCAGGTCATTGAAATTTCACACTCGTGTTTAGAGAAAAACAGTAAGCCAATTCATACCAGAAGTGCTTAAAGCACTTGTTGAATCATTACAAAATGACTATTTACAGGTAAGACTTATAAACAAATGATTTTTTGGTAATTTAAATTTTGTCTTTCAAAATCATCTTTAAAAACTCCACGCTCTACAATTCTTTGAAGGAGGGGAGGCTTAAAATACCAAGCGATAGGCTTCTAAAAGGGCAATTATTAAAAACACCTTATTTTTTTATAGTAGATGACATTTTCGGGTTAGCTCGCCACGAAATGAAGGCTCACAACCGCAGTTCTGCTCTCTCAACTGCACAAGATATCTTTAATTATAGATTAAGCCGAGCGAGAATGCCAGTTGAGATGCCAATTGAGATACAAATTGAAACGTGTGATTTGTTGGTGCACACATGTTGTATTCTACATAACTACCTATGCAAAGGCTTGGCCGAAACTCCACAATTGGAAGGAATAACATCAAATCTGCCACAATGACGTCAATCTCCACCCAAGCCCATGATACAATTAGATTTGCCAATGAAGTGAGGGAAAATGTAACTAAGTACCTTGTAACAGATGCAGATGTATCATTCCAATGGCGTAAAATTAAAAAACAGCTCGCTCATCCTGTCAGTGTGACAATTGATTGAATCAAATCAAGAAAATGAAAAATCGGCCCTTTTCAGGGCCACCAGAATATTACTAAAGAGATTTCTTTCTGTTCAAAGTAATGCTTTTTCTGCATACGTTCAGACCGAAATTCTGAGAATTTGTGGCCACACTAAACTTTAAAGTAAAAATTATAGCTACTTAGTTTAAAAGGTAGCTTTAGTTTAAAAGGTAGCTTATTTGAAATACGCCCACCGCGATAAGGCAGATTTTTCATTCAGGACAACCAAAACAAGTAAAAGTGCTATATTCAACCGTGCCGAGTCTTATATACCCTTCCCTAACGTAGTTATATGGATTATATACATATCGTCACCTTAAACACCAAACAACCTATCAGCAAAAATGTTAAAATTGAGTTTTTTATTTAATATTATTCCCGCATATATATGCAATATTTTGAACGCCTAATATTACAAATAACAAAGTTATTACCAAATTACCAAATACCCTACCAGCAAGTGTACAATTTTCTGAAGCCAAATAACCTATCAGCACTCATGCTAAAGAAGAAATCAGAGTATCTATTTATTTGAATTTTTTCTTTTTGAGAAACAGTTACTTTTGATTTGTTGTTCTTTGTTTTTTATTACATTTTAGTTATTGTTAGAAGTGAAAAGAAAATAAAAAAGTGTTAAAACTCAATAAAATGTATTCCATAAATGAAAATAATTTTTATTTAGTTATTAACATTACAATAAATAAAAAATAGATTTTTTGTAGAAACACCTATAAATTTATTTAAAAATTAAAAATTTTAGGAAAAATAAAAAATGTATACTTTAGAAGGCCGTGACGTACTAAAAAAGAGGAAAATAAATCATCAAAAATCATGATAAAATTTTAATTTTGTTTAAATAATATTCATGTGTTCAAAGGAATGCTTAATTATTCATACTAATTAGTATTGCTGATAGGTTGTTTGGTTTCAGATTTTTACAATTCCAAATAACCTAAGCGCCATATCATAGGCTGTGTTTAGAAAAACAAAGCTTTCGCAACCGATATATACTTCTGGTTTAATTTTAATCGGAATATATAATTTTCGGTTCAATATAGCAAATAGTTCCAATTTTATAACGTTTTTTCTCTCTCCTGTAAACTTTTGAAAACTGCTGATAGGTTGTTTGGTCTTTAAGGTGACGATATATAATAGTGATGCACGAATATTCGTATTCGAATTGCCGAATATTTGGGCATTTTAATGTGAATAAGGAGCATTCGTATTAGTTTGTACGAATCCATTAAATATTTTATAGAAATTTGTTATATGTATCATTTTCAAATATTATTTACGGTTTTTCATACGATTTTGAAGTAAAACCGCAGTGCGGAACAGAATAAAATTAAAAGCTATTTTATTTTCATTGCGGACTTTCTTATTCCATCAATTTTCGACACTCTTTCTCTTTCTAATGTTGCCATAGTTTTGGAATAGTTGGCGCTGTTCACAACATTAGTGTAAACAAAAAATATGATTTTGAAGTTCAAAAATTTTTTTCATAAAATATAAAAGTTTAAAAATGTATCAAATATACAATGGCTGCAATTTTCAATCGGTTTACTAAATTATGGATTTGGCTCTTTTGTTAGATGCAAAATTAAGTTTTGTTCAACATATAACGATGGCTATCAATAAGTCCCGTAGTATGTTGGCTTTTATTAAAAGGTGGTCAAAGGAATTTAATGATCCCGTAACAACTAACCCCCTTATGCAAAAAAATATTTTACTTTAGCTTTAAAGTTCATAGTAGTTGATAAGCACTTTAAGGCTAACATAGCTTTATTAAAAAATCATATGCAAAAGACAACTTTAAATATTTTGTGATTTAATAATAAATACTGGTAACACCACCATGTTCAACAACCACTTCACAGCTTATGATGTACAAAATTGAATACAATTTCATTCGGGTATTTAAATATTTTTTTTATTTTATTAAATAAATTTTTATTATCTTGAAGTAAAGCAACCTAATTTAAAAAATATGAGCTTCTGACTTAATAGGAAAACAGATAAACACAACCATGAAGTAAAAGTAAAAAAATGTGAAAAATTATCACAATTTGTTTTATTCGAATGAAACGAGTATTTGAATATCCAGCTTTTTTCGATTTGTTTTGATTGTATGTACATCACTAAAACATTTTTGTATAATTGTATTTATTTTAATATTTTTTTTATGGATTTTGCTATGTATTTCGAAGCAGTTGGATAATTTGGTGATGTTTCCCATTACATGACAGAAATAATAAATTTAAGATAAGAGCAGGCACTTCTAGCTTCATTTTCAGATGTAACATGAATCAATATGTGCTATATTAACAAAACTATTTAAGGTACAAAATACACATTTTGGAAATATCAACTTAAAGTAGTCTTAACAAACGTGGGTGCCTACTTTAGAATTTTTATACAATAATTTTTTTAGAATACAACTTTACTTAACATTGCTTGGCAAAGCTTTATTAAGTTTTTTTGCATAAGACCCTAAGAGATTATACATATCGCTCGTTAGGCCAATGCATAATATGGGAGCCGCATTATAATATAAAGGGTCCGCCATCTAACGTTTTTTTCAACTAGTGATTATTTCGTAAATGGTAACACTTAGCTCATGTCTGCTTTGACAGATAATTAGTTTTATGCTTCCGCTGAACGAGCCAACTGACCATCCAATGCGTTTTTGGTTCGCTAAGTGGGCCTGCGATCGACTTACAGAAGATGCCGATTTTGCCACAAAAAAAACATCTTTTCATCGAGTCTGTTCGAAAGCAATTCCTTATTTTCTGCTTAAGAAATGTTTATAAATGCCAGTTGACACTTCCATCATACAAAATAAGATTAGCCGAGCTTAACCTACCCACTCTAAAAAGCCGGAGAGTTATGCTTTGTGTTTCTTTTATGCTAAATGGTAACGTCCAATCAGAGTTTTTGCTGAGTAATGTAATTTTTAATATTCCTAAACGCTCATTACGATCGTTCAACCCACTATATATTAGAGCTTGTCGTGCTGACTTCGCTATGGCGGATCCGCTTAAAAGATTATGCCGTTGCTACAATGAATTGTATAATTTTATAGACTATTCCATGGACCCTGAAGTCATTAAAAGGAATATTATTTTATTTTTAAACCAATTAAATTAATAAATTATTTTTCATTATGCATTATTTTTAAATAAGTAATCTTAATAAATAAATTATTTTCCATTATGCATGTATTATACTACACAGAAAAAACTAAATTTTATTTTCAGTAACAAAATTCATTGAATCAGTAAATTTTTTGTGTGAATGCGGACCTACAAAGAAATTTGTAGATTCTGATAACAATTTTGTAAAAATTTAACTGAAAAAAAAATTATTTTTTGTTAACTTATTATGGCATTAGAGAAAAAAGCTAACTGAAACTCAAAATATTTTTAGTCAAATGTATTAATAGGAACAGAAAAACATTTTTGCAGATTTTTTTGTATTATTCAGCAAATTTTTTTTTTATAATTTACAAACACATTCACTAAAATTTTTCGTAGTATCAGAAAATAAATTACCTGAATCAATAACAATTCTTAATTTTTTTTTTTTAAATTAGTAAAAGTTTTATTTGAAAAAAAAACTGAATCAAATGAAAGGTTCAACTATTTTTTTTTACTTTCAAAAATTGGCTTGTTTTTATGGTTAAGCATTTCGTTCCCGCTCGTCAGTAGACTTCAACCCAAAAATTTTTTTAATGTAGCTAACAAACTCCGTATGTTTATAGTAAGACTCTTAATACTATATTGAGAATCACAATATACAAACATAATAAGTTTGAAAACCGCAAACAAAAATCTTTAAAAAAATATAAAATGTATTTTATATCTATAAAATAATTTGTAGAAAAAATTAAAAAAAATCAGACAAATTTGTTTACAGTATATAAAAATAAATTTAACTGAAAAAATTAAAAAATATCAGGCAAATTTTTTTTAACAGTATATAGAAATAAATTTAACTGAAAATAACAAATTTAAATTTAAAAAAAAATAAATCTAACAAAATTTTTTAAAAATTTTACTTTATATAGATAATTCTCATTCTATTCAGTTTTTTTACATAAAATAAAATTGGAACAAATAATTTACTGGAACTGTAAAAAATATTTACTGAAACTAAATTATATTTCCGCTGATCACGAATCTGCTGTTTATTTTAAAATCTTGGTATGTGTAGAAACTTGTTTTATTTTTTTCAAATTCAGCAACCATTTTGCGAAAATGTTTTTCTTCATAAGTTTGAATGTTCGTTTCATTATGATCATTAATGTTTTTAATCACTTTTACTCAATAACTTTCTTTTTAGAACTTGTATTTCTTATATTTGTTTATATTATTTTCAGTTGCCATTCTGTCATAATCGTATTTTCGATAACTTTTTGGCAACTGGAGAAAGTTGCCATATATAATATAAATTTTAAGTTCAGTTGCGTTGCTAGTTAACTCGGCAACTGAATTTCGGTTGCCATCCATAATCGAGCCATTAGTTTCAACAATATTACCACGTTTTATTGGAACAATGTGAAATTTATTCTACCCAATGACTGAAATTAATTTTTTAATAAGGGCATTTGAATTTTTTTTCTCTCAAATAGATTGGTGGCGGCTTGGATGTTTTATTCGAGGATACATCGGGTTTGTCGTTGTCATCTTGCAAACTTGTAAAGCGGTTTTGACGATCAGTTGAGGATGCGCTGTTATCCCTAGACATCTTTGGAGCAGATGAAATTTTAGAAGAATTGGGACTTCGCCCAAGCTTTGCCACAGTTATATATCTGTCCATTCCAACTTGGACCTTGGGTTTTGAGCTGTTGTTATCTGTAGTGATAACTTTGTTAAGTGATGAACACGAACCTGAAGGGGAAGATATTACTGACTTATATGAAGAAGTACTAGGCAACTGTAATGTTAATGCATCATTACTATTTGGCATTGGACAAAGCGAAGTTGATCGCTGACGAAAAATTTGCTTTGCCTTTACAAAAAAGACTCATCAGGTTTTTTATTTTTATTATTTTCATTAAGAGCTTCAGAACTCACAGTAAAATAGACATTTCTGCCGTTATAACTCAGTTCACAATTATTTGTTTTTGAGGTAATCATTAGAGTATTCCTCAAGGAAACTTTGTTTGTGATTTTGGTTTGAGGTTTTTTTTTGTTTTTGTTGTTTATGATTGTTTGATTGTTTTTGAGGTACTCAATTTCACTTTTTTATGTTTTTTTTTTGTTTTTGTTATTTCTACTATGGGCCTGTGCCAAACGGTAACAAAGTACTATGGTAAAAAAATATTTTCCTGTGGGGAAAAAATTTAATTTTTCTGCTGTGCCAAATGATATCCTTTTTGACAATGTAAAATTTTGACAAATTCGCTTTAGCATAGAAAGAAGCTGACTAAAAAATTGCTGCGGCGGCGAAAAAATTTTTAAAAGAACATTTTTATATAAAATGATATTCTTGTATAAAAAAATTATTTATTGTATATATGATACAATATTTTTCGCAAATTAAAATATATAATGATTTTTTCACAGTCTAATTACATATAGAAAACGTAAATATCTCGGCTCGAAGCGCCGGCGGTGGTTTTAAATTTTATGATACCATGCTTCTTATTTGCTGCTTGTCAAAAATTTATCTGTTGTGTTAAAAATTCTACTAGCCCCAGGGTTAGTGAAATTTTATTCACCTCAGAAGTGTCAAAAATTTACTTACACTAGTAAGCACAGGCCCTATGTAAAAATATTGGCAAAGCAAATAAAGCTTATTTATCAGTCAGTACCTATTACGAATAATATCTGAGGCAAAAAGGAAAAAGTGCTTAAGTCGAGATATGCAGATCTTGAGTTAATGGTACCTCCGTAATCTGCATATGCGAAAGTACTCCTGGTCAAAATGTCAATTAATTTGTGTGACTTTTCGGGAAGTTATAGCACTATGACTTGCGACTTATCTTTTTTAGACTTCTAATCTCATTTGGAATAATAGCTTAATTGAGGAGGTCCATAACAAAATGCAACAATTCCACTTGAGCAATTTTTTGAATAAACGAATAACTGTAATTAGACTGAAGAGATTATATATTAGAATTGTTTCATTTTGGTCTGAATATTTAGTTTATGTATTGGGTCACAACAAAACTATAGACCTTTAGTATGTTTTATGAAAATGATTACATAGATTTTAAGCTGTAGAATTGTATTAAGTAAAAAAAATCAGAAAACTCAAAAAGTGGAATTGTTGCGTTTTGCTATGGACCTCCACAATTAAGGTTATACTTGGGAATATTTCAACTTAAATGTATTACATATAGGGCTTGTGCCAAACGGTACCAAAGTACTAGTGTAAGTAAATTTTTGACACTTCTGAGGTAAATAAAATTTCACTAGCCCTGGGGGCTAGTAGAAATTTTGGCACAACAGGTAAATTTTTGACAAACTGCAATAAAAAGCATGCCCAGCTAAAAAAATATGTATGGAGCATATATGATATCCCATATATGGTTCGGATCAGAAAAATGAGGGTATATGACCATATCTGATTATATATATTCATACATTTTCATACATGTATGTGTAAATCTTCCCTCTACAGAATGAAAATTTCATATTCATACTCTCTTGATTCACAAAAGCGCACTGCTGTGCAATAAATTAAATTACTAAAATTACTTTTTTTCGATTTTGAACAGGAAGGTTGTATTTAATGAAACATTTGTTTGGATAAATAATGAAAAACGAACTAAAAAACATTTCATTCATCATTTTAAGTCAAAAGGTGGATCAGTTATTTAAAAAACACAAAACTCGTATTCGTACATAAAATTTAATTTAAGAAATCATATTAAAAAGTAATGCAATTAATTATAAAAGAAAAAATAATCCGTCGTAACAATAGTTTTCAATATAATTTTTTGCAGTAATATGAACTTTGTTTCTTATCTAGAGAATTCTGTTATTTTCTATAAAATTAATGGATTATCCTTTGGGTTATTTAATATATTAAATGGGGCCACACAAGAATGGTTTTTTTGTAACAAAAGTTTTCCTTTTTTAAACGTTGAGGGTACGAATATAAACTTTACATACTGCATCTATTTTCTAATGGATTTTCAATTCACCAGTGATAAAATCCAAGCTTTTTTGATTGCAAAAACGATTTTATGTGAGATATCATGTATGCATACATTCTTATATGGCTCCATATATTAAATCTTATTTCTATATATGGATCCACATATGAAGAGCTTCATAATTAAATTTCCATATATGAGCTCATGTATTATAATACATTTCATATATTAGTCCATATATTAGTTCATATATAATAGTCTTGCAATGTGTAATCCCATAAATTTCCATACATGAATTCATACATATTCATATATAGTTATATACATTCATATATTAAAAATATATGGATCATATATAATTTTTTTAACTGGGTGGTATCATAAAATTTAAATCCACCGCCGTCGCTTCGAGCCGTCGCACAATGCAAAGATTTTTACATACGTCTTTTAAGTTTAATTAGACTGCGAAAAAATCATTGTTTATTTTAGTTTGCGAAAAATTTTGCATAATATATATTATATAATTTTTTGCTACAAGAATGTCCTCTTAAAAATTTGTTGGTAGTCGGCGGCTTGTAGTCAGGCGAAGCAAAACCGCCGCCGCAGCAATTGTTTCATCAGCTTCTTACTATGCTTAAGCGAATTTGTCAAAATTTTACATTGTCAAAAAAGATATCATTTGGCACAGCAGAAAAATGAAAAATTTTCCCCACAGGCAAATATTTTTTTACCATAGTACTTTTCTACCGTTTGGCACACGCCCATAGTGTGTAGAACAATGTTTACTTAAAAAAAACGGTTAACAGAGAATTTCCCACCTTAACTGTAAAAGAAACAAATTTCTGAAAATCGACGTGAAAGTTTAAAAGTGCTCTCCTGCAAAACAGTAAAATATGGCTTAAGCACTTTTTCCTTATTGTCACAGATATGTACTACGAATATTTTTTTGTATAATTTGTTTGTTTGTTTAGTAAGTATGTAAGAAAAACTCCGCTAATCGTCTGTTAACTATGAAGGTACAACGAGAACTTAACTCACACGCAAATATATGGAAATTATTATTTTTTATTTTTATGTATGTTCACTTACTTATTACTATTATTTATTCACTCAATTGCTTATAACTTTGTAATTTTTCGGTCGATTTTCTTCTGGTTGGTCTTAGTTCTTACGTAAAAGTATCATCTTTACGCACATGTATGAGCAGAAACCAGACGATTATTTTTTAACGATTAGTACTTTTCTGTCACCATAGAATCACTGTAAAATATAATTTTTTGAAAATCTGTCTTATTTTCATCGATATATCTTCAACCGCATTATCAATCAAATCGATTATACATGTTTATTCGTCATCTCAATACCTTGCATTTGAATACCAAGAATGACCCAATCGGACATTTCTAGCTCGAGATACAATTTGTCCAGTGAGAAAAGGTCGAACAAATTAAAAAATTACAATATCTCAAAAACCGTTCCATAACAAAAAATTTAACCTTTATTTTCTAATTCAGCGGAAGAAAATACATAAGGAAAATCAGCTCTCATCAAATGCACATGAAAAAAATATAATTTTGTAAACTAGTGAAATTAGAGGCAATTTTTTTTTAGTTTTTATTTGAAATAAGATAATAGATAATAACAGTGTTTGGTCCCAGTAATTTTCATTGCAAGTAAGGCTTCTTTTAAAATAAATAAACTTAATAGTAAAACAAAAAATAAAATAAAGACTTAAAACTAAATCTTAAACTAAAAGCTTAAACTACGATTTAAAAAGTTAAGAAAAAGAGCAGACAAAAATAAACAATAATATTTAGAAATAAAATTACCCTCTGTGAATACCGGGAGAACTATTTAAATAAAAGTTTTGGCCAGCAAAACAATTGATTTTCTTTTGCAAAGCATCAATAGAAAATGGGAATATTCATCAAAGTGAAAATCGTTCAAGGCCATATGGGAGCTTAAGATTACATATTTCCGTGAGTTTTTTGAAAAACATTACTATTAAGCAGAATAATAGTTCAACATACCTAGGTAAAGTGATATAACTTCGTGCTAACCTGAAGAGAAAAGGGAAAAACCCAAAAATGAAGTTTAGTTAATTTTAATTATTTTTCGAACTTCATTTGTTTTTATATTTATGATTTGATCAGGATAAAGTTCGTATCGCTTTGTAAGCCAAATTACCACCACACACAGTGGACCAAATACAAAAGAACGCAGATAATGAAGGTTTAGTGGCCTGCGAAAACAGCTAGTTGTTCCGTTCAACTATGTGTTTGTCAGAATATTTACAACTAACTTTGGTGTTATTTGTCCATTAATAATTATCACATCTACTTTGGCTTACAAACCGATACGAACTTTATCCTAAATATTTTGAATAGGGTATAGATCTGGACCTTGAGATGGACTATCCACAAATTTACCGCAATTCAAAAGACACAATGTTCTTACCAAAAGTGCCTCATGTTTGAGGTCAATACATTAATAAAAATTTAAAACTATCATATGACTATTTGTTCACTTAAATTTGAAAAAAATTTTAAAAATGAAATCTATAACAAAAAATTTCATAATGAAAAAAAGGAAAAAGTTATTTACAATGAAAGTCACAATCTAAAACGATTTTAACTATGTCAAAATATTTTCTTGACAAACTGTATACAATTTATTTCTTTAAAAATATATACCGGCGACTACTGGATTAATTTTACATAAATCTTTTTAACAGTAAACCAATGAATACGACTAATTTAGTTTATCTTGCTTGTGATCACAAGAGGTTGATTAAGGATACCTGCTGCATTTGTTCAGCTTAAATAGGAAAATACTTTGGGTTTCTTTCTCTACCGGTTTACTGAATAGAGTGAACTGGTCATGACCTTGATAAAAATGAAAAAGAAAACAAAAATCTGTTTTGAATACAAAAGATTCTTTTTTTTTTGCCTACAACCAGACGCTAATTACTTCAAAAGAAAACCATACCTAAAATAGTAAAGATATTACTGAATTATAAATTACAGGTATACACAGCTATTTCTTAAAAATAAAGTGTTTTGAAATGGAGGATAAATATTTAATTTCACCAAAAAGAAGAAAGTATATAAAAGGTTTGAATAAAATTTGAAAACACAGTACAATTTCAATTTAGTCTCGTATCACAAGTGTTAAGATGAAGATCGCTCGGAAATTTCACATTATATTTTTTGTTTTAACGCTAGTATATTATACTATGGCCGCTGCCATCAATTCCACTGAAAATGGCGATGAAAGTTTAAATGGACAGCAACAACAGCCCGACAACCAGCAACCAGGTATGTAGATGATCTAGCAGAAAAGCAGATAACTGTGGAACAACCAGAGCAAAGTGGTTTACAAAATGCACCTTCACATGCCAAAAGATTTGTGCGCTCCGTAGACCTAACAAAAGGATTAAAATTTGCTCCACTACACGATATCAATCATTATATTGCTTCACCTGAAAATGATGAAGAAAATACTCCCGAAGATTCAGCTCCCGAAGATTTAGCTTCCGAAGATTCTGGGTCAGATATAGACCCAGAATTCATTCGAAGTCACCGCTTTTTAAAGAAAAAAATGTTAAGTATTTAATTATGATCTACATATTTTTAAAATAAATATTTATTAATATTTAACACTAATTGCCATCTATATTGCAAATATATGTATACATATACAAAATTAATTAATACATCTCTTAATCAATTTCAAGCTACATAACATAGTGTCCACATCTGATGATTTTATATCATAACTTGTAATATGACGCCGGAAGAGCAATTGTCATTTTTTCATTAATATCAACACAAAGGGGTAGACGTATATCATGATGCATCACTTTTTGTTTGCCATCGTAAAGGTAAGTTTTAATATATTTTTGTTTGAATTTTACTACTGAAATGTTTTGAATTTTTGGCTTCTTTTATTTTTATATTTAGAACATAATGAATACAAAGAAGAAACAACTGCGTCTTTTGGTTGCTTTAAAGCAAGCAAGTGACTTAATGGAGATTTCCGATGAAGAGTTAGGAAGGAGTAGAAAAATGTGGGTCAATCCGTTTTTGGCAAAACGAGAAATCCATTGCTTGGAAGCACACATTTTGAAGGATATTTTGTGGGAGGAAAAGGAATACCTAAACTTCTGTCGTTTCAATATTAATGACTTTGAGAAAGTACTTAAACTGGTAAGCTTATATAATATGTTCCATATGAAAGAGTTTTTAAAAATGTATGTTTTAAATTTACAAATTTTAATGCTAAATTTTTTACATGCGATATGTAGGTTAACTCCCAAATTGAAAAACAAGACACAGTGATGAGGTTTGCCATAAGCTCACGAATTCGTTTGGCAATTACTTTGTGTTATTTGGGCACTGAGCCTCGTTCAGGTCCTTGAAATTTCAAACTCGTGTTTAGAGAAAAACAATAAGCCAATTCATACCAGAAGTGCTTAAAGCACTTGTTGAATCATTACAAAATGACTATTTACAGGTAAGACTTATAAACAAATGATTTTTTGGTAATTTAAATTTTGTCTTTCAAAGTCATCTTTAAAAACTCCACGCTCTACAATTCTTTGAAGGAGGGGAGGCTTAAAATACCAAGCGATAGGCCTCTAAAAGGGCAATTATTAAAAACACCATATTTTTTTATATACTAGATGACATTTTCGGGTTAGATCGCCACGAAATGAAGGCTCACAACCGCAGTTCTGCTCTCTCAACTGCACAAGAAATCTTTAATTACAGATTAAGCCTAGCGAGAATGCCACTTGAGATGCCAATTGAGGTACAAATTGAAACGTGTGATTTGTTGGTGCACACATGTTGTATTCTATATAACTACCTATGCAAAGGCTTGGCCGAAACTCCACAATTGGAAGGAATAACATCAAATCTACCACAATGACGTCAATCTCCACCCAAGCCCATGATACAATTAGATTTGCCAATGAAGTGAGGGAAAATGTAACTAAGTATCTTGTAACAGATGCGGATGTATCATTCCAATGGCGTAAAATTAAAAAACAGCTCGCTCATCCTGTCAGTGTGACAATTGATTGAATCAAATCAAGATTCCATGGACCCTGAAGTCATTAAAAGGAATATTATTTTATTTTTAAACCAATTAAATTAATAAATTAATTTTCATTATGCATTATTTTTAAATAAGTAATCTTAATAAATAAATTATTTTCCATTATGCATGTATACTACACAGAAAAAACTAAATTTCATTTTCAGTAACCAAATTCATTGAATCAGTAAATTTTTGTGTGATTCTGATAACAATTTTGTAAAAATTTAACTGAAATAAAAAAAAATTATTTTTAGTTAACTTATTATGGCATTAGAGAAAAAAGCTAACTGAAACTCAAAACATTTTTAGTCAAATGTATTAATAGGAACAGAAAAACATTTTTGCAGATTTTTTTTGTATTATTCAGCAAATTTTTTTTTTTATAATTTACAAACACATTCACTAAAATTTTTCGTATTATCAGAAAATAAATTAGCTGAATCAATAACAATTCTTAAATTTTTTTTTTTAAAATTAGTAAAAGTTTTATTTGAAAAAAAAAACTGAATCAAATGAAAGGTTCAACTATTTTTTTTTTACTTTCAAAAATTGGCTTGTTTTTATGGTTAAGCATTTCGTTCCCGCTCGTCAGTAGACTTCAACCCAAAAATTTTTTTAATTTAGCTAACAAACTCCGTATGTTTATAGTAAGACTCTTAATACTATATTGAGAATCACAATATACAAACATAATAAGTTTGAAAACCGCAAACAAAAATCTTTAAAAAAATAAAAATGTATTTTATATCTATAAAATAATTTGTAGAAAAAATTAAAAAAAATCAGACAAATTTGTTTACAGTATATAAAAATAAATTTAACTGAAAAAATTAAAAAAAATCAGACAAATTTGTTTACAGTATATAAAAATAAATTTAACTGAAAATAACAAATTTAAATTTAAAAAAAAAATAAATCTAACAAAATTTTTTAAAAATTTTACTTTATATAAATAATTTTCATTCTATACAGTTTTTTTACATAAAATAAAATTGGAACAAATAATTTACTGGAACTGTAAAAAATATTTACTGAAACTAAATTATATTTCAAAACAAACGTTTGTTTGAAAATTTTTTGGGAATAATATTTTCTGTGTAGGCTTATGCGTATTTTTCATATGCGGGCGAAAATTCCAAGACAAACTGCGTTTTTACTTTGCATGCAATGCATTTTCTGCAGCAAAAATGTGGATTCCCAGCTAAAAAAATTATATATGGTCCATTATATTTTTAATATATGAATGTATATAACTATATATGAATATGTATGAATTCATGTATGGAAATGTATGAGATTATACATGGCAAAACTATTATATATGAATTATATATGGACTAATATATGAAATGTATTATAATATATGAGCTCATATATGGAAATTTAATTATGAAGCTCTTCATATGTGGATCCATATATACAAATAAAATTTAATATATGGAGACATATAATATTGTATGCATACATGATATCTCACATAAGATCGGTCTTGCAATCAAAACAGCTTGGTATTTTGTCACTGGTTAATTGGAAATCCATTAGAAAATACATGCGGTATGCAATCGAAAATAAAATAATTTTCTAGATAAGAAACAAAGTTCAGATTAGCGGAAAAATTGTATTGAAAAATATTGTTAGACGGATTATTTTTTCTTTTATAATTAATTGCATTAGTTTTTATTCTGATTTCTTAAATTAAATTTTATGTACGAATATGAGTTTTGTGTTTTTGAAATAATTTATTCACCTTTTGACTTAAAATGATGACTGAAATGACTTTTAGTTCGTTTTGAATTATTTTAACCAAACAAATGTGTCATTAAATCCAACCTCCCTGTTCAAAATCTAAAAAAAAGTAATTTTAGTAATTTAATTTATTGCACAATAGTGCGATTTTTTGAATCAAGAGAGTATGAATATGAACTGTAGAGGGAATATTTACACGTACATGTATGAAAATGTATGAATATATATAATCCTGTATGCCCATATACCCTCATTTTTCGGATCCGAACCATATATGGGATATCATATATGCTCCATACATATTTTTTTTAGCTGGGTTTTTCAAATCCAAAAAATCCATATTTTCGTAATGACAAAAAATTTTTTGTTAATGAACCATCTACTAGTACCCGAATTTTAAGGATTTGGATCCGCTGATCACGAATCTGCTGTTTATTTTAAAATCCATTAAGTGGTTTTCGAGATATTATGAGTAGTTTTCCAGTTATTCGCTAATTCAGGTTTTGCAAAAAGTTACTTATTTTTTCAGCACAATATCATTTATACACATTCATACAGTTCGGTCCGCTGATCACAAATCTATCATTTATTTTTCAATATATTGAGTAATTTTTGCATAAGGTCATTTGAGATATCTCTGCATATTATTATTATATTACACTGTTTGACAAATTTTTGTGAAATAGTATTTCGCCTTCTATTTATACGCTATCGATTTATTTAAGCTTTCAGGATGATGTAAGTCCAATTAAATATACATATACCAACCAAGAGTACAAAATTTGTACAACACTGGTCGCCAAACTTTTTTCTTGAGAACTACATTTTTTACATATACCAACCTTAATAATCGCCAAAATTATTATTAATTATAGCATTTTTACATAAATTACACTCTCTTTGCAAATTTCTAATACAACAAGTAATTCTGTGAGCAAAAGAAACTGAGTGACAATTTCACAAATTCGCAAATGGTCATATCTCAAAAACCACTTAATGGATTTTAAAATAAACAGCAGATTCGTAATCAGCGCATCAAAATCTATAAAATTCGGGTACTTGTAGATGGTTTATTAACAAAAAACTTTTTGTCAATAAGAAAATATGAGATTTTTTTGGATTTGAAAAATCCACATTTTTGCTGAAGAAAATGCATTTGGTGCGGAACTTATTTTTTAAGATATCAAAAAAGTAAAAACGCAGTTTGTCTTAGAATTTTTGATGTGTTAACATCTATACGCGCGCCTCTAGGGCAGTAAACTATCAGTTTCAATACATACGCAAGTGTTAGGTATGTAAGAGTAAAGGTATGGTCAAACTTGTCAAACATTTGCCCAAAAAAGCGTAACCACTAAATGCTAATGCAAAATCTTTCAATTGAGAGAAAAGTTTGTCAAGTTAAAGAGTAGCCAATAGTGTTGGATTCTATGACATTATCTATTAGTTGTGTTCGAAACAGTTTAATTTGATAAACACGCGTCTGGATCAAAACTTGTTTCATTAGTGTTTGTTGGTTACGCTTTTTTGGGCAAATGTTTGACAAGTGTGACCGTAGCTTTAATCATCGTTTGTTTGTTCGTTGCTTGGCAGTCGGTATTGAAAGTGATTATTGGGCGATTTTCATATAATTTTCCCGCGCGATTTTCTCCGGAAATTCATAGCCGATTTTATTAATTTTTGGATTAAGAAGCTAGTGCGGGTTTCGACGAAGAGTTTACGCCAAAAATTAAGGCGATCCGATATCGGCGAGCCGATATTTAAGTGTTTTAATTTGGAGTATTAATTTGGAGTAATATTAAAAAAGTGTTTTATGTTGATCTTCGGTTTTGTCTTAAGCTATGTACAGACGGTTGTCAGATCTTACAATATTGCCAGTAAAATGTGCTAAAAATTTCTTACAACCGTGTGAACTGGCAATTTTTGCCAGACGCCGTTGCTAGAAAAAGTATTGTCAGTCCATTGCAAGACTAGCAACTGACAACAAATTGTCAGACATCTTACAATCGTGTGAACACATTGTAAAATTATTGCCAGATATTTGTCAGACATTTTAATATTGTCAGATGTGCGAAGTTCATGCATCTGACAATGGCGTCATTGTAAGATAATTCTTTCTATGGGCAACACTGCACACGCTTGATTTTAAATAAAAAATTTATAATAAAATATATGCAGACAAAATCATTGCAATTGCTTCTTTATGGTCCATAATAATTTATACTTTCACTTTTTACATTAAACACAAGCACAAACGATAAATATTTAACAATTTCCAACAAATGGTTTAAGTCTGGCAACGCATAACAACAGATCTAACAATTTGTGCATATGACAACCGTGTGAACTGACAATTTTTCTACTGACGATTTTGTCAGATGAATTTATTGTCATACAACCGTCTGGCAATAAATTGTAAGATTTTCTGATAACCGTGTGAACTGACAAGAAATATTGTGCTGGCAATTTTCGATTGCCAGTACATTGTCAGCATATTGCCAGATCTGACAATATTGTAAGATCTGACAATCGTCTGTACATAGCTTTATGCATAGCAAAGAGAATAGTGACGTGGTTATACGTACATATGTATATAAAAATGAGATAGCAAGACAGCAACGTATGTAGCTTATGTACAAACATAACAATGTACATATGTATGTACATTTGTCTGTTGCTTTGCATTCTCTTTGTTTTTTGTGGGTTTAATATAAAATTAATAAAAAGTATTAAGCACGAAAATAATGAAATCATTAGCACTTCTGTTTAGTTTTTTTTCATTTTGAGTGCATCTACTAAATTTATATATATATATATATATATATATATATATATTAACTGTGCTAAAAACATAACATTAATAAATTATACAAAGTAAAATTAAATTCAATAAACTATTCTTTTTCATTAAATACTTTATATTAACTCTACCTCCGGGTTTGTGGTTCTGTGTTCATAGAAATCGAACAGGTACCGTGTAACAAAAAGGTGTTAACACATCGCCCGTGAGTTCGAACACTCATTGTTTTTTTCCTGCATATGAAAACCCAGTGAGCCCTTCGCTTTTTGCAAATTTTATATTTTCTGCACAAGCCTAATATACATATATGTATGTGCTTTGTATTCCAACAAAGTAGTATTTCCTTTATTTGAAAAAATATGTAGCACGAAGCCTCAGAGGGCAGAGGGTATGTGCTACCCATTGAAAAAGTATAGCAGCTACTTTTTACAAGATGCAAGTCAATTTCTATATAACACCTTGACAGACACATAGTTGTAATATGGCTAGACTGAAGTATTTATCCTCTATAGTTATTCGCCTACCGGCTGGTGTGCTGTTTTACTAACTTACTTTAATTTAAACTTAACACTATGTATTTGCACAAACAATTACCAGTTGACTTCTGCGTACTTCTTTTGTTAATTAAATTTTAATTTTATTGGTTTAAAACGAATGTTTGGGTGAAAACAGATCTTTAATGTTGTATGTTATATTTAAGATTAGGTTTACATGAAATATTTCCAATATCTCATTTCATTCCTAGTTCTTCGGTCTATAAAATAAGAACGTTTAGAAAATTGCATGAAATAGTATATAAAACAATTTTGCTTACGCTTTTAAAATGGATATTATAGGAAAACTCGCTTAGGCAGTAGTTAATAATTAGTGTTTTTATGGGAATTGTTACTTAATAAGTACTTAATAAGTAAAATATTAATTTGGGATTATTAGTGCGTTTAAAAATTTTAAACTTTAATTGTAACAATTCCCATTAAAAACACTAATTATTAACTTGACTGCACCCGGTCAAAAAAATACTTGTGTGGCAACACTCTATTCTTAAATAGCTGTTGTTGTTATTTACATTTATTTTCTTTTACATACTCTTGCGACTACAATTTGAAGCTGAAAAAAGTCAGCCAATGTAGCAATAGTAAAGTAAGAAAATAAAAAACATGTTGATTATTGAGTTCTTGTTTCAACTTTGTTATTTGTTATTGAGCTTCTCATTTGTTTAAATGAAAGTTTATAATATAATAACTCTAGTTGTTCTAAGAACCTTTGAGTAAAGGTTCCCTGATGATCTGCATTAGCAACAGTGAAATACGCATAGGATCCAGCTAAACCCCTCAATAATCAATTTCAATGTATTTTTAATAAAAAAATATTTTACTTAATAAGTAAAATATTAATTTGGGATTATTAGTGCGTTTAAAAATTTTAAACTTAAGTAGTTAATAATATTTTGCGAAGTTATTCCATGTATTCACATTCCTAAATCTTTCGTTGACGAAAAATTGCAAGCTTTTATTTTTAATTATCTTGACAAGAAATTATTTGCCTATAATATTAACTTCCTCCAACAAATATTTGAAAAATGCTTGTCAAAAATACCAAATTTGTGTGTTGTTAAATTTTTTGATCGCAAATAATTGATGTGCAGCCTTTTTTAAACGAAAAGTGTGTAATAAATAAACGTCAGTGACAGTTAAAATGACATTTGATATCAAGATGAATTCATCAGGCCGTGAGCTCTGATGATTATATCATAACGCTACCATACTATTAATAAATTGAGTCTATACGTGATGAATTTTCATCATGATATCAATTTGACATTCATCATGATATAAATTCATCAGGTGTGGACACTATGTTAGAAGAAGAAACCATTTTTCTTGTTAATATCAATTAATTGTGATCTTAGAAGAATTTTATATCATGTCAAGTTAATTTGCATTTTCGTTATTATTATTGTAAAACACACTGCCGCCCACTTGAATAGGTTCACAATTTTCTATACATACATATAAACTAATTTTTTTATGAGAACTAGCAAAGCTTATAATTATATTCGACTTTTAAATGGTAAACTCTTGGACAATATATGATTAAAAGCAAATAATTTTTAATAATAACTAATAAATGATTTAAAAAAATATTTATAATTACTTATTATTTTTTTTTTTGTTTTTCAAGGCAGACGAGAATTTTCACATGGCTTCTATAAACTGGCAGTTAATATGTTTTTGAAAAAAAATTTTGGCTCACTTGAGTAGGTTCAACGTCATTAATTCAAAGGCTCAACAAGAACTTATATATATTTTTAAGGCTTTTTATAATGTTTTTGAAAAGATTTAATACTCAGTATATTTTCCTTTATTTGACATGACTTCAGAAATACGATTTGTAAGGAAGTTGTAAATGTTTTCAATTAAAGACAGTGCAATCTCATCCCAAACTTTTGAATTCCTTCAATTAAGGCTTATTTTCTCTCATACTATGTGCCGGACTCGTACATCTTGAAAGAAAGCAATCCCCGCGCAAGTGGTATAAGATTTATATCAAGGGATTATGTTTGGATCGGGGCATTATCTTGTTAAAATATCCACGGAATGGGTCCATCGATAGAGAAAATTGTGGAAACTCCCTTTCAAGTACAGTTTAGATGTCAGAAATTCCATCTCGCTTCAACCATAATGGGCCCCAAAAAACCAGTACACTACTTTCACAGCTTTGCAAACGACTAAGACAACGATCTTATCTAGGTAGATCAGGGAAATAATAATAATTAATAATAATAATTCCAGTAGACTTTAGCACTATTGAGAAGGTAGTTCTTTTACGACCATATAGAGATATTTGAACCAAGGATGCACTAGTAGATTTTAGTGACCCTCGTCTTCATATGTTTATTTAATATTATTGCATAGCATAGTAAAAAAGAAAAACAAACTATTGACGCGTTCGTTAACGATATCACCAGAAATACACTAGAACTGTTGTCTCTAACGTATCTCTACTCGCGCATAAAATGAAAGTTATCGACATTTGAACTAGTACCTATATAATGAGTATTTTAATGTCGGTATACGAAGTTGACTTTGCCATACAATACTTATTTTTAAACGTTGAGCTCAGGAAGTCGAAATCAGCAACGTCATAAATCTTGCTAGAGCTAGACTTACTGCCAGTTCATAGAAGCCATGTAAAAATTCTCGTCTGGCTATTTATATTGAAAACAAAAACAAAGCACCCAAAATTTGTTTTTGTTTTCATTATAAAGAGACAGCCGAAAATTTTTACATGGCTTCCATAAACTGGTAGTTAGTACTTTTTTCTTCGTTTAGCACTAAAGATTCTGAAAATAATGCTAAGTGCTAGTTTAGCACTTTCTTAAAACTATTTGGCATTTTTTGCACTTTTTTATTTCATTAATTTTATAAATTTTCCATAGATAATTCTTATTCTAAAAAGGACAGTCAAAACTAAAGTGAGACAGACTTTAGTTTTGATTATGTTTCAGTAAAACTATACAAGGTTTGCAATTGGTATATCTGTTAATTAAATCGGTTCATCTGATTTATTTTACAAAAATATGTTTTTTTTATAGTAAAAAACTTAACATAATACATACTGTACATATATATTTTGCTAAAACATTGCACAATATAATTCTATTTTCTTTGTTATGAAAAAATGTATTGTAGATCTATGAATATGATATACACTTTAGGGATGATTTAGGATACAAAAAGTTCACTATTTCATTGCAAGTGTAAAGGTCGCTTAAGAAATAAGAGAAACTAAAAACGATATTTGATTTTAGCACTTTGTTGTGTGTGCTGTAGAACATTTTAGCACTTTTATTTCTGCAATCTAGCAATTTTTCTCTTACATCTTATGGCAAAACTGTTTCGAGTAAATATGACTAATAGACAACATTGCATAATAGTATGTTTACACGATACGTGCTTCGCTCTCTATTCATGCTTCACACTCCAATCATGACCGAATCAACTTGCTTCGCCATACAAAATTATGAGAGCGAATCAAGTAGATTCAATATGAATCTACTTGCGAAGCACGTAAAATTGCTATCTTCTCTAACTTTTATCGCAGTTTATCGGCAGTTTAGCTGAACCAGCTATCAAAACAAAATATGTATATGTGCATGTATGGGTTTGAACTAATAAAGACAGAACAAAAAAACATAGATGTGAGTTTAATATAAATAAATTTAATTAAGTTATGGATAGTAAAAAAAAGAAAAAATAAGGAGAAAATATATGGATGCCTTCAAAAACAAAATTTTGAATGCGCTAATTTACACGGGCATAATTGTGCTGGCATAACATGCCAGTTTGTTGGTGAGAGAGGCAAAGAGAGTGGTTTTGCGGTTGGCATAACTTTTCAACCAGCTACAACCCCGCATTAGCAGCATAAAACCAATACACACACAACTTAAAAAACAACAAATGTTAAATGAACACTGCAGGAGAACGAACTAGTGTTCAACTAGTATTTTAGTAGCACAGATATCACCACCACTACTTCCCAACTGTAAACCTTCGTATACTATCTTAATGCTCAAATTAGCATTGAGTGTGTTTAGAAAACTACTAGTACCATTGGTACTAGTTTAGGACTGGTTTATTACCAGTTCTTTGGTAAAGCAAAATTCCATAAAATTGCTGGTTTATTCCTTTGTTACCCAGTGACAACGCTAGTTAAAATTTGCAATTATTTATCAAAATTCAGAAATACAAAAGGGTAGTTATAATTATTTAATTATAATTATTTTTAGATCAAGCTAAAATTTTAATAATTATCTGATACCATAGACTGCAAGAGCCTTGTTAGACAGTTAAAATTTATTTTGCAATGTGGTGCCTTGGAACTACTTCATATACTAGTACTCATCAGCACTAGTAATTTTACACAACAAATTTAACCCATTTTGCACTAGTTCTTGCTATTCTAGTAATTACACTAGTAGCTTTTAGACAATTATGGCATATTCTCCTGCAGGGAATACCAAAAACACTAACACACACAAAGCTGTGTATACGTATACATTTTGTGCCAGATGAATTAGTCTCGTGTAATTTGGAAAAGAACAAAAATTGTGCGGCTTAAAAATTGTTCTCGTCTAAACTACCTCAATGAGTCGAATGTATGTAAGTATGTATGCTTATGTGTATGTATGTATATACGTGCATATGATACATAGGTACCCAGCTGGAAAAGTAGGCATTAATTACATAAAGCAAAACAATGCAACCCTTAGAAACGAGAGGGTAATTTGATCAAACACAATTAAAATAATTCATTACTTTTCTAGGACGTGTTCGGTGTTAACAGTAATCAATTCAGAAATGAAAAATTATACATGATGTGCATTACCTTATAACCTTTATGTCAATAGCAGATATGCTTTACGCACGTCCACAGCAGCATACCTGGGTATGTACATACGTTTTGTATGGGGAATGGTACGTCGTTAGCATAAAAATGCTAATTACGTATCTACCTGGTTTGTTGGAATTTCCGAATTATTTTTTTAGTTTGTTAGAAATGGACAAAAGGCTAAAAAATTTTATGATAACCAATTTCATCCTCACAGTCATTGTTTGTTGAAAAAAGTGGTTGTATAGGTAGACGACATACGTATATAATAAATATATAATATAGGCAGGTAGAAACATTTATTGTTGCGGAAATTTCATTCTTTGTAGTATCGTCAGAAAATTTAGTTTACATTTGTGATTCGAAGTGAAAAGACGTTTCTGTTTATTTTGTGGAAATAAAAAAATATTAAAGGTGAAATGGCTGATGGTGAATGGCTTACTCCGCAACAACTAAGCGCACTTTCGTACGAAGAACAACAAGCATATATTCGGCAAGCGCTTGAAGAGAGCCAAGAAGAAACAAGTGACCACGATTCAATAGTTGGTGACGAGGCTTTAGGTGATATTGGTGGAGATGACTCAGACGTTGAAGAACCCATGTTACCAGAATATGACCCAGAGGGCGACAGTGATTCTGATGAAGATCTTGAAGATGCACCAATTGAAACTGGCGAAGTTTTTACTGCCAGAGATGGTAATGTTTGGTCCTCGATACAACCACAACCTGTAAGATTCCGTACGCACAACATTCTAAGAAGTGCAGAATCTGGACCAGTACGGGCAACGCAGGGTTTGACCATTGCAGAAACGTTCCAATTGATAATGTCAAACGAAATATGCGACATAATTATTCGTGAATCAAATCGAAAGGCAAGGCAATTTTATGATATTGACAACGCAAAACATCCAACAAGAGAACCGAGATCATCGATTCCCATAACAAAAAGTGAATTTGATGCATATTTGGGCCTACTTTTGCTAAGTGGCATTACACATTCTGGTTACGTGCATACGAAAGATTTGTGGAAAACTAATTCACATCCACTATATCGTGCCGCAATGAGTGTACGACGATTTTGGGAAATAAGCTGCTTCATACGTTTTGATAATGGAAACACACGCCAGCAACGAAACAAACTGACAAAGCAGCAGCAATATCGGACGTTTTTTTGATGCTTAACAGCTGTCTTCGTAGATATTACGTGGCTGTAGCCAACGTCACCGTAGATGAACAATTGTATGCTTATCGTGGTAAAACTGGCTTCACGCAATACATACCATCAAAACCTGCCAAATATGGAATAAAAGTGTGGTGGGTGTGCGACTCCATTTCTTCCTATCCATTGCAGGTACAATGAATATTGTTGAAAATTGCTGAAAATCTAAATAACTAAATTGAATATAATTTTTCAATGCAGGGACAAATCTATACAGGAATGGCACCGTCTGGTGAACGTGAAAGAAACGTTGGCGAAAGAGTAGTAAAGGATTTATGTGTCAACCTTTTTGCTGGAAGTGGAAGAAATATTGTATGTGACAACTTTTTCACTAGCTACAACTTGGCAAAAACTTTGATGTTAGACAACAATTTATCTATATTGGGTTCTTGCAACAAAAGGCGTACATTCGTGCCAGCAGCATTTGCCAACCCGAAACGACGTGAGGCTGAATCATCAATGTTTGGGTTCTGTAATCACGTTACGATGTGCTCGTACGTTCCCAAGAAAAACCAAGGCAGTTGTAATGTTGTCCACTACTCATTATACAACAGAAACGACCGGTCCTAAGAAGAAGCCATTGCTTATATTGGACTACAACAAAACCAAAGGTGGCGTTGATAACATGGACAAGTGCTTGTCCGAATTTAGTACGAAGCGGCGCACAAATAGATGGCCTCTGGTTTTCTTTTATAATATTGTGGACGTTGCTGCGTTTGCTGCATACGTAATATACATTGACAACAACACTCACCTGAAGACATCTACAAGCCGCCGTAGGATGTTTCTCCATCAGCTTAGCGAGCAATTGTGCAAGCCAGAAATGAAAAGAAGGGCGAATAACAGCAGAATATCCAGAGATTTTTCAACGCGCAACGCCACCCAAGCCATGAAAGGTGGGCCCATCGGAGTTGTGGATGCTGAGGCACATGCATCGGAGGAACGTGATAGCACGGGCCGGCTAAAAGTAATGGGGAATTACTACATCTGCTCGAAACGACGCCCTACTCGTAAAGCATGCACATTATGCAACAAACCAGTGTGCGCAGAGCATTCCAAAGACTTACCTCAATGCGATAGATGTATTTGAATTTCAATAATTTTAAGCAAAAATAATTAAAACTGACATTATATAATAATAATAAAAAAATAATTACAAAACTTAGCTCAAAATAAACTATACTTTTATATTATATTATCATATTTGCATGCGTTTTACTATACATACCCAGGTATGTATTCTGTTGACTTAAGGGTGCAACTTTGTAAATGGGCTTTATCTTCCGAACGGATGATCTAATCCTAACCAAACTTGGAACTATTGCGTAAAACAGTTTTGACTAGAATATCAAGAAATTTCAAGTCGATCCGGTTATCCAGTTTAGAGCTACAGCGTTTTCAAAACTAAAAACATACCCAGGTATGTTGCCGTTGACATAAAGGTTAAACAATAGCATGTGTTATTTTTCTGTGTACAGTACAAGCGACAATTTTTATTTAGAGCGTGGTCAATTTTCAAGTGACAAAGTGAATTTAAATAAAAAAAATTTAAAAGGTATTAACAAAAGTAGGCATTTGTTTGCCTTTATAGGTTATGTCAAATGTAGATAACATACCAATGTGTGAACACAAAAATTATAAACCGTATATAAAACGCAGATTTTGACATACACAGAAAATATCATGTGTACAAAAAGTGAAATTCCAAAAGGCAAATGCATATAATGTGAACACACCTTAAGTCTTAAAGTGATCTTGTTATAACTTTGAATTTGTACCTACATACATATATACAAATTAGTGATGTAACGAATGTCAATTTTTGATATTCGCGAATACGAATTCGAATATTTGAAACGATATTCGCGAATACGAATACGAATATTATATGCAATATGAAATATTAAAAAATTGTTATGAAAAAGGACTTCATACCCTTGTTGGCGTATTTTAAAGTTAATAAAATGTACCCAAAATTTTAATGGTCGTCATTAAATAATATTTGAAAATGATACAAAGCACAAATTTCTATAAAAAAAATAATGTATTTGTACAAGCTAAAATTTTTAGTCATTTATTTAAATTTCGTTTAGGATTTATGCATTTATTTTTTTAATTTCTTTGGAAAAATATTCGTATTCGTATTCGCCTGAAAATAGCCGAATATTCGACAATTCGAATACGAATACGTATATTCGTGCATCACTAATACAAATGTACATATATACTTTCCGTCCTTTTTTATTTCTTTGTGAATGAATTTTTTAAAATTTTTTGTTAAAAAAATTTGAATAAGAAAAAATAATTAAACTTGGTACTCTCGGGATCAAAAAAGTACTAATTTTTTTTTTTTGATACCGAAATGTATATATCATTTCCCATCACTGTACGAATGTGTATTATATGTATGAAACAACCGTGAATTCCGCTAATAAAACATCGATGTATCGCTTCTATTTACGGCGTTTCTTTATATCGATGTTTTTAAGAACGAAGTTTCATCCCAAGCCGTGAGATTTTCTTGTTATCTATTGAATTAAATAATTAATCAAATATTTGCTTTTGTAGGTCTGATTACACACAGATTTCGTTATTCTCATGTTAAATTAACATTAAAAAATGTGTGTTTAACTACAATTTCTAAACTCAAATTACAGATTTCAAAAAGCATTCCTAATATAAAAGTTGCCATTATATGTATGTGTTTGGCAACGCTTTCCTCTCTGTTTACAAAAAACAGTAATCAAATAATTGGGACAAATATCAGAATTAATTTTATACGTCAAATGTGGTTGTACCTTTATATTATTGTATCATGCTCGTAAGGTACCCATATGTCACTTACTATAAATTGTACTATAGAAAAACTAAATGATGGATTTTTGATCAAAACAAATATGTACATACCAGGGAAAGCCAATCGATACAAAAAATTTTGGATACTCCCGCACATATCGAAAATTTTTTATGCTAGTGCGTGTTGATATCTATTCATTCTCATACTTGCGTATACCCCTGCGCACTTTATTTCATACTTGTATGTATCGATGCGCATTCTTCGTTACATCCCGCATATCTATCGACATACCCATGGCTTGCAACACATTCGGTTTTTTAAATATTTTTTGATAAGTGTTGCCAGAAATACTAGTTTGTAGTTGTTGACGTAATAACATTTTTTTCAAACTATTTTAACATAAAATTCAATAAAAATGTTTTAACCACACACACACTCTTCGCAGTATTTAGATCTAAAAGCCCTATTAAATATTTACGGGAGTAATTTGACCGCGGGTATAGAAACAAGTTCCATTTTAGATCTGAGCTAAGAGCCGAATTAGTGGAAGAAAGGTTGAACCATGGCATTCCTTACAATTTTAGCGCTTGTTTGTCGCCAATTTTTGCGATGAAACTGACTTTTTAGCCAAATCTTGGCTTTTTTACCATTTTACCGATTTTTAATCTCTCTGCATATCTATGATATCGCCATTTCGGCATTCCTTAGATATTTAAGTATTTTTAAGTTATTTTAGGGATATTTATCGCAAATGTTTTCTTTTTTTTCGCAATAAAAGTGATTGTTCCCAATTATTTGTTTATTGGTAGTTTTAAAAATTTTCAACCAGTATAAGATTATGATATACATATTTTATCTTTTTTTATGTTACGAAGTTTTTGCTAATTTTCAACATGGTCGGAAATTTTTCCAAGTTTTTGACATTCGTTATAGTTTTGGTATTTTTTTCAATACATTTAAAGTTTCGTGAAATAGATTTCATGAAAAAATGCATAATATAAATTAGGCATTATTTAAATGCATACACAACGATTTTTTTATATACTTACATATTTGGTAACATTGTTCATTTAGTCATACTCGTCATTACATGCTTGTGCGCACATGTATTGATAGGAATATCTATAGCACATTTGTTTGATCGAACCCGCACCTATCGATATGCGCACTTATTTGTGTTGATAGCTATAGATATCTATGCCTGTATGTAATCATACTTGTTGATGCGAATGTGCTATCATACTCATTGTGGTTGGAGTATCGATATGTATTGAGCAGCCAAAAAGTAACTTTTTAGCTTTCTCTAGTACATACATACATATGTATGAACTTACATATCGTCACCTAAAATCCAAAAGGATGTAAGTACACTTTTTACTATTTTACAGGAGAAGCAAAAAACTTCATAAATTTAATACTATTTATATGTTAGGTGCCAAATTGAATAATAAATAAGATCGGCATTTTTGAACATATGTATGTGAGTAAAATTTTGGGAAAATATGTATTTTGGTTAAACAAATCATAATCAATCAAAAAATATATTTTGAATTGTTTGGTTGTTACGGCCTTTTGGATTTTAGGTAACGATATGTATGTACATTAGAGTGGTCGTTAATTGTATGGAGACTTTTTTTCTTGATTTCTTCTACTCTCACTCCGCAAATCGGTTCAGTTTTATGTACAAAAAAGATACAAAAAATTTCACACCAATATGTTGCGTTTTAGGGGGTGCGTCCGGCTCTCAAAGTTGGCCTTTAAGCCCATTTTTCAATGTAATTTTTTGCATATGACTATCTCTTTAAAAAATCATTTAAAAAGAATATGACATGTGGCAATATTTTAGCTCTTCAAGTCAACAACATTATTCTCAAAGAAAGTTTTTTGCTAAAATTAATATTTTAGAAAATAATGAGAAAAATAACCGAAAAAATACCAACAATTTTATGTAACCAAATTATCCCCACAAAAACATAAATGTGAAAAAAGGCCAAGTTCCTATGAAAAATTTCGGCCATTAAAAGTAGTGAGATATAAATTTTGACCAAGTTCTTGTTTGCCACAATTCCTCACACTGAAATATGCTATGAATCATATAAATTTGTAATCGTAACAGAGCGTCTATACCTGATAAAAATTTATCATAACAACTAACAAAACGTCGGCAGAGCCGTTGTCAAATTTTTGTTAATGCAAGCATACATGCGAAGACGTTGTGGTTTTTTTTTATTATGATAAATCATAATTTCTTTGTCGTCGTGAAGAAAGTTTGTCACAATACCTACAATACTTCACTTCATATTTAAAGGTTTTAAGTTTAAAATTTTTAAACGCACTAATAATTCCAAATTAATATTTTACTTATTAAGTAAAATATTTTTTTATTAAAAATACATTGAAATTGATTATTGATGGGTTTAGCTGGATCCTATGTGCATTTCACTGTTGCTAATGCAGATCATCAGGGAACCTTTACCCAAAGCTTCTTAGAACAACTAGAGTTATTATATTATAAACTTTCATTTAAACAAATGAGAAGCTCAATAACAAATAACAAAGTTGAAACAAGAACTCAATAATCAACATGTTTTTTATTTTCTTACTTTACTATTGCTACATTGGCTGACTTTTTTCAGCTTCAAATTGTAGTCGTAAGAGTATGTAAAAGAAAATAAATGTAACTAACAACAACAGCTATTTAAGAAAAGAGTGTTGTCACACAAGTATTTTTCTGACTGGGTGCAGTCAAGTTAATAATTAGTGTTTTTTATGGGAATTGTTACAATTTAAGTTTCAAATTTTTAAATGCACTAATAATCCCAAATTAATATTTTACTTTTTTTTCTTGATAATGATTTGACTTTTATCATGATATAAATTTATCAAGTATAGACTCACTGTAAGGGCTTCATATAATATTTGGATAATCTGCTAACTTGGTAATATTATTCTAATTATGGTTTAAATTTTATAATTTTACGATTGCTGGGAACAAAGTTGTGAGGGGGGTAAAAACAGCTCGAATGGCTTCCTGTAAATATACACACTGCGTGCATTGGCCGGAACTTGGCCTGGCGCCTAGATATTTCGAGTCTAAGCACAATGTTTGCGTTGAGGTGCGATTTCTCGTTGCGGGAGAGAAAAATAAACATAATACAACGGAAGACGGCGGCGGCAATACTTGTCATTGTTTGTTTAAATTTTTATTAATTTTTTTATTTTGTAATGCCAGTAGCTAAAAACATAAAATAATTAACATTTTATACATTCGCAGATATTTATTTATTTGATTTAAGTCTATGGAAAAAATTCCTTACAGACTGTTTAAATATAGCTACATAGTTATATACATATACCCCCTTATGCAAAAAAATATTTTACTTTAGCTTTAAAGTTCATAGTAGTTGATAAGCACTTTAAGGCTAACATAGCTTTATTAAAAAATCATATGCAAAAGACAACTTTAAATATTTTGTGATTTAATAATAAATACTGGTAACACCACCGTGTTCAACAACCACTTCACAGCTTATGATGTACAAAATTGAATACAATTTCATTCGGGTATTTAAATATTTTTTTTATTTTATTAAATAAATTTTTATTATCTTGAAGTAAAGCAACCTAATTTAAAAAATATGAGCTTCTGACTTAATAGGAAAACAGATAAACACAAAAATGAAGTAAAAGTAAAAAAATGTGAAAAATTATCACAATTTGTTTTATTCGAATGAAACGAGTATTTGAATATCGATTTGTTTTGATTGTATGTACATCACTAAAACATTTTTGTATAATTGTATTTATTTTAATATTTTTTTATGGATTTTGCTATGTATTTGGAATCAGTTGGATAATTTGGTGATGTTTCCCATTACATGACTGAAATAATAAATTTAAGATAAGAGCAGGCACTTCTAGCTTCATTTTCAGATGTAACATGAATCAGTATGTGCTATATTAGTAAAAATATTTGAGGTACAAAATACACATTTTGGAAATATCAACTTAAAGTAGTCTTAACAAACGTGGGTGCCTACTTTAGAATTTTTATACAATAATTTTTTTAGAATACAACTTTACTTAACATTGCTTGGCAAAGCTTTATTAAGTTTTTTTGCATAAGACCCATAATGTATACATGCATAATGGAAAATAATTTATTTATTAAGATTACTTATTTAAAAATAATACATAATGAAAAATAATTTATTAATTTAATTGATTTAAAAATAAAATAATATTCCTTTTAATGACTTCAGGGTCCATGGAATAGTCTATAAAATTATACAATTCATTGTAGCAACAGCATAATCTTTTAAGCGGATCCGCCATAGCGAAGTCAGCACGACAAGCTTTAATATATAGTGGGTTGAACGATCGTAATGAGCGTTGAGGAATATTAAAAATTACATTACTCAGCAAAAACTCTGATTGGACGTTACCATTTAGCATAAAAGAAACACAAAGCATAACTCTCCGGCTTTTTAGAGTGGGTAGGTTAAGCTCGGCTAATCTTATTTTGTATGATGGAAGTGTCAACTGGCATTTATAAACATTTCTTAAACAGAAAATAAGGAATTGCTTTCGAACAGACTCGATGAAAAGATGATTTTTTTTTTTGGCAAAATCGGCATCTTTTGTAAGTCGATCGCAGGCCCACTTAGCGAAGCGAAAACGCATGGATGGTCAGTTGGCTCGTTCAGCGGAAGGATAAAACTAATTATCTGTCAAATCAGACACGAGCTAAGTGTTACCATTCACGAAATAAGCACTAGTTGAAAAAAACGTTAGATGGCGGACCCTTTATATTATAATGCGGGTCCCATATTATGCAACCGTATTCTAAAATTGGCCTTACGAGCGATATGTATAATCTCTTAGTTGTTACGGGATCATTAATTTCCTTTGACCACCTTTTAATAAAAGCCAACATACTACGGGACTTATTGATAGTCATCGTTATATGTTGAACAAAACTTAATTTTGCATCTAACAAAAGACCCAAATCCATAATTTAGTAAACCGATTGCAAATTGCAGCCATTGTATAATTGATACATGTTTTAAACTTTTATATTTTATGAAAAAAAGTTTTGAACTTCAAAATCATATTTTTTGTTTACACTAATGTTGTGAACAGCGCCAACTATTCCAAAACTATGGCAACATTAGAAAGAGAAAGAGTGTCGAAAATTGATGGAATAAGAAAGTCCGCAATGAAAATAAAATAGATTTTAATTTTATTCTGTTCCGCACTGCGGTTTTACTTCAAAATCGTATGAAAAACCGTAAATAATATTTGAAAATGATACAAATCACAAATTTCTATAAAAAATTTAATGGATTCGTACAAACTAATATTTTTATCCATTTATTTAAATTTAGTTTAGGCTTTATGCATTTATTTTTTTGATTTTTTTTGGAAAATTATTCGTATTCGCTTAAATTTGACGCATACGAAAGCTTCGTATTCGCATTAAAAATGCCCAAATATTCGGAAATTCGAATACGAATATTTGTGCATCACTATTATATATGTATATAATCCATATAACTACGTTAGGGAAGGATATATAAGACTCGGCACGGTTGAATATAGCACTTTTGCTTGTTTTGGTTGTCCTGAATGAAAAATAAAATCTGCCTTATCGTGGTTGGCGTATTTCAAATAAGGCAGAAATACTTCGAATGCTTTTTTAAAGCTACCTTTTAAACTAAGTAGCTATAATTTTTACTTTAAAGTTTAGTGTGGCCACAAATTCTCAGAATTTCGGTCTGAACGTATGCAGAAAAAGCATTACTTTGAACAGAAAGAAATCTCTTTAGTAATATTCTGGTGGCCCTGAAAAGGGCAGATTTTGTATTTTCTTCATTTGATTCAATCAATTGTCACACTAACAGGATTAGCGAGCTGTTTTTTAATTTTACGCCATTGGAATGATACATCTCCATCTGTTACTTAGATACATTTTCCCTCACTTCATTGGCAAATACAATTGTATCATGGGCTTGGAGCGAGAGTGACGTCATTATCTGTGGTAGATTTGATGTTATTCCTTCCAATTGTGGAGTTTCGGCCAAGCCTTTGCATAGGTAGTTATGTAGAATACAACATGTTTGCACCAACAAATCACACGTTTCAATTTGTACCTCAAGTGGCCTGTGTGAAATTCTGAATCTCGATGCAAGTCTACCAAAGGCCATCTGAAATGGCATTCTCGCTCGGCTTAATCTATAATTAAAGATTTCTTGTGCAGTTGAGAGAGCAGAATTGCGGTTGTGAGCCTTCATTACGTGGCGATCTAATCCGAAAATGTCATCTATAAAAAAAATATGGTGTTTTTAATAATTGCCCTTTTAGAGGCCTATCGCTTGGTATTTTAAGCCTCCCCTCCTTCAAAGAATTGTAGAGCGTAGAGTTTTTAAAGATGACTTTGAAAGACAAAATTTAAATTACCAAAAAATCATTTGTTTATAAGTCTTACCTGTAAATAGTCATTTTGTAATGATTCAACAAGTGCTTTAAGCACTTCTGGTATGAATTGGCTTATTGTTTTTCTCTAAACACGAGTTTGAAATTTCAAGGACCTGAACGAGGCTCAGTGCCCAAATAACACAAAGTAATTGCCAAACGAATTCGTGAGCTTATGGCAAACCTCATCACTGTGTCTTGTTTTTCAATTTGGGAGTTAACCTACATATCGCATGTAAAAAATTTAGCATTAAAATTTGTAAATTTAAAACATACATTTTTAAAAACTCTTTCATATGGAACATATTATATAAGCTTACCAGTTTAAGTACTTTCTCAAAGTCATTAATATTGAAACGACAGAAGTTTAGGTATTCCTTTTCCTCCCACAAAATATCCTTCAAAATGTGTGCTTCCAAGCAATGGATTTCTCGTTTTGCCAAAAACGGATTGACCCACATTTTTCTACTCCTTCCTAACTCTTCATCGGAAATCTCCATTAAGTCACTTGCTTGCTTTAAAGCAACCAAAAGACGCAGTTGTTTCTTCTTTGTATTCATTATGTTCTAAATATTAAAATAAAAGAAGCCAAAAATTCAAAACATTTCAGTAGTAAAATTCAAACAAAAATATTTTAAAACTTACCTTTACGATGGCAAACAAAAAGTGATGCATCATGATATAAAATCATCAAAGTCTACCCCTTTGTGTTGATACTAATGAAAAAATGACAATTGCTCTGCCGGCGTCTATTACAAGTTATGATATAAAATCATCAGATGTGGACACTATGTTATGTAGCTTGAAATTGATTAAGAGATGTATTAATTAATTTTGTATATGTATACATATATTTGCAATTTAGATGGCAATTAGTGTTAAATATTAATAAATATTTATTTTAAAAATATGTAGATCATAATTGAATACTTAACATTTTTTTCTTTAAAAAGCGGTGACTTCGAATGAATTCTGGGTCTATATCTGACCCAGAATCTTCGGGAGCTGAATCTTCGGGAGTATTTTCTTCATCATTTTCAGGTGAAGCAATATAATGATTGATATCGTGTAGTGGAGCAAATTTTAACCCTTTTGTTAGGTCTACGGAGCGCACAAATCTTTTGGCATGTGAGGGTGCATTTTGTAAGCTACTTTCCTCTGGTTGTTCCACAGTCATCTGCCTTCCTGCTAGACCATCTGCATACCTGGTTGCTGTTTCAAGGGTGTCGGGCTGTTGTTGCTGTCCTTTTAAACTTTCATCGCCATTTTCGGTGGACTTGATGGTAGCGGCACTAATATAATATGCTAGCGTTAAAACAAAAAATATAATGAGAAATTTCCGTGGGCTCTTCATCTTAACACTTGTAATACGAGACTAAATTGAAATTGTACTGTGTTTTCAAATTTTATTTAAACCTTTTATATACTTTTTTCTTTTAGTGAAATTAAATATTCATCCTCCATTTCAAAACACTTTATTTTTAACATATAGCTGTGTATACCTGTAATTTATAATTCAGTAATATCTTTACAATTTTAGGTATGGTTTCCTTTGAAGTAATTAGCGTCTTTTGTATGCAAAAAAAAAACTATTGTATTCAAAACAGATTTTTGTTTTCTTTTTCATTTTTATCAAGGTCATGGCTAGTTCACTCTATTCAGTAAATCGGTAGAGAAAGAAACCCAAAGTATTTTTCTATTTAAGCTGAACAAATGCAGCAGGTATCCTAAATCAACCTTTTGTGAACAAGCAAGATAAACTAAATTAGTCGTATAGATTTGTTTACTGTTGAAAATATTTATATAAAATTAATCCAGTAGTCGGCGTTATATACTTTTAAAGTAATAAATTATATACAGTTTGTCAAGAAAATGTTTTGACATAGTTAAAATCATTTTAAATTTTGACTTTAATTGTAGATATTTTTTTCCTTTTTGTCATTATGAAATTTTTTGTTATAGATTTTATTTTATATAAATTTTAGTGAACAAATAGTCATATGGTAATTTTAAGTTTTTGTTAATGTTTTGACCTCAAACATGAGGCACTTTTGTGTCTTTTGAATTGCGGTAAAGTTGTGTATACTCCATCTCAAAGTCAAGATCTATACCCTATTAAAAATTGGATTTTAAGGAAAAATTTTAAAATCTAATGTAATAGAGATACAATTGTATGTACATATGTATATTGACACTTGAAATTTGTAAAATTAGTGTATTTTTATACAGACTACAACAATTAACACTAAATTTTAAAAAAATTTAAATTTAAGAGTGGTCTATCAGTTAATGCAATTGTGACTATGTACTTTTGACAACTTGCTAAATCTTGGAAACCGCAAATTCTTGAAATTTTCAAAAACGGTAAGAAAAATCCGAAAATTATAAAATCGCCAAACCAAAAAAAAAAACCGCCAAAAACCCACAAAAAATCGCTTAAACGAAAAAAGCACCAAATTAAAAAAATTTCAACACTAAAATTAATCGGCAAAACCGAAAAAATCGACAAAATGAAAAAATCACCACAATTAAAAAAACGCCAAAAGCTGAAAAAATCGCCAAAACGCGAAAAAGGCACTAAAACTAAAAAAATCGCCTATATGAAAAAAATCGCCTATATGAAAAAAATCGCCAAATGAAAAAATCGCCAAATTTAAAAAACAAAAAAACGCCGAAAAGCGAAAAAGGCGCCAAAACTAAAAAATCGCCTATATAAAAAAATCGCCAAAATGAAAAAATCCGCTAAAACGAAAAAATTGCCAAAAACTGGAAAAATCGCCAAAACGCAAAAAAATCGCCAAAACTAAAAAGTCGCCAAAATGAAAAAACTCCAAATTCGAAAAAACCTACAAAACGGGGAAAAAAAGTGCCAACACCAAAAAATGCGTCAAAATTTAAAAAAAAATCGGCAAAAACGAAAAAACACCAAAACCGAGAAAACCCAAAAACGAAAAACAACCAAAACTATTTATTATATATGCTAACGTTTGTATTGAATTACATGTCTACGGAGCCCTTCTTGCGCGGGTCAAAGTCGCTCTCATTTGTAATTTTGCTTATAACTTACGACTATTTGTTTACTTAAATGTAAATAAAATGAAATCTATAACAAAAATTTTCATAATGCAAAATAGAAAAAAATATTTGCGACGAAGATCAAAATTTAAAATGATTTTAACTATGTTAAAACACTTTCTTGACAAACTGTACTATGTATGTACTACATATCATCACGTAAAATCCAAAAGGCCGTAAGTACACTTTTTACTATTTTACAGGAGAAGCAAAAAACTTCATAAATTTTATACTATTTATATGTTAGGTGCCAAATTGAATAATGAATAAAATCGGTATTTTTGAACATATGTGAGTAAAATTTTAGGAAAATATGTATTTTGGTTAATCACATCATAATCAATCAAAAAGTCTATTTTGAATTTTTTGGTTGTTACGGCCTTTTGGATTTTAGGTGACGATATGTAAATTGTTAACATTTGTTTCATGAATCTTTTGTTTTTAATATATTGCATCTGCATGAACTCATAATATTTATGGCTTAGGCAGTAGAGGTGGAAAACTATCGATAATGCCACTATCGAAAGTTTTCGATAGTATAAAAAACTTTATCGATATATCGACTTTATCGAAAGTTAGAAAAACTATCGATATATCGACGATACTATCGTGATAGTATCGAAGTTGTAGGGTTCTCGTATAATGTACATATTTATTTACACTAAAAATTCCAAAAAATATTTTTAAGCAAAACAGAACAAAATAATATATAGTTTTATTTGTCAGTTCAAAAAATAATAAAACTAAAATAATGGCATGAAAGATAAGTGAGATCAGTGGAAGAAATGTTGCGTCATCCAGATATTTTTGTTTATAAAAAGCAACATATTTACATTTTTTTTTCCTTTAGTGGTGTACCATTTACTATCGATAGTGACTGATAAATATCCATTGTTTTCAAGTGTGAATCGATTGCATAATTAAAACATCGATAGTCACAAAAAAAATTAACTATCAATAGTATCGATAGTGCCATCGGTAGTTTTCCACTCCTACTATATTACAAATATTTTTTGCTTTTACCTCAAGGTTTTTTTTAAATGTAATTTCACTAATTAATTAATTTCTCATAAAACAATGTCTTGCCGGCGTAAGTCTTGTTTCATCAAAATAATAGAAAAAGAGGTTAGAACAATTTATTTCGCTAAGTTTCGACAAGAAAATGTCAAAACAAATATTGACATTATTTTTAAGGAAAAAAAAAGCAATGCGAGTCCGATCACAGAGGAGATGTGTAAACATCTAGTAATGAAAATTTTTTTTAAGTTGGAAGTACTTATGCTTTTAGTATCTTTTTTTAAATTAATTAATTAAAAGTATCAAAACTTTCAATATTGTAAATACATATGAATTTGTTGGTTTTTGTTTGTTTTATTAAATTTATTTGGTTAGTAAATGGTCACACTGCAGTATATGTACTGCATTCAAAAGCTAATGAAATTTAAGGCCTGACCCACGATATCGACAACGTTCGACTTGTCGCACATTTACATTTGAAACAAAAATTTTTTTCTGTTTTTGGGGATTTTTTATTTAGGCGATTTTTTCATATTGGCGATTTTTTGTATAAGGATTTTTTTCATTTTGGCGATTTTTCCGGTTTTTCGCGATTTATTTTAGTCCTAGAGATTTTTTCTTTAATTTGGTGCTTTTTTCGTTTTGGCGATTTTTTTTTGGTTTTTGGCGATTTTTTTTATATATGGCTATTTTATATTTTTTTGATTTTTTAGTTTTACCGTTTTTGAAACTTTCAAGAATTTTGCTCTTACGGTTTCCAAGATACAGCAAGTTTTCAAAATTACAAAGTCAAAATTGCATTAACTGATGGAACACCCATTGATTTAAATTTTTTAAATTTAGTGTTAATTGTTGTAGTCTGTATAAAAATACACTAACTTTTAAAATTTCAAGTGTATATATGTACATACAATTGTATGTATATTACATGGGATTTTAACATTTTTCGTTGTTCGTTTTGGAACACTCTTTAGTTTTTAACTCTCATGTATTTGTTGTTGTAGTGGCCAAATGTCTACACATTGTGTCCAAATTTCAAGTCCGTTGCTCTTACGGTTCATTTTCACCTTTGGTGTACGGAAATATTCAGAAAAATAACCGGCGGCGGCGCATCGTCGGCTTCGAGCCGGTCGACTTGTTTTTCTGCTTAGTATTGCTTCTTTCAAGATATTGTAAGATCTGACAACCGTCTGTACATAGCTTAAGCCACCGAAAATCGCTGTGCTGGTTGATTGATTGTGCCATTGCGACGCTTGCAATAAATCGGATAATTTCTTAAGTGAAACCGAGATTAACGCATTTTATGAACATCTACTAAGAGTTATAAAAACTTCTCAATTTTGTTCTCGACCAAGCGACTGTAAAAATCGTAAACTACGTAATATTCTAAGAAGGTTTGCCCAAGAAACCATGGGTCTAAAATCCAAATCGAGCTTCCCATTTTTAACGAGAAACTTCTCATTTCGCATTTTATATTTTTTTTTTATTTGCTAAAATTTTATTGAGCCTTCTAACAAACTTGACAAAAGTTATTATATATCGGTATATTGAGGTAAACGCTTATATTGAAAATTGACATTAAATCATGGAAAAATGCGAAACTTATCATTAAATGGTACAAGAAAAATTTAGAGAACGTTGTTATGCGAGATATTTTTAAAACTCTAGTTAAATAAGGGATGCAAAATCTAGGAGCATGGCAGTGCTGCACGCCAAGTTCCGGCCAATGCACGCAGTGTGTATATTTCCACGAAGCCGTTCGAGCTGTTTTTATTTCCCTCATAACTTTGTTCGCCGCAATCGTAAAATTACGAAATTTAAACCATAGTTAGAATTAATTCATGTAAGCTCACAAGCGAAGTTTTACAATGAAAGCTTCCTGAGATAGAGAGGTGCAAAAAGTGCGTATTTTAAGTCATGAGTAATAAACTAGAAGAATCTGAAAACACGAAAATTTTAACCAGGGATGTGGGGCTATGCCCATAAATGTCAGAATTAAAAAAGCATATCTAAGTAGCTTAATGGAAGCTATTTTATTGAAATTTGGCATGTATATACTGCGATAATGCAACGTTATAATTTTTTTTATTAAAAAGGTGGGCATTAACAAAACCATACAGTTTCAACCTCTTTCATATACTACGGCTCAGCATATTTAGAAATTATATAACGCTCTTATGATTACAAATTTATATAATGCACAGCATATTTCAATGTTAGGTGTTGTGCCAAACAAGAACTTGGTCAAAATTTATATCTCACTACTTTTAATGGGCGAAATTTTGAATAGGAACTTGGCCTTTTTTCACATTTATGTTTTTGTGAGGATAGCCTTTACCAAAAAATGGTAAAAGGGTATATACACTATGGTGCAATATTATAACTGCATGAATTTTTTAAATACTTCTTAGACTGCTACAAAATTTAGCGTATATTTATTCATATCATGTGAAAAAGTATTAAAAATTAATAAGAAAAATAACAAATATGGTAATCTATTTATTCCATTTAAGCTCTCACAGCAGGTAAATTGTGAAAAAATTCCCGGGATCCCGCACATTTTCCGGCAAAGAACTCCTGTGAAATTTGAGCGAGAATTCCCGGGATTTTTTATATTTTATTTTATTATGGCAAGTTTAGTTTGTATGTGAACATTCCTTGTGGAGTGTCGTTATTCACTTTATGAATGCGATGGCGCAACCATAAGGTGAAGGCCAGTGCAGCCAGATTTGGGGTTTTTTTCCCCAAAATAGGGATTTCGTCTCTCATTTGGGGACAAATTTTAGATGGGAGGGATTTGGGGACTTTTCATTTTGAGCTCTAACATTACTTTTTCTTATATTTTATCTTGATACAATATTTAATTTTTATGCAAGCAATATGTGCGGTTCAAAACAATCTTCGCTAAAAGTTAAAATAGTTCCACCAAATTGGTTAAATGTGTTTGCATTCACTGAGCTTATGCAGTTCGCAAGTGCTGAAATCAATTTGCAGTTCTGTCGATTTTTTGTTATTTTGTGCACACCCTGTTGCGAAAGCTTAAGTACAAATAAATATTCGATATTATTAATTTAGGGGTAAAGTCAACACTTATGAGACAGTTTTGCAAAGAGTTTCGGAGCAATGCATTGAGTTAAAGCATAATTGTAAAATTATATCAAAGACAAATATTGGCAAAATATTTTTGAGGACAAAAATTATGATTTTTCTTTTGAAATAGGGATTTTTTTTGGAGACATGACGTTTTAAATTGGGGACAAGAGGTAAAATTTTTATAGACGATGCAAAATAAGTATTGTATGGCAAAGTCAACTTCGTATACGAACATTAAATTACTCATTATGTTTGCTCACTATGAGGTTACAAATGAGTTTTTTATACACTTTATACTGTTGTAGTTGTAGTTATACTAAATGGATGAGTTGAATGAGCTGAATCAATTCAAGTAGTATAAGTATTTTTCTGAAATTATAAATCAGTGTGAGTGTTGTATTGGTATGATGTCGACGTCGCACTTACACTTATAAATCAATATTGTTGTGAGAATGCGTAAATCACAGTAGTTGATTTTAAATTATGTCTAATCACTTATATTTAAAATTTTATGAATCAGCATGAATAGCGAAAACATGATTCATTGCCAATCACTGATTCAGGTGGATGGTTACAATTATTATTTCCGTGACGTACCTAGAGAAGATAGTTATCTTAGTCGTTTGCAAAGCTGTGAAAGTAGTGTACTGGATTTTTGGGGCCATTGCCCATTATGGTTGAAGCGAGATTGAATTTCTGACATCTAAAATTAACACTTATAGTTACAAAGTTGTACTTGAATGGGTGTTTCCACATTTTTCTCTACCGATGGACCCATTCCGTGCGTAGTTAAACAAGATAATCCACACGTCAGGGGTTGAAACAGAGCGGATTCGAATGTCAATAATTTGGAGTAGCAACCATAATCCCTTGATCTGAATATTATACCACATGCGCGGGGATTGCTTTCTCGCAAAGTGTACGAGTCCGGTACACACTATGAGACAAAATAAGCCTTAATTGAAAAAAAATTTAAAAAATTTGTGCTGACATTTTACTGCCTTTAATTGAAAACAAATCATACTTCTGTTGTCATGTCATATAAAGGAAAATATTCTCATTATTAAATCTTACGAAAACATTATAAAAAGCCTTAAAAATAAAAATACGTTCTTGTTGAGCCTTTGAATTAATGACGTTGAACCTACTCAAGTGAGCCAAAAAAAAATTTTTCAAAACCATATGAACTGCCAGTTTATAGAAGCCATGTGGAAATTCTGGTCTGCTTAGTAAATTGAAAACAAAAACAAAGCACTTAAATTTGTTTTTGTTTTCAATAAATAGACAGACGAGACTGTTTACATGGCTTCTACAAACTGGCAGTAATTATAAATATTTTATTTTAAATCATTTATTAGTTATTATTAAAAGTTATTTGCTTTTAATCATATGTTGTGCAAGATTTTACCATTTAAAACTCTAATATAATTATAAGCTAGGACAGTTTTCATAAAAATTTAGTTCATATGTAAAGAAAATTGTGAACCTATTCAAGTGAGCGGCAGTGTATTTTACAATAATACATTAAAACTGGGCTGCTGCACAAGGCATGAATTGTTTATTGTTATAAATCGAAAAATCTTAAAGTTTTGTAATAAATATTTACTTTAAATAAATAAATATATCTTTCGTCAACTAAAATGCAAATTAACTTGACATGATATAAATTTCTTCTAAGATCACAATTAATTGATATTAACAAAAAAAAAATGGTTTCTTCTTCTAATGTAGCTTAAAATACATTAAGAGGTGTATTATTTAATTTTGTACATGTAAGTATTTATTTAATTTCACAATTTTAAGTCATTTTACAATTTAGATGGCAATTAGTATTAAATATTAATAAATATTTATTTTAAGTAAATGTATGGAAATCATAATTGAACACTTAATATTTGAAGTAGTTTTGATCTCGTATCTACTGCTGATTTTTTTTTACTAGTTTTATAATATTTAATTGTTCGTTTTATAATATTTAATTGTTGTTGTAGCGTTTTGCTTGAAGGCAATCTGGCTTTATATCTGAGGGAGCTGAATCTTCGGGAGCTGAATCCTCGGGAGTATTTTCTTCGTCATTTTCAGGTGAAGCAATATAATGATTGATATCGTGTAGTGGAGCAAATTTTAACCCTTTTGTTAGGTCTACGGAGCGCACAAATCTTTTGGCATGTGATGAGGGTGCATTTTGTAAACCACTTTCCTCTGGTTGTTCCACAGTTATCTGCTTTTCTGCTAGATCATCTGCATACCTGGTTGCTGTTTCAAGGGTGTCGGGCTGTTGTTGTTTTTCTTTTAAACTTTCATCGCCATTTTCAGTGGACTTGATGGCAGCGGCACTAGTATAATATACTAGCGTTAAAACAAAAAATATAATGTGAAATTCCCGTGCGATCTTCATCTTAACACTTGTGATACGAGACTAAATTGAAATTGTACTGTGTTTTCAAATTTTATTCAAACCTTTTATATACTTTTTTCTTTTAGTGAAATTAAATATTCATCCTCCATTTCAAAACACTTTATTTTTAAGAAATAGCTGTGTATACCTGTAATTTATAATTCAGTAATATCTTTACTATTTTAGGTATGGTTTCCTTTGAAGTAATTAGCGTCTTTTGTATGCAAAAAAAACTATTGTATTCAAAACAGATTTTTGTTTTCTTTTTCATTTTTATCAAGGTCATGGCTAGTTCACTCTATTCAGTAAATCGGTAGAGAAAGAAACCCAAAGTATTTTCCTCCATAAGCCGAAAAAATGCAGCAGGTATCCTAGATCAACCTCTTGTGATCAGAAGCAAGATAAACTAAGTTAGTCGTATTGATTGGTTTACTGTTCAAAAGATTTATGTAAAATTAATCCAGTAGTCGCCGTTATATACTTTAAAGTAATAAATTGTACACAGTTTGTCAAGAAAATGTTTTGACATAGTTAAAATCAAAATTTTGACTTTAATTGTAGATATTTTTTCCCTTTTTTTCATTATGAAATTTTTTGTTAAAGATTTTATTTTATATAAATTTAAGTGAGCAAATAGTCATATGGTAATTTTAAGTTTTTGTTAATGTTTTGACCTCAAACATGAGGCACTTTTGTGTCTTTTGAATTGCGGTAAAGTTGTGGATACTCGATCTCAAGGTTCAGATCTATATTCTATTCAAAATTTATGAGTTTATTTGAAAAATAGTATTTCCAAATGGTATTTCAAGAACTAAATGGAGTTAAGAACAATAATATGAGGGGAAGGTGAAAAGTTTCAGTAGAATATTAGGAAAGGAACATTTTTTCAATGAGAAGTCGTCTAACAACCTGATTTGATACCAATGGTGGCCACAATATACACATTAAAATCTTTCCTATTTTAGGGTTACGTACACCAAAGGTGAAAAGGAACCCTATTGTTTTCGCTACGCTGTCCGTCGCACGCTAATTTTTCAGAAACCGTAAGAGCTACGGACCTGAAATTCGGACAGAGTATTGGATTTTAAGGAAAAATGTTAAAATCTAATGTAATATAGATACAATTGTATGTACATATGTATATTGACACTTGAAATTTGTAAAATTAGTGTTTTTTTTATACAGACTACAACAATTAACACTAAATTTTAAAAAAATTTAAATTTAAGAGTGGTCTATCAGTTAATGCAATTGTGACTATGTATTTTTGACAACTTGCTAAATCTTGGAAACCGCAAATTCTTGAAATTTTCAAACACGGTAAACATAAAAAATCCGAAAATTATAAAATCGCCAAACCAAAAAAAAAACCGCCAAAAATCCACAAAAAATCGCTTTAACGAAAAAAGCACCAAATTCAAAAAATTTCAACACTAAAATAAATCGGCAAAACCGAAAAAATGGACAAAATGAAAAAATCGCCACAATGAAAAAAACGCCAAAAACCGAAAAAATCGCCAAAACGCGAAAGAGGCACCAAAACTAAAAAAAAATTGCCTAAATGAAAAAAATCGCCAAAATGAAAAAATCGCCAAAATGAAAAAAAATCGCCAAATTGAAAAAACACAAAAAAACGCCGAAACCCGAAAAAGGCGCCAAAACTAAAAATCGCCTATATAAAAAAATCGCCAAAATGAAAAAATTCGCTAAAACGAAAATATCGCCAGAAACTGAAAAAATCGCCAAAACGCAAAAAAGGCGCCACAACTAAAAAATCGTTTAAATGAAAAAAATCGCCAAAATGAAAAAACGCCAAATTCGAAAAAACCTACAAAACGGGGAAAAAAGTGCCAAAACCAAAAAAGCGTCAAAACGCCAAAGCCGAGAAAACCCAAAAACGAAAAAAAATCCAAAACTATTTATTATTTAGGCTAACGTTTGTATTGAATTACATGTCTAGTGTCCGTACGGAGCCCTTCGTGCGCGGGTCAAAGTCACACTCATTTGTAATTTTGCTTATAACTTAAGCTATGTACAGACGGTTGTCAGATCTTACAATATTGCCAGTAAAATGTGCTAAAAATTTCTTACAACCGTGAGAACTGGCAATTTTTGTCAGACACCGTTGCTAGAAAAAGCATTGTCAGTCCATTGCAAGACAAGCAGCTGACAACAAATTGTCAGACATCTTACAATCGTGTGAACACATTGTAAAATTATTGCCAGATATTTGTTAGACATTTTAATATTGTCAGATGTGCGAAGTTTATACATCTGACAATGGCGTTGTAGCGTGCTCTAAATATCACTACAACCAACGTTGTGTAGTAAAGATTTAAGGTCAACTTGACCGCAGCATACATAACATCCAATTGCATTCATTGAAAGTATTTTTGTCCACTGGACATTTGACATTCATGCATTCGGGCAAATACCGCTGCATGAAGTGTTAGATAAATGCATTGACAGACTGCAACGTAAATATGTATTTTGTACAATTGCTATTTGACACTCACAGGTCTGATCAAAGGCCGTAGCATAATGCACTTGAATAAATCATATTTAATAACCACATGTGTTTATATATATAAATATAAACAATACAGAATCTATCTTTTCCCAATTTCTTATGAGACACATGCCGCACGCCTACCGCGAGAAACCAAAAGGAACAATTTGCCTATTAAGCACATACCTTTTCTTTTCTCTCTTATGTTAAGATAGGTTAAGCATTATTCTCATAAGTAGTATATAAGCCAATACAATTTTGTATTTAATGGAATGAATAAATAACTTTTTTGGGAGCTCCTCGCTGAGCTCTAATTAAATAAAGAAATTGTTTACTTCATTACAAATTAAAGGATTCATCTGTTTTAACAAGGGCATTCATCTGCCTTAAAACCTTTAGAGCCAGTGGCGTTAATTAGCGCCGGCACAATCGGGCAGGTAGAACCTTTAGGAAAAATATTGAATATTACAGCGCCATTGTAAGAGAATTCTTTCTATGGGCAAAACTGCACACGGTTGATTTTAAAGAAAAAATATATAATAAAATATATGCAGAGAAAATCATTGCAATTGGACCATAAGGTCCATAATAATTTATACTTTCACATTTAACACAAACGATAAATATTTAACAATTTCCAACAAATGGTTTAAGTCTGGCAACGCATAACAACAGATCTAACAATTTGTGTATATAATAACCGTGCGAACTGACAATTTTTCTACTGACGATTTTGTCAGATTAATTTATTGTCATACAACCGTCTGGCAATAAATTGTAAGATTTTTTGACAACCGTGTGAACTGACAAGAAAAATTGTGCTGGCAATTTTCGATTGCCAGCACATTGCCAGACCTGACAATCGTCTGTACATAGCGTTACGACTATTTGTTCACTTAAAAATAGAAAAAAAAATATTTGCGACGAAAGTCAAAATTTAAAATGATTTTAACTATGTCAAAACACTTTCTTTATATATGTAAATTGTTAACATTTGTTTCATGAATCTTTTGTTTTTAATATATTGCTTCTGCATGAACTCACAATATTTATGGCCTAGGCCTTAGAGGTGGAAAACTATCGATAGTGTCACTATCGAAAGTTTTCGATAGTATAAAAAACTTTATCGATATATCGATTTAAGACTATCGAAAGTTAGAAAGACTATCGATATATCGACGATACTATCAAGATAGTATCGAAGTTGTATGGTTCTCGTATGTAAATGTACATATTTATTTACACTAAAAATTAAAAAAAAAATATTTTTAAGCAAAATAAAATAGAGTTTTATTTGTCAGTTCAAAAAATAATAAAACTAAAATAATTGTATGAAAGATAAGTGAGATGAATGGAAGAAATTTTGCGTCATCCAGTTATTATTTTTTACACAAAGCAACATATTTACATTTTTTTCCCTTTAGTGGTGTACCATTTACTATCGATAGCGACTGATAAATATCCATTGTTTTCAAGTGTTAATTGATTGCATAATTAAAACATCGATAGTCACAAAAAAAATTAACTATCGAAAGTGCCATCGATAGTTTTCCACTCCTACTATATTACAAATATTTTTTGCGTTTATCTTAAGTTTTTTTTTAAATGTATTTTCACTATACTTACTTTCTCATAAAACAATGTCTTGCCGGCGTAAGTCTTGTTTCATCAAAATAATTGAAAAAGAGATTAGAGCAATTTATTTCGCTAAGTTTCTAGAAGAAAATGTCAAAACAAATATTGACATTATTTTTAAGGAAAAAAATCTTAAGGTCTTAAATTACAAGATCTCAGTGACGAATCGTGATGTCATGTTCGAGAGTTCACGCGGACAGCAAAGTTTTCACTCAAAAAAGCGTTAGTACCGTTACACGCCATCTTGTTTAAAATAAATATCATCTACAACAATATCTTCTACAATATCTTCCAATTGCAAGCAAACCAAACAAAATCATTTGCGGAATGTTCAATTCCAAAGGACGACGGGAAACGATCAGCACCGTGTATTCCTCAACACTTTGGGCCACAACAGCAATATTCCAAGTTGTTCTTTAGCAACGCGCGCATCCTGCATTTTTCACATCACTAACTTATTCCAACAGCTCAAATTTTTCTAGCACTTTTGAAATTACTGACCGGGATAGTGTTTTACGACGACCCAAAAATGTTTCAGTTTTGCGAGCTGTGACCAAAATAATTTCACTATTAACCGGTCGTTTATCAAGTGGGTACATTTTGGTCATTAAAACTGGTAAAATGTCGTATTGGAAGTTTGATATAACAATGCGAACACATTATTGAATCAACTCGGATTTTGGATCATGTCATTTTGTCTTCATTAAACCACTGGCAAAACAAACTTTGTAGATCGGCTTTTACGGTCCACATACTCAAGACGAATCAAACAGTTTTTCATTAGTAATTAGTGGTTACGCTTTCTTCGGCACACGTCACACAGATGTAAACAATACTTAAAGAAAGATAATTTTTTTTCATACGAGTAACATGAGCCGGTGTATCGTGCACTTACATGAGTAAATAGCAAACGATGGTCGCACACCTAGAAATGCACCAACAATTAATAGATAAAAATTAATGGTTAGAGATAAATTATTATTACAGCTTCAATAATAATACTGCAGTATCCCTTTCAATTCATATATGTGACCTTCTCCGAGAAAAGGAACCTAATGTGTGAAAATGAAGTCTTGAGAGAAACGCATTTAAAGTTTCATAATGCACCTTCAGTTGGGAAATGCGATTTGATATGGTTAAATTTTTATCAGAAATCTAACTCATTTCATCTTCTTCTATACCCTTTTAGGTACCAGAATCCACTCTTAAGTCCAAACCCGTTTTTTGACACACTAGGTCCTTTTTCTCGGAAAAGGTCACATATAAGTGGTGTCACAACAAAAACATGCATGCAATTTGTTTATATTCGAAATTCTCCTAAATTCTCCATTCATAAAATAAATACTTTTATGATTTTGCCATAATTTAGTTTCACACAAAATCTCTTCATTTGTTCGTGGCAATGTAATTTAATGTTTCTCCCGTTCTATTATCAATCCGCTGATAAAAGCGATTTATCTAGAAATGGATTGTTGGCTCATGGCAGTTTGTTAATTAGAACCAAAACACTCAACTTATCAATAAGAATTTTGTTGAACATCGTTGGGAAGCGATATATTTTTCGGAACGGTTATTCATTTAATAAAAAGGGATTCGATTGATTTGTAAGACTTCTCATAATGCGCCTTCTTTGAAATTTTTTCTACGAATTTCATTGAAAGTTACCAACATTATTTCATCCGCCATATTTGTCAATAATCACGCTTTATTCTCTTTAATTCTCACAAGTGAATTTTAATTTTGTTATGTACTTTTCATAGAATGACAAATTTGTTATGTTTGGTTCATGACAATATTTTTAAGAATACTAAAAATTTACAAATAGTCATTCACCTTAGTTATTTTATAGTTTTGTCACTGTCACGTAGGTTAGAGTACGGGTATTAAGTTCGAGTTTAAAGTGCGTGTCCATGCCACTCGATTGAAACTTATGAGTTTCCAGATTTTTCTTGATAATTTCTATTTTGATTTATTTGTATATCGAATTTCACCTCTATAGTGCGAATTTGAGTTTAAAGGACGGGGGTCGTCTGATCCCTGGATAAAACTTCTTGGCCACTTGCTCACTCACCTACACTTACTTGCCTATAAAATGTCAGCTCTCTAGTGCGAATTCCAGCTTTAAATTTTATGGTCCTTACCCTACACACTACTGTGTGCTCAGATCCAAAAATTTTAAGCTATAATTTATTTAACTTTTTTTTATTATATTGGCAGAATTGTTTTTTCTCATTGTCCGCAACAAAAATAGAAATTTAATTTTTGAAAGGTTGCAATCGGCAGCCTACAGTCATTAATGCGCTTAACAGAGGGTTCACACTTGATGAATTTATATCATGATGAATATCAAATTGATATCATGATTTATCACGTATAGACTCAATTTATAAATATTATGGCAGCGTAGTGATATAATCATCAAAACTTACATCTTGATATCAAATGTCATTTTATGTGTTACTGTACATTTAACGTTTATTTACTAAACGATTTTCGTTTACCAAAAGCGGTAGAACAATTATTTGTGACCAAAAAATTAAACAACAAGTAAATTAGATATTTTTGGCGAGTATTTTTCAAATATTTGTTTTATTCATCATGACATAAAATCATCAACGTCTACTCCTTTGTGTTGCTACTCGTCTTAAGGAAAAAATCGCATTTTCTCTGCCAGCGTCGTAATACGAGTTATGATATAAAATCATCAGATGTGGGCACTATGTAAAAAATACACAAATATGTAGATTAAAAAAATTAAACTTTTTTATCAGCACATCATGACTGACACATCGATCGTCTATTTTCACCTCCCAGAGGTCAATGAAAATATTTCCGTTGCTTTCCACACAAAAGATTCTTTTTCCCGTATTTTTTTTATTATTATTGCGACTGCATTAATTTTTAAGTTGAAAATGTATCAATTGGTATCTATTCTGATTCACTAGCGTAAACATTATCAGTTGCTTCCGGTCATTTTAACTCGGCAGCAATTTAGCACAACGAAAATAAGGTTGCATTTCATAAAACCAACTTTAAACCCATTCAAAAATGGTTTTAAGTTGCTTTTAACAAAACCATTTTTTATGGTAAAACCAGGTTTTAGCTGTTGATTTTAACGTTAAAACTAACTTTTGTTAAAACCATTTTAGTGTGAAAACACTATTAGCTTTGAAAACAAAATCTTTTATTCATCAACAAATTTTGCATTTCACCAATAATTAAAAATTCGCCAAAAATGCAAACTTTAATAAATATTTTTCAACAAATATGTTCGTATAAAAACCAAATAAAAAATGTATACTGCAGACGGAGATGTGTAACTGTTTAGTCATTGAATTCTTAAAATGTTTAATAATTTTTATCTTACAGACACTAAAATATGGATTGAGCATTAAAAATGTGATACAAACAAATACAATATGTAATTAAAAAGGGGCTGATGGCCAAAGCAGCAAATGCCCATATTTATATAAATTTAGTCTTAGAATTTATTCTGCAGATTAAATAAATAAATAATAATAATTTAAAAAAAAATTAATTTTTTTCTACTTTCGTGAGGATGTTTCAGATTCGGAAAATCCGTTATTTAAAATTTGTAATTTTATATATAAGAAACCCTTTAAATAATATATTTTTACTCTACAAGAATTAACTACAAACGTTCTTACACGACCTTCAACTTTTGCACAAAATCTATCTAGAATTATTTACTTGTTCAAAATCTGAACAGGTAAGCGACAGTGTAATGTTAAAACTAGAATCTAAATATTTCTCTTCATAAATGGACAGTAAGCCTATTTGAATATGTATGTAGGTATGCGCAAGCTACATATCGTCACCTAAAATTCAAAAGGCCATAAATACACTTTTTACTTTTTTACAGGAGAGGCAGAAAACCTTATAAATTTAACTATTTGTAAGATGGCAAATTGAAAAATAAATTCAGTTAAATGCGACTCTGACTCGCGCACGAAGGGTTCCGTACGAACACTAGATATGTAATTTAATACAAACTTCATCCTATATAGTTTTGGCATTTTTTTCGTTTTTGTGATCTTTTCGGTTTTTTTTGTTTTTGCGGTTTTTGCATTTTTTCAGTTTTGGCGATTTTTTTAAGTTATGTCTCTTTTTTTAGTTTTAACACTTTATTTTCTAGTTTTGCCGATTTTTTTTCGGTTTTTGACGTTTATTCATTTTGGCGATTTTTTTCATTTTTGCGATTTTTTTTATATAATTTTTTTAGTTTTGGCGACATTTTCGCGTTTTGGCGATTTTTTGCGTTTTTTTTTTCATTTTGGCGTTTTTTCAATTTGGCGTTTTTTTTCGAATTTGGTGATTTATTTTAGTGTCAGAATTTTTTTTTTAATTTTGGCGATTTTTTTTCGTTTTGGCGATTTTTTTTAATTTTTGGCAATTTTTTTATTTTTGGTTTGGCCATTTTATAATTTTCGGTTTTTTTAGTTTTACCGTTTTTGAAAATTTCAAGTTTTTCGCGATGTTTTTAAGTTTTGGCTCCTTTTTTAGTTTTGACACTTTATTTTCTTATTTGCGATTTTTTTTATATAATTTTTTTTTTTTAGTTTTGGCTACATTTTCGCATTTTGGCGATTTTTTTCGATTTTTGGCGTTTTTTTCATTTTGGCGATTTTTTTATTTTTGGCGATTTTTTTCATTTTTGCGATTTTTTTTTATTTAAAATTTTTTTTTTGGTTTTGGCGACATTTTCGCGTTTTGGCGATTTTTTTCGATTTTTGGCGTTTTTTTTCATTTTGTTAATTTTTTAGAATTTGGCGATTTATTTTAGTGTTAGAAATTTTTTTTTAATTTTGGCGATTTTTTTCGTTTTGGCGAATTTTTTTTAATTTTTGGCGATTTTTTTTTTGGTTTGGCGATTTTATAATTTTCGGTTTTTTTAGTTTTACCGTTTTTGAAAATTTCAAGTGTTTGCTTCTTACGGTTTCCAAGATATAGCAAATTGTCAAAACTACATAGTCAAAATTGCATTTAACTGATGGACCACCCTTTAATTTTAATTTTTTTAAATTTTAGTGTTAATTGTTGTAGTCTGTATAAAAATACACTAATTTTACAAATTTCAAGTTTCAATATACAATTGTATGTATATTACATGGGATTTTAATATTTTTCGTTGCTCGATTTGGAGCACCCTTTAATTTTTAATTCTCAATTATTTGTTGTTGTAGCGGCCAAGGTTCTACATACTGTGTCCAAACTTCAGGTCCGTAGCTCTTACGGTTCCTGAGAAAATACCGTGTGACGGACAGACGGACAGCGTAGCGCAAATAATAGGGTTCCTTTTCACCTTTGGTGTACCGAACCCTAAAAAAGGAAATTAAAAAAAATATTTTTATTTAGTTACTTCAATATTTACTTTAAAAAATTAATTAGACCTAGTTACTTTCATAAATCACAAGAAATTAGGGTTCCGTACACCAAATGTGAAAACTAACCCTATTGTTTTCGCTACGCTGACCGTCTATCCGAGAGAGTTAAAACTAAAGGGTGTTCCAAAACGAGCAACGACAAACAACCGAAAAAATGTCTTGCCAACAGTGTTGTTTAGCGATTCTTTTAGAATATTTCGCTGTAGTAAAGCATTTGAAAAAATCTCTCATGTCTTGAAAGGTCTTATAAACAGTCTTGTGCAGGACACTGATGTATATTGGCACTTGAAATTTGTAAAATTGGTATATTTTTATACAGACTACAACAATAACACTAAAATTAAAAAAAATTAATTAAATGGTGTTCTATCAGTTAATGCAATTTTGACAATTTGCTCTATCTTGGAAACCGTAAGAGGCAAACTCTTGAAATTTTCAAAAACGGTAAAACTAAAAAATCCCAAAATTATAAAATCGCCAAACTAAAAAAAATCACCAAAACGAAAAAAATCGCCAAAATTAAAAAAACGCCAATCCGAAAAAAATTGCCATAACGCGAAAATGTCGCCAAAACTAAAAAAAATTGTTTGTATAAAACAAAAATGCAAAATTGAAAAAAATCGAAAACAAAAATCGCCTGAATGAAAAAACGCCAAAATCCGAAAAAAATCGCCCAAACGATAAAAAAAGTGTCAAGACTAAAAAAAGTTCCAAAACTTAAAAAAAATCGCCAAAACCGAAAAAATACCAAAACTATATATTACATAGGCTTAAGTTTATATTAAATTACATACCTAGTGTTCGTACGGAACCTTTTGTGCGCGAGTCAGGGTCGCACTTTACTGAATTTATTTGTTTTAATAATACCAATTTTATTCATACTGAAGTATAAAATAAGTTTATTTAATAAAAAAATAATAAAAATTAGTTTTCGGTAGTTTCTTTTGTATGGCAAAATAGTTTTGGTGGAGTTTTCCAGCTCCACCAGTCCAAGACCAAATCTCTAGCTTTTTTGGGAGCTTCGGAAAACCAATTTCACGTACAGACAGACGGACATCGCTTGTTCGTCTTCCCTATGCATAAGGATCCAGATTATTTATACTTAATGGGTCGCTTATTAATATTGTGGAAATTACAAACACAATAACAAACCAATATGTACCCTTTTACCATTTTTTTGGTAGAGGCTATCCTCACAAAAACATTAATGTGAAAAAAGGCCATGTTCCTATCCAAAATTTCGGCCATTAAAAGTAGTGAGATATAAGTTTTGACCGAGTTCTTGTTTGTCGGAACACCTAACAATCTTTGCATTATATAAATTTGTAATCATAAGGGTGTCATATAATTTATAGATTTCAAACTTCGCATGTGAGGTAACATGCATTAATTCTAATTATGGTTAAAATTTCATAATTTTACGATTGCGGGGAACAAAGTTATGAGGGAGGTAAATATAGCTCAAATGGCTTCATGTATATAAACACACTGCGTGCATTGGCCGGAACTTGATTTTGCATCCCTTAATTAAGTAGAGTTTTAAAAATATCTCGCATAACAACGTTCTCTAAATTTTTCTTGTGCCATTTAATGATAAGTTTGGCATTTTTCCATGATTTAATGTCAATTTTCATTGAAAGTTTTTACCTAAATATGAAAATTGTTTAGTTATCTAAACAGCTTTTGAAAGCTCATGAAATTTCCTTCTGAACAAACCGAAATATAAAAACTTTTGTCAAGTTTGTTAGAAGACTCAATAAAATTTTATTATTAAAAAATTTTTTATATAAAAAAATATATAAAATGCGAAAAGAGAAGTTTCTCGTTAAAAATGGGAAGCTCGATTTTGATTTTAGACCCATGGTATGTATCTTGGTCAAACCTTCTCAGAGTTTGACGTAGTTTACGATTTTTACAACCGCCTGGTCGAGAACAAAATTGATGGACCCATTCTAATGTACACAATAAACAAAAATTCTGAGAAGTTCTTAAAACTCTTAGCAGATGTTCATAAAATGCGTTAATCTCGGTTTCACTTAAGAAATTATCCGATTTATTGCTCGCGTCGCAATGGCACAATCAATCAACCAGCACAGCGATTTTTGGTGGCTTAACTACGATTTAAAGAAAAATCTTAAACTTATAAGATCAAAGAAAATAAATTGTCTAGTTCCGTTGAAAAGGTCTCAACCTTAATCCTCTTTCTAGCATTTTTATTCTTAATGGATTATCCTTTAAGAAGATGGCACACAATAAAAGTTTTCCTTGAACGTGAAAGCCGATTTAACACATTTTCCTTTATTTCTCATAATACGCGTATTATTTGAGTACTTATTTTTAACAATTCCGACTTGATATATGTACATATCGTCACCTAAAATCCAAAAGACCGTAAGAACCAAAAAATTTAAAATATACTTTTTGATTTATTATGGTGTGATTAATCAAAATACATCTTTCCTTAAAATTTTACTCATATATCGTCGCTGTTTTAACTAACTGACCTAACTAACATTTTAAAAATTTAACAGGAGAGCAGCTCTTATGATTGTTTTATACATTCATTCTCATGGCTGCGTCAGAAACGTTATTACTTATATAGACACCAAAGTAATGCTTACAGTCATGAAAATTGTAGACAATGTGTATTATGACTTATAAAGTTTAGTAAGGGACTTAATTTACTTTGAAAAAAAATACAGTTAGGTCGGTTAGTTAAAGCAGCGACGATATGTACAGAAATACCAACTTTATTCATTAGGGTTCGGTACACCAAAGGTGAAAAGGAACCCTATTGTTTGCGCTACTCTGTCCGTCCGTCCGTCACACGGTATTTTCTCAGGAACCGTAAGAGCTACGGACTTGAAATTTGGACACAGTATGTAGAACCTTGGCCGCTACAACAACAAATACATGAGAATTAAAAATTAAAGGGTGTTCCAAAACGAGCAACGAAAAATATTAAAATCCCATGTAATATACATACAATTGTATATTGAAACTTGAAATTTGTAAAATTAGTGTATTTTTATACAGACTACAACAATTAACACTAAAATTTAAAAAAATTAAAATTAAAGGGTGGTCCATCAGTTAAATGCAATTTTGACTATGTGGTTTTGACAATTTGCTATATCTTGGAAACCATATCTTGCCTCAAACACTTGAAATTTGCAAAAACGGTAAAACTAAAAAAACCGAAAATTATAAAATCGCCAAACCAAAAAAACAATCGCCAAAAATTAAAAAAGAATCGCCAAAACGAAAAAAAATCGCCAAAATAAAAAAAAAAATTCTAACACTCAAATAAATCGCAAAATTCGAAAAAATCGCCGAAATGAAAAAAACGCCAAAATGAAAAAAAACTCCAAAAATAGAAAAAAATCGCCAAAACAAGAAAACGAAGTGGCAAAACTAAAAAAAGAGCCAAAACTTAAAAAAAATCGCCAAAACCGAAAAAACGCCAAAACAAGAAAATAAAGTGTCAAAACTAAAAAAGAGCCAAAACTTAAAAAAATCACCAAAACCGAAAAAACGCAAAAACCGGCAAAACAAAAAAACCGAAAAGACCCCAAAAACGAAAAAAAATGCCAAAACTATATATTATATAGGATGAAGTTTGTATTAAATTACAAATCTAGTGTTCGTACGGAACCCTTCGTGCGCGAGTCAGCGTCGCACTTTACTGAATTTATTCTTTGTTCACTTAACATACTTCATATATATTTTTTAAAAACTACCACATTGTTATAAGGAATCAGAAAAATCTAAAAGGATGATTCTAGGGTTGGAAAATTAAATTTTTTTTGTATATAAAAGTAACTAGGTCAAATTATTTTTTCTTTTTGTTTTAAATTATTTATACTCAATGTTTTAGAGAGAAATAGTTTGGCATAAAAATTAAAAAAATAAAAAACATAGCTCCAGACCTGGAAAACTAAAACTTTTTCTGGTATAATAATAATATAATAATTTCTTTGGTAACTAAATATATCTAAGTTTAAAGTTTTTAAACCCACTAATAATCCCAAATTAATATTTTACTTATTAAGTAAAATATTTTTTTTTATTAAAAATACATTGAAATTGATTATTGAGGGGTTTAGCTGGATCCTATGCGCATTTCACTGTTGCTAATGCAGATTATCAGGGAACCTTTACCCAAAGCTTCTTAGAACAACTAGAGTTATTATGTTATAAACTTTCATTTAAACAAATGAGAAGCTCAACAATAAATAACAAAGTTGAAACAAGAACTCAATAATCAACGTTTTTTTATTTTCTTACTTTACCATTGCTACATTGCAATGTTGTCTATGAATCATATTCACTCGAAAGTTTGAAGTTCTCATCGCACTCATACTTAACAAGATTTATGAAGTTGTTGATTTCGACTCTCCTGGACTCAACGTTTATAGACGATGCAAAATAAGTATTGTATGACAAAGCCAACTTCGTATACGAACATTAAAATACTCATTATTAGGTTACAAAGGTGTTTTTTTATACACTTTATACTGTTGTAGTTGCAGTAGTATAAGTATTTTTCTGAAACTATAAATCCAACTGAGATGATTTATGAGTGTGACTGTGGTATTACAGTAATTTTGACTTACCTGCACAATCAACTTTGCACGACTTTTTGTGCAGATAAGTCAAAAATGTTGGTTTGTGACCAGTTACAGATTAAAACATTCAGACATCTATGACAAAGAAAAAAACGAATTAGCCTTCAAAAGTTTCAATACAATCAGCAAATTATTTAGTAAAACAAAATCAAAATTGACAAACGATGAAAAGTCGAACATTGTGTACCAAATTAACTGCGATGGTGACGGATCCAATATATGCTCAAAATTATATGTTGGCACAACAAAAACAAAATTAAAAACCAGAATTTCTTCACATAAATCGGACTTAAAATATAAACACAAACCTTTAAACCAAAAAACCGCACTTGCGGCCCACTGTGCTGTAACTGGTCACAAACCAAATTTCGGTAATATTAAAGTGTTAACAACAGAAAACAACTACAAAAAGATATATACTCTTGAAATGCTTCACATTATTGATGTACCACCTGACAAGAGATTAAATTATAAGAGCGATGTAGAAAAATGCGCGCAGATTTATAGAAACACAATTCAAAAACACAGGCCAAAACATCATTAAAGTTCTGTTTACAAAAGAGACGAGACGTTCGAAGTAAAGCTTTTAAAACTTTAGAATCAATAAATTACACCATTTGTTTTTGAAAATGTAATTATAGCTTAATTTGTGCAATAATCTATATAATTAATAGGCGAACATGTCTTTTGTAATCCCTTTTACGCTGGTACCACTGCACCGACTTTAAAAAGATTTATATGGTTTTAAAGGATTTTTTGTACAGATGTGCAGAATCTATATTTTATTGAAATCGGTTTAGTATTTTGGGAGCTATAAGCTTTTAAAGTTGCTACTACTACATGCACACACATTACACACGCATTTATTAGCTTACAAGTAAAAAAAGAAACAAAACATGAGTGTGTGTGTGTAGTATTTCTCTTGATCAAACAATGGTTTTTCTCTTATTTGTTGTTGTATGAAAGCCATAATACTTGAAGGAAGAGAATTGAATAAATTGAATTAGCTTGGTTGAAGGGATTTTGTTTATGTTTTTTAATTTCATGTATTATTTAATTATGGTTGCATATGTATGTAAGTATGTGTGTGGCTGTGTTTTCATAAATCTTTTATGAAGTTTAGATACATTTTCTTTGAATCTTAATAAAATTATTTACATTTTGTTTCTAGAATACGGACGAGTGTGTCGTCCGTTTGGTATATCTAGTATTAATTAATGTTGTTATTATAATATTTCTATTTGTGTTTTTATGTACATATATTTTAGATCCCCTGAAGATGATCAACGGCGTTGATCGAAATATTGGGAAAAATAAAAAACAAAAATGAAATTATAATTAAAATATAACTATAACCTGTTTTTAATTTTATAACCAGACCTCAAGCTGAACAAAATTAATTAATAATTAGTAAAATAAAAAGTCTACGATATACACAATAAATAAAAATATTTTGTAAGAAATTGTGATTGTTCTCTTAGAATTAAAAAAAAATTAATTTTTAAGAGAAAAACTTAAAATTATATTGAAACTTAACAGTGGACGATGCAAAACTAATCACTTAAGTGGAAAGCTGCGACTCTTCTCGTCAGAAACAGCTGATAAGTTACTACATAAAAAGTAAGTACTAAAATTTAGAAGTAGAACGGCACAGCAACAGAAAGTAAAGACTAATGACATTTTAAAAAGCCTTAGAAATAAAAATTATTTTAGTGAGACATTTTTAGATTTTAATTGAACTATAGTGAATTTTTAATCAGAAATAATTTTTTGTCAGGCTCAAGTTCAGTAATTTCAATTCTTTTATTAAAATAAAAATATTTCATTCAATAAAAGAATTGAAATTACTGAACTTAAGCCTGACTAAAAATTATTTCTGATGAAAAATTATTAGTTAATTTTTAATTATTATTCGAACTCCATTTGTTTCTATATTTGTGATTTGAACGGGCTAAAGTTCGTATCGCTTTTTAAGCGATATTTTATCACAAATATAGAAAAATTATTTTATTTTTTGAATATTTTCTTTTTGAGCTTTTGAATTAATGACGTTGAACCCACTCAAGTGAGACAAAAAACTGCTCAAAAACTTATTAACTGCCAATTTATAGATTCCATGTAAAAATTTTCGTCTGTCTATTAAATTGAAAACAAAAACAAAGCACTCAAATTTGTTTTTGTTTTCAATATAAATAGACAGACAAGAATTTTTATATGGCTTCTATAAACTGGCAGAAATTATAAATATTTCTTTTTAAAATCATTTATTAGTTATTATTAAAAATTATTTGCTTTTAGTCATATGTTGTGCCAGATTTTACTATTTAAAAGTATAATATAATTATAAGCTTTGCTAGTTTTCATAAAAATTGAGTTTATATGTAAAGATAATTGTGAACATATTCAAGTGAGCGGCAGTGTATTTTATAATAATGCATTAAAAGTGGTCTGCTACACAAGGTCATGAACTGTTTATTGTTATAAATCGAAAAATCTTAAAGTTTTGTAATAATTAATTAATTTAAATAAATAAATAAATCCTTCGTCAACTAAAATGCAAACTAACTTGTTCTAAGATCACAATTACTTGATATTAACAACAAAAAAAAAAATGGTTTCTTCTTCTAATGTAGCTTAAAATACATTAAGAGGTGTATTATTTAATTTTGTACATGTAAGTATTTATTTAATTTCACAATTTTAAGTAATTTTACAATTTAGATGGCAATTAGTATTAAATTTAAAAAAATATTTATTTTAAAAATATGTAAATCATAATTGAACACTTAACATTTGAAGTAGTTTATTTGTTTTTCTTTACAAAGCGGTGACTTCGAATGAATTCTGGATTAATATTTGAGGAAGGTGCAAATTCGGGAGCATATTCAGGTGAAGCAATATAATGATTGACATCGTGTAGTGGAGCAAATTTTAACCCTTTTCTTAGGTCTACGGAGCGCACAAATCTTTTGCCATGTGAGGGTGCATTTTGTAAACTACTTGGCTCTGGTTGTTCCCCAGTTATCTGCTTTTCTGCTGTTCCAAGGGTGTCGGGCTGTTGTTGTTCTTTTAAGGTTTCATCGCCATTTTCGGTGGACTTGATGGCAGCGGCACTAGTGTAATATGCTAGCGTCAAAACAAATAATATAATGAGAAATTTCCGTGAGCTCTTCATCTTAACACTTGTGATACGAGACTAAATTGAAATTGTACTGTGTTCTCAAATTTTATTTAAACCTTTTATATACTTTCTTCTTTTAGTGAAATTAAATATTTATCCTCCATTTCAAAATACTTTATTTTTAAGAAATAGCTATGTATACCTGTAATTTATAATTCAGTAATGTCTTTACTATTTTAGGTATGGTTTTCCTTTGAAGTAATTAGCGTCTGGTTGTAGGCAAAAAAAAGAATCTATTGTATTCAAAACAGATTTTTGTTTTCTTTTTGATTCTTATCAAGGCCATGACCAGTTCACTCTATTCAGTAAAATTGTAGAGAACGAAGCCCAAAGTATTTTCTCATTTAAGCGGAAAAATACAGCAGGTATCCTTGTGATTACAAGCAAGATAAACTAAATTAGTTGTATTGATTTACTGTTGAAAAGATTTATGTAAAATTAATACAGGAGTAGCCGTTATATACTTTTAAAGTAATAAGTTGTATACAGTTTGTGAAAAAAGTGTTTTGACATAGTTACAATCGTATTAAGTAAGTGTTGACTTTTTATAATTTTCTATACCAAACTTTTCCTTCTAAAACGTAAAATATATGTACATAATTTATAAAAAAAAAGAAAAAAATAAATAAATAAATTAATTAATTAATTAAATAAATAAATACTAAAAGCCGGTATCACAGACCATATGCGTGAGTATAGGAAGGTTAATTAATTAAATAATTATGCCTAGTTAACTTTATATATCACAAAGAGTGTAAGTTTTCCAACCCTGAAATCATCCTTTTTGATTTTTCTTTCTTCTTACACCAATCTCTTTCTTTTAAGAATATAAGATACTAGCTACACTCGGTGTGATTCGATACCCCCACTTGTCTTTTCAATTTCATTTATATTTATTTGGAAGTGTTTCGCATTGGTGGTGCAATATGAAAATTGGATTTTGCCACGCCCCTCCGCCCGCAGACCGAAACTAAAAAATCAGACTCCACAGTGTCACCCTCCTGAATATTCTGAAGATTCCCTGAAAATTTATCGAAATCGGCCCAGCCGTTTTGGAGTCCATACGTTACATACATACATACATACACACATCCTCTTGTATATATTAAGAAGAAAATATGTTTAATTTATGGAGAAAAAGGAAACACTTGTTGTAGTAAGTTACTTTTGTATGCGAAAAAAATTTTAAGTTTTCCAACCCTGGAAATGTCTTTAATTTTTAATTTTTTTATTAGAAATGGCAATTTTATCTATACTGAAGTATAAAATAAGTGTTTGTTTTATAAAAAATAATAAAAATTAGTTTTTGGTAGTTTCTTTTGTATGGCAAAGTAAAGTTTGAGTTTTCCAGCTCTGAAACCTTCTGCTCGATTTTGCTGATTCTTAATACCAATATTTATCGGACCATTTTTGACACACCAGTCCAACGCCGAAATTTTTAGCTTTTCTGGGGGCGTCGGAAAACCAATTTCACGTACAGACAGACGGACATCGCTTGTTTGTCTTCCCTATGCATACGGATCCAGAATATATATACTTTATGGGTCGCTTATTAATATTGTGGAAATTACAAACGGAATTTCAAACCTATACATATATACCCTTTTACCATTTTTTTATAAAGGGTATCCTTACAAAAATATAAATGTGAGAAAAAGCCAAGTTCCTATCCAAAATTTCGGCCATTAAAAGTAGTGAGCTATAAATTATGACAAGTTCTTCTTTGCGCAACACCTAACACTGAAATATGATATGCATTATACAAATTTGTAATCATAAGGGTGTCATGTAATTATACCCTTTACCAAAAAATGGTAAAAGGGTATATATAGGTTTGTCATTCCGTTTGTAATTTCTAGAATATTAATAAGCGAGTCATAAAGTATATATATTCTGGATCCTTATGCATAGGGAAGACGAATAAGCGATGTCTGTCTGTACGTGAAATCGGTTTTCCGAAGCTCCCAGAAAAGCTACAGACTTCGTTCTTGGACTGGTGGGTCAGAAATGGTCGAAATAAGATTGGTATTGAAAATCAGCACAATCAAGCAGACGGTTTCACAGCTGGGAGACTTGAACTTAATTTTGCCATACAAAATAACTACCGAAAACTACTTTTTAATAATTTTTTATTAAATAAACTTATTTTATACTTCAGTATGAATCAAATTGGTATTTCTAACTAAAAAAAATTAAAAAAAAATTAAAAAGACGTTTCCAGGGTTGGAAAACCTTAACTTTTTTTGTTATGCAAAAGTAACTTACTAAAACAAATTTTTCCTTTTCTTTCTATAATTTAAACATGTCTAATATTCTTAAAAGAAAGAAATTGATGTTAGAAATCAGAAAAACAAAAAGGATGATTCCAGGGTTGGAAAACCTACGATTTTTGTGATATATACAATTAACTACCGTAAACTAATTTTTTATTTATTTTTATTAAATAAACTTATTTTATACTTCACCACGAATAAAATTGGTATTTCAAATAAAAAATTGAACTTCAAAAAATTAATAAGATGTTTCCAGGGTTGGAAAACTTTATTTTTTTTCTTACACAAAATAACTTATTAAAACAAATTTTTCCTTTTCTTTATAAATTAAACATATCCTACATTTAGAAATCAGAAAAATCAAAAAGGATGACTCCAGGGTTGGGAAACTGGAACTTTTTGTGATATAAAAAATTAACTACCGAAAATTAATTTTTATTTTTTTTTATTAAATAAGCTTATTTTATACTTCAGTACGAATCAAATTGGTATTTCAAATTAAAAATTAATCGTCAAAAAATTAAAAAGATGTTTCCAGGGTTGGAAAACTTTAACTTTTTTATACAAAAGTAACTTAATAAAGCAAATTTTTCCTATTTCTCTATAAATTAGAGATATCTTATATACTTAAAAGAAAGAGATTGGTGTAAGAAATCAGAAAAATTAAAAAGCATAATTCCAGGGTTGGGAAACTTACTCTTTTTGTGATATAAAAAATTAACTAGCGAAAACTAATTTTAATTTTTTTAAATAAATAAACTTATTTTATACTATAGTACGAATAAAATAGGTATTTCAATTTAAAAAAGTTTAAAACACGTTTCCAGGGTTGGAAAACTTTACCTTTTTTTTACAAAAGTAAGTTACTAAAGCAAATTTTTCGTTTTCTCTATAAATTAAAGATATCTTATATTCTTAAAAGAAAGAGACTGGTATAAGAAATCAGAAAAATCAAAAAGTATGATTTCAGTGTTGGTAAACCCACACTTTTAGTGATATAAAAAATTAGCTACCGAAAACTAATTTTTATTTCTTTTATAAAATAAATTTATTTTATACTTCAGTACGAATGAATTTGGTATTTCAAAATAAAAAAAAGTTGAAAAAATTAAAACGACGTTTTCAGGGTTGTAAAACCTTATTTTTTATACAAGAGTAGCATACTTAAACAAATTTTTCTTTTTTTACTATAAATTTAACAAATCTTATATTCTTAAAAAAAAGATTGGTATTAGAAATCAAAAAAATCAAAAAGGAGGATTCCAGGGTTGGGAAACCTACACTCTTTGTGACATAAAAAATTAACTACCGAAAATTAATTTTTGTTTATTTTTATTAAATAAACTTATTTTATGCTTATTATTTTAAATAAAAAAAAAGTGTAAAAAAATTAAAAAGATGTTTCCATGGTTGGAAAGCATTAACTTTTTTTCTTATACAAAAGTAACTTACTAAAACAAATTTTTCCTTTTATTTACAAATTAAACATATCTTATGTTCTTAAAAGAAAGAGATTGGTGTAAGAAATCAGAAACATCAAAAAGGATGATTTCAGGGTTGGGAAACTTACACTTTTTGTGATATATTAAAGTAACTAAGTCTAATTAATTTTTATCTTTTCCTTTATAAATTATACATATTTAACGTTTTGGAATGAAAAGTTTTGTTTGGAAAATTATAAAAATAAAAATCACATCTCTAGAGCTGGAACTTTTAACTTTTTTTTCTAGATATTAAAGTATCTAAATAAAACTTTTTTTGAATTCCCTTTTATCTTTTTTCACTTAACACACTTTTTTTAAGAACTATATTGATATAAGGAATGAGAAAAATCTAATTTGATGATTCTAGGGTTTGAAAATTAATTTTTTTTTTGTACATAAAAGTAACTAGGTCAAATTACTTTATGTATGTGCTTATGTATGTATCTCTATACTACATAAACGCACTTTGGTAAAGGGTATATAAGATTCGGCATTGCCGAATATAGCACTCTTACTTGTTTCTAGATAATCTGGTTAAAATTTTCAGATTTTTCTAGTTCATTGCTCACCTAGATCTACTCGTGAAGGAGTGGTATAGCACTACCCTGCTTAACCCAAGCTACATACATACATACATACAATTACATATTGCTCCTTGATTGCAATACAGGCATAACCTCAGAAAGCTAGTTTTACAGATTAAAAGTTTTAAAATTTAAATTTACATGCAAATTAACAATGATATAAAGTATTTTCTTTTCTCAAGAAGTTCGAGTAGAGTCCCTTTATATGAAAACGCTTTTTTGAGGCATGACTATGTTGCAATAAGGGAGCGTTAAGGCCGGGCACAATGAATCCGTCAAACGTTAAACTTCGCCTTTTTCAACTGGCATTAACGCAACGACGGGGAAGGTTGGCACAACGAGTACTTTATTGACGGAAGCATATGACCAGCTTCAATAGGTCGATTCTGCATTTTATTTATTAAATTCAACTTTTTGTATTTATTTCGTTTATTTATTCTGTTTAATTTTATTTTTGCTGCCACAAAACCCAAAAATCTAAATCAACGTACGCAAAAAGTTAAAAGTTGGCCAAATTTTGTACTTTGCGTTGACGGACACGTACTGAATGTAACAGACTTCATAAGAAACCAGGTATTTAAACTTAGCTGTCAGTTGAAAAAGGCGAAGTTTAACGCATGACGGATTCATTGTGCCCCGGCCTTTATTTCCCTTTAAGGAATGCATGTTCAAAGGAAAATTGTATTACACATCTATACAGGATCAAAAACTTAATTTCTTTTAATTATAATTAACTGTGTTATTTATTTATAATACTTTAACCTTTGGGAGTTGTGTTCATCTTTGCTTGAACTAAAAAATCTCATTCAACTAATTTCATGACAAATTTCCATATGTAAATTCCGTCTGAAAATGTGTATCTTTACAAAAACACTGTGTTACTCACATACTATGTACATATTAGTGTCCTGCACAAGACTATTTATAAGACCTTTCAAAACATGAGAGATATTTTCAAATGCTTTTCTACAGCGAAATATTCTAAAAGAATCGCTAAGCAACACTGTTGGCAAGACATTTTTTTCGGTTGTTTGGCTTGCCAACAGTGTTGTTTAGCGATTCTTTTATAATATTTCGCTGTAGTAAAGCATTTGAAAAAATCTCTCATGTCTTGAAAGGTCTTATAAATAGTCTTGTGCAAGACACTAGTACATACGTAAACTGGATTTTATTATTTACACACATACATAAGTATGTATATTCGAACATGCTGGTGAATAAACTCGTTAAGAAGTAAGTTTGTAATTATATTCACTATTACCAGTAATAAAGATTGATTGCTTTTTTCAAAAGCTTATCATAATTTTAAGAAAATCTAAAAATGTAGAGCATTGTGCCAATCAAGTCTGGATAACACTATCTATCAATCAGTATTATACTAAACTCTACTGTTAACCTGTAACACAAGGCCATCTCATTGAATTTTTACTCCATGCAAAGTGATACAACATAAAATATTAATACTTGGGTTCAATAGCTGCAGTTTTAATTAAATACACTAGTTCTTTGCAATAGTGTGAGCAAACCTTATAAATATATAATGTATTGCTCTAGTGCAATTTTTGTAAGTGACTTCTCGGTATTTTTCGATTAAATATTTTTTTCCATATTAGCAATAAGTTGAATATTTTATTCTACACTCTGTAATTAATATAATAATAAGAAATATTTTACATTCACCCTTATTACAGTTGTCAAAAACGACGTCACGTCACACAATATCAAAAAATCAAATTAAAAAAATAATTTTATTTAATAACTTTAATATCCAGAAAAAAGTTCAAAATTTCCAGCTCTGGAAATTTTTATAATTTCTACACCAAACTTTTCTTTCCAAAACGTAAAAATATATAATTTATAAAGAAAAAGAAAAAAATTAATTAGACCTAGTTATAGTGTAAAGCTACGGTCACACTTGTCAAGCATTCGCCCATCAAAGCGTAACCCACAAACACTAATGAAAAAAGTTTTGATCCAGACGCGTGTTTATCAAATTAAACTGTTTCGAACACAACTAATAGATAATGTCATAGAATCCAACACTATTGGCTACTCTTTAACTCGACAAACTTTTCTCTGAATTGAAAGATTTTGCATTAGCATTAAGTGGTTACACTTTTTTGGGCAAATGTTTGACAAGTGTGACCGTACCTTAAGTTTCCCAACTCTCTCTTTCTTTTAAAAATATAAGATATGTTTAATCTATAGAAGAAAAGGAAAAATTTGTTTTAGTAAGTTAATTTTGTACAAAAAAAGTTAAATTTTTCCAACCCTGGAAACGTCCTTCTAATTTTTTTTAACTTTTTTATTTGAAATACCAATTTTATTCGTACTGAAGAATAAAATAAGTTTATTTAATAAAATAAATAAAAATTAGTTTTTGGTAGTTAATTTTTTATATCACAAAAAGTGAATCTATTCCATTTTTCTACAGCAACAATGAAATGCATATAGACAACGCTGCACCACCAGCAAATAAATTTCAAATTAAAATAATCTTCCGACAATATATCGAATAATAAATTTATTAATTTGTTTTACTAAGTTAATTTTGTATTAGAAAAATTTAAAATTTTCCAATCCTGGAAACGTCTTTTTAATTTTTTTTTGTTAGAAAAACAAATTTTATTCATACTGAAGTATTAAATAAGTTTATTTAATAAAAAAATAATAGAAATTAGTTTTCAGTAGTTACTTTAGTATGGCAAAACAAAGTTTGAGTTTTCCAGCTCTGAAACCATCTGCTTGATTTTGCTGATTTTCAATACCAATCTTTTAATACCATTTACCAAAAAATGGTAAAAGGGTATTAATAAGTTTGTCATTCCGTTTGAAATTTCTAGAATATTAACAAGTAAGAGTGCTATATTCGCCTGTGCCGAATCTTATATATTCTTTACCAAAGTACGTTTATGTACTATAGAGATACATACATAAGCACATGGTTACTTTTATGTACAAAGAAAAAAATAATAATTTTCAAACCCTAGAATCATAATTTTACATTTTTGTGTTTACTTATATCAATCTAGTAGTTCTTAAAAAAATATAGGAAATGTGTTAAGTGAAAAAAAAAGGAAATTAAAAAAAAATGTTTTAGTTAGTTACTTTAATGTCCAGAAAAAAATCATAGTTTCCAACTCTGGAGCTGTGGTTATATTTTTGTAATTTTCTATACCAAACTTTTCTTTCAAAAACGTGAAATATATATAATTTATAAAGGAAAAGATAAAAATTAATTAGACTTGGTTACTTTTATATATCAAAAAGTGTAAGTGTCCCAACCGTGAACTCATCCTTTTTGATTTTCTGATTTCTTACACCAATCTCTTTCTTTTAAGAATTTAAGAAATGTTTAATTTATAAAGAAAGGAAAAATTTGTTTTAGTAACTTACTTTTGTACAAAAAAAGTTAAAGTTTTCCAACCCTGGAATCGTCTTTTTAATTTTTTTAATTGTTTTTTTTTTTATTTGAAATACCAATTTTATTCGTTATCAAGCATAAAATAAGTTTAGTTAATAAAAATAGATAAAAATTAGTTTTCGGAAGATATTTTTTAATATCACAAAGAGTGTAAGTTTCCCAACCCTGGAATCCTCCTTTTTGATTTTTTTTGATTTCTTACAACACCTTTTTTTTTAAGAATATAAGATATGTTTAATTTATAGTAAAAAAGAAAAAATTTGTTTTAGTAAGTTGTTTTGTATAAAAAATAAGGTTTTCCAACCCTGGAAACGTCGTTTTAATTTTTTTAATTTTGAAATACCATATTCATTCGTCTTGAAGTATAAAATAAGTTTATTTTATAAAAAAAAAATTAGTTTTCGGTAGCTAATTTTTTATATCACACAAAGTGTGGGTGTTCCAACCCTGAAATCAAACTTTTTGATTTTTCTGATTTCTTATACTAATCTCTTTCTTTTAAGAATATAAGATATCTTTAATTTATAGAAAAAAAGGAAAAATTTGCTTTAGTAAGTTACTTTTGTATAAAAAGAGTTAAAGTTTTCCAACCCTGGAAACATCTTTTTAATTTTAGAAGGTTAATTTTTAATTTGAAATACCAATTTTATTTGTACTAAAGTATAAAATAAGTTCATTTAATAAAAAAAATAAAAATTAACTACTTTCGGTAGTTAATTTTTTATAGCACAAAAAGTTTCAGTTTCCCAACCCTGGAATCATCCTTTTTGATTTTTCTGATTTCTTACACCAATCTTTTTCTTTTAAGAATATAGTATATGTTTAATTTATAAAGCAAAGGAAAAATTTGTTTTAGTAAGTTACAATTGTATAAAAAAAAGTTTAAGTTTTCCAACCCTGGAAACTTCTTTTTAAATTTTTTAATTTTTTTTATTGAAATACAAATTTTATTCGTGGTGAAGTGTAAAATAAGTTTAGTTAATAAAAATAAATAAAAAATTAGTTTACGGTAGTTAATTTTATATACCACAAAAATCGTAGGTTTTCCAACCCTGAAATCATCCTGTTTCTTTTTCTGATTTCTTACATCAATCTACTTCTTTTAAGAACATTACATATATTTAGTTTATAGAAAAATAAAGGAAAAATTTATTTTAGTAAGGTATATTTGCATAACAAAAAAAGTTAAGGTTTTCCAATCCTGGAAACGTCTTTTTAATTTTTTTAATTTTTTTTAGTTAAAAATACCAATTTGATTCATACTGAAGTATAAAATAAGTTTCTTTAATAAAAAATTATTAAAAACTAGTTTTCGGTAGTTATTTTGTATGGCAAAATGAAGTTTAAGCCTCCCAGCTCTGAAACCGTCTGCTCGATTTTGCTGATTTTCAATACCAATCTTATTTTGACCATTTCTGACCTAGCAGTCCAAGAACGAAGTCTCTATCTTTTCTAGGAGCTTCGGAAAACCGATTTCACCTACAGACAGACATCGCTTATTCGTCTTCCCTATGCATAAGGATCCAGAATATATATACTTTATGACTCCCTTATTAATATTCCAGAAATTACAAACGGAATGACAAACCGATATATACCCTTTTACCATTTTTTGGTAAAGAGTATAAAAAGCAAATCTAAGCCGCTTAATGGAAGCTATTTTATTGAAATTTGGTGTATATATTTCGACAATGCAACGTTATAAATTTTTCATTGAAAGAGTCGCCGTTGACGCGCCCATGCAATTTCAAACTCATTTTCGTGTACTACGACTAAGGCCAGGTTTACATCTGTCTGTCCGTCTGTCTGTACGTGAAATCGGTTTTCCGAAGCTCCCAGTAAAGATAGAGACTTCGTTCTTGGACTGATGGGTCAGAAATGGTCAAAATAAGATTGTTATTGAAAATCAGCAAAATCGAGCAGACGGTTTCAGAGCTGGGAGACTTAAACTTCATTTTGCCATACAAAATAACTACCTAAAACTAGTTTTTAATAATTTTTTTATTAAATAAACTTATTTTATACTTCAGTATGAATCAAATTGGTATTTCTAACTAAAAAAAATTAAAAAAAAAAATTAAAATAATTAAAAAGACGTTTCCAGGGTTGGAAAACGTTAACTTTTTTTGTTATGAAAAAGTAACTTACTAAAACAAATTTTTCCTTTTTTTCTATAAATTAAACATATCTAATGTTCTTAAAAGAAAGAAATTGGTGTAAGAAATCAGAAAAACAAAAAGGATGATTCCAGGGTTTGAAAACCTACGATTTTTGTGATATATACAATTAACTACCGTAAACTAATTTTTTAATTATTTTTATTAAATAAACTCATTTTGTACTTCACCACGAATAAAATTGGTATTTCAAATAAAAAATTAAACTTCAAAAAATTAATAAGATGTTTCCATGGTTGGAAAACTTTAACTTTTTTTCTTATACAAAAGGAACTTACTAAAACAAATTTGTCCTTTTTTTTCTATAAATTAAACATATCTAATGTTCTTAAAAGAAAGAAATTGATGTAAGAAATCAGAAAAACAAAAAGGATGATTCCAGGGTTGGAAAACCTACGATTTTTGTGATATATAAAATTAACTATCTTAAACTAATTTTTTATTTATTTTTATTAAATAAACTTATTTTATACTTCAGTATGAATCAAATTGGTATTTCTAACTAAAACAAAATTAAAAAAAAAATAAAAAATTTAAAAAGACGTTTCCAGGGTTGGAAAACTTTAATTTTTTTTTATACAAAAGTAACTTACTAAAACAAATTTTTCCTTTTCTTTATAAATTAAACATCTTAAAAGAAAAACATTGGTGTAAGAAATCTGAAAAATCAAAAAGGATGATCCAGGGTTGGGAAACTGAAACTTTTTGTGCTATAAAAAATTAACTACCGAAAGTTAATTTTTATTTATTTTTATTAAATGAACTTATTTTATACTTCAGTGCAAATAAAATTGGTAATTCAAATTAAAAATTAACCTTCTAAAATTAAAAAGATGTTTCCAGGGTTGGAAAACATTAACTTATTTTATACAAAAGTAATTTACCAAAGCAAATTTTTTTCTTTTTCTCTATAAATTAAAGATATCTTATATTTTCTTAAAAGAAATAGATTGGTGTAAGAAATCAGAAAAATTAAAACGAATGATTCCAGGGTTGGGAAACTTACTCTTTTTGTGATATAAAAAATTAACTACCGGAAACTAATTTTATTTTTTTTTAAATAAATAAAATTATTTTATACTTTAGTACGAATAAAATTTGTATTTCAATTTAAAGGCCTTTAAAACACGTTTCCAGGGTTGGAAAACCTTACCTTTTTTTATAGAAAAGTAACTTACTAAAGCAAATTTTCCCTTTTTCTCTATAAGTTAAAGATATCTTATATTCTTAAAAGAGATTAGTATAAGAAATCAGAAAAATCAAAAAGTTTGATTTCAGGGTTGGAAAATCCACACTTTTTGTGATATAAAAAATTAGCTACCGAAAACTAATTTTTTTTTATAAAATAAACTTATTTTATACTTCAGTCCGAAAGAATTTGAATTTTTAAAAAGATATGGTGTAAGAAATAAAAAAAATAAAAAAGGAAGATTCCAGGGTTGGGAAACGTACACTCTTTGTGATATAAAAAATTAACTACCGAAAACTAATTCTTATCTATTTTTATTAAATAAACTTATTTTATGCTTGATAACAAATAAAATTGGTATATCAAATAAAAAACAAAACAATTAAAAAAATTAAAAAGATGATTCCAGGGGTGGAAGACTTTAACTTTTTGTACAAAAATAAGTTACTAAAACAAATTTTTCTTTTTTTATAAATTAAACATTTCTTAAATTCTTAAAAGAAAGAGATAGGTGTAAATCAGAAAATCAAAAAGTATGAGTTATATATAAAAGTAACTAAGTCTAATTAATTTTTATCTTTTCCTTTATAAATAATATATATTTAACGTTTTGGAAAGAAAAGTTTGGTATAGAAAATTCTAAAAATAAAAATCACAGCTCCAGAGCTGGAAACTATGATTTTTTTCTGGACATTGAAGTAACTAAATAAAACATCTTTTTTTTAAATTTCCTTTTTTCCCCAAAAACAAAAAAAAATCGCCGAAACCAAAATAGCACCAAATTAAAAGAAATCTCTGGGACTAAAATAAATCGCGAAAAACCGGAAAAATCGCCAAAATGAAAAAAATCCTTAAACAAAAAAATCGCCTAAATAAAAAAACCCCAAAAACAGAAAAAAACGCCAGAATGAAAAAACCCCAAAAAAACAGAAAAAATCGCCAAAATGAAAAAAATTGCGAAAATTAAAAAAACCCAAAAAGAGAAAAAAACGCCAAAACGAGAAAAAAGCGATAAAATTTAAAAAAATCGTTTAAACTGAAAAAAAAGAAAAGGAAGAAAGATAAATAAAAAAAAAATATCAAAACGGAATGTGCGCGAGTCAAAGTCGCACTTTACTGAATTTATTTTAATTGCAATGCGTACACAAAAACAAGAACAGCAACAACTAAACGATGAACAACAGGAATTAAAAATTAAAAACTAAAAGTAAAGGCATTTACCATAGATGAGCACTGCAGTACCACTAAAGTTTCAGTAAAAATAATAAAAATTTTTTAACAAGTAAATTTTTACTGATTACTAAAATTTTTTGCTACAATTTTTATAAATTGCCTAAATGACTTTTTATATGATGAGGTGCATTGAATTTTCAGTAATCAGTAATGCCCGTATTCATAATGAAATTCTACCAAATGGCTAAATGTTTTTCATACAAAAGTTTTAAAATTTGAATGAAAAAACTTTGCCACTTGCTACAATTTTATTATGATTACGGCCCTACGATTTTACTGGTAATGCAAATTAAGGGCCAAACCCACGATGTCGACAACGTTCGACTTGTCGCACACTTGCATTCAAAACAAAAACAAATTTTGATATTTTGTTGTTGTTTCAAATGTAAATGTGCGACAAGTCGAACGTTGTCGATATCGTGGGTCAGGCCTTAAATTTCATTAGCTTTTGAATGCAGTACATATACATACATATACTGCAGTGTGCCCATTTACTAACCAAATAAGTTTAATAAAACAAACAAAAACCAACAAATTCATATGTATTTACAATATTGAAAGTTTTGATACTTTTAATTAATTAATTTAAAAAAAGATACTAAAAGCATAAGTACTTCCAACTTAAAAAAATTTTCATTACTAGATGTTTACACATCTCTTCTGTGATCGGACTCGGATTGCTTTTTTTTCTACTGAACCGATTTGACGGTTGAGAACAAATGAAATCAACAAATAAAAATTCTTCATATAACTAACATTGTATATAAATTAAATACTTACAGCCTTATTTATAAAACTTATAAATATATAACAATAATATAATATATATAAAATTATAAAGGCTTTTTAAGAAAAATTTTGTATGAAAATTTCCGCCTGGCCACCGATGCCTTTACAAAGCCTTAATAAGTTTTAGAAATAAGGCTGTTAAAATTTATTTTCTGCAAAACTAGTTTTTTAAAGAAGTTTTAATTAGTAATAAATTCTTAATCGGGCTCAAGTCCAGTATTTTCAATTTGATGAAAATTACATTTTACAACTAAGTTGTCAGAAAATTCTAAACTTGAGATTCATACGATTTGCCTAATATACATATGTATATGTAAGTATGCCTGACTCGAACGTGTTTTATTTATACACAAAACTGACTTGTGCTATTTTTAAACCAAATACATATGTATGAACGTTAGTCCAAGTATAACAAATAGTTGGAAACTTGTTTGCTGCACTTGACATTTGAGACACAACCGTATGTTGAACGATCGACTGTAATTTTAAATGAAAAAAGAAACATAAAAATACTCAATGGATATGAAATTATTAAACTAGCATAAAACCAGTTGCAATGGAAAATTATTTGAAAGCAGAAAAATTGCCAACACACACGCGCACGCACATTTATTTTCTGATAAAAAAATAAATAAAAATAAATAGAACTGGATACTGTGTTTATGATTTTGATGCATGTAATTTTTCAAGAGTTTGTACAACAAATAAAAGCATCAAGTCTGAAAATTATTATGAATTGAAAAAAAATTTAAATAAAAGTAGAAAATAAAAGAAAAATTTATCATAGTGGTAAAATTGTGCATGCCGTACAGCAACTTGCCAGCCATCATAACATTCTTTAAGACTACTGCTTATTTTCCATGAGTTAAGAATAACAATCTTTTGATATAAGATATAAATAAAATAAACTTAAAAAACATAATTCATTTAACAACACAACTCATTTAACAATAAAGAGAAATGACCGTATCTAAAACATAAATATTTGAGCTTGAAGTGTACGTTAAAACAAAATTTCCATAAAAATTTTGTTCAAATTAATTTTTTTTAATGCGGTTCAAACTATTTATGTGACTTACGGCCCTTTTCAAAGTGTACGATTAAAAGCTAAGAGGGACTTTAACGGCAAGTTTTGCATGAAGAACTTGCAGTTAAATTTCAAATTAACTCTTAATCATATATTGTGAAAAGGGACCTTATTGTTCAGTAACTTTTGGAAGAATGAAAATAGTTCTTTTTTTTTTAATTCGATCTCTGGAAATCGACAATTTAGAAGAAGATATTATTTATGACATTGTCTAGTGAGAACTCAAAGATATTGCTTAACGATATATCCAGGGTTATAACAAAAGTGAGCATTCCACGTCTTTTAAGAAGGCTTGATCTGACCTTTCCATTTCCATGAAACTTTCACTTAGTAAGCAGAATAAGTAGAAAAAAGAAATATACCGCGTGATTTTCTGGACTTAAGCTGATTCCAACAACTTTGAATCACAGAAGCTCCTGTGCCAAAGATTTTGTCGTTGGTGAAACTGAGCCAACATATTGATTAGGTTCAAACAAATATACAGTATCGGAACAACCATAAAAGTACTTAGGACCAAAGAGCATTTGAATTACGGAGAATAAACATTTTGCAGTTATTACGACCTAAATAAGGAATCGTTTGCGCATCTGTTGACCGATAGGCTGTACTTTATTTGGTACAAACTACTTATACTTCCTATTTAAAGCGCCAATCAGGGGACATTAGACTGGTCGCAACTTGTATGGGATTTTTTTTTAACTTTTAATATATGCGCTGTTTAAAATATGGGGCTTGCTGTCATAAATGCGGTCTTCATTTTTTTAGTTCGACCCGACGAACTGAGGAGTATTTGTGCCAAAAAGCTGGCAAAAAATGCAAAAATGAATTTAAAGAAATCTTAAGAACTATAGTACGCAGTTCGATACACAACAAAACTTTATATCACATTGTAAATTTTGAAGACTTGAAGGTGTGATTTGTAGCTCTGAGATACTGCCAAAGTCATGTTTTTTTAATGTTTTTTGATATGTATTTCTTTGTGACTAAACGAATAAAGGTATTACGTTGATTTTTTTTTTTTTGCTGAAAGATTTGATCAAAAACTATTCTTAGTATTAAAACAAAAAAATTATTACCTGATTTACATTAAGCATTTTTTCAAGAAATTTCATGAATTTTGTCGCACGCTACTTTTTCTTTTTTCTAATTGCATCGCTATAAAAGAGAATTTTATATAAAAATGGTAGTATAATGAATCTCTGATGCATTTTTGACAACTTTTTTGATATGAGTTGCTCCTCCAGGCCTCCTATTGACAAATAAAAAATTTTCATGCAACTAATTTCATGAAAAAAATGCTTAATGTAAATTAGGTATATCTCGAATATTAATGTTGAAAAGATTCATTTAAAAATTAAAAAGAAAAAAATCATAATCGTTTTTTGCAATTAGTAGTTACAATTAGATATCTTTTTTATACCGCAGTTAAATTTAAAATCTCTAATTTTAGACTCAGGAAAAAAAGTTTGTGCCATTTTTTTTGTGGTGATAATAAACCTTTTTGTCAGTCATGAAATGTTTTGCTTTGAGGGAAGAGATACTACTCGGCCATAAAATCTTATAAGTTTAATTTTTATCATATTAAAGCATAAGTATTTAGTATATTTTGTTAATATATGCATTATTTTTGCAAATAAAATTTTTGTCTCCGCCCAAAAAAGAAAGAGGGTGGCGGAAAGGGCATCTTACGGTCTCGTGGGTGCAAGTTTAGGTTTTTGAACTTCCGCTGACGTTAAAAGTTGCATTTGCTAAACAAAAATATGAAAAAATTTAAGAAAAAGAATTTAATTTTTCAGAGGTTGGATTAACTCCTCTAAAAGGGCCTTTTTCCCTTTTGTCAGATTTTTCTTGTTTTCATTGTTTAACAGCCTAGAGCTATAGGACATATTTCTGGTACGTTTCATTTATCTAGGGGCACTCAATAACTTTTCACAAGCAATCTAAGCTAAAAAAACAGTACTGGCCACCTTTTTGGCTCAAATACTGCTCTGTGCGAAGCTGCCCTCTGGGGCCTAAAGTACCAGTTACATATTTGGAGGACTTTGTTTAAAAAAAATGTAACTATCTGATTGTTATGAAATTTCATACAACATTTGAAAAGTTGTCGCAGAGCTTAAGTCTAGAATTTAGACCACATATCCTTAAAGGCAGTGGAGCCACAAAGCTCCAAAGTGGGCAATTTCGGGTTAGTGGAGAATTGAAACCGCTGCCAAGCTGACGATTTCGCAAGCTAAATTTAAGAGAAATAATTTATTTTTTGTTTAAATATACTTTAATCCACTTTTAAAAAATATTTTTTATACTGTTTTTAAAGCCTCTCTTAATGAAACAAAGAAATTATTTTATTTTTAAAATCATTTTAAAACCCTTTATTTAACGACAGAAAATTAAATAGTTAGACCTGTTGGGAATCTTCATTCTGCATTTTCCTGAAATAGCTTTACAAATCTGACAGGTGGTACTAAATAAGAATCGCCAAGCCCTGTTGCGAAGTGTGTACTATGTAGTATATGTACAAATATATAGGTTATGATAAGGTTTTTTTTTTGTGGAAGCGATTTTTGCGTGCTGGAAGTACAATTTATGCGTCCACTACCTGTTTTTGTTAACAAAATAAAAATTTTCACTTAAATAATTATATTTTGGGAGAATTCCAATGGTAGTCCTAAGTTTCTTAGTGTCATGTCTTGAATTTTTTTTAAGGAATAAACATAAGCAATATATATTTTCAAATAATTTAAAACATTGGACGCATTCATAAGACATAGCTGTTGGGCACAACAGCTGTGAAAATGTTGGCAACTGTTGGCCCCAACAGTTACGGCTTAGAAACGGCTTGATGGATATAATATCATTTTATATCTTTATTTCGTCGCATTTGCAATGTAAAATTTCAGAAATATTTGCTCCTGCCACCTAAGAAAACAAGGCACATCAATCAGGTACCCGTATTTCTACAACAAATATTACAACAGCAATAACCACATGTACTTTGTTGGCATAAATTACCTTCTTACTTTTCAAAACAGGGTAGCATCGTCAGATTGCATGTTTCTTATACGAAATGTCAAACACCACACAAAACTGAATATTCGAAAGGTGTTTATGGATACCCAAATAAAAGCATACTTTTAGGCTTATACCTACACAATGCAAATTTGACATTTAGATTGGTATAATGACATTAGTCACCTGGTGTAGTGCTGTCACCTAATAAATGCGCCTTGTAACAACGCATATAAAAAGCTGAGCACAACATATTGACTACAGGTAGCGAAAATATTTTATGATGGAAAATTACTCAACTGTTGAGTGGAGCGGACCTACTACTCAACTATGCGTTTCTAAGACAGACAATCAATGGTTGCACCACACGTCTTATGAATGCACCCATTATGGCACTATGACTCTTAAGACTACTGTTTGAATCCCCCAACTATATACAAAATCAATTTCGGTATTTTTTATTGTGTCAATTGTAAGTTCAAAACACACAAATATTTTGTGTTGTTTATAAAAAAGATATCAAATATTTTACTTTTAATAACTTTAATATTACTAAATATTAATAGTTTTTTTCTTATAACTTTAATGAAAAATAGTCGTCCTGAATCGTATTGCAAGAATTTAATCTACCAAAAATTTTAAGAAAATTTTACCAAGTAACTAGAGATTTGAAGTTATCCAATGCTATCTTGAAGAAGAAGAATTTATTTTGAACTCTTTGCAATTAAAGCAAAGAAATTCAGTCACTGAATCCACAGAAGTGAAGAAAGTGACAGCTAAAAAAATATCCAATCAGGTTTTTTAAAATTCGTGGAAAAAAGATGAAAGTATAGTGTATTTGATACTGTAGTGTATTACTATATACTTAATTACTAATAAAAAGCGTTGTAATTTTATTGTACCAAAAAAGAACAAAAAAAAAAAAAAACGCCGACAAAATTTGAGGGAAAACGAGACAAACTGAAAAATACTCTTATCTTCCGTATCGTGACACTTCTGTACATATGTTCTGTGATTCAGTTTCATTGACACAGTCGACAGGAATGGCTTCTAAAATTTACGAACTGTCATTTGCTTAAATAAAAGTTGATGACATAATAACTCTAGTTGTTCTAAGAAACTTTGGGTAAAGGTTTCCTAATGATCTGCATTAGCAACAGTGAAATGCGCATAGGATCCAGCTAAACCCCTCAATAATCAATTTCAATGTATTTTTAATAAAACCAAAAAATATATATTACTTACGTCCATTTTCACAATATATGATTAAGAGTTAACGTGAACTTTAACTGACAGTTCTTCGTACAAAACTTGTCGTCAAAGTCTCTGTTAGCTTTTAATTGTACATTGTGAAAAGGGCCGTTAATAAGTAAAATATTAATTTGGGATTATTAGTGCGTTAAAAAAAAGTTTAAACTTTAATTTTAATTTACATAAATAAACGAACCTTGTTACTCAAATTACTTCTTCACGCCGCACAGTGGATTGAAATAAAAAAAAGTGGTAAAAAGTCCGCAACTTTTGAACTAGTGAACCGATTTCGATGAAACTAATAATAATAACAACAACAATATATTTGGAGGCACCCTTTTGTAAGACAAGGTAGCGGTTTGATAAAAAAACTAAAATATTTAAAAAAATAGCATTACAGAAAAAAAATTTTATAACTATTTTACTAAAATTTTGCAAAAAAATTTTGACCTTGTGTCAGAAAAATTATTCTAGTGGCTACGGTCGTCCCGAGTGTGCAATGGGGTATAGGCTAACAAATGAGGTAATTATAAAAAAGTTATTTCGATTGAATATCTTATAAAACCAAAAAGTTATAGATGTTTAAAAATCAAAAGCGTACTAAGAAATTTCTCATTTTAGCAAAATACTGAAAATGTCCGTTTTGAGTCACCCTGTTCACCGTGATATAGTTGAAATAAAGTTTTAAGATCTTGGCTCCCGAGGTTTACTAGTGTCTACTTTCGAATGAACTTTAACATTTTTCAATCAGTGACCATAAAAAAATTACTTTTGGCCGCCATTTCGTAAAATGGTCCACAGTGCGCCGTGAGGCTTTAATGTTTTAGTTCCTGTTTCCACAATTCACATAATCGACCTGAGTAGAAAATCTATCACTAATATTTATTGGAACTTAAAAAAAATAGTTCCATAGTACAAAATTATTCATATTAGCTGGAAGTAACTCGCAAGCGGCTTATAAAATCTAATACACCTCCTATTTTACAATAGCATCCTTCGAGAGCTCTAAATTTATATTAAAAAAAGAAACTAAATAAACCAGAAAGAAGTGAGTAAGTTGGCGTAAGTTGTTATGTAAGTTAGATGATGTCTTTTCGTAACTGTTTTTGATGTCTTCTAAATGACACAAATTTCGTGCATGCCATCATCGAGTACTGTAGTTGACTTGTCTTGATTAAAATATTCTAAATTCATATAAAAGAACAAGTGCTGTTGGGAGAAATGGCAGTTTCTAATAAAATTTTGAGCTGTTGTCGCGAGTTTCCATTTAAAAGAGATGAAATATTTTTGTTGCATTTGGTTGTGTGTTTTGTGGTTTATGTGTCGTGTTCAGTATGGAATTTTCGGGTTGCACGTACAGCAGGCACCGGAAATTATACAGAGAATAACAAGACAAGCAACACGGTACGGAAATGTAGGAAGTATTAATGGTCAAAACTATCGTCCTTCTGGTTCAAATTTTAACGTGCACAACAGTGTCTCTGATCAATCGACAAGCTTGACATCTTCTCAATTAAATTCAGTGTCCAGCAGTTCCGGTCAAAGACCAGCTGGTGTTGGAGCATACAGTTTTGGTGGTATGGCTAGTGGTCGTCCAACCAACGGTAATAGTTTTGTGGTCAGTAATTCTTTAAAAGGTTCTGGCCTTCGTGGTTTGCAGCCCATCACAAGTCAGGCAATCGTTGGAAGTGGTAGCGTTGCAGGTGGCTCGCCAGGAAGGCCACAACAATTGCAACAGGCCCTATTGCAAGCCGCCCAATATCAACTGCAACAGCAACAACAACAGCAACTGCGTCGGCAATTGTCCCAACAGCAATTGTATCGCCAACGTCCTGCCAGTACTTATCAGCAATATAATTAAATGTTTAGTTTAAAAAATGTTAGACTTTAATATTTTTACTATTATCACAAATATTTGTAATATTTTCAAATAAATTACAAGTGTTTTATTTAAAAAAAATATTCAATCTTATTTTTTGGGTGATTGCAATAAAATCGAAATTTCTAGGCAAGTTGATTGTTTACAATCAAAATAATTCGAGTCAATAACAAAATAAAATATGTATATGGTTTTATCAACTTTAACCAAAAATAAAACGTAGCTGTTGCGCAACCGTTGAGTATTTGTCTTAGAAACGTATAGTTGAGTAATTCCGCTCCACTCAACAGTTGAGTAATTTTCCATCATAAAATTTTTTCGGTACCTGTAGTCAATATGTTGTGCTCAGCACAAACAGCTGATCGAATAGAGCGTTGCCATTTATATGCTTTGTTAGGTGGCAATAGCAAATATTTGTTAAATTTTATATTGCAAATGCGATGAAGTAACAAAATAAAGATATAAAACTAAGTTATTATATCCATCAAGCCGTTTCCAAGACGTAACTGTTGGGGCCAACAGTTGCTAACAGTTTCACAACTGTTGAGCTCAACAGTTACGTCTTATAAATGCGCCCAATGATGTAATTGTGAATTTTACAGCTTTCCTTGCCGTGGATACAATTTCGTTTTGAGTTATTTCAGGATATTATAGAAAAACGACGCACAATGCGGACTTTTGCAAAATAAATGATTGGAATTATATAAAACTATGTACATACATATGTATAGGAGGACTTAGGCTTTATAACACATGTCTTGGCAGCCTTCCGGCTTAAGCTGGATAGGAGTTACAGTTAGACTAAGTTGTCTACATGGGACTCAAAAAAACTTCTGAGGCTCGTAACGTAAAATTATCAGATTTTTTTGAGCTAAGCTAAAAATTCTTGAGAAATAATATCCCGACCTGTTCTCGTATCTCTCATAACTTAGAAGATATTTGACTTTAGAAAAAAAAATTTTTTGCCTTGACTTTTTTAGTATTTATAAAAATTATTAAGGCTTTATAAAGGTTTTAAAAAAAAAAAATTGTTTGAAAATTTGTTTCAAAAACCCTTTGTAAAGCCTTAATAAGTTTTATATATACCAGGCAGGAATGGTAAAGTTGGTACAATTGTACCTTTTTTGGTACTATTCAAACTCGGAAAGTACAAAAGTACACCAATGACTAATTAAGTACATTTAGGAAATCTCCCCAGTTTGACTTTTGAACCATGCAACTCATATTATTCTCACTTGAAAACAGTCATTTGAAAGCAAAACGCAGCGAGAAAATCAAAAAATGTGAACTTGTCCTTTTCCAAATCATTTTTTTCTAAATTCGGATGCTAGAGCAAATGTTACGAGTATTAACTTGTAATTATATTTAAAATTTCAACTTAAACAGGTGTAACCATATGATTTAACATCCCGACTTACAAGCAAATTTGTGAAAACGATTCGGTAGTCAGAACAAAGTTAATTATTTCAATAAAAACAAATAAAAATATGTAATTTGAACTAAAAAAATCTTTTAGAACATTTAAGGTCAAAAAAGTACAATTGTTGAAAGTTGTTGGTAACTACAATTTTTCAATTCTCAATGCCTTCCCTGATACAAGGCTGTTCGTATATTGTTGGATTTTAAATTAAGAGACATCATTAAATTTTTGAAAGAATTTTAAATAAAAATAACTAAAAAGCTATTTAATATCTGCATTCGTGAAATCGGGAAAAGGCTAAGAATTCAAAATTTTAAAATTTTCCTGAAAAAGGCATGTTTTTTAAGAAAAAGTATTCTTACAGACGTATTCATAAAAAAAGTTGATTGAGGTTTAAAATTCATATTAGTTAAAAAACGTTTTAAGGCTAAATAACTAGATTTCTTAAAAATATCGTGGCAACACTGTATTCTTTATTTGTGACTTGCATATTAGTTCCGCAAAACAACTATTGTTAACTCACAAAGTACTCGTGTCTATTTTGTTTATTTGTCGCTTTTCAGAGAAATATTGTTTCTACAAAATAAAAGATATGTTCCAACTTGTATTTAATAAAAAAATAAAAAAAGTTCTCAACAAATCTTTGTTAAAAGTGCTTTTTATAATATTTATTTTATTGCAGATAAAGAAGCACTAGAATAACGAGCCTTATTTTGTTTGTTTTGAGTATTTATACATCACTAGTTAATTTTCTACAATTATACTATTTTTGTTAACACATAAAATGAGAAAACAATGTCAGGGAATGGATACTGGATCGCTCCTTTTCTTTTAAATATTCTTTGGGGTATATTTGTTATTTCGGCAATAGTTTCTATAAAAAAAAAATTAAATTTTTTCTTCTAAATAACACTGGCATATGCATACATACATGCATACATAAGTACATACATACGTACACACATACATATGTATGTACATACAGGTAAAGTTCAAAATGTAAACAAAAACGAAGCAAAATTACAACAACGTCATCTTAAAATTGGGTTAAACATGGGGCCAGTCAATTTTAAAATTTGCTGATTTACGCAAGGTTTAAAAACCGTTTTTTAAGCTAAAATTCTATTATGAATACAATTTTAGCGAATTTTGCTTAAACAAAATTTGAAACGCTGTTTAAAATTTTTATGAATACGGTTGTTATTATTTTAAATTTTGTGAAAAACTTTACTTATAACATGCACTTTTAGTCCACATAGCCCTAAACACAATCTATTCAGAATGTGCTAAGAGCCAATTATTTTGTATTATGGGCTTGCACCTTACATTCAGCAGTGTCCGAAAATTGCCAATTTTAAAAAATATTTTGAAAGTTTCAACTATAACATTTTATTATGTAGATAGTTTTCAACATGTTTGATTAAAATTTAAGAGAAACTTTCCATACGTGCAGATTTTCTGAAAAAAGCCAAATTTGGTAAAAATATTGTTTTGTATCATAAAAAATATATATTAAAATAATTTATTTTTCTTATATTGGCATTTTTGATTTCTATATGAGTCTTTTTACTTCACTTAAAGAAATTATTCCAATATACATATGTATTTAACTGATCTCGAGATATTCCGCTTTTAGAGTGCAATTCAAAAATATATATAGAATGCGTGTAATTTATTTCATTTTATTCAAACATTAGCTGTTTGTAACTGTTGTGATTTCTAAAGTTCTACCTAAATAGAAAAAGAAAAGAAAATTTAGAATATTATACAATAAATATATTTACATACACTTTTCGCAATAAAAATATTTCTGGTAATTATACGATATATTTTCCATATAAGTGTAGTTAATACCCTTTTCACACTTACTAACATCTTTGAGGAATGCGTGGAATATGTTGAAAATTGAAAAAACATGTTCACATTACAACATCTTTCATCTGTCATGTATTATAATACTAATTATTTTTACGAGTGTGAGCAACTAATAATTAAATAATAAAATTCAATTTAAAAATGCAGTAGAAATTGATTTAATTGCTGGCTCCTGAGGAGCAGAAACAAATAATGCTAGAAATTATGTAGAAATTATGCCAGCGGACAGTGATGATGAAGAAATATTAAAAATTTTATCCGCAAAGATTTTGCGCAGACACTTGCAACTATTTTTATGTAATTTATTTCGATTTGGAAAAATATATAACAGATTTTATTATATGCATACATATACATACATACATATGTACATATATAATAAAATCTTGGAGCAATTACGGATCTTTTTTTGGGAAAGATATTCCAAAATGTAGCTTTGAATGTATGTACATAGGTACATGCATATGTAGGTAGATATACATACATACAAACATCTGTATACATTTTTATAGTATGTCAGTGTTGCCATATTTATTTGATCAAAAATCTTCAAGTCGAGCAAAAAAAAACTTTTTTTATGACCAAAATTCTTTTTTGTTATTTTATTGAATGAAAATGACTTAAAATTTATTTTGTTTCTTGTGAACTATTAAAAATAAAGCCAAATAACACAAAATATTTAATATATAGAATATGTGTAAGATCATTATGAAGCAAATCAGAAAATTTGTAAGTAGTTTGGTCAAAAAATTCCTCAATAATATATTAAAAGTAATAAAAGTAAAATTTTTAAAAATCTTATTTTAAGATAAAAAATCTTTTTTGTCGTTTTAACTTGTCTAAAAACTTCAAAAATAAGATAAATCTTCACATATGGTAACACTGTAGTATGTATGCATGCGTGTATATAGTTGTATACATTTTTTCTAGTGATGACACTAAAATAATCGAAAGATGTTGAATGGAACAAAGTAAGATAGGAACATCTTTTGAAGATGTTGAAAGATGTTAAACGTTCAGCCCTGTATAATTCTTATGGGAAGATGTTATCATCTTGCCAAATTGATGAAAGATGAAAGATGTGAGTAAGTGTGAAAAGGCTATAATGCTAATAATCTGTTATGGAACATTATATTTGCGAAATTGCTCTTTTCACTAGTGGTATATATTGAATGCCATGAAGTAATATTTCTATGCTTACGCGTATCTGTAAAAATTTGGTGAAAGATCCACGCCACATTCCGACTGAGCTGGTTGACAAAACACCAACATGCCGCTGACACCAAGTTTTACAGAAATTGTATACCAATATAGAATTTCCGCGCGTAACATAGATGGCCTTTTCATAACGAATAACAAGACACATTCTAAATACATTTACGTTACATCAGGATCGGGAGGTATTACCTGATTATTAGGGTTTGCACAGCGATTATAATCGTAATTGTAATCGCGATTAATCGCACCATTTAATCGTACTCGTAATCGAACCCATTAATCCCTCGATTTCGATTAAAATTTTTCCCTTTTTTAAGAAATAAATTTATGCCAAATTTGTATACAACGCAAATAAAACTCATAAAAAATTTAAATTTAAATTTTTAATAGAAAATATGTACAATGTACATTATTATGCGACATATTGTCATAAGTTTATTTTAATTAAAATTTGTGAATTTGTCGAATAATAAATTTCTTAAATGTAAAATTTAGATTTTATTTTTCTTTTTCCCTTATAAATATTTTTATTGTAATACAATGGATTTCTAATTGTATAAAGGTGTAGAAAAATAAAATAGATTCATATAAATAAATAATAAAATTTTTGCTGGGTTTTGTTAACGTTTCTAGGCCTGCAACGCTTATTTTGTGATTTTCAAAAATATTATTATTTGTGAATTTTCAAATAGTTATTGAAAGTCTGTGCATAAGATAAGAGGTTTGTGATTGTACAAAATATGTAGCTGAAGTCTACTGATGATTTGGCTAAGCACCCATGAAATATATAGATAATTTTATTATATTCTGCCAATTCAATTTCTAAAACAAAAATATTTTTTATTCGGTTGGTAGATACGTAGGCTTCTTCGTATAAAAAAAGCCGTATCAAAAATACTGTTTTTAAATGAAATTGTTCATTCATTATGATATAAATTCATCTAATGTGGATACAAAATTGAATAAAAAATAAATTAAGAAAATAGAAATATACTTCTTCCTAGAAAAGTTTTCCTAACAAAAGATTGATTGCCCACAATCTGTATTGTTTTTGATACTCATAAGTTCTTTAAAATTTTCTCAAAATATAAACATAATTTAATTGAAAACTTCAATTTTCTTTGGCTAAGCCCATACAGTTCGACTAAAACTCATGACGCAGTTTATTTTGGTTTTAGAAAAAATTATAATAGTATATTTTCTTGATTACTTGAGATTAACCGATAATCGCGATTAATCGCATATTTTTTAATCGTAATCGCGATTATAGAAATCTGCGATTATTTGCAAACCCTACTGATTATGATATTACTTAAAATAAATAACATTTCACAGTACCAGGTAATTAGACAAAATTAACAAAGGTGCTTATAAAGTATGCTTTATTGTATAAAAAATTGGAAAAGTTTTATTAATTAATTAACTATCGATAGTATCGATAGTTTTCTACTCCTATAATATAGACTAAACCAAGTTCACGTGTGAGCTCATCCCTATTTCAAATTGACAAAATAGTTTGTAAAAATTTGTTTTTTTTTCATACCCTTTATCAAAAAATCATAAAAGGGTATATATAGGTATGTCATTCCGTTTGTAATTTTCGTTTGTATTAATAAGCGAGCCATAAATTATATATATAGGGAAAAATAAATAGCCACTATATTTTATGCGTTATTTTATCTTTATTTATAAATAATTTTATTAAAGGTTAAATCAGAAAACGTGGTGTCGATACCAACCAAAGAAAATATCAAGAGAGGAAATTCAAAACGAGTTGCCAGATCATTTTTGTCGATTCTGTCATTGATGACAACTGTCAGTTGTGGCCGTGTTGCCACAGTAGTCCCCTTCCTAGAGGCGACTCCATGGTACAACTTGATATCGCTAACTTGCGAAGCAATAAATGTTGGTCTTAAACGATCAATTGAAATTTCAGTATTTCTTCCAGAAATGTTTACAGTATAATATTTAGATGCACGTTCAACAACTTTAATTGGTCCGCTATATGGAGCTGTTAAGGATGGTCGCACCGAGTGATCTCTTTTTTTTTAATGCATGTATTTATTTATTGTATCTTCAAATATGAACTAACAATATGTATTCAAATCTTAAATCTAGAAAATAATTATTAGGCCCGACCACTGTCGTGCATAAACTTAGTGACAGTTATAAATAATACATAAGTAGTGATAATCAAAAAGGAAAAAAAAGTATTTTCAAGTAGTCCCATCTAGAGTGTTGATTATACGAGCCCTTGTGTCCCTCTGTTTTAGGCGGATGTGTCCAGTAGAGTTCAAAATATTATGAGCAAGCGGAGTAGGATGTGATTCTAGTTATGTTAAATAAATATTTGCCTGCGTATTTTGCAATTTCTTCAATCACTAGTGGCATATTCAAATCACGATGTATATTTGAATTTTTGATATACCATGGAGCCGAAGTTATCATACATAAAATTTTGTTTTGCCTTCGTTGGATTCTCTCGACATTGGAAGCTAAAGCAGTGCCCCATAGTTGAAATCCGTAGCACCATATAGGTTTCAAAAGTGACTTGTATATCAAAAGTTTGCAATCTAGACTGAGAGTTGAATTTCTACCAATCAGCCAATGTACCTGAGCTAATTTTAGTTTCATTTGTGTTAGTTTAGAATCAATGTGTTGTTTCCATGTAAGCCGTCGATCAAAGTGTATACAGGTATTTTACATGTGAATGTTGAGGAACAATTTGATTATTGATTCTAATGGGGGAACGAGTATCTTTTCGTAGAGTAAATGTTACCTGCGCACACTTCTGCTCATTTACTTTAATTCTCCATAACTTTAACCATAGTTCCAGTTGGGTAATATGTTCCTGAAGATATGGGGATGCCTCGTGAGGGTTTTCGTGCATGCTAAAGAAGGCTCTGTCATCGGCAAAAGTAGATGTATGGATATTAGTGCTAACAGGCATATCACCAGTATAAATCAAATACAAAACTGGTCCCAGTATACTCCCCTGTGGCACACTGGCAGAGATAGTTTCGGGCGTACTTATAAATTCTCCTTACATAACAGAGAACTTCCGGCCTTAAATATATCTTTCCAAAAGTTTTAGAATGTTATTTGGTAGATATGTCTTCAATTTTAAAATTAGGCCTTCATGCCACACTTTATAAAATGCCTGAGAAACATCAATAAAGAGAGTAGAATAATACTTCTTTTCTTCAAATGTTCTTCTTATAACTTGAACCAATCTATGCGTTTGTTCAGTGGTACTATGCTGACTTCTAAATCCAAATTGATGGTCCGGTATGCACCCACTATCAGTTAGAATTCGGGATAATTTTGTCATGAGCTGCTTTTCGAAAAGCTTTGATATTGTTGATAGTAAACTTATTGGCCTGTAAGACTCAGCTTTAGTAAGATCTTTGCCCGGCTTTGGAATCATTGGCAAGCTTCCAGCTGTGTGGATAATACTCTAGTCGTAATATGGCATTAAAAATAAATAGTAAGATTCTAGTTGCAGTGCGAGGCAGATTCATCAGCATCTTCTTACTAATACCATCAATACCTGGAGCTTTCTTCGGGTTGAGCTCAGCAATTAGTTTATGTACATCACGCATCTTAAACTTTAAGGGTGGAGGGGGAAGAGCAACTACACTCGGCAAATCAGCAACACCAGTACATGTATTTGGGGTAAATACGGATTTTAAATGCTCAGCAAATATTTTACCTTTTTCAGTATCGCTTCTTGCCCAATCACCGGTCGAAGTGCGCAGAGGTGGTTTAAACTCAACGGGTCTTTTAAGTTTTCTAGCAGTGCGCCACAAAGAGAAATTAGATGCTGGTGTGACATCAAGACCTTCCAGATAATTTTTAAAAGATGCAGTTTTCTCAGATGCAAGCAACTCTTGGAGTCGTTTCATGCACTCTTTAAATCTAATTTTATTTTGGGGTGATCTGTGCTGTTGCCATTCCCTTCTAGCTTTTCTTTTTTCACGCACGAGACGTTCAATGTCTGACGAATAAATTTTATCAAACCCAGTCTGCGGATGGGAGGTAGTGGCATGTTCAGCAGCCTGTTTAATATTCTCGTTGAGATTGGCAATGTTAGATTCAATATCATTTGGTGTTCTTAGCTTAATATTTTGCGTACAATGACTACTAAGGTATTTTTTGAACCTCAGCCAATTAACACGATTTTTTTTATAGATTTAAGATTTGAATACTTATTGTTAGTTCACATATGAAGATACAATAAATAAATACATGCACTACTACAAAAAAAAAAAAAAAAATTAACACGATTTATCATCTTCATATATGGATGAGGTAAGTCACTTCTTAGTGGGCTACAGATTGTAGCGATCGTAGGAGAGTGATCGGACGAGAGATCTAGGGAAGCTTCAACGTGAATTAATTCCCTAGAAATACTTTTTATGACGCCAAAGTCCATAACATCCGGAATTTTTCGTACGTCAGCAGGCCAGTAAGTGGGCTCCCCACTCGAAATAATATCCAAGTCCATTTTTGAAATTGTGTTGAACAATGCCCTACCTCTAGGCGTAATAAGACGCGAACCCCAGAACGTATGATTAGCATTGTAGTCGCCAGCTGCTACGAAATAAGGTCCAAAAGATTTGTAGAATTTCTCGTATTGATCCTCAGTGATTGAAAATCTAGGAGGGGAGTAAATTGAAGATATCACGATATTTGAACAAAAATTCTCAATGCAGATGTTTGTTGCTTGTAGATGTTCTTCACAAATGTTGCCAAGAATATAGTGCTTGAGTCTTGACTTTATTAGAATCGCATGCTCTCCCTCTAAGGTCCTTTGTATCATATAATGTGTATCCATTCATTTTAAAGAGGCTTCTAGAAGTCAAATGAGTCTCAGAGACCAACATTACATCAATATTTTTTTCCGTAAGGAAGTGCTCAAGTTCATTTTTATGTTGGCGAATGCCGTTTGCGTTCCAGAAACATATTTTTAACATGTTCATGGCTTATTAATTAATGCTTGAAGCAGTGTATTCTGCATTCGTAGCATTTCAATAGTGGCTTCAAGGCGATTAAAATTTAAGTTTGAATTTGTTGAATTATTTGGTGGGGAAACATTTTGTGTTGGAATTGAATTTGTCTTAGCAGCATCTGCATACGATACACGGGAAGTAACTGGTTGGCTCATTTGCGCAACGCTTCCTCAGCCAACATTTGTTGTTTGAACTGGAGCAATTACTGCATTTTTTTCCGCTTGATCTTTTGGTTTAGTACAACTAGCAGTGCCGTGTAATTCGCCACACACAACGCAAACAGTTGGTAAATTGCAGTAAGTAAGTCATTGCTAACGAATACTAGCTGGCAAGATTTCAAATAAGGGTGCATAAACACTTTGTTGTTATTATGCCAAGCTGAGTCAACTGGTCTCAAGTTTTTCTTCGTTTTCCGGAGGTGTTTAACGAACTCTGCCTCAGGCTCACAAGAGCTTTCGATTAAGAAATCGGCAGGTAGGCGTAATATTGTGCCGTAATCAAGCTCTGCAGGCGTCGCTTGGACATCTTCATTGTATGTGCAACGCAGACCCAATAAAACAATCGGCAAATGTGATGTCCATTCATTAACGTTGTGACACAAGATGGCAGATTTAATAGTGCGGTGCCATCGCTCATGATGCCGTTTGATTGAGGATGGTATGGCGTAGTTGTTAAATGATGTACTCCCAGCAAACGCAAGAGCTCTTTGAATAGTGTGCTTTCAAACTGGTCATAATGTCGATTGGACAACCGAATCGGGATATCCATCCTTTAACGAGAGTTTCTGCTACTGTTTTTGCAGTCATGTCTGGCATCGGGAAGGCGTCGGGCCATCTGGTAAATCGGTCTATCACAGTTAAGCAATAACGATTGCCTCCCGAGAGAGGAAAAGGCCCGATTATGTCAATGTTCAAATGAGCAAATCGTTGACTTGGCAAATTGCGACGCTTTAAAGCAGTTTGAGAATGACGTGTTACTTTATTTCGTTGGCAATGTAAACAATTTCGTACAAAGTTTCTACTCTCTTTTTGTATACCTGGCCAAACAAATCTCTCCGTCATTAATTTAGCAGTAGCGCGTGTGCCTGGGTTTGACATATCATGGGTGGAATGCAGAAATCTTTGGCGAAATTCTTTGGTAATAAAAGGACGGACTCGATCAAAAGATGTGTCGCAGTAAACTGGTTTTGAGCCACCAGGAACGATAAAAGGTTTGAGCTTTAATGAACTATGCATACTAGAATTTAAAATGGACTGTAGTTCTTCATCAGTTGACTGAGCTGTTGCGAATTCATCGTAGTTGATTCCAACTGCATTAACCATCTCAATTCGTGACAACAAATCAGCTACGATATTTTTATCACCTTCTATATGACGTATGTATATCAGTAGTGATTTGAGCGATATAATCTAATTGTCTTGCCTGCCTATCAGATGCTCTTTCTGGTTTTTGTTTAAATGCAAAAATTAATCACGTCGGGGTCACCAATAATATAGGGAAAAATAAATAGCCACTATATTTTATGCGTTATTTTATATTTATTTATAAATAATTTTATTAAAGGCTAAATCAGAAAACGTGGTGTCGATACCAACCAAAGAAAATATAGAGAGAGGAAATTCAAAACGATTTTGTCATTGATGACAACTGTCAGTTGTGGCCGTGTTGCCACATATATATTCTGGATCCTTATGCATAGGGAAGACGAATGAGCGATGTCCGTCTGTACGTGAAATCGGTTTTCCGAAGCTTCCAGCAAAATCGAGCAGACGATTTCAGAGCTGGAAAACTCAAACTTTATTTTGTCACAATTATGTTTTTGTGAGGATATTATGGCCCCTATTATGATTTACAGCCAAATGGATAGTTTAGTTGTAAAATTTTTATTAAGTGCCCAGGAGACGTACAAAAAAACCCATCAATCACATAGTTGTGGGCGTGCAGTCGTTTCTTTTCGGCTACACGTACACGTTGTCGGCACTGATTGATGAGAATCAAAAAATTTTGATATTTTTATTTGACGGCTGATTATTTGTACGTCTCCAAATCTGATTGACGAAAAAACTTTATTTGCTTTGTTGTGATATTTGTTGTGTGACGACATGGAGAAGTGCGCTCATGAAAAAAGTTAATTTGCACTTTATGAAAATGAACCATTGTTTTTTGTAAAAAAAAAACCAAACAATCAAAACAGTTTTATTATTATTATTATAAATATAATATTCTCTAATTTTATTAAGCTTAATGGGTAGTGTGAATAAAAAAATTTTACTTGTATTTATGTATATATGTGAATTTTGTGTTTAAAACAAATTTTTAAGTAAAAGGCAAATACATACATACATATGTACATAATTTTTGTTATTCACACTACCCAATGTCTTGTTTTTATATTAAAAATCGTTTGTTTATGTTTCGATATTTTTTCAGGAAAATATGATTGTTTTTTTAGAAAAGTTTGAAGAATTAGAAAAATTATTATTATAAATAATAATAATAATAATAAGATAGAAAAATTATTATTTAGCTCTGTATGTTTGTTTAATGTGCTTTTTTATACCAAGATTTCATAAAGTCTTAATGCCGCTAATAACAAAAAAATCATCCGATGAAGACATTAGTACATGCAATCGCACACAAGGAACACAAAATTAAAATGCTGATTGACGATTTTATTTGTACGTAAACGACACTAACACATTCTTACCGATTGATGGCTTTTTTTGTACGTCTCCTACACACTTTATGGATTACAATTTTTTCACCATGAGACAGCTGCTTTTTATCAGTTGTATTTCGATTTTTATTTCGATCCCATTTGTCAACCAATATTGTTGCCACGTTCATGAAACATGAAATCTAAGAACAATACAAGGGCATAACTAGAATTATTTAAAATGTTTTGTAATGGCTACTATGATTTCAAGGAACATAGCATAGATAAAAACCTTTTCTTTTCGAAAATAACTAAAATTATTTTCGAATACAACTAAAATTAGTTCTAATTCAGAATGCCAAAACCAGTTAAGTTGTTTAAGGTTAAGTTGTTACAGTTTCAACTAAACTTAGTTGAGTTGTAACCCGTAATAGGGGCATATATGACATCATCCATTAAAGGTGGAAGTACATAACACGCGTTCAATGCGCTAATGCTATACACGCGGCTGTCAAACAAGTTGAAATTGTGTGTTTTCATAAGGCAAGTTACATAGAGAAGCTCGCGACACGCGTACCTCGCAAAAAGTTGAACATTCTTCAACTTTCACGCGTTGTATACAAAATGACAGCTAGTGTTGCCAGATTCATAAGCTAACATACACAAAAATGATTAGAAATTAAGTTTTTTTATTAAACAATGGACAAAAAATGCATTAAATGTTTAAAGAAAAATACGTCGTAAATGCAAGACCACAAAAATAGCCGTCAAAGGCTTTAAATTTTACAACTAAAAAAAAACCTCAAAAGCGTGTTGTGTAACTTTCCATTTGTATAGCGTTAAACGTTTAACAAGCCAGAAAAGCGTTGTCGCGTAACGCTTTGTATGTACTTCCACCTTAACTGTCAAAGTTTCGGAAGACCATATTGGAAGACACTGTGTGTATGTACAATTTATTTATGTATATAGAGTTATTTTTCAATACTTATTATTCAATCATGTTCTAATCAAATTATTATTTTTATACCGAGCCTTTGCTCCGATAGAGTAGTAACGCAAAAAAACTTGTTTTTTGCAAAAAGAGTTTGAAAATTTGACTTTACTAACAATTATATGGAAAAAGGAAATTTTATTCGTCTCTCAAGAGTTGAATACACAAGACATTTGTATGAAGTTTTTGAACATTACGAAGAACAATCAGGGCTATATGAATAAGATTCCACATGAAATTTCTCCCTTTTCCAATTAGAATTTTTTGTTTTCCCTATTACTTTCTATTAGTTGGAATTGTTCCGCTGGAAAAATTTCATGCGGAATTTTATTAATGATAGTCCCGAATATGGCGATTAATTCGGAATTAAGTACTACGTTAATACGCCCGGCTTATTTGCAAATAAAACTGTAAATTGTTGTCATATTATTGTTTTTATTGAGACTCACTAATTCTAAAAACTATTCACGATTAACGCACTATTTGCAAATAAAATTCTTTAGGTTGCCACACTTAAATATTTTTGCTAATAAAAACCAATAAATTGATAAAATATTGCACAAAAAACATTGGAAGGAGAAAATAATGACAATAAAAACAAATTATTATTTGTTATTTTATACATTTACACAATTTTTTTTGCAAACATAAGTAACACTTCTATAAAAATGTTACGAAGTTTTTATACATTTACAATGCCGTTTAAACAGTGAGTTAATTTATTAGCAAATATTTTTATTTGCAAATAGTAGGCGCATAAACGTAGTAAAAATCGTAGTTTTTGAGTTATGACTCTATTGCATCATAGGCTATATAAGTACACATATGTATGTATACATAAGAGTGACCGCAAAAAATCGATGTCGGAATTTTGTTCATCTGAACCCCACAAAACAATTCCCCTTTCCAGATATTTAGATAGCCGAAATTTGAGCTAACGTTAACCCATACCGTTCGTCGCTCAAAGTTTGAAAAAATCCAAATTTTTGACAAAAAAAAAGCAATGTGAGTCCGATCACAGAGGAGATGTGTAAACATCTAGTAATGAAATTTTTTTTAAGTTGGAAGTACTTATGCTTTTAGTATCTTTTTTTAAATTAATTAATTAAAGGTATCAAAACTTTCAATATTGTAAATACATATGAATTTGTTGGTTTTTGCTTGTTTTATTAAACTTATTTAGTTAGTAAATGGGAACACTGCATATATGTACTGCATTCAAAATTGCAGTAAGCAGTAAATTTACTGATACTAAAAATATTCAGTAAATTTTTACTGCTAATGAAATTTAATTTGCATTACTAGTAAAATCGTAGGGCCGTAGCAAGTGGCAAAGTTTTTTTTCATTCAAATTTTGAAACTTTTGTATGAAAAACATTTTGCCACTTGGTAGAATTTTATTATGAATACGGGCATTACTGATTACTGAAAATTCAATGCACCTCATCATATAACAAATCCTTTAGGCAATTTATAAAAATTGTAGAAAAAAATTTTAGTAATCAGTAAAATTTTTTTTGTTTTTACTGAAACTTTAGTGGTACTGCAGTGCTCATTTATGGTAAATGTCTCTACTTTTACTTTTAAATTTTTAATTCCTGTTGTTCATCGTTTAGTTGTTGCTGTTCTTGTTGTTGCGTACACAGCATTGCAATTAAAATAAATTCAGTAAAGTGCGACTTTGACTCGCGCACATTCGGTTTTGATCATTTTTTTTGATTTAGCTTTCTTAATTTTTTCAGTTTAAACGATTTTTTTCAGTTTTATCGCTTTTTTCTCGTTTTGGCGTTTTTTTCTCTTTTTGGTTTTTTTTAATTTTCGCAATTTTTTTTTCATTTTGGCGATTTTTTCATTTTGGCGATTTTTTTCTGTTTTTTTGGGTTTTTTTTCATTTTGGCGATTTTTTTCTGTTTTTGGGGTTTTTTTATTTAGGCGATTTTTTCATTTTGGCGGTTTTTTCATATTGGCGATTTTTTTGTTTAAGGATTTTTATAATTTTGGCGATTTTTGCGGTTTTTCGCGATTTATTTTAGTCCTAGAGATTTTTTTTAATTTGGTGCTTTTTTCGTTTTGGCGATTTTTTTATATTTGGCGATTTTATATTTTATTGATTTTTTAGTTTTAGCGTTTTTGAAAATTTCAAGAGTTTTGCTCTTACGGTTTCCAAGATACAGCAAGTTGTCAAAATTACAAAGTCAAAATTGCATTAACTGATGGAATACCCATTGATTTAAATTTTTTAAATTTAGTGTTAATTGTTGTAGTCTGTATAAAAATACACAATTGTATGTATATTACATGGGATTTTAACATTTTTCGTTGCTCGTTTTGGAACACCCTTTAGTTTTTAACTCTCATGTATTTGTTGTTGTAGTGGCCAAATGTCTACATATTGTGTCCAAATTACAAGTCCGTAGCTCTTACGGTTCATTTTCACCTTTGGTGTACTGAAATATACAGAAAAATAACCGGCGGCGGCGCACCGTCGGCTTCGAGCCGGTCGACTTGTTTCTCTGCTTGGTATTGCTTTAAAACACTAATACACTCATACATAGCTCACACCGATTTGACAACGCAAAGCAAAAGCAAAAAGCAAAGAAATCTCAGCAAAGAAATCAAAGTCAAAAGATTTTTACCCCCTAGCATATAGATGTTTACACATCAAAAAGCTTACATATGGAGCCATAACTCCAGAACGGTAAATAATAGAAACACGCTTAATATCTCTAAAAAAAAGCTTATGTTGTTCTTCAAAATTTATATTATAGACATAATTGTTGTTATATTAAGTCAAACCGAGTTACAACAGCCTTTAGCCCCAAAAACGTGACCTGGTACCACTAGGAGCATACTTCGTATATTTTGTTATTAAAAGATAAATTTTTAATTTTTTGTATATTTTTGAGTTCAAATCAGAAATATAACTACATATTATAGTATTATTTTAAGATATTTAAAAACATTTTGTTGAAATTAAAGTTTGTTATATATTTTGTTTCATTTTTGATATATCATATTTATCTATTCAATGGATGTATTGAGCACCCCATACACGTTTCAATTCAATTGTGAATTGAGTCTTTCAATTGAATTGGTTCTTGGCCACACACTTCATAAACTGAATTGAAAGATTTTCATTCAACTGCCAAACTTATATTTTTTCCACAATTACAAATTTAAAAATTTAAAACTTCTATTGCATTCATTCATCACTTTTTAAATTTTTTATCTAAAATTCAATGAAATTAAATACAGTTTTAAAAATACATAACTTTTTCTATACAAAATAAAGCTAAAAACATGAATTTTGACACCTAATCACGAAACTCGAGCACACACAGCGCAATCGAATTGAAAGATTTACCAGTCAACACGAAAAATTAAAATCTTTTGATTTTTCTTCAACCAACTCGACAACTGCCAAACTAATCAATTGACAAAGCCATACACTCTTTGATTTGGACAACAACCGACTCAATTGAAAATTGAATTGAATCGTGTATGGAGTGCTTTACATATGGCCTCAAGGCCAATAAAAATATATTACAAGTATAATTATACTATGAGAATAATTAATTAACAATCAATAAAATAATAACAAATAATACAATATTCTTAAACATCCTAATATTCAGCAACTCCCACAAAACTAAGAAAGTTAAATTAGTAAAAACTTATGGAACACTCAAATAATTAGCTGCTCAATTAGATATATTCATAAAGAAATCAAGTAGTCTCCTTTCGTAGCAAATATGTTCCATAAACGAGCAGCTCGTGCAATAAATGAGTGCCAATGAGTACCAATACGATTGATTAAAATTTGCTAGTTTCTAAACGATCAGGTGAAAGATATATTGATAATTTTATAACTTGACTTTTATAAATAAGGTGACTTGATAATTTTATAACGATAAATAAGCAAAGGAAACTTGAAGTAATCGCCAAAAGTAAGCTTTAAAAAAGTTTTCAGGTGTTTAGAAACATGAACTCTTAATATAAGACCTTAAACAAATCTAATGATTTTGTTCACAATAAATTTGGTTTTATTTCTGTTCCCCATGTTGCAGCCCGAATAAATTTCAACACAACAGTTAACTCGTGACATAAGCAGTGTATACGCCAAAGATTTTCCAACATACAACGGCAAATATAGGTTCAAGTGATACAATCGGCGCAAAGTCAGGCAGACCTTGAAACAAATATTATCAATATGGGGCTCGAAACTCAATCTGTTATCAATAATCACTTCCAGACAATTCAAACTACTGACAATCTCAACCTAAGAGCTACACATTATCAAATGAATATTTAGGCTATCATTTCTATTGGACCTAAAAACAAGAGCTTTCGTTTTATCCGGATTTACTTTAAGGTAGTTTCATTTCATACAATTATACATATTAGCCAAATCGTAATTTATTGTAGCTTGTAAGGTATCACAAAATTGGTAGTCCCCAGACCAAAACAGCTGTATATCATCAGCAAAAGCAAATGGTTTACAAAAAATTTGTTAACCAACAAGGAATGAGTAACTTGATCGAATGCTTTAGTTAAATCAATGGACATTAACACGCCTTTTCTACCACTGTTATATTTTTACCTAATAGATTCTTTAAGTTCCGTCAAAAGATTTCGTCGAGGCCGGTCCATATTACTCTCTTAAAACCTCTATCATTGATTAATTTCGAAATTTGGTCCTTCATCACGTTTTCAACTACTTTTGATAGAGTAGGTAAAATGCTAATTGGCCTAAAGTTATTGATAGAAAGTTGACTGCCTCTTTTTGGAATTGGTGTAATTTGTGAAGTCTTCCAATTACTAGGAAATTCGGAAAAGGTTAAAATATTGTTAACAGGATGTAATAGGTGTCTACTAATGTAGGAAATTTTTGCTGGGAATACACTCGACCAACGAAAAATGTCAAAATCCCATGTAATATACATACACTTGAAACTTTAAAAGTTAGTGTATTTTTATACAGACTACAACAATTAACACTAAATTTAAAAAATTTAAATCAATGAGTGTTCCATCAGTTAATGCAATTTTGACTTTGTAATTTTGACAACTTGCTGTATCTTGGAAACCGTAACAGCAAGACTCTTGAAATTTTCAAAAAGAGTAAAACTAAAAAATCAAATAAATAAAAAATCGCCAAATCTAAATAAATCGCCAAAAACAAAAAAAAAATCGCCAAAACGAAAAAAGCACCAAATTAAAACAAATTTCTAGGACTAAAATAAATCGCGAAAAACCGGAAAAATCGCCAAAATGAAAAACCCTTAAACAAAAAAATCGCCAAAATAAAAAAAATCGCCTAAATAAAAAACCCCAAATACAGAAAAAATCGCCAAAATGAAAAAAAAACTCAAAAATGAAAAAAAAACCCTAAAAACAGAAAAAATCGCCAAAATGAAAAAAATCGCCAAAATTAAAAAAATTGCGGAAATTAAAAAAAAACCTAAAAAGAGAAAAAAGCGCCAAAACGAGAAAAAAGCGATAAAACTGAAAAAAATCGTTAAAACTGAAAAAACTTAAAAACGGAAGAAAGCTACATAAATCAAAAAAAAATGCTCAAAACCGAATGTGCGCGAGTCAAAGTTGCACTTTACTGAATTTATTTTAATTGCAATGCGTACACAACAACAAGAACAGCAACAACTAAACGATGAACAACAGGAGTTAAAAATTAAAAAGTAAAAGTAAAGGCATTTACCATAGATGAGCACTGCAGTACCACTAAAGTTTCAGTAAAAATAATATAAATTTTTTAACAAGTAAATTTTTACTGATTACTAAAATTTTTTTCTATAATTTTTATAAATTGCCTAAATGATTTATTATATGATGAGGTGCATTGAATTTTCAGTAATCAGTAATCCCGTATTCATAATGAAATTCTACCAAATGGCTAAATGTTTTTCATACAAAAGTTTCAAAATTTTAATGAAAAAACTTTGCCACTTGCTACAATTTTATTATGATTACGGCCCTACGAATTTACTGGTTATGCAAATTAAATTTCATTAGCAGTAAAAATTTACTGAATTTTTTTAGTAATCAGTAAATTTACTGCTTACTGCAATTTTGAATGCAGTACATATATCGGGTGTTTTTTTTAGAGGTATAGAACTTTGAATTGAAATAAAACACAAGAAAGTCGTTTTAATGTCCATCAATTTGGCTTTATTGGAAGGATAATTTTATGCCATTAATGTCTAAATATGATTTCGGGCATGTGGCCGCCGTGGCTGGCTCGAATAAAGCCAATTCTACAGGTCCAATTTTCAACCACTTTTTCGAGCATATGGGGCCGTATGTTGGCAATAACGCCACGAATGTTGGCTTCCAAGTCCCCTAACGTTTCTGGTTTGTTGGCGTAGACGAGCTACTTCACATATCCCCAAAGAAAATAATCCAATGGTGTCAAATCACACGATCTTGGTGGCCAATTGACAGGTCCATTCCGCGAAATTATGCGCTCATCGAATGTTTCCTTCTATAAATCGATTGTGACGTGCGCTGTGTGGCATGTAGCGCCGTCTTGTTGGAACCACAACTCATCCACATTCATGCCATCCAATTCGGGAACAAAATAGTCGGTTATCATGGCTCTATACCGGTCTCCATTAACGGTAACTGACTCTCCAGCATTATTTCGGAAGAAGTATGGCCCAATGACTCCACCAGCCCATAGAGCACACCAAACAGTCAGTTTTTGTGGATATAATGGCGTCTCAAGGGTCTCATGTGGATTCTCTTCACTCCAAATGCGGCAATTTTGCTTGTTGACGTAGCCATTCAACCAAAAATGAGCCACATCACTGAACAAAATTTTGCGATGAAAATCAGCATCGAGATCAATCTCATTTTCGGCCCATACACCAAAATCACGACGCATTGCATGGTCTCGCGGCTTTAATTCTTGCACAAGCTGGATCTTGTAAGGTCGCAAGCCAAGATCTTTGCGCAAAATCTTCCATAAAGTTGATGGACAAAGCTCCAATTGCTGTGCACGGTGGCGAATCGATTCATTCGGGTCCTCTTCAACACTTTGCTCTACAGCGGCAATTGTTTCTTTGGTGCGCACTGTTCGACGTCTCTGCGGATGCGTATTATCACATAGAGTAAACGTAGTGCGAAAACGATCCATGGTTAACCGAATTAATTGCTCTGATGGACGATTATGTCGACCATAAAATGGACGGAGCTTGCGGTAAACTTCGCGAACTGAACCATTATTTTCGAAATAAATTTGCACGATTTGCAAGCGTTGTTCGTTTGTCAACCTGTTTATGATAAAATGGCAAACCAAACTAAATATTAATCACTTGACAGCTGACAAAATGGCCGCCAGTTAAAAAAGTGATGCCAACTTAAAGTTCTATACCTTAATAAAAAACACCCATTACATACATATACTGCAGTGTGCCCATTTACTAACCAAATAAGTTAAATAAAGCAAACAAAAACCAACAAATTCCTATGTATTTACAATATTGAAAGTTTTGATACATTTAATTAATTATTTTAAAAAAATATACTAAAAGCATAAGTACTTCCAACTTAAAAAATTTTTTTCATTACTAGATGCTTACACATCTCCTCTGTGATCAGACTCACATTGCTTTTTTTTTTGTTAAACTAAAGTGGACTAATGTGGCTTTATAGTGATATTTGTCACGTTGGAAAATAGTTGTTCCTCTTTGTTTGTCAACCTTTAGTATGATTTAGCATGGTACATTTAGAACGGAACATATGTATGTATATTCTTACCACGTTTTTAGTAGAGATATGAAAGTGAGCGTTTCTTGACTCACGACACTCACGCTCACGCAGAAAATTTTTTTACTCACGCACTTTCACACACGAATGATCTTGAAAATTTTCACGATCACGCACGCTCACGAATAAAATATTCTTAATCATGGACGTGTGGTTTAAAACTCATCACGATCACGCACGCTCACAAAAGGTATATAATTCAATTTGTATGTTTTTTGGGTTGAAAAATAGGTTCTTACACATACACATGTATGCACGCGTATATTTAAAATTTACATTGTAAATTAAAATAAAGCAAACTTGGTTATTTTACATGAAGAACTAATTATTGCCTTATGGTTTTTTAAAAAAAAAATTCATTTTCTCCTTTTTTAACTTTTTTAATTACATACATATGTATGTACATAAATACATATTTATAAATTAAAATGTTTTTATATAAAATTTGTTTAACATTTAATGAAAACCTTGTTGTTAGTAAAATGTTTGGGATACAAAAATAAAATTTAAAACAAAATTTTTTTGTGCAGTGTATAAGAAAAACTGTTAAAATTAAAGTATTACTCAAAGCGGTTTCTCATAAAATTTCGTTGGTTGAACAAATATTAATTTCAACGATGCACCCCTAATCTAATGGAGCATATGAAAACTTTCAAAAGACAATAACAAATCGCTATGTCAGGGTTGCATTTTCTGAAAAGTCCAACGATTAAGTATTTTATATTTTATTTATCGATTTATAGAAAATACTAGGGCTTTAGAAATACTTGCTTAGAAAAATTTTTTATGGAAATTTGTTTCATAAACTCCTTGTTAAACTTTAATAATTTTTATAAATTGGGCTTTTAACTATTGTATATATATGTATATTGTAAGTACTGGCCTTTAGCCGTAGTGAAAACTATGAATATAGAAAATAAACAGTATATCAAAACTTTACCCAGCAGGAAGGTTGGGGTTTTATCTCCAAGTCCCACTTTTGTCGACTATTTTTTTTACTTTTTGGCGACATTGCCAACGGATCGCCTATATATATTAATATGCCTACTTACTGGTAATGCTACTGTTTTATACAACGCAAATATAGGAGACTACCTTGGTGGTCTGATAGTATTGCAGAAAATCGTAAGAACTGCAGACAAATCTTCAATGCGGCAAAAGGACTGGTAATTGGTCACTTTATACAGCCTCATTAAATAAATTTAAAAACGAAGTCAGGAAAGCAAAACTTGGCGAGATTTCTGCAATAGAGTAGAGTCCCACTCCGAGACTTGTAGACTGGGCAACGGCTCTCTAGAGGTCCTAGTGGACACCCATTTTCCGGGCTGTCAACCCTGTGGTGGTATTCGACGAATATACCCCTCCGAAGCCCACACACAAATATCGATGGACATTACTGTGGCAAAAGTGAAATGGGACCTTAAAAGCTTCCATCCATTCAAATCTCCAGGTCCGGATGGTATCATTCCTGCGGATCTGCAACACAATGCCGATCTAGTAACCCCATGGTTACTTGTAACGTACAGGGCCTGTACTGCATGCTCATATATTCCAAGTGCATGGACCAAATGTAATGTGATCTTTATACCCAAAGGATGCAAGGCATCACATACCAAGGCGAAGGATTTTAGACCCATTAGTCTTACCTTCTTCAGGGTTTTCTTCTGAAAACCCTTGAGAGATTAATGGATGTCCATATTAGAACACTCATTGATAACTCTAAACTCTCGGGCTCTCAACAAGCATATACCAAGGGCAAATTTGTTGAGACCGCCTTACATTCACTTGTAGGATGCATAGAGAAGTTACTCGAGCATAAAAACTATACCATGGCAACTATAACATATGGCCTTCATGGATATTGAAGGTGCATTTAATAATATTGATTCGTCGGCAAACATTCAGTCTCTCAGAGAGCTAAGGGTTCACAGGGGATTTATCAGCTCATTGAAAATTTGCTACTACGCAGAATCATCACTTCCACCATGGGAGCAGCTACCATCACAAGGCAGGCCCACAGAGGTACACCTCAGGGTGGCGTGCTGTCATAGTTCAGTATGTTTTTGACGGATTGGAGAATTCTGTTTTTTTTTGCTCTGGATTCAAGCTTCCAATTCAGTCCCACTTCCAAAAAAAAAAAGTGGGAAACACTTACCTACCTTTACTTATGGGATTGCTATGATATTTATAACACACCTTGCACGCTCCTAATGCCACTTAAGCAGACTATCTAGAAATTATATGACACCCTTACGATTACAAATTTATATCATACATAATATATTTCTGTGTTAGGTATTGTAGCAAAGAAGAACTTGGTCAAAATTTATATCTCACAACTTTTAATGGTCGAAATTTTGGATAGGAACTTGGCCGTTTTTTACATTTATGTTATTGTGAGGATCTCATTACTTTTTGAAAAGATTTCTATAATAACACTTTTTAAACTTAAAATTTCTAGTGTATTTTATTTCTATTCATGATCACTGTGCCAGTTGAAAATGGCAGATTTACATAAAATAATGGGTAAGAGTGTGATGGGTGTTGAATTGTTGACCTTAAAAATGCACTATTGTGTCATTACAACGGGTCGACAGTGTGTATGCAATTTGGTAAGAGTCGACTGGAAGAGACGTGTAAAATACAGCGTAAATTTTACTGGGCATGACCCTGCCAATTTTCTCCATATATTTACATATTAAAGTCTGCTTAGCCGAAGTACATAAATCAAAAGGATATGCCCAATGTGCATGCAAAATTTCAATAGCTGGTGCCTTTAATTTTTGGATTTTCCGATTGAGTAAATCAATTACTATTTGTGTACAAAATGTCAGCTCTCTATAGTATAATATTACGTACAATTTTTATGGGCCTGGCCCCGCGGACTTTTATATCTGCTGGTGCTTATGGTTCATGCAAAGTTTGGTATTAAAAAGTTAATAAGAAATACTTGAGTATTAAATTTAAAACTGCTTAGCCGAAGTACATGAACGAAAAAGCTAAGATTTATGGGTGAAGTCACGGCTACTTTTCAAAATAGGGAATTTTTATTTTGGATAATTGCAATGTGTATGAAAAGTTTTAATAAAGTGTATGTTAATTTTGAATTTGAAGTGCTTGTTTCCGCCCTCTAATAGCAACTTCTGGGTTTTCAGATTTTTCTAAGTGATCTCTTATCTAGATTTAGTTGTGTATCAAATTTAGGGAACAGAGTGAGCGCGGAAGGCCGAGCCGAGATTGTGAGTGCGATAAAGATTGTCAGTGCGATAAAACTGGTTACATACAACTCAATACAAATAAGCTTGTGTATAACACAGTGAACGCCGACAAGAGCAGAGAGCAAAGCCGATGAGTGCGAGAAAACAGTTTCAAAGCGTTCTTCAGCGCCGAAAACATATTTTATGTTTACTTTTTAGCGTGCAGTCGTGTTTTTAATGGCTTAAAAATAATAGAAACTGGATATCGATGAGAAATGATGAAATTCACCAAATTCATTCCTTTTTAGTGTAATTGGATGTTTTCCAAATTCTTTTGTGTTAATAATTGCATTAATCACACTAGGAGAAGCAAAATATTCTTCATCAGATGAATCCATTACCGTGTACAGCAATTTTATAAACAAAAATGAACAACAAGACTAAATAAAATAAAAGCAAAACACATGGAATTAACACAATTTCAGCGCCGATTCTCGCATTCACTGTGTTATATACAAATTTTCTTCTCGCATGAAAATAAGCGTCAATAAGCTCGGCTCGGCTTGGCATCAGCGCTCACTCTGTTCGCACCCTTAAGCTTGCTAGTGCGAATTAGAGTTTTAACGTCGTAGCCTCGCATACCGGGTAAAACTTTTTGGTTTTAAGATTTCCCATTGGCTTACGCAGCTACACTTACTAGTTTATAAAATGCCAGCTCTCTAGCGCGAATTATATCTTTAGATTTTATCAGTATTACCTCTCCCACTATTCCTAACTTAAAATTTTGTTGTGAGCAGCACTTATAATTCATGCTAATTTTCTTCTAAAATATGCTAGAGGGATGTAGATTAAACACAAGGCTAAAATTTTATGGGAGTGATCACGCCCAATCTTTAAGGTGATAGTTTAAAGTATTGTGTACGTGCAACTCGTATGCAAGATTTCACTAAATTGGCTTGAATTAAAAGCTGTATATTAAGTTTTTAGTTCAAAATAATATTAGCGTGGCCCTGTCCATTCTGGTAAATTTATTTGGGGTTTTAGATTTTTCTAGTTGGTTTCTCACCTAGACCTAAATGTATATCAAATTTCAGCTCCTTAGCGCAACTTTTAATTTTTATGGGCGCAACCCTGCCCACTTTCCAAACTCGAAATTTTTTTCGGCCAGTGCTTAGTATTCGTGTCAAGTTTCGTTGCAAACGGATAATAATAGCTAAATAAATAGTATATATAAATATGCTGAGCCGCAGGGCATTAAAATGAGGTTTAAATTATATGGGCGTGTCAACGCCCACATTTTTAATAAAAAATTTATAGCCTTGCATTATCGCAGTATATATGCCGAATTTCAATAAAAAACGCTTTGATTAAGCGCCTTATATTAGCTTTTTTAATTCTGACTTTTATGGGCTAGCCCCGCCCTAATGGCAAAAATTTTCGGGTTCTCAGATCTTTTTATTTTATTTCTCACCTAGAACTAGTTCTGTATCGAATTTAAGCTCAATAGCACAAATTTCAATTTTTATGGGCGTAGCCCCGCCCTCCTGGTTAAATTTTTCAGATTTTCTGGTTCATTGCTCACCTAGATCTTTTCGTGAACCAAATTTTAGCTCTCTAGCTATAGCGGAAGTGGTTCATCAATTTGATGAGTGTGTCAGTGCTCAGTGAGTATGTCTTAAAATATGCACTTTTTGCACCTCCATATCTGCGGAACCTTTCATTGTAAAACTTTCAAACTTCGCATATGAGGTTATATGAATTAATTCTAATTATTAAATATCATAATTTTATGATTGCGGGGAACAAAGTTATGAGGGGGGTAAAAACAGCTCGAATGGCTTCGTGTAAATATACACACTGCGTGCATTGGCTAGAACTTGGCCTGGCGCACTGCCGTGCGCCTAAATATGATTTGAATGAATTTGAAACAAACTTTTTTCATGGTGATTTACATTGGTATTTTTTCTGTGTGTAGTGTACTGGTTTATTGGGGCTATTGCCCATTATGTTACAAGCGAGATTAAATTTCTGACATCTAAAATGAACGCGCATAGTTACAAAGCTGTACTTGAAAGTGTGTTTCCACATTTTCTCTGTCTATGGAACCATTCCATGGGTATTTCCAGAAGATAATGGCCCGATCCACACATCAGCAGGTTGAAGAAGAGCGGATTCGAAGCCAGAATGTCAATAATTTGGAGTAGCAACCACAATCATATCACAAAACATACAGAAGTGTCACGAGACGAAAGATACGGGTATTTTTGAGTTTGTCTCGTTTTCCCTCAAATTTTGTCGTCGGTTTTGTTTTGCTACGTCTTTCTAGTGCAATACATTTTTATTAGCTGTGTTAATTGGTAAGTAGTAATACACTACAGTATCAAATACACTATGCTTTTCTCTTTCTTCCATGAATTTTAACAAAAACCTGATTGGAGCTTTTTTTTCCCTGTCACTTTCTTCACTTCTGTGTATTCTGTGATCATATCATCTCAATATTATATCACATGCGCGGGGATTGCTTTTTCGCAAAGTGTACGAGTCGGGCACACACTATGAGACAAAATAAGCCTTAATTGAAGGAATTAAAAAGGTTGGGCAGTAATTTCACTGTCTTTAATTGAAAACTTTTACAACTCCCTTACAAATCGTATTTCTGAAGTCATGTCAGATAAAGGAAAAAAATACTCATTAGTCCACTTCTTCATTCTCTTTTGAACTTACCTAAACCTTTTACAATTGGGAAATTAACAGACAGACAGAAAATTTATAGTTTGTTTACTTCTTCGCGTTTGCTACTCACATACACGTACACATAAATACACACATATGCTTTGATACCACTGCTGGCCAGAGAAGCGCCAGCTTTAATCTGTACATTACTTATGAAACAGATTTTGCTTTATTAAGCTCAAATAAAAATTTGTATTCATAACTGATTAATATCAGTGAATTAACTATTAAACGGTTTTGCTTCTTTTGTAATTTTATGTTGGCAACATCATGCTACTTTCGCTCTCATTTTATGTTTAGTGATGCATACAACGAAGAATCGATTATCTAGGTAGTCTTTTTGAGTCGAAAAAAAAGTATATCATTACGCATAATGTTATTAAAAAATAACTTAAAAAGTAGGCGTTTCACTTTTTGTTAATAAATAAACCGAAAAAAATTTATATGTTACAAAAAATTGTATTTAAACACATTTACATATATTCGGCTGAGTACAGAGGTAGGCAAATGCCCATTTTATAGCGGTCGATTATGCATCACTATTTTGTTTTAATTTTAAAATGTTATTGTACATACATACATAAGCATGCAGTACCATACAAACATACGTATGCTTGTACTTACATATGCCCTTACTCATGTTTTAGACTCGGCAGTTTTTCTTGAAGCACGTCTGAGTTTATGGGAGAGAGAGTAAAGAAGAAAGAAGAGGGGTACTGACTTGCTTGTACAGAAAAGTTACTTCAATTCTCTTTTGTTATTTCGTTCGCAGCATTAAAACAATAGCAAAATTGAACAAGAAACCGTCTGAGTGTAAACAAACTAGCAGTTTTAAAAGAGAATTGAAGATAACTGCTTCAAGAAAAACTGCCAAGTCTAAAACAAGACTTATGTTTATAATTCTATTTTTCTTTTTTCCAATGAATGGGATTTCTTTAATTTTCAACGATGTTTATATTGTATGTATTTTTCTTTTTGTACAATTATGCATACATACATACATGTACCAACTTACATAAATTAATACATTTGCCCAAGAACATTATTCAGGACACATGCATAAGAATAAACAAGAAACATAAAAGTGAGAAACCACAGAAAATCTCACATAAGGGATAAAAAAATCAAGGAAATATTATTTATAATTGTTTATCAAACGTTTAAGCGTGGAGGCTACATTAAAAATCTCTGAGTTATGAAACGTTTATTAAACGTCTAATAGGCTATTAATCATTGATGAATACACATTTAGCGATTTTTGACTATTAATGTGTTATTGAACTGTTAATAATCATTTATGAATTAGACCGCAAGTATGCATACAACCCCTGAAAGGAGAAAAAGCATGTGAAGCAACAAGAATAAATTACGAAAAGTAGAAAAGAGAAACAAAAATGTCCGGTACAGAGGTTCGTGTACTACACACTCTACCTCTTCAACCCCTAGCCTACAAACTTCGTCTGTCTGCCTTTCAATTTCTCAATTGTAAAAGGGGACTTATTAAATCTTTACGAAAACATTATTAAAAGCCCTAAAAATAATAATAATTTTTTTTAAATATTTTTTCTTGTTGAGCTTTTGAATTAATGACGTTGAAGCTACTCCTAGAGCTGCAAACCTATCGATAGTACTATCGATAGTATCGATAGTTTTGTTGTAAATGAAATATCGATAGTTTTTTCCACTATCGATACTATCGGAAAAAAAACAACTAATTAAACGAGTAAAAATAATCGAAGTCAGTTAACAGTAGCCGGCAGCTTTGAAGCAAATTATCCGTAGTTGATTTAAGCTTTTGTACAGCGATGGAAAAGTTAGTACAATTGTATAATTTTAGCGCTATTTGAATGCCAAAAGTACCGTAGCACCGCAATGACCGATTTAGCACTACTGGAATCTCTTTATATTATATTACATGCCAAAAATAGCATTAAAATATATTAACCCCCTTATGCAAAAAATAATGCGTGAATTGTACATTAAAAAAAATTTCCATAGAAAAACCGTTTTTAACGTTCACTTATTTTTTTGCACAAGGGGGTTAATCTTTAGCTCGAAGGTATTAGAAAATTAAGTAAATCAAACGATGTTTTCCGGTACTTAAAGAATTGCTGGAGGAATGTTATTTATTCCAAATTCATCTGCAAATGTGGAAATTTTATTTTCGTACCAAGGAGAGAAGCGGACTATTTGTATCGACTGTGAACAATCGAATAAAAAAAGGTTATAAATGTAGTATATCGTAAATGTTACTTTTATATTCAGATCGCAGCAACTAATATTCTTTGTGCACCTTCTGGCATTTTGTTAATTGATTTTTAGTTAATTTAAAAGTACAAGTATTAAAAAAATATAAATAAAGAATTAGGTACAATCGTACTGAAAAAATTAAGATTTTTTTTGAAAGTTAGTACAATTTGTAAATATGACATCGCATCCCTGCTTCTGTATACACAAGTACTTAAATACATATGTATGTATATGAATTTATTTATAAATCCAAGTGTTATTCAACAAATAGTAGTCACAAGTATCTTAATAAATTCAACATCGTCGACACAAAGATAAATTTCGGTGGTACTGATATCGCGACGGCCGCCAATCGTCTCTTACGATAAAACTTTACAGTTAGTGTCTTAAAAGTTATCAACAATTTTCGCATTTTGATAATTCTAAACCATGGGTAGGCCCATAAAATTTTAAGTTCAATAAAAAAGTATATTATCGATAATATGCCGCTTACGATAAAATCGAAAAAAGGCTTGATATATTTTTATATACTAATGAAAATGTTGAGGACTCTGGATTTTTTTCGAGTCAAATGTAGTTTATGTGGCAACTTTTATAAAACTATTTGATAGTATCGATAGTTTTACATAAAACTATCGAAACTATCGAGTGGAGCGACTATCGATAGTTTTGCAGCTCTACCTACTCCAATGAGCCAAAAAAAAACTGTTCAAAAACATACTAACTGCCAGAGTATAGAAGCCATGTGAAAATTCTCGTCTGCCTATTTATATTGAAAACAAAACACTCAAATTTGTTTTTATTTTCAATATAAATAGACAGACGATAATTTTTACATGGCTTCTATAAACTGGCAGTAATTATAAACATTTTTTTTAAATCATTAATTATTAGTGAACTGTTTATTGTTATAAATCGAAAAATTTTAAAGTTTTGTAATAATTAATTAATTTAAATAAATACATAAATCTTTCGTCAACTAAAATGCAAATTAACTTGACATGATTTAAAATTTTTGTACGATCACAATTAATTGATATTAACAAAAAAAAAATGATTTCTTCTTCCAATGTAGCTTGAAATTTATTAAGAGATGTATTAATTAATTTTGCACATGTATACATATGTACGTATTTATTTAATTCCACAATTTTAAGTCATTTTACAATTTGGATGGCAATTAGAACTAAATTTTAATAAATATTTATTTTAAGTATATATAGATCATAATTGAACACTTAACATTTAAAGTAATTTATTTGTTTTTCTTTAAAAAGCGGTGACTTCGAATGAATTCTGGGTCTATATCTGAGGAATCTTCGGGAGCAGTTTCAGGTGAAGCAATATAATGATTGATATTGTGTAGTGGAGCAAATTTTAACCCTTTTCTTAGGTCTACGGAGCGCACAAACCTTTTGGCATCTAGAGGTGGATAACCATGAGGTATGATTGGCCTTCCGAGTTCTTCGTCGTTAGAACGAAAACTTTGTGGTGCACCAGGTTGTGGAAAATAGTTGAAGAAATTATTTGCAAAAGCAGGGGGGAAATTTTGTTGTGCGAATTGATCTAGTTGCGGTAGTCCTGGTTGCCCTATTTGGGGTATTGCTGGTGGTGCGAAGCCATTAGGCAGGAAATTTTGATATTCCGGCAGGTTGTTATAATAATTCCAAAAGGGTTGTTGAGCTCCAAAACTATTATATATTTGTTCAAATGGTTGTGTTGCGATGGGGAACCCACTAAAGTAGTCTTGATTGCCAAAAGAGGAGACTAGCGGTATATATTCCTGGTAAGGATAATTGAAATTGGGAAAACTGCCACCATTAAATGGAAAATTTATCTGCCTCGGCTGTGAGGGTGCATTTGGTAAATCACTTTGCTTTGGTTGCTCCACAGTTATCTTCTTTTCTGCTACATCAGCTTCATAGCTTGAAAAACGTGGTGATTGGGATCTGGTTGCTGTTCCAAGGGTTTCAGGCTGTTGTTGTAGTTTTTTTAAATGTTCACTGTTAATTTCAGATTTTTTCATATTCCTACGCCAACGCAGTTTAATTTCATCACCATTTTCAGTGGACTTGATGTCAGTGGCACTAGTATAATATACTAGCGTCAAAACAAAAAATATAACGTGAAATTTCCGTGTGCTCTTCATCTTAACACTTGTGATACGAGACTAAGTTGAAATTATACTGTTTTGTCAAATTTTATTTAAACCTTTTATATACTTTCTTTTTTTTTTGGTGAAATTAAATATTTACCCTCCATTTCAAAACACTTTCTTTTTAACAAATAGCTTTGTATACATGTAATTTATAACTCAATAATATCTCTACTATTTTAGGTAAGGTTTTCTTTTGAAGTAATTAGCGTCTTGTTGTAGGCAAAATAAAAGAATCTATTGTATTCAAAACAGATTTTTGTTTTCGTTTTCATTTTTATCAAGGCCATGACCAGTTCACTCTATTCACTAAGCCGGTAGCGAAAGAAACCCAAAGTGTTTTCCTATTTAAGCTGAACAAATGCAGCAGGTATCCTAAATCAACCTCTTGTGATCACAAGCAAGATAAACTAAATTAGTCGTGTTGATTGGTTTAGTATTCAAAAGATTTATGTAAAATTAATCCAGTAGTCGCCGTTATATACTTTTAAAGTAATAAATTATCTACAGTTTGTAAAGAAAAGTTTGTGACATAGTTAAAATCGTTTCAAATTTTGACTTTCATCGTAAATATTTTTTCCTTTTTTTCATTATGAAATTTTTTGTTATAGATTTCATTTTATATAAATTTATGTGAACAAATGGTCATATGATAGTTTTAAATTTTTATTAATGTAATGACCTCAAACATGAGCCACTTTTGGTAAGAACATTGTCTCTTTTGAATTGCGGTAAAGTTGTGGATACTCCATTTCAAGGTCCAGATCTATACCCTATTCAATATTTATGGGTTTATTTGAAAAATAGTATGTCCAAATGATATTTCAATGGAGTTAAGAACAGTAATATGAGGGTAAGATGAAAACTTTCAGCGGAATATTTGGAAAAGAAAGCTTTTTTCCATTAGAAGTCGTCTCACAAGCCGATTTCATACCAATGGCGGCCACAAAAAATTTTTATTTTTATACACCTTAAAATCTTTCCTTTTTTTCTTACCTGTGCTGGAGTGTGGCGAAAATTTTTTTTGCGGTGATGTGGTCTGCTCTTCAATATTAAGCGCCTTGAAGGTTAACCCAGCCACGAGCTCCAATATATGATGCCGGCATGCCAAAAATATGAGGTCTTTTTTCATTTTTGGCAAAGTAAAGTGCATGCACCGATTCGGCGTCCAATGTTGAAACTTGTTGTATCTGCAGACATAAATTGGATATTTTTAGTTAAATTCCAGGTTTTAAGCATTTTAAACACTGCATCACCTTGATCTTCTTCCCTTCCCGATTGAAGTGGTACTACTCTAGAAGTTTGGGGTCCGAATTTCCGGTTACACTAATAGAGAGCCGATCAGTTGTTTTCTTTTTATTCTTTAAGTCTGGCATTATTTTTCCATCCCAATGTACCGTAATATAATTTCAGACCTAAATTTCATTTGATGGAATCTGCAATAATCTGTCGGTACACGTCATCTTGCTTAAAATAAAAATCATCTACAATAATATCTTCCAATTGCCAGCAAACCAAACAAAATTATTTGCGGAATGTTCAATTCCAAAGGTCGTCGTTGGGCCACAACAGCAATATTCTAAGTTGTTCTTTAGCAACGCGCACAACCTAAATTTTTTACATCACTAACTTATTCCAACAGCTCAAATTTTTTTAGCACTTTTAAAATTACTGGCCGAGATAGTGTTTTACGACGAACCAAAGATGTTTCAGTTTTGCGAGATGTGACCAAAACAATTTCACTATTAACCGGTCGTTTATCAAGTGGGTACATTTGGACTCATTGAATCTGGTAAAACGTTGTATTTGAAGTTTGATATAACAATATGAACAGGTCTTATTTGTATTTATGAATTTAATTCTTTGATACAACGGTTTAGTTTTTAACTTACTTTAATGAAGAATTTAGTATATATTTTTTTTTTTTTTAAAGAGAAGTAACACTCAGGCAATTAATGCCTACTACTATTACTAGGTGTTACCTTCTTTCGGAAAGGGATACTGATAGAAGACAGGTGGTGAAGGAAGAAATGGAAAAAGCTCCATTTTGTTACAACTCTGCTTTTTGCACACTTTTTTGTAATAATGCAGTGTTGCAGCGCCTTCTGGTGTCAAATGAGGAGTATTAAATTTTGACGCTGTGTTTAGTAGCCATTTTATTGGTTATTTTACTTCGCCGATGATTCTGCTACACAATACCGACGAAGGAGGGCGCTCTGATGTTATATTAGGATTAGCATCTGCTGAAGTTGGTATAGTTCAGTGACCAGTGACTATGCCTTCATCAATTGAACTTTCCTACAACAACTGATACAAAGGGACACTAATGCACATCAGAAAAATGCGTGATGTTGTTATTTGATGACTGTCGGATACAAGGATTGAACCCAGGATCTTCGGTTTTGTAGTCAACGTGCTAACTACTTCAGCCAACGCCACCCTCAAGAAGCATACAGACCTATATCGCTTCATTATATCAAATATATAAATATTGAAAGAAAAACAAGTCATAGTGCTATATTCGACTGTGGCGAATGTTATATGTATATCCTTCATTGAAGGACGTATAGAGTGTATCTATAAATATATAGATAAGTACATATGTACATACATATTAGTTATATGAAAAAATCTATCATGTATTCTTCTTATTTTCAGGTATTTAATAAAACTTGATATTACAAAATTGCTTAGTATCTCAAATAAAATATAGCTTTGCCAGTATTGAGTGTTCACGCAGATCTCGATTTACTGAGCAGAACATGTCCCTTAATTTATTTTGTAGTTACTACTTTTCCTTAGCGATAAACTTTATATTATCTCCACTTACTAAAAATTAATAAGAAACCGTTACAAGTTGTCAACGTGTTATTTGAAAGATATTTGTGCTGAGAGCACAATAAGCAATATATCACAAAGCTTTGCAGGACTAACGAGTGGACATGTTTATGGTTGAATTCGATTTTAATATCAATTTTGAACAAACATAAAATATCGTGCGTAGAGGTCTTCCTGAAAAATAAAGTATTTAATTTAAAATAAAAAAAGTTTAAAAAATCTCTAATTATTTAATTGACTGCACCAGGTCAAAAAATACTCGTATGGCAACACTCTATTCTTAAATAGCTGTTGTTGTTATTTACATTTATTTTCTTTTTACATACTTTTACAACTACAATTTGAAGCTGAAAAAAAGTCAGCCAATGTATTAATGGTAAAGAAAATAAAAAAAACATGTTGATTATTGAGTTCTTGTTTCAACTTTGTTGTTTGTTTTAAACTTCTCATTTATTTAAATGAAAGTTTATAACACAATAACTCTAGTTGTTCTAAGAAACTTTGGGTAAAGGTTCCCTGATGATCTGAATTAGCAACAGTGAAATGCGCATAGGATCCAGCTAAACCCCTCAATAATCAATTTTAATGTATTTTTAATTAAAAAAACAAATATTTTATTTAATAAGTAAAATATTAATTTGGGATTGATTATTAGTGCGTTTAAAAAATTTTAAACTTAAATTTTAACACTTCCCATAAAAAATCACTAATTAAAAAAAGTTAATTTTGATACTTAAACGACCTTATTTTCCTTATTTCTTCTTGATATTACAGAGTAATATAATAGTGGGCTTTCAAGGTCTTTATTGTATTTAAATGTAAATAAAAAACTATTATTACATTATTTTATCCAACGTTTCGCTGGTATTTTCCAGCTTCTTTAGGGATAATTTTTATTAATCTGGCAACGATATGTAAATATAATAGATATAATAAATAAATAAACAAAAAACATTCATACATACATAAAGGTTTACTTATTTTACTTACATATAGTTTACTTACAATCACTTTCTACATTAAATTTTTTCAAAATATCGTCAAATCTTTTAAAAAACCACAACACAAAATATTTAAATAAATGCAAAAATAATTGAAATAAAACTAAAAATTAAAAAATATCACAGTAGAAAAGTAAACCTAATATCACAGTTGGAGCAAAATTATCAGGTTATTGCTATTAAATAATTGGCGTTTATGTTGTCCTTGTCTTCCTTTCTGTTTATTGCAGTTTTTAGTCAAAGTAAAAAGTACCCAAAATTTTAATGATCGTCAGTAATAATATTTGAAAATGATACAAAGCGCAAATTTCTATAAAAAACTTAATGGATTCGTACAAACTAATATATTTATCCATTTATTTAAATTTAGTTTATGATTTATGCAATTATTTATTTAATTTTTTTTTGGAAAAATATTCGTATTCGTATTCGATTGAATTTGACGAATGCGAATGCTTTGTATTCGCATGATAAATGGCCGAATATTCGGCAACTCGAATACGAATATTAGTGCATCACTAGTTGTGATACTATTTGTTGTTATTGCTGCAGTTCTGTTGTTGGACTTTGCGTAGTTGTCGGTAAAGAGGTAAGATTAATACTTTTGTGTGTCTTATCTAATGATGGAAAATGTTGTGATATCGAAAAGTCATTGTTGAGATTTAAAGCTTTATCTGTTTCAGTATTTGCAATTTGATCCCCAACATTTTTCATCTGATCTGATGCAATTCTCCTTTACTCACTAAGACTTAATCAAAACGATATTTAATACTCGACATATACATAGCCCCTTAACGCAACTCTCTCCCCTACTTTAAATGTTTTGTAAGACTTTTGCCTCTCAATTTTCTTAACTTCATTGCCCGGAAGCAACAGATCGAGACGGTTTTGTATTTGTCTGCCAAACATACTCATGGCTGGTGACTTTTTTGTGGCTGGATGAATGCCTCATCGATATGCCAACAGCAAAGTTGATAATTCGTTTTCCAAACTAGGTGATTTTGTGCTCGTTGACTTCATTTTATTTTTTAACGTTTGTATGAAGCTCTCTGCTTGTCCATTGGTCGATGGATGATAAAATGCGCCCTGTTTATATACTATCCCACTAGATTTAAAAAAAATTCAAATTCTGTAGAATTAAACTGTGGTCCGTGATCTGTTACCAACACGTTTGGGATACCAAATGTTGAAATTTTTTTTTTACTTTTTTTGTATTCAGTTCTCGTTGAACTGTGAAGTGACATTAAAGCGGATTTTTTTTACATACATACATACGAAACAAATATAAAAAACAACAAAATCAAAAATCATACAAAATATATTCGTAATACATATTCACCTTGATAAATAAGCTTATTGGCTTTACTAATATTTTTTACATAGCAAGAAATAGCAAGAACAAAAAAAAACCGTAAACACAAAGTTCCCTTGAGGAATAATACTCTGTATGAGTACCTGAAAGGAAAAAAAATTTGAAGTGAGTTCTAACGGCAGAAATGCTTATTTTACTGTGAGTCCTGAAACTCTTAATGAAACAAATATAAATAATAAATCTGATGAAAATCTTTTTTTAACGGCAAAGCCAATTTTTCGTCAGCGATCAACTTCGGTTTGTCCAATGCCAACTAGTGAATCGTTAACATTACCATTGCCTAGTACTTCTTCATTTAAGTCTGCGATATCATCCGCATCGGGCTCGCGGTAGCTCAAAACCCAAGGTACAAGTGGGAATGGACAGATATATAACAGCGTGGGCGAAGCCCAAATTCTTCAAAAATTTCATCTGCCCCAAAGATGTCTAGGGATAACAGCGCATCATCTACCAATCGTCAAAATCGTTTTTCATTATTGCAAGACACCGACGACAAGCCATCTACATCATCGCAAAAGTCTTTTAAGCCACCACCTATTTATCTGAGAGAAAAAACTTCTAACGCGCTTATAAAAAAACTACTGTCGACCATTGGTGAAAATACTTTTCACATCGTTCCAATTAAACGAGGTAATATTGATGAAACTAAAATCCAAATATATAATGAAAAAGATTTCCGAAAAATTGTTAGTGAATTCGAAAAAAATAAAACAAATTTTTACACATACCAACTTAAGAGTGCTAAAGGCCTACAGATAGTATTAAAGGGCATAGATTCATATGTTGAACCCGAAGAAGTAAAATGTGCACTTGTCGACAAAGGATTCAAGGTAAAAAATGTTACCAACATATTTAATAGAGAAAAGGTCCCCCAACCCCTATTTCGGGTTGAACTGGAGCCGAATGACATACAATTGAAAAAAAAAATTGAACCCATCCAGTTTATAACGTAAAGTATCTCTTACATCGAAAAATCACAGTTGAAGAGCCACGTAAGCGTTCAGGTCCCGTACAGTGCCATAATTGCCAAGAATATGGCCATACGAAAACTTACTGCAAGTTACCTACAGTGTGTGTTATCTGCGGTGAATTGCATGGTACTGCTAGCTGCACTAAGCCAAAAGATCAAGCAGAAAAAAATTTAGTAATTGTGGAGGTAATCACACAGCTAACTATAGAGGGTGCCCTGTATATTCTTTCGTTAAACAGGCTATGGGTCAAAAATCCAAATTAACTTCAGTTCAACCAGTAAATGCGAACTCCGCCACTTTTGCTCAAATGAGCCAACGAGTTACTTCACGTGTATCGTATGCTGATGCTGCTAAGACTAATTCAATTCCCACGCAAAATGTTCCACCGCCAAATAATTCAACGAATTCAAACTCAAGCTTTAACTTTAGTCTCCTTGAAGCTACTATTGAGAATCTGGTACTAACTATAAACATTTTTACTACAAATATGACAAGTATGATGCAAGAAATGCTGCGAATGCAGAATACACTGCTTCAAGCATTAGTTAATAAACCATGAACACGTTAAAAATATGTTTCTGGAACGCAAACGGCATTCGCCAACATAAAAATGAACTTGAGCACTTCCTCATGGAAAAAAAATTGATATAATGTTGGTTTCTGAGACTCATTTGACCTCAAGAAGCTTATTTAAGATAAATGGTTACACTTTATATGATACAAAGGACCCGAGAGAGAGAGCATGTGGTGGATCAGCAATTCTGATTAAGTCAAGACTCAAGCACTATGTCCTTGACAACGTTAGTGAAGAATATTTGCAAGCAACGAATATTTTCGTAGAAAATTTTTGTGCACATTTCGTGATATCATCAATTTACTCACAACCCAGATTTTCAGTTACCGAAGATCAGTATGAGAAGTTCTACAAATCGCTTGGATCTTGTTTCGTGGCAGCTGGTGACTACAATGCAAAACATACGTACTGGGGATCGCGTCTTGTTACACCTAGAGGTCGAGCCTTGTTCAATACAATTTCAAAAATGGGCTTAGATGTCATTTCGAGTGGGGAGCCTACTTACTGGCCTACTGACGTAAGAAAAATTCCAGATGTTATAGATTTTGCTGTCACGAAAAATACTCATAGGGACTTAATTCACGTAGAGGCCTTTCTAGATCTATCCTCCGATCACTATCCAACAATAGTTACAATTTCCAACCCACTAAGGAGTGATTTAACTAACTCATATGTGAAGTTGATTAATGGAATCAACTGGCTGGTATTCAAAAAATATCTTAGTAGTCACTGCGTAGAAAACATTCAGCTTAGATCATGCGATAATATTGAATTTAACATTGCCAATCTTAACGAAAATATTAAACAGGCTGCTGAACACGCCACTACCTCCTATCCGCAGACCGGCTTTAACAAAATTTATTCTACGGAAATTGAACGTCTTGTATGTGAAAAAAGGAGAGCTAGAAGAGAATGGCAACAACACAGATCACCCCTAAATAAAATCAGACTTAAAGAATGTACTAAACGACTCAAAGAGTTGCTATCGTCGGAAAAAACTGCACTACTGGAAAAGTATTTAGAAGGTCTTGATGTAACGTCCGCATCTAATTACTCTTTATGGCGCGCTGCTAGAAATCTTAAACGACCCGTTGATCTTAAATCACCATTGCGTACTGCGACCGGAGGCTGGGCAAGAAGCGATAGTGAGAAAGGTAACTTTTTTTCTGAGCATTTAAAATCTGTATTCACTCCCAATTCATGTACGGGTGCTGCTGATTTACCGTGTGTACTTTCTCTACCCCCTCGTCCCTTAAGGTTTAAGATGCGTGAAGTACAAAAAGTAATTGCTGAACTCAACCCGAAGAAAGCTCCAGGTATTGATGGCATTAGTAACAAAATGCTCATGAACCTGCCTCATATTGCAATAAGAATCCTGCTATTTACTTTTAATGCTATTTTAAAAATGCAGTATTTTTCACATAACTGGAAACTGGCCAAGATCAAAATGATTCCAAAGGCGTGCAAAGATCTTACCAAGACTGAGTCATATAGGCCTATAAGCTTACTATCTACAATCTCAAAGCTTTTCGAAAAGCTGCTCATGACTAAATTGTCCAAAATTTTAACTGTTTATGGGTTGCATCCCGGACTATCAATTTGGCTTTAGAAGTCAGCACAGCACGATTGAACAAACGCATAGACTGGTCCAAGTTGTAAGAAGAACATTTGAAGAAAAGAAGTATTGTTCTGCTCTCTTTATTGATGTTTCTCAGGCATTTGATAAAGTATGGCACGAAGGCCTAGTTTTAAAATTGAAGACATATCTGCCAATAAACATTCAAAAGTTTTTGGAAAGTTATATTATTGATAGGAAGTTCACTGTTGTGGAAGGAGAGTTCACGAGTGTGCCCGAATCTATATATTCTGGTGTGCCACAGGGTAGTATTCTGGGTCCTGTCTTGTATTTAATATATACTTGTGATATGCCTGTGAGCAATAATATCCATATTTCTACTTTTGCCGATGATACAGCCTGTATGAGTGTGCACGAAAACCCTTATGAGGCATCTCGCAATCTCCAGGAACATATTACCCAGCTGGAAGTATGGTTGAACTTATGGAGAATTAAAGTCAATGAACAAAAGTGTGTCCATATAACGTTCACCCTAAGAAGAGATACTTGCTCCCCCATTCGAATCAACAATCAAAATATTCCTCAACATTCCCAAGTGAAATACCTTGGTATACACCTTGATCGAAGACTTACATGGAAACATCATATTGACTCTAAGTTAACTCAGATGAAACTTAAGTTAACTCAAATATATTCGTTGATTGGCAGAAACTCAACACTCAGCCTAGACTGCAAACTTTTATTATACAAGTCGCTTTTGAAGCCAATATGGCGCTACGGAATTCAGTTATGGGGCACTGCTTCAGCTTCCAATGTCGAGAGAATCCAACGAAGGCAAAACAAAATTTTACGGTTAATAACATCGGCTCCATGGTACATCCGAAATTCTATTATATATACATCGTGATTTAAATATGCCACTAGTGACTGAAGAAATTGCAAAATACGCAGGCAAATATTTAACAAAACTCGAATCACATCCTAATCCGCTTGCTCGTAATATTTTGAACTTTACTGGACACATCCGCTTAAAAAAGAGGGACACACGGGCTCTTATACCTAACACTCCAGATGGGACTACTTGAAAATTTTTTTGATTATCACTACTAATGTATTATTTATAACTACCACTAAGTTTATGTCCGACACTGGTCGGGCCTAATAATTTTTTTTATAGATTTAAGATTTGAATACTTATTGTTAGTTCATATATGAAGATACAATAAATAAATTCATGCAAAAAAAAAAAAAAAAAATTTTGTATTGTGCCTTCAGCTGTCATATTTGGTACGATGTGCACTTGAAGCCACTTGCTGAAAGCATCAATTAAAACTAAAAACTATTTACCCATAAAAGAGGCCAAGAAAATCAGCTTGAACTCTCTCAAATACTTTGCTTGTAGGCAGGGTGACCGATGACATTTTTCAAAAAGTGGCACCGGATTTATCAAAAAAAGGGGCAAAATTAAAAAAACGCGAAATCTACACTAAACTTTTTATGTTTAATGTATTTTCATATAACTCACATTGGGACAAAAAGTGGCAAGGCAGTTGAAAAGGGGAAAGGCAGTTAAAAAAGTGGCAATTCGCCACTTTAGTCGGTGAAAGGGTCACGCTGCTTGTAGGTAACCAACAATCAGTGTTGCCAGTGAAATTTCGAGATAGATAAATTTTTTCTCAAAAAGATACATTTTGAAAAAAAAAAACTGAAAATCCAATTTCAACGTTTAACATTAATTAGCACTAGGATAGCCCGGTGGTCTAAATTAGACCACTTGACACGTATGTAGGTATCTATTTATTATAAACATATGTGTACAAAACAAAAACAAACCAGAAAAGTTTGTCTTAAGTAGAACAAAAATAAGCAAATTAAATAACATGTGTATAATTAGGAAAGAGCAAACGACAATAGTAAGACTGTTGTAAATATAGAGATGGTAAAATTGAGCTTTTAGTACAAAAAACTTTAAGCAAATTGAAATAAGATAAATCAAAACAATTCACATATTCCATTTCTAATAATGCTGAGTATATAAAGCAGAAATCTACATCAACTGACACCACACACAGTGGACCAAACACAAAAGAACGCTAATGATAAAGATTTAGTGGCTTTCGAAAACGGCTGGCTGTTCCGTTCAACTATGTGTTATCAGAATATTTACAACTAACTTTGATGTTATTTGTTCATTAATAATTATCACATGTAATTTGGCTTACAAAGCGATACGAACTTTAGCCTGTTCAAATCATAAATATAAAACAAAATAGTTACTTTTTTATGCTCAAAATTTTGAAAAACCATATATATAGTGCCTTTTAAACCATATATGTTTCACCATATATGGTGGAGGATCAAATACTTAAAAGTGTACGACAAAAAATACAGGGTTATTTGACAAATTTCCCATAGAAATATGTCAAATAAGCGCTTAATAAACTTGAAGTATTTTTTTATGAATAAGGCAGTAGGTATATAATTTTTAAAAATACAGCAAGCAAACTATAAAATTAATTATATCGAGAGTCTATATTCAAAACACGTCAACTTAAAAAAAACTAGTTAATTCATTCATTATTGTAAAAATAAATGATGTGCTGCCTTCTATACAAAGAAAAAAACATTTTGATATTTGAATACGAAAATCGTTGATTCAATAAAAAATCTTTAGAATTTTCTGTGATGACGATTTTTGCATTATTGATAAATAAAATTGTATGCACGTTTATTGAATATATATTTTTTCAGTCAATAAAGAAATTTAATGAATCAAAGAAAAAAGTTATTGACTGAAATTTTATTTTCAGTGATAATTGTTATTGTGTGTGTGTGTGTGTGTGTGTGTGTGTGTGTGTGGATGAATGTCACATTTTTCAACCCCTTTTTGTTTGCTTTTGCTTGGCCGCTATTAAAACTAAATGTGTTTGAGATGAGTCGAACCGGCAATCTCTTTACTAATAAACTAATGTACTTACCACTAAGCTAAAAAGCAAATCATTATTGAATAAGCAAATATTGAATAGACGCAAAACATGATTTCTTATGTGCGCATTGGTTTGATATAATTTAAAAATAAATTTGTTGAGTAGAATAAACAAGCCACGACTTTTTTCGGCTTCTTGTCCGAATTCACACGTATACAACACGAGCAATCAAAAAAAAAAAAAAAAAAAAAATAATAATAAGAAAACAACAAGAAGCAAGAAAACACCAATACAAACAAATTAAATTAAATGATATTTTAAAATGCCACGGAATTGATAAATACAATATTCAAGTTAATGACAAATATTATTGAAATTAAAAATTTTATTCAATAACATGGTTTTATTGAAAATAATTCAAAAACAAATTTTCTTATTTTATTGTTGCTTTCAATACAAGTTGTCGATCGAAATTTTCTTGTCGACATCGTGGGCCAGGCGATTACATTAACCCTGTTGGAATATTTTTACGTAACAATATATTCATAAGTAACTTTTTCGATTGTGTTAACTAGATAGACGTGTATTAATATTTAGCTAATTTAATAAATGTTTGAACAGTTCTGATTTCGAATTTCAAATTTTCACGAATTTCACCATATTCGCGATGAGAGTATCTATATATCAAATACATATTTCTGTTGAATATGTTTGTCTTTGACGCAGTGTTACCATATGTGAAGATTTATCTTATTTTTGAAGTTTTTAGACATGTGAAAACGACAAAAAAAGATTTCTTGTCTAAAAATAAGATTTTTAAAAATTTTACTTTTGGTACTTTATTGGGTGATTTTTTGAAAAAACTACTTACAAATTTTCTAATTTGCTTCATAATGATCTTACACATATTCTATACAGTAAATATTTTGTGTTATTTGGCTTTACTTTTAATATTTCACAAGAAACAAAATGATTTTTGTTCAATCAAATAACAAAAAAGATTTTTGGTAACAAAAAAAGATTTTTTTTTGCTCGACTTGAAGATTTTTGAAAAATAAATATGGCAACACTGCTTTGACGCCCTAGCTCTCAAACGGCTGGACGAACTTTAACCCTCTATCACTCAATAATAACAATAAAATTTAAGCACGTTACTCTCTAATTTATAAAGATAACACATAAAACACGCGCGTAGCACTTGATTATTATATTTTGAAATCGCGGCTAATGGTGACTGTGAGAAAATATCAGCGGTCAGATAGCAAATGTCAATTTTCGGCAAGTAGTGCCAACTAAGTGGTTTTCTTGGTGCAAGTTTGTTAGATCACTTTGTATACCACGAGCTACAATGAGCAATTATATTAAAAAAATTAGTCTATGTTAATTGCGAGGCTCCACAAAGGTTTGTTGCCTACAGTCTACAGTATGATACAGAGGGTTAACTTTGTTTTCTTGTTTGTTTAAAAAGAGATTTAGTCTAACATGTTTCTGCATATACTCAAAGAATATTAGTCCCGCTGCTTGGTGTAGATGGTGGTGTTTTTTTTTAAATTTTTAATTTTGTGATGCATATTTAAATTAAATTGAACTAGAATGAATTTTAATCAGGAATAATTTCTTAATCGGACACATGTTCAGTATTTTCAATTCTAATAGAATTAATTATTTTTATTAACTAATATGAAAGAGAAGAAATATTACACCAGAATTTATATGGCGGAAATACTGGCATTTTCATAATCCACTACGCACTAACATGAATTTTTAATGAAATAGAATATGATTACAACTGTAATTTTTCTGTAATAATTTCTACTTATTTGATGTAGTGTCGGTACATAGATAATTTTTTTTATTAACACATAGACAAATGTGCATAACGATACTCTAATATATAATAATATAATCTTAAGCTCCCATATGGTCTTGAATGATTTTCACTTTGATGATTATTCCTATTTTCTATTGTTGCTTTGCAACAAAAAATCAATTGTTTTGCTGGTCAAAACTTTTATTTAAATAGTACTCCCGGTATTCACAGAGGGTAATTTTACTTGTATATTATTATGTATATTATTATTTATTTGTATTTCTATTTTTTAATGATTTAGTTTTGAGTTTTTGTTTATTTTGTTTTAGTATTAAGTTTATTTATTGTAAAGAAAGCTTTATTAGCAATGATAAGTGCAGCGAGCAAACGGTGTTATTAACTATTATCTGATTTCAAATAAAAAGTAAACAAATTTCATTTAATTGTCATAAGCACGAAGCAAATTTAGAGTGTAAATGCTCAAAATATAATTTAAAATTTTTGCTTCGAAATAAGCAAAGTATTTTGAGAAAAAAGTTTTTGTTTTTGCGATTTTCACCCTTATTATAGTTGTCAACATTGACAGCACGTCAATACGATATGAAAAAAATTGGGGGTTGGCTACGCGTTGTCTAAAACAACTGACTGCTATTGATAATCTCATGCTTTCAATCGAAAACGGCCCTTAAAATTTAACCACCCTATAGTATGATTAAATATTTGTGTAAACTTTAACAAATGTGTTATTCCATACTACTTTCAATCAATTATTATGCAGAGAATTATGCGGTACTTTCCAGTTACTTCCGAAATTTTATTTTCCAAAAAAAAAAAAAAAAAAATTTTTAATCCGAATTATGAAAAGTTTTCTAGATTGTTTTTAACATAGTTTCCGTTATTGTCATTAAAACCAATTTAATAAGCCTCAGTTAAAAGATGCTGATATTAGCGCTTAAAAGTATTTTAGTTTTGTAAATTAATAATATTTTTATTTAACAAAAAAACAATGAGTGTTCGAACTTACGGGCGATGTGTTAACACCTTTTTGTTACACGGTACCTGTTCGATTTCTATGAACACAGACCCACAAACCCGGAGGTAGAGTTAATATAAAGTATTTAATGAAAAAGAATAGTTTATTGAATTTAATTTTACTTTGTATAATTTATTAATGTTATGTTTTCAGCACAGTTAATATATAATATATATATATATATATAATATATATATAATATATATATATATATATAAATTTAGTAGATGCACTCAAAATGAAAAAAATTAAACAGAAGTGCTAATGATTTAATTATTTTCTTGCTTAATACTTTTTATTTATTTTATATTAAACCCACAAAAAACAAAGAGAATGCAAAGCAACAGACAAATGTAACTACATACATACATTGTTATGTTTGTACATAAGCTACATACGTTGCTGTCTTGCTATCTCATTTTTATATATGTACGGATAACCACGTCACTATTCTCTTTGCTATGCATAAGACAAAACCGAAGATCAACATAAAACACTTTTTTAATATTACTCCAAATTAATACTCCAAATTAAAACACTTAAATCTCGGCTCGCCGATATCGGATCGCCTTAATTTTTGGCCTAAACTCTTCGTCGAAACCCGCACTAGCTTTTTAATCCAAAAATTAATAAAATCGGCTATGAATTTCCGGAGAAAATCGCGTGGGAAAATTATATGAAAATCGCCCAATAATCACTTTCAATACCGACTGCCAAGCAACGAACAAACAAACGATGATTTACTCTTACATACCTAACACTTGCGTATGTATTGAAACTGATAGTTTACTGCCCTAGAGGCGCGCGTATAGATGTTAACACATCAAAAAGCACCAAAAGCACTGTAAGAAATTGTTAAAAGTACTGTATATACCCGCTTATTAAAAAGGGTATAAGCCAAAATTTCGCGTTTATGAAGAGGCAAAAAGCCAGAAAAAATACCCTAAACGCACCAAAATACCATCACTGGCTTTTTGTTTACATAAATCCCTGCATACCCTAGGGATGAAAATAGTTATTTATTTTCAATTTATCCGCTATAAAATATGCTGCAAAACAAGAAGTTCAAGAGCATTGCCTGATAGTTAGTTATATGCTTTTTACACTGACGCACATCTAACATCGACCATCAATTTGCGAAAATGTTAACATCTTCCCATAAGAAATACACAGTACTAAAAATCAACATCTTTTTACATCTTTAAAAGATGTTCCTATTAAAGGGCTGCGTAAATGGTTCTAAAAGTTTTGTATTCTATTTCACACTACTGCCAAGCAGTCTGTTTTAGTGCAAACATAAATAACAAAACAAAACTAACAAAACATGACTCTCACTAAAATCAATCAAGCACAGTGTGCACACTTCTACCGATATTCGGTAGATTCTACCGAATATGTTTGTGAATTTAACAATCTACCAATTCTACCGAACAAGGCCTGAAATCTACCGAACATTGTTATTTAGTAATTTAAGTCTATATATGTGTAAATTGCCTATTTTGCCACAAAGAAATCGGTTAAAAACTGAAACCATAAGTAACCTAATATTTGCCAATGATTTAATAATTTTTGCACAAAAGTTTCAATTCATAAATGAATCTTACATATGATCTTTGTAGTTAAAAATGTTTTTTTAATAAAAGTTATTTTAGTTGCTTTATAAAACCTAGGTACAAAAACTGAATTCCTGATATTTATGTATATTATTTTATATATGCATAGCATATCTATATAAAGGGTAAGGGCAAATAACTGGGGATGGCACTTTTTTTTATTGGAAATGCTTCATTGTTTATGGCAGTTTAATTTCCAATCACATGTGAAGTTTTAAATGCGCTTTTGGAACCTGTTTAGTTTGATACTCCTTGCACTTAACCTTTATATATAAGTACATATGTATATGTATTTTATTATTTTTTATATTTTTTTGAATTGTCATTTTTTATGTTTCTCTGAAAACAAAAATTTTTACCGAATTTCTTTCAAATCTACCGATTTTTTTTGTCGATTCTACCGAATTTAAAAAAAATTAAGTGTGCACACTGATCAAGCATCATTCGACTAGTTTTTCTTTGCAGTTTTGTTAGAGCTTGTGTTCTCAAAACAAGTAAAATATCAAAACGAAAATGTATACATATATTGAAAATAAAAATTAACAAAATTTTTATATATAAATGTACATAAGTATGTATGATATTATTTCATAGTAAATAAAATCTCTTTTCAACTTTCATATTCCTAACGAAGCGCAATGTTTCTTTTATATGGAAAATTGTCTTTGCTATCAGAACATTCAAGCATGTTTTAAATGTTCTGTGTGAATTTTTATGTTCTATTTCATTTTTGTTTTGAAAGGCTTGGTTTTACTTCAACATTGTTCTATTGCAGTTTTGTTCTGTACTGCAGTATTCTTATCGTAAAGCAAAACATATCTCTTTTGAAAGTTTTGTTTTAAAATAACGACGCAATATACACACACATTTTGAAATTAATGAGAGTGCTTGTAGCCTTTTTTAAGGCTTGTGCCACGCTCTAGTTCCTAACTCATTTTGTTTCATCTAACTTCTTTCGTTAATTTTAGTGCCATCACTAGCAAAATTACATTGTTGTGTCAAAAACAACGTTGCCACTTTTTGTGTAATAGTGCAAAATCTATACTATTTAAATTTCTTCGCAGTATTTTTGCACCATAAATTTGTTGTGTAATTTTGCACTATTTTACTTTAATGGCATTTATATTTATATATTATAAGGCGATAACAGCATGAGTTGACAAAATCGAGTTATACTTATGTGTAACATATCATGTCAATCAACATGTCTCTAACAAAGTTTATTATAAAGATATATACAAACCAATATTGTGTAAGTCTTAATAAAATTTCAATAAAATGTTTAAAAAGGCCCAAATTTTATTAAAAACGAATTAGAAGATTCGCTAAGAAATCTTGGATCCTATTATAAACGTAATACAAACAACTTGTTGCATTGAAAGTGCTCTGGAACAATATAAAGTATTGAGATTATTAAAGATTGCAAGTTTTTGAAGATAATTCAAAAATAACTGAATCTATTCTTCTGCTTTAAATAAAACCTCTACAAATTTTTTTTTGCAGTTTCCTTCATATTCTCTTGTTAGCTCCCTACTTTTATACAAATTAAAAGCTAAAGTAATCAAAGTTGTGCCAATTTTTTTTTCTAATTATAGAAAAGCTTATTTTTTTAATTTTTAATTTACCAATAAAAACTAGCAACTTGTTAGCAAATGCGGAATTTATATTAATTAAGCTGCTTAAAATACTGTTCCGAGGCACAACAAAATGTAATGTATAAAGATTTTAGTTACTTTTATATTGAAATAATTACACAAATTAAAAAAAATCAACTTTCATGATGACCTTTATAATTTTTATTGATGCACTAGATTTCTATTTGCTAAGTTAGATTATCGAAAATTAGACAATGAATGGCGTGAATATGCACTTTTAGACCATAAGGACCTTACTCTTTGCGATAAATTGGATGTTTTGAAATTTACTGGTCTAAAATTTCTCAAAGTAAAAATTCTGCTGGCGATATTTTCTTTCCAAATTTAAAAGTTGTGATATTACCATTCTTAAACGCTCCTGTTGGAAGAGTTTTCTCTAACTAAGGAGTAAAAACCAACGAAACTTACAAGCTGTTTGTTAATTTCGTACATTTCGCTTCTTTAATGCCACATAGACATTAGTGTCCTGCACAAGACATCTTATAAGAACTTTCAAGACATGAGGGATTTTTCAAATGCTTTACTACAGCAAAATCTTATAAAACAAACACTGTTTGCAAGAAATTTGTTTGAGTATTGTAGGTATAAGAGTAAAGAAGAAAACAGTTCGTGACGGTAGAATTTGTGATACTTGCTTCTTTTATTTTTCTGCGCACATGCAAAGGCACACATATACATTAACATTAGTTGTATGCGGTTAATCACATCCCTGTCGGATTTTTATTAGCTATCTCAAAACATAGGTGACTTTTTGCTAACTAATTTACAACTAGCTTCTGAACTAACTCATAAATAATACAGATGTGAGTCAGTTGTTTTTTGTAGAATTGTCTTCCTTCCGATCAGCATTGAACTAACTTTAAGCTAACTCAAAACTGATGCTGAGATTAGTGAGTTGCTTTTATACAACTTACATCTCCTCGATAAGTTTTGAACTAACTTTTAACTAACTCAAAGCTGATGCAGAGATGAGTCAAAGTTCATCGAGAAGATGTCAGCATAAAATTCATGTTTATGTTAACTCTTTGCCGTCTTCATTTTCTATGGCGCAATAGGAAAGTGTTAAGTATGATGGCTGACAAACAAATTGATCACGGTTTTATACCCATTCTCGTCTCTAAAATTTAAAATTATTTCAAATTTAAGTTGACTAAAAATGTTAATCATTAGTAAGTTAAAAATAATGGTTGGCTAAAGAAAACCCTTTTTTCTTCTTTTTTGATGAGCCACAAATTAAGTCATAATGGACTAACCATTAGGTGGTCAGTTCGTAGCTAACTAATAGTCCACTTGCATGTTATCAGCCAAAAACTCACTCGAAATGAGCCAACTTTTGGTTATTTGAAACTTATGCAGCGTTAGTGAGTACTGACTCGTTCTGAGGACATTACGTTGAAAAACTGAATAGCGTTTAACATGTAAAACGAGTTAGCTTTTGAGTCAGTTGTCACTCGCCTCTGATTAACCATTAGTTACTTTTAAGTTAGCTCAAATCCCGACAGGGATAATAGCTTGCCATCTACATATTACGCACACACTCAAACGTACAATATGAAAAATAACAAGCATACACTAATCAACAGTACTTTTTTTTGAGTGTTTGTTAGCTGTCTTGGCGACATCGCTTGTTAACACTGATATACACGTACACCAATACATCCATTGTGCTGCATTTATTATTGGTTTAGTATAATACATGCGACGTGAATACATTTAAAAATCATGACGTACTTACACTTAAAGACTGTTAACGCAGGTCTCTAATAGACATAATAGCCTAATTTACAATATTGTGCAAATGATCTTGCATCATAGAATTTGCAAAATGGTATAGTCATGGGCAGTGTTGTCAGATTTATTTTGAACCTCCTCGCCAAATAACTTGTCGAATATCGCCAAATAACTTGTCGAATATCGCCAAATATCGCCAATATAATAAAACATTAAATTATAGCTACAAAAATATATTATATTTTGTAATTACATTACAAATATTATTAAGTTTTAAATTCAGTAGGTAACGTCTATTGTAAAACATAAAAATTATAGTATATAAGAAAACTTAAGAAAAGTGTTTACATTCACATGTAAATACTGGCGTACAAAAATTACTTAAAAATAACTTATTCCAAAGATCAATCTAAATAGGATAAATTTAACTTGAGCACCAAGATAAAAATTATTATTTAATTCTTGTGATATCAACTGAATAAATATTTACTTAAATGTGTATTTAAATACACTTATCATATCCTTGAAGTGGTAAGTACCAGCAGCATCGATGTATTCATATACTCTAGGCGAGACCTCATATAGGCTTTTTGGTGATTCATTATCTAAATGTTGACTCTAACTTATAAAAAAAAGTTTTTCCCACTGTGTTTCATAAACACCAAATGAGATTTTTGGTATATATTCTTGGTTTAAACTTCTTGAATTTCAGAAAATTTTGTTTGAGATAAAGAGTCACAATATTTAGAATTGTTTGAACGAAATATTTTATGTTGTATAACAAATCCATTAAAAAATATTTCACATTCTTAACATTATCCTATTTTATTGAAATCGTAAAAATGTAGCCAAAAATATCGCTAAGTAGTTCAAATATCGCCAAGTAAATCGGCAATCGCCATTTCAAAATATTCATCTCCAAAAACAAATTTTCTTCGCGACGTTTGGCGACATATCGCCATATCTGACAACACTGGTCAGAGGTCGCATTTTCACACTCATTGCACACTCATGTACATGAGCCAAAACATGCACACACAAAATCGATGCACACGCATATGAGCATGCGCAAACTGGCACTACTCATTTTGTGTGCAGCACACGACGTGTTTATTACATATTTCCATTTAACAACAAAACAACACATACTCCTTAAAATGCCCGTCTAAAAATCCTTTTAACAATGTGTTTTCGGTCTCAGTTGGCATAGTTCGACAACATTATTTGTATCAATTTATTAACCGCATTTGTGTGGCACTTGTTAAATACTCAATATGCTTGCAAGACTGAAATTTAGCCTTTAAAATTTTTCATTCATAAACAAAAATTCCAAATGACTTGATTCGAGCAAAAAACAAGTAAGAGTGCTATATTCGGCTGTGCCGAATCTTATATACCCTTTACCAAAGTGCTTTAATGTAGTATAGAGATACATACATAAAGTATAAACAAAAAGAAAAAAATAATTTGACCTAGTTACTTTTATGTACAAAAAAAAAAATTAATTTTCAAACCCTAAAATCATCATTTTAGATTTTTCTGATTCCTTATACCAATCTAGTACTTCTTAAAAAATGTAGAAAGTGTGTTAAGTGAAAAAAAAATAAAATTCAAAAAAATGTTTTATTTATTTACTTTAATATCCAGAAAAAAAGTTCAAAGTTTCCAGCTCTGGAGCTGTGGTTTTTCTTTTTATAGTTTTCTACAAAAAACTTTTATTTCCAAAACGTGAAATACATATAATTTATAAAGGCAGAGATACAAATTAATTAGACTTAGTTACTTTTATATATCATAAAAGGTGTAACTTTTCCAACCCTGAAATCATCCTTTTTGATTTTTCTGATTTCTTGCACCAATATTTTTCTTTTAAGAATATAAGATATGTTTAATTTATAAAGAAAGGGAAAAATTTGTTTTAGTAGTTACTTTTGTCCAAAAAAAAATGAAGTTTTCCAACCCTGGAATCGTGTTTTTAATTTTTTAATTGTTTTTTTATTCGAAATACTAATTTTATTCGTACTCAATCATAAAATAATTTTATTTAATAAAAAAAATAAAAATTAGTTTTCGGTAGTTAATTTTTTATATCACAAAGAGTGTAAGTTTCCCAACCCTGGAATACTCCTTTTTGATTTGTCTGATTTTTTATAACAATCTTTTCTTAAGAATGTAAGATGTGTTTAATTTATAGTAAAAAAGGAAAAATTTGTTTTATTAAGTTACTTTTGTATAAAAAATAAGATTTTCCAACCCTGGAAACGTCGTTTTAATTCTTTTAATTTTTTTTTTATTTTGAAATACCAAATTCATTCGTACTGAAGTATAAAATAAGTTTATTTTATAAAAAAAAAAAAATAAAAATTAGTTTTCGGTAGCTAATTTTTATATCACAAAAAGTGTGGGTTTTCCAACCATGAAATCAAACTTTTTGATTTTTCTGATTTCTTATACTAATTTTTTTCTTTTAAGAATATAAGATATCTTTAATTTATAGAGAAAAAGGGAAAATTTGCTTTAGTAAGTTACTTTTCTATAAAAAAAGGAAAGGTTTTCCAACCCTGGAAACGTTTTTTAAACTTTTTTAAATTGAAATACCAATTTTATTCGTACTGAAGTATAAAATAATTTTATTTATTTAAGAAATATTAAAATTAGTTTTCGGTAGTTAATTTTTTATATCACAAAAAGAGTAAGTTTCCCAACCCTGGAATCATCCTTTTTAATTTTTCTGATTTCTTACACCAATCTATTTCTTTTAAGAATGTAATATATGTTTAATTTATAGAAAAAAAAATAAAAATTTGTTTTAGTAAGTTACTTTTGTATAAGAAAAAAAGTTAAAGTTTTCCAACCCTGGAAACGTCTTTTCAAATTTTTTATTTATTTTTTTATTTGAAATACCAACTTTATTCGTGGTGAAGTATAAAATAAGTTTATTTAATAAAAATAAATAAAAAATTAGTTTACGGTAGTTAATTTTATATTTCACAAAAATCGTTTTTCCAACCCTGGAATCATCCTTTTTGTTTTTCCGATTTCTTACATCAATCGCTTTCTTTTAAGAACATTAGATATGTTTAATTTACAGGAAAAAAAGGAAAAATTTGTTTTAGTAAGTTACTTTTGTATAATAAAAAAAGTTAAGGTTTTCCAACCCTGGAAACGTCTTTTTAATTTTTTGAACTTTTTTTTAATTTCCTTTAACTTGAAATACCAATTTTATTCACACTGAAGTATAAAATAAATTTATTTAATAAAAAAAATAATAACTACTTTTCGGTAGTTATTTTGTATGGCAAAATGAAGTTTAAGTTTCCCAGCTCTGAAACCGTCTGCTCGATTTTTCTGATTTTCAATACCAATCTTATTTCGACCATTTCTGACACACCAGTCCAAGAACGAAGTCTCTAGCTTTTCTGGGAGCTTCGGAAAACCGATTTCACGTACAGACAGACGGACATCGCTTATTCGTCTTCCCTATGCATAAGGATCCAGAATATATATACCTTATGGCTCGCTTATTAATATTCCAGAAATTACAAACGGAATGACAAACCTATATATACCCTTTTACCATTTTTTGGTAAAGGGTATAAAAAGGTAAAATATGGGAAATATTAAACCAACAATAAATAACATTGTAAACGTTTTCTTAAAATGAAAATGAACTGGATTTTTGGGTTGTAAAACTGCCCAGCAAAAAATTACACATTACCATTAGAACTACTTGCCATATAATGACTTACTTTTCTGATTGCCAAATTTCATTACTCGCTTACATATCACATTACCTAAAATTTAAAAAAATCATGTACAAATTGCTAACTGAAGAATATGATTTTTTTAGATTAAATAGATTACTTGAACAAGTTGCCAAATAAAAAAAGTAAGTACTTCTCAAGAATCGATTATTTTAGTCTCACGCCTTGTTCAAATCATTAAGTTGGTAATCCAGTAGGGAAGAGCTTCCACCAAAAATGCTTAATTCCAAACTCGATTACCTTTATTGAAATTTTTTGCTGGGTGGCACACAAAATTCTCATTAAGTTATCAAACCATACCTTAAAACTACACACCCAATATGTATGGGTATCAATTAACTTTCCCACTATTAATATTTTTATTTGAATTAAACAAAAACAATAATAAATGTGTGATAACACATGCACGTCCAAAAAGCCAGCATCTTCATACAGTGTAATATAAAAATTATAGTCAAACAGTCGTATCCAAAAAAAGAAAAAGCCATGTGAGTCCGATCACAGAGGAGATCTGTAAACATCTAGTAATAAAATTTTTTTTTAAGTTGGAAGTACTTATGCTTTTAGTATATTTTTTTAAATTAATTAATTAAAAGTATCAAAACTTTCAATATTATAAATACATATGAATTTGTTGGTTTTTGTTTGTTTTATTAAACTTATTTGGTTAGTAAATGGGCACACTGCAGTATATGTATATGTACTGCATTCAAAAGCTAATGAAATTTAATTTGCATTACCAGTAAAATCGTAGGGCCGTAATCATAATAAAATTGTAGCAAGTGGCAAAGTTTTTTCATTCAAATTTTGAAACTTTTGTATGAAAAAAATTAATCCACTTAGTAGAATTTCATTATGAATACGGGCATTACTGATTACTGAAAATTCAATGCACCTCATCATATAACAAATCATTTAGGCAATTTATAAGAATTGTAGAAAAAAATTTTAGTAATCAGTAAAAATTTACTTGTTAAAAAATTTTTATTATTTTTACTGAAACTTTAGTGGTACTGCAGTGCTCATCTATGGTAAATGCCTTTACTTTTACTTTTTAATTTTTAATTCCTGTTGTTCATCCTTAGTTGTTGCTATTCTTGTTGTTGTGTACTCATTGCAATTAAAATAAATTCAGTAAAGTGCGACTTTGACTCGAGCTTTCTTCGTTTTTTAAGTTTTTTCAGTTTTATGGTTTTCTTCTCGTTTTTGGCGTTTTTTCTCTTTTTGGGTTTTTTTAATTTTCGCAATTTTTTCATTTTGGCGATTTTTTTCATTTTGGCGATTTTTTCTGTTTTTGGGGTTTTTTTATTTAGGCGATTTTTTCATTTTGGCGATTTTTTTGTTTACGGGTTTTTTTCATTTTGGCGATTTGTCCGGTTTTTCGCGATTTATTTGAGTCCTAGAAATTTTTTTTAATTTGGTGGTTTTTTTTGTTTTGGCGATTTTTTTGTTTTTGGCAATTTTTTTTTTTAGATTTGGTGATTTTATATTTTTTTGATTTTTTAGTTTACCCTTTTTGAAAATTTCAAGAGTTTTGCTCTTACTGTTCCAAAGATACAGCAAGTTGTTAAAATTACAAAGTCAAAGTTGCATTAACTGATGGAACACCCATTGATTTAAATTTTTTAAATTAAGTGTTAATTGTTGTAGTCTGTATAAAAATACACTAATTTTACAAATTTCAAGTGTACATATGTACATACAATTGTACATATGTATATTATATGGGATTTTAACATTTTTCGTTGCTCGGTTTGGAACACCCTTTAATTTTTAACTCTCATGTATTTGTTGTTGTAGTGGCCAAATGTCTACACACTGTGCCCAAATTTCAGATCCGTAGCTCTTACGGTTCATTTTCACCTTTGGTGTACGGACCCTTAATAAAGCAATTATCAAGTTAAATAAAACCAACAAAAACCAGCAAATTCCTATGTAACTATTTACAATATTTTAAATAAGTTTGTATTGCTTCTTTCAAACACTCATACACTCATACATATGTAGCTCACACCGATTTGACCACGCGGTGTAAATCTCAGCAAAATTTGTGATTGTATTGTGAAAAGAATTTTACCCCCTAGCGTATAGATGTTTACACATCAAAAAATTGTATTCTTACAGCCTTATTTATAAAACTTATTAAGACTTTATAAGGAGTTTTTAAAACAAATTTTCATAAAAATTTTTTCTTAAAAAGCCTTTATAGAGCCTTAATAATTTTTATATATAAGGCTGATAGCTTTCAAAACTACTGGCAACATTGTATTTAAAGTGGATAAAAACAAAAATGGAGGCTGGTGAGTGAGTACGAGTGTGCTAATTTTTTTTGCACATGAGCAAGTGAGAACATGAGTTTCTATACCCTGCAAATAATATTGGAGTACGTGGTCCAATCTAGATGAAACAGACTAGTTACATCATGGTCCCATGTAATGCAGTCATGGATCATGTCGTTTTCATACAAACGTTCATTGCTGTACGATTAGTGTTCGTGTTTAAACGAATATGATCGTTCTTAGGCACTCACAACTTGTATGAGAGTAGTCTATAACTATTCCATATGGAGTAGTTTTGGTTTAGTTAGTTCGATGTAATGCAAAGTTGGACCATGTGGTCCAACCCTAGGACATCGCAATGTTAAATCGACCAGCTTTTTTTTCATATATTTGGAGTAGTTTGTGGTAGTCCTACTCCTCTTTGGACTAGTCTTTACAAGCATGTATGGATTAGTCGCATTATTTGCAGGGTAGTTGCTGCACACACATGTGCGTGTGTATTAAAATAATAAATAATGTGCACAAGCACATGCGCGTGTGTGGCACATGTGGCAAAAATCAACAATTGAACGAGTTGGACCCAGCTCTATTCCAAAGACAATATCGTTATATTCTATGCTAATTCCTAGTAACATGGGTTAAAAAATGTAGAGAACGAAGATGTGGCTACGTACGTTCCAAGTGTAAACTTGCAAATGGCATCGTTTCATATGGAGTTCAAATACCTCTGCAGGGAAAAAATTTGTTCACAGAATCTTAAACAATGGAGAATTTTGTAGGTAAGTTATTATCAGGGAAACCGCAAATATGCAATTGCATGTTTTTTCTTGTCTGACGTATTAATGCGGGGGCAAGATATTTATCCGTTTCAGAACTTTTTATGAATTCTGGCATCGATTTGTTAGTGCATATTTTTGCATATTTTCCCTTTAAGGCATGTTTTTGCATATATCAGTCTTACATGCATATTTTTAGCATATTTTCTAATTTTTAGAGCACAATTTACGCCTTTCGGGCATATTTTGACACTGTATAGATTTTTTTTTATTTTACAACACATTCCAAAAAAAAAAAAAAAAAAAATTATACAAATTTTTTTTTGAAACTTGGTAAAATTTCATTTTCGAAATAAAATTTAAAATTAAAAAAAAAATTCAAGGTGCTATCTCGGTAAATATGCGTACAAGCTAAAAGGTTGGTCAAATATTTTTCACCTCTCGGTTTTCTCTCTGTGGGCAGCCTTGATTTAGTGTATACATTTTTCTTATAAACTCAGTTTTACGGACGTTAGTTTCAATACAAATTCAGTTTTGCTATTTGTGACGGACACTGCCCCGAGTAAAGATTTAAGAAACATTGACAGAAACTTAGAAACGGTTTTTATTTCAAATTCTGGGTCAATATTTATTTATTTCATCAAAAAAAGTAAATAAAAATTTTGTCTTATTTATCCAAAATATAGTTCAAAAGCTTTAATTCTGATATCGTGATCTTTTGAAATGGAAGTTAAATTGTTACGAGAGCACCCAATAAAATTTAATTTGTATTATTTGTTTTAGTTAAAATTTTTGTGGTAATTTTGTTGTAACCTGCATTTCCAACACAGTTATTCTTTGTTAATTTTGTTTCTTTTTTTTGTTTATTTATTTTTTGTGTTATTTTATATGCCAATGTTGTTGAAGTTTTGAACTATAAATATACATATTTTCAATTACAAATAAACCAATTTTAGCGCATATTTTTAAGTTTTTAGTGCATATTGAATGCGCATAAATCAATTTTTTTGGAGCATATTTCTGGTTTCCCTGGTTATTATATTACATCAACAACAATAATGTATTGTTTATCGATGGTAGTTTTTTATTTTACTAATATGTTGCATAGCATAATTAAGTAAAGTTTCTAGCTTAAATTTTAATAGGACTTGTTAGTCAAGTTACAACTGGAATTACATAAATATTGAAAATGTTAAATTAATTTTGTGTGTAAAAAAATTTCATTATTTTAAAATAAAATCATCGAAAGAGAAAAAGAACGTAAAACGACAATTGATACAAGCAGTCAAGTGCAATAATACTCGTATTATTCACGGCCAAGAAGTTACATACCACTAATTGCGCCCTGCACATAAACATATATTATTTATTTTACTTTTTTTGTAATCAAACTGTGTATAAATAAATAAAAAATTAAAGGAAAATATATATTGATAACAATGTTTTTGGACAAGAGTAACTATGGCTTTTATATATGGCTTTTTTCATATCGTATCAATTAAATTTTTATTCTCCAGAAACTATTTTCATTACGAAATATTTACATTTTGGGTTATTTTTGCATCTGTTGGTGTAGCGCATTTTAGAATCGTTTTGAATTTAGTTTTATTAACTATCGCAGGTTTTAATATAAAATCAGCAGAATTACAATATATTGACAACAGTATCAGTCTCTTACTTCAATAATTTGCTTCGTTAGTGAAAAGATAATTTGTAAAAAATAAAATTAATTAAATATTAGAAAATTAAAATGTTGTATACGCGTTTAGTATTGTTGCTATTACTTTTGGCTGTTACTGTCACCTCAGCCATAACAGTGAAACCCCTTAAGGAGCAACAAATTCAAAATTTGCTTCTTGATGTCGATAACTTTGGAAAAGGAGATGATGTCAACGCTGGTGAACGCTTAACACGTCAGTATTACGGCAGACGTGGTGGCGGATATGGACGTTACCGAGGACGCGGTTACCACGGTTAAAATTTTTAAATAGTTTTTGTTTTGTGGATGAATCGCTAAAAGTTATTTTAACTTTAAAACAGATTAATAAAGAATAACTTAAGATACAAATTTTATAACTTTTAATTACTTTGGAGCTAAAAACTTATTAGTTTTTATAAGAATAAATACATATAAAAACCAATTAACCAACCAGTTAATGAATTGGGATGAAAGATTTTTCTAACTGCTGCTGTTCATGTCCAAACACTTACATATCGTCGTTCGCAAGTTATTGTGTTCTATACCGCAAAATACAAAAAATTGAGATAAGATTGATTTTAAGGAAAACTTTTAGAGATCTGTAGATCTGTGTAATCAGTTTTTTCCTGTCATTTATAGTTTTCGAAATATGAAACATTGACTTTGTGCTATACAAGTCTTTAGTGACAAGCTTCGTAACCTATTGTGTTCTATATGCAAAAACTCGTGCATATAGAACAAAAACGCACCAAAAATACTAAATAAAAAAAATAATTTTTTATTTTGTTCTATATGAAAGACTAAATAAAGTTTGTACTAATTTGGATCTCTTTGCATTTTTTTGTTTTTGTTTTATTTCTTTGTTGTGACTTCACGTTGCACTTGACAAATGAAATGAAACAAAAAACAAAAAAAAAAAAAAACAGTGACAAACAATCAGTATTCAAAAGCCGTTAATTTTTAATTAGGTCCGGGTGTTTTCTTATTGATTATATCAATGAAATGTTATTGTTACTAAGTGACTAGTCTTGTTTTGTTTTCTTCATATATTTTTCTGTTAGTAGTTTCTGTATTTTGCCGAAAGTTAATGTGCTGTGTCAAAATATAAAATGTCTGTTGAAAAAAACGAAACATTTTTTTAATTGTTAATCATTCCTCCAAATACTAACGTGATGTACTGGCTCATGCTCAACATGCTTGCCCTTTCGTAATTCATTCATAATACTTGTGGATGCATCGCAAAGGTGCTTGAAATGATAATACCCTGCAAAAAATTTGGTGACAGTTGATCCAAACGTATTCGTCCTATGACTTGAGAAAATGGGAGTGTTACCAAAAGTAAGGAGTAGTGTATGGTGAAAAAAGGACATATCCTGTAAATGGTTATATATTCACCATTGTGTTGATGTATAGTCGTGATCTTTTGTCAATTTAATAGGGATTTTGTCTAGTATTATAGTAAAAGGCTCAGTTCGATGTAGTTGGGTCCAGGACCTATCAGACAGTATAAACATAATGTTCGTTGTTCCCTCCAATGATACCGCCAAGCCACTCTGGGACCAGTAACTATTCTTAGATATTAACCTGAGCTTAAGCAGTTCGAGTCTTAAAAAAATATCTGTTTAAAAATTAATTATAATTGCATTTGTAACAAAAAAAAGTTAAAAATTTTCATTGTGACAGTTAAGTGTCGGAACAGCGGTGCCATATTTATTTTCTCAAAAAACTTCAAGTCGAACAAAAAATCTTGTTTTTATTCAAAATATATTAATATCCATTGATTTTACTGGATTACAATTCAAGAAAAATTCATTTTGTTTCAAATGAACTAACAAACATAAAGATAAATAAATAACATAAAATATTTGCTGAATAGAACATGTATAAGACAAATACATGAATGCATATAATTCATACTTTTGATGAAGGAAATAAGAAAATATGTCAGTACTTTAGTCAAAAGGTCCTTAAATAATATACTAAAAGTACCTAATATCATATTCTTAAAAATCTCATTTTTAACAAAGAAATCTTTCAGCATTTTTAACATCCCGAAAAACTTTGAAAATCAGATAAATCTTCACATATGGTAACACTGTGTCGGAATAGCATTTTTAAATAATTTATGTTATTCCACATCTACTATGTCCCCATGAGATAGTTCAGTGACAAGTCACAAGGTGCATACAAAGTATTAATTAACGCCATCCTAGGCCATCCCCATGTAAAAGTGACTGATCTGAATCAAAGTAAGTGGTAGAGCTTGGACTGGTCTCTATCACTTGGGGACCGATCACGTGACTAGTCTTGTGTTAGTTCCATTTCCTGCAGGGAAATAACCAGCATATAAAGGGTGTTTTTTATTGAGGTATAGAACTTTAAGTTGGCATCACTTTTTTAACTGGCGGCCATTTTGTCAGCTGTCAAGTGATTAATATTTAGTTTGGTTTGCTATTTCATCATGAACAGGTTGACAAAAGAACAACGCTTGCAAATCGTGCAAATTTATTTCGAAAATAATGGTTCAGTTCGCGAAGTTTACCGCAAGCTCCGTCCATTTTATGGTCGACATAATCGTCCATCGCATAATTTCGCGGAATGGACCAAGATCGTGTGATTTGACACCATTGGATTATTTTCTTTGGGGATATGTGAAGTCGCTCGTCTACGTCAACAAACCAGAAACGTTAGGGGATTTGGAAGCCAACATTCGTGGCGTTATTGCCAACATACGGCCCCATATGCTCGAAAAAGTGGTTGAAAATTGGACCTGTAGAATTGGCTTTATTCGAGCCAGCCGCGGCGGCCACATGCCCGAAATCATATTTAAACATTAATGGCATAAAATTATCCTTCCAATAAAGCCAAATTGATGGACATTAAAACGATTTTCTTGTGTTTTATTTCAATTCGAAGTTTTATACCTCTAAAAAAACACCCTATACTTAAGGTATTTAAAACACAATACTTGTTTACATTTTGTTCTATATGCTATAAAACAATGAAAGTTTCGTAAATAAGTGCGTATGGAACAAAGCGATTTTTTTTAAACGCGTCTTACTCTTAAAATCTTTTCCAAGGACGAAAATTTTTTTTACAGAAAAACCCAGAAACTCTATAAGTTTTCTTGGTAAAAAGGTTGCGACAACTTTTTCGGTTCAGTTTTTTGTAACTAATAACTAAACTTTAACAGCGATTTCCCAAAAAAAAATTTTTGTCATATAGAACACAATAATTTACGAACGACGATATATGTACATACATATGTACAATATTGAGCCATTCAGTCTTTATAATTTACTCTCTAGGCATAAGACTGGAAAAACTGGTTTGTGCTAAAAAATTCGTTAGTTTTATTAAATATTTTATTGAAAGACATTTTGTTAAAAAACTACCTGCGTAATGTGCTTCGTATACGTGTTTAAGATATTTAAGCTTCCAGGATACAGTACAGTTTAACAATTATAGGTAAACACATAGCGCAAAATTTTTATAAAAGTGGTCGCCAAACATTTTTCCTTCACCACATTTTTCACATACACCAACCTTATGCTGAGCACACATCTGAAATTTGTTGTGTTGTCATAATATGGTGTCATTTTAAAAATGACACCACATATATAATATATAATATTTTCACATTATGTTTTTTATATGGAAAGCAATGCCACGCAACGAATATATCGGAAATGACAAACGTTGCCACTAGTACACACTATTGCGATGTCAAATAATGCCAGAAATATTACAACAAATATTAGGTATCTTTTTTGTCATACAACATTTTTACCGATATAAAAATTAAAAAAATTACATTACTCTCGTATTTTTTAGAAAGGTAAAAATATTGCCAAGTTAGCAAATTATCTAGAAATTATATGACACCCTTACATATACAAATTTATATAATGCATAGCATATTTCAGTGTTAGGTGTTGTGCCAAACAATAACTTGTTTAAAATTTATATCTCACTAGTTTTAATGGCCGAAATTTTTGATAGGAACTTGATCTTTTTTCACATTTATGTTTTTGTGAGGATCTGATTACTTTTTGAAAAATTTTCTATAATAACGCTGTTTAAAATTAAAATTTCTTGTGTGTTTTATTTCTATTCATAATCACTGTGTCAGTTGAAAATGGCATAGTTACATAAAATAATGGGTTAGTGCGTGATGGGTGTTCGACTGTAGACCTTAAAAATGCACTATTGTATCTTTACAACAGGTCGCCAGTATGTTCGCAATTTGGTAAGAATCGTCTGAAAAGAAATATGTAAAATACAGCGTAAATTTTAATGGGCGTGACCTTGCCTATTTTCTCAATGTATTAACATAATAAAGTCTGCTTAGCCGAAGTACATAAATCAAAAGGATATTCCTAATGTGTACGCAAAGAAAAGATATGGTTGTAGAATGGTTGAGAAAACAATATTATGTTCTCTGAAACAAATGTGTGATCTTTGAAAACTAGTTATTGTTGTGTTAATTAAACATTTATTTCGTTTATTTATTTCCATAAAAAAGTGTGATATGGTTAGAGTTTAACAATACAGTTTTGTTAAAAATTTATGACTACAACATAATTTGTATTATTATTTAAAAATAATATGATGTAACTAACAATATAATGTTATCCAAAACCATACTATGTTAAGTTAAAAAAAAATCTTTTTCAGAAACATGTCAGCTCAGTATTTCGTTTGTAAGCTATCGGTAGTGCACGGGTGGTGTTAAATAAATTAATAAATAAATAAAGTATAAACAAAAGGGTTGGCCAATAACAATATATAAACATTTGTGTATCTCTTTTTACAGACATGTCTGTATGTCGTGTAAGTATACATTTCTATATATACATTTTATGTCAATAATATTAATTTATTTTTATTTCGAATTTAACGCACAGCTGTTTCTACAATAAATATATGATTAAAAAACAAAATAGTATTATTATATTAAATAATACTGTGGTCGTATTTAACAATATTAATATAATATTAGATCATGGTATGGTGAGTCCCAATTATATTTTAGTCACATCTAACAATAGTGTTTTCATATTTACAATAGTAAGATTAGGTGTAACAAAGTTCATTGTTTTTGTAGATAATATTATTATTAACTAAGATAATAATATTATTAAAGTTTGCTTTTCTATTAACAATAATATGATTTGACTGCAACCATAAAATTCAATCATAGTATGTTGCTGTTTGATTATGGTTACCTCTACCATATTTTTTCTTTGCGTGTGCATGCAAAGTTTCAATAGGGTAGCTGGGGCTTTAATTTTTGGATTTTCCGATTGAGTAAATCAATTAGGACTATTTGTCTACAAAATGTCTGCTCTCTACAGTATAATATTACGTAAAATTTTTATGGGCCTGGCCCCGCCGACTTTTATATCTGTTAGTGGTTATGGCTCATAAAAAGTTTTGTAGGAAAAAGCTAATGAGAAATACATGAGTAATAGACTAAAAACTGCTTAGCCGAAGTACATGAAAGAAAAATTTAAGATTTATGGGTGTAGTCACGGCCACTTTTCAAAACAGGAAATTTTTACTTTGGATAAGTGCCATCCGTGTGAAAAGCTTCAATAAAATTGAGCTTAATTTTGAGCTTACAATGCTTGGTCCCACCTCCTGATTGAAACTTCTGGTTTCTTAGATTTTTCTTAGTGATCTCTGATCTAGATTTATTTATCATATTTCAGCTCTCTAGCGCGAATTATACCTTTTAGTTTTATGATCTTTATTCCTCCCAATTTTGTTGTGAGCAGTGCTTATAATTCATGCAAATATTCTTCTAAAATATGCTAGACCAAAGTAGATTAAACACAAGGCTAGAATTTTATGGGACTGATCACGTCCACTTTTTTAGGTGATAGTTTAAAGTCTTGTATACGTGCAACGTATATGCAAGGTTTCACTAAAATAGCTTAAGTTAAAAGCTGTATATTAACAGCCTTATTTATATAACTTATTAAGGCTTTATAAAGGGGTTTTAAGATAAATTTTAATGCAACATTTTTCTTAAAAAGTCTTTACAAAGCCTTAATGAGTTTTATAAATAAGGCTGTAAGTTTTTAGTTTCAAACAATATTAGCATGGCTCCGCCCATTCTGATAAACTAATTTTGGGTTTTCGGATTTTACTAGTTAGTTTCTCACCTATACCTACTTGTGTATCAAATTTTAGCTCAAAAGCACAACTTTGAATTTTTAAGGGTGTAGCTTCGCCCTCTGAATAAAATTTCCGGGTTTTCAGGTTTATCTTATTGTTATCTCACCGCGACTTATGTACTTGTATATCTAATTTCAGCTCCTTAGCGCAAATTTTAATTTTTATGGGCGTAACCCTGGCCAGGGCTGTCAGATATGGCGATTTCTCGCTAAACGTAACGATTTTTCAAATTGTTTGGCGTCCAAATTTTTGGTTTGGTGTCATGGCGATTTTTCTGGCGATAAATAAATTTGTTGGCGATTTTCCTGGCGATAAATAAACTTGTTGGCGATTATTATGGCTATTTTTTAACAAAGTTTAACACCAAAATTTGTACAATTCAAGAAAATTAGTTTGTTGAAGGAGTAGTTTCAAAAGTAAATCCTACCAAAACTTGTCTGCAAGAAGTTAAAACAATTTGATTTTAATGATTTTTCTTACATTTTGGAATTTGGATGACAAAAATTTACAAAAAATAATTTTTGGCGATTTTATTTCCAATTTTGGCGATTTTCTGATAAATTTTGATACGATCATTTTATAAAAATTTATATTAAAAAAGTGTTATGTAAAAACAAATTTATCATCAAATATTTACTAAGAAAAACTACATAAAACTGGTTTTTAGCGACTTTTGGCGATTTTTAAAATTAATTTGGCGAAATAGGTTGGAAAAAATCTGACAACCCTGACCCTGGCCACTTTACCAAACTCAAGACTTTTTTCAGCCAGTGCTTATTATTCGTGTCAAGTTTCGTTACATACGGATAATAATACATACATAAATAGTATATTTAAATATGCTTAGGCTGAGTTGACATCTGGCATTTCTTGTGTGTCAATTGCACAAAAAAGCGTAACCAACTAATTACTAATGAAAAAGTGTTTGATTCAGATATATATTTATTGATTTAAACAATTTCCAATCATGTTGGACTCTATAAAATTGTCTATTAGTTATGTATACAGAAAAAATTATTCCCAAAAAATTTTCAAACAAACGTGTGTTTTGAAATATAATTTAGTTTCAGTAAATATTTTTTACTGTTCCAGTAAATTATTTGTTCCAATTTTATTTTATGTAAAAAAACTGTATAGAATGAAAATGATCTATATAAAGTAAAATTTGTAAAAAAAATTCTAGATTTATTTTTTTTTATTTAAATTTGTTATTTTCAGTTAAATTTATTTTTATATACTGTAAAAAAAATTGTCTGATTTTTTTTTAATTTTAAATTAATTAATTATTTTAATTAATTAATTAATGATTTTATTTTTAATTATTTATTTAATTATTTTTTTTTAAAGATTTTTGTTTGCGGTTTTCAAACTTATTATGTTTGTATATTGGGATTCTCAATATAGTATTAAGAGTCTTACTATAAACATACGGAGTTTGTTAGCGAAATTAAAAAAAATTTTTGGGTTGAAGTCTACTGACGAGTTCCAAAAGCGGTAACGAGATGCTTAACCATAAAAACAAGCCAATTTTTTAAAGTAAGAAAAAAATAGTTGAACCTTTCATTTGATTCAATTATTTTTTTTTTCAGATAAAACTTTTACTAATTTAAAAGAAAAAAAAAATTAAGATTCAGTTAATTTATTTTCTGATAATACGAAAAATTTTAGTGAATGTGTTTGTAAATTATAAAAAAAAAATTGCGGAATAATACAAAAAAAATCTGCAAACATGTTTTTCTGTTCCTATTAATAAATTTGACTGAAAATATTTTGAGTTTCAGTTAGCTTTTTTTTTCTCTAACGCCATAATAATTTAACTAAAAATAAAATTTTTTTTCCAGTTAAATTTTTACAAAATTGTTATCAGAATCTACAAATTTCTTTGTAGGTCCGCATTCACACAAAAAATTTATTGATTCAATGAATTTGGTTACTGAAAACGAAATTTAGTTTTTTCTGTGTATGAAACTATTTAACTTAATAAATACATGTCTGAATCAAACAGTTTTTCATTAGTAATTAGTGGTTACGCTTTTTTTACGCTTGTGTGGCACATGGCAGACAGAAGTGCACCCGGCCTTAGTCGTAGTACACGAAAATTAGTTTTAAATTGCATGGGCGTGTCAACGCCGACTTTTTCAATAAAAAATTTATAACGTTGCATTGTCGCAGTATATATGTATGCCAAATTTCAATAAAATAGCTTCTATTAAGCGGCTTAGATTTGCTTTTTTAATTCTGACATTTATGGGCGTAGCCCTTCCCTCCTGTCTATAATTTCCGGGTTTTTAGATTTTTTAGTTGACTGCTCATCTAGATCTAGCTTTCGATCGAATTTCAAAGCTCACTAGAGCAAGTTTTAATTTTTCAGATTTTTCTAGTTAATTGCTCACCTTGGTCTACATGTGTACCAAATTTCAGATCTCTAGCTATAGCGGAAGTGCTTAATAATATTGATGAGTAAGTCAGTTAATCAGTGAATATGTCTTAAAATATGCACTTTTTGCATCTCCATATCTCCCGAACCTTTCATTGTAAAACTTTCAAACTTATGGTATAAGGTAGCATGCATTTATTCTAATTATGGTTTAAATTTTATAATTTTACGATTGCGGGGAACAAAGTTATGAGGGCGGGGGTAAAAACAGCTCGAATGGCTTCCTGTAAATATACACACTGCGTGCATTATCCGGAACTTGGCCTGGCGCACTCCCGTGCGCTTAGATATCTGAAGCATTTGTGGCAGCTAATGTATGTAAGATCAGTAAAAAAAAATTTTTGATGTGTAAACATTGGGGTGATCGATTATTCGACTTTTTCCAGGAACCGGTTTTCGAATAGTTCGAATATTTGAAACTATGAAATATCCGGTTTCGGGTTTTACAATTCAGGAAAAACCGGTCAACCGGTTTTTTTAAATAAGAAAATTATTATACCAAAGTTTTGATTTTAAATTGCTTTATTAAAAAAAAAGAGTTAACAGTTCATCTAAATACAACAAAACAATACAAAAATTAAAGCTAAAACATAAAAATTAACTACTTATGTATACTTACATATGTATAGTATAAATATGAATGTATGGATAAGGTGGATATCTACCTCTATCAGTGTGACTTTTTTCAACTTCTTTCGCTTTGCAATTTCACAAACAATTTTTTTTATAATTTGAAATAAAATGATAAGCTGGCGAACAAAACCAGACACGTCCTCAGTAAATATTTTTTTTTTAAATTTTTTCGGGCTCTACAAGTACAAATCTATGAAGTCATGAAATATTTTCATTCATAACCAGTTCGATCCTACATTAAAAAAGTAACAAAAACTGATTTTTCTTTGCTATTCTCTATCTAGTTAATTCAGTAATTTGCCTGTCGTGTAAAAATAGTTACCGGGACTAGTCTGGTTTTGTTCGCTAACTCCTCAAATATACATATTTAATAATTTTTTAATTAAATTATGTATTCATTATTATATTTTAGTTAAAAAAAAACAAAACAAAAACTTCCCAAAATAAGCTTAGCCAATTTTCAAACTTTAACAGCATTTATACTAAAATACGATAAATTTTTTTTAGTGAATTGGTGTTATTTACAGTAAATATATTTCAAAGATTTGTTTTAAGTAAATCCTTGCCGCTGATGCACGTTGAACTTAATATCAATAAGATAAGTGTTATGGGTAATAGTAATTTAACATTTGCCATTGTAACTCCAAAATTTCAATCAATGTCCTCTATTTTTAAATTTGCCATTTCTCTTATATATAAACAATTTAAACTTTGTATTGTTTAAACTATTTTTCAATGAAAAACATTTATATTTTTAAATGTTAAAAAATTACCATTTTTATAAATTTTTTATGAGTTTAAAAAAAAATCTAAAAAATAAGCCAAGAGCTAAATGAAAATTTTCAAGCTAAATAAAAAAAAATAAGCTAAATTTAGTCCAAAATAAGCTAATATGGTCACGCTAAGTTCTATATAAAATATGAAGCAAAATGTTAACAAAACTAAAAAAAAAACACTTTTTGCAAATGGATTTTGACATCCATTGCACACCATAAGGCCAATTTAATTCGCCTCTGCTACCGCCTCATAAAATAATTTCGTTTAAATTTCATGCTTCAGTAAGTGTTGCCATGCTCAAAAAACGTTTAGAACTTTTATACTGAAAAAAAGCAATGTGAGTCAGATCACAGAGGAGATGTGTAAACATCTAGTCATGAAAATTTTTTTTCAAGTTGGAAGTACTTATGCTTTTAGTATCTTTTTTTAAATTAATTAATTAAAAGTATCAAAACTTTCAATATTGTAAATACATAGGAATTTGTTGGTTTTTGTTTGTTTTATTAAACTTATTTGGTTAGTAAATGGGCACACTGCAGTATATGTATACGTACTGCATTCAAAAGCTAATGAAATTTAATTTGCATTACCAGTAAAATTGTAGCAAGTGGCAAAGTTTTTTCATTCAAATTTTTAAACTTTTGTATGAAAAACATTTAGCCACTTGGTAGAATTTCATTATGAATACGGGCATTACTGATTACTGAAAATTCAATGCACCTCATCATATAACAAATCATTTAAGCAATTTATAAAAATTGTAGAAACAAATTTTAGTAACCAGTAAAAATTTACTTGTTAAACATTTGTTATTGTTTTTACTGAAACTTTAGTGGTACTGCAGTGCTCATCTATGGTAAATGCCTTTACTTTTACTTTTTAATTTTTAATTCCTGTTGTTCATCGTTTAGTTGTTGCTGTTCTTGTTGTTGTGTACGCATTGCAATTAAAATAAATTCAGTAAAGTGCGACTTTGACTCGCGCACATTCGGTTTTGATCATTTTTTTTTATTTAGTTTTCTTCCTTTTTTAAGTTTTTTCAGCTTAAACGATTTTTTTTCAGTTTTATCGCTTTTTTCTCGTTTTGGCGTTTTTTTTTTCTTTTTGGGTTTTTTTAATTTTCGAAATTTTTTTTCATTTTGGCGATTTTTTCATTTTGGCGATTTTTTTCTGTTTTTTGGGGTTTTTTTCATTTTGGCGATTTTTTTCTGTTTTGGGGGTTTTTTATTTAGACGATCTTTTCATTTTGGCGATTTTTTCATATTGGCGATTTTTTTGTTTAAAGATTTTTTTCATTTTGGCGATTTTCCGGTTTTATGCGATTTATTTTGGTCCCAGAGATTTTTTTAATTTGGTGCTTTTTTCGTTATGGCGATTTTTTTTTGTTTTTGGCGATTTTTTTATATTTGGCGATTTTATATTTTATTGATTTTTTAGTTTTACCATTTTTGAAAATTTCAAGAGTTTTGCTCTTACGGTTTCCAAGATACAGCAAGTTGTCAAAATTACAAAGTCAAAATTGCATTAACTGATGGATCACCCATTGATTTAAATTTTTGAAATTTATTCTTAATTGTTGTAGTCTGTATAAAAATACACTAACTTTACAAATTTCAAGTGTATATATGTACATACAATTGTATGTATATTACATGGGATTATAACATTTTTCGTTGCTCGTTTTGGAACACCCTTTAGTTTTTAACTCTCATGTATTTGTTGTTGTAGTGGCCAAATGTCTACATATTGTATCAAAATTTCAAGTCCGTAGCTCTTACGGTTCATTTTCACCTTTGGTGTACCGGCTTCGAGCCGGTCGACTTGTTTCTCTGCTTGGTATTGCTTCTTTCAAACACTAATACACTCATACATAGCTCACATCGATTTGACAATGCAAAGAAATCTCAGCAAAGAAATCAATGTCAAACGATTTTTATCCCCTAGCGTATAGATGTTTACACATCAATAATAATTATTTTGATGTGTAAACATCTTCTATACACTAGGGGGTAAAAATCTTTTGACTGATTTCTTTGCTGAGATTTCTTTGCTTTTCTTTCACAGCATTGTCAAATCGGTGTGAGCTATGTTTGAGTGGATTAGTGTTTGAAAGAAGCAATACCAAGCAGAGAAACAAGTCGACCGACTCGAAGCTGACGGTGCGCCGCCGCCGGTTATTTTTCTATATATTTCCGTACACCAAAGGTGAAAATGAACCTTAAGAGCTACGGACCTGAAATTTGGACACAGTGTGTAGACATTTGGCCACTACAACAACAAATACATGAGAGTTAAAAATTAAAGGGTGTTCCAAAACGAGCAACGAAAAATTTTAAAATCCCATGTAATATACATACAATTGTATGTACATATACATATACACTTGAAATTTTAAAAGTTAGTGTATTTTTATACAGACTACAACAATTAACACTAAATTTTAAAAATTTAAATCAATAGGTGTTCCATCAGTTAATGCAATTTTGACTTATAAATTTTGACAACTTGCCGTATCTTGGAAACCGTAAGAGCAAAACTCTTGAAATTTTCAAAAACGGTAAAACTAAAAAATCAATAAAATATAAAATCGCCAAATATAAAAAAATCGCCAAAAACAAAAAAAAATCGCTATAACGAAAAAAGCACCAAATTAAAAAAATCTCTGGGACTAAAATAAATCGCTAAAAACCGGAAAAATCGCCAAAATGGAAAAAATCGCCAATACGAAAAAATCGGCAAAATGAAAAAATCGCCTAAATAAAAAATCCCCAAGAACAGAAAAAAATCGCCAAAATGAAAAAAACCCCAAAAAACAGAAAAAAATCACCAAAATGAAAAAAAAAATTCGAAAAAAAAACCTAAAAAGAGAAAAAAAAACGACAAAACGAGAAAAAAGCGATAAAACTGAAAAAAAAATCGTTTAAACTGAAAAAACTTAAAAACGGAAGAAAGCTAAATAAAAAAAATAAAAAAAATGATTAAAACCGAATGTGCGCGTGTCAAAGACGCACTTTACTGAATTTATTTTAATTGCAATGCGTACACGACAACAAGAACAGCAACAACTAAACGATGAACAACAGGAATTAAAAATTAAAAAGTAAAAGTAAAGGCATTTACCACAGATGAGCACTGCAGTACCACTAAAGTTTCAGTAAAAACAATAACAAATGTTTAACAAGTAAATTTTTACTGATTACTAAAATTTCTTTCTACAATTTTTATAAATTGCTTAAATGATTTGTTATATGAAGAGGTGCATTGAATTTTCAGTAATCAGTAATGCTCGTATTTCATAATGAAATTCTACCAAGTGGCTAAATGTTTCTCATACAAAAGTTTCAAAATTTGAATGAAAAAACTTTGCCACTTGCTACAATTTTATTATGATTACGGCCCTACGATTTTACTGGTAATGCAAATTAAATTTCATTAGCAGTAAAAATTTACTGAATTTTTTTGGTAATCAGTAAATTTACTGCTTACTGCAATTTTGAATGCAGTACATATACATACATATGCAGTGTGCCCATTTACTAACCAAATAAGTTTAATAAAACAAACAAAAACCAACAAATTCATATGTATTTACAATATTGAAAGTTTTGATACTTTTAATTAATTAATTTAAAAAAAAAAAGATACTAAAAGCATAAGTACTTCCAACTTAAAAAAAATTTTCATTACTAGATGTTTACACATCTCCTCTGTGATCGGACTCCCATTGCTTTTTTTCTATTATGTACCGTTTTAAAGTTATGAAAAAATTTCGCAAAGTTTCATAATGACAGAATTCATTGTTCAATTCATTGTTTATAAAAAATCTTCAGTTCGTATTGGGATCAATGTTTTTGATCTAAATACCGCAGCACTCTTTTCCATTGACATTAAACTAAATTAACAATATTTTTTTTTTTCAAAAAAGACTATTTTTTATTTAAATCAAATCACAATTAACACAGTCATAAAAATATTGAGTATTTTTCCCTTTAATATGAAAGGAAGTCGTTTTAACCATAGAAGCCAGCGCCGACAACACCAATGCCACCATATCCGCCATACCCCCCGCGGTAACCGCCATAGCCGCCATAGCCGCTGGGGTACCCTCCGTAACCGCCGCCGTAACCACCACCGTAACCACCACCGTAACCACCACCATAACCTCCGTAGCCACCACCGTAACCTCCTAAGCCGCCATAACCGCCACGGTAGTTACCGTAACTGGTATAACTACCGCGGTAACCTCTGTAGCCACCACCATATCCAAATTGACGTGCTTCTCGGTCGCCAACATTTTCATGTCCTTGCACATCGACATCGTAGAGAGTTTGTGACACTTCTTCGGGAGTAGCAGGAATAGCAGCAGCAACGGCAACCATAGCCAACAATATACAACACACTAGGATACGCATTTTTCAAAATATTTTGATAACTTTTTGTACTTAGATTTTTTTATATATTTTTTTATCGTTAAGTGAACTTATCACTAGAAATCTATTTTTTATTCTGTTAATTTTGCAATCTTAGATCACTCATTATATATGGAATTATGAAACATTTTTTTATGACTTTCGTTCATTCGCTAATTCAATACCCGCCAATGCTGTTGTTGTATTTTGTTAAATAATACTACATACTAAGTATTGGGTAAACAATCAAGCTAACAAACATTTTTGCAAACATAAAGACTACTGATACCAATACAAAATCGCACATGACCAACATATAAACACGCATTCTCGCACTCACACTACCACTCAAGCTAACCCAACAAACACGCCAGACTTAGTCCGGGTTTACATCTGTGTGCCATGTGCCATGAAAAATAGTTTGATTCAGACACGTATTTATTAAGTTTAACGGTTTCATACATAACTAATAGACAATTTTATAGAATCTAACATGATTGGAAACAGTTCAAAACAATAAATCAAGGTTGGCAAACGGTATCGTAAAAATACCGATACCGATTCAAATACCGTTAAAATTAGGTACCGGTATCAATACCGATACCGAAACTCATTTCGGTTAGAAAATACCGATATCGACAATACCGTTTATGTCTATACCGGTACGTACCGGTATACCGATTTCCGTAAAAAAAGTTACAAAACTTAATTCCAATTAATTTTTTGGAATTAATTACAGAAACAAAATTTCCCCCTTTAGACGTTCTTATTCAGCTCTATTCTTACTACTTTTTATCGACAACAAAGTGTAAGCACACCATAATCAAATACATATGTATAAACTAGAGTTTTTCTTTTCCCGGACTTTTTCATTTCACGGGCAAGCGGGAACGACTTTTCGGCTTCCCTGAAAATTCCCGCCCAGTGCAAAACAATACAAAATATTTTTAATTTAATTATTTCAACAAAAAAAAATTATAATTCATGAGATCGATTAAATAAAACGTTTTATAAGCACATTAGTAAAAAAATACCATTTGAGTTCTTTAAATAATAGTGGTGCATATTAGTGTCCTGCACAAGACTATTTATAAGACCTTTCAAGACATGAGAGATTTTTTCAAATGCTTTACTACAGCGAAATATTCTAAAAGAATCGCTAAGCAACACTGTTGGCAAGTAATTTTTTTCGGTGGTTTGTCTTGCCAACAGTGTTGTTTAGCGATTCTTTTAGAATATTTCGCCGTAGTAAAGCATTAGAAAAAATCTCTCATGTCTTGAAAAGTCTTATAAATACTCTTGTGCAGGACACTAGTGCATATATACCAATATTATATGTAAATGCAAAAAAAAAATATATATATATATATATTTATTTATTTATTGATACATATTATACAAAGTAAATTTGCATAATATGGTGTTGAACAAACATGGGTGGAGTAAGTAGACCATATGCCCAGGATGTTATTAACAGTATTTTAAAAAAGTTTTGTGACTGACTGTACACGACGTATGCCTTGACATAGGAAGTAGCAACGTGGTTGTTAAAGAAATTCCATAAAAAACGCAAGATTATACGGACGAAAAACTCTCGAAGGCCAAACAATACACACAAGCCTGACTGAACTTAAAAAAAATATATATTATTAAATAAACATTACAAAATAGGACTTTAGTACAGAACAGTGATGTAACGAATGTCAATTTTTGATATTCGCGAATACGAATATTTTAAACGATATTCGCGAATACGAATACGAATATTTAATGTGAAATTTATAGACATTAAATTAGGGTTCTATTTACGCCTGCAATATGAAATATTAAAAAATTGTTATAAAAAAGAACTTCATACTCCTCTTGGCGCACTTTAAAGTTAATAAAAACTATCCAAAAATTTTAATGGTCGTCAGTAAATAATATTTCAAAATGAGCAAAAATTTCTATTAAAAACTTAATTAAATTCGTATAAACTAATATTTTTATCCATTTATTTAAATTTGGTTTAGGATTTATGCATTTATTTATTTAATTTTTTTGGAAAAATATTCGTATTCGCCTGAGTTTGATGGATACGAATGCGAATATGAATATTTAAAAATTGCCGAATATTCGGCCATCACTAGTACAGAATAAGCATTAATAGAATCGTTCTTTTTACCTAAGAGAATCTGAAATTATTTTGTAATTTTTCTTTTATTTCCTTGCACATTTGTGTTTTTACTTTTATGAATTGTAGAATTAAATTTTGAACGTCGCGTTCTGCTTATGGCAAATAAAGGCCTCTTAGTCTCAGAGCACATGCGTGCCAGATGTAAACTCGGCCTTAATTGTTGTAAAGTTTCAGCTATTGTGCTAGTGACATGACCTTATTATTGCGCCATCGCATTCATAAAATGAATAACGACACTCATCAAGTTGCCATAATATCAACAAAAATCCCTGGAATTCTCGTACATTTTCCGGGAAATACCGTTTGAAAAACACTAGTATAAACGTTTATAACCAGGCTGTCAAGAGATGCGTCAGAGTGCCGAAAACCAATCGGTTTTTTATAGAAATGAATACACATGTACCTATACCTTTCTCTCGGCATGTATGTATGTTTATACAAACATACAAGTTTACACTACACTAAACTTAGGTTTTTTATGTTACTGTTTACTAAAGACTTTATGTAAAATTACTTACTTTTAACTTAATAAAAAGAGGTTTTTTGCTATATACACTGTATGAATCAATAAACTTCACAGTAATAGCGGTATACCGGTATTTTAAACTCGATAACGGTATGTACCGGTAATACCGATACCGAAATAAAAAAAATACCGTTACCGTTACCGATACCGAAATTTTTAAAATAATTGTACCGGTATCAATACCGATACCGTTATTTGTTTCGGTTTCCAACCTTGCAATAAATACATGTCTGAATCAAACAGTTTTTCATTAGTAATTAGTGGTTACGGTTTTTTTGGGCAGATGGCACAAGAAAAATGCCAGATGTAAACTCAGCCTTAGTAATTTAAATATTCATTAATCAGCTACAAATTCTCGATGATTCTGCTACACAATGAAGGAGGGTGTAGTTTTAGTGACCCATATGCCTGCATCAATTGAACCTTTCCCGCAACAACTGATACAAAGGACACTAATGCACATCAGAAAAATGCGTGGTGTTGTTATTTTAGTGACTGTCGGACACCGGGCTCGAACCCACGACCTTCGGTTTTGTAGTCAACGTGCCAACGCCATCCTTCACAGACCGAAAATTTAAAGTCGGCGTATTCTTAAAAGTGCAGGGTTTCAAATGTTTCTTATTGAGTTATCTATCATCCATGAGAATTTCAGCATTCTTAAACGAGACATGTCGTATAAATTCGGGTATCAAGATAAAGAATCCAAAAAACCAATTTTGCATATTGGATAGTTTGACGTAGTAGGGATGATATCTAGGCGCGCAGCAGTGCGCCAATCCAAGTTTCGGCCAATGCGAGCAGTGTGTGTATTTACACGAAGCCATTCAAGCTGTTCTTATTTTGTTCCCCGCAATTATGAAATTTAAACCATAATTAGAATTAATTCATGTACCCACACATGCGAAGTTTGAAAGTTACAATGAAAAATTCCGGAGATATGGAGGTCCACAGAGAAAAATATCATCGAAATACAACCAACAAAACAGATTGTTAATATTTAATTTAAAAATTAACAATGATCATTGTTGATATAACAAATTTAAATTTTTGTAGTCAATTAAACCACTCAACAAAATTATTTGTAAAATTATATCATAACTGAATGCGCAGTGCGCACATGTAGAAGAAACAAGAAATCGTGTTTTGTGTGTATTCATCATTTGCGTATTTAATGAAGTGTTGCTGTTTAGCTGAGAGGTAAGTGAGTTAGTTTATTAGTCCTAAGGTTGCCAGTTCAACTCCGCTCAAAGAGATTTAGTGTTTTTCGCAGATAAGCAAAAATCGTTTCGAAGATTGTGATTGTGTATAAAAAAGCATTGTTAATATCACAATTATGAAACGGAAACTCAATAATTCACATTGTTAATATAACAATAATTTTAATAGAAATAACTTGGAAATCTAACAAAAATAAATGTTGAATACATAAATAAATTTCAAAAAACAATTTGTTGACATATTTAATTAAAAATATTTTTCGGATTTTCTTTTAACTTACAATTTCGTTAATTGCATTTACAATAAAATATAACAAAAATTAAAAATTTTAAAAACCCCCGATTTTTTCAGAAAAGATGTTATATCTTCTAAGCGGCTGGACCGATTTTCTTCCAACATAGCTAGGAACCCTCTCGATCAAGTCATCTTTCAAACAGAAAAAAAACTAAATGAAAATTGGTCCAGGCGTTTGGCCTGTACGTGGACACGGACAGACACACACATACACAGATATACAGACACACAGACACACACTACAAACTTATAACACCCCTTTTTTAGTCGGGGGTTAAAAATCGTTATAGGTTCAAAATCAATTAATTATTGAATTGATATAACAAAACAAAAAATAATTGTATTTACAAATCATTTTTTTCTGTATACAAAAATTCATATTTTAAGACATACTCGCTGACCATTGACCACTGACACACTCATCAAATTGATGAAGCACTTCCGCTATAGCTGGAGAGCTAAAATTTAGTATACGAGTAGATCCAGGTGAGCAATGAACTAGAAAAATCTGTAAACACGAAAACTGTTCCACTCTAACATATATGCTAGAGTATAGCAACTATAATTAATAAATAAATCCATCATTCGATCAAATGACTAGTCAATTGACTGTTACTACGTTTATACGCAGGGCTTATTTGCAAATAAAACTGTAAATTGTTGCCATATTATTGTTTTTATTGCGACTTACTAATTCAGAAAACTATTCACGTTTAACGCACTATTTGCAAATAAAATGCTTGAGGTTGCCACGCTTACAAATGCTTGATAACAAAAAACAATAAATGGATTAATATTGAATAAAAAACATTAACAGAAGCAAATAATGACAATTAAAACAAATAATTATTTGATATTTTGCACATTTACACTATTATTTTTGTCAAAAAAAGTAAATTTTCTATAGAAGTGCTACCAAGTTTGTGTACTTTTGCTATTCCGTATAAACAGTGAGTTAATTTATTTGCGAATATTTTTAATTGCAAATAGTGCGTGTATAAACGTAGTATGTCACTATTGAATTCAATGTAAAATTGGTGAAAATCTGTTAGTGAAACATACATTAGTTAGTTATTCATTTCTTGTAGGGAAGTTGTTTGTTTTTTATTTAAATGCTGTATGTTTTTTTTTCACAAAATAATAATTTTTGTTGAGGACATTTAATTAAATTCATGTTTTTCAAATTCCCAGAAATTCACGGGAATTGGAAAAGTCCAGGAAATTAGAAACCCTACTTTGAACGTTAAAATTAACAGTTAAAACCTGGTTTTATTATACAAACTGTTTTTGTTAAAACCAATTTAAAGCCTGGATCACACAATCGGCACCATGTACCAATTTTCGTCGGCTCACTGCAATAAAGTCATAACTAATAAGACCAAATGGTATTTTTACTTAATTAATTCTTGAATAAGTCTATATGGCTTTCTTACCATTGCAGCGCATGCAGTTATGTAATTATATATAAATTTGTTGAAAAATAAGGTAAATTTACCATGTTACTTATGAATTTATTTCAGTGACTCGAAGAAAATTGGTACATTGTGCCAATCGTGTGGTCCAAGCGTAAAATAGAGCTGCAAAACTATCGATGGTACTATCGATAGTATCGATAGTTTTATTTTAAGTGGACTATCGATATTTTTTTCGATAGCGATACTATCGACAAAAATAACCTACTACAAAAGTAAAAAATAATGTCAATAAAAACGGTATGACGGTGACTGTGGAATAAAAAATGTAACATTCAAATTTCGTTAACTGTAAACCTTTATAATAATGGTCATCATTACATGTATAAATGTGAAAATATTTTAATTAGTTTAGCATTTGTTTCAACATAAGATGTCAGTTTGTAACTAGTAAAAGCAAATTTCATAAAAAATACAGTTATTATGTACCAACACGGCTTTGATACTTGCATAAATTTGGCGGCGGCTCAATTTGACGACTATTGGACTGTTCCTGCTCTTTACTTTTAAATAAACGGTTACGCTAAATAGTTTGATTCTTTCTACTTGCGGTCTCCACCTGACATGAAATTACTAACTTTAACATTAACTTCAAGTTATTGTTATATGTAGACTGCTAAAGTTTACGCCTTTTTCAAGTTATAACATTATGGTTAGTGCAATTGTTTATACAACTCATTTAAAACATCAAGTTACAACAAAATTTCATGTCAGGTGGAGACGTAGAGTTATCTTAAATTAATACTTTTTAGATAACTGCAATAGTTTAAGTAATGATAAAAGAATTTCTTTACTTTTTATTCCTTTTTTTATTTTTATTGATCTATGTACATATGTTTTGTTTGTTTTTCGTTAAATTTTAATACATATCTACACATATGTATATGCATGTACATTGTACATATTTATATTAAAAACATTGGAAAAAAATGTTTTTTTTTCCTTTTTACTTTAAGGAATGATTAAAAAATTTAAGATTTTATATTCGAAAAGTACACATTTAAAAAATTTCTAAGAATCCAAAACTATCGATAGTATGATGGCATCAAAAAATACTATCGAATGGAGCCACTATCGATAGTTTTGCAGCTCTAGCGTAAAACCATTTTTCAATTGGTTTTATGAAATGCAACCTTGTTTTCGCTGTGATAAATTCAATGCTGCCAAGTTAAAATGACTGGAGGCAGCTGATAATTTTTATGCCAGTGAATAACAATAGACGTTGCTTGAAACATTTTCAACTTAAAAATGGATGCAGCAGCAACATTAATCAAAAAATTATGGAAAAAAGGAGTTTTTTTTTTTGGAAGGAAAACAATGAAAATATTTTCATTGACCTCTGGGAAGTTTGTTAGAACAACTAGAGTTATTATGTTATAATCTTTCATTTAAACAAATGAGAGGCTCAACAACAAATAACAAAGTTGAAACAAGAACTCAATAATCAACTTTTTTTTTTATTTCCTTACTTTGCCATTCTACATTGGCTGACTTTTTTTCAGCTTCAAATTGTAGTCGTAAGACCATGTAAAAGAAAATAAATGTAAATAATAACAACAGCTATTTAAGAATAGAGTGTTTCCACACAAGTATTTTTCTGACCGGGTGCAGTCAAGTTAATAATTAGTGTTTTTTATGGGAATTGTTACCATTTAAGTTTAAAATTTCCAATCACCCAAGTGATAAATCAGTGTTTAATCATCAAAAGTGGTATGAGGAGAATCATATAAGATATTTTTGCAAAAATTTATCACCCAAATGCTTACACTTGTTATTGTTTGTGTGTTTCGTTTGCATTGGCTTAAGAGGTTGTGTTGTTCTATATTTATTATTAAGTAGAACGTACAACATTAAAACAACTGTTATTGAATACAATTGGGAGTAATCGTATTTTAAAATCTCCTTCATATGACAGAGCTGATAGTCAACTGGAGATTGCAGTTATAATTTCTCATAAAATGAGCAATTATAATTGTAGAGGTTTGGCAAGAATTAAACTTAGCTTTCAATTTGAGATGAGGCTTCTACGAGTACCTTTTCAGAGCTTCCGTAATGATTAATTTATTTCCCCTTTATTTTACTATAACTCTCAGTGTATATTTTATTTAAATAGGTATTTCTTAGATTGTAAAATGAGAAATTAGAAAATTACCTTATATTTTAATGATGAGCTATTCGTTTAGCTTAAATTTCAATTTATGGTAAATGCAAGTTGGTGGTAGCAAGTGAGTAACAAAAAAGATGCAAACTTTATACTTCGGCTCTTTATGAACCGATTCAAATAAAAAATGCATTTATATCTTTGTAGCGCGGCTTAAACTTCAGTACTGTCAACTTCACATAAATTTACCATAAAAATAGTGTTCATTAGCTTAAAATATTTACTTAAAAATACTTAAATTATACAATTAAACCTTATATAAATTATAAAATCAATATAAAAATTATATATTTGCTTAAATTTCTTCGATCTTTTTGTTTTTAATGTGTTTTTATATTTATTAAGCTTGAGATCTTATTATTATTATTTTTTATAAAAGAATTAACAAATTTAATAATTATGATAAAATATTGTTACGTAAAAATATTCCTACAGGGTTAAAGCAAAGAACTATCTGGAAGTATTTAACTAAAGCACTAAACGCACACACATATTTACGTGCAAACACTTTAGCAACAACAATAATTGCGTACATAGCTACAGACATACACACATACAAATAAAAGTGCGAGCACTTATGGTAACCACCCTGTACTACCAGTAGCACACCGCATTGCCAACATGAGAGTCGTTACCTTGAAATTCAAAAATAACGGCCAATCGAATTATCTACAAACGCGTAGAAGCAGCAACATGAATTTTCCCGATTGTTCTAGGGGACTGTTTGAACATCTGGCTACCAATAGTAAATGACAATACAGATGGCATCATGCATAGATGCCATTACTTAGTACAGACATGTAATTACGCCACCTATCGGGCGAACATTCGAGAACCGGTTCCTGTACCATAAAAAGTGGCAGCATGTGCGAGAACAGGGCAGTGCTAATCAGAAAGTAGTCAAGTTAAGACTTCGTTGAAAGTGGATAATAACGATAAGAAGTAATTAAGTAAAGACAAGTTGTAATTTGCTTCGTTAAGAATAAAAGGAAAAGCAGTAGCAAATAAAAATTGTGTGTTATTTATTTTTATTTTTGAGCAATCAAAAGAACTCACACGTTTAATAAAATTTAAACGTAACAATATGGTTTTAGTGTCCAAACCTAGTTTGGACAGTTATTATACCAAGTACACATCTGTAGTTCGATTCAGTAACTTTTAACGATCCGACAATCGTAATTTTTGTCTATACATTTTGTCGTTTGCAATAACGATTGTGTGATTCCGTAACTTCTTTTCAACGATAGTACCCAGCTAATATTTTCTGTTGATTTTTGTCGATAAAATTAACAGCACATAAATTATTGTCGCTTAAATAATGACACAGCTGACATTAACCCACAACGAATATCATTAAAAATGTTACTAAATAGCAAATTCCTAAATTTTCGATATTTTAACGATGCGATTATCGTTAAAAAAGTTAGTGAATCACACTACTGGCATTTCTTGTGTCGTCATTTTATGGTGTAATTTTCCAAATTTGTGCAACTACGTTCACATTATGATTTTTATATGGAAAACAATGCCACATAAAGAAAAATATCGGAAACGACAAACTTTGCCACTAGGACATACTATTGGGATGTAACAAAATGCCATAGTGTGTACTCTGCATTAGTATATTTAAACCCTTGTGCATTTTGTTCTTTCACATTTGTATCAGGTTCGTTCAGGTATATTTGAGTAACAGTATTTTTTAGTGTATTATGCGTTAAAATTAGAAAATAAAACAATCTGCACAGTTCAATAGTCTCAATTCGAATTGTAGTTTTTGTGTTTGCTGGGTATATACGCACACAGACACACTTATTTTAATGCAATATTTAGTGAAATCTACATTCTACATCGTCAAAAAGTATAAAAAAACAACAAATCAAAACTCATTAAAAACGAAGTTGTTAAATTTTAGAAATCTCCTAAGATTATTTAAAAGATTTAAGTGTACTATATACATATATTTGAATAAATTCAGCTATATTTTTCAGCAGTACTTTTGATGCCGACTTTGGTCACTAATTTTCTAAATTTTATTAATATTTATTTGTATGTATATGTATGTATGAATACACTTTAGGTGTAGGGCATGCATGAATAGAGCTTCGAAAAACTTATAAAAAAGACAGCATATGTTACATTGTCGTCATTTTCGTATATGACGATTCCAATGGATAGATTTATTTGGCATCTTTATTGATATTTAACTAAAAAATTAGCAAGTGTAATTAGTTTCCGGATTATAAAAACAAATTTTATGAAATTTCGTCATTTATTAGTAAATTCTTTTATAACATGCCCACATTTTGTAATTCGTGATGTTGTTTAACACATAAAACTATTCTCAAAATAATTGACATATGTATATACATATATATTGTTAGCTCAAAAGCAAAAAGGCGTAACTAGCAAAAATATACATAATTTTACAGGAAAAGCAAAAAACTAAAAAAACCTAAACAAACTTGTAGTTAAGTCCGCTTGCCTTTTGTTAATAACAGTAAGGTTTTTGATCGCAGAACTGTAAAATTTGGTCAAGACATGTAGTTTAATGGCATTCATAATAATCAATCAAAAACTCAATTTTGAATTTTTTGTTAGTTACGCCTTTTTGCATTTTAGCTAACGATATGTATGTCTTCATGAGTTCTGTAATGAAAAAAAGCAAATAAATACACATACATACATACAATGATTTACAATAGGTTTCAATATCAAATTGAAATTGGCTTTATTATCGTGATAGATAATGCCTATAAGTCCTTTTTGCATATGATTTGGTAAAGCAAATAATTTTTATATTAAACTTAAAAAAAAATTTAAGTATCATATGTAATTTGGCTAACAAAGCGATATGAACTTTAGCCTTGTCAAATCATAAATAAGCCCATCAGCGTAGAAGTGGTGTAACCCACATCAATTTATTTAAACAATTGCTCTTTTTAAACATTTAATTTCTTTATTACTTTTCGATATTATGATGTGCACAAAAAAGATTTTTCGGCTCCATTTTCTTGAGAATGCTAAAAGGTGGTTTACTCAATTTTTTTTTTTGATAGTTGGTAAACAACGTATTTATTATCAGAACAGCAACGAAAAAAAAATATAAGTGGGTTACACCACTTCTGCGCTGATAGGCCCAAATATAGAAGCTAAAATTAATAGCTATGGGTTTGTGGCAAAAATTAAATAACTATGTATATAGTACTTAACAGTTAGTAACAAACAAAAAAAGTTTGTCTTGATTAGAACAAAAATAAACAAACGACAATGGCAAGACTGTTGTAAATTTAGAGATGTTAAAATTGAGCTTTCAGTAAAAAAAAACCTTTCAGCAAATTGTAATACGATGAATCAAACAATTCACATATTTCATTTGCACTGAAAACTTACAGCCTTATTTATAAAAATTATTAAAGCATTATAAAGGCTTTTTAAGAAGAATTTTGTATGAAAATTTTTTTTACAAAGCCTTTACAAAACCTTAATAAGTTTTATAAATAAGGCTGTTAGTATAGAAACGCCGAGGCACATAGAATCCATCATATGTTAATCTTCATCTTTTTCAACTGACAGCTAAGTTTGACGAAACTTGACGAAAAGTTTGTTAAGGACATTATAGTTAGCCACATGCGTTTTATATGTAACCGCACAGTTGCTTAAAGCTAGCTTATTCATATTATAGTTGGGCCTTAAGTAAAGTGCCAAACTGAACGCACATTCCGTAAGGAAACAACTGTTTGTGCACTTTTTAAACTCAAACGCAGGGCAACCAGAAGCTTTGCACAGAAAATCATCATTTGCCGGAAAGAAAATCATATTTTGAAGAAAAAAATATGTATATGTAAAAGTATGTGCCAAAAATAATTATGCATTTTTGTGTATGTAAGTGTGAAGTGAATCAAAGCAATATATCGTTGGTTTAGTAGGTAAATATGCTAAGTCCTTTTTTTAATTTTTCAGGGTACAAAAAATCTGGCTAAATTTATTGAAACCAAATCAGTGTGAGGACAACGAAACTATTCATTTTGTTATATAAAATTAACACAAAAGTTATTTGTTAAGTAAATGTTAGTACATTAGATGCATATTGTTTTCCGCTGGACTTAAGAGGTGTTTTTTTCTGGACCTAGCATATTTGCTAACCACTGCATAAAGGCAAGAAAAACTGACTGACACTTGGATTACTTTCCAATGGAAACAAATAACTATTTTAACATTGCGATGTCCTAGGCGGTAAATTAACAAAAAAAATGTTTCTGGGGTTCGTTGCATATGATGTCAAATATTTTTTTTTTTAATATCATTTTTTTCTAACACAACAATACAACTTCTACGTTTTCTTCAAATAAGTTTCAAAACTAACGTAGGATGTTGACAAACATTGACGTTGTTTTATCTGAACAAGTTTGAAAATTATTTTGTTTGATATTTGTTTGGTTAATAAGAAATCGTAATCACTTGTGTGTTTGTTTTTTTTTTCTTGACATAACTGTGCTTTGTACAGTGTTTATCCATATTTTAGATCTTATGTCATTTATATCTCGGATGTACGTACATACCTACACAAATTTTTAACTTTAGAATTTTTTGCTGACAAAAACAACCTATATCATCCTTGGGGTTTCCACGGACATTGCTTTCCTTCAGTCACAATCACTTTCATCGACATAACTTGTTTTGTCAGAACACAATTCCGATGTTTATAATATTTTGTTTTTTTTAATTCTCTAGCATCTGATCCTTAAGGAAATGTTTCCTAAAAATTAGTTGGAATATTTTCATTACCTGTATCTACATGATAGTGTAAAAAAAGTTTGAGAAATTTTTATACTAAGACCGCTGCTATTAATGAAAATCATAGATGCATATCGAGACTTATTTTCGATTTTATCTTAAGCGACAAAAGTTAAATTTTTCAGGAAAAAGATTTTCTTAAAATATTCAGAGATGTTTTTGCACGTAAATTGTCACTTACGGTAAAATTTTACAGCCTGTATCTAAAAGGTTATCAACAATTTTGGCATTTTGATAATTCTAAACTATGGGTAGGTCCATAAAATTTTAATTTCAATAAAAAAGTCTATTTTCGATAACATGTCGCTTACGATAAAATTGAAAATAAGGCTCAATATGTACAAACATACGTATTGAAAGTAAAAAACATAATTTGCAAAATTAAAAATCATCATTCCAGAAAAAAAATTATAAAATCATATTTTGGTTCAAAAATCAGCAAAAATATGATAAAATCATCATTCTGGCAGCACTGCTCAAACAAGCAGCAGCAGAAAATATTCATTGATTTTAAATATTTTTTATTGTTTCTTATTTTAAACTCGGAAAATAAAGCAAAACTTTTATTTTCATTGTTTGTTTTAAAATACACATATACACACTAAAGGGTTGCATTTGTATACTCGTTTGTATAGCCAAAACAAATATACCATGGTATGTACCATATACGGCTCAATCAGACGTGACATAACCATAGCCATAGAAAACAGCCGTTCGAACCAAACCAATGGGCAACACTGTATTTGATTATAGGTGAATCGCCATAACGCCATAACTCTCACCATAGAAACCAATTGAATTTTGGTTTGGTTATGGCTATGCCATTATGGCTATGTCACGTCTAATACAAGCTATAATTGTAGTGTGAGCGACAGAACTAGTATAAGAGTTATTGTGTGTGCGTGCATTTCCAAATTAAAATACAATTGAAAAGAAATAACAATTGCTTATAGTATTGCTGCTGAGCAACTGTTTGATATGTTTTTGCTCAAAAAATACTTTTGAAACAAATACATGATGTGCAGATGTATGTGCGGACGTTCGTTATGTTATTTTGTGGCGCAGCCAAGTATAGAGAGAGAAAGAGACAATTTTGCTCTGAGAGTAATTACAAATTCATGTGTTTCATGTACATGTATCATTTACTTACATACATATTGTTACGTTTTTCTCTCTATAAAAACGCCTTTCCGTAGATCCGAAGATTTGCAAATGAATACAAGAGCCGAGTGTAGTAATTAGGGTTAAGAATGATACAAGTTTTATTTACCAATACACTTATACTAAGTTACTCAAGAGCTTAAATACCTAATACAACTTAAACTAATAAATTACACACAAATATTCACAACTGGTTACCACTGCGCCTTCCTCGCTGTAGTTTACGCACGTTTCTTAGCTGGCTGCGCAAGTATTCACGTGACACCTCTTTGTCTGCTGCCGTCACTTACGAGACTCTCTCTGCCGTCACTCACAGTTGATACACCAATACCTCTTTGTCTGCTGCTTGTCACACACGGCACTCACTCTGCCGACACTCACAGTTGATACACCAATAAAGACTCACTGGCTTTACTTACACCCTTATACACGTCTATTCGCTGCGCTGTTCCCTTTACTCCAGTCGACACGATAGACTCCACAATAATCTCAATTCCACGACAGACTATTATTAATTCACAACTTAATTATCAACTGACTAACGAGTTCTTAACTTCACTACTTTCTGATTAGCACTAACTATAACTGTTCGCGACTGACTTACAACTGCAACTAACTCACCATTGGATGCGTCACCTCTATTTATATTTCACAGAAATTCCACTAGAACTTTCAAGCAATGTCTAGACGATCATTATCATCTTATATGCTGCCTAATTAAGTTCATGTGGTAACTATGTACATACATGTGTATATGCGTACGTGTGTACATCATTAACTAAGCAACACACGGTGGTTGTTTATCTTTTGCTTTTCGTTTGAATTGGCATGTATGTATGTGTACAAATATGTGAATCTTCTTAATAAGCAGACGCTTTTTGTTGTTACTTTTGCTTGTTTACGTTTAATCAAGCTAGGCATGCTTATTTAGTTGTTGGCTACTATTCTAGACTATTCTTTACTTTGACCCTGTAGGAATATTTTCGCGTAGCATTTACATTAACCCTGTTGGAATATTTCTGTGTAATGCTACTTAACATTGTTGACGGCTATTTTCGTAACAATATGTATGTGCAATTTTGCTTTCATTCATTCATTCATCAGCCAATTACATTTTTTCTCAACACATCATAAGGCACTTACGGTAAAAGCAGTTTTATGTATCTTATTTGCCTTAGAAAAACAAAAAAAAATAAATGTGTTGTTTTCATTTGCTCATTGCCCAACCATACAATAATTGTTTAAAAAATCAACATTTACAACTACATAGTAACAGAAAACGATAAATAACATATTTGTTCATACCAGAACCAAAAAACACGCAAAACTAGTGCATACAGATGTATCTGTGCAATGCTATAATACACACATACACATGTATTTAGTTATGTATATTCACTGTTATACTTTCTAGGGCCATTATTGCAACTTAAAGATAGTTAAAAGTAGGATTTTATCGGACGTATAAAAAGCTTTCCATTATAGGAAATTGGATTTAATTTACCAGGTAGGATAAACTTGCCTGTAATTTATCGCTCTCTTTAGGTTAAAGTAAAATTTTGCAAATGATAAAGTTTTTATACGTCCGATAAAATCCTATTTTTAACTATCTTTAAGTTGTAATAATGGCCCTTAGTAGGCAAAACAAATAAAACAAGTAATAAGGTGATGGATATAATTATATGTGAATTTTTAATAGATTAGGACATTCTTTCAAGTTAGTTTGATTGAATTGCATTCATTTAGGAGTTATGAGAAGAAACAAAATTATTGACAATACCCAGATGTGCAGCTGTGGCTAAAGAATACTTAAGTGCATGTAAGTACATTGTGGCCACCTAAAAGTCACATCTGAATTGTTTAAGCATTTGACAGAATTATCGTTCAATTCTGACATTAGCTTAAGCCAGCTTATTCATATTATAGTTGGGCCTTTAAGAAAATGACATTTGACGAAAAGTTTGTTAAGTACATTATAGTTTGCCACATACGTTTTATATGTAACCGCACAGTTGCTTAAGCTAGCTTATTCATATTATAGTTGGGGCTTAAAAGTCACATCTGAATTGTTTAAGCATTTGACAGACTTATCGTTCAATTCTGACATTAGGTTAAGCCAGCTTATTCATATTATGGTTGGGCCTTAAGTCAAGAAATGGGCATAAGCTTGGTGCGTTTTTTTTGTAAATAGCGCGTTTTTTTCTCCATTTTGGTGCGATTTGAAATTTCAAAGTTGACAACGCTGCTGATAATGAATGTGTTGCAGCTAGTTGTCCTGTTCTGCTAGCGTTTGCATTATTTTAAACTCAGTTAAGCAGAAATTACTGCAACACTATAATTTCCAATAGATTTCCTTTAAATTTTTTTAATAACTTAAGTATTTAATATATGCTTTAATATGCGCAGCAATTTTTATCATGATTGATAATGCGTAATGAGGGAGAGGCAGATAAACAAATCCAAAATCCAAAAATTTAAATACGATAAATTAAATCGATGACTGCACCTCAATAAAAATTTTTAAGAAACTTAAACAACAAATAAATATAGTAAATAACTAACTATGCTTAAAAACAAATTTTCCAAAAATTCATAACTAAAAACAAAACACGTTAAGCCCAATAATAATAAGAATATGCCCACTAACGTATGATTATCGCATCTATTGAATTATTGACAATAACAAAAATAAATAATAAGCAATTCACAATTTTGTATTTGCACTAATAGCCACTGAATCATGGAAGATGATTTGACAATATTTCAAGGTATCTTATTGTTTTGGGTATTTCCAAACTGCATAAAGTTCGTTGAATTCGAATTTAGCGGAACTAAAAAAAAACTTGTTCTTATTTAGAATAAATAGTAACAGTCACGCAAATGTTTATTTAAATTTACCAAAATTATTTTATCGAGTTAAACTTTGAACATTAATATTATTTCGTTTTGTTTTTTAATAAATGTAATTTATTTATTTGAAAGCTTTTTATGTACGTAATTAACAAGCTTTAGAGATTAACTGCCAGTTTATAGAAGACAAGTAAAAATTCCCGTCTGTCTATTTATGTATATTAAAAACAAAACAAAATTTGAGTGCTTTGTTTTTGATTTAAAAATAAATTAGAAGAGAATTTTCACTTGTCTTAATTAAATTATTAAGACAACATTTTTATTTTGAATTTTTAATCTTTCTAACCTTCATGTTATTAAGCTAGTAATATCTGAGAGCTAATTCCCATACTGGTAATCGAAATTGTATTAGAATCGGAATAAATTTCGATAGTAAATTTTCTGATGACGTCACTCCATACGTAACGCATCGAGTTTTTGTTTCAGTGTTGGAAACAGTCCACTAAACTCATTTCACACCCAGCTAGCATTTTGTATCATAATCGAATCTTTTCCGAATCAGCTTGACGGGATAAATAACCGCATATGAGCTCATTTTTCGATCATAAATGATAATCCCGTTATGAGAAAATGTACCTTATGAAGCGATTTGCTGATTCATTGTTGAGAAATTTTCTGGTAGTATTTAAATCATTGGGTCTCTTTTTGCTACTTCATTGCATTTTGTTCCTCTATTTTCAAGAAATCATTATTTTTTCATACAGTGGAATCATAAGCGAATCCATTTTAAATCACCCAAGTGACAAATCAGTTTTTAATCATCAAAAGTGATTTGAGGAGATTCATATAGGAGATGTTTGTAAAGAATTATCACCCAAAGGCTAGCTGGGCAACTACTGAATACATTTTAAGCAAATACATACATACTATGTACATATGTATTAGAGACCCGCGTATACAGTCTTGAAACGTGCCATTTATTATACTGAACCAATAATAAATGCTGTCGTTTAATGAGCGAAAAACGGTGGATGTATTGATGTTCGTCTATATTAGTGTTTACAAGCGATGTCGCGAAGACTTCTTGTTCGTAAGAAACACTCAAAAGAAGTAGTGCGTTTGCGCGTATGATTGTTATTTTGCATATTGTACGTTTGAGTGTGTGTGTAAGATGTAATATCAATGCATGTGTGCGTTTGTATGTACGCAGTAAAATAAAAGATCATACACACAACGTGTGTGCGTATGTACATGTATGACGTTTGTATGCGCGCTTATGCGTATAAAGAATCAAGCATCACAAATTCTTACATCAAGAAGTATTTTCTTCTTTACTCCTATAACCAGGGTTGTCAGATTTTTTCCGACCTATTTCCGAAGATTTCAAACATTTTCAAAAGTCGCGAAATATCAGTTTTATGTAGTTTTTCTTAGTATATGTTTGATAATAAATTTGTTTTTATATAACACTTTTTTTATTATAAATTTTTATAAAATGATGGTATCTAAATTTATCAGAAAATCGCCAAGAACTAGAAATAAAATCACCAAAAATTACTTCTTCCAAATTTTTCTCATCCAAATTCAAATGACTATAATTAATATAACAATGACTATAATTAATATAACAAAAATCATCAAACTCAGATTGTTTTAATTTCTTGCAGACGAGTTTTTGTAGGACTTATTTTTGAAACTACTCCTTCAACAAACTAATTTTCCTGATTTAGAAAAATTTGGAAGTTCAACTTTGTTAAAAAATTGCCATAAAAAAAATTTGGACGCCAAACAAGTTTAAAAATCGTCACGTTTGGTGAGAAATCGCCATATCTGACAGTCCTGCCTATAACTGCAAAAACTGAAATAAATGTCTGCTAACAGTGTTGTTTAGCTTTTGTTTTAGAAGAGTTCGCTGCAGTAGAGCATTTGAAAAATCCCCCATGTCTTAAAAGTTCTTGTGAGTGGTCTTTTGTAGGGGTCTAGTATGTATGCCATGGCCATTATTTTATGTAAAAAAATACAAAAAAATTTCATAGCGATAAGTTTTGTTTGTTTTGTCAAGCCAATTTATTCAATGTAATGTAGAGATGGTAAGGTGAGCTTTCATTACAAAACACCTTCCAGCAAATTGAAATACGCTGAATCAAAACAATTCACATATTCCATTTGCAAAAAAGTTTCGTATAAAAAGCAGAAATCTACATCAACTGACACCACACACAGTGGACCAAACACAGAAGAACGCTGATGATGAAGGTTTAGTGGTCTGCGAAAACAGCTAGTTGTTCCGTTCAACTATGTGTTTGTCAGAATATTTACAACTAACTTTGGTGTTATTTGTTCATTAATAATTATCACATGTAATTTGGCTTAAAAAGCGATGCGAACTTTAGCCTATTCAAATCATAAATACAGAAACAAATGAAGTTCGAAAAATAATACTTAAATTAACCAATGTAATTTGTTGTTTGCATATGACTATCGTTCTAAAAACACATTTTACAAGAATATGGTATATGACAATCTTTTAGCTTTTCTAGTCAACAAAATTAGCATCAAAGAAAGTTTTTTGCTAAAATTAATATTTTAGATATACCAAAAATTATATATACCAATATTATATTTATATGGAAATAATTTATACAAAGTATGTATAATAAGAGCTTATATCTATTAAATTATTTCATTCATATACAGGGTGGGCCAAAAGAAAGATAAAATAAAAAAAAGTTAATAAACAAAAAAGTTATTAAACTTTTACACCCCTTGGTTTCTTTTGGCCCACCCTGTACTACGTATAGTCAAAAGAAAACTAAACAAAAAAAGTTACATTGCATGAATGAGCTTGAAGTCCAAATTTGAGGGGCGGACGCACCCCCTAAAACACAAATTATCGCAATTTTTTTTTTTGTAATTTACATGAAACGGAATCGATTTGAGGAGAGAGACTATAACAAATAAAAAAAAAATTCTCCATACAACTAACGGCGAGGTATGACAGTATAACTCACTATAACTCGAAGGTAGTATGTCCGAAGTCGACCAATAAATCACAATCGGGTAACTTACAAAATTTGCTTCAAATCGTCAAACAATAATATGGCAACAATTTACAGTTTTATTTGCAAATAGGCCGTGCGTGTAAGCGTAGTAATAGTTATCTAAACAATCAATAGCTTTTTTCATCAAAATTTAACAGTTTTTTTTTTCTTCAAAAAGTTCATAAAAACTCAAAACTGCAAAATATTTAGCTTTTGACCATTGCAAAGAATATAAATCATATAGAATGCGTATCTTATACAAGTTAAAATTTTCTATGACGGGTATTACCAGTACTACCCGTCCAGCGTACTCGCTCTCAATTCTTTCTGCAGTGTATGTGTGAAAACACTGACATGGTTTTAATAAAAGTTGGTTTTAACGTTAAAACCAACTGTTAATACTATGTTCACACTTATGGTCTTAAACGTGTTTAAGGCAAGTGTTTTAAAAAACTATACACAACCGTTCACATTACATTTGAAATGTTTAATGTTGACGTTTTGTCAATGAAATTGTATTTGTAAGAAATTACGAACAATTATGCTTTTTTATTGGTTAATTATTTTCAAAACACAAATGTTCTTGTAAATATTTTACTATTCTTTAACTAATTACTTGTTTACCAAATAGTTTTTGACGCGACGCCATTTAATAACAACACAAAGTTGCCAGAGTTATCAAAAAACGGACTGAACATACTCCATTATCGTGTTTAAGAAAGTGTTTTAATCTTAAACACTTCATTTGAGATGTTTAACAAAACAAGTCAATGTATGGTAAAACATCTCAAAATCGTCGTGTTTAAGCTCTTAAATGAGGCGTTAAACACGTTTAAAACCATAAGTGTGAACGTAGTATAAAACCTGGTTTTACCATACAAATTGTTTTTGTTAAAACCAAATTGAAACCATTTTTGAATTGGTTTTAAGTTGGTTTTATGAAATGCAACCCTGTTTTTGCTGTTATAAATTTAGTGCTGCCAAGTTGAAATGACCGACAGCAGCTGATACTGTTATGCCAGTGAATAACAATAGATGGCGCTTGAAAAATTTTCAACATAAAAATGGATGCAGCAGCAACAATAATCAGAAAATTATGGAAAAAAAAGAGTTTTTTGGAAGTAAAACAAAGAAAATATTTTAAATTGAACTCTGGAAAGTGAAAATAGACAATATGACTGACATTCATCTGCCTATAAAAAAGGTTTATCTTATAATGTATTTGTGCATTTTTATATTATTAATAATATTTCCAAGCACTTCTTCATTCTGTATAAGAAGTTCCATAATTTAAAAAAATTTATTCACAAAATATAAAATAATTTCCATTTTAGAGCGCATTGTGAAATATCTCAGTTTTTCATACAAACAAAAACAGTTGAACAGTATGTCCAACAAGTCTTATTAAAAAGCAGAAAAAATGCAACAACATACACGCATTTCGGCAGGAGATTTATTTTATTTTTGAACAAAGTTATTAGACAGTCTGTGCGTTAAAACCTGAAGCAAACTTGCAGTGTGAATGCAAAATCAGCTGTTTATGGTTTTAACGTTAAAACCAGGTTTTAACTTTCAGTGTGAAAACATTATATGCTTCGCTCGCATTGCTGAGAGCAGCGTTGCCGTTGTGACACTAAAGTATCACTCTTGACCCTTTTTCGTGCCAATGACACTTTTTCCAATTTATCCCTTTGTATCATTTTAACAGAATGTATGCCGTAGGGCAATCATATACACAGTTTAGCATATCAGGTATTAGCATAAGAGCTGTTCGTCCAGTTGGCGATATTCGGCTCAATAGTCGATAGAAAAGCCAATAAATGGTGAAAATATTGAAAAAAATCTGACACCCAAATCCTTGATTCCAAATGCAAATTATTTCTCGGAGTATCACAATTAAAAAATTATGTATTTTATTGTTATTATTTATTATTATGTAATTTATTTATTTATTATTATGTAATTTATAAGTTAGTAAGTAAGTTTTTATAAAATGTTTATACGTTAAAATAGGTTCAAATGAAGTAAATTTGGAAGCCAAAATTGGGGCTTTAAAGTATAAGTACATGTATGTAAATAAATGATCAGGATCAAAAAAAGTAAAGTAAAATATAGATGGAAAACTGAAGTTAATTCATTTTCTTTTTATTATAATTTTTCATTTAAAAATGAAAAAAGTAAAAATAATTCAAATAATTAATTAATTAACTACGAACATATTTCTATAATACCGACTAGTAGAGTATTTACAAATGCAGTTTTTAATTGTAAATAAGACGAGTATAAACCTATTATAGATAGCTACTAAAAAAAATCATGAAATCTAAATAAATTCAGTAAAGTGCGACTCTGACTCGCGCACGAAGGGTTCCGTACGAACACTAGATATGTAATTTAATACAAACTTCAGCCTATATAATATATAGTTTTGGCATTTTTTTTCGTTTTTGGGGTCTTTTCGGGTTTTTTTTTTGTTTTGGCGTTTTTTGAGTTTTTTTCCGGTTTTGACGATTTTTTTAAGTTTTCGCTATTTTTTTTAGTTTTGACACTTTATTTTCTCGTTTTGGCGATTTTTTTTCGCTTTTTGGCGTTTTTTCATTTTGGCGATTTTTTTTTATTTTTGGCGATTTTTTTAATTTTTGCGATTTTTTTATATAATTTTTTTTTTTAGTTTTGGCGACATTTTCGCGTATTGGCGATTTTTTTCGATTTTTGCCGTTTTTTTTTCATTTTGGCGATTTTTTTCATTTTGGCGATTTTTCCGAATTTGGCGATTTATTTTAGTGTTAGAATTTTTTTTTTAATTTTGGCGATTTTTTTCGTTTTGGCGATTTTTTTTTAATCTTTGGCAATTTTTTTTGGTTTGGCGATTTTATAATTTTCGTTTTTTTTTTAGTTTTACCGTTTTTGAAAATTCAAGTGTTTACCTCTTACCTCAAGATATAGCAAATTGTCAAAATTACATAGTCAAAATTGCATTAACTGATGGACCACCCTTTAATTAAAATTTTTTTAAATTTTAGTGTTAATTGTTGTAGTCTGTATAAAAATACACTAATTTTACAAATTTCAATATACATAATTTCATACAATTGTATGTATATTACATGGGATTTTAAAATTTTTCGTTGCTCGTTTTAGCGGCCAAGGTTGCTGGTTGTAGCGGCCAAAGTTCTACATACTCTGTCCAAATTTCAGGTCCGTAGCTCTTACGGTTCCTGAGAAAATACCGTGTGACGGACAGACGGACAGCGTAGCGAAAACAATAGGGTTCCTTTTCACCTTTGGTGTACGGAACATTAAAAAAACTAGATATTGTAAAAACATAAATACATATATATATTGGACATGGCTCACTCATTTCACTTATTTACTTAAAAACCAGCATAGCTCAAAAAATTTACTTTGAGGAAAAACCATTTAAAGTTTTGTAGAAAATTTTAAAATTCGATTTTGAAGTGGATAATAAAGTTATATTATTCTTTCAAGGCATTATGCATAGTTCTTAAATACATATTTTTTTTAAATGAACATCCTGTATTTCTTAATAAGTTCTTCACTTGGAATCTAATCTTTGACAAGTGTTTACTTTAAGTCTATTTGATAATTGTTTAGTAACACTAATTTTTGTTTGTACTTTATGTTTTTTTTGTAAATTTGCTATTATCTACATATATATATAAAAGAGGATGTGTGCTTGTATGTATGTATTTATGTAACGTATGGACTCCAAAACGGCTGGACCGATTTTGATGAAATTTTCAGGGAATATTCAGAATATTCAGGCGGGTGAGACTGTGAAGTCTGATTTTTGATTTTCGGTCTGGGGGCGGAGGGGAGTGGCAAGATCCATTTTTCATATTGCACCACCATTGCGCAACACTTTCAAATCAATATAAATGAAATTGAAAAGACAATGGGGGTAGCAAAGCACACCGGGTGTAGCTAGTATTTTATAAAGATGAAGAAATAAGGTGTAATTCAATGACTTTACAACTGCAGAATTTGGAAACTTATCATCCTTAAAACAAGCTTTATTTCAGCAACAGCAACTTTCCTCCGAAAATCGGCATTTTTTTTTGCTGTTGAAAAAGTAGCAAAATGCGACTTAAGTCGCACAACGGCAACGCTGGTGATAATAGCAAAGAATATAATGCTCTCAGTGTGTGTTTGCTTGCGCTTTATACTTTCCCCCCGCATCTAAAGCGTAAGCAAAAAATGTTTAATTTTTTAGCTCAGATGCGCATTCTATACAATTTATATTCTTTGACCATTGTCTGCAAAGTCAAATGTCTTATTTTTGGTAAAAGGTATAAACATGGTGTAATTATACAGGTGACTGCGTAAGGGTTTGTTACACAAAAATACGGCAACCATATCTATGTAAAGAACCGAAGAACGTCAAGAGCACAAAAATAAGGTCTGTTCCAGATGCATAACAAAACAGTCCGAACTTGTACAAAGTTGTCCGAAAGCGTTCCAGATAGCAATTTTTGTAAAATTTTGAGAGCGAATGAGAGAGTAATTTTTTTCATTTCCTGTACGAACTAGTACGAACTTTTTCTTCTGGGTATGTTCGGACAAGAATTAAAAATCAGCTGTTTATTGTTTACATGTGAAACTGAAAAATTATTCAGAAAATTTGCAAATATAGGTAAAAAGTTTTTACACACAAATTTATTAAAAAGCAAAATGGAAGGTTTTTTGAACAAAGTTGAAGTTGCAAGTGCATTTGTGCATATTTCTCCATTTCTTTAATATAAAAAATGCCCTTTTTAAATAATTCACTTTTTTTGGAACTCATTTTCATTTACTTTTTACATCTGTTGCCAATGATGCAAATTTTTTTGTTTTTACAATGTTATGTGTTTTAAGCGACTAAAATCACTTGAATTAAATTTAATGTAAAAATTAAGCAACATTAATATTTCAAGATGTGCAATTATGTTTTTTTGCGTTCCAGCAATTTTGGATAACTTTTGCATATTCAGAGAGTAATTTTCTTTTTTCTTTCATTAGTCCGAACTTGTACAAAATCTTGTGGAACACACCTATAATTGAACCAAAATCAAAACAACAAAAAAATTATCACCGGAAGTAGAGCTGCCACCTGGTTATTCACACCTTGGGTATAAAAATCAAATCAAAGAAATTATTCCAGGGTTGGAAAATATAACATATTTATACCCTTTACCAAAAAATGATAAAAGGATATATATAGGTTTGTCATTTCGTTTGTAATTTCTAGAATATTAGTAAGCGAGTGATAAAGTATATATATTCTGGATCCTTAAGCATAGGGAAGACTAATAAGCGATGTCCGTCTGTCCGTCTGTCTGTACGCGAAATCGGTTTTTCGAAGCTCCCAGAAAAGCTAGGGACTTCATTCTTGGACTGGTGGGTCAGAAATAGTCGAAATAAGATTGGTATTGAAAATCAGCAAAATCGAGCAGACGGTTTCAGAGCTGGGAGACTTAAACTTCATTTTGCCATACAAAATAACTACCGAAAACTAGTTTTTAATAATTTTTTATTAAATAAACTTATTTTATACTTCAGTATGAATAAAATTGGTATTTCTAACTGAAAAAAAAAATTAAAAAGACGTTTCCATGGTTAGAAAACCTTAACTTTTTTTGTTATGCAAAAGTAACTTACTAAAAAAAATTTTTGCTTTTTTTCTATAAACTAAACATATGTAATGATCTTAAAAGAAGAAGATTGATGTAAGAAATCAGAAAAACAAAAAGGATGATTCCAGGGTTGGAAAACCTACGATTTTTGTGATATATACAATTAACTAACGTAAACTAATATTTTATTTATTTTTATTAAATAAACTTATTTTATACTTCACCACGAATAAAATTGGTATTTCAAATAAAAAAAAAATTTAAAAATTTTAAAAGACGTTTCCAGGGTTGGAAAACTTTAACTTTTTTTCTTATACAAAAGTAAATTACTAAAACAAATTTTTCCTTTTCTTAATAAATTAAACATATCTTATATTCTTAAAAGAAAAAGATTGGTGTAGGAAGTCAGAAAAATCAAAATGGATGATTCCAGGGTTGGGAAACTGAAACTTTTTGTGATATAAAAAATTAACTACCGAAAATTAATTTTAATTTTTTTATTAAATGAACTTATTTTATAGTTTAGTACGACTAAAATTGGTATTTCAATTTAAAAAAGTTTAAAACAGGTTTCCAGGGTTGGAAAACCTTACCTTTTTTTATAGAAAAGTAACTTACTAAAGCAAATTTTCCCTTTTTCTCTATAAATTAAACATATCTTATATTCTTAAAAGAAAACAAATTGGAGTAAGAAATCAGAAAAATCAAAAGGGATGATTCCAGGGTTGGGAAACTGAAACTTTTTGTGATATAAAAAATTAACTACTGAAAATTAATTTTTATTTTTTTTATTAAATAAACTTATTTTATACTTCAGTACGAATAAAATTGGTATTTCAAATTAAAAATTAAACTTCACAAAATTAAAAAGATGTTTCCAGGGTTGGAAAACTTTAACTTTTTTATACAAAATACTTACTAAAGCAAATTTTTCCTTTTTCTCTATAAATTAAAGATATCTTATATTCTTAAAAGAAAGAGATTAGTGTAAGAAATCAGAAAAGTCAAAAAGGAGGATTACAGGATTGGGAAACTTACTCTTTTTGTGATATGAAAAATTAACTACCGAAAACTAATTTTAATTTTTTTTAAATAAATAAACTTATTTTATAATATAGTACAAATAAAATTGGTATTTCAATTTAAAAAAATTTAAAACACGTTTCCAGGGTTGGAAAACTTTAACTTTTTTTGTACAAAAGTAACTTACTAAAACAAATTTTTCCTTTTTTACTATAAATTAGACATATCTTAAATTCTTAAAAGAAAGAGATTGGTGTAAGAAATCAGAAAAATCAAAAAGGATGATTTCAGAGTTGGGAAACTTACACTTTTTGTGATATATAAAAGTGACTAAGTTTAATTAATTTTTATCTTTTCCTTTATAAATTATATATATTTTACGTTTTGGAAAGAAAAGTTTGCTGTAGAAAATTATAAAAATAAGAACCACAGCTTCAGAGCAGGAAACTTTTAACTTTTTTTCTGGATATCTAAGTAACTAAATAAAACATTCTTTTTTGAATTTCGTTTTTTCTTTTTACACTGAACGCACTTTTTATATTTTTTTAAGAACTACTATATTGATATAAGGAATCAGAAAAATCTAATATGATGATTCTAGGGTTTGAAAATTAATTTTTTTTTTACATAAAAGTAACTAAGTCAAATTGTTTTTTTCTTTGTGTTTATACCTTATGTATGTGCTTGTGTACATATCTCTATACTACATAAACTCACTTTGGTAAAGGGTATATAAGATTCGGCACAGCCGAATATAGCACTCTAACTTGTTTGGTATATAAAAGTAACCAACTAAATTAATGTTTTCTTTTACTCTATGAATTAACAACGCTATTTATAAAACTTATTAAGGCTTTAAAAAGGCTTTTAAAAAAAAAATTATGAAAATTTGTTTTAAAAACCCTTTATAAAGCCTTAATAAGTTTTATAAATAAGGCTGTAAACATATTTTATATTTTTAAACGAATTTTTTTGGTATAAGAAATGAGAAAAATCTGAAAGAATTATTCCAGGGTTGGGAAATTTGCAATTTTTGTGGTACCTATTAGGTCTAATTAATTTCTTTCTTTCTCTTTATAATTTAAATTTATTTTCTGCCTTATTCATAAAAATAATTTTTGATTTATAAAAGCTTTATAAAACAAATTTTGTATGGAAATTTAATTAATAAATCTTTTATAAAACCAAATTAATTTTTAAGGACAAAGATATATGTATGTATACACAATTTAAATTAATAATTTTTTAATGAAATTTCTTGAATTTTCTTGCACGAAACTTATTATATTTCCTAATTTCAACGGTATAGAATATAATTTTATATAAAAAACGATATAAAATTAATCTCTGATGAAATTTTTGGTATCTTTTTTGATATGAGTTGCTCCTCCAGGCCTCCTATTGACAAATAAAAATCTTCATGCAAAAAATGCTTAATGTAAATTAGGTTATAGTTTTGTATGAAAAATTAGAAAACTTAAAAACACAGCTGCAAAATGTAAATTTTGTGGGTAGATGAAAGTAATTTAATAAAACAAATTTTTCCTGATTTTCTTATTTTTTGTTTGTTTGTTAATTAAAGATATTTTATATTTTAGAAAGAAGTAAATGTGTATTACACTACGACCACACGAGCAAATTGTTGCATCTTACAACAAGCAATAATGTCGGCAGAACGATGACGTCATATTGCTTGTATTCAACAATGTATCTAGAGGTGGCGACCACGTACCTACATTCAAATATATTTATTTTTTTATACATATACATAAATACATACTTAAATTATCCTTTATTAATCTTTTGCTAATTGCAAATTGAAATTCTATTTATTCTATTATCTTAGTGTTTTTTTTTTAATAATAATATTATTTCAAGTTGACAGCATTTGTTAAGAGATTATTGCTCAGCAATGTATTTTTAAATTTGTTGCTGAATATATATTATAATATACATATATGTACATATGTAGTCATACGGTCTACACCCTAATATATTGTGTCGGCAAATGAATTTGACAATTGCCACGGCTAGCTATGAATCATAAAAATTAAACATATAGTTCCAGGGCTGGAAAATTGGTTTTTTTTAAGTAAATAAATAAAGATATCTTAGGAAGATCTTTACTCAAGAGTTTTTCTTATATTTATTCAACTTTGATATGAAAATTTATTTTACTAATGGGCGCTTATTAGTCTTACAAAGCTTTGTGTTATGGTGCTTATTATGCTTTCAGCATAATTATGTTTCAATTCGATGGTTATATATACGGTGACAGCTAGCAATGAGTTCTTTTTAATTTTTAGTAAATGGTGATAACATAAAATATATCGCTAAAGAACACTCATTTCGGTCAGTTCCTTTCCCAGAACCTGTTCCTTTCTGCTGAACAAAATCGAAAAATTTCTTAGTAATAAATAGTTTACATAATATCGCATTATGAGTGAATGTGCAATATTTGCATCATTAATCATCCTTGGAAGCGTATAAATAGAACGCAAAATACATCATACAGGCAGTTTTTCAACAAAATATCTTCTAATAAAATATTTAATAACTCAGTCAGTTTCTAAGGAATTTTTAGCAGAAACCTTCAAATTAATTCTAATCAATTACGTTTTATAAATAAATATCATGGTTTCAATACAAAAATACTGCCTAATAACGAATCCAAAGAAGAAAGTGACGAAAAAACCAAAAAAATTATACTTTGTGAAAAAATACATACATATCTCTAAATTTTAAAGAAACAATGTATTTAGGGTTCGAAAGATTTTACTCGCTCGATATTAAAGTTAGTTAGAGATTGATAAGAGAATACGGGTACGAAAAACCGGGTTTTATACGTAAAAAAAGATTTTGTGGGTGTTTGGAAAATTTAAAATACAGGGGCTCCACTCTGTAATTCGAAACGAAAGCAAATGCTTTCGAATTGTAATGTTAATAACATACAAATTCGAAAGCTTTTTCTTTCTTTTCGCAATACAGAGTAGAAGACAGATTGTTGTTATATTCGACAATACTTACCAGAAAACGTCACAGGTATTTTTTTTGTCACACAGTGTAACAGGAAAACTTTCTCTTGTTCCGTGTAACTTAAACCATATTAAATTTTTTAAACTTATTTTCTTTAGCATTTTAATTTTGTCTTTAAGACGGTTTGTATTTTATCTTCCAAAGTTTTAAATGTTTCTCTGCTTTTCAGCTCGTATTAACTTCTATTTTATTATTTATTTTTGCTTATTAAACCTTTTTTTTTTTTTTTTGGCGAATAATACTACGAGTCGATACTTGTAATAGTTTGAACCGAATTGCTAAGTACATTTTCTTATTTTTTTAATAATCCTTCAGATAACGGTGGCATAACTTCTTAAGAAGTGCAATCAACCATCAAGTGATAATAAGAATACTATAAAATGCCAAATCCCTTAAAATAAACTCTAGTTCAGGTATCTCTTTAGTCGAATAAATTAGTTTTATTTAGTTTGGCACATGAATTCCTTAATTAGTTTAAATAACAGGCAACTTTAATTATCTATCAATCAGCCATAGTAACCACCGAAACCTCCGGACGAAGCACTGGCATATGCACTTGATTGGCTGTATCCACCACCATAGCCACCAGGATAACCACCATATCCCCCAGGGTAGCCACCATATCCACCAGGATAGCCACCATATCCGCCAGGATAGCCACCATATCCACCAGGATAGCCCCCATAACCTCCAACACCACCAAATCCTCCAATAACTCCAAAGCCACCAATTCCACCTAAACCTCCAAGGAGAAGAGTACGACGCACGCGGCCTTGGTCGACATCGGTATCAACTGTAAGTTCTGCGTCCACAGTTTCCAAATTGTTCTTGTCTGCACTTTCAATAGGTAAACTCGAACAAATAACCAAAAGGCAAAGTCCCAAAACTGTCGCAAACAATTTCATGATGAAGATTTTTTCAAAAGAAATTTATTAGCAAACTCAAAATCTAAGCGATCTTTTTATTATGAAAGGTAAACTAAATTTGTTAGTTATTTGGAAAACTAAGAGTATTTTATAGGTTTGCTGATTGATAATCGAGCACATTAACTGAAGTGATGCGAAATAAATTTGCAAATTAGTAACAGATACAATAAAAAACTGTCTAAAGTTCAGTTATTAAAACAAAATCTAAACGGGATTTCTTATTAATTTCTATTAGAAAATATGAAATTTAATTCGTTTCTGATAAATATAAAGGGAATGACAGACAAAATTGTATTTAAAAGCTATTTTCTATTTTCTTGCTTTATTCCGTTTTAATTAATTCTGTTTTTGTTCTGACATTTCTGACGTAGAATGCGTGACAGTGCGTACATACTCGTAAATTGTATGCTTTGTTTTTGTAATTTAATTTAGTAAAAATAAAATATTTATTTAAAGCAAAGCCAAGCGGGGTACGTGTTTACAATAGACTTAAAAATGTTATAAAATATACTTTGAATATACTGAAAATTCATAAACTTCTGCTGCTCAGCGATGTAATTTGGCTTTTGTTACAAGAATTTCTCAAAAGCGTTGTTAAATGAATTATTCATTGGAGAAAGTGGGTCACTTTTTCAAGTCAATTCTTTCCCAAACTTATCAGCTCATATATTTTGGGATGCGTTACTATTATAAGAATGTTATTTTAATGGAAAAAAAACTATATATGTTTTGGGAGAAAACTATTTTTAACCAACTAGCTTCCCATTCATACCATTGTAAAAAAGTAGGCTCACAATTTTTGAATTTAATTTTGAGATATTTACTTATTTGATTGCTGCGAAACCTATAAAACCCCTTTAGTTCTTGTAATCACAGAATGTGGGGTTACGCACATTAAAATTTATTTTAATATTTCATGCCTTCAGCTCTAAAAAAGACATAATCCTCCATTTAAAAAATGGCTGGAGTTACGCCCATTAAAATTTTATATTTTATTTTACAAGACTTAACACGCACCCTGAGCTCTAAAAACACACAATCTTGCATTTAAAAAATGGGCGGGGCACGCCCATTAAAATTTAATTTTATATATCATGTCCTTTGTCTTATCTTCTTCTATCAGATCTTTGCATTAGAGTCGTTTTTTTGGCAGGAAGAATCTAGGCCCACGGTAGTGCGCCAGGCCAAGTTCCGGCCAATGCACGCAGTGTGTATATTTACACGAAGCCATTCGAGCTGTTTTTACCACCCCAAATAACTTTGTTACCCGCAATCGTAAAATTATGAAATTTAAAGCATAATTAACCTAATATGCGAAGTTTTAAGGTTTTACTATGAAAGGTTCCGGAGATATGGTGGTGCAAAAAGTACATTTAAAAAATTTTTTTTCTTTTTTTTTTTGCCGAATGTAGGGGTCGCCTTTTTAGTTTTTTCGATATATCTTCCAATATGGAAGTTCGATCTTAAAGTTTGATATAGCGAATTTTTTTGTATCAGGGAAGCCAATATTTTTGCTCTGAGGTCCATTGACCTCAAGTGTACCGTTCTAGTACTTACCCCACAAATCTCATTTCATACAACCCTAATGTGACACTCTAATGTTAGAAATTTAAAGCTCGTGAAAAATCATAAAACTTTTGCCAAGAAAGTATTTCGATAATTACAGCACAACTATTTAAAAAATGCTTTTATAAATTCATTGTTGCAGACCGTAGGGGTCACCTTTTTAAATTTGTGAGTTTGTCTTTGGCAGACCAATTTTTTTTAATTCAAAAGTCTGACCTCAAGTAACCTTCACATCATACCTAAATTTATACAACAAGGAATAAGCAACCAAAAGCAAAGTAAAATAATAGAAAATATATAAAAAAAAATATATATATATAAAAATATAGAAAAATATCTCGACGTGATTCAAGTTCGCTATATTTTTGACGGCTCTCGAGTGTAGAAAAGAAGATATAACGAAAAAACTAAAAAGGCGACCCCTACGTTCGGCAAAAAAAAAGAAATTTTTTTTTTGTGAAATGTCCTTGGAACAATACTTTATATTCGCTGGTGTACGGAGAACTTTTTTTTTCTGATACGGTCTAATGTACATATTATGTATTCGTAATAAATACTGACTTTGGTAAATAAGTTTTATTTGTTTCGCTAATTTTTTTTACATACCCAGCTAAAAAAAATATGTATGGAGCATATATGATATCCCATATATGGTTCGGATCCGAAAAATGAGGGTATATGGACATATATGATAATATATATTCATAAATTTTCATACATGAATGTGTGTTCCCTATATAGTATGCAAAGTTCATATTGATTCAACAAGCGCACTGCTGTGCAATAAATTAAATTATTAAAATTATTTTTTTGTAAAATTTTTTACAGAAAGGTTGTGTTTAATGAAACATTTGTTCAAACAAAATAATACAAAACGAACTAAAAGACATTTTAAGTTTAAAATTTTTAAACGCACTAATAATCCCAAATTAATATTTTACTTATTAAGTAAAATATTTTTTTATTAAAAATACATTGAAATTGATTATTGAGGGGTTTAGCTGGATCCATTCATTTCATTCGACATTTTAATAGAAAATGTGAATCGATTATTAAAAAAAAACACAAAACACACATTCGCACACAACATATAATCAGATTAAAAACTTATGCAATTATAAAAGAAAAATTAATCCGTTTTTATACTAACACTAGTTTTTAATATTATTTTTTTTTGCAGTTATATGAATTTTGTTTCTTAAATATATCTTAGAATTCTGTTACTTTTTATGAAATTAATGACTGAATTATCTTTTTGATTATTTGATTTATTAAATAGGCCCACAATATATAAAAACCTACAAGTACGATTTTTTGGTTGCAAGAGTTTTTATTTTTTAAACCTTGAGGCTCTACGCATATTAACTTTGCATCCGCTTATGTATTTTTTAACAGACTTCCAATTCACCAGTGATTAAAAAGAGGGAAAAAGATCGAATTAATAAAATTTAATCTTTTTTGATTGCAAATGCGATCTTATGTGATATATCATGTATGCATACATTTTTATATGTCACCATATATAACATCTTATTTCTATATATGAATCACATATGAAGAGCTTCATAGTTAAAATTTCCATATATGAGTTCATATATTATAATACATTTCATATATTAGTCCATATATCAATTCATATATAATGGTTTTGCCATCTATAATCCCATACATTTCCATACAGGAATTCATACATATTCATATATATTTATATACATTAATATATTAAAAATATATGGACCATATATAATTTTTTTAGCTGGGTAGTAAGAATAACAAAAACAAACAAAAAATCCACGAACAAAAAACACAAACTGTATATGAGTACCTCGAATACAAAAAATTTTGAAGTGAGTTCTAACGGCAGAAACGCCTATTTTACTGTGAGTTCTGAAGCTTTTAATGAAATCAATAAAAATAAAAAATCTGATGATAGTATTTTTTTTAACGGCAAATCCAATTTTTTGTCAGCGATCAACTTCGCTTTGTCCAATGCCAACTAGTGATTTGTTAACATTTGAGTTGCCTGGTACTTCTTCATTTAAGTCAGCGATATCATCCGCTTCTGGCTCGTGTTCATCACTTATCACTTAAGATAACTGTATTCAAAAATCTAAAGTTCAAGTCGGGGTGGACAGATATATCACAGTTGTAAATTCTTTAAAAATCTCATCGGTTCCCAAGATATCCAGGGATAATGACACAGCATCAATTAATCGTAATCATTGTTTTTCAGTATTGCAGGCTAATAATGACCAACCCGCTGTATCATCGACAAAAACCTCCAAACCACCACCAATATATTTGAGAGAAAAAAATTCTAACTCCCTTATTAAAAAATTAATCTCGGCAATTGGTGAGAGCGCATTTCACGTTATTCCAATAAAACGTGGTAACATTAACGAAACTTAAATTCAAAGATACGAAGAAAAAGATTTCCGCAAAATAGTAACAGAATTCGAAAAAAATAAAACAAGTTTTTATACGTACCAACCAAAGAGTGCGAAAGGTCTGCAAATCATATTGAAGGGCATTGATTCTTATGTTAATCCCGAAGAAGTAAAAGATGCACTCATCATACAAGTATTTTAGGTAAAAAATGTTACTAATATAATCAATAGGGAGAAGATCCCCCCAGCCTCTATTTCGTGTTGAACTACGAATAAAATTGGAATTTTAAACTAAAAAATAAAATAAAAAAATTAAAAAGACGTTTCCAGGCGTTCCTAAAACTAATTTTTCTTTTTTTTTCAAAAATTAAACATATCTTGTATCCTTAAGAGAAAGAGATTGGTGTAAGAAATCAAAAAAAATCAAAAACGATAATTCCAGGGTTGGAAAACCTACACTTTTTGTGATATATAAAAGTAAGTAGGTCTAATTAATTTTCCTTCTTTTTCTTGCTAAATTATATATATTTTACGTTTTGGAAAGAAAAACTTGGTGAAAAAAATTATAAAAATTATAACCACAGCTCCAGAGCTTTAAACTTTTAACTTTTTTCTGGATATGTATATATTTTTAAGAACTAGTAGATTTGTATAATGAATCAGAAAAATCAAAAAGGATGATTCCAGGGTTGTAACATTTATTTTTTTCGTACTTAAAAGTAATTAGTCAAATAATTTTTTTTCTTTTTGTTTACAAATTTTTTATACTTTATGTTTTAGAAAGAAATAGTTTGGCATAAAAATTATAAAAATAAAATATAAAATATATTGCATATCTTAGAAAGAAATTAATTATTATTAAAAATTTGAAAAATAAAAATTATAGTTCCAGGGTTGAAATTAAAAAAAAACATTTTTGGTAAAAATATAACCAAAAATAATTTTCTTCCAATTAAACATATTTCATATTTTAGGAAGATCTTTACGCTAGATTTTTTTATATCTGTTTAATTTTTATTGAAGAATAAATGTAGGTTTGTGCCATGTTGTTACAACTTGTAACCAGGGGGCAAATTACGGCACTCGTTATCGAATGAAATTACGAAATATTTCCATATAAACTATATTGAAATATTTCATAATTTCGTTCGATAACGAGTGCCGTAATTTGCCCCCAGTTCTTATTAATTTTTAGTAAAGAGAGATAAAAATAAAATTTTCTCTAAAGTACAGTCCTAACTATAAAATTAATGAAAGGGCATGTTCCGTTTCATTTCCCTGAAACCATTCCTTTCTGCTGAACAAATTTCAAAAAAATTCTTTAGGAATAAACGTTTGCATAATACCGCGATATATACCTTTTTCAAAGGGATGTTTAAATTGAGACGCTTAAAAGTTTTGCAACATCAAAGATTATTAAATAAAGCAATTTAGTTTAATTGGTATGGAGGTACAATACTAAAACAATTTTATAGGGTTTTAAAACATCTCCAGTACCAGTGAACAAGCACCGATTTTTTGCTATTGTATTACGTGACTTCATGTTTGACAACTGGAATAAGGGTGAACGTAATATCTGTGACAATAAGGAAGAGGAGATCACTTTTAAGCTTTCAAGTCGATTTTCAGAAATTAGTTTATATTACGGTTAAATTGGGAAATTCTCTGGTAAGCTTAATTTTTTTAAACAAACATCGTTCTACACACTACAAGTAACACATTTAAGTTGAAATATACCAAAGTATAACCTAAATTAAGCTATTATTCCCAATGAGAATAGAAGTATAAAAAAGATAAGTCGCAAGTCATAGTGCTATAACTTCCTGAAAAATCAAACAAATTAATTGAGATTTTGACCAGGGGTACTTTCGAATATGCAAATTACGGAGGTTCCATTAACTCAAAATCAGCTTATCTCTACTTAAGTACTTTTTCCTTTTTGCCACAGATATATTTCTTAAATACAGTGTAGAATAAAATATTCAACTTATTGCTAATATTGAAAAAAAAATATTTAATCGAAAAAGACCGAGGGTCACTTGCTAAAAATTGCACTATAGCAAAAAAATTATAAATTTCTTCACAAATGTATGTATCCTTTTCCTACGAAACTTTATATGAAGCATAAGCACTGGACATAGTATAATAAGGATAATAAAAATTAAAAATTAAAAAAAACCCGAACATTTCTAGAAAAGATGTGATATCTTTAGCTATTAGAGACCTGCGTAAACAGTCTTTAAATGTAAATACGTCATGATTTTTAAATGTACTCACGTCGCATGTATTATACTAAACCAATAATAAACGCTGTCGTACTACATATAAGCGGAGGCCGATGGATGTATTGGTGTACGTGTATATTAGTGTTAACAAGCGAAAACGCCAAGACAGCTTGTTTGTAACAAACACTCAAAAGAAGTACTGTTTATTAGTGTATGCTTGTTATTTTTCATATTGTACATATGAGTGTGTGTGTGTAATAAGTAGATGGTAAGCTATTATGTGATTATCCGCATACAACTAATGTTAATGCATGTGTGTGCCTTTGCATGTGCACAGAAAAATAAAAGATCATACACACATACATGCATGACATTTGTACACGCGCTTATGAGTAGAAAGAAGCAAGTATCACAAATTCTTCCGTCACGAAGTGTTTTCTTCTTTACTCTTATACCTACAATACTTAAACAAATTTTTTGCAAACAGTGTTGTTAACGTTTGTTTTATAAGATTTCGCTGTAGTAAAGCATTTGAAAAATCCCTAATGTCTTGAAAGTTCTTATAAGATATCTTTTGCAGGACACTAATAACTATGTCTCGATCAAGTCACCTTTCAAACAGAAAAAACTAAATCAAAATTGGTCCAGCCGTTTGGCCTGTACGTAAAGTAGTACAGACACACAGATACACAGACACACACTACAAACTTATAACACCCCTTTTTTTGGTCAGGGGTTAAAAAGTGGACAGGACCAGGCACATAAAAATTTAACGAGCTGGCATTTTGTAGACAAATAGTTATAATTGATTTACTGACCAGAAAAATGGGAAAACCCCATAATTAAAGCACAATCTATTCTAGTTAGACTTTGCATGCACACTGGTCACTCGTACTGAAATTACCAATATATTTTACATATTTCTATCCAGACGACTCTTCAGAAATTTCGTACATACTGAGGGTTCTTGTAATGAATACTACTGCATTTTTAACGTGTACAGCTTTATGTAACTCTGCACTTTTCAACTGGCGTAGTGATCATGAATAAAAATAAAACATCCCAGCTAAAAAAAAATATATATGGACCATATATGATATCCATATATGGTTCGAATCCGAAAAATGAGGGTATATGGGCATATATGATTATATATATTCATACATTTTCATACATGCATGTGTTAATATTCCCTCTGCAGTATGCAAAGTTCATATTCATATTCTCTTGATTCACAAAGGCGCACTGCTGTACAATAAATTAAATTACTAAAATTACTTTTTTTTAGATTTTGAACAGGGAAGTTGTATTTAATGAAACATTTGTTTGGACAAATAGTGAAAAACGAACTAAAAGTCATTTCATTCATCATTTTTATTCAAAAGGTGAATCAATTATTTAAAAGAACACAAAAATCATATTCGTACATAAAATTTTATTTAAGAAATCAGATTAAAAACTAATGCAATTAATTATAAAAGAAAAAATTGTCCGTCTAACATAGTTTTCAATATAATTTTTTGCAATAATATGAACTTTGTTTCTTATCGAGAGAATTCTGTTATTTTCTATAAAATTAATGACTGAATTATCCTTTTGATTATTTGATATATTAAATTGGGCCACAATGTATAAAATCATACAAAAATGGGTTTTTTGTAACAAAAGTTTTTCTCTTTTAAAGGTTGAGGCTGTACGCATATAAACTTTGCATACCGTATGTATTTTCTAATGGATTTTCAATTCACCAGTGATAAAATACCAAGATTTTTTTTATTGAAAAAACGATCTTATGTCAGATATCATGTATGCATACAATCTTATCTGGCTCCACATATTAAATCTTAATTCTATATATGGATCCACAAATGAAGAGCTTCATAATGAAATTTCCATATATGAGCTCATATATTACAATACATTTCATAAATTAGTTCATATATAATAGTCTTGCAATGTATAATCCCATATATTTCCATACATGAATTCATACATATTCATATATAGTTATATACATTCATATATTAAAAATATATGGATCATATATAATTTTTTTAGCTGGGATACTAGAAGTTTTAGACTTAAAAAGTTTTATTATAGAAAATTTTTCAAAAAGTAGTCAGATCTTCACAAAAATATACATGTGAAAAAAAAGGCCAAGTTCCTATCCAAAATGTCGGCTATTTAAAGTAGTGAGATAAACATTTTGATCAAGTTCTTCTTCCCTAAAAACATATCACTTCAATCTCCCACGCATTATATAGATTTGTAACCGTTATAGTGTTTTCACACTGAAAGTTAAAACCTGGTTTTAACGTTAAAACCATAAACAGCTGATTTTGCTTTCACACTGCAAGTTTGATAAGTTCAGTTTTTAACTCACAGTTATTAGACAGAACTTTGATCAAAAAAAAATAAATCTCCTGCCGAACTGCATGTATTTGTTGTTGCATTTTTTCTGCTTTTTAATACTGTTCAACTGTTTGTATGAAAAACTGAGATATTTCACAATGCGCTCTAAAATGGAAATTATTTTATATTTTCTAAATAAAATTTTTTTAAACTGTGGAACTTCTTATATAGAATGCAGAAGTGCTTGGAAATATTATTAGTAATATAAAAATGCACAAATGTTTTTTTTAGAGGTATAGAACTTCGAATTGAAATAAAACTCAAGAAAAACGTTTTAATGTCCATCAATTTGGCTTTATTGGAAGGATAATTTTATGCCATTAATGCTTAAATATAATTTCGGGCATGTGGCCGGCCGCGGCTGGCTCGAATAAAGCCAATTCTACAGGTCCGATTTTCAACCACTTTTTCGAGCATATGGGGTCGTATGTTGGCAATAACGCCACGAATGTTGGCTTCCAAGTCCCCTAACGCTTCTGGTTTGTTGGCGTAGACGAGCGACTTCACATATCCCCAAAGAAAATAATCCAATGGTGTCAAATCACACGATATTGGTGGCCAATTGACAGGTCCATTCCGCGAAATTATGCGCTCATCGAATGTTTCCTTCAATAAATCGATTGTGACGTGCGCTGTGTGGCATGTAGCGCCGTCTTGTTGGAACCACAACTCATCCACATTCATGCCATCCAATTCGGGAACAAAATAGTCGGTTATCATGGCTCTATACCGGTCTCCATTAACGGTAACTGACTCTCCAGCATTATTTCGGAAGAAGTATGGCCCAATGACTCCACCAGCCCATAGAGCACACCAAACAGTCAGTTTTTGTGGATGTAATGGCGTCTCAAGGGTCTCATGTGGATTCTCTTCACTCCAAATGCGGCAATTTTGCTTGTTGACGTAGCCATTCAACCAAAAATGAGCCTCATCACTGAACAAAATTTTGCGATGAAAATCAGCATCGAGATCAATCTCATTTTCGGCCCATACACCAAAATCTCGACGCATTGCATGGTCTCGCGGCTTTAATTCTTGCACCAGCTGGATCTTGTAAGGTCGCAAGCCAAGATCTTTACGCAAAATCTTCCATAAAGTTGATGGACAAAGCTCCAATTGCTGTGCACGGTGGCGAATCGATTCATTCGGGTCCTCTTCAACACTTTGCTCTACAGCGGCAATTGTTTCTTCGGTGCGACTGTTCGACGTCTCTGCGGATGCGTATTATCACATAGAGTAAACGTAGTGCGAAAACGATCCATGGTTAACCGAATTAATTGCTCTGATGGACGATTATGTCGACGGAGCTTGCGGTAAACTTCGCGAACTGAACCATTATTTTCGAAATAAATTTGCACGATTTGCAAGCGTTGTTCTTTTGTCAACCTGTTCATGATGAAATGGCAAACCAAACTAAATATTAATCACTTGACAGCTGACAAAATGGCCGCCAGTTAAAGAAGTGATGCCAACTTAAAGTTCTATACCTCAATAAAAAACGCCCATTATTATAAGATAAACCTTTTTTATAGGCAGATGAATGCAGTCATATTGTCTATTTTCACTTTCCACAGTTCAGTTTAAAATATTTTCGTTGTTTTCCTTCCAAAAAACTCTTTTTTTCCATAATTTTTTGATTATTGTTGCTGCTGCATTAATTTTTAAGTTGAAAATTTTTCAGGCACCATCTATTGTTATTCACTGGCATACCATTAACAGCTGCTGTCGGTCATTTCAACTTGGCAGCTCTGAATTTATCACAGCGAAAACTAGGTTGCATTTCATAAAACCAACTTAAAGCCAATTCAAAAATGGTTTTAATTTGGTTTTAACAAAAACAATTTGTGTAGTAAAACCAGGCTTCAAATCGTTACATACGCGATCGTATCGGCAATCGTACGAAAACAAATTAAATGATACGTCAATCGTATAAACTGGATGGGATGTCATAATCTGAAAATTGTGTTTTTACGTGACGAGTTGTACGTTCACGGATGTAACGATTTGACCCCAGGTTTTAAAAGTTGGTTTTAACATTAATATCAACTTTTATTAAAACCATGTCAGTGTGAAAACACTATTAGGATGTCATATCAATTCTGGGCAACCTGCTTACTTTTTAACTATGTTAGTACTGACACGGATAGAATACTGTACAAAAAAAATAGACACTATCAGCCATATTTATAAAATTTATTAAAGCTATAAAAAAGGTTTTTAAAACAAATTTTCATAAAAAATTTTACTTAAAAAGCATTTATAAGGCCTTAATAAGTTTTATAAATAAGGCTGTAAATATGTAATTACACGGTTTTTAAAACAACGCTTAGTTCCGTTTTTGATAAGAATTTGGCTTATTATATACAAAAACTAAGATTTTTTTGTGGTGCTAGTTATGATTTCGTTGAAAAAGTGTTTGTTTTATTTTTGACGAATTTTGTATCTTTTCGGATAATTGTTTTGACGATTTTAACAATGTTTCGCTAAAAATTTGACGAGCTCACCTCTATTTTATCTGGCAACTATGCTGACCGCTCTTAAGAAATAAAGCTTAAATTAGACGTGTCATAGCCATAATCAAGCCAAAATTCAATGGGTTTTTATGGTAATGGCTATTACGTTAATGCCATCCAGTTTTAAACAAATACCGTATTGCTTATAAGTTTGGTTCGAACAGCTGTTTATGATTTTGGCACGTATAATTTAAGCTTAATTACGATGCAGTGAGAGTTATTCTTCAGCCCAGAGCTTCCCAGTGGTAAAAATAAATATTACTTAATCAATAATATAATTTATAACTAGTAGCAGTCAGTGGTGATTCCTTCGCTTAATTTACTGTTTAGATTTAAGATTAAAGTATCATAGATGACAGTATGTGTCACTAGGATTGCATTTACATACATCGAGAACCGAGCATGATAATAAATTTAGCCTAAAAGTAAACCAGTGTTTTTAACGTTGGTTTATAAAAAAGTAAGAAAAGACTACAATAACTAAATCCCTGCTTACATCGTAATCGAAGTTATTAGTAACACATGATATATCAGATTACAGGTATATTAAAATGCAAGTTAGTGTCCTGCACAAGACCCCTTATAAGAACTTTTATGACGAGGGATTTTTCAAATGCTTTACTACAGCGAAATCTTCTTAAACAAACGTTAACAACACTCCTTGCAAGAAATTTATTTCAGTATTGTAGGTGTACGAGTAAAGAAGAAAATACATCGTGACGGAAGAATTTGTGATGTTTGCTCACTTCTACGCATGGCCGCGTATACAAACGTCATGCATTTATGTGTGTATGATGTCCCTGCAAATAACGCGACTAGTCCATACATGCATGTAGTGACTACTCCATAAAGGACAAGGGCTAGTCCAAAACTAGTTCAAATGTATGGCTAAAACATGGTCGATTTAATATTGCGATGTCCTAGGGATGGCCCACATGGTCCAACTTTGCATTACATCGGACCATCTCAAAACTACCCCATATGGAATAGTTATAGACTACTCGCATACAATTTTTAAGTGTGGTCATAATCGTTTAAACACGAACACTTATCATGCAGCATTGAATGATTGTGTTAAAACGACATAATCCATGACTGCATTACATAGTACCATGATGTAACTAGTCCGTTTCATCTAGATTGGACCACGTACTCCAATATTATTTGCAGGGATATATAAAACCCCTGCAAATAATATTGGACTACCTTGTCCTAGTTCCATCATGGTCCCATGTAATGCAGTCATGGATCATGCCGTTTTCATACAAGCATCCCTGCAAATAATATTGAAGTACGTGGTTCAATTTAGATGAAACATACTGGTTACATCATTTTCCCATGTAATGCAGTCATGGATCATGTCGTTTTCATATAAGCATTCAATGCTGTTCGGCGATAAGTGTTCGTGTTTAAACGAATATGATCGTTCTTCTTAGGCACTCACAAATTGTATGCGAGTAGTCTATAACTATTCCATATGGAGTAGTTTTGGGGTTAGTCCGATGTAATGCAAAGTTGGACCATATGGTCCAACCCTAGGACATCGCAATGTTAAATCGACCACCTTTTTTCATATATTTGGATTAGTTTTGTGGTACTCCTACTCCTCTTTGGACTAGTCTTTACATGCATTATGGACTAGTCGCATTATTTGCGGGGACGTATCTGTGCACACGCAAACGCACACACATGCATTAACATTAAGCCTATAGTACACGGCATGTAAAAAGCCACATGCATATGTGGCGATGACGTCACGGACATTTTCAGCATGTTGGCTCCATTTTTTAAAATTACTAGTAGTGACTACATGCCGTAAAATTTAGCCGAATTGAATGCATTTTCTGAGGCAGCAAATCTGTAAGCATGTGAATATTTGCATGTACATATGTTACTAGTACACGGCATGTAGCAAATGTAGCTTTGTGATGACGTCAAAATTACGTCGAAACCACGTGCGCATGTGGTTTTTTACATCCCGTGTACTATAGGCTTTAGTTGTATGCGGTTAATCACCACTGTTGCCAATTCAGCTATTTTCTCGTCAAATCTAGCGATTTTTAAGTAAATTTTGCGGGAAAAAATATGATTTAGCTATTAGCGGGATTCTGGAGATTTTTTGTCCAACATAATTCACTTTAAAATGTGTACTTGTTTAGAAGCGGTGAACGTATGTATATGAAGCAAACCATAGAAAAAAGGTGATTGAATAGTGCCACAACAATGCAGATTTAAAGATTAGCTAATGTACTCACATCCAGCCTCACACCCGTCTTGATAAGTGCTTTTATACATACGTAAATATGTTTATATTATTAATCCTTTAAAGAGCGCTGTAGATAATTGCTATGTTTGCATGTTTTATTAGACTTAAGAAATGTATTACTCCAAAACGGGAACTCGCCATACAAAAATCTGCAGGTTTGTCAGCGCTATTTTTACTTTATAATTTGAAGCAGTATTTTACTGGAAAAGCCCCGAAGTTACAGAAACGCTGAAAAACGTATGGACCTGTACATACCAGAGCCAACAGACGCAAAACTGGTGCAAACAGCTATATCTGTGCAATCCTGTAATATGTATACTCGTATGTTTTTTTTTAATAAAATAAGCCTTTTGTTAACCTATTACATTACTTTTATTTGGTATTTTATAAAATTTTCCTACAAATTTAGGAAATACGAAATAAGTTAAAAAGTTATCGTAAAATTTTTGATACAACATAAAAAGAAATTTATTTTTCAGCCATTTATCGTTAAATTTTCAAGTCATTTTGAAATTTAGCTATTTTGTAGCTATTTTCTTGTCTACTTTAGCGATTTTTGTTGGAAAAAAGTTGGCAACAGTGTTAATCACATAATAGCTTACCATCTGCATCTTACACACACACTCAAACGTACAATATGCAAAATAACAATCATACATTAATCAACACTACTTCTCTTGATTGTCTTGGCGACATTGCTTGTTAACACTGATATACACGTACACCAATACATCAATCGTGCTTCGCTTATAATGGGACAGCATTTATTATTGTTTTAGTATAATACATGAGACGAGAATACATTTAAAAAACAAGATGTATTTACATTTAAAAACTGTTTATGCAGGCCTCTAATGCAAGTACTTAAGTAGCTTACTTACGATGCTATACTGACATCATTGGTTATTATTGAAGTACTTCGTTTAATTTTCCGCTGAGTACTTAACGACTGTCTTTCTCACTCTTTTAATATATATTTGATCATATTAAGCTTAATTTAGATGTAACATATTCATAACCATACAAAACAGCTGTTCGAATCAAACTTAGGTGCAACACTGTATTTGACTATAAGTGACTCGCCATAACGCCAGAACCATTACCATAGAAATCAATTTCATTTTGGTGTAGTTATGGCTACGGAACGTCTAATTTAAATCTTTTATACTTCATGCTAAGTATACGTCTGGCATTTCTGGTATTGTCATTTTCAAAATGTGTGCATAACTGTTCGAATTACGTTTTTTAAATGGAAAGCAATGACACACTACAACACTATTGCGATGACATAAAATTTCATCGTCTGTAAATGGCAAAAGTTGAATTTCAAGCGTTCATGTATTTATTTAAGCGCTTATAATAAAATTTTATGCCAAATATGAAAAAAATTTAGTGCTTTACAAAAGGACAAAACAAACACATACCACAAAGTATGTTGGTTTAAAATATGTATTCCACAAAGTTATTCTTCATAGAATTTAATTAAAAACTATTAAGCACATTATCCCCCATATTCATAAAATTTTAAACGAATTTGAAATGTATTTTATTTCAAATTTTCCATACAAAATCTTCCTAAAATGAATTTCAAATTCATTTTATTTTTTTTTATAAATATGGGGGTATATTGATAAACTGCAAGTGCAAATAGCTACAAAATTATCCTTAAAGGCATCTAAATTTTTCACAAATTTATTGGACTTCACAATGCTTTAAATTGAGTACAACAATTTGTTTTTCAATTCATGATTTCTTATATGCATTCACCAGGTCATAAATATTGGAACTAAACCACGTTTTATTAAAGGCTCTGAACATAAACTTTACAATCGTCCATAGACTTGTTTGTTTGAGAGATCTTTTAGTATCAGTTGTGAGACCGATAGTATATTTTTATATTGTACATAATAAATATTTTTTTCTCGTTTAATGTTTTTCACTCGGAGTCACTTTAATTTTTCAATGATTTCTAATAAATATTTCATAGAACTTTGAACTATGTACTTCATTAATTTTTTAATTTTTATTTTGATGTACATATGTACATATATATTTTAATTATATTTACATACAAATTTTAGTAAACAAGTTTTTTTTCTTTTAACTAAAAAAGTTTTCTTTGTGTTATTATATCACCAGGACCAGGATATTTATTATCTTTGATAACTGAAGTCCAATGTAATAGTAATTTCTTTAGAATACATATCGTCACCTAAAATCCAAAAGGCCGTAAGTACACTTTTTACTATTTTACAGGAGAAGCAAAAAACTTCATAAATTTAATACTATTTATATGTTAGGTGCCAAATTGAATAATGAATAAAATCGGTATTTTTGAACATATGTGAGTAAAATTTTAGGAAAATATGTATTTTGGTTAATCACATCATAATCAATCAAAAAGTATATTTTGAATTTTTTGGTTGTTACGGCCTTTTGGATTTTAGGCGACGATATACATACATCTTGCAATAACTTTAAATTATTTTATCTTTGGATTGAAATAAGTTAGTTTTATTTATTTAAACATTTAAATTATTAAATTATATTAGATAACAGTCAATTTGAGTGGCTTATCTGCCGTAACCGCCGAAACCTCCGGACGAAGCACTGGCAGAAGCGCTTGCTTGGCTGTATCCACCACCATATCCACCACCGTAACCAGGATAACCACCAAATCCGCCAGGCGAACCACCAAATCCACCAGGATAACCACCAGGATAACCACCATAACCACCAGGATAACCGCCATATCCACCAGGATAGCCACCATATCCACCAGGATAACCACCATAACCTCCATGACCACCAAAACCTCCAATGCCACCAAATCCACCTAAGCCTTTAAGGCCATGGCGGGCTGTACGCACTTGTTCAATATTAGCATCACCTTTAAACTCAGCGTCCACTGTTTCCAAAGTGTTCTTCTCTGCATTGTCAACAGGCAAACTCGAACAAATGGCCAAAAGGCAAAGCGCCAAAACTATGCCAAACACTTTCATGATGAGGACTTTGTTTTGTTAAAAGAAATTTATTAGCAAATTGCAAAGCTGAGCGATCTCTTTGCTTCGAAATGTAAACGAACTCTGTAAAGTTTTTGAAAAACAAACAATACTTTATACGAAATAAACTTGCAAATTAGTAACCGGTACAATAAAAAACAAAAATAAAATTAATAAAAATTTCGTATTGGTTTCTGTAGGGAAAAATTAATTTGAAATGATTTTCGACAAATGCGCAAGTAATGATAAGTCATTTAAAAGCGAGTTTCTAGTTTATTATTTTATATCGCTTAAATAAGTTTTGTTTTTGTGTTGGAATTCCTTACACAGAATGTATGCTTTAATTAATTATTCATATTTTTTTAATGTAGAAATTGGTCATGTAGGCCTATTAAATTAATGTTATGCGTAGATTGTTATTAAGATAACAAACAATCAAACAAACTACGATGCTGTCATAATAAAAAGTTTTCCAAATCAAGCAAAGAACTTGATAATTTCCCCAATTCATTTTTTATAGCTTTTAGTCAGATCATTTAAAAACTATATTTTCGACAAAAAAAAAAACAGTACAGAGCTGAACAAAATATGTAATAATTAGGTGGCGAAGGCAGTAGATATTTATAACTCTTGACTAAAAAAATTAAGAAGAAATATTTTAAAAAAAGTCCAGACGACTTCCAAAAACGACACTGTAGAAACACTTACACTTAATTAATATTTTCTTTAACGTAACTAAAACTAGGTTTAGCTTCTTAGTGCTTGCTGTTGAATTTGGGAGGCAATTTACGGGATCCTATATTAATCGAAATTTTAAAATGTGTAAACATTTTGATGGATATCGACTGCCGTGATTTAACGCTGGATTGGTTTCTTTATTTATTTTAATTTTTTTGGTGGTTATTTATTATTTAATGCACCAAATATTTGAAATTCCACTTAACTTATTAAAAGTAGCTGACAACAAGGTCTGGCAACACTGTTGGTATACATGAGGTCACACAAGACTGTCACTGCACCTTTTCTCTCATACCAAATTTGTAGCATAGCAATACTCTAATGTATGCGTTAAGCTTTGTAGGAGTCCGTTGTTAAGTATTCGCACATAGACTTACATCATACATAAGTGATGTTAATATTCAGAGGGCATGTTCCCGCCGCCCTTTTCTAAGTGCCGATATTGTATCATTCTGAGAACCTTATAGTATGTTTCCATTATGAGCAAATCAAGTTGATTTGAGAAAATCATGTCGAAGTGTTTCTATGTTCGAATTTTCGAAATCAATTTGACGTTTGAATTGTTTATTTATTTTTATAACCTAAAAGAAACACAAAAATTTGCATTGACAAATTCGACTTAATTTGTAGCAAATTAAGTCATTTGAGATAATTTGCTCATATGAAAAATGTATGGGAAATCACTTCGCAAATTACTTAATTTGGGCAAATCAAATGTTTTGACCTAAATCACGCAATGGAATCGCAAAATGTAAATATTTAATTGGGTATATGAAAAATATTTTTATGGGTTAAGTTTATATGAATGGACGTTTGTATTTAGTGGTGCCTAAGACTGTATGTACTACTTTTTTTTCAATTTCTTGATACATACTAGACACTCAGCATCTGCAAAAGTATATAAGCCAGATAAAAACTTAGTTTTCAAACAAATCTAGTTTACGGACACCTCCCCAAAATTAAAAAAAAAAGTATCCCATCCTATAGTAAATTGAAAAATAAGAAAAAAAATTTAAATAAAAATATTTGCGGCGAGGCTTAGTTTCCGAGTTATGGGCCTCTGAAATTCTAGTACAATATTTTGATTATAAGGTGTTTTTAAACGAATATGACCAATATTGGTATCACAAAAATTTTAAAAAAGTACCGTATCTTATAGAAAATTGAAAAATGAGAAGAAAAAATTAAACAAAAAGACTGGCGGCGAGGCTTAATTATAATTTAAAACTATAATTTAATATATAATTATGGTGTTTCCCTAGACGGCACAGCCTAGTAAAAATGTTCTGCCTTGCAAAGTTTTCTTGCCTAATAACGTTTTCTTGCATTACCGGCCTTCAGCCGGGCTTAAGGATTTTCTCCACCATGGTGTTTCCGGAGACGGCGCAGCCTAATAAAGATTTTCTGCCTTGCAAAGTTTTCCTGCTTAATAGCGTTTTCCTGCATGACCGACCAAGAGTCTATTTTTACCATTTCATGAAATGTATTCTCAAAAGCTTTGAGATGATACCAATATTGGTCATATTCGTTGAAAAACACCGTATAATCAAAATATTGTACTAGAATTTCAGAGGCCCATAACTCGGAAACTAAGCCTCGCCGCCAATATTTTTATTTAATTTTTTTTCTTCTTTTTCAATTTACTATAGGATAGGATACTTTTTTTCATTTTTCGGAGGTGTCCCTAAACTAGATTTAAGGCAAAGATTTAAATTAGATATATTATTTATATAAATAATATAGAAAAAATAAATTAAATCATTTTGGTAGTGTTGGAATACTCTCGGTATATTTAATAAAAAATGCAACACAAATCTGCTCTTTTTGTGTGTGGTATGCTCTTACTTTAAATTTCTGTTAGTAGTTGTTCTGCATACGTATGCAAAGCAGAATTCTAGCAGACCACTCAGGACAATGGGATGATGGTGGACTCTGATATATAGACACTTGACTTTTCAAAGTTAGTATATTTCTATGCAGACTACACCACCAATTAACACTTAAATTTTAAAAAATTTTAATCAAAGGGTGGTCCATCAGTTATTGCAATTTTGACTATGTAATTTTGGCAAGTTGCTATATCTTGGGAATCGTAAGAGGCAATCTCTTAAAATTTTCAAAAACGCTAAAACTAAGAAATTTCAAAAAAACCAAAACGAAGAGATCGCCAAAAAAAACGAAATAAAATGCCAAAACTAAAAAAAATAGTCCTAAGCTCCAAAACTTAAAAAACGCCTAAAAACCGAAAGAAAATCGCCAAAACTAAAACAAATTCGCCAAGGTAACTGAAAAAGAAAGCTTACCGGTTACTTTTTTCATAATAAATAAGGTTATATATTTCTTCTGAAGGTTTTTAATATCAAGCAAAAGATATACGGCCTTATGCAAAAAAAATATTTTACCTCAGCTTTAAAGTTCATAGTAGTTGCCACCAAGCACTTTAAGGCTAACATAGCTTTGTTAAGAAATCATATGCAAAAGACAACTTTAATTATTTTGTGATTTAATAACAAATACTGGTAACACCACCGTGTTCAACAACCACTTCACAGCTTATGACGTACCAAATCAAACACAATTTTATTCGAGTATTAAAAAAATTTTTCATTTTATTAAATAACATCTTATGATCTTGAAGTAAATCAACCTAATTTAAAAAATATGAGCTTCTGACATGGTAGAAAAACAGATAAACATTTCTACGAGGTAAAAACAAAAAAATATTATGAACAAAGAAGCATTATCACAATTTCTTTTATTCGAATGAAATGAGTACTCGAATATCCAGCTTTTTTCAATTCGCTTTGATTGTATGTACATCACTAAAACATTTTTGTATATTTGAATTTATTTTAATATTTTTTTTATGGATTTTGCTATGTATTTCGAATCAGTTGGATAATTTGGTGATGTTTTCCATTACATGAGAGAAATAATTAATTTAGGATAAAAGCAGGCACTTCTAGCTTCATTTTCAGATGTAACATGAATCAATATGTGCTATATTAACAAAACTATTTAAGGTACAAAATACACATTTTAGAAATATCAACTTAAAGTACTCTTAACAAACGTGGGTGCCTACTTTAGAATTTTGATATAATATTTTTTTTAGAATACAACTTTACTTAATATTGCTTGGCAAAGCTTTGTTAAGTTTTTTTGCATACGACCCATAAGCTTTCATAGAAGTTGGTAGTTAAAACATTAAATTCAAAAGTAATACGAAATTAGATTTGATTCATACGAAGTGTTGGCAGTCCTGTTAGAAAGTGAAAAATCGCCACTATCCAAACGATTTTTTCATATGAATTTACATTCACAATTTGTACAAATCGTACGGGAATCACATTAGAACATTTTATTAGTAACGTGATGTGGAAATACCCACCAGGTAAGTTCACTGGCATTGACAATCGATACGAATAAAACTTCAAATCTTCTTTAAGCCATTTATTTTACATATGTTTTCAATAATATAGTTAATAAATAAGCTTAAAATAGAGATATGCATGTATACAATAACTAATATAACACAATAGAACACAAAAAGGTTAAATATATGCAAATCAAAATGTTTAAAAATACAATCAACAACTACTATAATTTTTTAATTTTATGAGGGAATATAGAGTTCATCAAACTCGAAACTTAATGAAAAACTGTTGTTGCAAATAGATTAAACTTTTTTTTTAAATTTCAATAACATTTCTTTTCTTTTTTAATAGTGATAAGAAAAAGAAAATAATAATAAATACAGTACCGCAATTAAAAAAATATGCTTTATTGCAACTTAATAACTTAATATTTCTTGACTATATAATGGAGCTTTAAAATCTGGAATTTGTGCATGTTATCAACACACTTCTAACACAATTATATCAAGATAAATCCGGGATATCGGCAAAAGAGTTTATTTTTAGTGAATATCACAATAAATTGTTTCATCTTAAATCAATTAAATATATTATTCTGAAGCCGTTCCGAAATGGCGCAGGTTTTCTGTAAAATATGCACATCAGTTAAGGTACAGAGTGTCTGGTAGCAGATTTATATTTTCAAACTTAAAGAAAAAACGTAATAATTGACACAAATTTTTATTGAGAGTTGAACGAGATCTATTAAATTTCGATTACGTTATATTACATTTTAAAGAATTGTATTGATTATACAATTTCTGATAAATAATTGATTACAATTACTAATAATCGAAAAGTAATCTGAATTACTAAAAGTTACAACAAAATAATCAAAAATAATGAAAAGCAATCAAAAAATAATTCGACTGCTTTCAAAGATTAGTTTTGATTATTAATAAATAATCAAAAGGAATTAAAAGTAATCTTTAAATATCATCAGATTATTTTTTGATTACTTTTGATTCTTTTTGATTATTTTCTGGTAGATTCAATATGAATCTACTTGGGGCCGGCATAAGAAATCCTTCTACCAAACCCTCCTCGTGGGTGCCGGCTGGTAACGTGTGCTAAATGATACACGGCTAAGGTCAGGGTTTTGAACATAGTGTCACAATGTATTGCCTATTGTGTACATTATTGGAATGAGCTCTGATCATAGGTAGGAGGTAATCGTTATTCCAATTCAGTCTGTGAGTCCTTCTCTTGTAATGTAATGAATGGACCATGGCTTGGATTGGGATGGCGATTAAAATCCAGGCGCGTCTGCTCCATATTGGACGGCGTCCTGGTCTGCGTCTGTTACCCAGAGGGTCGGCGGTTCTTGTACATGGCGGAATGTATAAAACGCAAATTAAAAAAAAAAAAAAAAAAAAAAAAAGAAATGAGTCAGGAAGAAATAAAAAAGCGGGTGGTAATATACGCCCAAACGTCGGTGGCTGAATTGACTGCGTCCACCGGCGGGCACGGAGGAAGTCATGATCCTCTGCGTGTCGCCAGCGGTCAAACCTCTACTGTGATGGAAACAGGTCACAGCAGTTGTAGTGCTACTGAAAAGGCAAGAAGTAATGCATCTAAGAACGCGGAACACTCAAGTGCCTCGATCGATTCAGAATCGGACCTTGAAAACGTTACCTGCGTCAATATGCAATCAGAGATCGAGCTCTTGAAGTCGCCGAGTTCTTCCACCTCAACTCCAATTAAAAGAGAGAGAGCCCCGAAGAACAAGGAGGCTATTAAGGCTCTATCAGAGTACAAAGCGGCGGTACGGATTGGACTCCTCCTTGGCTCACAGAAAGATCTGTCTTCTGTACAGTTAGACAGACTTAAGTGGGCTGAGGTAGCAGTGAACAAAGGCCGTGAACACTTCGCTGATAAAAAACGCTTTGAGACCACTGATCCCCGATATGCAAATAGCATAGAGGAGGGCGTGCTCAAAAGACTGGCATCGAGCAGCGATAAGCCCGGTAAGAGGCAGAAGAGTGACAAAAGGAATAGATCGGTTGATGGCTCACAGTCGACTGCGAAGAGGTCCAAACACAGTTTTGAAGATAGACCATCCACTGCCCAAGCTGCTTCCAAAGCACACTCCGCGGTCACTAACGTCAGTGAGGTAGCGAAGCGACACTTGATCGTGAGACTCCTTGACAAAAGTGCACCTTTTGGAGAAGTGACAATGGAGCAGTGGAAGGTTGCGGAAACGGCTATCTTCAACGCCATTGTTGCACTGATGGAGACGGAACCGGAGAAACCACTACCTTCTTTTGAAGGAGCTAGCTGGTTCAATGGTGCGAAACTCATCAGATGCAGGGACACAATGTCGATGGATTGGTTAAAGGAAGTTGTTCCGACACTCAAAAACCTGTGGCCTGGTGCACAACTTCGGATTGTGAGCAAGGATGACATCCCCATCATACCGAAGGCGAAGGTCATAATTCCGCGTGTAGTGAAGCCGGATATCACTCTTCGTCTTCTACAAAACCAAAACCCGGAGATTCCGACGAAGGATTGGAGGGTACTGCATGTGGCAAAACCGAAGTCAGAGGGCCAGAGTTACATTCTGCAGATTAATAAGAATGCTGAGGATATTCTTTATAAGCGGAATGGCAAGATGGCATGGGGTGTAGGTAGTGTCTACCTACGTCTGAAGAAGAGACACCCCAATGACAAAAACGATAACACTATAGAAGCCGAGGAATTGGAGAGCGAACTGGCAGCTGCTACAGCCGGCTTAAAGTTGGAGGAGCCGAGACGAGAGATCCCATACCCTGATATGGACTCTAGAAAGGTGAGCTTTGATGATGGAGTTAAAGATCCTTCAGGTGAACCTCCAACATTGTAAATTAGCGTCTACTGAGCTTCTCCTTACCTTAGAGGAGAGCAACTATGACGTGGCGTTAGTCCAGGAGCCGTGGATCTCATCGGGAAACAGGGTTTCTGGGCTAAAGTTACGTAATTACCATACATACTTCTCAAAGACGGTAAGCAGGATACGATCAGCTATCCTAATTAAGAAGAACTTTAATTCATATATATATTTTGTATAATTACAGCACTGACGATTTAGTTGTTGTAGCGGTAGATGGTGACAAGGATGAGCCAATACTCCTTGCATCATGCTACATGCCACACATAATTGAGGCACCTCCACCGGAGCTCCAAAGGCTCGTTAAAGAAGCCTGCGAGAAGAAACAAAAACTGGTGATAGGCACAGACGCTAACGCACATCATACTGTATGGGGAAGTAAGGACATCAATGAAAGAGGTGAGTCACTTATTCAATTCATACTGCAAACTGACCTTGTGATTGTGAATAGAGGGAAGGAACCTACTTATATAGGTCCTACATCATCGAATGTATTGGACTTAACACTTGTTAACAATGAAGATATTGTACTTAAGGATTGGATGGTGCTTAGACAGCCGTCCTTCTCTGACCATTGCTACATAGCTTTTAGAATTTTATCTGAAGTTTCAAAGCTTAGGAAATTATATAGGAACCCACGCAATACTAGGTGGGATTATTACAGGAAGAACATTGAAAATAATCTTTATAATGCCAAATCGATTAAGAGTGAGGCTGATATTGAAAAGTCTGTTAATTGCTTAACGAAAGCCATAACAAAATCGTATGAATCAGCATGTCCCCTCTCGCGCGTAAAACGTATGTCTAGACCACCATGGTGGAGTAGTGATCTAGACGCACAAAGACGTGACCTGCGTGAGTTCTTCAGATTGGCTAGATACATAGACCAATTTGAATGCTGGAGGGACTATAAAAAAGCACTGAGATCTTTTAAAAAAGAGGTGAGAAAGGCCAAGAAAAATTCATGGAAGAAATTTTGTGGCAATATAGAAAAACCTACGGACACGGCCAGAATGAGGAAGCTGCTTGCAAGCAATCCATCAGTGCCTAGCACAATATGTAAAATTAACGGCGATTGGACTAACTGCAGCCGAGAAACGCTGGAAGTTCTCCTGGACACACATTTCCCAGGTTGCACGGAGATCTCCCCTCGCTCAGAAATGACAAATGAATTAAATACTGAGAATTGTGACGTCATTTCCCTTAGTAAGGTGGAATGGGCAATCGATTCCTTTAAACCATATAAATCACCAGGACCAGATGGTATTTTTCCGGATAATTCCCTGGCTAGTAGGAATATTTAGAGGATGTCTCAGACTGAATTATGTGCCAAAATCATGGAGGATTGCCAAGGTTGTATTCATACCAAAGGCAGGTAGGAGCAACCATATGTATCCAAAAGACTTTAGGCCTATCAGTTTGACGTCCTTTCTACTGAAAACGTTAGAGAGAATTCTGGATATACACATCAAAGAATTTGTATATCCAAATATCCTGTCTTCCAACCAACATGCATACACAAAGGGCAAATCGGTTGAAACAGCACTTCATAATGTTGTTGAACAAATCGAAAAATCGTTACACTATAAGGACTTTGCTATAGGGGTCTTTTTGGACATCGAAGGCGCTTTCAATAATGTCTCTACGGACGCAATTATGGAAAGTGTTAATCGTTCCGGGGCTAACTTGCAAGTCAAAAACTGGATAGGCAACCTATTGAAATGTAGAATAGTATCTGCGGAATTAGGCAATGCCAAGGTAAACAAAGAAGCTAAGAGAGGAACTCCCCAAGGTGGTGTTCTATCGCCACTTCTTTGGACGCTGGTTGTAAATGAAATTCTCATGGAATTCGAGGGTAAAGCAGCTAAGATTACAGCATATGCGGACGACATAGCTATCATTATAACTGGTAAGTTCCTCGATACAATTAGCTCCCTAATGGAATCCTCGTTGAGGGATATTCATAGATGGGCAACAAGGGTAGGTTTGAACTTAAACCCAGGAAAAACTGACCTTGTGCTTTTTACTAATAGGAAAGTAAAGGAATGGAGAACACCAAAGTTAGACGGTATATCGCTCTCGCCCAAAACACATACAAAGTACCTGGGGGTTATTTTGGATAGTAAGCTGACGTGGAGGTACAATATAGAAGATAGAGTTAAAAAGGCCACCATTGCTCTATATGCATGTAAAAAAAATGCTGGGCAAGACATGGGGCCTTTCACCTACTCTTACGTATTGGACATACACAGCGGTAGCTAGACCAATTTTACTCTACGGAATACTTGTATGGTGGAGGGAGACTGAGACAAAATCATACCTGAAAAAGCTGGAAAGTATCCAGAGGCTAGCAGAGCTCTGCATCACTGGAGCTTTAAAGAGTACACCTACTGCAGCCTTAGACGTTATATTGGACCTTAAACCAATAAAGCTAATTGCAGTGAACGTGGCATGCAAATCAGCTATCCGACTAAGGACAACAGGTCAGATGTCGTACAGATCATTTGGTCACAGCAAATTACTAGAAAACATGGAGTGTAGCTCGGACTACATCATTCCAGTGACGAACTTTTTTTACCAAACCACAGATCACTATAAGTGAAGAAGGCTATTTGGAAAGTCTTAATCATAGTGGTTCTGGTTTTAACTTTTTCACTGATGGTTCAAAGATGGATAGAGGGGTAGGAGCTGCGGTTTACTGTCGGGAGCTCGGTATAGAGGAATCTTATAAACTTCCTGATCATTGTAGCATCTTCCAGGCGGAAATCTATGCTGTCAAAATGGCAGCAGAGTTAGCCTTCACCTCTCTAGCTATGGATGCGCGTGTAAATCTGTATATAGACAGTCAAGCAGCTATTAAAGCAATTTCAGCTGACTGCAATTACTCCTCGGTTGTGCTCCTGTGTAGAAAGGCCCTGGATATGTTATGTACTGGTAGACAAGTACATATATTCTGGATCCGGGGACACATGGGGACAGAGGGAAATGAAATGGCCGATACACTGGCCAAAAGGGGAATTCTATTACCGGCTGAGGTAACGGTAAATATCCGAAAACCAATTCAATACCTTAAAGAGATCATACATTCTAATATGAGGGAAGAAGCGGAGAAATGTTGGCGCGCGACGAAAACTTGCAAAACTTCTAAAATCATGTGGAGCTCCTATGATCCCAAATTGACTAAGTTCCTTTTATCATTAACTAGAACCAACTGTAAGCTTCTAGTGGGAGTATTAACTGGGCACTGCTGGACAGCTTCGTACGCTGTCAAAATAGGACGAATAGCCGACGGTACCTGCAGGAAATGTAAGGAACCCGGAGAAATGGAAACAATGGAACATCTACTGTGTCACTGCCCGGCTTTAAGACGTACTAGATATAACTATCTTGGTGCTTACACTTTTCATAGTCTTGAGATTGTATCGAGAGTAGAAATGTGTAGGTTGCTAAAATTTGTTAAATCTGTGTGGGAGTCATTCGATACAGGCACCACGAACTAGGCTGCCATACTAACAGGTTCTCATTTCATTTGCTGTTATCGCTAAGGATCAATGCCGGTCTATGCGAGGTCTTGGACCAACCAGATAAACCTAACCTAACCTAACCTACTTGCGAAGCACGTAAAATTTGTATCTTCTCCAATTTTTATCGCCAGTTTAGATGAACCATCTATCAAAACAACATATGTATATGTATGTGTATGTGTGTGTGTTTGTGAACAAATAAAAGCAAACCAAAAACATAGATCTGAGTTTTATATAAATAAATTTAATTAAGTTATGGATAGTAAGTCCCTATTTATACTATGCAAGTCTTATTGCTAAGCTGATTAGTTTATTAGGAGAGAGAGACGGGGGGAAAAGAAACGTTGCTGTTCGCCTCGTCTCTCTCTCCATGAAACTAATCAGCTTAGCAATAAGACTTGCACAGTGTGATTTGGGACTAAGAAAAGGAAATATGAGAAGAAAATTTAGGGATGCCTTCAAAAATCAGATTTTGAATGAGTCGAATGTATGTAAGTATGTATGCTTATGTATATGTATGTATATAAGTGCGTATGATACGTATGTACCCAGCTGGAAAAGTAGGCATTAATTACATGAAGTATTATTTTCCAAAGCAAAACAATACATCCCTTAGAAACGAGAGGGTAATTTGATCAAACACAATTAAAATAATTCATTACTTTCCCAGGACATGTTCTGTGTTAAAAATAATGAATTCAGAAATGAAAAATTATACTTTATATAATTATATATTATAATTTACTATTCATTACCTTTTCCCACTGGGTATGTATATGCGTGCGTATGATACGAATATAGGTGTGAATATACATAAAAAGATGCCACACAAGCAGTGATGCCAACTTATTCAGAGCAAAAAGCACTGTACCTTCATAAAAAAGCACTAAATGCAATAAAGCAATATTTCGATTTTGCTTAGTTAGAAGTAGAATATGAGCAAGAAAATAATTCAAGTTCAAGACAACAAGAAATTAAACAATTTTAATGGGCTATTTGATTTAATAATTTTGGAAAAATAAAGTAGAACTCGTAAGCTTATATAATCCTTGATAACTTAATTTCAGAAACAAAGTTATTTTATTTGCAGGATAAAGATTTCAATTCAAATTTTATTCGTACTCTTTTATATATTAAATCATTCCGCATAGACGAAATATCAAAACACTTGATTAAAATTTATGTGGAAATGTTTTAGGATTTTTGACGATATCGACTCCCTCAATTTGTTACTGGGGTTACATTGTAACTCGAATCAAAATAAAATGAATTCTGCGTGTAATTAGCATACAAGGCGAAAGAATTTTCTTTTGTTTCAAATTGCAGAGTTCATAATTTTAATGTAATTATATATGTACATGTATTTATGTATATGTATATACGTATAAATATGTATGTATGTGTCAATTAATTAAGATAAACTATTTATGTATGGATGTGCATATATAAATACTTTAACAGAAAGTCATATGTACATAGTTATATTAATATATAACTATACTCCTCGTTTAAGGAAAAAGTCGTTTCATTTATTTTCTCTGGCAATAAAACTCTTTTAATAAAACAATTTCATTTTTAGGCGTTTCATCTGAATTAATTTTTACATGATGTATGTTACATTCTGAATAACATGTCTCTTAGACCGTATTTTATATGAATGAAATAATTTTATTTATTAAAAATGAATATTCTATTTCTAACTTACTTTTGAAATACTTATTAGCGCTTAAAGTTCTTTCCACCTCACCACCATATTTGAACATGACAATGTTAATAGTCCTAGAGCAAATATTGACAATTTCAGAAATGGATTATCATTAGTAGAATTTCTATAATTAAAAACTTCAATCCAAAATTTATCAGTTCTGAGCAAATTTTTCCATTTATGTAGCCTTAAAGGTCTGATACTTTGTTCTATTTCTTTAATTTCACCATGCCAGTAAAAATGATCGCTTGCAGAAGAGTGTTTGTAAGCCAGCTAGAAGCAATACATTCAGCTTCCAAAAAGCCATGCATTTTTTTCCTTACGAAATCGTTTCACAGAAGATTTTGTGTACTCAGATGCAAAAGTTACTGGTTTACATTTTTTCACTGTTTTCCTCTTTTTTAGAGAGCCCGCTTTACGTTACTGCTTTTCAGAAGCATTTTTCGAAGCTTTCGTTATAAAGAAAGCAATAATTTGCTTCCCTCAGTTGTTAGTTCCTCCTAATCAGAATTCTTTTTTGCTGGGATTATTGTATTTAAATTATTTTATATCGTGTATGGATTCCCTGTAATTTCTAGAAATATGTTCTTAAGTTTATTTTATTTACCCTCTGTTTCCACAACACGAACCGCCGACTAGAAATGAAAATTTATATGAAAATTACTCGATGTTTTGAGAGATTTTCATAAAAATTTTTTAGACGAGTCGCCTGCCTGACTTGTAAAAACAGGGTATTAGTTAATTTTAATTATTATTCAAACTCCATTTGTTTCTATATTTGTGATTTGAACGGGCTAAGGTTCGTATTGCTTTTTAAGCCAAATTACATGTGATATTTATTAATGAACAAATAACACCAAAGTTTGTTGTAAATATTCTGACTAACAACATATAGTTGAACGTTTTAGTTTTAAAATTACTTGGAAATTTGGCTATAATTTCATACGTATATAAGTTTCCTTGTACAATTAATAGTTTTTTTCGTAATAGCAATTTTTTCTCACTGTGAAAGAGAAAGTTGTTCTTCCTCTGTATTTCGCCCAGCTATATTAACATTCTGCAATGGAGACTTTGCGTATCTAAAGGGGTGCAATCAGTGTGCACACTTAATTTTTTTAAATTCGGTAGAATCGACAAAAAAAAATCGGTAGATTTGAATGAAATTCGGTAGAAAATTTTTTTTATTCAGATAAACATAAAAAATAACAAAATATATGTACTTACATATAAAGGGTAAGTGCAAGGAGTACCAAACTAAACAGGTTCCAAAAGCGCCTTTAAAACTTCACATGTGATTGGAAATTAAACTGCCATAAACAATGAAGCATTTCCAATAAAAAAAGTGTCATCCCCAGTTATTTGCGCTTACCCTTTATATAGATATGCTATGCATATGTGTATAAAATAATATACATAAATACCAGGAATTGAGTTTTTGTAAATAGGTTTTATAAAGCTACTAAAATAACTTTTATTTCGCAAACATTTGTAACTACAAAGATTATATGTAAGATCCATTTATGAATTTAAACTTTTGTGCACAAATTATTAAATCAATGGTAGGAATAAATATTTCATCGCCAAGGCACAATTCCTTGGCAAATATTAGGTTACTTATACTCAGTTTTTGACCGATTTCTTTGTTCTGTTTTAATGATTTTCATGACAGAAAATGACCGCTCTGCGACCGCACAACTATGTAGCAAAATAGGCAATTTACACATACGTGCATATGTATGTATATCGACTTAAATTACTAAATAACAATATTCGGTAGATTTCAGGTCTTGTTCGGTAGAATTGGTAGATTGTTAAATTCACAAACATATTCGGTAGAATCTACCGAATATCGGTAGAAGTGTGCACGCTGGGTGCAATCAGATAGAAAAGTGGAAAATGCTTATTTGGTGTTTTTTATAAAGCCACCAGACTATCACAAGTTAATATTTAGTGGATTTGTAAATCGCGCTAAATTCACTAAAATCAAAGGTAAAAAGCACCAATTTAGTGCCTTTTTAAAAAAAGCACCAAGTTGAAAAATTCCAGACTGTTATGAATTAAAAAGCACTAAATCTAGTGCGAAAAGCACTAAATTGGCACACGCCACATGAAGCACGAAGGCTTCGTGTAAACGACAAGATTCATAAACATGATTCAGAGTGCGAAGCATGTGATTCAACTCGTCATCTAAACATAGTATTAGATTACTTTTCAATTATTAGTAATCGTAATCAATTAGTAATCGTACAAAACTGAATATAATCGTAATTTAATCATTAGTTCACCTTTAAAAAATAAGTAATCAAATTAGTAATCAGTGCGATTACTAATCATTACATAACAGCTATGGATTGAACAATAGAATGGAAATGCGGATTTTATTTTTTTAAGAGTATGTCATCCAGATGTCTTCCATCGAGTTGAACACACTGAGCTACACGCTGCAGTAAACTAAGTTCAATTGAGCTGATTTCTTGACGAATATTTTCCTTCCCTGCAATGGTGTTTGATTGTTTGATGTTTCAATCAAGGGTTGCGGATTCGTGTAGACCAGTAATGGGAGGTTTGCTTCTTGACGTGGCCGTTTAAGTGAAAATGAGCCTAATCGCACCAAAAAATGGGTTTTATAGTGCGAAAACGCTCCAACATCGTTTCACAAAAATTTTTGCGTAAATAAAACTCACTTTCTTTCAGTTCTTGAACGATCTAAATTTTAAAAGGACGAAACTTCACATCCTGTTTAAAAATTTTATGAATAATCACTATTGGAATTCCCAGTGAGGCTGCACTTTTCCGTATTGAAAGTCGCGGATTTTCAAGTAAACTGCTTTCAACCAGTTCAATGTTTTCAGGAGTCCTTGAAGATGGACTTGGCCTTAGCCGTTTAATTTACTCTCTGTCCATCACGTTATCGCCAAATACCGAACTTTGAACAAAATTGTCGATGAGCAATTAAGTAAGAATCATTACTCTTAAAAAAACAATGTCTCCACAGTGACATCGTGACTAACAAATCCGCATAATCGAGCACCGTTTATTGCTCTTTGAAATAATCGTATTTAAAAATAATAAATTCAGTAAAGTGCGACTTTGACCCTCACACGAAGGGTTCCGTACGGACACTAGATATGTAATTAATTTTTTGGCGATTTTTTTGTTTTTGGTTTGGTGATTTTATAATTTTCGGACTTTTTCAGTTTCACCGTTTTTGAAAATTTCAAGAGTTTTCCTCTTACGGTTTCCAAGATATAGCAAGTTGTCAAAATTACATAGTCAAAATTACATTAACTGATGGACCACCCTTTAATTTAAATTTTTTAAAGTCTTAGTGTTAATTGTCGCAGTCTATATAATAATACGACAATTTTAAAAATTTGAAGTGTCAATATACATATGTACATATATACAATTGTAAGTATATTACATTGGATTTTAAAATTTTTCGTTGCTCGTTTTTGAACACCCTTTTAGTTTTAACTCTCATGTATTTGTTGTTGTAGCGCCTAAGGCTCTACATATTCTGTCCAAATTTCAGGTCCGTAGCTCTTACGGTGACAGACTGACAGATGGCCAGACGGACAGCGTAGCGAAAACAATAGGGTTCCTTTTCACCTTTGGTGTACGGAACACTAAAAATTTGCAAACAAACACCTTGTAATTAAAAACTGCTGTTTGCATTTTCATTAAAAACACTACCTACGGATTGAATACCTAAGGATGAATTACCTTGAGGTGAAGAACGTTTCAAAATGTAACTTTTTTATTTTTTAAAGCCTACCGCAATAGCCATGATCTCAGTCGGATCTGTCAAATGAAAGAATTTATTTAAGTTGCGACTCATGTCAAAGAAGGCACTGCCTTGTCGATAAACAATTTTTGACTCAACTGTGTATGGGACTGTTCTACTGTCCCTTTCTGTTGTTATTGTTCTCAGCTATTCTGTGATTTCCGTGGCTTTTAGGTAGAGTACGTATTATTGCTTGCTATTCGATTAGTTATTTGGTTGTTAGTCATTCTTCCCTTTATACCAATATTGGGGCGGCCAATGCAGCCTAATATTTAATGTGTAATTAATTATGTGCATCTTACGTACTCAATAATTGACGATACTACACTAAACTTTAATTTTATACCTCATTTGTCTTTAATTTGATTACTCTACTGTCTACATTTTTCCAAAATAATCTCCAAAGCTTTTTTCCGTTTGTTGATGTATTCTTTTTTCTAATTTTTAGGGTTCCGTACACCAAAGGTGAAAAGGAACCCTATTGTTTTCGCTACGCTGTCCGTCTGTCCATCACACGGTATTTTCTCAGGAACCGTAAGAGCTACGGACCTGAAATTTGGACAGAGTATGTAGAACCTTGGCCGCTACAACAACAAATGCATGAGAATTAAAAATTAAAGGGTGTTCCAAAACAAGCAACGAAAAATGTTAAAATCCCATGTAATATACATACAATGGTATGTATGTACATATGTATATTGAAACTTGAATTTTGTAAAATTAGTGTATTTTCATACAGACTACAATAATTAACACTAAAATTTAAAAATATTTAAATTAAAGGGTGGTTCATCAGTTAATGCAATTTTGACTATGTAATTTTGACAATTTGCTATGTCTTGGAAACCGTAAGAGGCAAACACTTGAAATTTTCAAAAACGGTAAAACTAAAAAAACCGAAAATTACCAAATCGCCAAACCAAAAAAATAAATCGCCAAAAATTAAAAAAATCGCCAAAACGAAAAAAATCGCCAAAATTAAAACAAATTCTAACAATAAAATAAATCGCCAAATTCGAAAAAATCGCCAAAATAAAACAAACGCCAAAATGAAATAAAAGCCCCAAAAAATCGAAAAAAATCACCAAAACGCGAAAATGTCGCCAAAACTAAAAAAAAAAATTTTTATAAGAAAAAAATCGCCAAAAATAAAAAAATCGTCAAAATGAAAAACGCCAAAAACCGAAAAAAATTGCCAAAACAAGAAAATAAAGTGTCAAAACTAAAAAAACAGAGCCAAAACTAAAAAAATCTCCAAAACCGAAAAAACGCCAAACAAAAAAACCGAAAAGACCCCAAAAACAAAAACAAAAAAAAAGAGTAGGAGTGCTATATTCGTCTGTGCTGAATCTTATATACCCTTTACCAAAGTGCGTTTATGTACTTACTTTTATGTACAAAGAAAAAAATAATCATTTTCAAACCCTAGAATCATAATTTTAGATTTTTCTGATTACTTATACCAATCTAGTAGTTCTTAAATATATATAGAAAGTGTGTTAAGTGAAAAAAAAGAAATTAAAAAAAAAAATGTTTTAATTAGTTACTTTAATGTCTAGAAAAAAAATCATAGTTTCCAGCTCTGGAGCTGTGGCTTTTATTTTTATAATTTTCTATACCAAACTTTTCTTTCCAAAACGTAAAATATATATAATTTATAAAGGAAAAGATAAAAATTAATTAGACTTAGTTACTTTTATATATCAAAAAAGTGTAAGTGTCCCAACCCTGAACTCATCTTTTTTGATGTTTCTGATTTCTTACACCAATCTCTTTCTTTTAAGAATTTAAGAAATGTTTAATTTATAAAAAAAGGCAAAATTGGTTTTAGTAACTTACTTTTGTACAAAAAAAGTTAAAGTTTTCCAACCCTGGAATCGTCTTTTTAATTTTTTTAATTGTTTTTTTTTTTTTTTTTTTTTTGAAATACCAATTTTATTCGTTATCAAGTATAAAATAATTTTATTTAATAAAAATAGATAAAAATTAGTTTTCGGTAGTTAATTTTTTATATCACAAAGAATCCTACTTTTTGTTTTTTTTTTTTGATTTCTTACACCATCTTTTTTTTTAAATATAAGATATGTTTAATTTATAGTAAAAAAGAAAAAATTTGTTTTAGTAAGTTACTTTTGTATAAGAAATAAGATTTTCCAACCCTGGAAACGTCGTTTTAATTATTTTAATTTTTTTTTATTTTGAAATACTGAAGTATAAAATAAGTTTATTTTATAAAAAAATTTGTTTTCGGTAGCTAATTTTTTATATCACAAAAAGTGTGGATTTTCCAACCCTGAAATCAAACTTTTTAATTTTTCTGATTTCTTATACTAATCTATTTCTTTTAAGAATATAAGATATCTTTAATTTATAGAGAAAAAGGAAAATTTTGCTTTAGTAAGTTACTTTTATATAAAATAAGTTAAAGTTTTCCAACCCTGAAAACATCTTTTTAATTCTAGAAGGTTAATCTTTAATTTGAAATACCAATTTTATTCGTACTAAAGTATAAAATAAGTTCATTTAATAAAAAAAATAAAAATTAATTTTCGGTAGTTAATTTTTTATATCACAAAAAGTTTCAGTTTGCCAACCCTGGAATCATCCTTTTTGATTTTTCTGATTTCTAACATCAATTCCTTTTTTTAAAAAACATTAGATATGTTTAATTCATAGAAAAAAAGGCAAAAATTTGTTTTAGTAAATTACTTTTAGATAAGAAAAAAAAGTTAAAGTTTTCCAACCCTGGAAACATCTTATTAATTTTTTGAAGTTTAATTTTTTATTTCAAATGCCAATTTTATTCGTGGTGAAGTATAAAATAAGTTTATTTAATAAAAATAATTAAAAAATTAGTTTACGGTAGTTAATTGTATATATCACAAAAATCGTAGGTTTTAGAACCCTGGAATCATCCTTTTTATTTTTCTGATTTCTTACATCAATCTCCTTCTTTTAAGAACATTCCATATGTTTAGTTTATAGAAAAAAAGGAAAAATTTGTTTTAGTAAGTTACTTTTGCATAACAAAAAACGTTAAGGTTTTCCAACCCTGGAAACGTCTTTTTAATTTTTTTAATTTTTTTTCAGTTAGAAATACCAATTTTATTCATACTGAAGTATAAAATAAGTTTATTTAATAAAAAATTATTAAAAACTGGTTTCGGTAGTTATTTTGTATGGCAAAATGAAGTTTAAGTCTTCCAGCTCTGAAACCGTCTGCTTGATTTTGCTGATTTTCAATACCGATCTTATTTCGACAATTTCTGATCCACCAGTTCAAGAACGAAGTCTCTAGCTTTTCTGGGAGCTTCGGAAAACCGATTTCACGTACAGACAGACGGACATCGCTTATTCGTATTCCCTATACATAAGGATCCAGAATATATATACCTTATGGCTCGCTTATTTATATTCTAGAAATTACAAACGGAATGACAAACCTATATATACCCTTTTACCATTTTTTGGTAAAGGGAACAAAAATCCAAAACTATTTATTATATAGGTTGAAGTTTGTATTAAATTACATACATACATATGCGCGAGTCAGAGTCGCACTTTACTGAATTTATTTTATATTCTCATTAGTTTTATTTATCGGATGATATATTTGCTTAATACACAGAATGGATACGAATACCTTAATTTATTTAATTATATTTATTCTTCTACTGATTTTTATTGATTATATCTCAATAGTTAAGAAACTTAATGATTAAAATAAGTTGTTTTTTATATGGGATAGGTATATGGGTTAGACCCCATATTTATAAAAATTACAATGAGTTTGAAATGTGTTTCATTAAAACTAGGACCGCCTGGTGCACAGAACAAATTATTGTTGATTTTTTTGAATTAAGTGATTGGTTAGAAAAAATTATATTTTTGATTAATAATCTAGTTGAATATATTGTTATATTAATTGAATTTGCTGCCCTATCAAAAAAGTGTTATCAACAGAGCTTAACTCAGGATACTATACAATGGTAAATAATTATAATATATTCATTGCATTTAAATAATATAACTTTTGTTTTTATATGTGAAAATCGAGCAGTTTTTTGAAGTATGTCACATTGTTTTGAAAACTTTTAATTGGTTTTTATATTTTCTATACAAGAAACAACATATCTTACTTGAGGGTTACACGATCAATTTTTGCCTTTCAAATTTCAATACATTCACAATTTTTCACTAATACATTCATACTTTTAGAATTGAATTTTAGATTCAACTTTGACTTCAAATTTTCTTTTCAACTGTGTGTTCAATTTATAGGCAAAAAACAACTGACAGCAATTTCAATGAGCACATTTTTGGTTTTCTTTTTTCAAATTTTTTGCCGACATAGTATTTTTGTGTTCTTTTATTACAAATAATGTTATATTCCAGCGAAATTTTTAAATTACACTTAAATAAATACATATGTTTAGGAACAAAAATAAAAGGTATAATGATGTGTAGCGGTTTATAGATCCACATAGAAGTCATGAAGTTTTGTTGTCTTAAGCTGTTTTTTATCAACGGCATATTGAAAATAAATTAGCTTGGAAATTGCGTGCAGCCTACATCACAGCTTTCAATTTAAACGACTTTTGACAACCAGTATGTGTAAAACTCTTGAAAGCAAATCTTGGTCGTGTAAATGTAGCGTTACTTAAATTTTTTTTTAATCATACTAATTTTGACGTGCGTTGAAAAAAAAAATAAAATATTAAAATTAAAAATAGAGAAATTCCTTTTTTCCGTTATTTCTCAACAAGCAAATAATAAGAAATGCAAGCTTATGGACCAAATATGAATGGTAAAGTGAGTACATTGGCGGTATGCAAGGTTCGATGCAAATAGTCTTGCATACACACAAAAAAATATAAGAGGTAATATTAAATAAGCTTGCATAGGTAACTTTTTTTATATGAAAGTAAAAAACTTGGGTTTTATTAACTATGCAGTTAGGTAATTTGTACATTACACATTACCTAAAATCCCAGTTAATATAAACTATTAGAATAAGGTACATACATACATATATTTTTCGAAATAATTTTTATTGAAACGTTTTATATTTTATTGTCAAAAGTAAATTTTAGAGCAAGAAGGTATGTACAATAAATTTTTAAATTTATGTAAAATAATTCTTTTTAATTATTATAGATAAACTAGCTTTGCCCGGCAAACGTTCTCTCTCTTCTTTGCTTTCCGTTTTTACTTTTTAATGGTATAGAAGCAAGTACGCAAATTGCCAGTGTATCCTGTATATACATAGGTGTTCCTTCAGAAGCTGCAGACGACCTATACCTTCGCATAGGAAGATCCCCATCCCAAGTTTTAATGGTCTCTACCAACTCAGAGCTGCTTTACGATTGCCGGCAAACCAGAACTGCCAGAAACACAACTGAAACGAACGACTAATTTCGTGCACGGTGAAGAATTCGTCTATAATAATTCGCTGAGTAAATTCGTCGTGTGAAGCACAACAACGACGAATAAATAAGAGCTCTTATAATTGATAAAGTTGCTTAGTGCTTGTGCAAAGAGAGAAAACTGTTCTTTCTTCGGCTTAGAGAATAGAAATAAATATATCGGATAGTTCGTCACGTACGACGAGTTTCGTTCGACGGCAGTGTTGTGTTAATTTGTATATGCATGAATGTGTTTTATTATTTATGACAAAATTCGTCGTTCGTCCCAGTCGTGTTCCTAGCATTACCTTTAGATGTTTTATTTTCCTGGTGTTTTTTTTTTCGATTTTATGTATATGTATGTAGATAGATAAATTAATAAATAAATATTAATAATTTTTTTAAAAATTCAAAAATTCTTTAAATCCATGACAGTTATCGAACTATAAATAGTTAATATAACTAAAATCCATGATAATTTGCCGCATTATATATGTATAAATTTACTTTGCTATTTAGAAATTTCACAGAAAACAAAAGTATGAATTTACCTAGTCGTTAAGGAGTTTCAACAAAAATTTTAGTTGATTTTTCGAACATAGAAATCAACTAAAATTTTTGTCAAATTACCTAAAAAAAACTTTGTAAATGCTATTCTACCCTTTCACTTAGTTAAAATTATACCATTATTTTAGGAAATATAACCTATGATTTTTTTTGTGTGTATAAACATATTTTTTTTATAACATTTTCAATATTTCAATTAATATATTAATTCAATTTTTAAAAATTTTTAATTGAATCCCTAGAACTATTTCAATTATTTTTTTAGTTGAATTTTTAAAAGTATTTAAATTAAATTTTAATTGAAACAAAAACATCAATTTAATATTTAGTTAATGCAATATTTTTGTTATTGAAAAAAATCTAAAATATTTTCTATTTAAATGGATGAGTTTATACTACAATTTACGTGATTGGTGGAAAATTAAATATTTTTTTAATTGAATCTTTGTTTTTTTATTTGAATATTGTTTTTACTTTTTTCTGTGTGGTCTTAATTAGACCACTTCACACGTAGCAATTCTTTGTTTATTATAAAAATAAACAAGTGTTTAAACAAGCAAATTTAAATCACTTTTTATCAGCTTTAAACCTTAAAAAAAAACATTTATATTGTGCATATCTACAAAAAAAAGCAATGTGAGTCCGATCACAGAGGAGATGTGTAAACATCTAGTAATGAAATTTTTTTTTTAAGTTGGAAGTACTTATGCTTTTGGTATCTTTTTTTAAATTAATTAATTAAAAGTATCAAAACTTTCAATATTGTAAATACATATGAATTTGTTGGTTTTTGTTTGTTTTATTAAACTTATTTGGTTAGTAAATGGGCACACTGCAGTATATGTATGTATATGTACTGCATTCAAAATTGCAGTAAGCAGTAAATTTACTGATTACTAAAAAAATTCAGTAAATTTTTACTGCTAATGAAATTTAATTTGCATTACCAGTAACATCGTAGGGCCGTAATCATAATAAAATTGTAGCAAGTGGCAAAGTTTTTTCATTCAAATTTTGAAACTTTTGTATGAAAAACATTTATCCACTTGGTAGAATTTCATTATGAATACGGGCATTACTGATTACTGAAAATTCAATGCACCTCATCATATAAAAAATCATTTAGGCAATTTATAAAAATTGTAGCAAAAAATTTTAGTAATCAGTAAAAATTTACTTGTTAAAAAATTTTTATTATTTTTACTGAAACTTTAGTGGTACTGCAGTGCTCATCTATGGTAAATGCCTTTACTTTTACTTTTTAATTTTTAATTCCTGTTGTTCATCGTTTAGTTCTTGCTGTTCTTTTTGTTGCGTACGTATTGCAATTGAAATAAATTCAGTCAAGTGCGACTTTGACTCGCGCACATTCGGTTTTGATTTTTTATTTTTTTTATGTAGCTTTCTTCCTTTTTTAAGTTTTTTCAGTTTAAACGATTTTTTTCAGTTTTATCGCTTTTTTCTCGTTTTGGCGTTTTTTTCTCTTTTTGGGTTTTTTTAGTTTTCGCAATTTTTTTTCATTTTGGCGATTTTTTATGTTTTTGGGTTTTTTTATTTAGGCGATTTTTTCATATTGGCGATTTTTTTGTTGAAGGATTTTTTTCATTTTGGCGATTTTTCCGGTTTTTCGCGATTTATTTTAGTCCTAGAGATTTTTTTTAATTTGGTGCTTTTTTTTCGATTTGGCGATTTGTTTTTGTTTTTGGCGATTTTTTTTATATTTGGCGATTTTATATTTTTATGATTTTTTAGTTTTACCGTTTATGAAAATTTCAAGAATTTGCTCTTACGGTCTCCAAGATACAGCAAGTTGTCAAAATTACAAAGTAATAATTGTATTAACTAATGGAACACCCTTTAATTTAAACTTTTTAAATTGTTAATTGTTGTAGTCTGTATAAAAATACACTAACTTTACAAATTTCAAGTGTATATATGTACATACAATTGTATGTATATTACATGGGATTTTAACACTTTTCGTTGCTCGTTTTGGAACACCCTTTAGTTTTTAACTCTCATGTATTTGTTGTTGTAGTGGCCAAATGTCTACATATTGTGTCCAAATTTCAAGTCCGTAGCTCTTACGGTTCATTTTCACCTTTGCTGTACGGAAATATACAGAAAAATAACCGGCGGCGGCGCACCGTCGGCTTCGAGCCGGTCGACTTGTTTCTCTGCTTGGTATTGCTTCTTTCAAACACTAATACACTCATACATAGCTCACACCGATTTGACAATGCAAAGCAAAAGCAAAAAGCAAAGAAATCTCAGCAAAGAATCAAAGCCAAAAAATGTTTACCCCCTAGCGTATAGATGTTTACACATCAAAAAAAAACCTTTTTAAATCATATATGTTTCGCAAATATTGGTTGACTATAAGGATACTTAAAAGTGTACCACAAAATTATGTGTGTTGTATTTATATATATCTTCGCCAAAACTTTTTAAAATATGATACAAATTTATTTTCTTTATTTTTTATGAATACAAGCCTATGTGTTCTTGTGTTGTGAGTACATTTTAATATTCTTGATTTTCTGCCGTATTCAGAAAAAATAATTTAGGTTTCCTAAAGGTTTACGAAACAAATTTTTTATGGAAATTTTTTTTTGTAAACATTCACCTCCATATTTATAAAAAAAATAAAATGAATTTGAAATTCATTTTAGGAAAATTTTGTATGGAAAATTTGAACTAAAATACATTTCAAATTCGTTTCAAATTTTATGAATATGGGGGTCAGTATATATAAATTATTTTTTTCTGAATAAGGCCTTTTGTGTATAGTCAATTTATTCCAAAACAGGGAGAGCAAAATGTTGACGATTTTTGTAAAAAATTTTCTTGATTCAAGAATACCAAAGTTGCAGAGCAATGGTAGAATTTTGTTTTACGCGATATTTCTAGTTCTAAATTGTTTTACATTGATGCACTAACAAAAGTGACATTTAAAACAAAAGATATAAGAAACGAACACTGCATGTATTCATGACATCTTTAATTTATGGCATTAAATGACAATAACATTAAATAAAATTATGTACTTATTTTCATGATGAATTGATTCATAAATACTTGACTGACTTGATATAAGAGCTCCGAGAAGACATCCAGCCCTATGACCGAATCCATTGGAATCCTTCGGTTAAAACTGAGACTTGATATTATATACGAGCGAAATTGATGGAAATGATGTTTTGACCAAAACGAGCATTAAAATAAATTTCGCGGTGCTCGTAAGCAGGGTTACCGCTGGGAATTTTTGAAAAGTCGCACAAAAGGTCGTTTTATAAAAATAAAGTCGCTCAAAAAAGTCGCGTGAGAAAATAAAAGTTACACATCTTTTTAAACGTTTTTTTTTTATTAAAAAAGATCATTGAATCAAAACAAAAAGCTTATTGCATATTTTATAAAATATACAGTTGGATTATTGCATGTGCCTCAATACAGATTTTCTTGTATGTATACTGAATAATTATACTTAAATTTAATAAATTTTGCTGTCTTATGCTGGCGAAACCAAAGGAGTAGGACTTAAAAAAAACAAGCTAAAAAAGTTAAAGATAAGCGATCTAATTCATAAAAAGTATTTTTGGTTTATTACAGGTTTATTTAACAAATTTCCCACAGAAATATGTCAAATAATGCATAATAAACCTGAAATATTTTTTATGAATAAGGCAGAAGATATTTTTTTTTTTACAAAATTCTAACATTTCGAACCAAAACTCTGGGAGTTTTTTACTTCAATTTTATTCGTTTGATTTTGGCGCCATATGAGTACACAAATATTACTTTTTGGAATCCAGTCTTCGATATCTTTGTCTATTAAATTCAAAGCTGACAGCATGGAGTTACATGTTTTTACTTTTAATTTATTTTTAAGCAAATCTTATTTCAAAATGTTGACATTTTGGTACACACCTGTATGTTTTACGCAACTTTTTCTTTCATTTGTAAAATAAGCACTGCAAAACGAAAATTTTGATTTTAAAAAGCTTTTTTGCTAAAATTATTCTTTGAAATTTCTACTGAAAATTTGGAAAAAATTTCTTAAATACATTGTACACATGACAAGGTTGCAACAAAGTAATATAATAGAAAATAATAAAAGTGCTTCCAAATCAACAATAATCTGTGAATGGCTTTTAAATTATGACGGCGTTATTTTGACTATTTTTTTATAAGAAAATCTTAATTTACTAAATATGTTTTGTGAGAATCTTTACAAAAAACGGTAAAAAGTACCAAGAATCAAAAAAGTCGCAAAAGTCTGTCATAAAAAAAAGTCTCACAAAAAGTCGCAGACCGCTAAAAAAGGGTCAAATTGCGACTTTAGTCGGATGAACGGTAACCCTGCTCGTAAGTCTAAACTATTGAACCTTATAAAAAAATACATTGTACATTTATAAGTTTATTACTTACTTTACTTTTACTTTCCAAGTAAAACCACCAAATGACCAAACTATATTTCAAATAACTAAGTTTTACGTTTAAAATTTTTTAAAACACTATTATTCCAAGTTATTACAATTTCTTATTAAATAAAATATTGTTTCCTAATAATACATTCAGAATTTTACCAGTTAACTTATATTTTATTTTTTTCCATTAAAAAGGATTGTGGATCATGGTTTCCGTTAAAAAAATATTCCTAAAAGAGAATTACTTGCAACAAATTTATTATAATTTTTGTAAGTCAGACACTTGATGAATAAAAGAAATCGTTTGGTTTTTCATACTTTTTTTATACAACTTAATATATAGCAAGTCCTTACTGCTTAATTTTATTTCGCATACATATATAAAAAATAATTTTTACTATTCACAAAAGAGCTATGAACTTAAAAATGAATTTAATTTCAAGTCTAAAAATTTGTACTATGCTATAAAAAATATAAATTTTTGACCCCAAATTTCTTGGCACATTAAGAGAAACTAAAAATTAAATTTTTATCAGCCTGGCTAAGCAAATTTGAAAAGTATTTAATTTAATAACTTTTTATACAAATTTTAATCAAAATACAATTTATTTAACATAAATATTTATTTATGTAAATTTTACTTAAGTTCACTCAATTAATTTAAAAATGTTTTCTTTTATTTCTTCAAAACTACAAATGTAGATGGCACACATAATAAATTTTTTTGTATACAAAATATCTCTAAATACTAAATGAAATTTTTTAAGTATACAAAACCGTAAAACCTTTAGAATCATGACAGGCTTAAAACAAACAATAAAACAACAAGTTTACACAATTTAAAAGAAGAAAAAAAACTACAAGAAACCATCATTACCCAGCTAGCCTTTTCAATCACAGAAGAGTATATTTTGAATCGTATGCTGAGCATTTTCAAATGCAGATTTAATCGTGGAAGATACTTCGCACGGGAGAACTCTTAACAAAGACGATTCGTGTAGAAGAGCCGCAGAAGGCGCTTTTATTTGTCGTAGATGTAATCATTTGAGTCATTGGGAGAGTTGTAAAATAATCATTCGATAATGATTTGGGGAATCGTAAAATACACAGTATGATATTTATTTTGCAAGTTAAATATGAAAAACAAATATAAAAACTTTCCTTCATTAATTGATTAAAGACTATTTTATGTAAATATATACATATGTAGATGCAATACATAGAAAATTTATGATTACTATGTTGAATTTTGCTCTTTCAATCGTCTATCGCATCTATCTTTGGTGTGTCTAAAATTGTGCTGCAAATACTTTGAATGACAAAGATATATGAAAAATTTAATTAATTAAAAGAATTAGATTATTTTAAAATCTTTTTACGTACCTCCAATAATTCAATAAATATTAGATGTAAAATACCAAACACATTAAATTAATATGAACTTCACTTTAATATATATTTAATTATTATAAAAAATAAAAACACACCTGAAACAACCGACGAAACTCTTATTCAAAACTCAAATGAAAGCATCAGCGCAGAAATGAAGAAAAAAATAACAATCTGTATAATGATCGTCTAGACATTGCCTGAAAACTCTAGTGATGTTTGTGCGAAGTATTAAAAGGGGTGACACATCCAATAGCAAGTCAGTTATAGTTGTGTTGTGAACGAGTTGCAGTTGTGAGTCAGTTGTGAACAAGTCAGTTGCGAACAAGTTGTGAACCAGTCAGTCAGTTGCAAGTAAATATGTCAGTTGATAATTAAGTTGTGAGTTAATAATAGTCTGCGATACAGTAGTGAGTGATATAAGAGCAGTCTGTGCTTTACAACACGTGAGTTGGGAAAAGGAGAAACTATAGGATAGTCTATAGTGACAGCAAAGTCTGTCGTGGAATTGAGATTATTGTGGAGTCTATCGTGTCCACTGGAGTAAAGGGAACAGCGCAGCGAACAGACGTGTGTAAGGGTGTAAATAAGAGAGCAGCCGTTCGAACCAAACTAATGGGCAACACTGTATTCGATTATACGTGACTCGCCATAACGCCATAACTCTCACCATAGAAACCAATTGAATTTTGGTTTGGTTATGGTTATGGCGTTATGGCTGTGTTACGTCTAATTCAAGCTTAAAGCCAGTGAGTCTTTATTGGTGTATCAACTGTGAGTGTCGGCAGAGTGAGTGCCGTGTGTGACGAGCAGCAGACAAAGAGCAAAGAATATAAATCATATAGAATGCGCATCTCATACAAATTTTCTATGACGGGTATTTCCAGTACTACCCAATAATGATAAAATAAAGATTACGCCTTGCGCATGATTTACCGTTTGATGACGTAGTAGTCCCCTCGCAAAGGTTACCAAGTCTGTATCATATGTGAAATTTATAATTTCTCGCAAAAAATTTATTTATTTTGTTGTAGTTGGCTGCCCTGTGATTAATTTACTCAAGAAAAAAATTAAATGCTGCTGATTAAAAGCTGCAAAACTAAGAAAAATAAAAAACAAAATAAAAATAAAGAGATAAGAAAGAGAGCAAATATGAAATGTGTGTTTGTGTATGTGTAATAGTTCTATAGTTGAATTTGACTAACCAATGAGAACACAGGCTGAGTGACGTCAGAATTTCATCATGCGCAGAAATGTATTTTTATTCTTGGGCGCTGGCGTAATCTTTATTTTATCATTCTTGGTACTACCCGTCCAGCGTACACACTCTCATTTATTTCTGCAGTGTATGCTACGCTCGCATTGCTGAGAGCAGCGTTGCCGTTGTGACATTAAAGTATCACTTTTGACTAGCGATGCCAACTTGCTGCTTTTGGCACTATTTTTAGTGCTTTTTGAACACTAAAAACGCCAATTTTTGAGCGTTAGTGCCAAACTAACAAAAAGCACTAAGTAGTGCTTTTAAGAAATTTGTGTATTTTTAAAATTACTTTAATAAAAAATTGGTGTATTTATTTTTTTCTGTGTAAATCATACCTTTTTCGTCTGATATATTTCATTAAAGATGTTGATAATATTGCCGAAATACAGAATAGCTAAGAAAAGATTGTTAAATTGCACTTGTTTTTCACGTTAGTGCTTTTTACGCTTTTTAGATCTCAAAATTACGCTTTTCAGTGCTTTTTTTAAATTCTGATGTGCGTTTAGAGCAAAAAAAGCTGGCATCACTGCTTTTGATCCCTTTTCGTGCTAATGAAACTTTTTGTGACCTTTTTTTCAATTTATCCCTTTGGATTATTTTAACAGAATGTATGCCGTAGGGCAATCATATACAGAGTTTAGCATATCAGGTATTAGAAAAAGATCTGTTTGTCCAATTGGCGATATTCGACTCAATGATGTCGATCATTTTATTGTTTTGGTCGATAGAAAAGCCAATAAATGATGAAAACATTGCAAAAAATCTGACACCCAAATCCTTTATTCCAAATGCAAATTATTTCTCGGAGTATCACAATTAAAAAAAAATATGTATTTTAACTTACTTTCATCTGTAATCTTAATAAAACTTTTTATAAGTTCGTAAGTAAGTTTTTATAAAATGTTTATAAGTTAAAATAGGTTCAAATGAAGTAAATTTTGAAGCCAAAATTGGGGCCTTAAAGTATACATGTATTTATGTACATATATAAATGATCAGCATCAAGAAAAGTAAAGTAAAATATAGATGGAAAAACTTAAGTTTATTCATTTTCTTCTTAACCCCCGACTAAAAAAGGGGTGTTATAAATTTGTAGTGTGTGTACAAGTACTCGTACAGACCAAACGGCTGAACCGATTTTTTTTAGTTTTTTCTGTTTGAAAGGTGACTTGATCGAGAAGGTTCTTAGCTATGTTTAAATAAAACCGGTCCATCCGCTTAGAAGATATCACGTCTTTTCTAGATATATCCGGGTGTTTTAAAGTTTTCAATTTTTGTTATTATTATAATTTTTCATTTATAAATGAAAAAAGTAAAAATAGTTTAAATAATTAATTAATTAACTACGATCATATTTCTATAATACCGGCTAGTAGAGTATTTACAAATACAGTTTTTAATTGCAAATAAGACCAGTATAAACGTATTATAGATAGCTACTAAATATAAAAAAAATCATGAAATCTAAAAAAGAGTGGTCAAGTTGCGGCATTTCATATCGAATGAAATTCCATTCGAAATTAAACGCAAATTTCGTTCGATATCGCTTGGCGTAATTTACCCAATTACTTAAGATTTATAAAAAAATTAGAGACTGTAAAAACATAAATACATATATTGGACATGGTTCATCTCACTTATTTACTTAAAAACCAACATAACTCAAAAAATTTACTTTGAGGAAAAATCATTTAAAGTTTTGTAGAAAATTGTAAAATTCGATTCTGAAGAGGATAATATAGTTATACTATTCTTTCAAGGCATTATGCATAGTTCTTAACTACATATTTTTTTTAACTGAACATCCTGTATTTCTTAATAAGTTCTTCACTTGGAATCTAATCTTTGACAAGTGTCTACTTTAAGTCTATTTGATAATTGTTTAGTAACGCTAATTTATGTTTATACTATATGTTTTTTTGTAAATTATATTTTATAAAGATGAAGAAATAAGGTGTAATTCAATGACTTTACAACTGCAGAATTTGGAAACTTATCATCCTTAAACCAAGCTTTATTTCAGCAACAGCAACTTTCCTCCGAAAATCGGTATTTTTGTGGTAAAACCCGGATATTAGTTTTTTTTTGCAATTGGCCGCATGTTTTGCTGTTGAAAAGTAGCAAAATGCGACTTAAGTCGCACAACGGCAACGCTGGTGATAAGAGCAAAGAATATAATGCTGTCAATGTGTGTTTGCTTGCGCTTTATACTTTCCCCCCGCATTTAAAGCGTAAGCAAAAAATTTTTAATTTTTTAGCTCAGATGCGCATTCTATACAATTTATATTCTTTGCAAAGAGGTATTGGTGTATCAACTGTGAGTGACGGCAGAGTGAGTCTCGTAAGTGACGAGCAGCAGACAAAGAGGTGTCACGTGAATACTTGCGCAGCCAGCTAAGAGACGTGCGTAAACTACAGCCACGAAGGCGTAGTGGTAACCAGTTGTGAATATTTGTGTGTAATTCAGTAGTGTAAGTTGTATTTGTTTATATAAGCTCTTGATTAATTTAGTTTAAGTGTATTTGTAAATAAAACTTATATCATTCTTAACCCTAATCACTGCACTGGGTCTTGTATTCATTTGCAAGTCTTCGGGTACACGGAAAAGCGTTTTTTAAGGAGAGAGAAAAACGTAACAATATTTTAGATAAATGTATCATTGATTAATCACTGCAAGATTTAGGAGAGAGAGAGAGAGAGAGAGTTAAACAGAAATCCTACAATATCACTGTCCAAATAAGCAGCAGAAGATTCTTTTAGGAGTTGTATTTAAAATCAACGGCTATTAAACAGCTCTTGGCTAGCTGGGTATATATTCTAGTAAAAATATACACACATATGTACATATTAGAGACCTGCGTAAAAGGTCTTTAAATGTAAATACGTCATGATTTTTAAATGCATTCACGTCGCATGTATTATACTAAACCAATAATAAATGCTGTCGTACTATAAGCGAAGCACGATGGATGTATTGGTGTACGTGTATATCAGTGTTAACAAGCGATGTCGCAAGACAGCTTGTTTGTAACAAACACTCAAAAGAAGTACTGTTAATTAGTGTATGCTTGTTATTTTTCATATTGTACGTTTGAGTGTGTGTGTAATATGTAGATGGTAAGCTATTATGTGGTTAACCGCATACAACTAATGTTAATGCATGTGTGTGCCTTTGCATGTGCGCAGAAAAATAAAAAGTCATACACACATACATGCATGACGTTTGTACACACGCTCATGCGTAGAAAGAAGCAAGTATCACAAATTCTTCCGTCACGAAGTGTTTTCTTCTTTACTCTTATACCTACAATACTCAAACAAATTTCTTGCAAACAGCGTTGTTAACGTTTGTTTTATAAGATTTCGCTGTAGTAAAGCATTTGAAAAATCCCTCATGTCTTGAAAGTTCTTATGAGATGTCTTATGCAGGACACTAGTACATATGCGTTAATATATAAATGTTAATCAAATAGAAACAGTAAACAAAATGAGAAAAGAAAACAACGAAGTTCAAAGTGATTCCCCAAAAAATCAAGTAAATATTTTTTTAAGCTAAAAACAAAATGACACATTCTCATGAAATAACACCCAGCAGTTCTTAGCGAATAACTACTGGAACTCATGTGCCATATTTACTTGCTTTCATTTACAATTTCAGTATGATTGTTTAACAAAAGGTTAGTCCTTTTTTTCCTGCAGTTTGGTTCTTCTAAATGCTTATTTTCCTAGTTAGTGTCACCCAAATTTCTTAAACAGTACAATATTCTGAAGAAAGGTTTAAGTTGTGGGTGCAGTATCCAGCAGCCATGACATATGTACATCACAATTTGTAAGTTAATATTGTATTAAACAAGCTAAATTTTCAAATGATATATACAAATTTTATGTCAAATAAATATACTCCGGTATTTCATGTATTGTATTAAACATGTTTTTTTGTTTTATTGATTAATTCGCCTACAACACAGAAAAAATTGTTCTGATATTAAAATTTTTAATTTAAACAAATTAACATATAAGCATTTACAAATGTAATTTAATGGTGTCAATTGTTTAAAAAACTCATTAAATATTTAGGGCTAGTTTCTTAGTTAAACTTCGTTTAACATAATTTTAAGCTAACCAAGAAACAAAATTTAAATGGAGTTTAACTGCCTATGTTCTTATTCAGTGATGGAATGACAAATGTCAATTGCTAAATTAGCTAAAAATGTCATACTTTGTTTTCAATATAGATGTCACATTCTTGAAAATATTTTATGTAAATAGCGCAACACTTAAAAAGCGAAGTGAAAATTCTTTAAATTTATTTTAAAATAAACTACAATAACTGAATTCGGAATTTTTGGAAAATAAAAAAATAAATAATATGGACTTAAAAAATAGGATCATAAAATTTTAAATCCAACGAAGCAGACTTTCTTTCCAAATAGTTCTAAAATCATCGTAGAAAATCTTCGCAAGAACTCCAATTCATTATACACATAAAAATGATTTGGACGCGTTTTTATCTCTCTTATTTTTCTCACAATTGTCCTAATCAAGTTATTCTGGTTTCATAATCACTAAAATTTTCATCGTCATAACAAGCATCCATTTTATTATGAATTTTATTATTTATGAATATATTTATTTATTATATTTTTTTATTTTTAGTAAAACTGTTTTTTCTTTCAACTGAATAATATTTATTGGATATATTTATCATTTGACAGTTCTAACTAAAGTTTAACTGAACAATATAGCTTGGTTAAACCTTGATTATTAACTAGATAATCTTTATTTGAAAAACAAAATTTTAAGTTTCAACTACAGTTAACAGACAAGTCGAGTTTAACTTCATGTTAAAAACTAGTTAAATTTTCAAACAAAAGTTTATTTGACTTAATTCAGTTTTTAATTGATTATTTGTGTAGCAAAGATAATTAATAGAGCCATGCAAAAAGATATGTTTCAGTATTTAGTTATGGGTACATATGGCAAGCATTTGCTCAAAAAATCGTAACCACTACACGCTAAAGAAATAACATTTAATTCAGATAGTTGCGTATTCAGCAAAACAGTTTTCAATAATATTGTTTTGTATTAGAGGCCTGCGTAGACAGTCTTGAAATGTAAATACGTCTTGTTTTTAAATGTATTCTCGTGGCATGTATTGTACTAAGCCAATAATAAATACTGTCGTTCCACAAGCGAAGCACAATGAATGGATATATTGATGTTCGTGTATATGAGTGTTTACAAACGATATCGCGAAGACTTCTTGTTCGTAACAAACACTCAAAAGAAGTAGTGTTGATGTTACTTTGCATATTGTACGTTTGAGTGTGAGTGTAAGATATATTATGTGAAAAATCCCTCATGTCTTAAAATTTATTGAGGGTGGCGTTGGCTGTATTATGCATTAGTATCCCTTTGTATCAGTTGTTGTAGGATAGTTCAAGTGATGAAGGCATAGTCACTGAACTATACCGCCTTTAAAATATGCTAATCATAATGTAACATCAGAGCGCCCTCCTTCATCGGTATTATGTATCAGAATCATCGGCGAAGTAAAATAACCAATAAAATGACAACTAAACACAGCTTCAAAATTTAATACGCCTCATTTGACACCAGAAGGCGCACTGCAGTGTTGCAGCATTATTAAAAAGCGTGCAAAAAAGTACAGTTGTAAAAAATTAAGCTTTCTTATATCTCTTCCGTCACCGCCTGTCTTCTCTATCACTATCCCTTTCCTAAAAAAGGCAACACCTAGTAATAGTAGTAGGCATTAATTGCCTGAATGTTACTTCTCTTAAAAAAAATTTTTTTTTGTGAGTGGTCTTTTGCAGGGGTATATATTGTATAACATTTTCCATTAATTACACTGTGTGACAAAAATGAATAAAGTCAAAATACCTGAGATATGCTAGCGCTTATAAAATAATTAGTATTATTGTTTTAAAATGAGTTAAGGTCTCTTTGCAAAATTTTTTCTGCCACTCTAAATTGTATTTAGTGTAACAGTGATTAGAGCCATTTCACACTATGACTTTTTAGCCTGCCTTGTATTGACAATTTTCTTTTAAACCTCCTCCGAAAAGTCACACACGTTTACATTAAGCCTTTTTTATTCATGCCTTTTTAGAATTTATATACACGTTTAATGCTGAGAGTACGAACAAGGCAAAGAGAAATGTCATAAATCCCCTCGAATTTTCATTTAGTACCTTTTGTTGTACCCCGCAAGCTTCACACCCCCTCTCACTGACAAACTAAAAAAGCCTGCCAGCACAGGCAAGCAGAAAAGGCACAATGTAAATTGCGTCTTAGTAACCTGCGGCTCTCAGGCTGTAAAAATTTTACAGCCTTATTTATAAAACTTATTAGGGCTTTAGAAAAAGTTTTTAAAACCATTTTACATACATAATTTTTCTTAAAAAGCCTTCATAATTTTTATAAATAATGCTGTTATTAATTATGATATTCATATTCACCTTCACAAAATCTAGCATGTTTAAATTAAAGTCTTTATGAAAATCTATACCGTTTACACCATGTTTGTTTTTGACATTTATCAAAATTTTTTATCCAAAACAAAAATATTTCCACAACTACAACCAAACAACTGCAATGTAGCCAATTCACACACGTTTTTAAGCATACCGTATTTAGTTCAGACATCTTTTATATAAATATATTGTACAGGGTAGTAAAAATATAATAAAAATATTAGATTTTGAGTAGATTCCTTACAAATCTATTTGACAAACTAGATTTTGTTTTGTATGGGAAATCAAGTAAAAAGCAGTTAGATTTAGCTCGAAATCTCATAAGTATTAGACTTCGAGATAGTGTAAATGCATTATAACTAAATATAAGCCTACAATGTAAATAAAATACCAGTTGATTTCCAGTGCAGTATTTCAAACAGTGATACCCACTAGTATCCTGCATAAGACATCTTATAAGAACTTTCAAGACATGAGGAATTTTTCAAATGCTTTACTACAGCCAAATCTTATAAAGCAAACGTTAACAACACTGTTTGCAAGAAATTTGTTTCAGTATTGTAGGTATAAGAGTAAAGTCGAAAACACTTCGTGACGGAAGAATTTGTGATACTTGCTTCTTTCTACGCATAAGCGCGTGTACAAACGTCATGCATGTGTGTGTGTATGATCTTTTATTTTTCTGCGCACATGCAAAGGCACACACATGCATTAACATACGTTGTATGCGGTTAATCACATAATAGCTTACCATCTACATATTACACACACACTCAAATGTACAATATGAAAAATAACAAGCATACACTAATCAACAGTACTTCTTTTGAGTGTTTGCTACAAACAAGCTGTCTTGCGACATCGCTTGTTAACACTGATATACACGTACACCAATACATCCATCGTGCTTCGCTTATAGTACGACAGCATTTATTATTGGTTTAGTATAATACATGCGACGTGAATGCATTTAAAAATCATGACGTATTTACATTTAAAGACCTTTTACGCAGGTCTCTAATACCCACAGAAGCGCCTAAATAGAAAGATTTATAATCTGGTTCATGTCCGATAATTATAGTGGAGATGGTAGAATGTAGGATATAGTTCGCCCTGTGGTTGATTGGTAACGATGCTAGCCTGCCAGTTCAAATCTCGTGGGTTCTATTCCAGCCATAGACTCTGAATATTTTCTGCAGACAAGCTAATCGCATCACGGTTTGTATTTGTTTTCTAAAAAAAAACCGAATACCCAATAAGCACTCAAAAAATTAAAGTTCAAGCACTTGAAATTGAACTGGAAACAAAGTTGTATTCAAGCATTTTTTTCAAGTAATTTTCAAGTTTGAAAATATTTTTATATAAAAAATCAAACACCATACATATATGCTCAAACCTTGTCAAATACGTAATTTATTTATTATTAAAACAGAAATTGTGGTGAAAATATCAAAAACAAATAAATGAAAGTGAATTTGGAAAACAAAGTTGAGTAAAACGCGAAAACAATAGCGAAGGCAGATGTGCAGAAAATAATTATTAGAAAATAAAGGAATTGCATTTTGCTTTCCATTTTAAAAGCCTTGTTTTTGCAGCTTGAAATACACTTGAATTCAATTGTAATACAAGGTTGAATTACAGTATAATTCAAGGCTTACATTAAACTGTACTACAACTGAATTGTTCGCATTGAGTTCAAGTTCCCTTTTCACTGGAGAATACTATTGAATTAAAGTGTGAATCAAGCATAATTCAATCCTTTGCAATTGATTGTGGGGCTTGAATAACACTTGTTTTACACTTGATTTCAAGCAAAATTGTTTATTGGGATTAGTCTCTCAACCCAAAGGCCTTTCTTTTAATATGTTCAAATAAACCACTTTTTCCATTGCTCCGCCAATGAAAATTAAATTCTCCACATCTGCTGCAGCCATACACCCCCATATCGTTATCGTGCTTGATGGTACTTAAAATATTATTCTTATATAATTCGCTATTTGACTTTCTTTAAGCTTGCATTTTGCCATCTGTTTGAAAAATATTAAATTAGCTTTCCATGGAAATTAATACTCTATCATAGAAGTTTTTACGTAAACTTTAATGCTTTTTTATATCGGTCTTACTTATGTCTGAATTTCTGGCAATGTACCAATTTTATCCTCTTTGAGCGGATTTCCTTATAAATCTACTCTAGATACTTTATTCTAAGCATAATAGGCGCAATTTTTAAATATTTTTTGTTTTTATTGTAATCAGAAGTTCTTTTTTTGACGTCAATTTTGGAGCTCTGGCTGTATGATGGGAAGTTGAGTAGCTTAACAAGTTCTTAAATGTTTTTACGATATTGGCTACTTAAGATCTTCTTCTTTTTACTTTTGCCTAATTTCCACATATAATCGTTTTTGTTAAAGAAGCTCTAAAATATATTTTCTCGCAGCTTATGTCATTTTCTTCAGTTCGAGGACAAATTTTAAAATCTGAGTCTTTTAAAAACAATTTGATTCAATAAACTTGACGCAAAATGTTTTATAGCAACACTTTCCAATATTATACGATAAAAAATATTGTCATACACAAACAAATTTGCATTAGCACTAATATTATCATTTGTGGTAATACTTTTTTTCCACTTAAAATGATACTTTAATTTATAAATTAACATACGAATGACTATTATCTCTCTGTGTTTCAGTAAGTTAACACATAATTTATAGAATATCAGATTTCGCTAGGTCTTTACTTCTGAGAAATATTAACGTTGAAAATTAAATTAAGATGTGCGAATATTTTTGTCCGGCTCTGTACATGATCATAATTTATTATTGTAATCTTTACACCATTTTATTTCGCATTTTCCCTCCTCTGACTTGACTTTTTATAATTATTTTATAATAATTAATCGCTTATGGCTTTCAGCAATGAATCAAATTCAAGAGCTTCAAATTAAAATTCTATGAATTAGTTTAGAACGCTGTATTAAAAAACTGAAAACATATAAAGTCCATTGAAAAAAGTTAAATACCGTCTATGAAATCAGCTAGATTTCAAAATTTTTTGATTGGAAATCAAAAAGCTACATCACCTAGAAGTAAATGCGCCAGTGGATAAAGTTTTCTAAACACTGCTGGGTAGTTATAAATTCATACATGTACGTGTACATGTAGATTTCAACATTTTTTGATTGGAAATCAAAAAGCTACATCACCTAGAAGTAAATGCGCCAGTGGATAAAGTTTTCTAAACACTGCTGGGTAGTTATAAATTCATACATGTACGTGTACATGTAGACATTCGTATTCATTAACAAATTTATTGTACCGACCAAAAATCAATAACGTTATTATACTCTTTTCAGAAGCAGATGAGTTACTGATCGGCTGTGGAATGAATTGCATCATAGTAGAGTTTATTAAACTAAATGCGAACACACGTGTTGTGACGTCTTTGGAATTTTTGCTTTCTTTTTTGATTTTGTTTGCATTTAGCTCAATAAACTAATCCACTTAATGGGAAATTTTTAATTAATAACTTTTGATTTGATTTAATATAAACGATTGTGCTCCATAAGCAATCCATTGAAGTTTTTTTTTCAAATTTGTTTAAAAAACAACTCCGTGAGAGATCTCAGGGTAATATACCCTGAGATCTTTTTGTTTTTTATATTAATTCTAAAACCTTTGAAAGCAAGCAGCTAAGCCTGAATCAGTTCGATTTTCTTCGGTAAAAAATTTTTATGAAAAATAAAAACAAAATTTTTAAAAGTTTTGTTTTTATTTATTTTTTATTTAAATATCAAACAACAATGGCAATGGTTGTGAACCAGTCATGGTAAATTTTAGCTTATATGACGAAACAAAAATATAAAAATTTAAATACTTTGACGTAAAAATGAAATTTGCCGAAAGTGACACGTTGATGATGAAGGTGTAACGTACTTCGAATAATTCAGTGTCGTTCAATATCCAGATTTTTACAAAGTGTGTACATTACATAAAAAAACTATGCAATAATTCCGGGTATCCTTGCAAGATGTAGCGAGACATTTGCTGGTTAGCATTACAAAGGTTTCTGGACTTAGGAACATTAATTGCTAACAAGAAACAAATTAGATGATCTGAATTATTGGAATCCCGTAGATCTCTCACAAACTATAACAAATTACGAATAAAGGATGGGAGAAATCGATTACCTGTAATGAGATTAGGAATTATTATTATTAGGTTTGTTCATTTACTAAAAACTGTTACGAATTTGTAGCAATTGTTACTGAAAAGTGTTCATTAACTCAAAAAGTTTGCAAGGAGAGAGGGTAAAAAGAGGGAAAAAATTTTGTGAAATTTTTTTTAACAAATATTTACTAGTAAATGTTTTACTTGCAAGAATTATTCAAACACCTGTTGTGTGTTTTGTTTTCAAATTAATTATCGGCCCTATTCTGTAAATCGATCGATTCGAAATCGTATGATTGTAGAAAACTAACTCCGATGATAGAAATATTTTTTTGGATTTTTTAAAATTTTTTTATTATATAGATTCTAAAATATCATATCTGAAAGAAAATTATCGGGTATGATTTTAAACACGTCTGCAGGACCATTATTAATTTTGTGAAAACAAGAAATTTACTCGGACTCGTTTTACAGAACTGGGCCGTATTTCAAAAATATCTGAAAAAGGAAAACTCAAAAATGTAAATTTCTTTATTAAAAAACATCTATACGTACATATGTATGTAAAAAAGAAAGCATATTTTCTTAAGTTATTGTTTTTCTTTCTTTAACTTGGGGGCCACACGTTCAATTTTTGACTTTCAATTCCATTCAATTTGCAATACACTCACACTTTTTTCACTAACACAACCAAACTTTTTAAATTGAAAACTAGATTGATTTCAAAATCACATATCCATTTAAATGGCAATTTAGTTTTCAATTTGAACGGCTGGTCACAGCACACATTGATTGAAGCTACAAATTTGAGTTGTTTCTTCGTCGGTGGCATTTAAAAAATGAAATTGATTATCAATTTGTGTCACAGCTATCAATTTAAAAGCAATTTTGACACACAATATGTGTAACGAAATTGAAAGCCATTTATTGAACGTGTGGCTGCAGAGTAAGCCACATAAATTCAATTCTATTGTCAATTAATTTTGTTTGCTTATCATATCTGATCAGAGTTGGAAAATGTGTTTTTTTTGTATTTGTTAATATAATAGAATTAAAATATAATGAAAACTGTAGGTCGTTTCTGTATTTCTCACATCGTAAAAATTCTCACATGGAGTGTGAAACACAAAATTCCATCGTTTCTCGATTTGTGAGAAAAAAGTGTTTCTGTATTTGAATGCGAAAACAGGCAACACTGACACGTAATTCACACGTTGATTTTTCAATGATTTTTTGAAACACGATTTTTGGAGTTTGTAGGCGAACGGTATAGAAAAGCAAAAGGGGAAGAAAAAAATCACACTTTCCGTTCTACGAGTTTTTTTTAAATTTTCTTTACACATATTTAAATTTTTTTTATGTTGCTTTATTTTATTTTTTCATTGAATGCGACAACAGCTTTTTTTAATACAAAATAGTGTTACCTGTAGGTATTTTTGTCACTAATATATGAGTATAGGGAATATCGGAAAAATATTTTATTTTGAACAAAATGTAGGTATTTTTTATTTTCATGCAATATATGCACAAATGGAAAAATAACTATATTAAAATATATTTTTGCTCATAAAACGATTCAAAATTTGTTTTTGCTCGAAATTACATAGACATTTATCTAATTATTTTGTTGTCACAGTGCCTTTCTTTGCTGAGAGAATATTTGTTTATACATATGTGAAAGGATAAGAAAAAACGCTGTCAAAATAAAATAAATTCGATTTCTCGACTGCTTTCTGGCGCTAATTTTTTTGTGTCAATTTCTATGGAAAATGTGTTTATGCCGCAATTCTGTTTGATCATTGAGGCCTTAAATGTTTTTCATTTATCTTTCTTTACATTAAACTACTAAAATTTGCAGATTTTCGTATGTAGGGAAAGGAAAAAACAGGGGTTCTTAAAGCTACTGGCAACACTGGTACAATTTTTGGAAGAAAAAAAAAGTAAAAACTAGAAACATGGAAAAAATCATCGTATGAATGTAAAATGTTTTTGGAAGCAAGTTTTAAAAAGGGAATCAAAAGCAAAACAAGGTTTTTAAATCATCGTATGAATTGAGCCTAATTTTGCTTTTACTGGAATATTTCCAGTAATCAAGTGTCAAATGAATACAAAATGTTACAAAAATATTATTTCAATAAAAAAAAAGAAATAATTAACAAGAAAAAGGAAATAAAACTATGAACAAAAATATAAAATGAATGTAAAATCCTCAAAAGAAGTTTTTTCTATCAACTGTCTCTACATAAGACAAAATAAAAATTCTAAATAAATGTAAACATATCGATTTTTTAATGATATTTTAGTCCAACAATTCGTTGCATATTTTTTCAATTAGTTTATTTTTTATATTTTTGCACACAAATTCTTAAATTCATATGCTTTTGTACAAATTTGGTTGTTCTCGCACCAATTTAAAATGCGAGTTGTTTTGACAGTTCTTGCGAGAAACTTTTCACAAAATATTATTGCAGAAACACTTTTTCTCACATCCTTCCAATAATTGCTGGAAATTTATTTAAATGACATATAGTTCTCGCAAAGTAGATACAGAAACACTTATGTGAGAAAATCCATTTTGTGTTTCAATTTACACTGTTTTTGTTACGATTCCCTCGTTTCATGCGGGAAATTTTACGATGCGAGAAATACAGAAATGAACTACTGCATACAAATAGTAAGTCCTAAATCACACTGTGCAAGTCTTATTGCTAAGCTGATTAGTTTCAGGGAGAGAGAGACGAGGGGAACAGCAACGTTTCTTTTCCCCCCGTCTCTCTCTCCTAATAAACTAATCAGCATAGCAATAATACTTGCATAGTGTAAATAGGGACTAAGTAATATATGAAACTGTTTAAAGTATGTCATATTAAATATCTACTTTTAATAATTTTGAGAAAAAGGACAATTGTATCATGATTTCTATCTATGGTTCTGACATGAATAAAAGTTTCTTGCAAGTTTTTACAAGTAAAGCGTTCACTTAATTTTCAGCATCTGGGAATGTAATTTTGTAAATTTCTGCCTTGCTCTCTCGCTGCAAGTTTCCGCTAGGAAATTAAATGAACACACCTATTATTACAGAATTCATAAAACCAAATGCCAAACGAAATTCGTAAAATTAAACATTTTTATTTTTTAAAATAATTTTCATTAATTCAAATACATGATTCTAATTAACTTGTTATAGTTTTTCTGCGTAGGTATAACTATCGGTCGCTACTAGTCGTAAGCATGTACTTAAAGGCTTTGACTAACTTACAAAGATTTGTCCAGAAGTTACCACTGAACATCACCTTTGACACTTCTCTAGGTTCAGGGACCTAATACGTAAAATGTTTGGTGAAAAGATACTCGGAAATGAAATTTGTATCTGTCATATTAAGTTAGAAAAAACTCATCATTTTTTAACGAAAGTGGATAACCGGAGAACAGAGATACTTATTTGAGACAAATTGATATAACAATGCGACCTAGTGATGAACCCAATTGAGCCAAGGCTCTGATATTCTTGCAGCTGCAAACAATTCAACATAACCTCACCTACAGTTATAGATTAAAAGTAATTAGATTTCCTACCCTGCAATTTTTCAGAACAATGCTAGGTCCTTATTTCATAATGAACATAGCTAATAGAAACATTACTGATAGATTTTTGCTAAGACTGGGTGCACACACAGCAAATTTAGTTGCTCAACTTTTGTGTTTACAGAAGAGAGAGAGAGAGAGAGAGAGGTAAGAGGAATATAAAGGGAAATATAATTGCTTGCACTACTTAATCCATTTTGTTTTATCATCCGCAATATCCGTTTTTATTACATTTCTTTTGGTTCGATTTTTTTCACAAAGAAATATTTATTCGAATCATTATGTATTCTATAATGTAAAAAAGAAAAAGAGTTGTTTAAGTGCCAACATTATTAAAAAATACAATACGCACATGCATTAATTTGTTTGTATATCGCTGCCTTGATATAGAAAGGCCCTAACTCATTATTTTTTTGAAAACGAGATTTTTGCATTTTTCGGTGCATTATATGTATTTCTATCGAAATATATAAAAAAAATATATTTCAAAAAAAAAAAAAAATGACTCAGGGCCTTTCTATATTAAGGCAATTATATGTAACTTATGGCATTTTCTTTTCTGGAGAAAAATGTTACACTTATTACACTTTTCAATGAAAATTCGCAAAACAATGATTTCCTGAAATATACATTTTATTAGAAATTATTGTATCATCCCTTGCGAACTTAAATTTTTTCTTTAAACGAAAGCCAAATTGTACTTTTTTGAGTAAAAAGTTAAGAGATGTTACACTTTTTCCAGTAAAGAAAACGCCATTACGTTTGACATATCCCAGTTGACCAAGACTTTCGTTATTTTCGTATATGTAAAACTATCGAGAGTGACCCTAAAAAATGAATCGAAAAAAATTCACGTTCAGTTTTGTCCTAAAAAAATTTGATTTCGAAGCAAATGTGTTTACTTCCCCCGAACAAAAATATTAAAAATGGCTTATAAAAAAAAAACACCAGTTGGATCCTTGTACTACCTGTGAGTATAAAGAAACGAAAGGAGAAGGCGTGGAGGTAGTGAAAGGTGAGAATGATAGATTTGAAGTGGAGTATATTATCAAACATTGTAATAATGCTTTCCTCCTTCTCTTTATGATTACAACGGGAGCAGTAGTATAAGGGAATATTGTTAGGGAGACTCAAACGTTTAGCATCAGTTGCGTAACACAATGAAAGGTCAGTGGGGCCAAGCAATCTATCTAGTGCAATGTAAGAGTTTGCTATCTAGGCTCGGAGGTCAGCCTCATCTAGGTAACGAAAGGGCGGATGAGCTGGCCAGAGCTGGCTCTGCTATGAATGTCTCCGATGCCGAATTGGTAGCCATTCCGTTTGGTACTATTGGAAACGGTAGATTCAAGCACTATTTCTATAAGGCTGAATGGAGATGGCGCAATATAGTCACATGCAAGGTTGCTTAGAAAATGTGGCCCTGCTACAATGATAGGCGCCCAATTATTCTGCCTTATCGTGGTTGGCGTATTTCAAATTCGACTACGACTGTTTGGTAATAGATTAAAGAAGACTTCAACAGTTTTTCTTTAATATATTACCAGTTTCGTAGTCGTATTTGAAATACGCCAACCACGATAGGGCAGATTGTTTTTACAATTTCGGTTAACCAAAACCCGGTTTTTGGGCCTATATCCGATTTTTAGGAAACCGGGTTTTTCTACCCGGTTAACCGATTTTTTATATCTGTAAAAATCGTAAATTTTCCTTATTTTAGTGTTGTGTGTACCTCACTGTTATCAGCTGTTGTTATTATTTCGTAGTGAGCAATTTTAAAATTTTTGTTCAACACAATTTCGCAGTTTCGAACAAACTCTACTTTGTCTACGTGAGAGGATTTCTCAAAAAAGAAATATGACCCTAATTACACTATTTTTGCATTTACATGGCTGTTTTTCGAAATATTGCAAATTAAATAATTGAAAGTGAATTAGGCCCTGAAGATTTTGAAATTTTATCAAATTCCGAAAATTTAGAGGAACAACTAAACTTGACGTTAATATCTATTCAATATTTAAGTAATTAATGCAAGCGTGTTAATCACAATAACCTTAAAGATGACTCTGACAGCAGGAGAACGGAAAAATTAAATATGCTATATCATGCTCTTCTTACTATTAATCCGACATCAACTGTCAGTAAAATAATCTTCTCGGTATCATCAACATTTGGATTGTGTTTTGTTATTTAAGTATACTTTAAAAAAACTTCATAAAATTCACATTTGGTCTTTATAAAATCTTTTAGTCACTATTTTTATTTCCACACATTACAAATTTTGTGTAACAAATGATATTTTTTAAGTTATTTTTGTTGCTTTTTAAATTAAGATGAATTCTTTTTTACGATTAACTTATTTTTTTATTTAATGGCCGGTTAACCGATTAACCGATTTTTTGACTTCGGTTAACCGAAAAACCGGTTTATAAAAAAGGTGGTGTTTTGAAAACACTACGCCCAATACAATTAATAAATCGGAACAGTAGGGACATCTTGAGGCTCGTTGCAGTCATTACGGGGCACTGGACGGTCGGTAGAAATGCTAGTAGGATAGGTCTGTCCTATAATGTGTTCTGCCGAAGTTGTCGAGAAGAAAGCAAAGAAGAAACAATTTTCCACTTTGCATCTCTCGACAAATAGGTTTTTAGGCAGAAATGTGCTAGACGACCTTCAAGATTTAACTGAGATTGGGTTGAGTGACCTTATCAGACATCTCAAAGCAATGGGTTGAATCTAGTACCTATCACCGTATTCGAATATTTAGATATGGTTCTACATTGGTTGACACCGACGAGTGGAGAGGTAATTTAAAAAAGGAATCATCTAGATTCTACTTGAATGCCTACGTGTAGAAGGCAGCCACGTAAACTAACCAACCAACGACTCCCGCAATAGGTTGTGAATTTAACAATTGTTTATAAACTAGTGTCCTGCACAAGATATCTTATAAGAACTTTCAAGACATGAGGGATTTTGCAAATGCTTTACTACAGCGAAATCTTATAAAACAAACGTTAACAACACTGTTTGCAAGAAATTTGTTTCAGTATTGTAGGTATAAGAGTAAAGACGAAAACAATTCGTGACGGAAGAATTTGTGATACTTGCTTCTTTCTACGCATAAGCGCGTGTACAAACGTCATGCATGTATGCGCACATGCATTAACATTAGTTGTATGCGGTTAATCACATAATAGCTTACCATCTACATATTACACACACACTCAAACGTACAATATGAAAAATAACAAGCATACACTAATCAACAGTACTTCTTTTGAGTGTTTGCTACAAACAAGCTGTCTTGCGACATCGCTTGTTAACACTGATATACACGTACACCAATACATCCATCGCGCTTCGCTTACAGTACGACAGCATTTATTATTGGTTTAGTATAATACATGCGACGTGAATACGTTTAAAAATCATGACGTATTTACATTTCAAGACTGTTTACGCAGGACTCTATTACAAACAAATGTTAACATAGAAATTACCAACAACGTTTGTACGAGCTACGTCTCCTACAATAGGTTGTGAGTTGAGCAATTGGTATTTTTATGGCAACAATAATTTTAATATACTGAAAGAAGTATTTCCATAAATTTAAATAAACAAATAAATATATTATGTGCTTTAATATCTTTGTAAAGAGTAAAACAAATATTTTTTATAGAAAAATTTATTGCACAACATTTATGTATATCCCATTCCAAACTACGTCAATGAATGCATCTTAAATTAATAATATTTCAAAATTAATTGATTGATTACTTTGATCAAAATAACAATTTCATTCTTTAATATTTTATAATCTTATAATACTTCTATGTCATAATTAAAGGGAAATTCACGGTGCAACAGAGAACAGTAAAAAAAAAACAATGATTAAATATGCACATATTAACAAACCATTCATGTCTCCCTTAAGGCAATGCCAGACTGAGGAAATATTTGACGGAATAACTAATGTACAGGCAAATAAACTGCGATCTAGTATACGTACCATGGATTGTCATGTTACGTTACGTTACGTTACTTTGTAAAGTATCTTATTCTTCCAAGAAAAACTTGTGTTTTATAATATGAAATGTATATACTTTGAAGAAAAATTATTATTTGACATATTGTCAGAAGTGTACATACATAAAATAATTGAAATTTATTTGCTAAACTACCAGCGAATAAATTTCAATTATTTTATGTATATACTTTGTATAAATGTTGGTATGAAGCGAAATTACTCGTAGTACCACATCTAGTAACATTGCGTGGACTTTTTTATTGCAATTTCCATGTAGAATTTTAATTCCTATTATATATACTATGTATCATAGTTACTTTATTTTATTAAATATTTTCTCAGTGTGATCAGACACTTAAAAATAACTAAATAGAAAGCCAATACGATATAAAAACTCAAAAAAAAAAAAAAAAAAATTACATACGTACGATGAGCAAAAACTTAACTGCCAGTTCATAGAAGCCATGTAAAAATTCTCGGTTGGCTATTTATATTGAAAACAAAAACAAAGCACTCCAAATTTGTTTTTGTTTGCATTATAAATAGACAGCCGAGAATTTTTACATGGCTTCTATAAACTGGCAGTAATTGTTTTGTACACTTTTTTATTTAATCACTTATTAATTAGAAGATGAATTAACGAAAACTATAAAAAAAAACTCCCCCTCTTTTTGTGCAGCAGCAGTGGGGCTTTACCAAACATTTAATTAAAAATTTCTGAATAAGAAGATAAATTTGTTATAAATTCTCTGACATTAAAGGATTTAAGTTCAGTTTTGATTTGTTGATTAAGCGAAAAACAAAGACTTCGAAAATGAAATTATTAACATTTGCAATACTTTTTGCCATCATTGCATTCGTTAGCTGTTATCCTGCTTTGGACGAACCAAGTGGTGTTGAGACCCTTGAAGGTATTGAGTCTAGTGCTGGAATCCAGACAAATGTAAATTCAGACGGAGAACTTGTACGCAAAACACGTAGTTTCGGTGGAGGTTTCTGTTGTGGTGGCGGCCGTCGACCATATTTTGGAGGCGGTGGTTTTCGTAGGCCTTACGGTGGTGGTGGTAGATATGGTGGAGGTGGCGGTGGTGGTGCGTCTGCTAGTGCTTCTGCCTCAGCTTCTGCAAGCGCATCTGCATCTTTTGGTGGTGGTTATGGCAAATAAATAAAAACAAATTTGTATATTCCAAAAAAATGAGTATTAAATAATTTTTCAAAATCGTGTGTAAAACAAAATGTTCAATAAAAGTTTTTTCAATTTAAAAATAAGAAAGAAAACGTTTTAAAGGGCATTTACCATGGTGTAATTATACAGGTGACTAAGTAAGGATTTGTTATACACAAATACGGCAACCATAGCTGTGTAAAGAACCGAAGAAAGTCAAAAGCACAAAAATAACTGTACTAAAACCAAAACAAAACGAAGTTTTTGATATTCTTCAGCTACAAAGCACATAGAGCAAAAAATTATCAGCTGAAGTAGCGCTGCCACCTTGTTAGATACACCTTGGCATTTACATTACCTCGAAATCTATTACTTACGAGATTTCGAACTAAATCTTGCTGCTTTTTACTAAATTTCCCATACAAAACAAAATCTATTTGGTCAGTAGATTTATAGGAAATCTAATAAAAATCTAATATTTTTATTTATTTGTTACCACCCTGTAAGACACATTTATAAAACAGATGAGTGAATTACTACAGTCTGCTTAAAAAGGTGTGTGACTTAGCTGCATTGCAGTTATTTGGTTGTAGTTTTGGAAATTTTTTAGATAATGGGATTTGTTTTGGATAAAAAATCTTGATAAATGTCAAAAAAAAGTTGGTCTAAACGGTAGAGATTTTCATAAAGATTTTAATTAAAATTTGCTAGATTTTGTGCTGGTGTAAATGACCAATTAAGGATGTACTAATAATTTGGTATGTTATCCTAGTGCGATTATGAAGATCCTGACTGAAATTTCTTTGAAGCGAAATCTAGAGATATATAAATTTGTACGTACATAAATACATAAATAACATCCAATCCCATTTTTGAAATTGTATTAAACAAAGCTCGACCTCTAGGTGTTACAAGGCGCGAACCCCAGTACGTATGTTTTGCATTGTAGTCTCCAGCTGCCACGAAACAAGATCCAATCGATTTGTAGAACTTTTCATACTGATCTTCGGTAACTGAAAATATGGGAGGTGAATAAATTGATGATATCACGAAATTCGAACAAAAATTTTCTACAAAAAATATTCGTAGCTTGCATATATTCTTCACTAACGTTGTCAAGGACATAGTGCTTCAGTCTTGACTTAATTAGAATTGCAGATCTACCGCATGCTCTCCCTCTAGGGTCCTTTGTGTCATATATAGTGTAGCCATTAATTTTGAAAAAGCTTGTCGAAGTCAAATGAGTCTCAGAGACCAACATTATGTCAATATTTTTTTCCGTGAGGAAGTGCTCAAGTTCATTTTTATGTTGGCGAATGCGGTTTGCGTTCCAGAAACATATTGTTAACGTGTTCATGGCTTATTAATTAATACTTGAAGCAGAGTATTCTACATTCGCAGCATTCCTGGCATCATGCTAGTCATATTTGTTGTTAAATTGTTGATAGTTTGCACAAGATTTTCAATAGTGGCTTCAAGGCGATTAAAATTAAAGTTTGAGTTTGTATTTGTTGAATTATTTTGCGGTGAAACATTTTGTGTCGGAATAGAACTAGCCTTAGCAGCATCGGCATACGATACACGTGAAGTAACTGGTTGGCTCATTTGAGCAAGATTGGCGGAGTAAGCGTTTACTGATTGGACTGGATCTAATTTTGGTTTTTGTCCCATAGTTTGTTTAACGAAAGAATATACAGGACATCCTCTGTAGTTAGCGGTGTGATGATTACCTCCACAGTTACTACATTTTTTATCACTTTGATTTTTTGGCTTATTGCAACTAGCAGTGCCGTGTAATTCGCCGCAGACAACACAAACAGAGGGTAAATTGCAGTATGTTTTTGTATGGCCATATTCTTGGCAATTATGGCACTGTACAGGACCTGAACGCTTATGTGGCTCTTCAACTGTGATTTTTCGGTAAAATAGGTATTTTAAATTATAAATTGGATGAGTCTCATTTTTTTTCAATTTTATATCATTAGGCTCAAGTTCAACACGAAATAGGGGTTGGGAAATCTTCTCTCTATTTATTATATTGGACACATTTTTTACCTTAAACCCCTGGAGGACGAGTGCATCTTTTATTTCTTCGCGAACAACATAATAATCTATGCTTTTCAATACGATCTGCATGCCTTTAGCGCTCTTAAGCTGGTATGTGTAGAAGCTTGTTTTATTTTTTTTTTTCAAATTCAGCAACTATTTTGCGGAAATCTTTTTCTAATTATTAATTAATTTTGTTCAGCTTGAGGTCTGGTTATAGAATTAAAAACAGGTTAAAGTTATATTTTAATTATAATTTCATTTTTGTTTTTTATTTTTCCCAATATTTCGATCAACGCCGTTGATCATCTTCAGGGGATCTAAAATATATGTACATAAAATCACAAATAGAAATATTATAATAACAACATTAATCAATATTATTGCACAAATTAAGCTATAATTACATTTTCAAAAACAAATGGTGTAATTTATTAATTTTAAAGTTTTAAAAGCTTTACTTCGAACGTCTCGTCTCTTTTGTAAACAGAACTTTAATGATGTTTTGGCCTGTGTTTTTGTATTGTGTTTCTATAAATCTGCGCGCATTTTTCTACATCACTCTTATAATTTAATCTCTTGTCAGGTGGTACATCAATAATGTGAAGCATTTCAAGAGTATATCTCTTTTTGTAGTTGTTTTCTGTTGTTAACACTTTAATATTACCGAAATTTGGTTTGTGACCAGTTACAGCACAGTGGGCCGCAAGTGCGGTTTTTTGGTTTAAAGGTTTGTGTTTAGATTTTAAGTCCGACTTATGTGAAGAAATCTTTTTCGTCATAAATTTGGATTTTAGTTTCATCGATGTTGCCACGTTTTATTGGAACAATGTGAAATTTATTCTCACCAATGACCGAAATTAATTTTTTAATAAGGGCATTTGAATTTTTTGTCTCAAATAGATTGGTGGCGGCGTGTATGTTTTATTCGAGGATACCTCGGGTTTGTCGGTAGTCATCTTGCAAAATTTTAAAGCGGTTTTGGCGATTAGTTGAGGCTGCGCTGTTATCCCTAGACATTTTTGGAGCAGATACAATTTTTGAAGAATTCGGGCTTCACCCACGCTTTACTACAGTTATATATCTGTCCATTTTGACTTGTACCTTGAGTTTCGAGCCGCTGTTATCTGTAGTGATAACTTTGTTAAGTGATGAACACGAGCCTGAAGGGGATGATATTACTGGCTTATATGAAGAAGTACTAGGCAACTGTAATGTTAATGAATCACTACTATTTGACATTGGTCAGAGTGAAATTGATCGCTGACGAAAAATTGGCTCTGCCGTTAAAAAAAGACTTTCATCACGTTTATTATTTATATTTTTTTCATTAAGAGTTTCAGAACTCACAGTAAAATAAGCATTTCTGCCGTTTGAACTCACTTCAAATTTTTTTTATTTGAGGCACTCATATAAAGAATTTCTCAAGGGTTATTCGTTTGTGTTTTTTTTTTTGTTTGCGGTCTTTTTTGTTTGCGGTCTTTTTTGTTTTTGTTATTTATGATTGTTTATTTGTTTCGAGGTACACATATAGAGCATGGGTGACCAAGATAAATTTAAGGTTGTGTAAGTGAGAAAAAAAGATAAACACACAGGCAGAAACAATTAATAAAAGTAATTCTTATATGAACCTTTTTATGAAAGAATTTTTTCCTAGAAAACCGTTTCAACAAAAAGTAATAAATAAACATTATTATTCACTTAATTTCTGACTAAAAACCAATTTGTAAGAGAAACTAATTTTTAATTTTCATGTAAGCAAAAGCATTTTTTAACATAAAAAGTATACATAATAAATTTCTCGCAGTGCGTTTGGGAAAAATGAGTAAAAAGATAAGCAAAATTTTATCTCAGATAAGACTAAATGAAAGAGAATAAGAATACGTGTGAATTCGATTTGCAAGAATTTGCTACATGATGTTCACCCATGACATATAGTATTCCTCAAGGTAACTTTGTTTATGTTCTTTTTTGTTTGCGGTTATTTTTTTAAATTCTGATGTGCTTTTAGAGCAAAAAAAGTTGGCATCACTGATTTTTGTATGTACTTTATCAAAATCTTCATATTGGCAGCACACAAAACAAAAAAATACAAGGCAGAATTAAAATATGCATACAAAAAAAATTTAAAACGCCTAAGCATATACCACATTATCATTTACTACAAAATTATGCTGCCACACTTGTAAGATTAAGGGCCATTATTACTACTTAAAGATAGTTAAAAGTAGGATTTTATCGGACGTATAAAAACTTTATCATTTGCAAAATTTTACTTTAACCTAAAGTGAGCCATAAATTACAGGCAAGTTCATCCTACCTGGTAAGTTAAATCCAATTTGCAATAATGGAAAGCTTTTTATACGTCCGATAAAATCCTACTTTTAACTATTTTTAAGTTGTAATAATGGCCCTAAGCATTTTTTTCGGATTGATTAAAACGATGGGAATCTGAAGCACCAAAATGAAATTTGAACGGAATGGTTAATACGGAATCAAAACCATTCCGAACGGAATCTGACACGGCTGATTGTTTGGAATACTTTAACTTTGTGCAATTTTGTCGATTTAATAGTTTGCAATGCAATAAAAGTTTAATATACTTAAGCCCAAGAGTATGCTTTAGTTATTGACACATTTTTTGTAGTCTTTAATCAGTTGAAAATTGTACAAATTTCTAGCAAATGTTTGTAATGTTCAGTACACATTATTGGATTTTGTTTAATCGCAATAGTGAGTGCTAGGGGCAACGTCTGTCGTTTCCGCTATTTTTAATTGTATGGCATTGTGTTAGAAACAAAAATTATAATGGGTGCATTCATACTGTGTGTGTTCGAGTCTCTTGATTAGCTGTCAAATTTATCTTTGTAGCTTTATTTTGTATACAGAAAGTTATGTATTTTTAAATTGTATTTAATTTCATTGAATCTTAAATAAAAAAAAGCAATGTGAGTCCGATCACAGAGGAGATGTGTAAACATCTAATGAAAATTTTTTTTTAGGTTGGAAGTACTTATGCTTTTAGTATATTTTTTTAAATTAATTAAAAGTACAAAAACTTTCAATATTGTAAATGCATATGAATTTGTTGGTTTTTGTTTGTTTTATCAAACTTATTTGGTTAGTAAATGGGCACAATGCAGTATATGTACTGCATTCAAAATTGCAGTAAGCAATAAGTTTACTGATTACTAAAAAAAATTCAGTAAATTTTTACTGCTAATGAAATTTAATTTGCATTAAAAATAAAATCGTAGGGCCGTAATCATAATAAAATTGTAGCAAGTGGCAAAGTTTTTTCATTCAAATTTTGAAACTTTTGTATGAAAAACATTTAGCCACTTGGTAGAATTTCATTATGAATACGGGCATTACTGATTACTGAAAATTCAATGCACCTCATCATATAACAAATCATATAGGCAATTTATAAAAATTGTAGAAAAAAATTTTAGTAATCAGTAAAAATTTACTTGTTAAACATTTTTTATTGTTTTCACTGAAACTTTAGTGGTACTGCAGTGCTCATCTATGCTAAATGCCTTTACTTTTACTTTTTAATTTTTAATTCCTGTTGTTCATGGTTTAGTTGTTGCTGTTCTTGTTGTTGTGTACGCAATTCAATTAAAATAAATTCAGTAAAGTGCGACATTGACTCGCGCTCATTCGGTTTTGATCATTTTTTTTTTTTGATTTAGCTTTCTTCCTTTTTAAAGTTTTTTCAGTTTAAACGATTTTTTTCAGTTTTATCGCTTTTTTCTCGTTTTGGCGTTTGTTTTTTCTTTTTGGGTTTTTTTTAATTTGTGCAATTTTTTTCATTTTGGCGATTTTTTCATTTTGGCGATTTTTTATTGCTTTTTTTTGAGTTTTTTCATTATGGCGATTTTTTTCTGTTTTTGGTTTTTTATTTAGGCGATTTTTTCATTTTGGCGATTTGTCCGGTTTTTCGCGACTTATTTTAGTCCTAGAGATTTTTTTTAATTTGGTGCTTTTTTTCGTTTTGGCGATTTTTTTTGTTTTTGGCGATTTTTTTTTATATTTGGCGATTTTATATTTTTTGATTTTTTAGTTTTACCGTTTTTGAAAATTTCAAGAGTTTTGCTCTTACGGTTTCCAAGATACAGCAAGTTGTCAAAATTACAAAGTCAAAATTGCATTAACTGATGGAACACCCATTGATTTAAATTTTTTAAATTTAGTGTTAATTGTTGTAGTCTGTATAAAAATACACTAACTTTTAAAATTTCAAGTGTATATGTGTACATACAATTATTACGTATATTACATGGGATTTTAACATTTTTCGTTGCTCGTTTTGGAACACCCTTTAGTTTTTAACTCTCATGTATTTGTTGTTGTAGTGGCCAAATGTCTACACATTGTGTCCAAATTTCAAGTCCGTAGCTCTTACGGTTCATTTTCACATTTGGTGTACGCAAATATACAGAAAAATAACCGGCGGCGGCGCACCGTCAGCTTCGAGCCGGTCGACTTGTTTCTCTGTTTGGTATTGCTTCTTTCAAACACAAATACACTCAAACATAGCTCACACCGATTTGACAATGCTTTAAACCTTAAAAAAAAACGTTTATATTGTGCATATCTACAAAAAAAAAAAAGCAATGTGAGTCCGATCACAGAGGAGATGTGTAAACATCTAGTAATGAAATTTTTTTTTTAAGTTGGAAGTACTTATGCTTTTGGTATCTTTTTTTAAATTAATTAATTAAAAGTATCAAAACTTTCAATATTGTAAATACATATGAATTTGTTGGTTTTTGTTTGTTTTATTAAACTTATTTGGTTAGTAAATGGGCACACTGCAGTATATGTATATGTACTGCATTCAAAATTGCAGTAAGCAGTAAATTTACTGATTACTAAAAAAAATTCAGTAAATTTTTAATGCTAATGAAATTTAATTTGCATTACCAGTAAAATCGTAGGGCCGTAATCATAATAAAATTGTAGCAAGTGGCAAAGTTTTTTCATTCAAATTTTGAAACTTTTGTATGAAAAACATTTAGCCATTTGGTAGAATTTCATTATGAATACAAGCATTACTGATTCCTGAAAATTCAATGCACCTCATCATATAATAAATCATTTTGGCACTTTATAAAAATTGTAGAAAACATTTTTAGTAATCAGTAAAAATTTACTTTTTAAAAATTTTTTATTATTTTTACTGAAACTTTAGTGGTACTGCAGTGCTCATCTATGGTAAATGCCTTTACTTTTACTTTTGAATTTTTAATTCCTGTAGTTCATCGTTTAGTTGTTGCTGTTCTTGTTGTTGTGTACGCATTGCAATTAAAATAAATTCAGTAAAGTGCGACTTTCACTCACGCACATTCGGTTTTGAGCATTTTTTTGATTTAGCTTTCTTCCTTTTTAAAGTTTTTTCAGTTTAAGCGATTTTTTCAATATTATCGCTTTTTTCTCGTTTTGGCGTTTTTTTCTCTCTTTTTGGGTTTTTTTAATTTTCGCAATTTTTTTTTTCATTTTGGCGATTACTCAACACTCCAGATGGGACTACTTGAAAATACTTTTTTCCCCTTTTTGATTATCACTACTTATGTATTATTTATAACTATCACTAAGTCCGACAGTGGTCGGGCCTGGTAATTATATTCTAGATTTAAGATTTGAATACTTATTGTTGAAGATAAAATAAATAAATACATGCATTAAAAAAAATTGGCGATTTTGTCATTTTGGCGATTTTTTCATTTTGGCAATTTTTTCATTTTGGCGATTTTTTTGTTTAAGGGTTTTTTTATTTTGGCGATTTTTCCGGTTTTTCGCGATTTATTTTAGTCCTAGAAATTTTTTTTAAATTTTTAAATTTGTAATTGTAAAAAAAGGTAAATTTGACAGTTGAATGAAAATCTTTCAATTCAGTTTATGAAGTATGTGGCCAAGAATCAATTCAATTGAATGACTCAATTTACAATTGAACTGAAACGTGTATGGCAAGGTGTACCTAACTAGGTGGCAGCGCTACTTCAGCTGATATTTTCTTGCTCGATGTACTTTGTAGCTGAAGAATGTCAAAAACTTCGATTTTGTTTTGGTTTTAGTACAATTATTTTTGTGCTTTTGACATTCTTCGGTTCTTTAAACAGCTTTGGTTGCCGTATTTTTGTATAACAAATCCTTACGCAGTCACCTGTATAATTACACCATAGTGTATGGGGTGCTTAATACAATTATTTTAGTGTTTTTTTATTTATTACACTGAGAAATAAAGTTCTGTTTTGTTTTGTTTTGTTTAAAAAAATATTTGGCTTCAAATTTTTAGTGTAAATAAATGCATTATATGAGAACCATACAACTTTGGTACTATTACGATAGTATCGTCGATATATCAATAGTTCTTCTTACCTTTGATAGTCTTGAATGGATATATTCATAAAGTATTTAAACCATTAATAGTTTTCCACCTCTAGTAATAATCCCTTATATGGAAGCCGTAGTAAGGAATAAGTTTAGTTTCAGCTAGATTTGGTTCGAACTGTAATTCTAATTTAAATGGGTTTAATCTTATGTTTATGTCAAAAACAACCAAACGAATGAGTTCTACCCAAGGCGTCATAAAACAATCATGAAATCATATGGGCAATGTCACAGAATGTCACGCACGATGTCACGTACGTTGACTAATCAGCTAAGCTTGTATTTCAGATAAATGCGGTTAAAATTACCCTTATAATTTACCAAAAGTAGAGCTACTTACGCTCCTCAAAAGTACTTAAAGAAATAAAGAACAATTTTAGTTTTCTCTGAAACACAACTTTAATTGATTGGACAACGTAAGTGATATTGTACTTTACATTTTGTGGAATTGCCTATGTGTAAAAAAATATGCAAAATCAATAATACACACTAATTTTCTAATGCAACATACGTACACAGAGAGAAAACATCTTAAAATCAATAAAAACCATATTGAATTAATAAAAATCCTTCCTAGAAAGTTCTAGAAAATTGTTTATTAAATTGTGCGTACATTTTTGTAGATGATTGTTTCCTTGAATTTTGAATGGTTTGCTACCTATGGACCTGAACAGGGGAAAAATGGTAAAAAAAACATTGAATTTTTTAAAACTTTTTGTGATTTTGATCTGGAAGATGAAGGTTTTTGATTTTATATGTTTTGCTATTTATGACAAGAGCTACAATTTTGTCTCAGAGAGTAAAACGAAAATGAGAAAATGCAAAAATGACAACGAAGGTGACTTGGGGCAAACCTGGGATACACGGGTATTTTTTTTTTTTTTATCTTTTATCACGTAGTGGTATCCGTATATGGGTATATTTCCATGGCTTCAAAAAATACACATAGTGTTATATATGTACATATTCACTCAAAATATTCCATGCTTACAAAAAATTTCGTATATTACACAAAATGTATTTTCATGATTCACGAATTTCTTTTGTAATATAAACATTGTTTTTCGTAAATTTACGGAAAAAAACTTGTAAAAAAACAAAATTTTGTTATTTGCAGACAAAAAGTATTTCGTAAAATAAACAAATATCATTTCTACTATTTACCAAGCATTTCGTGCCACAAAAACAAAGAACATTTTCGTTAAATGAACCACATCTTTCGTTTATTTTACCTATGAAATATTTTGAGTGTATGTACTGTACTCGTACAGATGTGCAATCGCTTTACGTGAGTACCTGCCATTACGGCCTAATCTCACGTGTGCCAAAGCACCGGGTGTGGGTTAGACGCCAGACCAACGCCCCCATGCACCCCTTTAGAATGAACCTATGGCCCACTCCATAAGGCACATAGGTTGCAATCTTTGAATATAGTTATCCCTGTATTATATTCAATTACCTTGCTGAGGTAATTTGAGCTATCTAAACTCTGCTGCTATGTCCGTGCCCATAGCAACTCTGTTGAATGGCAACAGCACCTAGAACAGTGTCTGGCTGACCGCGTCACACCAACCACTAGCATTGATTTAACACTGGGAAGCCAAGACTATTCTCCCAGCGATGTTTGGTAGCAAACCACAACTACCACGATAATTCTCCGGCTTCCACGCTTAGGTGTTGTGTATACACCTAAGCGAGGTCCCCAAGAAAATTCCTCAACCATTGCCGGCACAGCTAACCACTCATCCATAAAGAACGCATGCCTGTGTCGCCAAATAACCAGTGCCTACTCCACACTTACCAAAATCATCCCTTTAACCCCTTAGGGGTCTACCCCTTTGGGGTAGGACGAACTCGGCATTTTAGCAAAGGAAACTGACGACCGCTACATGCACTCAAAACTTCAGAGCAGCGAGGACCACTCACGCGAGAAGAACGCAAGCTCGCCACCAAAACTTCTGCGCCTACTAAGACCCGACACTAAAAAGTGAGAGTGTCCTGGGGTCGTATCCAGGACGAAAAGCCATTTTAGCACAGAATTTTTGACAACCGCAATGCATTTATCTCTAAGCAGCCCAGCTGTCGGGCAACCGGCACCCGTGGTACCAGAAGTAGCCTCTGGTTAGACCTCGAAGTTCCACCACAAGGGCTTCACCTCTATCGTCTTTTGAACTCAGGGGCAGTTCTAGGTGACGCTGCACCTAGCTGACAACAACGGGCTTACAATATTTGTTTTCCTTTTATAAATATGTGCACATCCGTTACTCTGCTTATATTCAGAGATTGGGTAGTAACACATAAGTTTTACGGCTAATGAGCCAAAGGTCCGCCAGCGGAAAAAGCTACATTAACCTAGCTGCGGCCCCGGGGTTGCCACACCCGTAGTCCATAACAGACTCCCCTGGGGGGACTGTACTCGTACATTAGTATATGAAGTTAATTTTTACCTTTAATTTTTGTATTGTTTTATAATATTTACATGAACTGTTAATTCTTTTTTTAATAAAGCCGGTTTTTCCTGAATTGTAAAAACTGAAACCGGGTTTTTCATACTTTCAAATCTTCGAACTATTCGAGAACCGGTTTCTGGAAAAAGTCGAATAATCAATCTATCGATGCACATCGTCGCATACTCCCCGTATTTGATTCGAAAAACTGGAAAAATTATTATTATTTGATTTAAAAGTTTACGGCCTTATTTATAAAACTTATTAAGGCTTTATAAAGAGTTTTTAAAACAAATTTTCATACAAAATTTTTCTTAAAAAGCCCTTATAAAGCCTTAATAATTTTTATAAATAAGGCTGTTAGTTTTTTTGATAGTTTTAATTTTATAGAACAAAAATGCAGTGACGACATATTTTACGTGGGTTCATGAAGTTTTTGACAACTTTTTTTACCTCTCATCGAAAGTATGTCAAAAAACCAGTTTGTTTACAAAAATATCTATATATATATATTAAATACATATCGCTCATTTAATCAAATAACTTCATAATTCAAAATAGGGAATTTGGGAGTTAATAGTGCAGAATTAATCTTAATATGGTTATTAATAATGTGCAAAAATTTCTTACATTTAACTTGTATACTCTTGATAGAAAAATAGATTTTTATTTCAACTCGTTTTTTATGAAACTATTTGATTTGAGTTACGACATTGTTTGGGTAAATGAGCATAAGTAGATTTCTTTTTTTCACCATATGAAGTTTTCAATTAAAAATTTTGCAATAATTTCAATGTTGGTGCACAACTAAATAAATAATTTTTAATCTTACATTGTGAAAATGGCCGTTAAATGCATAAAGTAAGCAAAGTTTTTTGTGGGATTAAAAAATCATGTTCTTGAATATCTTGGAACTTTTTTCTTCATTTCTTTGTATTTTTTTAATAATCACAATTATTTTGACAATAAATCAAAATTAAAGTGGACATAAAAACAAATAAACGTACTCGTATCTAATAAATTCCAAAATTTATCAAATTTGTAAAGACATACAAAATAAATTGGCGCTGGATTGTAATTAATTGTAATTAATTATAATGATTGGTTAACTGACTCAAGTTAAGGGTGACATCATATTTAAAGTTAATTTTCAGTTGATATTTTGTTGAAAAATTTCTTGGCTAAATATATTAAAAATATATACATATACAGCCATTATTGAATAATTTTGCCTTGACAGATTTCCGGGAGTTTTGCAAAGAAAACTGTACAAAAATTGTTATGTGGAACGTTTTTTGATCATTTTGTATACGTTCTGACTGTTTCGTTATCTATAAGGAACAGATCTATTACTGTATACATTTAACAAGTTTAATAAAGTTCTTTAATTTGGTTGAATAAATAAGGCATATGCTGCACCAGACCACAGACATATTTTTGATCAACAAAATCAGTTGACTACTAAAAATGTAAAAAAAATCAGTAAAAGTGAGTAGTGTGTTTATGGGGTTCGGGGGCCAAAATGTGCCATAAGGATCAATGTAAAAGTGCACATCATGCAAGGTGTTGCCAAAGTGGTATTTGTCTTCTTGCTATTTTATGTATGTATCAAAGTGCAATGTAAAAATGCACATCATGCTAGGTATTGCCGTCGTGTTATTTTCCTTCATCACTATTATTTTTAAGGGAATATAATTTGAAATTAAAATTTTGTTGAGGCGAATTTTTTAAATATTTCGTATCTTTATTTAATCTTTTTCTATTTTATGCACTTACAAGTAATACATTTCTATTGGTTATTGTGTTTGTGTGCGTTAGGAAATTGTATTATATTACGATGAAAATTTTGTTGAGGGGAATTTTTTAAATATTTCGTATCTTTATTTTATCTTTTTCTACTTTATGCACTTACAAGTAATACATTTCTATTTCTTATTGTGTTTATGTGCGTTAGGAAATTGTATTATATTACGATCAAAATTTTGTTGAGGGGAATTTTTTAAATATTTCGTATCTTTATAATTTTCAAACTGTGTTTTTATATCACATATCTTGTTGTTGTCTCTTTTTATTACAAATGTGTGTGTTTGTGCGCATTGCTTAGTTCTATTGTTATGGTTAACACTGTATATATAAATATTTTCTTAGTGCACATTTTTGGTTTGAATTTTTATTTTTTGTTTAAAATGAAATTTTTATGATCGTTGGTCTCCTCTGTCTATCTGACTATTTTTATTATACATATTTTATAGCTTTCCCCAGGAAAAAGGATCAGTAATTAAGAAAAGGATGAAAGAAAAGGAACATCATACATTTGCAGCACGAAAATGTATGCCGTATATGGGAAAATCTCAACACATGTTAAACATATGTCTAGTATTTAGAACACTTGATATGTAAATCTTTTCTTAGTGCACATTTTTGGTTTGAATTATTATTATTATTATTTATTTTTTTTGTTTAAAATGAAAATTTTATGATCGTTTGTCTCCTCTGTCTATCTGACTATTTTTATTACACATATTTTATAGCTTTCCCCAGGAAAAAGGATCGGTAATTAAAAAAAGAATGAAAGAATAGGAACGTCATACATTTGCAGCACGAAAATGTATGCCGTATATGGGGAAATCTCAACACATGTTAAACATATGTCTAGTATTTAGAACAGTTGATATGTAAATATTTTCTTAGTGCACATTTTTGGTTTGAATTATTATTATTATTATTTTTTTTTTGTTTAAAATGAAATTTTTATGATCGTTTGTCTCCTCTGTCTATCTGGCTATTTTAATTACACATATTTTATTGCTTTGGAATAAATTAAGTCTATCTACTTCGTTTAATTTTATATATTTTAGTTTTTCTATTCACAGAAAAAGTCTCAAGTCAGTCGCAACTTTTGTTATGACAGAGTTCTATATTTACACTTGTGACTCAGTCTTCTAGCGATTTCTTACATGTTTTAAATTTCTGTGTTCATTTGTACAAAATATACAACTGTGGGAAAAATTTTCAATTTCTTTTCTGAATATGTTGCATGAAAGACATATAAATATGTTACATATTTTAACATCACTGTATTCAAGGTGTACATACTGCCATTTTTTCCAACTGTGGTAACGAAGGTTTTATTTTGCATATCATATTTATAATTTCGAGAAAAATATAAAAATTATTATTATAAAAATTAATATAAATAAATATTTACTTAAATATTGTGGGTGCTCTCATTTTTTAGACGTAATTAGTGATGTCACACATTGACATTAAAAACCATAAAAGTGTGCGCAAAATCTCTCAAATAGCCTTAAAAACCGCTACATTACATTACATTAATGATAAAATGTAACCGTTGTAAATAAAAGCAACTAATTTTGTTCTATTGTGGTAACAAAATATGTAGCACTTTGAGTGATTCTAGGTAACATTTAAAATGTTACATATGTATAGTGTAACATATTTTTTTTTTTTTTCAGAAAAGAAATCGCCGTTAATTTTGTATTCTCCTAACATAGTCACAAAAATCCAAATTTTATAGTTAACATTCTATGTTAATTAAAATTATGACATTAAAAATAATGGCATTTGAATATTGAATAAAAAATAAAAAAAAACATACATGCATACATACATATGTATGTATGTATGTATGTATGTATGTATGTGCATAAAAACCCTGAAAATAATATTGACTAGTTACATCATGGTCCCATGTAATGCAGTCATGGACAATGGCGTTTTCATACAAGCATTCAATGCTGCACGATAAGTGTTAGTTTAGTCTATAGCTATTCCATATGCGGTAGTTTTGGGGTTAGTCCGATGTAATGCAAAGTTTGGCCATGTGGCCCAACCCTAGAACGTCGCAATGTTAAATCTACCAGCTTTTTCATATATTTGGAGTAGTTTTGGAGTGCTCCTACTTCTTTTTGGACTAGTCCTTAGATGCATGTATGGACTAGTCGCATTAAATTCGGAGCATGAATCCCTATTTGCCTTGGTCACGGCAGTACGCGCGAGCGCCTGGTTCACCTACCCTTTTTTGTTTTGTTTATTATTGTCTGGTGAAGAATGATATAAAAAAAATTGAGAAAGTAGTGCGAAACAGAACAAATCGCGAGAATTTTCACTGTTGGAATTTTGTCTGTTTTAGATAAGACTGGCCTTAATACAATTCAAAGCCTACTCAGTTTCTTTCTAAGTGCGAACAAAGTCGCGGGAAATGCTAGTATAAATATAAATATAAGGGTAAAATCTGGGAGCATATCTTGCTCTTCGATTGTTTGTGGAAATTGTACATCACTCCCAAAATGGGCTATTAGCAAAAATTTACATATTATGTACATCCCTCCTGCCATTTCTAAATTTCTTAAATATTTTATATTAATTATTTTAGTTAAAAACGTCTGTCACAATTCCTATGATTGTCTAGATTCCTACGGCCGTATGTATAATCAAAAATTGGCATGAAGTTAGCATAATTGGTAAAATTGAACATGGTCTTAACGTGTTTTGCCATACAATTTTACATTAAAAATGATGCTAGGATGTAATCGTGTGTTGAAAATACATTATGCAAGGATTTTTAATGTCAAATTGTATAGAGGAACTCTTCAATACTTAACTTCAATATTGTCACTTATGCTAACTTCATGCCAGTTTTTGATTATAAATACGGCCACTAGTCTTTATTTTAAAATTTTATGCTGAGAGAATTTTGTTTTAAGAATCGGAAATTTTAGCCTTTAGTCACAATGTTAAAGTTATGACTATTTTACAGTCACAATACTTTCTGTGAATACCCTGTCGGGATTTGAGCTAACTTAAAAGTAACTAATGGTTAATCAGAGGCAACTGACAACTGACTCAAAAGCTAACTCGTTTTACATGTTAAACGCTATTCAGTTTTTCAACGTAATGTCCTCAGAACGAGTCAGTACTCACTCAAGTGAACTATTAGTTAGCTGCGAACTGACCACCTAATGGTTAGCCCATTATGACTTAGGCTGGCATTTCTTGTGTGTCATTTGCCCAAAAAAAGCGTAACCAACTAATTACTAATGAAAAACTATTTGATTCAGATATACATTTATTGATTTAAACAGTTCCCAATAATTTTGGATTCTATAATATTGTCTATTAGTTATGTATGAAACTGTTTAACTTAATAAATACATGTCTGAATGAAACTGATGATGAAGGTTTAGTGGCCTTCGAAAACGGCTGGCTGTTCCGTTCAACTATGTGTTGTTAGTCAGAATATTTACAACAGACTTTGGTGTTATTTGTTCATTAATAATTATCACATGTAATTTGGCTTAAAAAGCAATACGAACCTTAGCCCGTTCAAAAATCACAAATATAGAAACAAATGGAGTTCGAATAATAATTAAAATTAACTAAAATTAATAGCCATGAGCCTGTGGCAAAAATTAAAAATAAAAAATATACTTAATAGTAACAAACCAAAAAAGTTTGTCTTAAGTAGAACAAAAATAAGCAAATTAACTAACATGTGCATAATTAGTAAAGAACAAACGACAATGGTAAGACTGTTGTAAATATAGAGATGGTAAAATTGAGCTTTCATTACAAAAAAGCTTTCAGCAAATTGAAATAAGATGAATCAAAACAATTCACACATTCCATTTGCAATAATGCTAAGTATATAAAGCAGAAATCTACATCTACTGACACCACACACAGTGGACCAAACACAAAAGAACGCTGATGATGAAGGTTTAGTGGCCTTCGAAAACAGCTGGCTGTTCCGTTCAATTATGTGTTGTTAGTCAGAATATTTACAACAGACTTTGGTGTTATTTGTTCATTAATAATTATCACATGTAATTTGGCTTAAAAAGCAATACGAACCTTAGCCCGTTCAAAAATCACAAATATAGAAACTGTTTTTCATTAGTAATTACTTGGTTACGCTTTTTTTCGCTTGTGTGGCACATGACATAGATATGGAAGCCCGGCCTTAGTTTGTGGCTCATCAAAAGAGAAAAAAAGTTTTTCTTTAGCCAGCCATTGTTTTTAACTTACTAATGATTAACATTTTTAGTCAACTTAAATTTGAAACAATTTTATTTTTTTTTTAGAGACGAGAATGGGTATCAAACCGTGATCAATTTGTTTGTCAGCCATCATATTTAACACTTTGCTATTGCGCCATATAAAATAAAGACGGCACAAAGATAACATAAACATGAATTTTGTGCTGACATCTTCTCGATAAACTTTGACTCATCTCTGCATCAGCTTTGAGTTAGCTTAAAGTTACTTCAATACTTATCGGGAAGAAGACAGTTCTACAAAAAACAACTGACTCACATCTGTATCATTTACGACTTAGTTCAGAAGCTAGTTGTAAATGAGTTAGCAAAAAGTCACCTATATTTTGAGCTAGCTAATAAAAATCCCACAGGGATTTTTATTCTTAATTCTTTATGACTATTATTGAAATCAAATCTAATCGCACTGATAATTTTATTAAATTCAAAATATTTATTTGTGTCATTAAAGTCTAACGGCGTAATTCATAAAAAATATTTTAGGTTTATTACAGGTTTATTTGACAAATTTCCCATAGATATATGTCAAATAAGCGCTTAATAAACTGAAATATTTTTTGTGAATAAGGCAGTAAAGGTTTGATTTGACATAAATGTATATTAATTTTACTCAAGAGATCACGACCGATAAGTTAAGGTACAACAGTTTCCTCGTTTGGCAGAACAATTAAATTATGTGTATATACACTGTTTCTAAAAATTAAATTACATTTCACAAATCCATAAGTACTTATAAAGGGTGTCCCAACAAGAACGCAAGATTTAAATTTGGCGCCATTCGAAGTGTCATTGTTTGACATTTGAACAATTGTTATTGTTTGCTAGTAGAAGGTACGAGGTTAGTAAAAATGGAGCGCTACACGAATGAACAACGCATTCTCATTGTGAAATTGTTTTACCAAAATGGTGAACGTTTTGCGGCTACAGCTCGCAAATTTGCGATCAATTTAGGGTCACAATAATGCTCCAAAAGAGTCAACTGTAAAGAGATTAATGGATAAATTTGCCGAAACTGGGTCTGTTAGTGATGTAAAAACAACGCGCCTTTGGCCAGGTCGATCTACCGAAAATGTCGCAGCTGTACGTGATGATGTCGCTCAAACGCAGGTCAAGCGCAAACAGCCAATGGTGTTCGGTATCGCGAAATGATAACCAGTTTTTTCGTGTCTAGAATTGAAGAAATGAATGTGGAGGGCATGTGGTTTCAACAAGACGGCGCCACATGTCATACAGCCAGAGAAATAATTCAATTGCTACATCAGTCATTTCCCGGTCGTGTTATTTCGCGTTTTGGAGACCAGAATTGGCCGCGTAGATCGTGCGATTTAACACCATTAGACTTTTTGCTTTGGGGTTTTTTGAAGTCGATGGTTTACGGGGATAAGCCGACGACAACTCAAGCCTTAAAAGAGGAAATTGGACGATGCATTAATGAAATACCGCAGCATTTATGCAAAACGGCCATTGAAAATTTCATTAAAAGATCTCGTGTGTGCCAGCAAAGCCGCGGCGGCCATCTGCCCGATTTGTTGTTCCACATATAACCTCATTTTGTCTACTTTACGATATAATAAAGTTTCACGATTTTTTTTTAAATATCTGTGTTTTATTTAAAATTTAAATCTTGCGTTCTTGTTGGGACACCCTTTATTATTTCGTCCAACTCCAACATGAGACGACAAAGACTTCGTCCCACAAAATTCAAAAGGAATTAAAGATTTCTGTATAAAACTAGTTGGGCTACCCGTATCACATAAAGAAACACAATTGATTAAATCAGTGCACTTATCATTATTGAAGAGGACAACACTTACCGATTGGAATGCATCAACAGCTGCATCAATCATCTCGAGATCGAACAGCAGCTACGGATTGTTTCTTCAGGCAATTATGATGATAATGTCCAACTTCAGCGCATACGAAACCGGGGATTTTAGATCGCTTTGCTATTTCTTGCATTTCTATGACATAGCGTTTAACTGACTCAGCGGGTTTCAGAGTTCGGGACTTTAATTGATGAAAAACTTCCTGTATCGTGAAAGCCTTTCCAAATTCTTGCAAAAGTTTCACCTTTAGTTCATCATAGCTGTGAACGGTAATAGTACGCAAAAACTGCTTAGCAATTCCATCAAGCAATCACCACGCAGCCATAAATTTATCCGATTGTGTGCATTCAAACATACAAAAGGCATCTTCTAAGTCATCAAACCATTTATGCATATCGTATGAGTCGTCCCCACTAAATTTATGCATCATTGCCTCAAAGGCAATAAAATCAAATCGTCTTACATTTAATCTTTCCAAATATCGTTTTCTTTGTGAGATATCAATTCGGCGATTCAAACGCTCAATTTCATCATGATATAAATCATTGTCAGGCTCAGCATCATGCATGAAATTGGCTCCCATACTCAAGTTTGCATCGACATGGGGATTGACTTCTGCCCCTATCACGGTTCTCAACTAAATTCAGTTTGGTCGTCTAAGAGTAGACCAAACTTACACACGACTAAACTGTGTTTTAGTATTATGAACCACATTTGTTTTTTAGTTGAAATTCTCATCGCGTTGCCAACTTAAAATATCAAGTTTGACAGAAAAAAACACAAAGCTTTAGAAAAAGTATCGTTTTTAGTGTTTTAGTTTAAAGAAATCAATCGATGGATACAAATATATGTATATTTATTTAATGACGACGAAAACGAAGTCGCAATTGTAGATATGCTACGTATCAGAAGAAATAAATTCGTGATGATTGCAACTCTCTGGAACTACCCAATGCAAGGTAAGGAATAATCAAAATAGGAAACGAATTCTTTAGAAAAGGGTAGTTATTGCATCACGGTATATCACACATACATACATGCATACATACATATGTACACTATAGGTCTGCACAGATATAACTGTTTGCACCAGTTCTACGTGTGTTAGTTCTTGTATGTACAGGTACATATGCAGCGTGACCGTTTGACCGACTAAAGTGGCAATTTGCCACTTTTTCAACTGCGTTTCCCCTTTTTCGACTGCCTTGCCATTTTTTGACCCCCTTTATTTAGGGTGAGTTATATGAAAATACATTAAAAATAAAAAGTTTAGTGCAGTTTTATCGTTTTTTTTTTTAATTTTGCCCCTTTTTTTGATAAATCCCCTATTTGGTGCCACTTTTTGAAAAATGTCATTGGTCACCCTGTACATGTGTTATTCAGCGTTTCTGTTACTCAACAAATCAGTACCCCTCTTTTTTCTTCTTTCTTCTTTCTTCTCTCTTTCATAAACTCAGACGTAATTCAAAAACAATCGAGTCTAAAACATGACTAGTAACAGAAACGCTGAATAACATACATATGTACCTGTACATACCAAAACCAACACATGCAAAACTGGTGCAAACAGGTACATCTGTGCAGACGTATAATGTACATATATCGTTACCTTAATATAGAAAGGCCCTAACTTATTTTTTTTCAAATCGAAATTTTTGCACTTTTCGATGCATTAGATATTGTTCTATCGAAATATGAAAAAACTCGATTTCAAAAATATAATGAGTTAGAGCATTTCTATAATAAGATAACGATATGCCTGCACTCAAAATATTTCATAGGTAAAATAAACGAAAAATGTGGTTCATTTTACGAAAATATTGGTTGTTTTTACGGTACGAAATGCTTCGTAAATAGTAGAAATGATATTTGTTTATTTTACGAAATACTTTTTGTCTGCAAATAACAAAATTTTGTATTTTTACAAATTTTTTTTCGTAAATTTACGAAAAATAATGTTTATACTACAAAAGAAATTCGTGAATCATGAAAATACATTTTGTGTAATACACGAAATTTTGTGTAAAATTAAAATCTGTAAAAAAATAAAATCTGCAAAAAAATTATATTTTCTAATATTTGGGAAATAATTTTGTAGTATAATCTGCAATTCTTGGAATTAGAGGTTGTAATAATAATGAAAAGAAAAAGGTAATTTAAGGGGAATTATTACGGCATCTGTATTCCTCATACATCACATACACATACTCGTACATACATACATACATACATAAGTATATACATACATATTTTGCACCGAAACTCACGAATCAAACTGGGAACACAACTGAGACAAATAACGAATTTTTTGTGCTAAATTTCGCCATAGAAAATAAAACGCATTTGTTTATATGAAAATTAACACAACAACACCGACGAACGCAATCAGTCGTGCAAGACGAAATCTGCGATATATTTATTTCTACGAGTATTTCTTACGCCTATGAACGACAAAAACGATTTTATCTCTCTCTTTGCACGAACAACAACCAATTATCCAATTATCAATTATAAGATCCGCTACTTATTCGTCGTTGGTGTGCCGAAAACTATTTTTTTATTATAAATTTTTATTTTAATTAAAATTTTTTATTAAATAATTTTGTATGGAATATATACAATGACAGGAAAATAAATGGGGAAAATATTAAAAACTAAAACCAAACAACAGTTTTTATTTTATATTTAAAATTTTTTTTCGTAAAATTCACAAAACTTGTTTAAATTTACGAATAATTTTGTACTGTAAACAAAATTTTAACAAAACAAAATTTGTTTATTTTACGAAATTTCAAATTTTATAAAAATGTTTTATTTTATACTAAATTCAATAAAATAAACGAAAAATATGGTACTATATATGAAAATAATTGTACGAAATAATTTTTGTAACTTAACGAAGTTCGTAAAATTACAAAATCTGTTTTCCTGCATAAGCCACAAATATTTTCATAAAATGTACAAAATTTTCGTTTATTGCACAAAAATTATTTTGCGAAAAAATATTTCGTATTTTTAAGTCCCAAATCACACTGTGCAAGTCTTATTGCTAAGCTGATTAGTTTCAGGGAGAGAGAGACGAGGGGAACAGAAACGTTTCCTTTCCCCCCGTCTCTCTCTCCTAATAAACTAATCAGCTTAGCAATAAGACTTGCATAGTGTAAATAGGGACTAAGCATGGAATATTTTGAGTGTGTGCATAGACTACACAAGTACAGGGTGGCGCAGAATAAAGAATTCAAACCATTATTTGTTTTTTTTCAGAATTTTGTGATGAAGACTTGGGGAATTGATTATGAATCATTACTCGATCAAACAACGTACAAAAATAATTGAATTTTATTTTTCAAACAAACAGTCTATTGCGTTGACATAGCGAGCATGTCACCATTGTCATTTTAATATGAGCATTTGAAAGAAAGAGTGTACGTTAAGAAACCAAGAACTATACTCCAACTAAAGACTAACTTTCGAAATTAAATCATAGCCATTACATCCGAAATTTCGCGAAAAGTTATGGAAAATAATGAGCTAAAAAGAGCACGTACATACATACATATGTGCCAAGCAGAAAATGGTCATCACTTACAGGATATCATTTTTCAAAGCTAATTGTATAAAATTCCGCAATAATATACTATATTTCAAAAAAAATTATAATAATTGCATAAATAAAAAAGTTGTAAACATTTAAATCAAATAGCTCATTCTGCGCCACCCTGTACTTTTTAAATAGTTAAGAATAGATTTTAAAATAAATTTTTACTAAAATTGATTTTCTTTAACATTGGTTTTTATTAATTTTTTTTCCTAAATTAAGAAAATTAGGCCCAAAAAGTTATAAAATTATCAGCGTACTATGTAGTCAACTTACGATTGTATTTACTAAAGTGTGTACAATCGTACCGCAAACACCAACAGTTCTCTATACAAATCAGCTTTTAAAAGATTAAACATCATTTGGAAGAGATTACGGAAGTAGTTTGAAAGTTCACGCACTATATCAGCAACCGACTCGTTTTTTATGTTGCAAAAAAATTTGGCCAAAACGTAAAACATGAGAAAAAAAAACAAACAAAACAAAACCGATAACAAAATTTTCAATGTCACATACAATATTAATATTTGTAGTGCTTTTTTGAAAAAAAAAGTAAGATAAATTAACAGTCGAAAAGGTGGGCGTTGTACAAAATAAGAAACTTTATTTTTAATTCAGAATATTGAAACGAAAACCTTGCAAATGTTAGAGAACAAAAATAATTAAATCATTAGTTTCTTTAAGCACTATATCTGTGCTTAAAAGCGTTAACAGCATACATAAATCAACTTAAGACAAAATTCTACAAACAAAGCTTTTTATTTCTTTAAAGTACCCATGTCTCGAACGAAGTTAATTATAAAGATACATACGAGTAGTATAAACAAAACAATAGGTATTGACCTAAATTTATAAGCGATATTATTTTTATTTGGTAATTTAAATTTTTTTTCGAAAAAACGTTTATACGTTAAAAGTGGTTTTCTCGAAAATATGTTTTTGAACTTATGCTGTTATCGCTTGTTACCATAGATATCTGCATTAAATTTATTTGCCAAGAAGATAAACAACATGCTTTTTGCTTAAACTTCTGCTTAATTTGCAAAAGCAATGCTGGCAAAATACATGCTGGTTCACTCACCGTGAAGGTCTACAAGATCCAAAAACCCAAAATAATTTTTTTTTGTTCATATCCAGTCAACTACACACTTAAAATTTTTAGAAGCAAATATTTTCTTGAAGTCACCAGCGCAATTGTTAACTTTAATAAAACAATGGACAAAATTTAATATGGAACTTAGTTTAGTTTAAGTTTCAAATCGAACAACATCTACCGGCATTCAATTAAATCGAAGTTAGACCAAAAAGCAAAATTTGTAAAAAAAAAGATGAGAAACAGTGTCAAAGTGTTTATGCAAATTGCATTAATCAGTTTTTTAATTGTATTGACATCTGCACAAAGTCGTTATGGAAATCAACGGAAAAAGGCAAGCAAAGAGGCAGTTGGACAAGGTCGAACTTTTGGCCTTATAGAGCCGCTTTTGGGACTTGGCCTAAGCAGTATTGTAAGACCATTAGTTGGCTATGATGCTCCTATTGTAACGAACATCCCACAGAGACCGTCTCTATCAACCGGAACAGCACAATCAGATCCGTATTACGGCAACTATGGCTATGGTAACTACGGTGGTTACATTCCCAATTACTATAATGGATACAACAACTATTTTGGCTTGCGTCCATTATATAGACCGATTTATGGTGGTTATATAAATCATTTTTATGGTGGTTACAGACCACAAATTTATCCCACCAATTATGGCAGTTATCCTCAATACAATGTCTATGGTGGGCAGCGTCCTTTTTATAATAATGCAGGCTCCAGGCCTATTGCTCAACGACCAGTCACTGCACCAGCAGCTGCCACATATCCTTCAATCCCTACAGCTTCACAGACAACAAGTGGTGCAGCAAATCCTGCAATTAATAGTGGCCAAGCATCTCAAATAGCCAACATATTGGGGCAACTTTTGGGTCAGCAATTGCGACCTCTTCTGAATCAAGGAGCTGCTTCAACAGCTCATGATGATACTGACTACTTTGAGGGAAGGCGTTATAAAGATCGACGTTACCAACGTTGATTGTGGTTATTAATTTATTTTATGTAGTAAAGAAATTGTTAATCTATTTATAAGTGTGATCAACTTATGTGTATTTTTTATAATTTTAAGAAAAAATTAAAATCAAGTATTTTATGTAGAGTGCACTTTTGAATTTAAAAAATTTCTTAATGAGTAAGTGAAGCTTTAACTTTTGTTGATGAAATTCTAAGATTTAAATCTCTTTTTTTAATTAAAAATATACATAGGTAATATATTATGCCTTTCGACAACGAAGGAAATTAAAAGTTATTTCCATATAATAGTGCATTTACATTTCGTCACAATATTTTATCGAAATCTACCTAAAATGTAGTAAGAGCATTCCACTGTCACGTACAGACAAATTTAATTATTTCTAGGCGCTTACATTACACATAGTTCTTAAATGATAACACAATTATATATATTTTTTTCTGTTATTAAATAGACTGCATACTAGTCCTCAATCATACATAGAGTTAATGAAGAAAAAAGTCAAATACACTCCGTCACGTGTGGGACAGGACGAGTCAACCAACTTTTGAATTGAATATGCTTAACTGCAAATTCCAGCGAAACTCTGACACATGGATAAAAAGTGTCTAAGAAGCAAATTATAACTAAGAACAAAGCTTGATGTTGGAGGAAAAAAATTAATTAAAATACATTTTTATAATTAAAAATTGTTTTTATATTTTGTCACGTACAGACATATAGCGTCTACTACCGGGATCTAGTTCAATTTTTATATATAAAATAAACAAACATCAGTGGTTTTATCTGCAAATATGCTACTTTTTCTCCATTCCACGACTTTTTCATTTCATCGTCATATTTGATATAACTAATGTTTTTCTTTTCACAAATTTCACTCAAAATTTTGTAGGTTTTACCACATAACGGTTTTTAAATTCTAATGAAGAACCATCGCTGCATGTTACTTATTTGCCCTGTTCTGAAGGACAGTCTTAAGCATTAAACACATTCACCGCAGCAGGATACACGAACACACGATTTCTAATGCCGCTAGCAGCATTTGTCGCCTCGTAGCCGGCTAATTAATTATTTTGGAGACGGCAGCAGCACCATCTGCAGTTGATATTCAAGTACAAGTACATAGTTCAGTATTGCCACTTTTATATGTTTTGCATTTATAAAAATTAAATACTCTTTTAAAATGTACTTATTTCACGTAAAAGTACAGAAATGAATCAATTTATTCCTAAAATCAATTTTTGGATATTATTTCTGTTAAATAATATCAAGGCACATTCACCAGGTAGTAGCGGAAACGCAGCTGAGCTATTTTTTTCTTTAAATTATAGTTCATTCGAAGCTTCAAAAATTGTTTACGAAAGCGAAATTAAAAAAAAATTTAAAAAAATTTTCAATGTGAAAAATATTTTATTAAAAAAATTCTTTTGAAACAAATTTAAAAATATGAAAAAACTATTAAAAATTATGAAAAGTGCCTAAACGTTGCAAATTTTGTTAGTGGTAGCTGCCGTGAAGAAATTTTTTCAAATTTATGTGAATAATTTTCATTATTATTATTTTACAACAAATTCTATTTTTGATATTTTGGATCAACTAAAAGCCATGTTGTTTTTTTCATTGTTGTATTTTTTCATTGTTCTTGTAATCTTGATATTGCCTGGAAATAAATGTGCCTTGAATAATATGAAATAATTGTACAAAATCATTAATTCAACATTTTGTATTATACTGGCAATACTGAATTTTCTCATTGTAGCCAACAAAATAGAAATTAGTTTAATTGGACTACAACGACAAAATCAGCATAGTCAACAACCTGCCGCCATGTTGCCTTGCTGTCTTCAAAATAATTATTCTCATATAAACATGTGTATTCTATCCTTGACATTTGGTAGTCGGTAGCAGGCTGTGGTGAATGTGTTTAATGCTTTAGACTAGACAACTTTGAAAATCTTATCGCATTTTATGCGCTAGTTCGGTCCCCCCCCCTCTACATTTTCTTTCTTTGTGATTGTAACATTTTGAACAGCTTTAGATAAAGTTTTTTCAACTTAAGTGGAGATTCGGTACTTACAGAAGGTTCAGCAACATTTTGATAATGAACCTGCTTCTAGGATCTTTGCAATGTCTTCATATATATTTCCCTAATCTTCATCGGAATAGCTAAAAAAATGTTCCTGCGGAGGTGGGGGCATTACGACTGATAATTTCCTTGAGTAATATTAAAATAGAAAATTACAGGCAATTTTTAATAGTTTTACGGGGGAAAGGGGGGCAAAAACAATTAAAGAGGGTGGCAATGCCCCCCGCCATCATAATCTTTCTACGCCTATGTTAATCTTTGAGGCTTTTAATTTACTTTCCGAAATATTGTTTCTTCTTCGCTTGCGTATTATTTTAGTTTAATTACTGACATGGTGTAATTATACAGGTGACTGCGTAAGGATTAGTTATACAAAAATACGGCAACCATAGCTGTGCAAAGAACCGAAGAATGTCAAAAGCACAAAAATAATTGTACTAAAACCAAAACAAAATCGAAGTTTTTGACATTTGTCAGCTACAAAGCACATAGAGCAAAAAATTATCAGCTGAAGTAGCGCTGCCACCTAGTTAGATACACCTTGATTAGGTCTGTTCCAGATGCATAACAAAACAGTCCGAACTTGTACAAAGTTATCCAAAAGCCTTTTCATTTCCTGTACAAACTAGTACGAACTTTTTCTTCTGGGTAAGTTCGGACAAGAATTAAATAATCAGCTGTTTTTTTTTTGTTTACATATGAAACTGAAAAATTAATAAGAAAATTTGCAAGTATAGAAAAAAAGTTTTTACATACAAATTTATTACAAATCAAAATTGAAGGATTTTTGAACAAAGTTGAAGTTGTAAGTACATTTGTGCATATTTCTCAATTTCTTTAATATAAAAAAATGTTCTTTTTAAAAAATTCACTATTTTGGAACTTATTTTCATTTACTTTTTACATCTGTTGCCAATGATGCAAAATTTTTTGTTTTTACAATGTTATGCGTTTTAGCGACTAAAATCACTTGAATTAAATTTAATGTAAAAAGTAAGCAACATTAATATTTCAAGATGTGCAATTATGGTTTCTTGCGTTCCAGCAATTTTGGATAACTTTTGCATATTCAGAGAGCAATTTTCTTTTTTCTCTCAGTAGTCCGAACTTGTACAAAATCTTGTGGAACACACCTATTACTGATGAATAAAATTAAAAAATTATAAAAAATGCACAAAAATAGTAAAAATACATGAAACTGTGTAAAGAATTTTATATTAAACTAGCGAACCCCTGCACACTTCGTAGTGCAAAAAAGAAAAGAAAATAATAAAAATAGCGACATCATCCATTGTGGGCGCATTAAATCGTCTGAAATGTTGCCCAGGAAGCGTTTTATAAGCTCGAATCACAATTGCATATTCATCAGATGGCATTTGATCGAGAGCAGTTTGAAAAAGTCGCATTAATTCATTTTCAACATGCAACATATTCTGCAAGCGCTCGATAATATCCCTCCGCAAATTTGATGAAATATCACAACGACAATCGGTTTCCACATTTGAGTTACCCACAAAGTATATTTGCAAAAATTGATAGCTTTGATCAGGAAGGGGTAACAAAGAACCAAGTCGATGGTAAACTTGGCCTTGAATCTATTGAAGATTGAAATTTTCACAATAGTACGTTTCGCGATCATCTAAATAAACATAAAAACAAACAAAAATACCTTGAACATTGGCATAAAATTGTCCCGAATAGTATTTGTCGCTCCAAATGAAGTCATTTAAAATCCGGAGTTATACGCTTGTATGTTTGCCAGAAAATGCTTTGAAATTGGTGTGCCACCAGTTATCAAATTATGCAAGGGCTTAGGTGGTGGATTCAATTCTAATAATTTAACATGTCCGTTCGAACAACACAATCCAGATACCTCATGTTTAAAGTTAAATTCCTTGCAATGACTGCAAACAGTACTCATTGGACCAATTGAAACCTGGCCATGAAAAACGTAATCAAAGTTTGCATCATAATTGAATGCAGCACGCTGCAAAGTACGTCGCACATACGGACGTGGAGCAGAGCCCTACCACGTGCCACGGAATTTTGAGCAGCCAAAGTATTATTTACACGCTGTTCGTCACTTTGAGATGCTCTAGATGCCGCAACATTTTTATCATTACGTGATTGACGCCCTAAATTACTGCGCGTACGTACCATTTTAAATTAAAAAATGTGGCTACACCAATTAAATATGAAGTAATTGAAATTTTATTTATTCGCGAAATTCAAAAATTGAGACATACTACGTTTATACGCTATATTATGGTTTTTATTGCGACTTACTAACTCAGAAAACTATTCATGATTAACGCACTATTTGCAACTAAAATGCTTGAGGTTGCCACACTTACAAATGTTTGCCAATAAAAAACAATAAATTAATAAATATTGCACAAAAAATATTGATAGAAGCAAATAATGGCAATAAAAACCAATTATTATTTGATATTTTGTACATTTACACAATTTTTACCAACGTTTTATATGTACATATACAATCATTTATAAACAGTGAGTTAATTTATTTGCAAATAGTTTTATTTGCAAATAGTGCGTGTATAAACGTAGTAACACATATCTTAGTTGAATAATGCAATTATTAAGAATATAAAAAGATCATAATGATCATTAAATGTCAGTCATAGCATGCACTCAAAAGCTAGATACCTTGGAGAAAAGTCCGTTACAACATTACATGTATGTACATATTTGCTATTTGATTTAATGTTCGGAATATCCGTTAAGTATAAGAAGGCTCATTGCTATGCATAGTGTATTTAAATATTTAAGTTTTTAGTGATGTGTTTATATGTAATTTATTTAATAGACCCCAAAGTTGTGATTTACAATAGCTAAGTATATAAATCAAATTAATGGTTTGACTAAAATTAAATTGTAATGAATTTAAAAACGAATTGTATTTCAGTTTTTCAAAATATTAACTCAAGTATTTCGAAATGAATGCAGTGTTCACTAAAATATAACTCGTGAACCAATACACATACAGAGACCGTTTATACATAAAAACCTTGGTATTGAAGTCACCTTTCATGTAAAGTTTGAATAAACAAAATCGGTTTACGCATTCCAGAGAACATCAATTACTAACACAATGTAACTTATTTTTATATGTATATATAGAAGAAGATGTCAATTTCTAGAAACAAATTGCAATTTAAAATATCATCAAACAAAATACATCAGAAAAAGTACAATTGTATCATGATTTCCATCCATGGTTCTGATATGAATAAAATTTTTTTTGCAAGTTTTTACAAGTAAAAGGACGTTTAGATGAAAGGAGGCCTCGCTGCGACACGTCGCCTGCGATTCTTGTTTTTAGGCGAGAAGTGAGGAGAAGCTTGCGGTGTAGCAAAAGTCGCGCGTACTGGGAATTGAAGCGACAATTTTATCTCTTCTCTCTCACATATTTCTTTGTCTCGTATTTTTTGTGTGCTATGTACAGACATTGTTGCCAGTTAGACCAATTTTTTATAACATGCATCAAAGAAACAGTTATAATATAAAAATTATAAACAATTAAAGTAAGGGGAGAAAAGGAATTATTGTATTTTGGGGGTACATTAAAAAAAATAAAAATATGTGGACATATTAATTCTACATTTCTCAAACTAACAATTAGTTCCTTTACGGCAATACTGCTACGAATGAACGAATGAAAAGCATTGAACAAATTAATATCAAAAAGTCGCCTGACTATTGCGACAAAAAAGTCTTCATGTAAACGCGCGTGGATTTAAGAAGGGAGTCCAAAAGAGAACGCAATCGTTGTCGCAGCGAGGACACCCTTCATCTAAATGGGCTCTAAAGCGTTTATTTACTTTTTCATATTTAGGAGAGTAATTTTGTAAATTTCTGCTTAAGAGTCTGAACACAATATAACGAGAATTCATTGCGGTGCGGGTTTTCATACGATTTTGAAGTAAAGACCCGCAGTGCGGAACGGCATAAATTTAAAATCTATTTTATTTTCATTGCGGACTTTCTTATTCTCTCAATTTTTGATTCTCTTTCTCTTTCTGAAGTTGCCATAGTTTTCGAATAATTGGCAGTGTTCACAACAAAAAACATGATTTTGAAGTTCAAAAATGTTTGTCATAAAATATAAAAGCTTAAAAAAACTATCAAATATATCTGCGAATGTATAAAATTTTACTGCCTGTTCCAGGATGTCACTCATTTTCGTTCGCAAGCCTTTTAAACGACAAACAGCTGTTTTGCGTTCCACTAAAAGCCTTTAGCATGACAAGTCGAAAGAAAATTCCAAAAAGCGGACGATAACGTAAGCATTTCAATAAAATTTTTTCAGTCATTTGTACGAACTCAAATGCCAAAAGAAGGCACTTGTATTTTTATTGTCGACTGAGACAAAATACAACAAATTATTTTTATTTACATTAATAAAATATTTTGCTTTGCCAATGAGCAAATATAATACCGGCTTGGCTGGCAATGGGTTCATTGCTTAACCCGGCGTTGGCAATCTCCTCACGTCTGAGCTTGTAAGTAAGCGGTTTTGCGTCCTGGGCTGGTCTTTGTGATACTCTTCTCTCGGTATGTATGTATGTGTGTTCGACAACAGCTTCAATGAGTAGATATTTTCTGCCTACCACCACTTCCGCTAGTTATAGTGAAGGTTGGTTAGAAACTATCGGTCTTATGTGTAAGAAAAAACCGTTAAGAAGTTAGATAAATCACGCTGGGACTTAATAGTGGGCTAAAACTACATTATGCGCCGATTTTTATTGTCAAAATGTATGAAGGAACTCCTTAGCACCATTTCAATGTCGTCACTTACTTTATACCAGTTTTTTCTTGTACATAAGGATGTATTTATTCATATAAGCAGTTGTTCTACATACACAGAGGAGAGAGAGAAAATTATTGCACCCGTACAAAGGCCGACAAGGTAGAACACTTTTTCTGGGTCTGTTGGTATTTTAAAGATAATTACAATCACCCAAATGACAATGAATAATGACCTAAATAAATGGGCTATTGGTCATTTTTCCTTTTGGGTGATTTTTCACAAAATTTTGCATAGCTTGTGGTTTTTTATGTCTTTATTTATCATAAATAAAAACCCTTGAGTAATTATGTATGTACACTTTTTATCATTTACAAAAATTGTTTTGTCAAGTTCATTTTAATTTATTTTTGGGTGCCACTTGTTGCAGGTTAAATTAGAACAGAGCTTCATTTTTTAAAGTACAATTTACACATTTGAACGATTTTTTATTCCTAGTTGTCGATGAATGTGTGAAATTGTGGATGTGGCAATATAGATATTTGACAACGTGTATACGGCTTACGTTAGAAACGTAAAGCCAATCGAACGATAAGTCGAAAGATAGTGGAACACTTTTATAGAAGAAAATGAGTGACTTACTTTCGTTCTCTTAAGTTTTCTTTCGACATCGTGGGGGAGGCAGTTAATAATTTTTTGTTTTTAGTTACTGCCATTACAAAATATTTAACACAAAAATATTAAGCACAAAAATATTAATAAAAATTTAAACAAACAATGACAAGTATTGCCGTCGCTGTCTTCCGTTGTATTATGTTTATTTTTCTTTCCCGCAACGAGAAATCGCACCGCAACGCAAACATTGTGTTTAGACTCTTACTCTCTCGTTGCTAGTTTCTGCTGGGAAAGTAATTGAACAGACCTAATACATATGTTGTAAAAGTAAATTAAAAAGTCTATTTGTTGTCAGGCTCCAAAAATTAACGGTTTTTTTTAAGGAAAATTACATTTTACATTCGTTATAATTCATATAAATTATTGTAGATGAGAACATAATCCCACTATATAGTCGGAAAAATATTTAAAAAATTAAAGTTAATGATTTCGTTCCAGACTTCCATTTCTCATGGAATGCTCCAGTCGAACTTTGTTATGCAATTATGGTTTTTTCAAAGTTGTAATAAACAAAAAAAAACGGTGAAAAGGTGTGTGAATTAGATATATTGCAGTTGTTTACTGTGATGTAACGAATTTCAATTTTCGCGAATACGAATGCGAATACGAATATTTGAAACGATATTCGCGAATACGAATACGAATACGAATATTTCATGTGAAATTTATAGACATTAAATTAGGGCTCTATGCACGCCTGCAATATGAATCATTAAAAAATTGTTGTGAAAAAGAATTTCATACTCCTGTTGGCGTACTTTAAAGTTAATAAAAAGTACCCAAAATTTTAATGATCGTCAGTAAATAATATTTGAAAATGATACAAAGCACAAATTTCTATAAAAATATAATGGATTCGTACAAACTAATATTTGTATCCATTTATTAAAATTTAGTTTATGATTTATGCAATTATTTATTTAATTTTTTTGGAAAAATATTCGTATTCGTATTCGCCTGAATTTGACGAATACGAATGCTTCGTATTCGCATGAAAAATGGCCGAATATTCGGCAATTCGAATACTAATACGAATATTCGTGCATCACTAATATGTACAATTACACTTGCTTCATGCCACATTTAAACAAAAATTAATTTATCTAAAAAGAAGCATTAAAATTAAAGTTAATGAAATCGTTCCAGACTTCCATTTCTCATGGAATGCTCCAGTCGAACTTTGTTATGCAATAATGGTTTTTTCAAAGTTGTACTAAACAAAAAAAAAAAAAAAACGGTGAAAAGGTGTGTGAATTAGATATATTGCAGTTGTTTACTGTGATGTAACGAATTTCAATTTTTGACATTCGCGAATACGAATGCGAATACGAATATTTGAAACGATATTCGCGAATACGAATACGAATACGAATATTTCATGTGAAATTTATAGACATTAAATTAGGGCTCTATGCACGCCTGCAATATGAATCATTAAAAAATTGTTGTGAAAAAGAATTTCATACTCCTGTTGGCGTACTTTAAAGTTACTAAAAGTACCCAAAATTTTAATGATCGTCAGTAAATAATATTTGAAAATGATACAAAGCACAAATTTCTATAAAAATATAATGGATTCGTACAAACTAATATTTGTATCCATTTATTAAAATTTAGTTTAGGATTTATGCAATTATTTATTTAATTTTTTTTGGAAAAATATTCGTATTCGTATTCGCCTGAATTTGACGAATACGAATGCTTCGTATTCGCATGAAAAATGGCCGAATATTCGGCAATTCGAATACTAATACGAATATTCGTGCATCACTAATATGTACAATTACACTTGCTTCATGCCACAATTAAACAAAAATTAATTTATCTAAAAAAAAGCATTACTGAATATTTTTCAAATATGTATCATTGAACTTGTTATTCTTCTAAAGAAAAAAAATCCCACAAAATTTTTTTATAGACAGTGTAAATAGCAACTTGTTAATTTGAGATCACATCTCTGAAAGTGAAAAAATGAGCAACAAATAAGAAGAAAAAATTAAACGGAAAATTTACATGCACATGTCCATCAATACATCAGCCCTCCCTGCATCAGAACCCCATCCAAAAACGGCGATAAAAATGCAAGTGTCAAAAAAATAAATATTTGTATTTGTTTGTTCATATTTATGAAGTTAGCACAAAAACAAAAGAAAACAATTTGCATGTGTTGTCATCATGTTTGTATTTCGAAGTGTGATTTACACAGATTCTGTTTAGATTCAGAATTGTTTACTTGTTAAATTAAGAAGTGTATAAATAGCATGCAATCCTTTGCCATAAAGTGCAGTATCTATTTTAAATTCAAATCAGAAGCTCATCAGGTGGAAAAGAAGATATAATTTTAAATAACAACTAAACGCCAGGAAATATCATGCGTCTCTGTGTGCTACTTGCGTTTTTGAGCGTTGTTGTGCTTGTTACGGCAAAGCCGACTTCGGGCGAGGATAAGGGACAACCAAATATTCTATTAGATGTTGTTGGTGCCGGAGATTTGCATTCAAAAGATGGTGATCGCCAAGCTCGTCACTTGGGTGGTGGATGGGGTGGCGGATGGGGAGGAGGTTGGGGAGGAGGCTGGCGAAGAGGCTGGGGAGGTGGATGGGGTGGTCCAAGATGGGGAGGTGGCTGGGGTGGCCCACGATGGGGAGGCGGATGGGGTGGTTGGAGTGGTCCCAGATGGGGCGGCTGGGGAGGTGGTGGTGTTGTTTGGGGTTAGAACTACTTTATTTACATAAAACAAGTATTTTGTATAAATATGACGCTAAGAAATATGTATGTATATTAAAATAAATACAACTATTCTCCGAAATTTTTGAATTGAATTAGATGCGGTATTTGCTTTCAAACCAGATATTTACTTTAGTCTAAAACTCTAACGATTTTATATGTATAATTTCATCATATATATATATATATATATATATATATATATATATATATATATATATATATATATATATATATATACATATATGTCTTAGCCTTTTAACATAGCTCAAAAAATTGTTTTTGTGCCTTAAACAAAAAGTTCATAAACTAATAAGACTTTTCAGCTATGTTTCTTATTTGTCATAACCATGATACAATAATATAAAGGTACAACCACATTTGACGTATAAAATTAATTCTGACTTTTGTCCCAATTATTAGATTACTGTTTTTTTTGTAAGCAGAGAGGAAAGCGTTGCCATACACATATAATGCCAACTTTTATATTAGGAATGCTTTTTGAAATGTGTAATTTGAGTTTAGAAATTGTAGTTAAACACACATTTTTTTAATGTTAATTGAACATGAGAATAACGAAATCTGTGTGTAATAAGACCTACAAAAGCAAATATTTGTTTAATTATTTAATTCAATAGATAAAAAAAGCCTCTCGGCTTGGGATGAAACTTCGTTCTTAAAAACATCGATATAAAGAAACGCCGTAAATAGAAGCGATACATCGATGTTTTATTAGCGGAATTCACGGTTGTTTCATACATATAATACACATTCGCATATACTTCGTGTGCAAATTTATTGCTGGTTTACATCAAGCACAACACACATACTGCGACATTTCCATTTGAGGTAAACACCTTTCAAAGATCTTAAATTTGTTCTCGTTTCTTTGCAAAGTAACAGCAAGCATTGTTGTCGCGGATATCTGGTTGGCTGTTGTGCTCTCGTCGGTGTGAAAGTACAAAAAGCTCTTTATAAAAGTTTGCACATTGTGCATATGGCTTGGACGCAGCTTAACAAGAGTTAATGCTTTGTTGATATATACAACAAACACTGTTCTTCTTTTTTGTTTGCTAAGGACATGGCCTATGATTGGACTAGGAACATGTAATTATCATATTTCTCATTAAAATGGACCACGAGGTCTAATAATATCCGTAAGGATGCTACATCTGAATAATGTAAGGCAGCTACGTCTAAACTCACATACTCTAATATACAGCTTTGTTATTGTTTCTTTGCAAAGACCAAAGATGTCGCCGAGATCTGGAGGCAGATCGCGGCACTCGTTATCGAATTACGAAATATTTCCATATAAATTCTATTGAAATATTTCGTAATTACGTTCGATAACGATTGCCGCGATTTGCCCCCTGCTTGGATGTTGTGCCCTCGTCAGTGTGAAAACATAAAAGGTCTTTTGTAAAACTTTGCACATAGTGCGTATAGCTTGGACGCAGTTGATGTAAGGCAATACACCAGAGAGAATAAACACAAAGTTCCACCTTGATTCAGTTGGAAATTTCCTTCTTGTTGTATCTTGCTTGCTGCCGTTGTTGGTGCTCCTGTAACTTATTTGCTGTTTATTTTTTATAAATTTATGAAATAATTACATGCCGACCACACGAGCAATAATCTTGGCAATTATTGCCATGGCAACTGTCAAATTCGATTGCCGACACAAGATATTAGCGTGTGGACCGTATGAATATGTGTTCAAATATATATTCACCAACAAATGTTAAAATACATTGCTGAGCAACAATCTCTTAACACATGCTGTCAAATACAAATTATATTTAATTTTTTTCAACGTAAAAATATAAAACAAAAGTTTTAACTACATAAAACCAATAAAAGTTTAATTTAAAATTAGAAAAGGATAAAATTATTGACAATTTACATAAGTATTTATGGGAATAAATAGCAAATATATTTGAATATACGTGTTCACCACCTCCAAATACATTGTTGAACACAAACAATTTGACGTCATCATTCTGCCGGCGTTATTGCTTGTGTTAAGATACATCAAATTGCTGGTGTGGTCGTAGTGTTAAAATATTTTCCATTATTTTTAAGAATGTCAAAAAATTAATAAAAAAAACTCTGATTTCATAAATTAATAAGGTAGCATTAATTTTGAGAGTAAAAAATAATCGGGACAAACGTCAGAAGGTTAATATGGCGACGAAAAGAGAGAACGGTTTTACCTTTATATTATTGTATCATGGTCATAACTATATGTAGAAATACGTTACTTGGGGGCCACACGTTCAATTTTTTACTTTCAATTCCATTCAATTTTCAATACACTCACACTACTCACACTTTTTTCACAAACACAATCAAACTTTTTAAATTGAAAACTAGATTGATTTCAAATTCACCTATCCATTTAAATGGCAATTTCGTTTTCAATTTGAACGGCTGGTCACAGCACACATTGATTGAAGCTACAAATTTGAGTTGTTTCTTCGTCGGCGGCATTTAAGAAATGAAATTGATTATCAATTTGTGTCACAGCTTTCAATTTCAAGGAATTTTGACACACAATATGTGTAATGAAATTGAAACGTGTGGCTGCAGCGTTAGAGTTTACCAAAGGAATTGAGAGAGATATACCTCGTTTATACTCAAATCTTATTTGCAAATAAAACTATTTGCAAATACTGAACTCACCGTTTATACGTAGATAGAAACCAAGAATGATAAACTATAAGATTACGCCCAAGGCACATCAATCAGGTACCCGCGATTCTACAACAAATATTACAACAGCAACAACCACATGTAATTTGTTGGTATAAATTACCTTCTTACTTTTCAAAACAGGGTAGCATCTTCAGATTGCATGTTTCTTATAGGAAATGTCAAACACAATACAAAACTGAATATTCGAAAGGTGTTTATGCATACCCAAACAAAAGCATGATTTTAGGCTTATATCTACACAATCTAAATTTGACATTTATGTCCCTTTTCACAATGTATGGTTAAGAGTTAACGTGAACTTTAACTGCAAGTTCTCCATACAAAACTTGCCGTTAAAGTCTCTGTTATCTTTTAACCATACATTGTGAAAAGGTACGTTAGATTGGTATAATGACATTAGTCACCTGGTGTAGTCCTGCCACCTAATAAATGCGCCTTGATTACGCCAATCAGGGCGTTTACCGTTAGACGTGACGTCACACGTCTATTGTAAGAGTTGCCATAAAGGCTGAAAAAAAAAAACAAATGAAAGACTTAAAGCATAAGTATAGGGAACTAAGAAATTTAAACAAAGAAATCGCAATAATCAAATTCTATGCTATTATTTTATTTTCTATACAAAAATTTTACTTATTTGTTACTAAGGGCCAATTTCACTAACTCTATTTAAATATTAATTCATATTTAAATGTCGATTTTGATTAATTTTTTATGGAAAAATTATTTTTAAATATGAATTGATATTTAAATAAGTTGGTGAAATTGGCCCTAAGAGTTTCTTTTAATTTTTGAAATTAAACTTGTTTTATTAATCTTAACAAAGCGCTAAATTTTCTGTGTTAATACATACCACCAAAAATAAATATTTTTGTAATAATATTTTTGTTTAAAATTTTAGAAAGTAAAATTTTAAATTTTATAACATCAAAAATGGTACATCCATTTACCCAGTAAACATGTAACAAATTCAGTATGAACGGCACTAATATTTTGTTGGCATAACACTCCTTCTAGCAGGTACATTATACAAATTACAAAAGGAATGACATATTTATAAACATATGTATATACATGATATAAATATAGAAGGTACTTCCATTCTCTCATTTTTTCTTGACTTTTTAAGGCTTTATAAAGTGGTTTTAAGACAAATTTTCATAAGAAATTTTTCTTAAAAAGCCTCAATAAGTTTTATAAATAAGGCTGTAAGTTTTTAGGTTCAAACAATAGTAACCTGGCCCATTCTAATAAAATTTTTTGGTTTTTCAGATTTTTCTAGTTGGTTTCTCACCTAGACCTACTTGTGTATCAAATTTCAGCTTATAAGCGCAACTTTTAATTTTTAATTTTTATGGGCGCAGCCCCGCTCTTCTGAATAAAATTTCTGGGTTTTCAGGTTTTTCTTGTTGTTTCATCACCTATACCTACTCGTGTATCAAATTTCAGCTCCTTAGCGCAACTTTTAAATTTAAATATTTATGGGCGTAACCATGCCTACTTTTCCAAACTTAAGATTTTTTCGGACAGTGTTTATTATTTGTGTCAAGTTTCGTTGCAAACGGATAATAATACATACAGAAATAGTATATCTAAATATGCTGAGCCGTACGTAGTACACGGAAATTAGTTTGAAATTGTATGGGCGTGTTAACGCCCATTTTTTTAATTAAAAATTTTTAGGTTTGCCCTATTGCTGTATGCATGCCGAATTTCAATAAAATAACTTCTATTAAGCGCCTTAGATTTGCTTTTTTAATTCTAGCCTTTATGGGCGTAGCCCCGCCCTCCTGGCAAAAATTTCCAGGTTTTGTGATTTTTTCTTTTATTTCTCACCTAGGCCTATCTCTGTATCGAATTTCAGCTCAATAGCACAAATTTTAATTTTTATGGGCGTAGCCCGCCCTCCTGGTTAAAATGTTCGGGTTTTTAGATTTTTCTAGTTCATTACTCACCTAGATCTACTTGTGCACCAAATTTCAGATCTCTAGCTATAGCAGAAGTGCTTCATAATATTGATGAGTGAGTTAGTAGGTCAGTGTTTTTATGTCTTAAAATATGCACTTTTTGCACCTCCATATCTCCGGAACCTTTCATTGTAAAACTTTCAAACTTTGCACATGAGGTAACATGAATTTATTCTAATTATGATTTAATTTCATAATTTTACGGTCGCGGGGAACAAAGTTATGAGGGGGGTAAAAACAGCTCGAAAGGCTTCCTGTAAATATACACACTGCGTGCATTGGCCGGAACATGGCCTGGCGCACTACCGTGCGCCTAGATGTAACATAATAGCAACTATAATAATACTTACATGTACATATATACCGATGGTACATCGAATAAGTAATAACAAAAATTAAACATTTTAAAAACCCCTAAATATATCAAGAGATGTGATATGTTTTTTTCTCAAAACATAGCTAAGAATCCTTTCGATCAAGGCACCTTTCAAACAGAAAAAACTAAATCAAAATTGGCCCAGCCGTTTGTCCTGTACGTGGACACGGACAGACACACACTAAAAATGTATATTATCCCTTTTTTAGTCGGGGGTTGAAAATAATTAATGTGATGATCGTAAGAGATAAGCAAGAAAAGTTAAACATACTTATGTTGCGTGATATAACTTCGTGCTAACCTAATATGTAAGAGAAAATGAAGGAACGGAAAAACAGAAAACGAATAGTGATACTTTCACATGTATCAAAAAAAGGTAAATCAATAATTTTATACACAATATAATAATTTTTCATTTTACATTTCATTAAAAATTTACGTTAAATAGCTGATGTTAATAATAATCTCTACCCAAGTAGATGGACCTGGGTGCTGATGAAGTGCGTGGTTGCACAGAAAAATAACGGTATTTCCTCCAGCTAATAAAGTTTAGTTTACTATTTCTTCTCTTCTTTAGAAACTCACATTAATTAATAAAAATACAGTGAAACCTCTCATAACGGACAGCTCTAATAACAGGACACCCCTAATAACCGGACAAGTTATGTAGATCCAAAACGTCCATTAGTTTTTCCATACAAAATGCATTCCCATGACCGGACAGGACACTCTAATAAACGGACGCGGGCACTAAATTTTCTAAAATATTGTTCTAAATACCTCTCATAAGCGGACAGAATATGTGAAAGACGGTTGTTTATTTGAAGAAGTCATTTGCTTAACTCGAGTTTGTTTTTATCAGTTAAAGAAATAATGAAAATTTTAAGCGACTTTGAAAAAGAAAAATGTTCCGTATGTGAAACTGCAAAGATGAAAATTTTCTTGTATATTTAAACAATTCATATTACTACATTTTTTATACATTTATATGGTTGTTAGAGCTGGGTCTAACTCGTTCAATCGTTAATTTTTACCACAAACTCATTTAAATTACATGGGTTTGATCATAGGTTTGTGGCAAAAATGAACGAATGAATGAGTTGGATCCAGCTCTAATGGGGGTTAGAACATATTAAAGTTTACATTTCAACTTGAAGGTTAATAAATTAGAATCTAATTATTAGATAAATAGGCTGCTAGTGAGGAAGTTTTAAAAAAGCCAAATCCAAATTTTGAAAGTAAGGTTTTCAATTGGTTTTACAATCTTTAATAGAATATATAATAACGCTTAAAACAAATTTATACAAATATAATATAATAATATATGTAATTTAAAGCTCAAATATTTTTTCTTTTTTTTCCATATCTATGTACATACGAACGCAATGTAAGATTGCATTGTTATGTTAAAATTGCAAAAACTTTGTAAATTACACTTATCAATTTCAACTTTTCACTCGTCAAATTTTACAGTTCTGAGGAATGAAAAGTTCTGCAAATTGTCGAAAAATTTGATAAGTGCAAAGTGAAAAGTTGATAAGTTGTTTTATGGAATAGGGCCCAGATTTTAAAATAAAATTAAGCTAAATTACATACTTATGTCTTTAATATATTTTTAGAGAATACGCAATTTGGATTAAAAAAAAGCTAAAAAAAAAGCTAAATCCGTTTTTAAAAAAGGTAAAAAAAGCAGCTAAGAGCTTAATAACAATTTCAAAGCTAAATCCAGAAGAAATAAGCTAAATTTAGCTCAAAATTAGCTAATATGGTCACACTGACAATAACCAACTTTATCAATTATAAGAGCTGAGTTCGCTAAGTAAATTCGTCGTTATTCTGCTTCACACGACGAATTTACGCAGCGAATTCTTATCGACGAATTCGTCGACGTGGACGAAATTCGTCGTTCGTCCCAATTGCGTTCCTAGCAGAATTTATGCTAGGAACAGCATAAATGTTATGTTATTGAACCAGCAATTAAAAGCATTAAAAATTTTTAGTTTGCCATATAAATTTTCTACCGAGAAATGCTATTTAATTTAAAGACAACTGTCATTTAAGGCCGACGCACAATGAATCCGTCATACGTTATACTTCGCCTTTTCAACTGACGCAACGACGTAGAAGGTTGGCACAATGAGTACTTTATTGACGGAAGCATTTGAACAGCTTCAATAGGTTGATTCTCCATTTTATTTATTAAATTAAAATTTTTTTATTTATTTCGTTTATTTCTTTTGCTTAATTTTATTTTTGCTGTCAGTTTAAAAAGACAAAGTTTAACGTATGACGGATTCATTCTGCCCCGGCCTTTAGAACTTCCTAACGAAAATGTATTATTTCTGATTACACATGTATTTCATTTACATAACTACATGCGTTGTATTATTTACTTACATGAACATCCAACTTTGAAATCGATTGGAATGACATTTTTTTCTTCTTTTTATTCACTTTTTATGCAGACAAATATTTTATTACTTTTGGATTTTTATTTTAAAATAAACTTCAAAACGTCAAGCATACTTTTTTAAATAGTTAGTACATATTGACATTTGGTGAAAAGAAAACTTAATACAGAGATGTTAGCTAGTATCTCATTGCCTGGTGTCTACACTTGATAAATAATTTGGCGATTCAATATTAATATCTATGTATACATATATAATTGTGGTATTCAAATGGTAATCATAAATTAGCACGTTTTAAAATAATAAGTGCGTTCGAGAGCTCAAAAATTTGTAAAAATTTTTACTATTTTTTACTGGATTGCGTTCGAGTACACAAAATCCAGTATATGAGAAGGCGAATTGAGAGAGAAAAATGACAGTTCATTTACTGAGTAAATGCAAGTTTTTACTGGACAAATTTTTGCCAGTAAAATCCAGTAAAAGGAAACCATATGTTGACATGTACTAAATGTAGCCCAACTCGCGGTTTTTTTTAATAAATTTTTCGATTTTATTGCTTGAAAGTATGCCACATTGTTAAAACTCCGTGCGAAAAAAGCACTGCTCATGTTGTTTCGCAGCTATACTAAAATGATGCCAGACTAATTTTGAATGGAAAGACATGATTTTATGTGCTTTTCACAACATGAACAGAGTACTACTTTTGCGAATTTATTTCGCAAATATTTCATACCAAATACTTTTATATGTAGTTTGACAGCATTTCGCACGAAATTGTGAACAGAGTATCAGACTTAAAACTGGAAAGCGTTGCCGTATAACTTTTTTATTGTAAGTTAATAACTCACGAAAACTATTTGCAAATAGCATACTATTTGTAAATAAAGTATAAAATGTTGCCAATTATTTTTGTTTTGTAAGAAATTTAATACAAATTTTACAATGTGTGGCAATATCATTCACAGATAGCAATGGTTTCTATCCAAGAATGATAAACTACAAGATTACGCCAGTGCAAAAAAAAAATAGTAGACGTGTGACGTCACGCACACTGCGTTTCTATTGGCTGATAATTTGGTTTATTTTTTTTATACAACTCTTTAAAGTTGTTTTGACTGCAGGATTGCCAACCGCTATACAAGTACTGGTTTTGCTAAGTTCGGTGAAGAAAATTGGACATATAATAATCCCACTTTTTTACTTTTGCAGTTACTTCCGAACAAGAAGACAAAACAATACTGTTTTTGCTGTAGGTATTTACCCTTTTTTTAATATTATCCGTAATTAGATAATTGATTTTTAACCGATATACAAATTAAGACCCGTGAACTTTTAAGCAGTTCAGTTTGTGTGTGTTTGTGTGTTTACTAAATTGCCTTTCGTTTACCCAAAATACAGTAAATGAGAACACAAATTGAGAGAGTAAATTGACAGTTCTTGACTGATTGTTTTGCAAATTTTTACTTCAGAAATTTGTCGTAGTAAAGTTTAGTAAGATAAGAACATATGATTCAAAATGTAAACAAATGAAAAGTAAGCAATCGAAAAGTGTAAACATTTGAGAAAAGGTTAAATAAATATTGTGAAAGTCATTAAAAAATAATTTATTTCTAAAGCATAATAATGATAGCTGTTAATATACATATTTTTTAATTTATTTTATTAATCCTTTTGCTTTGCAAATTATTCTAATTACTCAGAGTTGTAAAACTGTAAAATATCTGGTTACTTAGTATTGCACTTGCTTTTAAGGTAATCAGTAACATTTACAAATTGTCATGTAATTTTTATTAATTTAACTAAGAACAAAACAAGGAAATCAAAAAGAAATTAATTACAAATATTACATGAAGCAAATTACAAAATTTATTCTTAGATTGCTCGTGTTATAAAAATATTGTATCGAGTACCAATAATGAAAAAGAGTTGAATAGTCAAAAGTTTATATATTTTTCAACACTATGTGGACTTGGAGTCAGCTTTTTCTTTAATCTTACTAATTTTTACTATTTTTCCGTTCGCGTACATTTATTGGCAGCAGCTCTTTTTGAGAGTAAATTTTAAAATTTTCGCAGTAAATACTCATTTACTGAAAATTTATTTGCTGGTGGTTCAGCGTTGTCTATATATTTCATTGTTGCTGTAACAAATCATCAGTAGACTTCAACCACACATTTTGAATAGTCACAAACCTCTTAACTTATGCACAGACTTTCAAGAACTATTTGAGAATTCACAAATAATAATATTTTTGAAAATCACAAAAGAAAAATAAGCGTAGTAGGCTTTGAAACTAATACAAAAAACCCAGCAAATAATTTATATTCGATTTCAATCTATTTTATTTTTCTACACCTTTATACAATTAGAAATCCATTGGATAACAATAAAAGTAATTATAAGGCAAAATGAAAAATAAAATCTAAATTTAACATTTAAGGAATTTATTATTCGACATATTGTCAGAAGTTTATTTTAATTTGAAAATTTATTTATTTTTTATTTATTTTTATTTGTTAAATTTAGATTTTATTTTTCATTTTGCCTTATAATTACTTTTATTGTTATCCAATGGATTTCTAATTGTATAAAGGTGTAGAAAAATAAAATAGATTGAAATCGAATATAAATTATTTGCTGGGTTTTTTGTATTAGTTTCAAAGCCTACTACGCTTATTTTTCTTTTGTGATTTTCAAAAATATTATTATTTGTGAATTCTCAAATAGTTCTTGAAAGTCTGTGCATAAGTTAAGAGGTTTGTGACTATTCAAAATGTGTGGTTGAAGTCTACTGATGATTTGTTACAGCAACAATGAAATATATAGACAACGCTGAACCACCAGCAAATAAATTTTCAAATTAAAATAAACTTCTGACAATATGTCGAATAATAAATTCCTTAAATACTCATTTACTGCATTTTACTGCAAAAGTAAACGAACGCACTTAATGTCACTAGAAAATCACTATAAGTTTACTATTGACAACGAGAGAGGATATATCGATATTGAAGACTAGAGCCCCTAAAATTTACTAGTGAATCTTTGGTGCCAAAGTCTCCATGTGGTCCCGAAAGAGCTACTAAGTCAGTAGTGATATAGTCTAGTGGTGGATTTTCAATGACATCATTACAATTTCACTATTCGCACTTTCTGCAGGGCATCCATAGGTGTACATGTATGTATGTACATTTAGTTCTTGTTCATCGCAAAAATATTTTGGATTTATGAAATTTTTTAAAAAGATTTTCACACTAAATTTGTTTTATAAGCCCTTTATAAAGCAAATTTATTTATTAATTAATTTTAGTTTTTGTAAAGTTTTTAATAACAGATCTGTGTTTTTAATATTGTCAAAAACCACAACATATCTACATACATAAATACATATGCATGTAGATGTAAAATTATTGAATTAAAAAGACCTAACTAGTTCATTGAACTTAAAAGAGCGATTGAACTAAATGAACGAACTAGTTCATTTATAAATAATGAACTAAAATGACCGGTCACTGAAATGAACTAAATGGCACAAGTCTAATACATATACATATATGTAAGTATGTATGCAATGCAAGGCTGGTACATTGGGTATTTATAACCACAAAAAACTAGTTTAAGTTTTAAATATTGAAATATATGTATATGTATGTATGTATGTATGTATACATATACATATGTACACATTAGAGCCGTTCATATAAAAAAATTCTTGTTATCCCTCCCAGAATAAAGTTCGGTAGTTTTAATGAGGTTCCCAAACCATTTGAGTGGGCTAGAGATGACCGTTCGGAAGCTGGACCTTGTTTAAAATGTTTATTTTGATAGTTTTTTTTTGCATATTTTCTTCCAAGACAACATTTAACAAAAAAGATCATCTGAAAGATTTTTTCAAGCTGCATATAATGGTGCATTAAACTTTACCATTCATAACATCAGCAATGCGTTAAAAATTAAGATTTTGTAAGAATTTTTTAGCAGATAATATAGAGAATATTCTCACAAAAATGCAACCACTTCTTAATACAGACTTATGTACATACACACATATTTTTTATGAATGTATATACACATGATATAAATATAGAAGGTGCTTCCATTCTCTCTTTGTTTTTAAAAATAAGTATTTTTGAAGTTTGTTTTTTGAGAGAAATAAAGAAAAATGTTCCCATATAGTAAAAAATTTAAGTCTTCCCCTAGAAATTTTTTACAAAAATGTGTAATTATCTTAACAAAAACTTGGGAATAAACAAAATTATATACATAACTACATATCTGTGAGTTTAAAAAGTGATTATGTAATAACTTATCTCATATTTTTAAGTTTTCTGCTTAATGCAAATCTTTTAACTACAGTTTTAATCATGATATAAATAAATTCTCTAAATTTTTTCTTAAAATTCACCATCTGAAAATCATGATTAAAACCATATTTTTAAGTTTTCTTTTAACTATATTTTCATCTAAATTTGGCGTTGAGAAACCAAATTGATTGATGATTTGGATTATTTGACAACGAATTTTCCTAAAGTTTAACAAATATTAATTGATATTGCATTCTGTTTAATCTACATAATATGTTTCTTGTTGATTGTAACATCCTTTTCTAAAAAATTCGTTTAATAACCAGTCAGATCTTTTGGCACGTATATTTCACAGATCTTATAGGCTCTTGGCCACTGTTGGCTAACACCAGGAAATGAAGGGAATTTAAAAAATGACGTACTCTTATATCTTTACTTATGCCCTGATTCAGTAAGAAGACTTAGGACGTTTTTTTTGTTTGAAAAAAATTTTCTTGTTTTTGAATTCTCTAAATTATTTTCTTCAAAAATGGTTTTTGTCTTTCATAATGAAAAATTAAAATATTATTACCATGTTTTTAAAACATAAAAATATATGTATTTATTTATTTATTTATCTGTCTAATCTTAAGAAAATAAATTCTAGGATTAGATTTAATTTGAGAGCACTAGCAACATTGGATATCGGCTTTAAAAAACATGAAAATAAAATTAAATTATTATACAAAAGTTTGAAAAATATATGAAAAAATATGTGTTGGATATAATGTTTAGAACAAAATCATAAAGCAAATACACGAACCTTCTAGCATAGACAGTAAATAATGTTTTAAAGAATCATAACTGCTGCTTTTTTTCGTCCATAGACAAGACGATACAACCGTCGAACAGAATTTGGGCATTATTGTTTAATTTATACATTCTGTATTTTATAAAAACAATTTTTAAATAACTTTTGAATAAAATTTTCAAACAAATAGGAAACAGAGGAGGGAAATATTAAATTAATACGGTAGGGCGATTTTACCGGAAACTTCAAAATACTTATACTTGTCACATGGTGAATGTCAAGAAAAAATGAGAGAATGGAAGTACCTTCTATATTTATATCATGTATATACATATGTATATAAATATGTCATTCCTTTTGTAATTTGTGTAATGTACCTGCTAGAAGGAGTGTTATGCCAACAAAATATTAGTGCCGTTCATACTGAATTAGTTACTTGTTTACTTGGTAAATGGATGTACCATTTTTGATGTTATAAAATTTAAAATTTTACTTTCTAAAATTTTAAACCAAAATATTCAGGTCTATTCGGGAAGTCACTTTCATCACAAATACGCGCATCTTTCACTTTTTGCCATTCTAAAATACTACGTTGGAGATGAGTGATAGAAAACATATGTTTTCTTTCACTTTGGAAGTATTCTAAAATACTTCGTCACCATGATCAATGTCACATTCGTTCGACGCCAATTTTAGCGCGTTTAGTTTAAATCTAATCTAAATCTCCCGAAATATTAGGCGGATTAATTGGCGTCTGTATAAGTCAATTTTTTCTAGACAATTAGGACTGATTGGAGACCCGTCACTTTTAGAAACTTCGGATTTAGATTGTGAGGTTGATAACATCACTACAATCTTCAGAAATGCAAGGGAATCGTCTTGCCCTTTGAATATACCACGGGGTAAAAAGAAACCGCCTTGGTGGAATAGAGAGTTACAATCGTGTAGGTGTACATGCAGAAAACACTTCAATAGGACTAAATCATCCAGAAATGAACTGGATTGGTTAGCTTATAAAGGTAAACTAAAGGAGTATAAAAAGCAGATAAGAATTGCTAAAAATACAACATGGAAGAGGTTTTGTGAAAACATTTCAGAAGTCTCTCGCATGAGGAAAATTTTGTCCGCCACTCCCTGTACTCTGGGATACTTGAAGAATCTCAATGGGATGTGGACTACATCCAGTGAGGAGTCATTAGAAGCCCTGATGGACACTCACTTTCCGGGTAACTCAATGACTGAGATTCAGACATCTAATCTTTACCCAATTCCTACGGAAAATATATCTGACATTGTTAGTATGCAGACTTTGTATTGGGCTCTGAGAAGCTTCAAGCCTTATAAGTCTCCAGGACCCGACGGTATAATACCGGCCGAGATATGCAAGGTATCGAATCTCATAGCTCCTAGGCTACTGAGAATTTATACCAGCTGTCTAAGACTGAGTCATATTCCTAATAAGTGGAGGGAAGTGAGAGTGGTTTTCATACCGAAGGCTGGTAAAAGCTCTCACACCAGACCGATAAGTCTATCATCCTTTCTTCTGAAAACACTAGAAAGGATGGTTGATTACTATATTCGCAAAACGATCAATGGGAAATTACTTTCCTCGCATCAGCATGCATATCAAAGGGGAAAGTCGACCGAATCGGCTCTACACGAGCTGATTGGCACAATAGAGAAATCTCTCTCTGTGGGTGAATACACCCTTGTGGCCTTCGTCGATATTGAGGGGGCTTTTAATAATATTTCTTCAGATTCGATAATTGATGCATTATCGAATTTGGGGGGTTAATGTAGGATTGTGTAAGTGGATTCAAAATCTACTAACCCACCGCAGGATAACTGCAGCTCTAGGAGCTTCAAGGCAGAGCCGCTTTGTAAATAGGGGTACACCACAAGGAGGAGTTCTTTCGCCACTATTGTGGAATCTAGCTCTAAATCCTGTGCTGCTATCTCTAGAATCGCGGGGGTACAGAATCGTGGCTTATGCTGATGATGTGGCAATAGCTGTTAGAGGAAAATTCCTCACAACTCTAAGGGACATCCTACAGGATGGTCTTTCACATTTGACAAGATGGGCGGAGAAACGAGGGCTCGCCGTTAATCCTAATAAAACGGAACTAGTCCTTTTCTCTAGGAAGTATAAGATACCTGATTTCCAACCTATCACTCTTAATAATACGGAGATAAAAGTGTCCAACACTGCAAAATATCTCGGTGTCATTCTTGATTCAAAGCTGAGTTTTAAAACCAATATCATAGAGAGAGTGAAAAAAGTAACAATCTCACTCTACCTATGCAAAATGTCCATAGGGAAATATTGGGATCTTACCCCTAAAATCGTTTATTGGATCTTCACTGCAATAGTACGTCAAATTCTCATGTATGACATCATTGTATGGTGGCCGTCCCTGGAGAAAAAGAGGTATCTACATATCTTAAACAAGGTGCAAAGACTTGCATCCTTGTATATAACCAGTGCTCTTCGCACTACTCCTACGGATGCACTGGGAATACTCCTTCATCTACTACCATTGAACCTAGTGTAGAAAAAAAAGGTTTCTCACTTTCTCAAGGTAGCTTTATATTCTATCCTACCCGAGATTGCCGGCGCTAATAAACGCCACTGGCAGAAGATTTAAAAAGAAACAGCAGATGAATGCTTTTGCAAAAAAAGGTTTCTATGAGCAGTTGAATGCTCTATAGAGTATAAGTAAAATCACTGCCGATTTAAGGCTTAACTTATGATTGATTTTTATTTTCAAAAATCGATTGCTTATATACTAATATAACGGTATTAAAAATTAATACTAATTCTATTCCTTAAAACTAAACAATAACAAATAATTAACAAATATTCCTTAACTACAAAACTACAAAATTAAATTAATATAATTTACAGTGGTGAACATTAATATATTGTTTATTCTTCCAGTATCTTAAGTAGTGTGTTAAGACTTGGTAGATACTCTACACCCTAACCCTCTAGAAAAAAATTCACAATTTTTTTTTTTTTTGTATATATATGTTTATTAAGAAAATCTTTTCAAGTTGTTGTTGTGATATTCTTTAACTGTGTTCCCTAAATCTAGGATATAGTTTACTCCTTTGGTTTTTATTACTTTATAAGGACCATGGTATGGGGGTTGATTTTTTTTCTATTGCAATTTCTTACTAGAACCATGTCGCCTATATTCAAATTTAATGGATTTATGTTTTTATCTTGTTCTACTCGTTTTAGCTTTGCTAGTTCTATTAGTTCTTTTGCCTTCCTTAAAGAAAACTGTAATCTTGCTTTTAATTCGTTAGTATATTTATCCATATTATAGACGGGTTTATCATCTAACCATTTATCATTTGGTAAGTTTGGCAATTTTCCAAATATTAACTCGTATGGAGTGTAGTTGGTATCTATATGAGGTGTTGTGTTATACGCGAAACAGAAATAAGGGATCCAATAGTCCCATTCATCTTGTTTGCAGAAGTTCAAAAGAAATTCATTTAGTACCCTATGATTCCTTTCTATAGCACCCATAGTTTCATGGTGGTACGGTGTGCTAAAAACCTGTTTTATTTCTAAGAGTTTGCACACTTCGGACATTAATTCGTTAACAAATTCGGTAGCGTTGTCTGATTTGAGGATTTTGAAATGACCGTATTTCAAAATTAAGTTTTCCACTAGAGCTTTTGCAACTGTTTTAGCTTCCTTTGACTCAATAGGGCATGCTATGACGTACTTCGTTAAGTCACACTGCATGGTTAATATATATCTGTATCTATTTGAATATCGAAGTGGTTCTACTGTGTCTATTGACACGACTTCAAAACTTGTATCTGGTGTATCTGTTATTGTTAGTTTTTCTTTCGTATGTCTCGTTTGTTTGTTAATCTTGCATTCTTTGCAATTAAGTATGTATTTTTTTTATCATTTTACTCATATTCTTCCATATATATCTTTGCTTGAGTTTTAATGTTGTTTTCCTGACACCTAGATGTCCTCCTAAAATTGAGTTGTGGTAGTCAGCAATAATCATGTTCTGTAAATTTTTGTCAATTATTCTTTCTGGTTCTCTGTAAATTAAAATTTTCAAGTTTTCTCTATTCTTTCTTTTTAATGTATTGAACGTATCTTTAAATTCTTTATTATTAACTATTTCAAATATGTTGTCGTTGTCTTTTAACGCGAGTTCTTCTATTCCTAAGGATAGCGTTTTCGATAGCAGCTTCTCCAAAGACATCTGTGTGCTTATTGGATTATCACCACTTCTAACAACTATCTCTATATCATTTATTATAATTTGAGGTATTTTTAGTTTACTTTCAATTTCGAATCTGAGTGTCTTCATATTTTTTATATCTGAGATTGACGTGCACCCCCATATGAAAAGTTGATCAGTCTTTTTATTGGAAATGTTGTCCTCGTGCTTGTTTTCATTCTGTGTATCTAAGTTCTTTCTCATATTTCGTGTTATTGCTAATATTTCCTTTGGTTTCTGCTCTTCTTCTGTCGGAATTAATGCTTTTAGGGTGTTCGTATTTATAACTATTCTGGACAATGCGTCTGCATTTGTGTTTATTTTGCCCTTTTTGTATGATATTTCAAAGTCGTAGTCACATAGATCCAATCTGATTCGAGTCATCTTGGATGATGGGTTCTTATGTGAGAATAGTGACACTAACGGTCTATGGTCGGTTACTACACAAAATTTCCTACCATAAAGATATGGTCTGAAGAAATTTATGCCCCAATGAATTGCTAGTAGTTCTTTCTCTATGATTGGTTTGTTTAGGTCATGCTTGGATAATGTTTTGCTGGCATAAGATATCGGTAAGTCTGTTCCAATATTGCCTTGTGACAGTACTGCTCCAAGTGCGAAATTAGAGGCATCTGTCGTTAATATAAAGGGTTTTTTAAAATCAGGGTATTGTAGGATTGCTGGTTTTATTAATTTTGATTTTAATGTTTCGAATGAATTTTGACAATTTTCGTCCCACTCAAAAGTTTTATTTTTCTTTAACAGTAGATTTAAATTCCTCGCTATTTTTGCAAAGTCAGGTACGAATCGCCTGTAATAATTACAAAATGCTATGAATCGTCTAACGTCATCAGCATTTTTTGGTACTGGATAGTTTTCTATTACACTATGTTTGGCAGGATCGGTACAAATACCTTGGTCAGTGATTAAATGACCTAAATACACTACTTCAGATTTTAGAAAGCAGCATTTATTGGTATTTAATTTAAATTTATATTGTCTCAGCTTTTGAAATACTTTCGACAAGTTATCATGATGGTGTTGTATACTGCAGCCAAATACGATAATATCGTCTACATATAAAAATGCTTCAGCGCTTAAACCACTTAGGGCTATCGTTAGCATTCTTTGGAAGCTATTAGAGGATATTTTTAATATAAATGGTAGACGAGTAAATTGAAAATGACCATTTCTTGTTGAAAATGCAGTCAATGGCCTTGAATCTTTATCTAAATTGATTTGGTGAAATGAACTGGTCATATCTAGTGTGGAGAAGTATTTAGCTCTTCCTAACTTATCAAGGACATCCTCAATTTTTGTAAGTGGAAACTTGTCGTTCACTATCTTTTCATTTAATTTTCGAAAATCGACTACTAGTCGCCATTTTTTTGTATCGTTTACTGATTTTTTTGGTATTACTAATAATGGTGAGTTATAGGGACTGACTGAAGGTTCAATTATATCATCTTTTAACAGTTTTTCTATTTGTTCATTTATTTCATTCATTTGTGATTCAGGTAGCCTATATGGTTTTATATACACTGGCGTTGCGTCAGTTGTTTGAATTTGCTGTATGTAAAAATTATTCACTGACAACTTTTCATTATCGAGATGAAAAATATCACTGTACTCTGTAATTATCCCGATTAAAGATTGCCTGGCTGTTTGGTCTATAGACTCAATATTTAGGTCTTTTAGTATTTTCTGTACTCGTTCTTTGTTGTTCATTTGAACACTACTGCGGTAATTGTATACATAGTAATTTGACAATTGTTTTGTTTCTAATTTTAATTCATCTAATGTTATATCTTCATCAGTTGTGTTTAATAATTTTACATGTTGTATGCCGACAGCTGGTATTATACTGTTTCCTACGTAGACTCCTGAAGATATTTCTTTATTTAGAACGATACTTTCTTCATTTGTAACTATGTTAACTGGTACAATAGCTTCAGATCGTGCTGGTATAAAAATTTTTGTATTGTAAATACGTTTGGGTGTAATTGGTAAAATAATCTCTTCATTTGATATACGGAATGTTATTGTGTACGTTTCAAAATCAATTTTACATATATATTTCTCTAATATATCCCTTCCTATAATTCCGTCGGTATTGATTGGGAAATCATTCTTTACTATATGGAATTGATGATTTATAAATTTATCCCCAAATTTTAGGCTCAAATTTGCTGTACCAATACTTTCTATTGTATCTAATGTAATGCCACTTAGCAAAGATATACAATTTCTATTTATATTTTCTATGTCTCCTAATTTACTAAGGGAGATATCAGCTCCTGTATCTATTAAAAAGTTTAGGTCTCTTTTTATGGTTTTACATGTTATTGTCACTGAATTGTCAGCGGTAGTTGAAAGTTTGAATATTTTTCGGCCTTCTGGATAACTGTTTTTGTTATCCGGCGCTTTTAGTTTCCCTGATTTCGACCTTGATTATATCCTCTGTAAGAATTGTTTCTGTTTACATTATAATTGTTATTAGTGTTACTATTATTATTGTTTCCGTATCTATTGTTGTTATGAAATCTATTTTGATCTCTATTGTGGTTGTGATTATTGTTGTTATTATTATTGTGGATTCTATTGTGGTTGTTGGTGTTTGTACGGTTATTGTTGGCATAAGAGTTGTGGAAATTGCGTTCGTCCATAAAATTTCTAGTATTTCTTTGTCAGTGGAAATGTCAATTATCTCTTTGTGAATTGTAATTATTTCTGTTTTCCCTTCTCCAAATTCTGTAAATACTACTGTTGCTATTTTGCAAGTTTCTTTCTATTGTCAGACATTTTTCTGCCGCTTCATTTAGATTCTTTGGACTACATGCCACTAGCGTGCTTTGGTATTCGACGTTTACCCCTTTCATGAATACGTTGGGAGCCATGCTCTCGCTCATTTTAAAAATTGCATTTTTTGCCTCTTGTGTAGGATTTGCTAATTCCTTTATCTCAAAATTGCTTAACTGTTCAGATAGCAGTGCTACTTTTTCTCTATACGTCGCTATGTTCAGATTTCCTTGCCTAATTGTTCCAAATTCGGTTAAAACTTGTTGCAGAGTTCTAGGATTAGGGTAAGCTTCGGTTAATAATTTCTTCAAATCTTCAAATGTAGTCGGTCTGTTGGAACGCCCTATAACACTTCGAACGTGTGATGCAAGTTTGAAATTGTAGACATACTTAACGAAAATCTCTCTATCTTCTGCTCGCAAAATATCATGGAGTAATTCGGTTTGCACTATAAAATCTTCCAACACCTCATATGAACCTTTAAAAATTTGTAGGTTTTTGCCTACTATAGATATGTCAAAATGTGCCATACTTTTGAAATTGTTAGCTTCTTCAGTGGTTTGTTCGTGTATTTTCGTTTCTCTAATACTTAATTCTTCTATCTGGCGTAATAATCTTTTATATAAATTATCGAATTCGAGTATAAGCGACTTTTCTTCTTTTTCAATTAATTCCTTATAAATATTATCAACTTCCTTTCTTATATGGCTTAATCGTTTTAATTTTTCTGTTTTGAATTCAGAGGAGTAAGCTCTATCTTTACTTTTCTTTAGATTTTTCTCTAATTTTTCTAATTCACTTTATATTATATTAATTTTTCCATAAAAATTAATATTATTTGATTACTAATTTATAAAATATATATGTTTAATGAATTTACAAAATAATAATATTGGGGAAAAAAATTATTTTCTGGTAACACTGAAATTTCATATGTTTTAATTTAATTTTTTTTTTGTCACCCTGTGTACAATTAATTCTTCAGTTTCTTTATGGCAATACTTTATGATTTATCTTAAATGGCAATATTATTTCTAAGCAGCTGAATTGACATTTCTTTTTGTTCTTTTTTATTCAGTCAGTGCCATGTAGAAAAAAAGGTTTCTCACTTTCTCAAGGTAGCTTTATATTCTATCCTACCCGAGATTGCCGGCGCTAATAAACGTCACTGGCAGAAGATTTAAAAAGAAACAGCAGATGAATGCTTTTGCAAAAAAAGGTTTCTATGAGCAGTTGAATGCTCTATAGAGTATAAGTAAAATCACTGCCGATTTAAGGCTTAACTTATGATTGATTTTTATTTTCAAAAATCGATTGCTTATATACTAATATAACGGTATTAAAAATTAGTACTAATTCTATTCCTTAAAACTAAACAATAACAAATAATTAACAAATATTCCTTAACTACAAAACTACAAAATTAAATTAATATAATTTACAGTGGTGAACATTAATATATTGTTTATTCTTCCAGTATCTTAAGTAGTGTGTTAAGACTTGGTAGATACTCTACACTAGTAGGGAAGGAGATGGCAACGTCCTCGGCAATCCGTCTTCGATGTACCTCTCTGTGGAACGGAAATGGAGCCGGCCACTGTAGAATACTCGATGTCGAAGTTAGGGGATGGAGGATTGACCAAACCTCCCCTGCTCTACTACACGAACGTCTTTATAAAACCTGGATTCCATCAACAGAAATGGGGATGAATGGAACTCCAGGTAGAAGAAAAGGTGTTGATTTTTATACGGACGGCTCCAGAACACACGAAGGTGTGGGTTATGGAGTCTTTTCGAGGGCCTTAGGTCTTCGCATTGCAAAGCGACTTCCGGATCACTGCAGCGCCTTTCAGGCAGAGATCCTTGCTATAAGAGAAGTTGCGGATTGGTTGAGAGTGAATGTCACTTCAACGACTTTGATTAACATATACACTGATAGTCGAGCAGCTTTTATGACCCTCGAATCCCCGCTTCTAAGAACAACAACAGCCCTCGACTGCTGATCATCTCTAAACGAGATGGCAGAGCAGTTTGATATTAGGATCATCTGGATCCCGGGGCATAGAGGCTTTCAGGGGAACTCCAGGGCTGATGAGCTTGCTAGAATTGGGACAACCTTACAGGTTCTACCTGATTTAGAATGTGTGGGTTTACCCCTACCCTCTTGCAAACTCAGACTTAGGCGCAAGACAGTAGAGGAAACAAATAGAAGGTGGGTCACAAGAAATGATTGCATGATCACAAGGGAGTTATGGACTCACCTAAATAAGGAAGGTACTTATTACTTAATTTTGAAAAATAGGAAACAAATATCGATACTAGTATCCGTGCTAACCGGACACTGTCTCATAGGTAGGCATGCACAAAGGCTTCGGGTTGAACACAATGATTACTGCCGTAGCTGCCAGGACATTGATGAAGAGGAAAGCATAGTGCATTTTTTATGTCACTGTCCTGGACTTGCAAGAAAGAGATTGACAACAATGGGCGCTCTTGAGTTCAGGGAACTTTCCGACGTTGCTAGTGTTGAACTTCAACGTATTAGTAGCTTTATATTGAGCTCTGGTTGGTTCGACGGTAGGGACTCCGCATAAGCAGAGTCTCCGTAGTATCACAAGGGACCAAAGAGGTCTAAGTGAGTCCGGGTTTCTGACTGCCACCCCTACCTAACCTAACCTAACCTATCCATTCTCTCATTTTTTCTTGACATTCACCATGTGACAAGTATAAGTATTTTGAAGTTTCCGGTAAAATCGTGCTACCGTATTAATTTAATATTTCCCTCCTCTGTTTCCTATTTGTTTGAAAATTTTATTCAAAAGTTATTTAAAAATTGTTTTTATAAAATACAGAATGTATAAATTATACAATAATGCCCAAATTCTGTTCGACGGTTGTATCGTCTTGTCTATGGACGAAAAAAAGCAGCAGTTATGATTCTTTAAAACATTATTTACTGTCTATGCTAGAAGGTTCGTGTATTTGCTTTATGATTTTGTTCTAAACATTATATCCAACACATATTTTTTCATATATTTTTCAAACTTTTGTATAATAATTTAATTTTATTTTCATGTTTTTTAAAGCCGATATCCAATGTTGCTAGTGCTCTCAAATTAAATCTAATCCTAGAATTTATTTTCTTAAGATTAGACAGATAAATAAATAAATAAATACATATATTTTTATGTTTTAAAAACATGGTAATAATATTTTAATTTTTCATTATGAAAGACAAAAACCATTTTTGAAGAAAATAATTTAGAGAATTCAAAAACAAGAAAATTTTTGTCAAACAAAAAAAACGTCCTAAGTCTTCTTACTGAATCAGGGCATAAGTAAAGATATAAGAGTACGTCATTTTTTAAATTCCCTTCATTTCCTGGTGTTAGCCAACAGTGGCCAAGAGCCTATAAGATCTGTGAAATATACGTGCCAAAAGATCTGACTGGTTATTAAACGAATTTTTTAGAAAAGGATGTTACAATCAACAAGAAACATATTATGTAGATTAAACAGAATGCAATATCAATTAATATTTGTTAAACTTTAGGAAAATTCGTTGTCAAATAATCCAAATCATCAATCAATTTGGTTTCTCAACGCCAAATTTAGATGAAAATATAGTTAAAAGAAAACTTAAAAATATGGTTTTAATCATGATTTTCAGATGGTGAATTTTAAGAAAAAATTTAGAGAATTTATTTATATCATGATTAAAACTGTAGTTAAAAGATTTGCATTAAGCAGAAAACTTAAAAATATGAGATAAGTTATTACATAATCACTTTTTAAACTCACAGATATGTAGTTATGTATATAATTTTGTTTATTCCCAAGTTTTTGTTAAGATAATTACACATTTTTGTAAAAAATTTCTAGGGGAAGACTTAAATTTTTTACTATATGGGAACATTTTTCTTTATTTCTCTCAAAAAACAAACTTCAAAAATACTTATTTTTAAAAACAAAGAGAGAATGGAAGCACCTTCTATATTTATATCATGTGTATATACATTCATAAAAAATATGTGTGTATGTACATAAGTCTGTATTAAGAAGTGGTTGCATTTTTGTGAGAATATTCTCTATATTATCTGCTAAAAAATTCTTACAAAATCTTAATTTTTAACGCATTGCTGATGTTATGAATGGTAAAGTTTAATGCACCATTATATGCAGCTTGAAAAAATCTTTCAGATGATCTTTTTTGTTAAATGTTGTCTTGGAAGAAAATATGCAAAAAAAAACTATCAAAATAAACATTTTAAACAAGGTCCAGCTTCCGAACGGTCATCTCTAGCCCACTCAAATGGTTTGGGAACCTCATTAAAACTACCGAACTTTATTCTGGGAGGGATAACAAGAATTTTTTTATATGAACGGCTCTAATGTGTACATATGTATATGTATACATACATACATACATACATATACATATATTTCAATATTTAAAACTTAAACTAGTTTTTTGTGGTTATAAATACCCAATGTACCAGCCTTGCATTGCATACATACTTACATATATGTATATGTATTAGACTTGTGCCATTTAGTTCATTTCAGTGACCGGTCATTTTAGTTCATTATTTATAAATGAACTAGTTCGTTCATTTAGTTCAATCGCTCTTTTAAGTTCAATGAACTAGTTAGGTCTTTTTAATTCAATAATTTTACATCTACATGCATATGTATTTATGTATGTAGATATGTTGTGGTTTTTGACAATATTAAAAACACAGATCTGTTATTAAAAACTTTACAAAAACTAAAATTAATTAATAAATAAATTTGCTTTATAAAGGGTTTATAAAACAAATTTAGTGTGAAAATCTTTTTAAAAAATTTCATAAATCCAAAATATTTTTGCGATGAACAATAACTAAATGTACATACATACATGTACACATACGGATGCCCTTCAGAAAGTGCGAATAGTGAAATTGTAATGATGTCATTGAAAATCCACCACTAGACTATATCACTACTGACTTAGTAGCTCTTTCGGGACGACATGGAGACTTTGGCACCAAAGATTCACTAGTAAATTTTAGGGGCTCTAGTCTTCAATATCGATATATCCTCTCTCGTTGTCAATAGTAAACTTATAGTGATTTTCTAGTGACATTATCAATAGTGCTACTGACTACATAGGTGTACCCCAGCCAATGCAAATGCCTATTGACAAATAATATAGGGTTGTCATTCAAAATCTATCAGTAGACTTTAATAGAACTGTTGAGAAGGTAGTTCTTTTACGACCATATGGAGATATTTGAACCGAAGATTCACTCGTAGATTTTAGTGACCCTCGTCTACATATATTTATTTAATATTATTGCACAAACTAATAAAAAAAGAAAAACAAACTATTGACGCGTTCATTGACAATATCACCAGAAATACACTAGAACTGTCGTCTCTAACGTTTCTCTACTCACCGCATAAAAGGAAAGTTGTCGATATTTTAACTAGTGCAATTGCCGCTGGAGAAAGAGTATTGACATAAAGACATATGGTTCTAGGTTGACTAGAGGGTAGAATGTATACCCACACAAACATAACATCTACATACATACGCATAGCGGTCAGTTAATTATTAAAAAAATATTTTAAAATTGTTCATGGAAAAAAGTTGCTACTACAAATACTTTTGGTAACCTGCTAAGAACACACACAAACTGAACTGCTTAAAAGTTCACGGGTCTTAATTTGTATATCGGTTAAAAATGAATTATCTAATTACTGATAATATTAAAAAAAGTTAAATACCTACAGCAAAAACAATATTGTTTTTTCTTCTTGTTCGGAAGTAACTGCAAAAGTAAAAAAAAGTGGGATTATTACTTGTGTAGCGGTTGGCAATACTGTAGTCAAAATAACTTTAAAGAGTTGTATAAAAAAAAATAAACCAAATTATCAGCCAATAGAAACGCAGTGTGCGCGACGTCACACGTCTACTATTTTTTTTGCACTGGCGTAATCTTGTAGTTTATCATTCTTGGATAGAAACCATTGCTATCTGTGAATGATATTGCCACACATTGTAAAATTTTTTATTAAATTTCTTACAAAACAAAAATAATTGGCAACATTTTACACTTTATTTGCAAATAGTATGCTATTTGCAAATAGTTTTCTTGAGTTATTAACTTACAATAAAAAAGTTGTACGGCAACGCTTTCCAGTTTTATTTGCAAATAAGAAGTGCGTATAAACGGGATAATAGTAAGCAATGTACAAAAGTGCTAAAACCAAAATGCAAACAAGTACATACAATAGGTGCGTTTGAGTACTTTTCCAGTAAAATCCAGTAACTGAGTAAATACTGAGTAATTTAAAGAAATTACTCTCAATAAAAAAGTTTGCACCTAAAAGTACGCGAACGGAAAAATTGTAAAATCCAGTAAAATATATACAACAGCTGATTACCAATTTTGGCGCTAAGAAATTATACATATAAAATACACGATAGAACATTTTCTTTAATAATAAAAGTAATAGATATGGACATATGTTTTTATTTAAACTTATTTGGCTGATCCACGATGTCGACAAGAAACTTTCTATAGCTTACTTATATTGAAAACAAAAATAAACTTTCTTATTTTGATTTTGTTTTAAATATAAGTAACCGATAGAAACTTTCTTGTCGACATCGCGGGTCAGGCCCTGAACGTGATAAGTTATTAGGATGATATATTCAAGACAACGAAAAACTAGGAAAGAATTTAAAAAAAGTACACAAAGTAATTTTTAATTTTAAATGTTCCATACGGCAAACCAGGAAGTGTGGACCCGACGATATGTATAAACAGAAATTTCAATATAATAATCTATTAACTTTATTCACGTTTAAAAACAATCGGTTATGTTCTGAATTCCATGTGAAATTAAATCGTTCGGAAATGCAATAGCATTGTTATTATAAATACATACGTGCATACATATGTGCATACATACATATTTCCAAAAATTCTATGGAAATTCCACACGTTTTAATTTCACGTGGAATACATAACATACCCGAATATTTTTCTAGCATCAAACTTAAATAAAAGTTATAATGCTTATAACTCAATACATTTGTTTTTGTTATTTTAAAAATTTCATCAAAAACTAAACATTTTTGTTTCCCTTTGTTTATATTTAAAAACATATGGTTTCGTTTTACTGGCAAAAATTTGTCCAGTAAAAACTTGCGTTTACTCAGTAAATGAACTGTCATTTTTCTCTCTCAATTCGACCTCTCATTTACTGGATTTTGTGTACTCGAACGCAATCCAGTAAAAAATTTTTACAAATTTTTGAGTTCTCGAACGCACTTATTATTTTAAAACGTGCTAATTTATGATTACCGTTTGAATACCACAATTATATATGTATACATAGATTTTAATATTGAATCGCCAAATTATTTATCAAGTGTAGACACCAGGCAATGAGATACTAGCTAACATCTCTGTATTAAATTTTCTTTTCACCAAATGTCAATATGTACTAACTATTTGAAAAAATATGCTTGACGTTTTGAAGTTTATTTTAAAATAAAAATCCAAAAGTAATAAAATATTTGTCTGCATAAAAAGTGAATAAAAAGAAGAAAAAAATGTCATTCCAATCGATTTCAAAGTTAGATGCTCATGTAAGTAAATAATACAACGCATGTAGTTATGTAAATGAAATACATATGTAATAAGCAGAAATAATACATTTTCGTTAGGAAGTTCTAAAGGCCGGGGCACAATGAATCCGTCATACGTTAAACTTTGTTTTTTTAACTGACAGCTAAGTTGAAATACATGGTTTCTTATGAAGGCTATTACATTCAGTACGTGTCCGTCAACGCAAAGTAGAAAAACTGGTCAACTTTTAACTTTTTGGGTACGTTGTGTAGTTTGACAGATATTTGTTTTTTTTGGTATGTTCTGAATTAGGTTTTTGTGTTTTGTGGCAGTAAAAATTAAATTAAGCAAAGGAAATAAACGAAATAAATAAAAAAATTTGAATTTAAGCTGTTCAAATGCTTCAGTCAATAAAGTACTCATTGTGCCAACCTTCTACGTCGTTGCGTTAATGTCAGTTGAAAAAGGCGAAGTATAACGTATGACGGATTCATTGTGCCTCGGCCTTAAATGACTGTTTTCTTTAAATTAAATAGCATTTCTCGGTAGAAAATTTATATGGCAAACTAAAAATTTTTAATGCTTTTAATTGCTAGTTCAATAACATAACATTTATGCTGTTCCTAGCATAAATTCTGCTAGGAACGCAATTGGGACGAACGACGAATTTCGTCCACGTCGACGAATTCGTCGATAAGAATTCGCTGCGTAAATTCGTCGTGTGAAGCAGAATAACGACGAATTTACTTAGCGAACTCAGCTCTTATAATTGATAAAGTTGGTTATTGTCAGTGTGACCATATTAGCTAATTTTGAGCTAAATTTAGCTTATTTCTTCTGGATTTAGCTTTAAAATTGTTATTAAGCTCTTAGCTGCTTTTTTTTTACCTTTTTTAAAAACGGATTTAGCTTTTTTTTAGCTTTTTTTTAATCCAAATTGCGTATTCTCTAAAAATATATTAAAGACATAAGTATGTAATTTAGCTTAATTTTATTTTAAAATCTGGGCCCTATTCCACAAAACAACTTATCAACTTTTCACTTTGCACTTATCAAATTTTTCGACAATTTGCAGAACTTTTCATTCCTCAGAACTATAAAATTTGATGAGTGAAAAGTTGAAATTGATAAGTGTAACTTGCAAAGACTTTGCAAGAAATTATGCTTTTTCGTTCCACAATAACTGTAAATTCTATTTTTTCAAAGCAAATTTTGATGTTTGTTAAAAATTTACAAGGTAAATGATCTCTTTGCAAATTAACAAAATAAAATTCGTTGATAAATCTTCGATTATTTTTAAACATAATAATCATAATAATACAATCTCACATTGCGTTCGTATGCACATAGATATTGGAAAAAAAGAAAAAATATTTGAGCTTTAAATTACATATGTATATTATTATATTGTTACGTTTAAATTTTATTAAACGTGTGAGTTCTTTTGATTGCTCAAAAATAAAAATAAATAACATCACAATTTTTATTTGCTACTGTTTTTCCTTTTATTCTTAACGAAGCAAATTACAACTTGTCTTTACTTAACTACTTCTTATCGTTAGTATCCACTTTCAACGAGGTCTTAACTTGACTACTTTCTGATTAGCACTGCCTCAACGATATCAACTTGACTACTTTCTGATTAGTACTGCTCTATTCTCGCACATGCTGCCACTTTTTATAGTACATGCATCGGTTCTCGAATGTTCGCCCGATAGGTGTCGTAATAACATGTCTGTACTTAGTAATGGCATCTATGAATGATGACATCTGTATTGTCATTTACTATTGGTAGCCAGATGTTCAAACAGTCCTCTAGCACAATCGGGAAAATTCATGTTGCTGCTTCTAGGCGTTTGTAGATAATTCGATTGATCGTTATTTTTTTTTTGAATTTCAAAGTAACGACTCTTATGTTGGCAATGCGGTTTGCTACTGGTAGTACAGTGTTCGCACTTTTATTTGTATGTGTGTGTGTCTGTAGCTATGTATACAATTATTGTTGTTGCTATAGTATTTGTACGTAAATATGTGTGTACGTTTAGTGCTTTAGTTAAATACTTCCAGATAGTTCTTTGCTTTAACCCTGTAGGAATATTTTTACGTAACAATATTATATTTGTATAAATTTGTTTTAAGCGTTATTATATATTCTATTAAGGCCCATTTTCACAACTTACCTTTAGCTAAAGGTAGTATATTGTCTGCCCTATAAATAGCTTTGCCTTATTACTATTTCCATTTTTTATAGTTATTTTTATCAATAATAATAATATTTAATGGATAAAAAAACAATAAATGAAGAATTAATAATTCGAAGCCATTTATCGGTCCGACAAAATCCTACCTTTAGTTAACGGCAAGTTGTGAAAATGGCCCTAAAGATAGTAAAACTAATTGAAAACCTTACTTTCAAAATTTGGATTTGGCTTTTTTAAAACTTCCTCACAAGCAGCCTATTTATCTAATAATTAGATTCTAATTTATTAACCTTCAAATTGAAATGTAAACTTTAATATGTTCTAACCCCCATTAGAGCTGGATCCAACTCATTCATTCGTTCATTTTTGCCACAAACCTATGATCAAACCCATGTAATTTAAATGAGTTTGTGGTAAAAATTAACGATTGAACGAGTTGGACCCAGCTCTAACAACCATATAAATGTATAAAAAATGTAGTAATATGAATTGTTTAAATATACAAGACAATTTTTTCTTTTTCAAAGTCGCTTAAAATTTTCATTATTTCTTTAACTGATAAAAACAAACTCGAGTTAAGCAAATGACTTCTTCAAATAAACAACCGCCTTTCACATATTCTGTCCGCTTATGAGAGGTATTTAGAACAATATTTTAGAAAATTTAGTGCCCGCGTCCGTTTATTAGAGTGTCCTGTCCGGTCATGGGAATGCATTTTGTATGGAAAGACTAATAGACGTTTTGGATCTACATAACTTGTCCGGTTATTAGAGGTGTCCTGTTATTAGAGCTGTCCGTTATGAGAGGTTTCACTGTATTTTTATTAATTAATGTGAGTTTCTAAAGAAGAGAAGAAATATTAAACTAAACTTTATTAGCTGGAGGAAATACCGTTATTTTTCTGTGCAGCCACGCACTTCATCAGCACCCAGGTCCATCTACTTGTGTAGAGATTATTATTAACATCAGCTATTTAACGTAAATTTTTAATGAAATGTAAAATGAAAAATGATTATATTGTGTATAAAATTATTGATTTACCTTTTTTTGATACATGTGAAAGTATCACTATTCGTTTTCTGTTTTTCCGTTTCTTCATTTTCTCTTACATATTAGGTTAACACGAAGTTATATCACGCAACATAAGTATGTTTAACTTTTCTTGCTTATCTCTTACGATCATCACATTAATTATTTTCAACCCCCGACTAAAAAAGGGGTAATATACGTTTTTAGTGTGTGTCTGTCCGTGTCCACGTACAGGACAAACGCCTGGGCCAATTTTGATTTAGTTTTTTCTGTTTGAAAGGTGCCTTGATCGAAAGGATTCTTAGCTATGTTTTGAGAAAAAAACATATCACATCTCTTGATATATTTAGGGGTTTTTAAAATTTTTAATTTTTGTTATTACTTATTCGATGTACCATCGGTATATATGTACCTGTAAGTATTATTATAGTTGCTATTATGTTACATCTAGGCACACGGTAGTGCGCCAGGCCAAGTTCCGGCCAATGCACGCAGTGTGTATATTTACAGGAAGCCTTTCGAGCTGTTTTTACCCCCCTCATAACTTTGTTCCCCGCGACCGTAAAATTATGAAATTAAATCATAATTAGAATAAATTCATGTTACCTCATGTGCAAAGTTTGAAAGTTTTACAATGAAAGGTTCCGGAGATATGGAGGTGCAAAAAGTGCATATTTTAAGACATACTCACTGACCTACTGACTCACTCATCAATATTATGAAGCACTTCCGCTATAGCTAGAGATCTGAAATTTGGTGCACAAGTAGATCTAGGTGAGCAATGAACTAGAAAAATCTAAAAACCCGAAAATTTTAACCAGGAGGGCGGGCTACGCTCATAAAAATTAAAATTTGTGCTATTGAGCTGAAATTCGATACAGAGATAGGTCTAGGTGAGAAATAAAAGAAAAAAATCAGAAAACCCGGAAATTTTTTCCAGGAGGGCGGGGCTACGCCCATAAAGGCTAGAATTAAAAAAGCAAATCTAAGGCGCTTAATAGAAGTTATTTTATTGAAATTCGGCATGCATACAGCAATAGGGCAAACCTAAAAATTTTTAATTAAAAAAATGGGCGTTGACACGCCCATACAATTTCAAACTAATTTTCGTGTACTACGGCTCAGCATATTTAGATATACTATTTCTGTATGTATTATTATCCGTTTGCAACGAAACTTGACACAAGTAATAAACACTGTCCGAAAAATCTTAAGTTTGGAAAAGTGGGCATGGTTACACCCATAAATATTTAAATTTAGAAGTTGCGCTAAGGATCTGAAATTTGATACACGAGTAGGTATAGGTGAGAAAACAATAAGAAAAACCTGAAAACCCAGAAATTTTATTCAGAAGGGCGGGGCTGCGCCTATAAAAATTAAAAATTAAAAGTTGCGCTTACAAGCTGAAATTTGATACACAAGTAGGTCTAGGTGAGAAACCAACTAGAAAAATCTGAAAAATCAAAAAATTTTACCAGAATGGGCCAGGTTACTATTGTTTGAACCTAAAAACTTACAGCCTTATTTATAAAACTTATTAAGGCTTTTTAAGAAAAATTTCTTATGAAAATTTGTCTTAAAACCACTTTATAAAGCCTTAAAAAGTTTTATAAATAAGGCTGTTAATATACAGCTTTTAACTTAAGCCATTTTAGTGAAACCTTGCATATACGTTACACGTATACAATACTTTAAACTATCACCTAAAAAAGTGGGTGTGATCACTCCCATAAAATCTTAGCCTTGTGTCTAATCTACTTCGGTCTACCATATTTTAGAAGAAAATTAGCATGAATTATGAGCGCTGCTCTTAGCAATATTGTGAGTTTAAAATAGTGGAAGGGGTAATGCTCATAAAATTATAAGGTAAAGTTCGTGCTAGAGAGCTAAAATTTTATACACAAGCAAGTGTAGATGAGTAAGCCAATGGGAAAATCTTAAACCCAAGAAGTTTTATCCGCTAAAATTCCAATTCGCAGTAGAGAGCTGAAATTTGGTACACAAATTAATCTAGATCAGAGATCACTAAGAAAAATCTAAGAAACCAGAAGTTTCAATCAGAGGTTGGGAACAAGCACTGTTAAGTTAAATTTTATTGAAACTTTTCATACACATTGCACGTATCCAAAGTAATAATTTCCTGTTTTGGAAAGTGGACGTGACTTCACCCATAAATCTTCGCTTTTTCTTTTATGTACTTCGGATTAGCAGTTTTTAGTCTATTACTCATGTATTTCTCAATAGCTTTTTCCTACAAAACGTTACATGAATCATAAGCACTAACAGATATAAAAGTTGGCGGGACCAGGCCCATAAAAATTTTACGTAATATTATACTGTAGAGAGCTGAGATTTTGCAGACAAATAGTCCTAATTGATTTACTCAATCGGAAAATCCAAAAATTAAAGCATCAGCTACCCTATTGAAACTTTGCATGCACATTGGGTATATCCTTTTGATTTATGTACTTCGGCTAAACAGACTTCATTTCTTTATATCGGTAAAAATGTTGTCAAGTTAGCAGATTATCTAAAAATTCTATGACACCCTTACGATTACAAATGTATATAATGCATAGCATATGTCAGTGAAAGGTGTTGTGCCAAACAAGAACTTGGTCAAAATTTATATCTCACTACTTTTGATGGCCGAAATTTTTGATAGGAACTTGGCCTTTTTTCACATTGATGTTTTTGTGAGGATTTTCTTTACTTTCTACAGCTGAGTTTACCTTCCAGTATATAAACTGTGATTACCAAGTGAACACATTTTTATCACGTGCTCCTGATAATTTAAGTAAGACATTTTAAAATTTTTAATGAACTATGGTGATGGATAAACAAGCATAGTTAAAAATAGAAAAATAGTTTAAACTCGAAAAGGAACATCATCATCATCATTTTAAGTAAAAACAGGCTTTAAGATCAAATCAGATCTCCTAACTATTCTTTGTTGTTGGTATTTTTATTTATTTTTTATTTAAATCTATTCTGTTTTTCTCATTTTAAAAATCTATTTTTATAAATTTTTTTCTAGTACCCCAACACTTACATGGAACAATTTTGCAAGAACTTACATCCTGATCTAGAATTTGGGACCGTGTGTACAGCTTGGTTTCGTCAGGCAACAAAACATTGCACTAATTTGCTCAGTAATACCAAGCTCCCAACCTCATACATCTGGACCACATTCAAAAACTTTATATTTCCCGATCGTTCAACGGAAATAATATCACAGAAAGTACCCATCAGTATCCATCCCAATCGTTTGTCTCTCCATGACTGTCAGTCTTTATTTTTGGACATTGTGAGAGACTATATACAAAGAGCACCACGTTATTCCGCCGAGTCAAACACAAATGCTATGCTCTGGCAAGTTTTTTACTCTCTAATGGGAATTGCGGCCTTGGGCACTTTACTGATAGGCACCATTTACATTTACAATAAATATGGGCAAACGAAGATAACGAAAAATTTCTTAGAAGATGTTTTCCAGCCAGAAAAGCGTATGCAGGCAGTGGCCAAGAGAAGTTTATGTTTAAGCAAAGCGGAGTTGCGAAATATACGTATGAGGCCTTTAACTAAAATTGAAGATATTGCTCCTGCTGATGGAGTCGAAGTTTTGGCAATAAAAGTGGGTACTAAACATGAATTTTTAGAGTCTCTGGTTGTTGGTAGTCTGCAGTCAGTGGGAAAATTTCATAAGCTTCGTGAACAATATAACAAATCGAAGAGTGATATGAAAATAGAGCCCTTAAATAAAGCCATGAAATTCTTAGATAGTAATTCCAAAAAATTGCACTTGCTGTTAATATTTGATGACGATGTCGAATATGAGGAGGAGCTAGCGGTCCGAAAGTGTAAAAGCAATAGTCCCAAAATGAGTCGAATTTCACCAAGGAATACAACTTTAAAAGGCATGTTAAATACACGATTGGAAGGAGGGAAAGTGCCAACTGTCCCTTCTCGCCCTAGTAGTGGAAAACAACCAAGCACTCCCCGAACGACAACTACACCCCGCTCTACTGGCTCTAGTATACCTCTTAATTTGCAGAAACGTTCCCCCGTCGCCAAGAAGTCGAATTAATATTTATCTGCCAATTACCTTGTTAAAAATTTTAATAGTTAAAAAAACAATCTTTTTATAAGTTTTTTTGCGCAATTTTATTGTTGCGTTTTTGCCATACTTATTAAAACGATTTTGTTTTTTTTTTAATCTTATTTCAATATTTGCTGGTTTCCAGTTTTAACAAATAATTTAAACAATATTTATCTTTTTACAATTAACAAAACAAATTACATGAAAACTGTATTTATTAACTTAAATATATAATGAAATATTTATACAAGAATAAAAAAATAAATCGTTAATAAATTGTTAATAGCATCTCATTTTCATAAAGAATATAGATAAAATAAAAACATTAAAAGGATACAGAGGTAACAGGTGCCAGGATAGTATAAGACTGAGTAAAGAAATACGATCACAATAAATATTTAAGAACATGTAAATAAGTTATAAAAATATTAAAACAAAAGAAAAGGAATAAAAAGTGGTAGGAGGAATCATGGTTGAAGGTGTACAGGTGTTTTTGTTAGAATCGGAAGTGGTGATGACACCCGGAAAAGGTTCTTAAAAAGTTTACAGCGATAACCATAAGTGATTACTAAATTTAAAGTTGGTTGTCAGGGGAGTTTTAAGAGCCATAGCAGCTTTTAGAAATCATGTGCTTTAAATTTAACAAGCGCTTATGAATACCGATACCTAAACCACATATATAAACTGTAAACAATTCGTGAAATAACACATCTTCGTGTTATATATGATATGTAAGTAGATAATTTAGTGTTACTGTATGCGTGTGTGTGTGTATGTATGTTAAGTTGCATTTTGGAATATTTAATCTTGTGCCTGTGTGCCCAATACGTATGTATGTGTTTTGTTGTTGCATTTGCTGCCACATAATGTATAATGTATTAGTTGCCAACTATTTGCGTTGTGTTATATAATCTCTTTATATTTGTTGCTTGGAAGTACTGTGATTTAAATTAAAACTGTTGTTAATGCTGAATGAAGGAAGACTCAATAAATTTATTTGAAAAATCTGCCTCTGGGTCCACCAGGAGCAGCTACCGGTGGTGGAGTTGGAATGTGAGCACCTTCAGCACGAAAACCGTTTTCATCAGCAACGTAGGTTATAGTGTAAACCACACCATCGGGTCCGGTATACGAATAGGATCCTTGCATTACCTATAAAAAAAATACATTAAGTTGAAATATGTTCAAAAGCGGTCTTAAAATTAAACAACTCTCTTTTCAACTGTTTCAGCTATAAATCATTTAAAAAAAAAATGGAAGAAACAAAGAGCTATTGAAGATTATTCTTCAGTTTTTATACCCATAGAAGCCGAAGGCCTAACTGAATAAAACACCTTTCCAAAGTGAAATTAGTACGGAACAGGGAAGGAAAATAATGACTTCTTGGATTTTGTACCAAATATGAAAATAAAATGTACTTTTTAGACCATGATGGTACCAATTTTTAATATTAATTAATAAAAACAGAAACGTAAAAAAAATGGTATAAAAATACAGAAGTTTACAATAAAAACAGAAACTTAACACAAAAAAACATTAAATATTACATTCATTAAGGTACATTCGTAGATTCGACTATTATATTAGAGATTAAAATAAAACACACACACACACTAAAAATTAAAGAGAACATAGGCAGAATTAATAGGTGCGTTTGAGCACTTTTCCAGTAAAATCCAGTAACTGAGTAAATACTGAGTAATTTAAAGAAATTACTCTCAATAAAAAAGTTTGCACCTAAAAGTACGCGAACGGAAAAATTGTAAAATCCAGTAAAATATATACAACAGCTGATTACCAATTTTGGCGCTAAAAAATTATACATATAAAATACACGATAGAACATTTTCTTTAATAATAAAAGTAATAGATATGGACATATGTTTTTATTTAAACTTATTTGGCTGGTCCACGATGTCGACAAGAAACTTTCTATAGCTTACTTACATATATTGAAAACAAAAATAAACTTTCTTATTTTGATTTTGTTTTAAATATAAGTAAGCGATAGAAAGTTTCTTGTTAATATCGCGGGTCAGGCCGTTAAAGTTTCTAAGCTTTTTACCCTGAACGTGAGAAGTTATTAGTATGATATATTCAAGGCAACGAAAAACTGGGAAAGAATTTTAAAAAAGTACACAAAGTAATTTTTTTTAATGTTTCATACGGCGAACCAGGAACCGTCGACCCGACGATATTCAGACTTAATTTTTTTTATTAATTTTATAAGAAAAAAATATGTATTTACATATTTATATAATTTTTTTTTATTAATTTGCTTTATCGATCTTCTATTTCATATTTTTATGAGACAATCCTAGTTATATAAATAAAATAATATTTTTATACTAGACCTTTCTCAATTAAATAAAAGATTCGCTTTCATTTTATCTAATGATAGGTATTATTTTTATATCTTTAGCTTTTAGTATTATGAACACAACTTATAATGTGTATCCAATAATACATGTGCTTATATAAAAAAAATTTCAATATAATAATCTATTAACTTTATTCACGTTTAAAGGCAATCAGTTATGTTCTGAATTCCATGCGAAATTAAATCGTTCGAAAATGCAATAGCATTGTTATTATCCCTGCAGAAAGTGCGAATAGTGAAAATGTACTGAGTCGCTTTTGACTTTGTCACCAGTACTACTCTACAATTATTCCCCATACAATACTTTATGCTATAGACATTTAGCATGTGCTTGTCATTGAAAATCTACACTACAGTAAGACTAAAACAATTGACTAGGTAGTGAATTCATAGTTCTTATGGGAACATGGAGACATACCAACCAGACATTTACTGGTACATTTCTATATTTTACGTACATACAAATTTATATATATTGACAAGTTTTTGCAAAATCCACCAGAAATACACCACATCTGTTTTCTCTATTTCTTTTATACTGACGAATAGAAGAGAAATTGTAGACAATGTACTACTACTAGAATTTTAGTGTTGACATAGAGACACTTTGCCCCAGTCTGACTGCAGGGATATAAATACATACATATGTGAATACATACATATTTCCAACAATTCTGTGGAAATTCCGCACGTTTTAATTTCACGTGGAATACATAACATACCCGAATATTTTTCTAGCATCAAACTTAAATAAATGTTATAATGCTTATAACTTAATACATTTGTTTTCTTTCTTATTTTAAAAATTTTCATCAAAAGCTAAAAATTTTTGTTTCCCTTTGCTTTTGTTTGTTTATATATAAAAACATATGGTTTCGTTTTACTGGCAAAAATTTGTCCAGTAAAAACTTGCATTTACTCAGTAAATGAACTGTCATTTTGCTCTCTCAATTCGCCTTCTCATTTACTGGATTTTGTGTACTCGAACGCAATCCAGTAAAAATATGTGGTGGTAGCACTGCTGACGTAGGAATCTGCAGAAAACAGATTTTTCTGTAGCGAATGTCAAAAACGCCGCATTTAATGCCAGACAAAAAAAATGTGCTGTGCAAACTGTTACATTTTCTATAACTTGGTCACAAATTTGAACGATACGGCAAGCTGTAAAGTAGAATGATACGATTTTACTAATTCTACCTTACATACGGTCTACACCTAACATAATATGTAAGATAAGAGCGTCAAATTCAATCGCAGAGCGAATCATGTTACGTGTAGACTTCAAATTAGTGTTATCTCAATCTTATAAGATTTTTTATAAGAGCGTTGTTATAAGAAATCCTATAACAACAATCCTATGAGATGAAGTGTCAAAAAACACACGTATTTGAAAGTAAATTAGTATGCATGTGTGAGTGTTTATTAAAATAAATGAAAAACAATGATTTGGACAACATTTCTGGGATTTTGTATGTTTAAATGTGCTTAATTGATTCATAAATTAAATTTTGTGTGAAAATGCGAAAATAAAATAACTAATTATACAAAAATAAAACATGTTAACTCGATGAGAATTTGCATTAAATGAAATGTTATAAGAAAACTGAAATTACGTGTTCCTGTTGTATGAGATGAAGAGAAATATCGGCATTTTATTTCTGTTATTCTTCCGACGTTCTCTCAAATATTATGTCAGAGTTAATCGCAGTTGTAGACGCTATGTTAAAAAATAGTAAAAATTTGTACAAATTTTTGAGTTTTCGAACGCACTTAATGTTACTATATAGTGAAATATTAAAATTTTTAAATTGTACCAAGCAACTCGCGGTAGTACCACGGTACCAACAAGGTAAAAAATGTACCATAAAAAGTACAATTATACCATGATTTCCATCCGTACTACGGAAAGCAACAGCGAAATTTTAAATACATATGTACATATTTTCGATTTTAATGTTCATGCTAACTTCAACAATTATGCAAGTAAAGGTAGAATTAGTAAAATCGTATCGCGATGTTGCGTTTCAGCTGACAAAAACTGTACCATATGCAATGCATGTTAAGCCCCGTTCAGACTATAATACAAGTATTAATACTTTCATCACATTTTACGATACAGAAATCTAAATACATTCGTTGCGACTGTCAAAAAAATCAAACGTGAAATCACATATTGTGTTCAGACCATCACACTTCAAATCAAATGTGTAATACAAGTAGAAAACAAAAGAGCTGTTCAATGAAAATGTCTGTGCTATTCATTTACTAGCGGCGGCAAAACGGTTTCATGCAGGCGGGCACGTGCCGACACTTGAAAAAATTCAGCAGTTAAAAATATTCTATGTAAATAACAGAAAAAAATTTAAGAAAAGATATTACAAAAACGTTAGAAAATTACGTCAACGAAATATACTTCCATACGATTCACTTATTCAAAATTTTGAGCCGATATACATATGACAAAACATTACATCAATTACATCAATGTTTGTGTGAAAATGCAACCCTGATCTAATGAAAAGTATTATCGTTTAGAAAATTTTCTAAAAACGAAAATGTCTTATGGGATGTCAAAATTTTTATCGTATTATTAGCCACTTTGATGACATTTTGTGTTCAGACTATCACACTTGCACGTATTATTTGAATTTTTGACAAGTATAAATACAAAGTATAATAGTCTGAACGCGGCTTTACTTACGCTTTAATTTTTAAACATTTTTGTACTAAAAGCAAAAACAAATATTTGCTCAATTCACAACCTGCTGCAGGAGTCGTAGTTTATACAATCATTGTTTTAAATTTCTATGTAAACATTTGCTTAAGCCGCGTTCAGACTATTATATATACTTTGTATTTATACTTGTCAAAAATTCAAATAATACGTGCAAGTGTGATAGTCTGAACACAAAATGTCATCAAAGTGGCTAATAATACGATAAAAATTTTGACATCCCATAAGACTTTTTTGTTTTTAGAAAATTTTCTAAACGATAATACATTTCATTAGATCAGGGTTGCATTTTTACACAAACCAAATTTCCAAGTCGGTTGTTTCGCCGCCGATAGCGTGTCGTCATTGATGTAATGTTTTGTCATATGTTTATCGGTGCAAAATTTTGAATAAGTGAATCGTATGGAAGTATTGACATAATTTTTTAACGTTTTTGTAATATCTTTTGTTAAATTTTTTCTATTATTTAAGAATATTTTTAACTGCTGCATTTTTTTAAGTGCCGGCACGTCCCCGCCTGCATGAAACCGCTTTGTCGCCGATAGTCAATGAATACCACAGACATTTTCATTGAACAGCTGTTTTGATTTCTATTTTCCATTATTTGAAGTGTGATAGTCTGAACACAATATGTGATTTTACGTTAGATTTTTTGACAGTCGCAACGAATGTATTTAGATTTCTGTATCGTAAAATGTGATGAAAGTATTAATACTTGTATAATAGTCTGAACGGGGCTTTATAAACAATTGTTTGTAAGCAAATGTTTCATTTACATTAATGTTTGAATTGGAATTAACAACAACACAGGTACGAACTACGATCCTCACAATAGGTTGTCAGTCGAGCTAATAATAATTTGGTTTTGTTTGAAGAGGAGTAAGTCCACAAACATTTTTAAGCAAACAATTATATCTTCAAATATTTAAGTGCTCTTAACGGCTCGCTTTGATATTTTTTATAAATGCCTTTAAAGATTTCTATGGATAGTAATAGGTTTGAAGTACAATAGCTCATTCCGGCCAACGACAAGTTAAGTAATTTGATGGTTTTGGCGGAAATCGAGTTGAAATTAAATAAGTACAATGGCCAAAGGAAAACTCCTTATTATGAACTAATTATGAAGATATTTACAATGGTATAGTATACCACTTAACAACTCTTAAGGTACGGTCACACTTGCCAAACATTTGCCCAAAAAAGCGTAACCACTCAATGTTTGTGAAAAACCATTTGATTCAGACAAGTGTTTCTTAAGTTAAACAGTTTCATAAACAACTAATAGACAACGTCATTGATTCCAACATTATTGAAAACTATTTAACTTAACAAACACGTATCTGAATTGAAAGCGTTTTCATTAATATTTTGTGGTCACGTTTTTTGAGCAAATATTTGCCCAAGTGTGACCATACCCTTAGTGGTGAGTATCAATATACCATACCATTTTGCACATGCTATGATGCAAGACCATTTGCACAAGATTGTGAATTGGGCTAATGTTTTTTCAGTGTGAAAATTGTAATTAAATGTTGCAAAGCCTTTCTTCATCTGAAAAAATACAAAAATATACGAATCAGATGTCTGCAAAATCAACTGAAATGTCATTTATTACTATTGTGAAATTATGTACATACTTGATTTCGCGTTAAGCATAGTGCTTTGTTCAAATTTGTGAAAAATAATCATCAACATTGATTAATTGGTACGAAAAATTTAACATATAAGTAATATTAATTGGCGCCTGAAACCATGCTACAGTTTCTTATGTTTGTAGAAACATCCCATTTGTTTGTTGTAAATTCCGTACGCAACAGGTGGCACTCTTCTTATTTCGCGTTAAAACTTAAAATGTTGCCGATACACTTCAAATAATTTTCCTAGTATAGAGTACTTTTTTTGCAAAATTTTTTCGTGTCAATTTTTATATATGTACTTTGGCAGCATTTCGCGTGAAATGTTGAACAGAGTAGCAAGCTTTAGCTTAAACTCGTTAGATGGAACGAAGTACATTATCCTTAGAAATACTAAATTAATAATAAAATGTTCTTGTATTAATATCAAAGTTAAAAAAAAACAACAAAAACATGTATATTACGCACGTTTACTAAGCTAAACTTAAGAGAATTTTAAATTATATTTATTAGAAGTATATTTTTTGGTCTGGTAGCACCAAGACTTTTGTTTTTTTTTCTATGCCTAAGAGCATGTTATGATTTTCCGGCATAATCTTTTTCATAAAAGCTTTTTGCTATTATATTGTTGCCTTAAAATATGGTAGAAGTATTTTAAAAATGTAATAAAAAGCACACCTATACCTCGATTGAAATATTACTTTTTTTACACTATTACATATGCAGGAATGCAAAGAATTTTTAAACTAGTTCGATGGTTTATACTAGTGTCCTGCACAAGACTATTTATAAGACCTTTCAAGACATAAGAGATTTTTTCAAATGCTTTACTACAACGAAATATTCTAAAAGAATCGCTAAGCAACACTGTTGGCAATACATTTTTTCGGTTGTTTGTCTTGCCAACAGTGTTGTTTAGCGATTCTTTTAGAATATTTCGCTGTAGTAAAGCATTTGAAAAAATCTCTCATGTCTTGAAAGGTCTTATAAATAGTCTTGTGCAGGACACTAGTTTATACTACATACATATGTACATCAGTGATGCCAATTTAGCCATTTTCTGGCTAAATTTAGTTATTTTTCATCCCATTTAGCCGGAAGAAAAATGATTTTAGCTATTAGCTATTTTTTAGCCATTTTTATTTTAATCTAGCTATTTTTGCAGACATGAAATTTGGTTGTGATTTTTCATAAGAAATTTATATTCGTAACAAAGGAATACTTATTTACTACCAAAAAAGTACAACACAGTAATATGTTATTGTTTTTGCATTAAAATCAATAAATTCCGGTTCAAACTTGCAATTTTTGTTACCGCAACACATACAGAAAATATATATGTATGTGTATTTCTACTTCAATACCACATATTCAAGAATTGCTGCAACAAATATTGCAAGTCTAAAAGAGCTTGTATGAAAGAGATGGTTAAATGGTAACAATAAGATTTGCCACTACGTTCTTATAATACTTGCAATGTTGTTATAAGTTGTTGGGTCTAGTTGCTGGTTTATGATATCAATCAAACAAGCAAGGGCCATTTTTGTTTTACAGGAGTGAAAATAATATATGAATTAAAGTTTAAGGGCCTAATTTCGTAAAAGGGAACGCTTGGGGTTGATAAATTTTGTATGTATTTTGTTTTTGTAATTTAAATTTTTTCCATATAAAAAATTGACAACGCTTCGCGTTACGTTTTACACAATTAGGCCGTAATGAAAGTTAACAAAATGGAAAATGAGCAAAAAATATTTAAAAAATTTCGCAGGGAATGGATTAGTAACCCAAAAATTAAAAGACTGATTATCAGAATCTACAAATGAATAGAAGGCGTACTGCAAGTTTGTTTTAAATGCGCAGTTTTTTGCTTGTTTCTTTATTAACTGAAGAAAAATAATTTTATTTATTACTTTAATTTATTGTTGTTATTTACTTTTAAAAAGTTCCCGATTTGCTTTAAAAAAATAATATATGAAATACCTTCTTGTTTTAGCTTAAAGTTCATGATTTTCGCATTCGATGGCGCTTAACCATTTTTTTAGCTAGTTTTTAGCCATTTTTTTTGTCTTTATGTAGCCATTATTGGTGAAGGAATTCTGGCATCAGTGATGTACATACACCTTTATAATTCTTTTTTTTTTTAATATTCCAAGCCATATTCACAATGTGCAAACAAAAGCCCTTTTGTACTTTCACACAGCCGAAAGCACAACAGCCAATCAGATCTAGGCGACAACAATGCTTGCTCTTACTTTGCAAAGAAACAAAAAGAAATTTAAAAGTTTTCAAAGCTGGCTTGAAGTGTACGTTAAGACAAAATTTCCATAAAAATTTTAATTTAAGCACACTTGAAATATAAATTAATTTCTTTATAATACGGGCCGCATGAGTCTTAGAATGGTCAGAATGGAAGAATCTTATACGAACAAAAACTTTTTTTTTTTGAAATCCGATGTGGGGAATATATAAATCATTCAACTAACCAAGCGGCATTTATTAGAAACTTTAATATTCTCTTTAACTGAGTAAAGACTTACGGCCTGTCATCACGATGTCACCATAAATCGTTGGATCGACATCTTGTATTGCAAAAAATAATAACATTAGAAAATGTTGTTGTTGCTTTTAATATACATAAGTATTCGATCGAATGATTTCTGGTGACATCGTGGGACAGGCTGCTAAATTGTTAATTGCGGAAACTCACGAAATAATTTCCTTATTATCGAATGCAATAACTTTTTAAAAACTCGCGATATCCTACGTGCCTTGTTGGGAAAATTTTTTCTAAAGCAACGGTTCTCGTATGGTGCTCCGTGGAACCCAAGGGGTGTGTTGTTTAGCGATTCTTTAAACTAAAATGATGTCAGACTAATTTTGCATGGAAAGACATGATTTTACGTGTTTTTCACAACAAGAACAGAGTACTACTTTTGCGAATTTATTTCGCAAATATTTCATACCAAATACTTTTATATGTAGTTTGACAGCATTTCGCACGAAATTGTGAACAGAGTACCAGGCTTTATAGTCGATTTTTCAAAACCAAACTGTTTCTCACTAATGTTTCGTTTATAAGCGTTTATAAACGTTTAAAAAGTTGGAAATTCATAAAATTTCCTCAGCTTTCGTTCATTTTATTTCGACGTAAAAGAGCTTTTTTCGTATAAACAAAAACATGTAGTAAAACTAAAAGCACTGTTTTCTCAATTACATAAACATTATTCAATGTTACTAAAACGTAAGGCCGGGTTTAAGCTTAAATTAGACGTGACATGGCCATAATGCCATAGCCATAACCAAACTAAAATTCAATTGGTTTCTATGGTGAGAGTTATGGCGTTATGGCGAGTCACCAGTGTTGCCCATTAGTTTGGTTCGAACCGCTGTTTTCTATGGCTATGGTTATGTCACGTCTGATTGAGCCTTTACATCTATGTGACATTTGCCACACTTGCATATGAAAAGCGTAACCACTAATTACTAATGAAAAACTATTTGATTCAGACGAATAGACAATTTTTTAGAATCCAACATTATTGGAAACAATTTAAATCAATAAATATATGTCTGAATCAAATATTTTTTCATTAGTAATTAGTGGTTATGTTTTTTTTGGTCACATGTAACACAAAAAATGACAGATGTAAACTCAGCCTGAGAATGTTTTCGTTCGTTATTTTTAAGAACGTATACATTTATTCATTTTACAAAAACAGGCTGTTAATCTATTGAACTATGTTTTCAATATTTAACATGTAAAACATAAATACATATTATTATAATAGTACGCTTTATTAAATACTGTTAAAATTGCTTCAAAATATTCAACATGACTCAGCGGACTCGGACGATGTTACAATCACAACATAAATGTTCAGATGTTTTTTTGGCTGACATTTCATATAGCTTGGTAGATCGCGAATAAAGTTTAACCATATTGAAAAGGCAATATTTTGAGGAAAATTTTGAGTTTGGACTTGTATATATTCATATATTTTTATGACAGTCTGAAAAATCCATATACAAACTAGTTATAAGTCGGGGTCCGCTAAAGAGTTTGTGAGCCAAAAGTTGGTAGAAACCCCTGCTCTAAAGCGTGATAATACAAAGCCTCAATTCATAATAGTTTGGAAATTTTAGTTGTAAATGTATTAGAGAATTAGCCTATCGTAACAATAGTATTATAATCTTAAACTGAATGTCTTAGTAAGAATGCTAAATTTTTTTTTATGTTTATATTTTTTATAATCTACCAAAGCCTGAATGAGCTGATAGATATTTATTTTGAAATCATGGTATTAGTGTATTTTTTACATCTCCACTATGCAAATAACACTTTGGCATGTGCAATATTTAGCCCAGAGAGTCAATAAAATAATCTCTATATTCTAATTAAAATATGCAAAAAAAAAAATTCAAAATATGCGCCAGAAATAGCACGAAAAATTTTCAAAATATGCACGGTTATATGCACAAATATGCAAAATATGCAAGAATAAAATCAACAATATTGTTACCTTACCGTATTTTAATTCAAAGAGATCGTCATTATAATGAACAATCATTTGTTTTTTTAAATTTTCAAAAAGAAATGATATTCTAGTTATTGTCACATAAAACAGATGAATACATGGAAAATATGCGTTCAAAAACACTAGATGTAACAGGAGCGTATTTAAATGCGAGTATTTCAGATGGGGACAAATTTTCAATATATTCATCGGTTTCCGTTTTATTGAAATATATATAATTTTTAATTTTGATTAAGGTCTTCAGACCTGTGTTTCTGTTCAAAACTTTGTTGAATTTATCAATGAATACATTTTGGTTTGTATTTTCAATACTTTCTTTCACACGTTCTATAACAGCTAAACTTTCACTAATAGGAAGTCCTTTAGTTTCTATTCGGGTGATGCTTGAGCAGAGGCATTCAAAATTATGTTTTATATAAACTAAGTCATATTTCATTGACGCTTTTTGAAACAATAATTTTGCATTGCGTATAGACTCTGCCTCATCGTCATCAAGTTCATCTAAAACGTCACAAATTTCTTTGAAATTTTCAGAATAATATGTCTGAGCAACGATGTTCGCCATGAAATTCGCCGTCGGCAACCATTTACAATAGAAAGAAAAGCGACAGAACAAAATTGGTAAACATTCTATCTCTGTTGCGCTACCGCAAAATACTTTGATATGCCTGAACATGGATATCGCCCGTGTTCACCACAACAAAGAAGTTGATGAATTTTTCACAGTTGCTTTGCCGGCGTCTTGTTCATGTCATCTCCAAGTTGATGACTCGTGAAGACGTAGGGTAACGAAAGGTATTTTTGAATCGAATATCTGCAAACAAACAATCATATACCTCTGCCGGTAATAGTTTCCGTTTGACTTTGTGGTAGAAATTATAGAAAAGTAAAGAAAAAAATTAATAACATGCAGACATACATGTGCAAGAAGAGGAAAGAAATATATTTTGTGTGAATTTGTTTTACACCAGTTTGAGTTATATGAGTCGTTATATATTAATCGTGTTGCCAGAGTGAAAAATAACCTTTTTTATGCAAGGTGATCCAAAATAAGCATTTTTCTACAAAAAATAAAAATATGCAAAAAAATGCTTTTTCTGGCAAAAAGCCAGAAAAATTAGCCCTGCTAATGGGGCTTTTTTCCAGCATGACTTTAAGTTGCTGTAACTTTATTATTTTATTTTAATACAAGCAATTACCTGAGCTTCTAATTGAGGATTGCCCGCATTTTTAAGATAACCAGCTTCATCAGCACGTATTCCATTGCTTGTTTCGTAACTGTCGAAGAAAATTAAAAGAAACAAAAAAAAAAAAACAACATAAAAATATTAAATTGACTTAGTGACATTAAGATAGATCTTAGTAATTTTATGTAAATTGTGCACTAAGAAAAACTAAAATAAAACACACTTAACCATATGCTAATCTTAATTTTTGGCAAAGATTAGATGACGTAATTACGTTTCCACAAAAGGCAAAATATTTTGAAATTTGGTTTATGGGCATGCATGTGAATTGTTTATTCCAACAACCCATGACAAAGGTGTGTTCTTTGATTTTCTCTTTGCTTTAATTTTTTGTTTCAAATATTTTTTTTATTTTTTTTAAATTTTAATAAAATCTCTTACTTACTTGTAGTTATAAGAACCATCTGGATTCAAATTGAAATCTTGCTTAAGTATCACAGCATTGGCATCGAAAGAATTTCCACGTGGTGGTGGAATACCGCGTTGGGCCGATACAACAGTCATACAGCAAAGGGCAGCAAAAACAAAAGATTTCATGATCTGTGTATAGAATATGAATAAAATAATTATAATTTGCATGAATATATTTACTTTCTAATATTGTATTATTTTTTTCTTTTATTTTCTGATTAATGCTGATAATAATAATAATAATTTTGTAATTGAAATTAATATTTTTTTAGTTACAAAAGATAAGTAATTTACATTTCAATGTTTCGATTGTGTTAAATAATATTTCATTGGAACTGCAGGTTATCATTAAAATGTCACGTTTTGTTAGTTAATAATTATTAATTATGTTGCAAATATTTTTTTAGAATTTTTAATTTCAATTTAAGATAAAAATGTGTACAAATTATAAAAAAGATATGTATTACTCAAGAAAGATTAACTCAAATCAAAATCAATAAAACTCAGATCTTGTGCTTCAAATACCATGCGAACTCGTATCGGTTTTAATTGTCTTTATATGTGATTGTATAGCATTATCTAAACACATCCACCACAGCAAACTACCGACTTCAATACGACTATGTCAAAAATAGAATACACATTTTTATATGTAACATGAAACATCGTGCCAGATTGTTGTCCATGCTAATTTTGTGGTTGTAGTCCAATTGAATTAATATCTATTTTTGTTTATAATACTGCCAATTTAATACAAAATGTGGACTTGATGATACAATTACAATTACAATTGCTTCAATTTCTAATTCATGCAAAGAACTAAGTTTTTTACGTGATATAAATACATTTTAAAAGTGTAAGGCGGAATAATTTACTTCTCAATTAAATGTTGTTTAGTTAGTTGCCACTTTAGTTTAAGTTGCACTTAAATGTAGTTTTATATTTCAACAAACAACAGCAGTTAAATATAAATAAAGAAGTTAGGTTCTCAATGTGTAGAAAATTAAAATTGTATAAAACACATTTTATGAAACAAAAAAAAAAAGCATCGGAACAAATTTTTCTATAAAGTTTATTATGATATCAAACTATATATTATATACGTTATATATATATTTATGGGCATTAAACGAAATTCTTTTTAATAACACCACATGATGTGCATGTACATGTTTTCAATAAACACACGACAGCACAATAACATATAGTTATTATGCTCGTAAAAGTTAAGCCGGATTTAAATACACAAGGTTGGGAATTTAAGTTTCATTTAAATGTCTCTTAGCTTTGTACTATAAAACTTAATTCGTTACTTAAATGGCATTTAAATATAAATGCCATTTAATTGAGAAGTCAGTTATTGGGCCTATATTACTTTTATAAATGTGAAATATTTGAAATTTAAGGAAGAGATTTTACTAAATCCTACTACTTCTTTTTAAATGTTATTTTCAAACTAATTCAAATTGTATATAATTATACGTATAACTATTCCAAAATTTATAACGAAAAATAAATCATTAACCAACCATTTGTAAACAAAAAATAATTATTAGTTATCTCATTTTCTGAAGAAGCTAAGGGTTCGGCAAAATGTCGAATATAATAAAAATAAAAATTAATTGTTTTTATTGAAGAATTTAAGTGCGAAAAATATTTACTAAAGTAATTATTTCAATTTTAATGATAGTCATCACTTTTACCCGGAGCTAGACCAAATAAAGTCCGAATTGACATTAAAAAAAAATCTTTAGCTTGTATTTGGTTTTTAGTGTTATTTTTTCTGGGTAAATGGCATAGGGAAATACATCAATATTTGATTTCTGATACTCGGTACCTTGAATAGTATGCAGAAATAAGTTATCACCTTACATCTCTAAAAAACTAAAGTAAATAACACAATTAAATTAAATTTGAAAACTGATATATTTAACGATTATTATTCTTTAATTTGTTTCATCTTGAACATAAAAATTTTTAGATTTGTTTTGTTAAACTTTTACTTCAACCTTTCTTCTTTTAAATGTTTTTATTAAAAAAATTATACTTTGTATTTGCTTACTTTTGTTTATTTTATTGAATCATATGTTTTTCTCGTCTACTGGATTTTACTGGCAAAAATTTGTCCATTAAAAATTTGCAGACTCTCAGTCAACAACTGTCAATTTACTCTCTCAATTGGCACTCTCTTTTGCAATTTTTGTGTGTAAGCGAACGGATTTCAGTAAAATCCAGTACAAATTTGCACAAAATTGCACAAATTTTGGGGTAAACAAACGGGCCTTATGTTTGCTTGAAAACTCATGGTTGTGGTTATTAACTGCCAATACCTAAAATGTCATTTTGAATGATTCCCTTTGTCATTTTTTCCACAAAATTTTTAAGAATTTTGACTAACTGAGAAATTAGAAGAGAAATTTGTCACAGACTTCACTGAACAATTTTTGAGCCAATCCAAAAAAAATAATAAAAACATTCAATTAATTAATTTCAGGCATGAAAAGTTTATTTTTTTTAAGATTTCATAAAAATTATGAAATATGTATATTAAAATGCAAATTATAATATCGAATATTTTCACAACGGAAAAAATCGACAATCAACAAGTTCTTCTATTTCAGAATTTTAAATTTAAGCTATATTTACAGCATATGTTTGTGTTTCGGTGGTGGGCATATAAAAAGCATAACAAAAACATACAATAGTTATGTTAGCTTTTGTAATATTCTAAAATAAATTTGAATAGTTCGTCACTTATGAGAAAGCACTACAGTTATTTTTGCTGTAGTTTAAAATCATGTCCTTAATTTTGACACCTTCTTATGGCCAATACTTGTTTTCGTATTCCAAAGGCTTGGTTCATTGGAAGAAAAAATGTTTTTAAGCTTTTGTTTAACATTAAGTATTGAATTATTTATTTATTGAATATTATTTTTAAACTTATATCAAAAATACCGCAGTATACACATATGTATATTTGGCATTCAGTCTTTATACTGTATTAGGAATTTTTGTTTGTTTTATTGGCTAAGCACTATCCTGCTTAAGAAACTCTTCAGTGGAAAACAACACAAAATTTTTAACAAAGTTAAGCAAAAAAAAAAAAAAAAAACACTTCGTATGCTTATAGAAAGACTCTTGATTTGTTACTAAGAATCTTTTATACAAACATATTAAGTTTAAAGTCAAAAAGAAGCATCTTTACAAAACAAACATCTTTGTCAAATTTTGAATCCATTTTCAATCTTTCATGACGATATGCGTATAGACGAGGCTTAAACAAACAAAACAAAAAGGTTTACAGCTTTATTTTAATTTTGTATTATTCCACCTGGAAAATTGAGACCATATTGAATGCAGATATGTAATTACTTGTATTATTAAAGTTCAACCAGTGATGAAGACTGTATATCCAATGACTAAATTTTTTTATCATATTAATTTTGAATTTGAAAATAAAAACTGTTGGAATTTTGTATTACACAGACGTTAATCGTCTCAATGATGAAACTAATTGAAGCTATGCTTTGATAAATAATTTAATAACATATTTTAAGTAATATTTGTTCTTCTATGTTATAATAGTTAATTCCTGAAAATTATTTTTATTTCTATAAGTTTTGTTGTTGTTAAAAAAAAATCCTTCACTAAGAACTCACTGTATTTTTTATATAATTGATCAACAAAAGCACACGTAAACTATTTCCAATTACGAAAATCGTCCTTTATTTGAATATTTTGAAAATACTTTTAAAAGAACACTCGCGTTTGTTTTAAGAACGAGACACGTCTACGTTTGAAGGCTCGTCAAGTGTTATTTGTTGTTAGTTCAGAAAATGCAAACGTTTATATAGCGTTGCAACTCAAACGAAAACAATGCTTTTCTTTGCAAATCTGTTGCCGTTAGATTTATTTAGTAGACTCTTCTTGGGCTTAACTTGGCAGCACCAACAACATCATCAATAGCATGCCACACCAAGCCATACAGCAGCCGCATCAAGTGCATATAATGTAAGACAACAACAAGCCCTAATACTACTGCTCCTATTGCTCGTACACCTACAAACACTATTACTCACTCACACACAAACACACACACACGTACACATTTACTTACAGATGTAAGATGTTTCCAATTGTTGTTATAAATATCCGCATACAAATAAAAAAAAAACAAAAACCCAGCCAACAAACATCATCTTCAAACAGAAAAGTGAGAGTTAATTGAAACTTTAAGTTGGCTTATTGAGAGAACGAATGCAAACGGGAAAGAAAAAGCTTTGACTCAACAACAATTTTAAGAATTTAAATACCCATAATAAAAAATAAACAAGCCAAAAGCTTAATGTAAAATAGCTGCTGCAGTTTTTTTTTATTGCTCAATGTTTTTTGTTTTTGTTTTATTGCCTGAGACGTTGTGTGTGTGTGTGTGTGTGTGTGTCGTATACGTAACATTCATTGCAAGTGAAGGCAACAAGTGTGTTGAGATTTCTTATTTCAGAGACTGCTGTTTGATCTTTTGTATTTGAAAAACAAATAAATAAAACCATCAAGAATAAAAACTGCAGCAATACAATATTTATCAGCTTTAGTTGGGCGTTGCGCATGCCCAATTGGTTTTTTTTTTCTTTTAGAAAATTTGTGCGATCTGATTTTTGAAAAAAAAAAATGTTTGTAAAGTTTCTTAAGCCCAATTTTAACTTAATGGCAGAATACATGGACAGGTTAGTCCAAAGTAAATATGTGTTGCTTGTGGCAAATAAAAATACTAATTCAAATTTATTTTGCATAACACCACAATTTTTATGGCCATAATTCATTACAGCCAAACGGCAAAACCAATTGAATTTTTTTTTTTGGAATCAAACTTTCGAAGCCACCCTCTTAAATTCCTTAAAATTTGTATCACTTAATCTCACCTACAAAGAAATTGTTTTATCACGCTTGACAACATTTTACTAATATCAATAATAATAATTATACTTATCTTCGATATTACTATCCATTTTTTAATTTTTATAAATTATAATTTTTTATTATAAAATAAACAAAAAGTGCTGTTTATTTTGTTATTCTTTTTATATTAAAGCACAAAATCTTACTTTTTCACTCAAGGTCATGCATTCTCACTCGTGACACTTCTTAAACACTCTTTATTTTAGACCTTTTTCATTCTTTTAACCATGCATTTACCTATGAAAAATGTCCCAGAGAACTGTGATAGTCTGTGATGTGATATCTGGTATATTTTTTTGGAGCTCCAAATGAAAAAAGATTTCATATTTTTATAGATTTTATTTTATGGTAATGTAAGCAGTGACATTTCATTTCTCATGTTTTAGGTACATACATATGTATATTAAAGCAAAAATAACTGCGAATGGCAATGGGAAACTTTCCTATAGTGCACGATTCAGAATGCTTTTCTTGAACACGGACGGAAATAATTGTTTAATTCTTTGAACCTTAACTGTAGAAATTAGAAAAAAGGCTATGTATGATTAACAGTTTCGCCATGCCAAGTACTGACTTAAGCACACAGGAGCTATTCGTTCTTAAAACATAAAGTTGAAACCTTCTTACTTGACAATATTTCTTACTCTGTGCATATGAGCTTATACTAGTAGGTATTTAATTTCGACAGGAATTATGGGGAATATGTTGCCAAGTAACCAGTCTTGTCTAGAAATCAGTGATATCCACAGAAGAAAGCTTATGAGCAGTTATGGTGAAACTTATTATATCAGGCAAGGACTCCGTCTTTATTTAAATCTTGTTACATTAAAGGGCGGAGCACATTGAATCCGTCATACGTTAAACTTCGCATTTTTCAACTGACAGCTAAGTTGAAAAAATGGTTTCTTATGAGGTCTGTTGCATTCAGTGCGTGTCCATCACGCAAAGTATGTACATATATTAACTGATTTTTTTTTTGGTATGTTCTGATTTAGGTTTTAGTGTTTTGTGGCAGCAAAAATAAAATGAAGCAAAATAAATAAACGAAATAAAAAAAAGTTGAATTTAATAAATAAAATGGAAAATCAACATTTTGAAGCTGTTCAAATGTTTCCGTCGATAAAGTTCTCATTGTGCAAATCTTCTACGTCGTTGCGTTAATGCCAGTTGAAAAATGTGAAGTTTAACGTATGATGGATTTAATGTGCCCCGGCCTTAAGTGTGCTGACGTTTTAGAGTAGAAACTTGTGCACTACAGGCTTTACGTAATATTTACGTAAACCATAACTGTGTTGTCAGTCATGGAGTACCGATACACAAATTGGCGAGATTTATACAATTGGTATAGTATAATTTTACGTGGTTAAAAATAGTCCATATTTTTACGCCAAAAGAAATAAAAATAGTGAAGTGTTAGCCGGCTACACACACTCGTGTTCAATTGATAAGACCTACATAATTTTTTTTTGTCGTAGCGAATTAAATTGATTTTAAAATCATTTAAAAATATTTTAATAATAAAAATCAAATACAACGATATTTTCAGCTTAACTGCCACTTCCACTATGTCGAAAGAAAAACTTTGCGAAAGAAACATAGTCGCTCGAATTCCACTATGTCGTCAGTTTTCTTTCGCTTATGATTACGCATGTCATTTTTTTGTTTTACGTATTTGTAAATTCAAGTAGTGCCAATTTGTATATTTCAAGTATTTCCAGCGATTTTTTTAAACTTACTAACATTTACATGAAAATAAATACAACCATATTGAACAACGAAAAAGAATTCAACAAAATAGTCGCAAAGCAACAGCATGTTATTACTGTTTTGCTTTACAGCTATATTCGTTTTGTTTAAAATGTGCGAGTACTTTTTATAATGAACATAAAACAACAATCCAAACAAAAGTGTCCAATAATATTTTGATGAATATTTTATGAATTTTACCCACACAGAAAAAATTATTTCCAGAAAATTTCCAAACGTGTGTTTTGAAATATAATTTAGTTTCAGTAAATATTTTTTACTGTTTCAGTAAATTATTTGTTCAATTTTATTTTATGCAAAAAAAAAAAAACTGTATAGAATGAAAATTGTCTATATAAAGTAAAATTTGTAAAAAAAATTTTTAGATTTATATTTTTTATTTTTAAATTTGTTATTTTCAGTTAAATTTATTTTTATATAATGTAAAAAAATTTGTCTGATTTTTTAAAATTTTTTTTTACAAATTATTTTACAGATGGTGCATTCTTTTCTGGCATTACATGACATTCGTACGACAAAATGTTGAAAAAAAATTTAAAAACATGTTTGAAAAAAATTTTTTTCTTTCATTTGAGAAATGACTAAATAGCTCTATATTCAGTTAAAAAATTAAAACAATCAAACCCACAGATTTCAAGATATGATCAAAATATGACCTGGCATTACGTTAGAAAAACAGAAGTGGGGTCTGAGTTGAATAACAGAATTGCTTATTTCTGCGAATTGGTCAAGTCTTTTTAGATAAAACTTTTTTGTTAGGACTTGGACTGATATATATTTATTTTTCAAGCTTCTACTGTTCGGAATAAGAACCGTATCATATATAAAACCCGGTTCTGAACCGGATACAAAAATAGGCTGTGTTTCACACTGGTATTCGATTGGCGAAAGAATTTTGAAAATCGGTTAAGCGCAGCAAGCAAACAAACAAACTCACTTTCACATTTATAATACATATTAGTAAGGATGTACATAAATATGTATACATACATTAGGGTGGGTGTTAGCTATATGGGGAATTTTTTTTTCAACTTTTCCTTACTCTCACCCAAATTGGTGATTATTGACAAAAATATGACCTACAAAATTCCATGTCAATTGGATTGAAGATTAAGGTGTTATTCAAGTCAATTGAAATTCGGTGAAAATCCTAATATCTCCGAAAATCTGTCTTTATTGTATTGGAACTAGAAAAATATTAGCTTTGCAACAAAATTTTGTAAGAGAAAACAAAAATTTTAAGTAAATTTTAAATTAACATTTTACTATGAAAAACAATGCTCACAGTCTGACGTTACGTTACACACTTTTGAAAATTAATATTATATTAAATATTTGTTTTATAAACGATTTTTTTATTATTATCACATAAGCTAATAACACTCTGTTAACATGCAAAATTTCACGCATTTGCAATCGTCAGCGTAGGTATAATGACAATAAATACTAATTTTCCTGGCGTTAGATTACATTGAAATATCATGTTAAGAAAAACTAAATTTTACCGTTAATTGATATATAATGGTTCTCATTTTATATGTCTATGATTAGTTGTTGTTGTAGCAATAGTTTCGCAATAAAAGTATTACTGTGCAATTGCTCCTAGAAGTATAAAAATTACAGAGAAAATGCTCCTGAATTTAAATAAAACTTACTAAAACGAGAAGCCCAACTTTGTAGACCGCTATTTCGCCATCACAACTAAGGAAAGCTTCGAGCTCTTAAATTTAATTAATATTAAATAAATCTCATTTATAATACAAGAAATCAAATCTGTTGGTTAACTTTAAATTTTTCCATCATGGTAGACTTTTCTCTGGAAGTGCCCAGATATAAAAAACATTTTATATTTTTTTTAAGATTTTTGTTTGGTTTTCAAACTTATTATGTTTGTATATTGTGATTCTTAATATAGTATTAAGAGTCTTACTAAATATAAACATACGGAGTTCGTTAGCTAAATTCAAAAATTTTTTGGGTTCAAGTCTACTGATGAGTTCCAAAAGCGGGAACGAAATGCTTAACCATAAAACAAGCCAAATTTTTAAAGTAAAAAAAAAAAATAGTTGAACCTTTTATTTGATTCAGTTATTTTTTTAAAATAAAACTTTTACTAATTTTTTTAGAAAAATTGGTAAGAATCGTTATGGATTCAGTTAATTTATTTTCTGATAACACGAAAAATTTTAGTGCATGTGTTTGTAAATATAAAAAAAAAAAATTGCTGAATAATACAAAACAAAAATCTGCAAAAATGTTTTTCTGTTTGAAGAAATGTGAATTAAAAAAATAATAATGTGATAAAATAATAATTTTACAAACTTTAATGAATTCTTTGCAAATAAATTTTATTACACGAAAGCAAAATAGCAAGTGAGTGATTTTGACATAGTGTTCGCTTTGTTGACGACTCATTCGAATTAGTGGTATGAAAATCTTTATGAAAACACTGACGTTTTCTTGCGACTTGTCGTTCGAGCCAATGTTCGTACAGAAGTAAGATAGAGAAATGGAAATGAGTTTTTTTTTCGCTTAGAATGCGAATGAAGACCTTCTTTCGAAATTGTAGAAGAGACAGTAAATTTTTTTTCGAAAAATTTAGGGAATAATGTCTTTCAGTCTTACAATTTTGCGTTCTTTTAAAGAAAATATTTAAGTTCGCAAGGAATGATACAATAATTTCTAATAAAATGTATATTTCTGAAAATCATTTAATTGCGAATTTTCATTGAAAAGTGTAATGGATGTAACATTTTTTCCAGAAAAGAAAATGCCATTAATTAAACATATGAAACTTGACTTGGGTTCATTAGTCCTGATTCACACACGTCAGGTCTGAGTCGTCAAGTCTTGAGTTTTTAGGAGAGAGAGGAAAAGAGAATGGAAAGGGGTACATACTTGACCGTACCAGTCAAGTTTGCTTTTTCGTTTTGTTTTGTCATTCGTAATACTCTACTACAACACAAATTGATGAGACTTGATGAAACAAACTTGACGGTGTGTATGAACGTAAATGCAGGTTCAAAAGAAAATTGAACAAAAACTAATCTGCTAAACCTGATGTGTGTGAATCAGGACTTACCAACGAATATTTATTCGTGTTTTCACATAATATAGAATTCAAATAAGTTGACAAGACTATCAACAATACGAGCGGAAATGTCAAAACCACTTATTTTCTATTTTGCTTTCCACTGGTAAAACTTAAGAAGCAAATAAAGTCTGCAAAAAGATTCATTTATCACTTTATTATTTCGTTTATTCTCATCAACATTCTTTAATGGCTGGAATATGTGCCTGCTTGTCATTGAGTTTTCTTCCTGCTGTACATACCTTACACATAAACCAACCTCGAAAATTGCAATTAGCTTAGATCAAAATAATATGGCGATCACCAAAGCTCTGGTATTAATTATAGCAGCATTGACCTGGGGCCAAATTACGGCACTCGTTTTCGAACGAAATTACGAAATATTTCAATAGAGTTTATATGGCAATATTTTTAAATTTCGAATCGTATCGAATGCCGTAATTTGCCCCCTGTTGTTGAACTTGTCGAAAAAAAGCCATTTAGTTTTATAAAAGGCAAATAAAGCGCACTTTGAATATTTCTTCGGTACCATAATACTGCCTTCCTTTCTTTCTTTGCTGGTGTGCTGGTACAGAAACAGCTCTTATTTTCTTAAATTATGGATATAGTGGTTATATCCATCTGGTCCGTTCAAGTTGCAATTCTTCTCTTCAATAAAAACCCCAAATTTCCAATAACTAAAATGGATATTTTCTTGTAAGTTATATGTCATACGCTCCTCGGTAAATGCTCAATCAGACGTGACATAACCATAATCATAGAAAACAGCCGTTGCCCATTAACACTGTATTTGATTATAGGTGACTCGCCATAACGCCATAACTCTCACCATAGAAACCAATTGCATTTTGGTTTGGTTATGGCTATGGCATTATGGCTATGTTACGTCTAATTTAAGCTTAAATTCTGGCAAAGTTGCAATCCATTTTGATTTCGTGTCTCATTCAATAAGAAATTTTGCTTAAATTTCCTCAATTATAAGTGTTTAAAGCTTATGATGAATGGCTTTAGGTACTATTGAGGTACTGGCTTGAGTGCCAACTTCCGATCTAATTTTTAATATCGTGCTTTAATCGTTTTTGACGGTGTTAAGGCTGTTTTTAGCAATACAGCAGAATGCTTTTGCACATTAAACTTCAACATTTATTTATAAAAAACATTTTTTGTTAACTTATTTTTCATATAAAGTCTGGTGCGTCTAAGCGGACGGTGGTGCTCCAGACACAGTGGGTATATTTCCATGAAGGCGTTAGTTCTGTTTTTATTCCCTCATTATTTTATTCCCGCAATCATAAAATGATGCAAGTTATAACATAAGGACAGATCATCGACGTAACCTCTTAAGCGAATGTTATACAGTGAAAGTTTCCCGAGATGGAGGTCTAACAAGTGCATTTCACTGACTGACTCATGCATCAATATTGTGAAGTACGTTCACTAAAGCAAGAGAGTGTATACCTGGTAAAAAAATCTAAAAAGCTGATATTTTAATCAGGTGGCCTTGTCACGCCCTTAATGTTCAGAATTATATAATAAAATTAAAGGTTTTCAAAAAGATTCATAAAAGTTTTGCATTTTCAAAGTGGACGTTAGATCACGTCCATAAGGTTTTCACCTTATGTTTCAGTTATTTTTGCTCAATTGACTTGTAGATAATATTTATGTAAATACGAGGGCGATACGATTGATATTGAAGCTACCTAAGTAGGAAAAAATATTTTTTTTTTTTCAAAAACCATTTATTTCTCAACATAGTCTCCTTTTAGCTCAATACACTTAGGGCCATTATTACAAATTAAGGTTAGTTAAAAGTAGGATGTTATCGGACGTATAAAAAGTTTTCCATTATTGCAAATTGGATTTAACTTAGCAGGTAGGTTAAACTTGGCTATAATTTATCGCTTACTTTAGGTTAAAGTAACATTTTGCAAATGATAAAGTTTTTATACGTCCGATAAAATCCTACTTTTAAATAACTTTGAGTTGTAATAATGGCTCTTAGTAAGACGATATTCCAACTTGTTTATATCATTTGAATAATACGATTTTGGGAACCTCTCAAAGTACGCGTTAGTTTCGGTAATCACTTCTTCGTTTGAGCTGAATATTTTTCCTGCGAGCAATTTTTTCAAGTTTAGAAACAGGAAAAAGTCAATAGGAGCTAAATCTGGACTATAAGGTGGATGATCAACTAACTCGAGGTGTATTTCACGTAATTTTAGCATCGTATCTAATGCTGTGTGAACCGGTGCGTTATCTTAAAGAAAGAGCACTTTTTTCTTCTTTAAATGTGGTCGTTTTTTTTGATTGCATCAACCAATTGATCCAATAATGCACGATAATACTTTCCTGTGACTGTGGATTTTTCAAGATAATCGATGAGCAATAATCCGTGTGCATCCCAAAATACAGTGGCCATAACCTTGTCAGCCGATTTCACTGTCTTCGCCTTCTTCGGAGCACTTCCACCAGCTTCCACACATTGTTTCAATTGATTCCTGGTTTCAGGTGTATAGTGGCGGACCCACGTTTCATAAGCAGTTATTAATCGACGCCAAAAATCAACAAGATTACGCTTTATCATGTCCAAACAGCACTGTAAATTGGTCTGTCGAACTCGTTTTTGTTCAAATTTTAGCAAACGAGGCATCCATCTTGCCGATAGCTTTTTCATATGGAAATGTTCATGCAAAATGTTGAACACACGTACATATGACATGTTTGCCATTTCAATAATCTCATGTATTTTGATTCGGAGATCATTCATAACGATATCGAGGATTTTCTAGATATTTTCTTCCATAACCATCTCTTTTGGCCTTCCTGTTGATGGTATTGTTGCAGTGTTTGTTCGGCCGCGTCTAATCTGACGGGGCAGACTCACCGTAATGTTTATCGAGCTTTTCTTTTGTCTCTTTAGCCATTTTCCCTTTCAAGTAATAGTGTTTAATCACTACAGGAAATTAAATTTTTTTCCATTCTTCAAGAAACAGAAAAGTTGCTTACTTCAAACGACTACAATAAATAAACTAATCGATGAATTTGGGTGAAATTTTAACAGCTGACGTTTGACAGATCGCAATTTCTAAAAAAAATTGGTGTTTTTGCTGCCATCTACCGCTAGGTAGCTTCAATATCAATCCGCCCTCGTATTTCAAGTTTCTGCGTACCGTTACAAACATTGTAAGCACTGGTACAATAAATTATGAAGTAAAAAAACCTAGGTGTAGGCACTCACAAGTTTATCGTTATATTTTTGCATCCCAACGATTCTTACGAAACTTCGTACACACCTTGGGCAGAAGAGCCCAAAAATATATATATATAATATAATATAATTAGAAGAAATGCCATAATAGTGCAACTTTAAAAGTTTGATTTCCAACTGACACAGTCATTATGATAAGAAGGCTAACAGACTAGAAGGTGTACAATAAAGAATTTCAATTAAAAGATATTAATACATTACCGACTTAAAATTCGGAATACATTATATTTTATATACAATTGAATGTTTGTAATTTTACCTTTTGAATACTCTTCTTGTTGCCCAATGTGGCCACGACATACATATCTGTAAAAAGGTTGTGAAAATTGAAAAATAGATTCAGAATCGAATGAAAATATACTAATTGATGTCAAATATTTTTTGTTTGAAACTTTTTAATTTATTATGGTTTTTTAAATACTTCTCAATAGCGTTTTGAGAAATTTTGTATAACAACACGAAGTTTTGTTTAACTTTCCTCAACAATTTGTTTAGTAACATTAATACGTGTTCATACCCTTAAACTATGTACCAAAATCAAATAGAAATTTGTTGACATGTAAGGAATTAAATAAAAATAAATTTTGAAGCCAATTCAGCAGTTTCCGCCTTTTGCATATGAGCAGTAAAGCCTGCGCAAAGTATAAACTGGACTCATATAAAATTTGTCATACCTTACGTCCTCTTCAATTGACATTAACGCAATATTTGAGGAACTTCAATAGGTTTGTTCTCCATTTCATTAATTACAATTATTGATTAACCTTTGGTAAGAACATTTATAAGTATCACTATTCAGTTTCTGTTCTGTTTCTTAACCTTTTTTTATAATTATTTTATTTATTTCTTTTACTTTATTTTATTCTTGCTCATACAAAACACAAAAACCTAAATAAAAACACACGAAAAAATCAATTAATAACTGCCAGATTACTCAAGGTACGCTAAAATTAAAAAGTTGCAAAACTTTTGTACTTTGCGTTGACAAATACGTTTAGAATGTGACAGAACTCATGTGAAACCTTGTATTTCAAATTAGCTGTCAGTTGAAAAAGCCAAAGCCTTTGTGACTGCGCCTTAAGGAGTCAGCATGTTCTCTCGATCTCTGCTAATTAAAGCGAATTCAAAAACCATACCTGTAGTTGCGAGCAGTGCCACCAGATTAGGGGATTTGTCCCCAAAATGGGGATTTCGCTTCTCATTTGGGGGCAGAATTTCGTGGGGAGGGATTTGGGGACTTTTCATTTAGAGCTCTAACATCACTTTTTCTTATAGGAGTATTTTATCTGAATACAATATTTACGTTTTATGGGGTTTCTTCTAATTGTATAGATTATTTTAAAATAGTATTATTACAGTAATTATATTTTTATAGAGCGAAAAAAAAATAGAAATTCGCGAAAAGTTACAAAATTTACAAAAAGAGCCATAATATTGATTAAGAATCGCTAAAACTGTAAGGTCTGCCAAAAATTTACGAAAATTCGCAAAAATTTACTAACAGCGGGATGATAATAAAGTCCAATATTATTAAAAAATATAAGCAAAAAAGTTTGCGAAAATTAGCGAAAAGTTGATTGAAAATCGCCAAAGCCATAAAAAATAACAAATTTTGGTAAAAATGCGAAAAAAAATTAAATTACTAAAGGCCGTGATACACTATCATACACAGTCGTACGATTCATTCACTGGAAAATCGGATTGAATTCTGTCACAACCAAAAAAAAATCGCAACAAAATCTCTTATAGGTGCCACACTATTCCACAAAAAAGATGAAAAAACATTTAAAATAATTTTTATGTTTCATTATTTTGCATTTCTAAAGAAATAATAACGAAAAATGTAATTTTCAAAATGTATCTCTCTATCTGTAAATAAATGAAGCAGAATTTGCTGTTTTCTTATCAACTGCCTTACAAAATGCATCTCTGATCTAATAGTAATTATCATTTTTTGAAAATTTTCATAAACTTTGGAAATCGGACAGACTTGTCAAAAAATCTGTCACACATGTCAAATTTTAATCCACACTATCATACTTTTTGAGCACACACGATTTTTTTGACAAATCGAACGACTGTGTATGATAGTGTATCACAGCCTTAAATGTATTAAAGAAATTACTAAGCTAATTACTACTATGTAAATTGTAAAATTCGCAAAAAATATAAAAGAAAATTATTTCATTTTATACTTTTGAATAAACACTTTTATTTTTATATATGTGAAATATTTGAAAGCGGCACCACTGAAATGTATATTTATACTTCAATATCAGGATCGTATGGTGTTACTGTCGTTTTTAAAATAATTAAGTAGCTGGCTACCAGGCATCACTTTTTGCCAGTGGCACTTGTAGTCGTGTAGCCTGCTGTGGTTTATGTGTTTAATGTATAAGTTCTAATGACTTAACTTATACTTTGTTAAAAAATTAAAATAATTAATTCCATCAACGCTTAAGTACAATTAAATACAGTCAAATCCCGATAATTCGTACCCCGATAATCGTAATTCCCGATAATTCGTAATAAACTGTCGGTCCCTTGAAAAAATTTCGTTAATTCGTAAAATTTAGACATTTTGGTCCCCTCGCTAATAATTCGTAATTTTTTTTCAAATAAAATCTCCTTTACCTCTTATAAGTCGTAATTATTTGCTGACTACCACTTATAATTCATAATAGAAACAACAGAAACATGGAAAAAATGATGTATTGTTTACGGCTATTTTTTTTGCGTGGGTTTTTGCTTTTGCTTGTGTGTGTTTATTTTCTTAAGATCAATTTTTTACTGAATAAAGAAAAATATCAAAGCTCGCGCATAAAACTCTGTCGGTGTTGCAAAAACAACAAATTTTTATTTTGTATTTTATTTTTAGCAACAGTTTGTTATGTTTTTTTTTATCGTTTTAGTAAATAAATTGAAAAAATCCGTTAACTCGCATTTATTTTATTTTAACCCCTTGCGATTACGAATTATCGGGATTTGACTGTATTCGATTTAACCAATTTAGGTGTGAACTCAAATAAATTTGACAAACTTGTACTATTATCAAACACTAGATGGTTATCATAAGAAAATCTGTGCAAAGAGTTTTGAAGCAATGGATTGAGTTACAGCATCATTTTAAAATGATATCAAACAACAATATTGACAAAATATTTTTGGGAGCAAAAGTTAGGATTTTTCTTTTGAATTGGGGATTTTTGGGGACATGATGATTTAAATTGGGGACAAGAGGCAAAGTTTTTCTGGCAGCACTGGTTGCGAGTTACTAAAAAACCAAAGCCTTTTACCGTAGGGGTGGAAAACTATCGATGGCACTATCGATACTATCAATAGTTAAATCTCTGTGTGACTATCGATGGTTTAATTCTCCAATCGATTAATACTTGAAAGCAATCGATATTTTTTAGTCACTATCGATAGTAAATGATACACCACTACAACCATAAATTTAAATATGTTGCTTTTTATAAACAAAACTAACTGATTGACAGGAAAATTTCTGCCACCGATCTCACTTATTTTTCATACAAATATTTTAGTTTTGTTATTTATTGAACTGTCAAATAAAATTCTATTTTATTTTGTTTTGTTTAAAAATATCTTATTGTGAATTTTTAGTGTAAATAAATATGTACGTTATACGAGAACCATACAACTTCGATACTATCACGATAGTATCGTCGATATATCGATAGTTTTTCTAACTTTCGATAGTATTGAATCGATATATCGATAAAGTTTTTCAAACTATCGAAATCTTTCGATAGTGACACTATTGATAGTTTTCCACCTCTATTTTACAGTTTTCGAGATTCACTTTGCTTATCAAGTGCTTAACCACAAGTGAATGCGATTGCACGAATATGGTTGGACAACAAAGTTATATGCCAAAAATACGAATATTTTCTTAAATTTATTTGTAAAAGCTTCGTTGCATCTTTATCATCTTGTCTGCCTCTTTATAGTAAGTACATACTTGTACTTTGTTTAATGCGATAGAAATCTGCAAATTTATGTTTTGATGTTAGTATGAATTATTTTTATTAGAGCAATAAAATTCCATCAGCAACTTGTTAGCTTCATTCAATGCACACTTTAATATATCTCTATACATCTTCGTGCGTTTCGATTTTCTTAATATACAAATAACTACAAATTTGAAAACGCTAATTTTATTGAAATTATGTTGTCTATGGAAAGATGATATTTTTAATAGCCCTATAATTTAAATTTGTTCTTCATCTTAAAATCTATTCAACAGAGTCAAATAGGCCAGTAGGACTGTTAAAATATATTGTTTGTATTGATAAAATTTGATTTTTACCTTTTTGTGAGATTTATCGTTTATCGCCTAAAAAATATATTTAATTCTATTGAAAAAGTTTAGATTGTAGGACTGGCTGAACAGATAATTTTGGAATTTTCTTAAATTTAATTACACTCTGATAATTGGTACACAGAAAAAATTTTAGCCAAAATGCTTCCAATTAAATCAATTGATACTGTTTCAAACAATTTTATAATTATCCTAATTAAATTTTGTTGATTAAAAACAAAAGAGTTTAATGTTTGTATGGATGTTAGCAAATATGCAAACATACAGACGAATATTAAAATTTTGTACGCATTATTAAAAATTCAACCAATTTTTTGATTGTTTGAATTGACTTTGTTTAATGAAAAAAAAAAAAAATATTTTAGTTTGTGTTTGTGCTTGGTCATGTTTTCATAGAAGTGTGTCAGCCTGTTATTCTAGAAGTACCAAGTTCGAAGCATGACCGCACTGTAAGTTAAAAAATAAATTAAGAACACATACCTACATATCGAGCCATAACCGTTAAAATAGCTTAAGTGACACATTTTTGGACTTCGTTTTTTTTGACGAAAATCGACTATTAACGATCGCAAATAATCGATTTTGGTCAAAAATTGAGGTTCGAAAATTATGTCGCTTAAGCTATTTTGGCGGTTATGGCACGATATGTGCAATATTCGAATGAAAAATAATTTGCCGCGATAGCCTAGTGGATGTGTGTCAGCCTGTTAGAATGGAGGTACCATGTTCAAAGCCTGTAGCGTAAAATACTGAATTAAACAAATAAATAAAATAAGTAAGTTAAAATAAATAAATAAAAAAATGACATTTTACTTTTTAAAATTTTTTTACTTTTAGTTTTTAAAATTTTATACAATTCAATTACTTTTATTAATTCATTCAACGAACAATTTAATTGTTTAAAATCTCTAAATTCAATTATTAATTTCATTGGGCCAATTGGTCATTTGTTTAAAATAAACACGTACTTTCAATTAACTCTATTAATTGATCTCAACAGCAAGAAAACCTCATTTTTACAAATTCATTAATTGATATTATCAATTTGTTTGCAGGACGAAAATCAGAACAGGATTTAATTATTAGTACAAATTTCTAACTGAAATATTAATTAAAGTTGATTTTAAATTTTTTCTGTGGAGCTATCGATAAAATGCTTTTGGGGGCTTACGTAAAAGAGCTTAGCTCTCCTATGCTCATTTAAATACTTTTAAGTCCATTAAACTTTCGCAAATATCAAAGGAAAAATTAAACAAAAATAATTTATCTTTTCAAACACTCTATTTGAAACAAACGATTTTAATCATTTCAAAATTATAATTGATATTAGTTATGATCTTGAAACACACATAATAAAAATTATATAGTAATCTAACCAAAAAATTTATTTCCAAAAATTGCACAAAAGTTAAAAAATAAATTCAGTAAAGTGCGATTCTGACTCGCGCACGAAGGGTTCCGTACGAACACTAGATATGTAATTTAATACAAACTTCATCCTATATAATATATAGTTTTGGCATTTTTTTTTCATTTTTGGGTTCTTTTCGGTTCTTTTTGTTTTGGCGGTTTTTGCGTTTTTTCGGATTTTGGCGATTTTTTTAAGTTTTGGCTCTTTTTTTAGTTTTGACACTTTATTTTCTTGTTTTGGCGATTTTTTTCGTTTTTTGGCGTTTTTTAATTTTGGCGATTTTTTTTTATTTGTGGCGATTTTTTAATATGCGATTTTTTTTTATATAATTTTTTTTTTAGTTTTGGCGACATTTTCGCGTTATGGCGATTTTTTTTAAAATTTTTGCGTTTTTTTTAGTGTTAGTTTTTTTAATTTTGGCGATTTTTTTCGTTTTGGCGATTTTTTTAATTTTTGGCGATTTTTTTTTTTTGGTTTGGCGATTTTATAATATTCGGTTTTTTTAGTTTTATCGTTTTTGAAAATTTCGAGTTTTTGGCGATTTTTTTAAGTTTTGGTTCCTTTTTTAGTTTTGACACTTTATTTTCTTGTTTTGGCGATTTTTTTCGGTTTTTCATTTTAGCGATTTTTTTTATTTTTGGCGATTTTTTTCATTTTAACGATTTTTTTTTATTAAACATTTTTTTTTAGTTTTGGCGACATTTTCGCGTTTTGGCGATTTTTTTCGATTTTTGACGTTTTTTTTCATTTTGGCGTTTTTTTCATTTTGGCGAGTTTTTCGAATTTGGCGATTTATTTTAGTATTAGAATTTTTTTTTTAATTTTGGTGATTTTTTTCGTTTTGGCGATTTTTTTCGTTTTGGCGATTTTTTTTAATTTTTGGCGATTTTTTTTTTTTTTGGTTTGGCGATTTTATAATTTTCGGTTTTTTTAGTTTTACCGTTTTTGAAAATTTCAAGTGTTTGCCTCTTACGATTTCCAAGATATAGCAAATTGTCAAAATTACATAGTCAAAATTGCATTAGCTGATGGACCACCCTTTAATTTTAATTTTTTTAAATTTTAGTGTTAGTTGTTGTAGTCTGTATAAAAATACACTAATTTTACAAATTTCAAGTTTCAATATACATATATATATTCATACAATTGTATGTATATTACATGGGATTTTAACAGTTTTCGTTGCTCGTTTTGGAACACCCTTTAATTTTTAATTCTCATGTATTTGTTGTTGTAGCGGCCTACATACTGTGGTTCTACATACTGTGTCCAAATTTCAGGTCCGTAGCTCTTACGGTTCCTGAGAAAATACCGTGTGACGGACAGACGGACATACGGACATACGGACAGATGGACAGCGTAACGAAAACAATAGGGTTCCTTTTCACCTTTGGTGTACGGAACCCTAAAAAATGGATATAGAATTTATATATGTTTTCTGATAATTTATCCATGTTCACAATTACGTGTTTAATGTCTCATACGTGTTGAAGAGGTTAAACACGACGATTTTGAGAGGTTTTACCATGACTAGATTTGGTTTTTTTTTTTTTTTTTTTGAATTTATATAATGATGAATGTCAAATTGATATCATGATGAAAATCCATCACGTATAGACTCAATTTATTAATATTATGGTAGCGTTATGATATAATCATCAGGGCTCACGGCCTGATGAATTCATCTTGCTATCAAATGTCATTTTATGTGTTATTGTGCATTTAACGTTTATTTATTAAACAATTTTCGTTTAAAAAATGCGGCACAACAATTATTTGTTACCAAGAAATTAAACAACACGCAAATTATTTATTTTTGGCAAGTATTTTTCAAATATTTGTTTGATTCATCATAATATAAAATCATCAACGTCGACCCCTTTGTGTTGATATTAATGAAAAAATGACAGTTGCTCCGCCGGCGTCATATTACGAAGTCTGATATAAGATCATCAGGTGTGGAAACTATGTTAAAAATCTTAATTGAGATGTTTTAGATTTAAACACTTTGTTAAACACGTAAATGGAGTATGTTCAGTGTGTTTTTGAAAAATTTGGCATCCTTGTACTGTTCTTAAATGGAGGCATGAGAACAAGTCATTTGCTACATAAATAATTGATTCAAATATATTAAGAGGCTTATTTATAAAACTTATTAAGGTTTTATAAAGGCGTAATAAGAAAATTTTTTTATGAAAATTTGTCTTAAAAAGACCTTTATAAAACCTTCATCATTTTTATAAATAAGGTTGTAAATTACTTACAAAAACATCCGTTGTTTAATAATAATTTATCTACAAAATGTCAACCTTAAATATCTCAAATATAATGTGAAAGGTTGTGTTTAGTTTTTTAAAATACTTTCCTTAAACACGTACATATATAAACACAAACATAAATATGAACATAGTATTAACCTCCTCTTTTACGATATTCAATATTTAGAAATATTTTCGTCCACAGAGTCCAAACAAGTCTTATTTTAAATATAACTTTCGATTTTGAAGGTGAAATCGAACTTCTCGAGAATTTCCCTCGTAAAATTTCCCGATTTCCCGGAATTTTTTATGCGATATCCCGGGAAATAATAAAAAAAAAATAATTTGTGAAAATTTATTGCGAGCAGCGGTTTTTCTATCAAATCTTACATTTAAAAATATTTGGTGAAATATATCCATATTTTAAGGTAATTTATTGAAATGATTTTTAAATTTTTTTTTTGTTTTTAATAAAAACAAATGAAATTTGTTTGAATTGAAAACTGAATTGTATGGACGTTTTTTAAGAAATAGTTGACTTTCTTATATTATTATTCGTGTTGGAAAAAAAACCTTAAAGGAATTTAAAATATAAAAGTTAAAAAAATAAGTTCCTGTTAAAACATAAGATATTTTTTAGTTAGTGTTTTAGGCTTTCAAATCAAATTTGTGGTAATGCCTAGCAAATTTAGTTTTTTATTATATCTATAAAGCGGTATTCCAAATGACAAAGTGCAGGAAAAAACTCAATATATTGGGTATCTAAAAAGTACATTCAATTCACATCGAAAAGTCAAAATTATTGATTAATCTGTTGCAAAAAAGTGTTTGGTTTTTTATATTTCTTACTTGCACTAATGATCCCAAATTATTATTTTACTTACGTCCCTTTTCACAATGTATGGTTAAGATTTAACGTGAACTTTAACTGTAGGTTCTTCATACAAAACTTGCCGTTAAAGTCTCTGTTATCTTTTGACCAGACATTGTGAAAAGGTACGTTATTCAGTAAAATAGTTTTTAATGAAATTGATTATTGAGGGGTTAGCTGGATCACAAAACATACAGAAGTGTCACGAGACGGAAGATACGGGTATTTTTCTGTTTGTCTCGTTTTCCCTCAAATTTTGTCGTCGTTTTTGTTTTGCTACGTCTTTCTAGTGCAATAAATTTTTATTAGCTGTGTTAATTGGTAAGTAGTAATACAGTAATTTTGACTTAGCTGCACAATCAACTTTTCAGAACTTTTTGTGCAGATAAGTCAAAAATGCTCTTATCTTGAATGCACTTACCTGCCTAAATGTGCAGGTATAAAATTTTTGACTTCAGTTTTATACACATACATGGTTGCATATTTATGTAGCCACATTTTTTTAATGTGTGCAGGTAAATTAAATTTTTTATATGAGAATAATTTAAAACTGCCAAAAAATATGTTAAATGCGCAGGTATAGAAAGTGTACTTAAAAAAGGATTTTGAACAACAATTTCAGAAAAAATATATTTTGTGCAATTAAGTCAATGTGCAGCTAACAATTACTTTTTGTGTGAAAATATTTTAAAATTACCAAAATTTTAGGGCACTTATCTTATATGTGCAGGTATAGAAAGTGCTCTTAAAAAACGAATTTGTTTGGAATTTTAAAGAATAGTGACAGAAATTTATTATTTTAGGCAGTTAAGTTCAAAGTGCACTTGAACAAAAGGCAGCCAAATCAAAACTACTTTACACTACAGTATCAAATACACTATGCTTTTCTCTTTTTTCCACGAATTTTAACAAAAACCTGCCAGTTTTGAAATCGTAGAAATCAGTACATGAGAGAAAAAAAATCAGTACAATTGAAAAAAAATCAGTACATTAATTTTTTCAATATAAAAGGGTTTAACTAGGAATGTAACTAATACCATTTTAGCGCATGCGAATGCGAATACTACATTTTAATTTTTGCGAAAGCGAATGCAAATATTACAATACGTTAAAAAATCACATTTATATAAGAACATGAAATTGTATTACATACATGGATGTACTACATACAGCATTTTATTTAAACTGAGTCTTACATTGAGCAAATATGTATTAATTTATTAAAAACATGAATTCATAAAACAGAAAGATACATACATATGTTTGTAAATGAAATTAATGATTGACACTTGTTTCGCGTGGAATTTACAACAACAATGACTAGTTAATATTGTTTGCGATTCAAATTTGTTTGTACGAAGTAATGAATGGTGCCCAAAACATTTTTTAAAAATTTCAACAGACTAGTCTTAAGTAGAAAATACTGCTGCCGAAAATACAATTCCTTTTCTTTTCTAAAAAATGAAATAGGTATATTTCCAAACATCGCTGAACTTTAGTTTAATTTTGATTCTTATGAGAACTTTTTTATAGAAAAGCTTTCTGATAAAGCTTTGAAGAATGCCTTAAGCTACGGCCACACTTGTCAAACATTTGCCCAAAAAAGCGCAACCACTAAATGCTAATGAAAAATCTTTCAATTTAGACAAAAGTTTGTCAAGCTAAAGAGTAGCCAATATTGTTGGATTCTATGACATTGTCCATTAGTTGTGTTCGAAATGGTTTAATATGATAAACAGGTGTCTGGATCAAAACTTTTTTCATTAGTGTTTGTTGGTTACGATTTTTTGGGCAAATGTTTGACAAGTGTGACCGTAGCTTTACTTATAAGTCAGCTACGTCCAAGGCGTGTGCACAACGTGCAAACTTTTATAAAGAGTTTTTTGTGCTTTCACATCGACGGGATGACAACTTTCTTAAATAAAATTACTTGCCGTCTTAAAAATTTTTTGTAGTTCGTTCAAAAATGCACAGATATTGAGCAGTTGCAAAGCATATACAACAGTTGATCACGCATACGCAGAAAAAATTCGCAGAACTTCTGCATAAATTTGCTGAATCTACGAACGTACCCTATATTTATATTTTTCATGCTGGCTTAAAATAATTTTCGTGTTTTTGACGTTTGTTAATGGCAAACTTTTTTCGTAAAAGAAGTACAAAATTTTTTTGTCTTAAATATTCGCATACATTTTAGCAAATGCAAACATAAACAAGTGAGAGTGCTATATTCGCCTGTGCCGAATCTTATATACCCTTTACCAAAGTGCGTTTATGTAGTATAGAGATACATACATAAGCACATACATAAAGTAATTTGACCTAGTTACTTTTATGTGCAAAAAAAATTAATTTTCAAACCCTAGAATCATCAAATTAGATTTTTCTCATTCCTTTTATCAATATAGTAGTTCTTAAAAAAATATGGAAAGTGTGTTAAGTGATAAAAAAAGGGAATTCCAAAAAAAATGTTTTATTTAGTTACTTTAATATCTAGAAAAAAAGTTCAAAGTTTCCAACTCTGGAGATGTGATTTTTATTTTTATAATTTTTCAAACCAAACTTTTTATTCCAAAACGTAAAATATGTATAATTTATAAAGGAAAAGATAAAAATTAATTAGACTTAGTTACTTTAATATATCACAAAAAGTGTAAGTTTCCCAACCATGAAAGCATCCTTTTTGATTTGATTTCTTACACCAATCTCTTTTTTTAAGAACATAAGATATGTTTAATTTGTAAATAAAAGGAAAAATTTGTTCTAGTAAGTTACTTTTGTATAAGAAAAAAAGTCAAGGCTTTCCAACCCTGGAAACGTCTTTTTAATTTTTAAATTTTTTTTTATTTGAAATATTGATTTTATTCGTACTCAAGCAAAAAATAAGTTTATTTAATAAAAATAAACAAAAATTAATTTTCGGTAGTTAATTTTTTATATCACAAAGAGTGTAGGTTTGACAACTTTGGAATCCTCCTTTTTGATTTTTTTGATTCCTAATACCAATCTTTTTTTTTTTAAGAATATAATATATGTTAATTTATAGTAAAAAAGGAAAAATTTGTGTAAGTATGTTACTTTTGTATAAAAAAGGTTTTCCAACCTTGGAAACGTCGTTTTAATTTTTTCAACTTTTTTTAATTTGAAATACCAAATTCATTCGTACTGAAGTGTAAAATAAATTTATTTTATAAAAAAAAATATTAGTTTTCGGTAGCTAATTTTCTATATCACTAAAAGTTTGGGTTTACCAACCCTGAAATAATGGTTTTTGATTTTTCTGATTTCTTATACCAATCTCTTTCTTTTAAGAATATAAGATATCTTTAATTTATAGAGAAAACGAAAAATTTGCTTTAGTAACTTACTTTTGTATAAAAAAAGGTAATTGTTTCCAACCCTGGAATCGTGTTTTAAACTTTTTTAAATTGAAATACCATATTTATTCGTACTATAGTATAAAATAAGTTTATTTATTTAAAAAAAATTAAATTACTTTTCGGTAGTTAATTTTTTATATCACAAAAAGAGTAAGTTTCCCAACCCTGGAATTATCCTTTTTAATTTTTCTGATTTCTTACACCAATCTCTTTCTTTTAAGTATATAAGATATCTCTAATTTATAGAGAAAAAGGAAAAATTTGCTTTATTAAATTACTTTTGTATAAAAAAGTTAAAGTTTTCCAACTCTGGAAACATTTTTTTATTTTTTGAAGTTTAATTTTTAATTTGAAATACCAATTTTATTCATACTGAAGTATAAAATAATCTTATTTAATAATTTACTTTTGTATAAAAAAAGTTAAAGTTTTCCAACCCTGGAAACATCTTTTTAATTTTTTTAAGTTTAATTTTTAATTTGAAATACCAAGTTTATTCATACTGAAGTATAAAATAATCTTATTTAATAAAAATAAATAAAAATTAGTTTTCGGTAGTTAATTTTTTATATCACAAAAAGTTCCAGTTTCCCAACCCTGGAATCATCCTTTTTGATTTTTCTGATCTCCTACACCAATCTTTTTCTTTTAAGAATGTAAGATATTTTTAATTTATAAAGAAATGGAAAAATTTGTTATAATAAGTTACTTTTATATAAGAAAAAAAAAATAAAGTTTTCCAGCCCTGGAAACGTCTTTTTAAATTAAAAAAAATTTTTTTTTATTTGAAATACCAATTTTATTCGTGGTGAAGTATAAAATAAGTTTATTTAATAAAAATAAATAAAAAATTAGTTTACGGTAGTTAATTTTATATATCACAAAAATTGTAGGTTTTCCAACCCTGGAATCATCTTTTTTGATTTTCTGATTTCTTATATCAATCTCTGCACTTTAAGATCATAATATATGTATAATTTGTAGAAAAAAGGAAAAATTTGTTTTAGTAAGTTACTTTTGTATAAGAAAAAAAAAAATCAAAGTTTTCCAACCCTGGAAACATCCTTTTAATTTTTTTGATTTTTTTTTTAATTTTTTTTTAAAGTGAAATATCAATTTTATTCATTTTGAAGTATAAAATAAGTTTATTTAATAAAAAAATAATAAAAACTACTTTTCAGTAGTTATTTTGTATGGCAAAATGAAGTTTAAGTTTCCCAGCTCTGAAACTGTGTGCTCGATTTTGCTGATTTTCAATACCAATCTTATTTCGACCATTTCTGACCCACCAGTCCAAGAACGAAGTCTCTAGATTTTCTGGGAGCTTCGGAAAACCGATTTCACGTACAGACAGACGGACAGACGGACATCGCTTATTCGTCTTCCCTATGCATAAGGATCCAGAATATATATACTTTATGGCTCGCTTATTAATATTCTGGAAATTACAAACGGAATGACAAACCTATATATACCCTTTTACCATTTTTTGGTAAAGGGTATAAAAATATGCGAAAAATTTGCAAATGCGAACATTCGTTACATTCCTAGCTTTAATTATTCTTAAAACAAAACATGAATTCAATGTATACTTTGTACCAAGGCATATGTAATTAATAAAAATAATATTATCAAAAAATTTTCGAAAAAGAAACTTTAAATTCATTATTTGCATGTATCAGAAATCACTTATACCAAATTTTTCTTGCAAATTTAATTAAGAAAAATCTCAATAAAATTAACATTAACTTAAACTAAAATTTATATGATCTCTGACAGTTTTGGCAGAATTTGCTTGAGCATTATATGGATACCAATTTGAAAATAAATCGAACGTAAAGTAAAGATCACTGGCGATTCAAAGAAATTAAATAAACACTATGACAGGCTTTCTTATATGTACATTGATCATAATTAATAAATAAAAACAGTAAAAACTCAGCACATACATGAAAAAATCAGTACATTTGCGTACTGATTTGCTAGTTATGCATAAATCAGTAATTTAAACAAAAATCAGTACATGTACTGGCAAAATCAGTACGACTGGCAACCCTAGCTTGATCCGATGAGCCTTTGACTGTTGCTAATACAGATCATCAGGGAACCTCTACCCAAAAATTTCTTAAATCAAGTCGACACAAGGTTCAGCCAGCATTGAAAACTTATGAGCACATTTTATGCTTTTGAAAAGGTACAGTGTTGTATAAAAAGAGCCTGCAAGTGAGACATTTGAAAAAACAAAATTTCTAATGAAGAGTACTTATAAGCAATAGTTTTCGATGGGATTCCATTAGGCATTTCAAAACTATAGGACAATCTTTCTGAATTTTTGTGTGCATAATTTATAATCTAATAGGAATTACTTGTAACCATTATAGCCCCACTGTGCGATGATATTGTACTTCGCCACCAACACCGGCATAGTAACTGGCAATGAATGAAGTAGTGACAAATGCAATAACTATTTGATCATGCATCATTGCAACTGAAATTCGTTTAGAAAAAAATAGAGATGATCATGATGAAGATGTTGCTGCTATCGGTGATGTAAACGCTGCCAAAAAACCAAACAAACAAACAACAAAAAGTGGAAGGAAAACAATGAAATAATTCTACACAAAATAAATTTAATCTTCGCGGAATTCATTCAAAGCAAATTATTTGGAGTTAATTACACTTAAGAGTGTGTCTTTGCACTCAGCTGCTAATGATGAGTAACAATTTTAATTAACTTTAAGCTATATTTTATTCTTATAATTTTTTATTTGAAATTTTTTTATTTATGTATGTCTGTTCTTCTATTGGTTGCTAATTTTATGTCCATTTTGTAATCCGTGAGGCGATGAAATATTCTTTAACTTTTATTATTTATTGTAACTCCAGCACTTGACATTTTGACTTTATCACTGAATAATTATAAGCAAGAAGTATCTATATAATAAATAAAGACAAAACAAAGCATGAGAAAAACATATTAAGTCATAAAAACTGCAAAAAATATTCAATCATCTATTATTTTACTCATACTCGTGTTTTTTTTTTTTGTTAAATTAGATAAGTTGTAATAATTAAAAAAAATTGTGTATTTATTGAAATTGAGCTGAAAATGATTTTTATTAGATTTTAGTTTCACCACGTTAAAGAGGTGGTTGGAAACAAAAAATCAACGTAATAAATAAAATAAATTAAGCCAGAGTAGAAATTTTAATAAACAACCAATCTTTTTATTAAAAAATGTTTTACACCACAAGACGAGTTGAATTTTTCTGCGATGAGAAGACCGAATAAATTATTTGTTCCATAAAATGTGTTTAAATATTTCAAAATAAGACTTGGCAGTGATAATTTCTTAATTTTTTTTTATCAAAAACCGGGCGTGTTACTTTCACAGCTCAGGGTGTTTTCCCACTAAGCATCGGCTAAGCAGAAGCACGTGCAATATATTATTAAATTACAATGGGCGTGGCTCCATCCATTTGCTTGAGTTTGAGATTGTGTCATAACGAGAACTTAGAACTTAAATTTTTCAGCAATCCGGTAAGTGAAAGTATGTACATAAAATCACAACATATGTCAGAGGTATAACAAAAAAAAAAAAAAAAAAAAAAAAAAAAAAAAACAACAGACGCATTGATAACCTCCTTTTTTTATCAAAGTCGATTTCGGTGCCAATAGTCATATCAAACCGATGAATTACAGGTTTTTTAAATTATATTATACCATCTTTACGGCTAAAACTGTAAATACTTTAGGGTGCCCCTGTGGCTGAGTGGTAGCGATGCTAGCCTTTCAGTCCGGAGGTCGTGGGTTCGATTCCCACCATAGACCCTGGGTGTTTTTCGCAGACAAGCTAATCGCTTTGCGAATTGTGTTGGTGTTTAAAAAAAAAAAAAAAAAATTTTAAACTAGCTGACCCGCCAGACTTCGTACTGCCGCAGTTGATAAATAAAAGACCTAAACTTTTGTATAAAATAATCTTAAAACAAACAAAGCTACACAGAGAAAACAGATTCGTTGTGACAACCGAATTTGTTGCCAATTGAATTTTGGCGGTTGCAGCAACTTTCATAGAATTCTGCTATAGCGACTGAAATTTTCTTGTGGTACCACTATATTTTAATTATAACCCTCAACCCAATAGTTGCAGCAACAGAAAAAATTGGTTGACAGTATGGAATTTGAAATAAATGTTATTCTTGCTACCGAAAATTTGGTTAATATAATTAAAACAATATCATAATTGGTACCTGTAAAAGAAAAATTGGGCTTCCTTGCTGAAATAAAAATAAACAATAAACGCAAATAAAAATACACAATTTAAGAAATTTATTATTTGACATATTGTCATAAGTTTATTTTAATTGAAATTTATTTCCTAATGGTGAAGCATGTCTATATACATTTCTTCAACCACACATTTTGAAAAGCCACAAACCTGTTATCTTATGCACAGACTTTCAAAAACCATTTGAGAATTCACAAATCATAATATCTTTGAAAGTCACAAAAGTTAATTTTTTAATTTGCTGCTATAAACTATGATAGTAAACTCAACCTCTAGTTAGTTGCAGCAACTGATTGAAAGTTTTTATTTTAATTTAAATATAGAACGACAATTTTTTAGTTGCTAATACCAAAAGTTGGTAGTAAAATCCAATTCGTAATATTTTATTCGGTTGGGTTAACCAATTAGTTAATTAGTCATGACAAAAGCATACGCTCGGTTGATGCAATCAATTTAAGTATTGTCACAATCATATGTTTGTTACAATTATGCCCTTATGGCAATGAACATGGATTGTTTTTTGGATTAACAGAAAATTGATAGCGTGAACTGAAATATAGTTAATGCAAATGATATTTTATTGGACTAACCGTTTTCCAACCAATCTTTTTTCTGGGTGTATGTATACCCTTTTACCATTTTTTTTGCTAAAGGGTATAATAAAATGAATCCGTATTTAATAAAAAAAGCATTTTTTGAATGAAGCATGAAGTTTTATTATTATTTTTGACACATCATGTAGGTTACTTACAAAACAGAGTTTTCCTGAAATACTGGCTATTTATAAGGTTTAAATTTGATATTGACAGACAAACACTGTTATGATAAAGTCTGTTAATCAATTTAAAGCTTTCTCATAAACTATGTTTTGTTTTATTTTAAGGTTAGTAAATAAACAAAGAAGACGGTTTTCCGACGCGCGAACACGCGACGTATAATTATCCATGCTCAAAAGAGGGAAACTCCAAGTTGATTCCGCAAACTTCTAACGACTGTCCTTGCGATTTATTTATGGTCATCGCAAAGGCCAGACGTATTGGAAATTGTAAGCGTTTAAAATCGAATGATAAATCCGTTGGAATCATCGGTATACGCGGCATCAAGATATCCTCTCCTTTGTATTTTCCTTTTATGCTTGTTGCCTCAATGACGTTATTCATCAGCTTTTTCACAGCCAGTCTTGTTCCACTGCACAGTCGAGTTTGATTACTGTTACGCAGCATGATGACAACTATTCCAACTTTTAACGTGGGAAAGTTGACTACGTCATCCTGGTTCATAACTGTGTCGACTGATTTTAAGGAAACCAACTGTCCTGGAAGAAAATTCTGAATGGTCGCATTGAGATCCTCGACATCTCCATTTTTCGCCGCCAATATTGCTCGTTCACCCAGCCAATTATGGTTATTTAACTTTTGCGCTATATCTGGGAAAACACGCTGAATAAGCCCCTCTTTTGAGTCTGTGATGTGACAGAAATCTGTTGGCAATGTGATGAATCCGGTCGTGGTGTCCACTGCAACTTTGTTATTTGCAATGTCTAACAACTGCTTCGCAAACACATTTCCAGTTTCATCTTGTTGCAAAAATACTCGCATGTTAGTTGTTAATTGGAGCGTCTTTACATACTGCCTCAGTTGGGGAATAACTGGAAGAGTCTGACGAAAATCACAAATATAAAAAAAATAAGAGCACATTACTTCAAATGTCACTATCACAAAGGATCACCAAACACAATAACACAATATCGCAATACTTTTTTCCGTGTTCTGAAGTGCGAGAGAATGGATTGACACATTAGTTGGTTGCCAAATCTAATGTCAAATATTATGGTTGCGTTAAAAAATTTAATTTATGACAAAACTTAATAATTATCAATCTATATAAAACAAAATAATTTGATAGATTAACAACTGAAGTTAGCTAAAATTAAGTTTGAATAGCAATAAAGTTCAAATTGACAACTACATTTTATTTAGAAATCGATTATATGGGAAAAAAGAAAAGGACTGTTTTTCGGGTTTCCCGGCAATTATTTGAATTTTAAACCTTTCCTAGACCTTCACGAAGATTTCAAGGTCAAGATAAGATAAATCCGTTCAGCCGTTCTCGAGTTTTAGTCAGACTAACGAACAGCAATCTATTAACGAAACACCTTATGAATGTCTTTAAATTTCTAAATATACATACATAATTTGTAAAAACTGTATCCCTTTGGAAATCATAAAATGTGAACTTGTTTCTGCGTTACTATCATGAGATACATGCATCTCATTCTAACTCAAAGATAGCAAATTAATTGTAGCAATCATTTGAATTTGTTTCTTAATTTTTTTTTCGTTGCTTATAGTTACAGACACGCAACTCTGAGACGTTCAAGTTGTGATTATTAAATTTTGGATTTAAACTTAATTATTGCAAAAAATAAGTCTTTGTTTTTGACTTTAATACATTTAGTATCTAGTTTATTGAATGGAGTGTGGGATTGGTTGTTATAATCTGCAAGCTTTGTTGAAAGCAATTGAAAATGTTTTTTAACTAATGAATGTTATTGTTTAAAGAAATCATTTTGCTTGTTAAGAGACTTAAAGCACGTTTTATTTAATCAATTATTGCTGCAATCTCTCTAACTAATTTTAATAATTAATTATAATCAGGGAAACCAGAATTATGCTCTAAAAAAGTGTTTTATGCGCATTCAATATGCAGTAAAAAAATTAAGACTATGCTCTTAAAAATAACATAAATTGGTTTATTTATAAATTAAAACATATTTTTAATTCAACAATTAAGTTAACAATATTTGCATTTCAAATAACACAAAAATAAAATAAAACAAATAAGAGTGCTATATTCGGCTGTGCCGAATCTTATATACCCTTTACCAAAGTGCGTTTATGTAATAGTAGTATAGAGATACATACTCAAGCACATACTTACTTTTATGTACAAAGAAAAAATAATAATTTTTAAACCTTAGAATCATAATTTTAGATTTTTCTGATTACTTATACCAATCTAGTAGTTCTTAAAAAAATATAGAAAGTGTGTTAAGTGAAAAAAAGGAAATTAAAAAAAAAATGTTTTAATTAGTTACTTTAATGTCTAGAAAAAAACATAGTTTCCAGCTCTGGAGCTGTGGCTTTTATTTTTATAATTTTCTACACCAAACTTTTCTTTCCAAAACGTAAAATATATATAATTTATAAAGGAAAAGATAAAAATTAATTAGACTTAGTTACTTTTATATATCAAAAAAGTGTAAGTGTCCCAACCCTGAACTCATCTTTTTTGATTTTTCTGATTTCTTACACCAATCTCTTTCTTTTAAGAATTTAAGAAATGTTTAATTTATAGAAAAAAAGGAAAAAATTTGTTTTAGTAACTTACTTTTGTAGAAAAAGTTAAAGTTTTCCAACCCTGGAATCGTCTTTTTAATTTTTTTAATTGTTTTTTTTTTATTTGAAATACCAATTTTATTCGTTATCAAGCATAAAATAATTTTATTTAATAAAAATAGATAAAAAAAATTATTTTTCGATAGTTAATTTTTTATATCACAAAGAATCCTCCTTTTTGGTTTTTTTTGATTTCTTACACCATCTTTTTTTTTAAGAATATAAGATATGTTTAATTTTTAGTAAAAAAGAAAAAATTTGTTTTAGTAAGTTACTTTTGTATTAATTTGAAATTTATTTGCTGGTGGTTCAGCGTTGTCTATATATTTCATTGTTGCTGTAACAAATCATCAGTAGACTTCAACCACACATTTTGAATAGTCACAAACCTCTTCTCTAATGCACAGATTTGTTACAGCAACAATGAAATATATAGACAACGCTGAACCACCAGCAAATAAATTTCAAATTAAAATAAACTTCTGCCAATATGTCGAATAATAAATTTCTTAAATGTTACTTTTGTATAAAAAATAAGATTTTCCAACCCTGGAAACGTCGTTTTAATTTTTTAAATTTTTTTTATTTTGAAATACTGAAGTATAAAATAAGTTTATTTTATAAAAAAAATAGTTTTCGGTAGCTAATTTTTTATATCACAAAAAGTGTGGATTTTCCAACCCTGAAATCAAACTTTTTAATTTTTCTGAATTCTTATACTAATCTATTTCTTTTAAGAATATAAGATATCTTTAATTTATAGAGAAAAAAGAAAATTTTGCTTTAGTAAGTTACTTTTGTATAAAAAACGTTAAAGTTTTCCAACCCTGGAAACATCTTTTTAATTCTAGAAGGTTAATCTTTAATTTGAAATACCAATTTTTTTTTATTCGTACTAAAGTATAAAATAAGTTCATTTAAAAAAAAAATAAAAATTAATTTTCGGTAGTTAATTTTTTATATCACAAAAAGTTTCAGTTTCCCAACCCTGGAATCATCCTTTTTGATTTTTCTGATTTCTAACATCAATTTCTTTCTTTTAAAAACATTAGATATGTTTAATTCATAGAAAAAAAGGAACAATTTGTTTTAGTAAGTTACTTTTGGATAAGAAAAAAGTTAAAGTTTTCCAACCCTGGAAACGTATTTTTAATTTTTTTTTCAGTTAGAAATACTAATTTTATTCATACCGAAGTATAAAATAAGTTTATTTAATAAAAAATTATTAAAAACTAGTTTTCGGTAGTTATTTTGTATGGCAAAATGAAGTTTAAGTCTCCCAGCTCTGAAACCGTCTGCTCGATTTTGCTGATTTTCAATACCAATCTTATTTCGACAATTTTTGATCCACCAGTTTAAGAACGAAGTCTCTAGCTTTTCTGGTAGCTTCGGAAAATCGATTTCACGTACAGACAGACGGACAGACGGACATCGCTTATTCGTATTCCCTATACATAAGGATCCAGAATATATATACTTTATAGCTCGCTTATTAATATTCTAGAAATTACAAACGGAATGACAAACCTATATATACCCTTTTACCATTTTTTGGTAAAGGGTATAAAAAGGAAACAATAAAAAATTAAAAAAAATAATAATTTGGTTTTGAAGTGTACTTTAAAACAAAATTACAATACAATTTTTGACTAAAGACTAGGGATGTAACGAATGTTCGCATTCGCAAATTATTCGCTTACTTTTGCTATTTGCATTCGCTTTTGCATTTGCTAAAATGCATGCAAATATTTCAAGCGAATACTAAACCAAAATCCATTCATTACTTCGCACATAAAATTTTAAATACAAACAATTTTGACTTGCCGTTTTTTGTTGTAAATTCTATGTCAAACAATTGCCACGCATATTATTTCGCATGAAAACTTAAAATGTTGAAGATACATTTCATATGTTTTTCCCAAGATGAACAAAGTACTACTTCTCCAAAATTGTTTCATGTTTGTTAATATGTATTTTGGCAGCATTTCACATAAAATTTTGAACAGTGTACCAGGATTTAGGGCCAAAGTACGAATGGTTTGATTGCCTAACATTTTGTAAATCTATTATTATCGATACTTATTTTAATACAATTTTATAAATATATCTTTCTGTCTTAAGAATTTAATAAACTAATAAATATTTGCTCAATTCAAGACTCAATTTAAATAAAATGCTATATGTAGTACATCTATGTATATAATGCAATTTCATATGGATTTTTAACGTATTGCACCCAGAAAATAGATTGGTTGGAAAACGGTCAGTCCAATAAAATATTATTTGCATTAACTATATTTCAGTTCACGCTATCAATTTTCTGTTAATCCAAAAAACAATCCATGTTCATTGCCATAAGGGCATAATTGTAACAAAAATATGATTGTGACAATACTTAAATTGATTGCATCAACCGAGCGTATGCTTTTGTCATGACTAATTAACTGATTGGTTAACCCAACCGAATAAAATATTACGAATTGGATTTTACTACCAACTTTTGGTATTAGCAACTAAAAAATTGTCGTTCTATATTTAAATTAAAATAAAAACTTTCAATCAGTTGCTGCAACTAACTAGAGGTTGAGTTTACTATCATAGTTTATAGCAGCAAATTAAAAAATTAACTTTTGTGACTTTCAAAGATATTATGATTTGTGAATTCTCAAATGGTTTTTGAAAGTCTGTGCATAAGATAACAGGTTTGTGGCTTTTCAAAATGTGTGGTTGAAGAAATGTATATAGACATGCTTCACCATTAGGAAATAAATTTCAATTAAAATAAACTTATGACAATATGTCAAATAATAAATTTCTTAAATTGTGTATTTTTATTTGCGTTTATTGTTTATTTTTATTTCAGCAAGGAAGCCCAATTTTTCCTTTACAGGTACCAATTATGATATTGTTTTAATTATATTAACCAAATTTTCGGTAGCAAGAATAACATTTATTTCAAATTCCATACTGTCAACCAATTTTTTCTGTTGCTGCAACTATTGGGTTGAGGGTTATAATTAAAATATAGTGGTACCACAAGAAAATTTCAGTCGCTATAGCAGAATTCTATGAAAGTTGCTGCAACCGCCAAAATTCAATTGGCAACAAATTCGGTTGTCACAACGAACCTGTTTTCTCTGTGTGTAAGTATTTGCATTCGCTTTCGCATTCGCATTCGCAAAAATTCAAATGCATTATTCGTTTTCGCATTCGCTAAACTGGTATTCGTTACATTCCTACTAAATACCGCCGTAAAAATTTAGATTCATTTAACTTAAAAAAAAAATCGGTCTCAGAATTAAAACTTTGGAGCTGTATTTTGGATAAATAAGACAAGCTCTTTATTTATAATTATTTTTTTATTATTTTATTATTATAATATAAAAATTATTCAAAATTATTTCAAATTATTATTATAATTAATATTTTTATATATAATTATTATTGTTATTGCAATAAATAACAAAATATTGGCCTAGATTTTTCAATAAAATTCGTTTACTGCCACATCTAAATAAAATTGTATACATTTAAAATGTTCCTTCAGCGTTTACACTCATGCAACCGGTAGAGAATTTTTCACAAATAGCAAAACTAACGTTGGAAATGAAATTAAAATGGTTTGTAAGCATATTAAAAAAAATAATGCAATATATACCCTAAAGGCGTAAATTAGGCTTTAAGAACTAAAAAATATGCCAAAAATTTGCAAGTAAGACTTAAATATGCAAAAACATGCTTTAAAAGGTGAAATATGCAAAAATATGCACTAACAAATCGATTACAAAATTCATAAAAAGTGCTGAAACGGATAAATATCTTATCGTCGCATTAGTACGTCACAAAAGAAAAAAACATGCAATTTCATATTTGCGCTTTCCCTGATTATAACATATAGGTATTTACACAGGAATTTGAACTTTTCGTAGCATGCGACACCAAACAAATATGTTTGTTTTTTTTTTAAGGAAAACGAAACAATTTTTGTTTACTTTTTTTTATATATTTGTGTAGGTCGTCAGCAGCTTTAAGTAATGTAAAATTTTAAAACAAATCAAGTCACATTGTTCTGAAATACCAGCTTAATTGCTTGCTGTCGCATGCGGCAAACAAGTGAACTTTCTCGTAGAAATGCCCGAAAAAAAATTAGACATTACCATAAGAACTACTTGCCTTATAATGACTTCCTTTTCTGATTACCAAATTTCATTACTCGCTTTCAAATCACATTATCCCATTATAATATTGCCAAGTTAGCAGATTATCTAGAAATTATATAAAAACCTTACGATTACAAATTTATATACATATATAATGCATAGCATATTTCTGTGTTAGGTATTTTGCCAAACAAGAACTTGGTCAATATTTTTATCTCACTATTTTTAATGGTCGACATTTTGGATAGGAACTTGGTCTTTTTTCGCATTTATGTTTTTGTGAAGATCTGATTACTTTTTGAAACATTTTCTGTAATAATACTTTTTCAATTTAAAATTTATAGTGTGTTTTATTTCTATTCATGATCATAGTGCCAGTTGAAAATGGCATAGTTACATAAAAGAATGGTTAGTGGTGGGTGAGGGAACGCCAGTGTGTACGCTGGAAAGAAACATGTAAAATACAGCGTAAGTTTTAGTGAGCGTGACTCCGTCTATTTTCTCAGTATATTTACATATCAAAGTCTGCTTAGCCGAAGTACATAAATCAAAAGGATATGCCCAATGTGCATGCAAAGTTTCAATAGGGTAGCTGGTGCTTTAATTTTTGGATTTTTCGATTGAGTAAATCAATTAGGACTATTTGTCTACAAAATGTCAGCTCTCTAGAGTATAATATTACGTAAAGTTTGTATGGGCCTGGCCCTGCCGAATTTTATATCTGCTAATAATTACTTATGGTTCTTTTTAGAAATACATGAGTAATAAATTAAAAACTGCTAAACCGAAGTACATGAAAGAAAAATTTAAGATTTATGGGTGTAGTCACGGCCAATTTTAAAAACAGGAATTTTTTACTTTGGATAAGTGCCATCCGTGTGAAAAATTTCAATAAAATTGCTCTTAATTTTGAATTTAGAGTGCTTATTCCCACCCCCTGATTGAATCTTCTGGTTTTTTCGATTTTTCTTAGTGATCTCTGATCCAGATTTATTTACGTATCAAATTTCAGCTCTGTAGTACGAATTGTAGTTTTAACGGATAAAACTTGTGGGTTTTAAGATTTTCCCATTACTCATCTACAATTACTTGTGTTTAAAATTTCAGCTCTCCAGCGCGAACTATACCTTTAAATCTTATGAGTATTACCCCTTCCACTATTTTAAAATCACAATTTTATTGTGAGCAGCTGTATATTAAAGTTTTAGTTCCATACAATATTAGCGTGGCCCCGCCCATTTTTTAGTTGGCTTCTGACTTATACCTACATGTGTATCAAATTTCAGCTCATAAGCGCAACTTTTAATTTCTAATTTTTATGGGCGCCGCCCTGCCCCTCTGACTAAAATTTTCAGGTTTTCGGGGTTTTCTTGTTGTTTTCTCACCTAGACCTACTTGTAATCAAATTTCAGCTCCTTAGCGCAATTTTTATTATTTATGCTCACTTTTGCAAACGCAAGATTTTTTCGGCCAGTGCTTATTATTCGTGTCAAGTTTCGTTGTAAACGGATAATAATACATATATAAATAGTATATTTAAAAATGCTGAGCCATAGTACACGAAAATGAGGTTTAAACTGTATGGGCGTTTCAACGCCCACTTTTTTAATAGATAACTAATAGCCTTGCATTAATGCAGTATATATGTAAGATTTCAGTAAAATAGCTTCCATTAAACGCCTTAGATTTGCTTTTTTAATTCTGACCTTTATGGGTGTAGCCCCGCCCTCCTGGTTAAAATTTCCGGGTTTTCAGATTTCTTGTTGATTGCTCATCTGCACTTAATTTTGTATCGAATTTCAGCTCACTAGCACAAATTTTAATTTGTATGCCCCCTGGTTAAAATTTTCGGGTTTTCAGATTTTTCTAGTTAATTGCTCGCCTAGATCTACTTGTGTACGAAATTTTAGATATCTATCCACTGCGGAAGTGCTTCATAATATTGATGAGTGAGTCAGTGAGTATGTCTTAAAATATGCACTTTTTGCACATTTCATTGTAAAACTTTCAAACTTCCCGTATGAGGTGACATGAGTTAATTCTAATTATGAATTAAATTTAATAATTTTACGATTGCAGGAAACAAAGTTATGAGGGGGTAAAAACAGCTCGAATGGCTTACTGTAAATATACACACTGCGTGCATTGGCCGGTAACTAGAGCCGCTCACGTAAAAAGAACATCGATGTTTTTTCTCATTCGATTCATTATTAATTCACATCGATGTTATTCGATGTATCGATTTAAAAAAAACATTGATGTTTACGATGCATCGTATTGATTAATTGGAACCAAGAAAATTTATTAAATAAATAAAAGATTTTAAAATTTCATAAGGATTAAGAAAAGCATGTGTGCAAAGCACGGTATGTGCTTCTTTTTTCAAATGCCAGTTCTACAGCTTTGTAAATGGGACCAAATGTCAGTTGTCAAAGTAATATTTTCTATTATGTGAATTATAAGGTCTGTTCATTTACTTTCGCAGCAGAAACTAGCAAGGAGAGAGTAAGGCAGAAATTTACAAAATTACTCTCACAAATATGAAAAACTAAATGATCGCCATGATACAATAATATAAAGGTACAACCACATTTGACGTATAAAATTAATTCTGACTTTTGTCCCAATTATTTTATTACTGTTTTTTTGTAAAGAGAGAGGAAAACGTTGCCACCCGAAATTACGGGGAGCTTTTTTTAGGAATGTTTTTGGAAATGTGTAATTTGTGGTTTTGAATAATACATGTAATGGTTTATGCTCTGAAGATATATGTATTAAAAATTGATCAAACATGAATTTTGAATCGCATGTGCTTATTTTAAACGGCATCGCTGTAATAATTCTCTTCTTCACAGCCTTAATTATCGCAAAATAGCCTTGTTGTTTTTACACGGTTTTTGTTTCACTTTCTTTTTTGGAATACGATTGGAGGTGTGTAGTAGCACCACCCTTCCTAACCGTGCATAATGTTAACATACACATTCCAAAGCAGTTGCATTTTCTTTAATTTTTAGTTACAGAGTACACCAGTATGATGGCTAGTTTAGTAGAACAATGTTAATAACACTCAAATTCGAAAGCATTTTCTTTCGTTTCGAAATACGGAGTAGAATCCCAGAATATGAAAGTGAACGTGTGGACAAGACTGCTTTAAAGCAATAATGTAATGCATGTAGTTAATACGGCAGTTACCTTTGAAGAAGAATTGCACTTAGGCTCAAACGGGTCCAATGATATTTTATATTCATATGCTCTTCGCGGAAGTAAACAGAACAAACGAAAGGATTTTTTTGGTAGCAAGCCATCATCTATATTGCATGCTTCTATCCATTTCTGCCGCAAATATGGAATTGAAGGAAATTGAAAAAACTCGTGCCTTTGCTGAAATGCTTGGTATTACTGCAATTGTATATATATGCAGCTCATTAACATCTATTTTTTTTACCAAATCACAATTATTTATTATATATATCAATATATATTTAATAACTTTTAATGCAATAGTTATGAACTTTTCAATAGTTTTATTATAAAACATTTTTTTATTAAAAAAGAAAGCATAACAGTCAAAAAAGTAATCAAAAACTCGGATTTTACAAATGAATACGGTAGCATTATTTTTGAGAGTAAAAAATAATCGGGGTAAACGTCAGAAGGTTAATATGGCGACGAAAAGAGAGAATGGGTTTACCTTTATATTATTGTATCAGGATGATCGCTTTACTTCTAAGAACTTGCATGAAAATTTTATTCATATCAGAACCATGGATGGAAATCATGATACAATTGTAGTTTTCCTGATGTATTTTATTTGATAATATTATAAATTGCAATTTTTTTTATTAATTGACCTTTAATATGAAATTCTTTACACAGTTTCATGTATTTTTACTATTTTTATGCATTTTTCTTAATTTTTTATTTTATTCTATTAACAAATACAAAAATGCGACTTTCCATCTCTGATCATATATGAAAAACAAACAAAATTATTTGCCATTAAAATTAAGTTTATGTGGCGTAATGAAAGAACCACCATGCTTTCTTTTTTCATACGTAGACATGTTTTTTTTAACAAAGAAATGCTTATATTTAAGTTTTGATTCTTCAGATATTTTTGAAATAATTAATTTGACAATAAAACACACTACAGGTGGCCGATTAATTCATGCAAGTAAAAATTTTACTAGCAATAATTTGTAGAAATTTTTTGTCTCTAAATTTTTTTCTCTTTTGACGCTCTCTCCTTCCAAACTTTTTAAGTTAATGAACACTTTCCAGTAACAATTGTTACAAATTCGTAACAATTTTTAGTAAATGAACAAACCATTAGTTTTCAATGTTCTTGACAAAGCGTCATATGTATTGATTTTAACATGAAATATGGATAAACAACATACATTGCTGATTATTACCATTCAATGCCAAGAAAATTTTGACAATTTTTTCACAATAAAAATATGTATTTGGATGCTGTAAAATAATGCTGTTGTTTCGATGACGCTTTGTAAATTGACAAAAAATATAATTAGTATTGTGTTGTTACATCAAGCGATTTTAAAACAATTGTAGAGTTTAAAAAACGTTTTAAGTCATTCTTGGAGGGGTTTTTTATCACTACATTAAATGAGTTGCAAGCATCAATACATAAAAGAAGACGTCTTTTCGATACATCGAATAAAAACATCGATGTATCGATTAACATCGTATGATACAATACATCGGCATTTATTCGATGTATCACAACCGAAACATCGATGTTTAAGATGCATCGATTAACATCGAGCAGCTCTACCGGCGGTAACGCCTTATATTCCTCAGGGTAATTAATGTATTGTAATTTAATAAAACATTACCACTTTTATACAAAATGACGAAATGTGTAATTCATTTATTAAATAACAAATTGGTCAATTATTGTTACTAAATGGCACCAAAGAATAAAACATTAAAAAAAAAACGAATTCAAACTTAAAGCTAAAAAAATATCTTATACACACACAAACAATTAAAGTGATGATGATCTTAAATCTTTAGGTAGGAGTACTAACTAACAGAAACAAACCTCCAAACTAATATCTATTGTTGCCGTGGTAAATCGCCAAAAATTTAAAATAAACGACCACAACACCGCAATGACTTCCAAGTGAAGTGCAGTGGAGCGCAGCGTCATGTAGTTTAGAGCAAAAGTGGTACAACTTGTAAAGTTCAAAATTCCAGACACACCTCCATTGCCAGAGCGAGCGTCAGCATTTAAACTATACATACAATACGTATTGTTAGTCATACAACCTTTGTATGTTGTACGGTCATCGTGTTGTTGGTTTAGATTTTCAAACATCTTGAAAATAAACTATAACACTAGTACAACAATATGAAAACCAAATTTTTTGACTTACTGACTGAGTTTTACTTAGATGATGATGGGCAAGTTTATTGAAATACATATATACATACTTATTTTGTTGTTGTTGTTGTTTTACTGTACGAATATTATAAAAGTGAAAAGTTGTATAGAAGAGGTGTCGTGGTAGGAGGAACTGCCATTTGGCACACACAAACTGTATTAAGATATTTACATAATATGAACATTACATATCAATTTATTCCTACTATGAATTATGCTTTCGTTTAATGTGGTCGTATTTACCTTAAAGTAAATTTGATTTTTGGTAAATTTGTTCTATATTAATAGCTATCCTACTTTTTCACTATGAAGACATTGTAAACTGTTACAATATTTACAAACACGAAAATTCCAAATATTTTACTTTAGAAGCGTGGAAATGTCTTAACTTGTCAGCATTTAGTAAGATAGAAGGGGTTCTTAGATTATACGAGCATATTAACTCTAGTGCAGAATACGAGACTTCAGGGTGATATTATATCAATATATCGATAATTAAAAAATCAAGTATCGTCGATATTTCAAATTATTATTTTCGATATTTTTAACAACTTTGGAAATTTTTGCCATTTTTGAAATGTATACTGACATCATAAGCTTTTTTAGAGTTCCGTACACCAAAGGTGGAAATGACCTCTATTGTTTTCGCTACGCTGTCCGTCTGTCTGTCATAGGTTTATTTATTCAGAACCGTAAGTGCTCCTGACCGGAAATTACGACGAAATATGTAGAAATTTGGTCGCTACAACAACAATTACATGATAGTTAAAAATTAAAGGGTGTTCCAAAACGAGCAACGAAAAATGTTAATATGTAATATACATATTTCAATTTGAAATTTATTTGCTGGTGGTTCAGCGTTGTCCATATGCATTTCATTGTTGCTGTAACAAATCATCAGTAGACTTCAACCACACATTTTGCACAGTCACAAACCTCTTATCTTATGCAAAGACTTTCAAAAACTATTTTAAGAATTCAGGCTTAGAAAAAATTTAAATTCTATATGAATCTATTCTATTTTTCTACACCTTTATACAATTAGAAATCTATTGGATAACAATAAAGATAATTATAATTATCCATCGAGCAATGCGAATGAAAATTTAAGATTACGCTGAAATAATTACAGCTAACTTCAATCAAGCACCACAATCTTTGAATTTTCATTCGATTCTGTGATGTTTCTGAAAAATATGTTGGTTGGGAAAAGTTTCTCTTAGAACAACAGTATTAATTATTTGATTGCAAAAACACGACAAATCATAAATCAACGTCAAGCCGAAAGGGAGTGATAGGGCAAGGAATGAGTGGTGATAATCATTTATCTTGCGACTAAGAAACTTCACATTTTTTATTATTATTGTGAGATATCCTTCTGTAAGTTCATGCTGCAGTGGTCTGAGTTTCAAAGAAAATCTCACGGTATGCCAAACGATGTATGCGTAGCCCGAATTTCTAGATGAGGTTTCCTCATATTTTAAGTTTCATCATCATTCGATTGAGCGAAAGAAAGTTACGAGGGTGGTAAAAACTTCATGTGCTTCATGTAAATAAGCACACTATGTGCATAGTTCCGAACTTAGTAGAGCGCACCCCTGTGCGCCTAGATAGTTGGAAAAATAAATAATGAATCTTAATCTAATCTTAATCTGATTTGTTCATTATACTGTAAGTTTTACCAAACTTTTTTCTGGCTAATCTTACTAATCTTAGTTATCCCATAGAGTACAAAATATTGCTAGAATTTTGCTGGAATGTTATTAAGTTGCAGGTAATCGGCAATATTGTAGGAACATTGCCGGAATAGTTTTTGGTAATATTACATTTGCAACATAGTACCAATATTATTATAATATTACAAAAAATTATTAGATGATGTTCTATCTAGCAAAATTGTCAAATTAATATATCGCTTTACAGATGCCATAACACCATGTACCAGTAAAAGTGCCAATAAAATGCATAAGGGCGTATAATAAAAATGTTATTTTTTTTTCTAAGTCCAAAAAAATTCAACCTGAGGAAAAAATGTTTGTTGTTTTTCTTAAGTTTCAGGTTAAAATACGTCGATTCCCAAAAAAAATTTTTTTAAAAAATTAAATTATTTCTCTAAAAAAATTTAATTTTTGAGAAATTTTTCCCCAGTTCTGGATGTTTCAAGCGAAAGTAATAAAACATAATAGAAATTTTTGCCATATCTTTGCAATGTTGCAGAGCAATCTTGCTGGCAAGACAAAAAAGCGGACATAGGAATATTGCAGGAAAACTGCAGAAATATTGTCTTTGACATTTCAACGTTACGAAACAATATTCCAGCAAAATTCCAGCAATATTTTGTACTCTATGGGATCACTATGAAAATTACCAACTTAAATTGTTACTATACTGTTGTTGTTAGTTAAAATGTATTTGATTTAAATCGCTTTCAAATTTTCAATCGCGTTGTGACTAAAGCATGAAATGAATATGGACATGTGTTCAACTCATAAATGAAGAGCGTGACAACTAGGTTTGAATGAAACTTTTAAACTCTGAAAGTTTGAATAAAAAAAAAATAAACATTATATTAATATTACAAATGTTTGTTTGAATGTTTGTTAACTTATAAATTAAAAAGAAATGCTGGATTGAAACATAAAATACTTTTGATGTGTAAACATCTATACGCTAGGGGGTAAAAATTTGTTGGCTTTGATTCTTTGCTGAGATTTCTTTGCTTTTTGCTTTTGCTTTGCATTGTCAATTCGGTGTGAGCTATGTATGAGTGTTTGAAAGAAGCAATACCAAGAAGAGAAACAAGTCGACCGGCTCGAAGCCGACGGTGCTCCGCCGCCGGTTATTTTTCTGTATATTTCCGTACACCAAAGGTGAAAATGAACCGTAAGAGCTACGGACTTCAAATTTGGATACAATTGGCCTGTTTCACAATAACGAAACGAAACTTTCGACTTACAATTTATATTGAAAACAACAACAAATTTTCATATTTTATTGTTGTTTCCAATATAAATTTTCAGTCGAAAGTTTCGTTTCAGTTTTCTTTCGTTATTGTGAGACAGGCCAAATATGTAGACATTTGGCAACTACAACAACAAATACATGAGAGTTAAAAACTAAAGGGTGTTCCAAAACGAGCAACGAAAAATATTAAAATCCCATGTAATATACATACAATTGTATGTACATATATACACTTGAAATCTGTACAGTTAGTGTATTTTTATACAGACTACAACAATTAACACTAAATTTAAAAAGTTTAAATTAAAGGGTGTTCCATTAGTTAATGCAATTTTGACTTTGTAATTTTGACAACTTGCTGTATCTTGGAAACCGTAACAGCAAAACTCTTGAAATTTTCAAAAAGGGTAAAACTAAAAAATCAAAAATCGCCACATCTAAATAAATCGCCAAAAACAAAAAAAATCGCCAAAACGAAAAAAGCACCAAATTAAAAAAATCTCTAGGACTAAAATAAATCGCGAAAAACCGGAAAAATCGCCAAAATTAAAAAAATCCTTCAACAAAAAAATCGCCAATATGAAAAAATCGCCTATATAAAAAAACCCCAAAAACAGAAAAAATCGCCAAAATGAAAAAACAGAAAAAAATCACCAAAATGAAAAAATCGCCAAAATGCAAAAAAAAATTGCGAAAACTAAAAAAACGCAAAAAGAGAAAAAAAAACGTCAAAACGAGAAAAAGCGATAAAACTGAAAAAAAATCGTTTAAACTGAAAAAACTTAAAAAAGGAAGAAAGCTAAATAAAAAAAATAAAAAATCAAAACCGAATGTGCGCGAGTCAAAGTCGCACTTTACTGAATTTATTTTAATTGCAATGCGTACACAAAAACAAGAACAGCAACAACTAAACGATGAACAACAGGAATTAAAAATTAAAAAGTAAAAGTAAAGGCATTTACCATAGATGAGCACTGCATGCAGTACCACTAAGGTTTCAGTAAAAACAATAAAAAATGTTTAACAAGTAAATTTTTACTGATTACTAAAATTTTGTTTCTACAATTTTTATAAATTGCCTAAATGATTTGTTATATGATTAGGTGCATTGAATTTTCAGTAATCAGTAATGCCCGTATTTATAATGAAATTCTACTAAGTGGATAAATGGTTCTCATACAAAAGTTTCAAAATTTGAATGAAAAAACTTTGCCACTTGCTACAATTTTATTATGATTACGGCCCTACGATTTTACTAGTAATGCAAATTAAATTTCATTAGCAGTAAAAATTTACTGAATTTTTTTAGTAATCAGTAAATTTACTGCTTACTACAATTTTGAATGCAGTACATATACATACATATACTGCAGTGTGCCCATTTACTAACCAAATAAGTTTAATAAAACAAACAAAAACCAACAAATTCATATGTATTTACAATATTGAAAGTTTTGATACTTTTAATTAATTAATTTAAAAAAAGATACTAAAATCATAAGTACTTCCAACTTAAAAAAACAATGAGTGTTCGAACTCACGGGCGATGTGTTAACACCTTGTTGTTGCACGGTACCTGTTCGATTTCTATGAACACAGACCCACAAACCCTGAGGTAGAGTTAATATAAAGTATTTATTGAAAAAGAATAGTTTATTGAATTTAATTTTACTTTGTATAATTTATTAATGTTATGTTTTCAGCACAGTTAATATATAATATATATATATATATATATATATATATATATATATATATATATATATAAATTTAGTAGATGCACTCAAAATTAAAAAAATTAAACAGAAGTGCTAATGATTTCATTATTTTCTTGCTTAATACTTTTTATTTATTTTATATTAAACCCACAAAAAACAAAGAGAATGCAAAGCAACAGACAAATGTACATACACACATTGTTATGTTTGTACATAAGCTACATACGTTGTTGTCTTGCTATCTCATTTTTATATACATATGTACGTATAACCACGTCACTATTCTCTTTGCTATGCATAAGACAAAACCGAAGATCAACATAAAACACTTTTTTAATATTACTCCAAATTAAAACACTTAAATCTCGGCTCGCCGATATCGGATCGCCTTAATTTTTGGCCTAAACTCTTCGTCGAAACCCGCACTAGCTTTTTAATCCAAAAATTAATAAAATCGGCTATGAATTTCCGGAGAAAATCGCGTGGGAAAATTATATGAAAATCGCCCAATAATCACTTTCAATACCGACTGCCAAGCAACGAACAAACAAACGATGATTTACTCTTACATACCTAACACTTGCGTATGTATTGAAACTGATAGTTTACTGCCCTAGAGGCGCGCGTATAGATGCTAACACATCAAAAAAAATTTTCATTACTAGATGTTTACACATCTCCTCTGTGATCGGACTCACATTGCTGTTTTTTATTGTGAAAATGACACGGGTTAATCCATTATGAGCCTGTATTTTTCTTAAAAGTTTCTAAAATTCCAATCTGGGGCACATTTGTGGTAAATATTTTACATGAATTAACCCATTACTGCCAAATAATACAATTATTATTATGAATGTGAAATGTAAATTGGTCCAGGATAAAATAAAGAGTACTTTTAAAGGGCAAAACGTGTACAAATTTTTAATTTTCGTGCACTTCCAGTTTTTGGATAAGGTTCCCAGCAAAAAATTACACATTACCATCAGAACTACTTGCCATACCATGACCTACTTTTCTGATTGCCAAATTTCATTACTCGTTTACAAATCTCATTACCTAAAATGTAAAAAAATTATGTACGAGTTGCTAAATGAAGAGAATGATTGTTTTAGATTAAATAGATTACGTGAACAAGTTTCCAAATAAAAAAGGTAAGTACTTCTCAAGAATCGATTATTTTAGTCTGACGCCTTGTTAAAATCATTAAGTTGGTAATCCAGTAAGGAACAGCTTCCACCAAAAATGCTTAATTCCAAACTCTATTAAATTTTTTGGATTTTTTTGCTGGGTTGTTATAAATAAAAATTATAGGACAATTTAGAGTTCTTTCTGGATGCAAAGAAATTAGTATTTAAATAAAACACAACTGCTTGAATACTTATTTTTCATATTTGTATAACTTATTCCCTTCACTGGTCATATTTGTTTCATCAAATATATGATAAATCTGATTAAATGCGCAATAAAATAAAGTTGGTATAAACATTTAACTAACAAAAGAAGAAAGACCGGCCGGTTGATGTTAAAAGTGCTTATGAATCTTTACAAGGAGTACTCGTGGTAGTAGTCTTGTTTTATTACATTTACCAGTTTTTTTTCTTATTTCAATTCTTTTGTTTGATATCAACTTTAAACTTTTGCTTTAGTTTGGATCGGCTTTTAGCTTAAAATTTCAACTGAAAAAAAATATTTTCTAATATTGTTCGGTGGTGAACAACTTCGTAGAAATGTTTGTAAAAAAAATTAGCAGAAACGTAAGGAGAAATAAATAGAAACGAATTAAATAAATGTAGGAAATGTCAGTTTAAATTTATTATTTATAACCGCAACATGATCATTATTTTTTAACTGTATGATGATCGCTATATTTTACTTCTTTTCGTTTTATTTTACAATATTATTCTCTCAACCAACCCATCCATCTACAGTTTCAATAATTATGAGTAGTAAATTTGAATTGCACTCGTGTATTTGGTAACATCATTTTCAAGCCACCGCCACCACCTCCATCTTCACCATCATCATCATCATAGTCATTATCATCATCATATTTGATTGGCCTTCATGCAAAGAATGTATAAATCAAAAGTTTTACATGACTAATGCAGGCGATAAAATACTCTACATGTATGATTAAACATTTAACTACATATGGGAATGCTTCATGATTGTTTATTTATTTATTATTATTTTATTTTATATATTTTTTTGTGAACAATCCTTAATAAATTGTGAAATTCACATGCGTGGATCATCCCGATAGTTTTTTTTTAACAGTATACTAGTATTGTGTAGTTCATGAACGAACTAGTTCAAATTAACGATTCAGTACTTTGAACTAAGTGAACTAGTTCAATTGTTTTACGCTCACTAGTTCAGTTTTTGAACTAGTTCAATTTTTGAACAAGTTCAGTTTTTGAACTAAGAACTGAGACACAAAATGAACTAACACAGCGGCTGTGAACTAAATCCTCACAAAAACATAAATGTGAGAAACGGCCAAGTTCTTATCCAAAATTTCGGCCATTAAAAGTTGTGAGATATAAATTTTGACCAAGTTCTTCTTTGCCACAATACATAACACAGAAATATATTATGTATGATATAAATTTGTAATATTAAGAATGTCATATAATTTCTAGATAATCTGCCAACTTGACAACATTTTTATCAATATAAAGAAATGAATATTTATACATTATTCTCTCCTTTTCTTCATCTCCCTTACGATGAAAAATTTATATCATACATAATATATTTCTGTGTTATGTATTGTGGCAAAGAAGAACTTGGTCAAAATTTATATCTCACAACTTTTAATGGCCGAAATTTTGGATAAGAACTTGGCCGTTTTTCACATTTATGTTTTTATGATGATCTGATTACTTTTTGAAAAGATTTCTATAATAACACTTTTTAAACTTAAAATTTCTAGTGTATTTTATTTCTATTCATGATCACGGTGCCAGTTGAAAATGGCAGAGGTACATAAAATAATGGGTAAGAGTGTGATTGGTGTTGAATTGTTGACCTTAAAAATGCACTATTGTGCTATTACAACGGTTCGCCAGTGTGTATGCAATTTAGTAAGAGTCGTCTGGAAAGAAACATGTAAAGTGGAGCGTAAATTTTAGTGGACGTGATCCCGTCTTTTATCTCAATAAATTTACATATTAAAGTCTGATTAGCCAAAGTACATATATCAAAAAGATATGCCCAATGTGCACGCAAAGTTTCAGTAGGGTAGCTGGTGCTTTAATTTTTGGATTTTCTGATTGAGTAAATTTGTTACTATTTGTCTACAAAATGTCGGCTCTCTATAGTATAATATTACGTAAAATTTTTATGGGCCTGGCCTCGCTGACTTTTATATCCTCTAGTGCTTATGGTTCATGCAAAGTTTGGTATTAAAAAGTTAATAAGAAATACGTGAGTATTAAATTAAAAACTGCTAAGCCGAAGTACCTGAACGAAAAAGCCAAGATTTATGGGTGAAGTCATGGCTACTTTTCAAAATAGGGAATTTTTATTTTGGAGAAGTACAATGTGTATGAAAAGCTTCAATAAAATTTATCTTAATTTTGAATTAAAAGTGCTTCTTTCCGCCTTCTGATAGCAACTTCTGGGTTTTCAGATTTTTCTTAGTGATCTGTTATCTATATTATATATTAAGCTCGCTAGTGCAAATTAGAGCTTTAACGTCTTGCCCGGCATCTTGGATAAAACTTTTTGGTTTTAAGATTTTCCCATAGGCCTACGCAGCTACACTTACTAGTGTATAAAATGTCAGCTATCTAGCGCGAATTATATCTTTAGATTTTGTCAGCATTACCTCTCCCACTATTCCTAGCTCAAAATTTTGTTGTGAGCAGCGTTTATAATTCATGCTAATTTTCTTCTAAAATATACTAGACAGATATTAGATTAAACGCAAGGCTAACATTTTATGGAAGTCATCACGCCAAATTATTAAGGTGATAGTTTAAAGTATTGTGTACGTGCAACGCATATGCAAGATTTCACTAAATTGGCTTGAATTAAAAACTGTGTATTAAGTTTTTAGTTCAAAATAATATTAGCATGGCCCCGCCCATTCTGGTAAAATTTTTTGGGTTTTCAAAATTTTCTAGTTGGTTTCTCACTTAGACCTACATGTTTATCAAATTTCAGCTCATAAGCGCAACTAAAAATTTTTAATTTTTATAGGCGCAACCCCGCCCCTCTAACTAAAATTTACAGGTTTTTAGATTTTTCTAGTTGGTTTCTAACCTAGACCTACTTGTATATCAAATTTCAGCTCCTTAGCGCAACTTTTAATTTTAAATTTTTATGGGCGTAACGCCGACAACTTTTCCAAAGTAAAAATTTTTTTGGGTCAGTGCTTATTATTCGTGTCTAGTTTCGTTACAAACGGATAATAGTAGCTAGATAAATAGTATATCTAAATATGCTGAGCAGCAGGGCAATAAAATGAGGTTTAAATTGTATGGGCGCGTCAACGCCCACTTTTTTAATAAAAAAAAGCTATAGCCTTGCATTACCGCAGTATGTATGCCGAATTTCAATAAAAAAGCTTTCAGTAAGCGCCTTATATTAGCTTTTTTAATTCTGACTTTTATGGGCGTAGCCCCGCCCTCCTGGTTAAAATTTTCGAGTTTTCAGATTTTTTTATTTTATTTCTCATCTAGACCTAGCTCTCTATCGAATTTCAGATCAAGAGCACAAACTTTAATTTTTATGGGCATAGCCCCGCCCTCCTGGTTAAAATTTCCGGGTTTTCAGATTTTTCTGGTTCATTGCTCACCTAGATCTTCTCGTGTACCAAATTTTAGCTTTCTAGCTATAGCGGAAGTGCTTCATCAATTTGATGAGTGTGTCAGTGGTCAGTGGTCAGTGAGTATGTCTTAAAATATGCACTTTTTGCACCTCTATATCTCCGGAGCCTTTCATTGTAAAACTTTCAAACTTTGCATATGAGGTAACATGAATTTATTCTAATTATGATTTAAATTTCATAATTTTACGGTCGCGGGGAACAAAGTTATGAGGGGGGTAAAAACTTCTCGAATGGCTTCCTGTAAATATACACACTGCGTGCATTGGCCAGAACTTGGGCTGGCGCACTGCCGTGCGCCTAGATGTTTTCAACGTTTTGCTTTACTTTTTCACTATTTGTTTGCTTATCTTCTATACTCATCCATATGTGTGCTACTACCACAAATAAACAAGTAAACACTTATACTACCCTATTCACAAAAAATATTTTGGATTTATGAGATTTTAAAAAAAATTTGTTTCATAAACCCTTTATAGAGCAAATTTATTTAATTAATTAATTTTAGTTTTCATTAAGCATTTTACTCACAGAATCTGTCATTTTAATATTGTCAAAGACCACAACACTCATACGAGTACATATGCATGTAGAATTGTAGATGTAAAATCATTGAACTAAAAAGACCTAACTAGTTCATTGAACTAAAAAGAGCGATTGAACTAAATGAACGAACTAGTTCATTTACAGATAATGAACTAAAATGACCGGTCACTGAAATGAACTAAATGGCACCAGTCTACAGTATAAGATTCTAATTGTGTGATAGTGTCACAATCGTGAAATATTTTCAAAAATGAATAAATTCAACGTTTGAAGCAAACTTTTGCATCACTTGTGGAGAACCTAAAGATTTGTGGTAAAAATAATGACATTAAATAAAATGTATTTTAAAATTTTATGTTGCTTGTCAAAAAAGGCGATAATAGAAAAGTTGCATACAGTGAGGCCACGATCATACTTTATTCGACTAACCGAACACATCAATTATCCGGGAAAGAAAACGAAAGAAATTGCATTACTTCGATTAAAATTTCAAGGGTACAACTTCAGGATTATTATTTTGTAATTATTTGATACTCATTTTTTACATCCACTTCTTTATGACTGAATATTGACAAGTTAGCAGATTATCTAGAAATTATATGACACACTTACGATTAAAAATTTGTATAATGCATAGCATAAGTGTAAGGTATTGTGCCAAACAAGAACTTGGTCAAAATTTATATCTCACTACTTTTAATGGCCGAAATTTTGGAAAGGAACTTGGCCTTTTTTCACATTGATGTTTTTGTGAGGATCTGACTATTTTTTGAAAAATTTTCTATGATAAAACTTCTTAAACTTAAAATTTCTAGGGTGTTTTATTTCTATTCATGATCACTGTGCTAGTTAAAAATTTCATAGTTACATAAAATAATGGGTTAGAGCGTGATGGGTGTTGTATTGTAGACCTTGAAAATGCACTATTGTGTCATTACAATTGGTCGCCAGTGTGTACGCAATTTAGTAAGAGTCGTCTCGAAAGAAACATGGAAAATAAAGCGTAAATTTTGGTAGCTTGACCCCGCCTATTTTCTCAGTATATAAATATATTAAAATCTGCTTAGCCGAAGTACATAAATCAAAAGGATATGTCCAATTTGCATGCAAAGTTTCAATAGGGTAGCTGGTACTTTAATTTTTTGATTTTCCGATCGGGTAAATCTATTACTATTTGTCTACAAAATGTCAGCTCTCTACAGTATAACATTTTGTTATATTTTTATGGAACTCTTATGTCTGCTAGTGCTTATGGTTCATCTAAAGCTTCGTAGGAAAAAACTATTGAGAAATACATGAGTAATAAATTAAAAACTGCTAAACCGAAGTACATGAAAGAAAAATTTAAGATTTATGGGTGTAGTCACGGCCACTTTTCAAAACAGGAAATTTTTACTTTGGATAAGTGTAAGGTGTATGAAAAGTTTCAATAAAACTGAACTTAATTCTGAGTTTAAAGTGCTTGTTCCCGCCCCTCCCCCTTGATTTAAAATTCTAGTTCTTTAGATTTTTCTAAGTGATCTCCAGCGCGACTTATACCTTTAAATTTCATGAGCATTACCCCTCCCACTATTTTAAACTCACAATTTTGTTTCGTGCAGCGCTTATAATTCATGCTAATTTTCTTCTAAAATATGCTATATTAAAGTAGATTAAACACAATGCTAGCATTTTATGGGAGTGATCACGCCCACTTTTTAAGGTGATAGTTTAAAGTCTTATATACGTGCAACGTGTATGCAAGGTTTCACTAAAATGGCTTGAGTTAAAAGCTGTATATTAAGTTTTTAGTTCCAAACAATATTAGCGTGGTCCAGCCCATTCTGGTTTAATTTTTTGGGTATTCAGATTTTTCTAGTTGGTTTTACATATAGATCTACCTGTGTATCAAATTTTAGCTCATAAGCGCAATTTTTAATTTTTATAGGCGCGGCCCCGCCCCTCTGACTAAAATTTTCAGGTTTTCAGTTTTTCTAGTTGGTTTCTCTAGACCTACTTGCATATCAAATTTCAGCTCCTTAGCGCAACTTTTAATTTTTATGGGCGTAGCGTTGCCCACTTTTCCAAACTCAAGATTTTTTATCGGTCAGTGCTTATTAATCGTATCAAGTTTCTAAATATGCTGATCCGTAGTACATGAAAATTGAGGATTAAGTTGTATGGGCGCATCAACGCCCACTTTTTTAATGAAAAATTTATAGCCTTGCATTATAGCAGTATGCATGCCAAATTTCAATCAAATAGCTTCTATTAAGCGCCTTTGATTAGTTTTTTTAATTCTAACCTTTATGGGCGTAGCCCCGCCCTCCTTGCTAAAATTTTCGGGTTTTCTGATTTCTTTAGTTGATTGCCTACCTAGTAGTGTAGTGAATTTCAGCTCACTAGCACAAATTTTTATTTTTATGGGCGTAGCCCCGCCCTCTTGGTTAAAATTTTCGGGTTTTCAGATTTTTCTAGGTGGTTGCTCCCATAGGTCTACCAAATTGCAGCTCTCTAGCTATAGCGGAAGTGATTCATCAATTTGATGAGTGATCAGTGAGTCAGTTAATATGTCTTAAAATATGCACTTTTTGCACCTCCATATCTCCGGAACCTTTGATTGTAAAACTTTGAAACTTTTCATATGTGGTAACATGAATTAATTTTATTTATGTTTAAAATTTCATAATTTTACGGTTGCGGGGAACAAAGTTATGAAGAGGGTAAAAACAGCTCGAATGGCTTCCTGTAAATATACACACTACGTGCATTGGCCGGAACTTGGGCTGGCGCACTGCCGTGAGCCCAGATAATATTACCTACATATTTTCAATGTTCTTAAAAGTTACATTTGAAATTGTCAACAATATAATTATAATTAATGCAGTTCTTATAGAGATATATACATAACTATGTACAAATACTAGTGTTGTCATTCGAATAAAAATTATTCGAATATTCGAAAAACTTTTTTTCATTTTTCTTCGAACTAACAAAAATGTCGAATTTAGAATAAAAAAATTGTTCGGATAATTTTTGCCGAATACTCGAATATTCGAACAATTTCCTTAATTGCTTTGTATAAAAAGTAATTTTTTTATACATCATAACTTTTTAATTTGTTAACAATAGGATATTAAATATTCAAATTATTCCAAATTTAAATACTTGTTCGCTAAATGCATATTTTGTTTTCTTGCTGGGGAAGAAATAATGCCTCTTTAATGAAGTTAGAATTCCTCATAAAGAGTTTAGAAAAAATAACTTATTTTCTACAGATGTAATAAAAAGCCTTAAGTTAAACAGTTTCATACATAACTAATGTACACACGTCTGGCAGCGTTGTTAGCAAGACGTGTGTACGCAATGGGCTCTGTTAAATACATAGTTAAAAATTGTCATTGTTTGATCATAAACTTTGTTTAATACCTCGTTTATACGCAAATCTTATTTGCAAATAAAACTATTAGCAAATACTGAACTTACCGTTTATACGTAGATAGAACCCATTGCTGTCTGTGAATGATATTGCCACGCATTGTTAAATTTGTATTACATTTTTTACAAAACAAAAATAGTTGGCAACATTTTACACCTTATTTGCAAATAGTGCGTTATTTGCAAATAGTTTTCGTGAGTTATTGGGTCTCATGCATAAAACGTGAGCTTGAGCTCGGACTCGATTGTTTGAGTAAAAGGTGCTTGTCGTATCCATAATAAAATTTGATGTACATATTTGCTTTTACTCACTGCTCACGTTTGATCTCGTGTTGCTCAGTTTGAACTAAGTTAGATGAGCTTGTGCTCATTTTCATATGCATAAAAACAAGCTTTTGCTTTCTTTTGTGGGCTCTTGCTCAAAATTTTGTTGAGCCTGCCTTATAGTTGACTCGCGTACATTAAAAAGGAATCATGGCTGAAAATTTTGTGCCACAAAGAAATACAAAATGTTATCAATAGCGTAAACAAATTTAACAAGTGAGGATAAAAAATTATACAGGTTTGTATTCCTAATTATTAATTTTTTTTTATATAATTAATAATAAAATGATAAATACATAGGATTGATGATAGTAGCATCTGCTGGTTGGCTAATTATTTTTTTGAGGAGTCAGAAGAAATACGTGGTGGTGCCCTCAGCAACATTGATAAAATTCTACTGTATTTAAGATTTTGTGCAGATCTTGGATTCCAAAACTTTATAGCCACAGATATTGGAGTCCATTAATCCACTGTGTCGCGAACTATTGCAGAAGTTGCGAAACTTATATCTGCCAAAACAAGCGAGTTGATGAAATTCCCGAAAGATGCAGATGAAATAATAAATAAAAATAAAACTGCATTTTTGTAGGAATTACCTTGTTTTGCTTTAACAAAACAAGCCTCTGCAGACGTTGAAAATTCAACTCCCTTGTGTCATCAGTTTCAAAACGACTCAAAACTGCTGTTGACTTTTTGTTAACCTTCAAAAATAAACTACATATAGCAAAATCTAAAATAAAGGCTTATTTAGTCTTTACTTTCTGTTGCTGTTCTGTGCTGTGCCGTTCTGCTTTTAAATTTGAGTACTTACTTTTTCTGTAGCAATTTATTAACTGTTTCTGACCAGAAGGGTCGCAGTTTTCCACTAAACCGATGAGTTTTGCATCGTCTATTGTTAAAGTTCAAGATAGTTTTATTTTTCTTTTAAAAATTAATTTTTTTTAATTATTTCAAAATATTTTTATCATTATTTTATGCTGTCACTTACAAATACTTAAAGGCAGAATTAGTTTGTACGTGCTGTTCTGTTCTGAATCAGCTGTTTTGTTTCTGTTGAGTTGAAAATCTGTATGTGTGGTTAGTTTTTACTTTTTCGTTTTGTTCTGTTGCGGACGAATCTGTAGAAAATAGAATTCAACGTTAAGTGACAGCCAAAAGTGTGTATGTATTAGTGTGTTGTGATATTTTGTGTACAAGTGTAATCAATTATACAGGTTGCCAGCTGATTTTTTTCACAGACAAAGTAATTGCAAAATATTTTATACAGAAAGGAACGGCACAGAACAGCAACAGAAAGTAAAGACTAATGAACCCTTAACAATTTTTTGATTTTCACAGTTTGAACCGAAACAGAACAGAACGAAACAAAAAACTAATTACTTGTATTAGATTTCTATAAACAAAAAAAAGTCAGCTGATTCGTAACCGAACAGAAAGTAAAAACTAATACTGCCTTAAGATTGCTTAATTTCTGTTACACATGTTTCTATTATTTGTTTTTTATTATTTTTGCGGCCTGTCCCACGATGTCACCAGAAATCGTTCGATCAAATATTTATATTGAAAACTTTTCTAATGCTATTGTTTTTTGTAATACAAGTTGTCGATCGAACGACTTCTGGTGACATCGTGGGACGGGCCGGGCCGTAAATGCCTGGTACTTTTTTCTAGTAAATATTTATTTCATTTTTTCTACTAAAAATTTAGAAATGTCTTCAGTTTGTATTGTATTATTATTATTATTTGATTCTACTTCACTTTCACTTGACGACATGTTTGCACTTCAATAACCATTAGACGTTTGATCTCCCTTTGCTCAAGTAATTGCAATTGGTTTGAACTCATTTTTATGCATACGAAATTGAGCAAAAGCTGTTGCTGTTTGATCGAACTCAACTTACGAGCAATTGCTCACCTGGCTCAACTCAGCGCTTTTACTCGTTTTAATGCATGAGTCCCATTAACTTATAATAAAAAAGTTATACGGCAACCAACGCTTTTCAGTTTTATTTGCAAATAAGAAGTGCGTATAAACGGGATATAAAACTAATTATTAGTGTGCAACTATCATATCTGGATACTAAATCGATATTACTTTTTTGATAATAAGTGCATTTTTACAATTGTGTATAACCATTTTGGTCGTATAATGCAAGTCACATTGGAAATATTGGAAATGAATTAGTATATTAAAAAATGTACATTTATAGTGTACAAATAATCTGTTTAAAGCATTAATATTCATAAATCATTAAATTATAACTATCTGATATTATACAATTATAAATTTTTCAATCTATTAAATAATTAAAGAACTTTTTATACTCGATCGCGCTTTTTGGATACTCAACTTAACCTCAAATTCAACATATCGTCTTCCAGTTGTTTTTCCATAAAATTTTTACCATGCCAACTAATGAAACCTATATTTGTTCATTGCTCTCCTGTGGTAGAAACATCTCTAGGTCTCAAGGTAGTATTTGCTGTCTTCTTTGTGCTAAATGGTTCTACGGTAACTATGTTGGGATTAGTTCAGACCATTTAGCTACAATTTCTAAAGCCAAGGGTAACCTCAACTTTGTTTGTGAATCCTGCAAAACTAATCGTGTCGATCCTGAATCGTACTCCCTTCGTGAAGAACTTCGTAAAGGACTTGCGGATATCCAGACTAAATTTGATGTTATACTGTCTGAGGTTAAGGATGAACTTAACTCTAATCTAACTGAGCTTAAAAATGGCATTATCAATTGCAAAAATAGTGTGAAATACATTCAGGATTTTACTGCTACCAAGCTTAAAGTGCTAGAGGAACAAAACGAAACACTCCGAAAACGCATAAATAGATCCGATATTCTAATATCTGGTTTTCCCAAGTTTCAAGTTAATGTTGAAGATATCGTTATTCGTATATTTAAGGAACTACAGGTGGATATTAATACTTCAGATTTAAACAACGCCTTTTTCATTAACCGTGGTAACACAATCCTTGTGAAGCTTAATAGTATTACCAAACGTGACCTAGCTATGAGAAATTATTTTAAAACAAGGAATTTGCTCCTAAACTTGTTCATTAACACGGATATTAATAAAAGAATATATTTGAATGACCGTCATACGACTAAAATTAATCGCCTCCTATTCCAGTGCCGTAAACTCCGCAATGAAAATAAATTCTCCAAATTTCGCCTCCAAGACTAAGGTCAGATTAACTCTAAATGATAATTCCTTCAAAACACTCGATATTGATGAATTTTGCTCCTTTTTCAACATAAGCTGTGAATTACCGACTGCTCAGAGTTTGAATGAGTCTGGTTGAGCCGGAGCTGTATAGCTGAGTATTTCTTCAAGCCATTATATTATCTTTTTATTTATATATTTTTTTTTTATTGTACAATTCTTATTATTAATTTATATTTTGATCTCATTTCTTTGTATTAGTAAATAAGAAATTATCTTGTTAGTTATTTCAATTATTTTTTTTATCCTTTTTTTTCTCATTCAGATAAATTGTAAATATTAATACTACAGTAAAATACATCAATTTATTCTCCATTGAGTAATTTAGGTCCGACCATAAGCAACAACTCACATCTAAGATCTAATTTGTCTAATTTTAGTACATGCTGTAAATTAGCTCATATTAACATTCAAAGTATTAATCCTAGTCTGCGTAATTCTAAGTTTGATGAATTTAAATTGATAATTGAAGATTCATTAATAGATATTTTAGCGGTCTCTGAAACTTGGCTGAAACCGCACATTGCTGATAATTCTATTAAGCTTCGTGATTATTTTGTAATTAGAAAGGACAGGTCTTGGAGGAATTCCTTGGTGATGTATGTTGTCGCTATATGAATATAGTTATCCTTGGTGACTTCAATAACAACTTATTTATTAATTCAAAATCTAAACTTCTTAGTAATTTATGCTCGAGCAATAATCTTTCTTATTTACATAATTCTTTGCCCACTCATTTTAGTATTCAAAATGGTAGTACCTCTTTAATTGACTTTGCTTTGGTAAGTGATGTTAACCTTGTCAATTTCTCTGGCCAGTTTCTGGTACCATACCTCTCTCATCATGCTTTTATTTACCTTTGCTACGATGCTGAACCTATAATGGTGATTGAAGATAGGACTACTCACAAAGACTACGATAAAATTAGTGCGGCAAGAGTTTGTGAACTTATTTCGATTTATGATATGAATAGTATTTTTTCCACTAACAACGTGGATGAGCACCTTGATATCTTGTACCGTTTACTTTATTCTGTTCATAATGATTTGCCTATAAAGAATTTTAAAACGATTAAGAACGATAACTTTTGTAATCTCCCTAATGTCAAAGCGTCAATAAATTTAAGAGACATAGCTTTTAAGGCTTATAAAGAGGATGCTACCCAAGCAAATTGGGCCACTTATTGTAAGTACAGGAATAAAGTAAAGAAAATTCTACGTAAACACAAGATTGACTACTGGACGTCTAGGTTTAAAAACTCTAACAGTAAAAATTTATGGAAGGCGATTAATAAGAAAGACATTAGCTGTCAAAATTTATTCCAACAGCATGACCCTGGTACTTTCAATAATCATTTTATATCTTCTAAGTTTAATCCTGGAATAGAAATTCCTGTCTTCAGTGAGTTTCCTCATTTAGGTTTTAACTTTAGATGTATTGATAAAAGTGGACTATGTCTTGCAGTATTCAGAATCAAGTCTAATGCTGTTGGACCTGAAAATTTACCTCATAACTTCATTAAGATTATATATCCATTTATTGAAAACTATCTTCTTTGTATTTTTAATACTATAATTCTTATTTCTAGCTTCCCTTCTATTTGGAAAACTTCCAGGATATTGCCTATAAAAAAGAAAGGCAGAAGTTTATGTCTGAACAACTACAGGCCTATTAGTTTATTATGCAGTTTATCAAAAACTTTTGAATCTTTACTAAAATACCAAATATTGAATCATTTTAATGCTAGCCGGTTGCTTAGCAATTCTCAATTTGGTTTTAGGAATGGTTGCAGCACTTCTTCTTTATTATTGTCTCTTACTGAAAATATACGTCAAGATATTAACGCGAACAAATTTTCCACCATGATCTCCTTGGACTTAAGTAAGGCATTTGATACTATCAATCATAACGTTTTAATTAGTAAACTTGCTCTCAAATTTCAATTTGCTAGAACTTCTTGCAAACTTATTTATTCTTAGCAGTAAGCAGTTTGTTGGTAGTGGCAACACCAGTTCTTCAATAACAGTTTGCCTTAGTGGAGTTCCTCAGGGCTCTATTCTTGGGTCTCTTCTTTTCTTAGCATATGTTAATGATTTTGTAGAATTTGTAGGCACTAACTTTTGCAAAACTTACCTATTCGCAGATGATGTTAATCTACTATTTACTGGAGGTAAACTGTTCACAGATTGTTATGAAATGGTCATCAATCATACTTTAGTAAAGGCCAGTGAATGGGCTGAAACCAATAAATTTAAATTTAACCCATCTAAGACAAATGCAATTTTGTTTGGAGCTAGTTCCCGCATTACTACAACCAGGAATATTCATCTTGATAATGTCAGTATTCCCTTTGTCGACTCAGTCAATTGCCTAGGAGTGACTCTTGATCAGTTTTTGTCCTTTGAACATCACATATACAATTTAAGTTCCAAAGTAAACGCAATTTTAAAATCCCTCTACTCATCAGACCTACATTTACCACTCGATATTAAAATTAAAATTCTTATGCCTCACATTCGTTACTTTCTGAATGTGTATAGTGGTACTACAGCAATTAACTTAACTTATTAATCTCATTGTTAATAGAATTGTCAGATACATATTTAGACTAAGAATTTTTGCTCATGTCTCGAGGTTCTGCACCCTATTTTTGAATAGCTCGTTTTCTGTTTATACCAAAATCGAACTCTTAATTGATATTTATCAAATAATTAAATCTCAATCGCCTATGGGCTTGTTTAACATGTTTAAATTTTCAAGAAAAAATAAATCCAGTACTTATTCTGCCTCGAATAGCGAACTCTACATTCAGTCGATCTTTTGTTGTTAGAACGTGCAAGCTTTGGTACACCCTGCCTCTGTAAAGAATTTCTTTTCAAATCTCTTTCACTGCATTAGTGTCCTAATATATTGTTTATGAATGTGTACATATATGTATATAATTGTTACATATATTTTTTTTTCGTTTATTGCGTACTTTAATTATTTTTACATTCTTATATTACATTGTATTATACTCAGTTAATCATATATGGCCCTGTGGGCTCGATTAATTTATTTTGAATAAATGAAATGAAATGAAATTAATAGACAAATTTATAAAATTGGATGATGATTGGAAAGTGTGTAAATCAATAAATACATGTCTGAATCAAAAAGTTTTTCAATAGTAATTAATAGTTACGCTCTCTTCGGCACATAGATGTAAACCCTGCTTTAGACTTAAAATTTCTATTAAACAGTGATAAAAACTTGAAAATGTTTGACATAAAATGGAATTGCGTTAAACACCGCTTCATAGAGCTGCAAAACTATCGATAGTACTATCGATAGTATCGATAGTTCTGTTGTAAATGAAATATCGATAGTTTTTCCCACTATCGATACTATCGGCAAAAAAACAAGTAATTAAAAGAGTAAGAATAATCGAAGTCAGTAAACAGTAGCCGGAAGCTTTGAAGCAAATTATCCGTAGTTGATTTAAGCTTTTGTACAGCGATGGAAAAGTTGGTACAATTGTATAATTTTAGCGCTATTTGAATATTATATTACATGCCAAAAATAGCATTAAAATATATTAACCTCCTTATGCAAAAAATAATGCGTGCTTGAAGTGTACTTTAAAAAAAATTTCCATAGAAAAACCGGTTTTAACGTTCGCTTATTTTTTTGCACAAGGGGGTTAATCTTTAGCTCGAAAGTAATTATTAGAAAATTAAGTAAATCAAACGATGTTTTCCGGTACTTAAAGAATTGCTGGAGGAATGTTATTTATTCCAAATTCATCTGCAAATGTGGAAATTTTATTTTCGTACCAAGAGAGAAGCCGACTATTTGCATCGACTGTGAACAATCGAATAAAAAAAGGCGGTTTGGTAATTGATTTTTAGTTAATTAAAAAGTACAAGTATTAAAAAAATATAAATAAAGAATTAGGTACAATCGGACTGAAAAATTAAATTTTTTTTTGAAAGTTAGTACAATTTGTAAATATGACATCGCATCCCTGCTTCTGTATACATAAGTACTTAAATACATATGTATGTATATGAATTTATTTATAAATCCAAGTGTTATTCGACAAATAGTAGTCACAAGTATCTTAATAAATTCAACATCGTCGACACAAATATAAATTTTGGTGGTACTGATATCGCGACGTCCGCCAATTGTTAAATTAAAAGTTATCAACAATTTTCGCATTTTGATAATTCTAAACCATGGGTAGGCCCATAAAATTTTAAGTTCAATAAAAAAGTATATTTTCGATAATATGCCGCTTACGATAAAATCGAAAAAAAGGCTTGATATATTTTTATACACTAATGAACATGTTGAGGACTCTGGATTTTTTTCGAGTCAAAAGTAGTTTATGTGTAGAGCTGGGTCCAACTCGTTCAATCGGTCATTTTTGCCACAAACCTATGATCGAACCTATTTAAATTACATGGGTTTGATCATAGGTTTTTGGCAAAAATGAACGATTGAACGAGTTGGACCCAGCTCTATTTATGTGGCAACTTTTACAAAACTCTTCGATGCTATCGATAGTTTTACATAAAACTATCGAAACTATCGAGTGGTGCGACTATCGATAGTTTTGCAGCTCTACCGCTTCATAGCTACTAAACATGGCAACAAGTAATTCTCTGGGACTACTTATAAAATTCTCAGCCACAGCAAATTGATTTCTGATTTTAAATGCTTGCGCATTTTTAAATGTGCAATAGTGTTAGTTCGAATCACTGCTTGACTCAACTTATGGCTTGATTTTTTGCAATTTGCAATTGATTTAACATTTGTTCAATTTGTCGTGCAATTTCGAGCATTTCGAGAGTAAAGAAAATTTAATGAAGTCAAGTAAAGTTTTCACATTTTACATTCAATTATGTGCACAATTTATGAGTGTAGCTTACACTGATTATGGAAGTGTGATGATATGTACGTGTCTGTCTGTATGTCTTTCAAAGCATTTTTATATTTACAATATTTTATATGTTAATACAGGGTGGGCCAAAAGAAACCAAGGGGTGTAAAAGTTTAATAACTTTTTTGTTTTTTTACTTTTTTTTATTTTTTCTTTCAGGTTATATAATATACAAAATGGAAATTTGTTTACACTAAGTATGAAAAATGATGTCCCAGCTGATGTTTTCAGCTTCGCACTGATGGGCTCTTTTTAGAGCATTTTCCATAACATCTTTCAAAACTTGTGGCTGTAGCGTTCGAATTTCTGCAACAATGTTTGCCTTGAGTTCAAGGATTGTCTCTGGCTTGTTCACATACACTCGCTCCTTCAAAAAACCCCAAAGAAAATAGTCGGGTGCTGTCAAATCTGGCGATCGCGCTGGCCAAATAATTTCCGAATTTCGAGAAATTATTCGATCTGCAAAAATTTGACTTAAAAGTGCCATTGTGTCTCGGGCAGTATGGGCAGTGGCTCCGTCCTGCTGAAACCACATACCAGGTCTGTTTTCAAGAGCAGGACGTAAAAAATTTTCTATCATAAACCGATACCGCTCTCCATTTACGGTTACAGCACTTCCATCTTCATTCTCGAAGAAGTAGGGCCCAATGACATTTTCAGATGTGATCCCACACAATACTGTACACCTGATGGGGTGCAATTGGCGTTGATGAATGGCTCTTGGATTTTGAGAACCCCAGAACCTACAGTTCTGCTTACTAACAAAGCCATTCAAATGAAAATGAGCTTCATCACTCATAATCAAATTTTCATCTCTGGTTTAAATAATAAAATTATATTGTTCTGGTTCTCTGTTCAGTTGTGAACCTCTCCATTATAAATTCTCCAAGTGTTGTCTATATAATCTGAAAGAAAAAATAAAAAAAATTAATAAACAAAAAAGTTATTAAATTTTTACACCCCTTGGTTTCTTTTGGCCCACCCTGCACAATCCAACACATTCAAAGAAAACAAGTGCGAATTATTTTTATTGAATTGAATGAAGTTGGCATTAACAGCATTATCATTGGATCGATGGATCGATGAGTAATGGTTGGTTGAATGACTGAATGGTTGCATGAAAGAATGTTTATTCGACTGAATGAATGATGTTAAACACAATAATTTTATGTGTTCATATCATGACATTAAGTAAAAACGTTTTGGAATTTTAGTATGAACACTTGTATGACATTCTAATAACAGGCTCATTGATGCAAGTGTCGGTCGGTCTATTCAAGTGGAAAATGTGGCATTTTTTCATCAAATTCAGACAACAATAGAAAATGTGCAACACATCCCATAAAACAAATCTATATCAACAAGAAAATTGTAATTAGTGACTATTAAAGAGATATACAACATAATAGATTTATCAATAAAGGTTGCAAAAGGTGCAAATGCGCGAACCATTCAAGGTTTACGTATAATTGCTAAAGACAGCCTTTGAAGAGGTTCATGCACTTCAGGGTATGTTCAGACTAACCGCAGATATTCTTTAAGTAAACCAATTTTATGTTTCCAATAATAGACAAAGTACAATTTTTATTCAAGGCATAATTTCTTAATGTCATGTTTTGAAGATGTGTGCAAAGAAGCTTAACTAGGCTAATTTGGGGAATACTGCATTTGTTCGGCAGTTAACCGAGAAAAATAAAAGATTAGAAAGTTTTATATTTTTTAAAGCACTCGAGAGGAGCGAGGGAAATTGAAGAATAAAACTTTAAGTTAGGTTAGCTATTATTAATTTTTTCCTTTTTTAAAACTCGCTGCGCTGTCCGTCCGTCTGTCACAGGCTATTTTAAAAAAATTAAAGGATGTTCCAAAACGAGCAACGAAAAATTTTAAAATGACATGCAATATACATACAATTGTATTTACATATATGCATACTGATACTTGAAATTTGTAAAATTAGTGTATTTTTATACAGACTACACCAATTAACACTAAAATTAAAAAAAAAAATTAATTAAAGGGTGTTTTATCAGTTAGTGCAATTTTGACTATGTAATTGTGACAACTTGCTGTATCTTGGAAACTGTAAAGCCTGGTACTCTGTTCAAAGCTGTGAAAAATTTTCAGCACCATTGATTATTTCGCGTGAAAAATTTGACATGTACTAAATGTAGCCTAACTCCCGTTTTTTTTTTTATAAATTTCTCGCTTTTACTGCTTGAAAGTATGCAACATTGTTAAAATTCCGTGCGAAAAAAGCACTGCTCATGTTGTTTCGTAGCTAAACTAAAATGATGCCAGACTAATTTTGCATGGAAAGACATGATTTTACGTGTGTTTCACAACAAGAACAGAGTACTATTTTTGGGAATTTATTTCGCAAATATTTCATACCAAATACTTTTATATATAGTTTGACAGCATTTCGCACGAAATTGTGAACAGATTACCAGGCCTAAGAGGCAAATTCTTGAAATTTTCAAAAACGGTAAAACTAAAAAATCCCAAAATTATAAAATCGCAAACCGAAGAAAAATCGCCTCAATTAAAAAAAATTCTAACACTTAAATAAATTGCCAAATTCGAACAATTTGCCCAAATGAAAAAAAATCGCCAAAGTAAAAAAATCGCCAAAAACCGAAAAAATCGTCAAAACACGAAAAAGGCTCCAAAACTAAAAAATTGTTTATATGAAAAAAAAATCGCCAAAAATTAAAAAACGCCATAACCAAAAAAAATTGTCAAAACAAAAAACACAAAAACGAAAAAAAAAAAATGCCAAAACTATATTTTATATAGGCTAAAGTTCGTATTGAATTACATATCTAGTGCTCGTACGGAATCCTTCGTGCGCAGGTCAAAGTCGCACTTCACTGAATTAATTTTTAATTTTTATAGCATCGTTGTAGCTTCTGTTGGTATTAAGTAAGCGTATTATTTTAAGCTGTGTCGCCATTTTATTATTTTTGTTTACTTTGACGACGATTAATTGCTACAAATACTGACGAAGGAGCGTGCTGAGATTTATATGGGCAAGGGCACAAATGCATAATAGAAAAATATATAATATTGATATGTCTAGGTCTGGCCAAGCTTTGCACTCGGGCTCTCAAAGATCGCGATTTGCTTTGCAGTCGACCCACTAACTACTTCAGCGAACAGCTCCATCGATTAATTAGGAAATATTTCAAGAAAATTATTTCTAAAAGTTTCTTATTAACTAAATAAAATTTTCCAGATATATTGGGCCTAATTTCGAGTGTCATATTTCGATTACGACTACGACGATTTTATACTAGATTAAAGAAAAAATGTTGCAATGTTCTTTACCCGTAGTTTTTAACTTAAAAATTAAGTACGTAATTAGCTAATTTTTATTTAATTTTAAGTTGTAATTAAATACGATTTCATTTTTTCAGTGGTTAATTAAAGTTATTATTAAATTGCGTTGAAAGTACGGCAGCACCCAAAAATTTCCAAATATTATGGAAAGCTTTCCAAAGAACAGCTGTTTAACATAAACAAAAAAGTTATGTTACCAAAATGCAGAAAATTAAAATTGCATAAAAACACATTTTATGAAACCAAATTAGCATCAGAATGCATTTTTCTATTTATTTATACCATGATATGAATTGATTATGTTATGTATTTATGCAAATTAAACGAAATTCGTCCTAACACATGATGTTTTCAACCCAACCACATGATGTTCATGTGTATGTTTGCAATAAACACACACAGGCATAAAAACATATGATGCGCTCATAAAACTTAAATACTACTTAATTACACAAGGTTGGACATTTAATTATTATTTAATTATGCACGCAAAAACACAATTTCGTATTTAATTAGAACTTAAAAATAATTACAGTTTGATTATTAAGTCAAGAAATGGGGATTAGTCTAATACATTCGTCGCAGTCGAAGTCGTAATACGACACTCGTAATACATATATTTTTTTACTTTATAAGTGCCGAAATTAGGAAACATAGTATTAGCTTCTTTAAATCAGCATTCTGATTATATCTGCTACACTTTCCTGTGCATTTTAATCAAAGTTCTTTACACACTGGATATTCCTCCAAAAAGACTGTTCTGTGTGGTTAATCCAAATCTCCTTACATATTGATTCCATCACGTCTAGTTTTTGAGATTTTCTAATTTAAATAAAATGCTGATATTGGAATATTAAATACGTATTTATTATGAAAGAAGTAAAAACTTTTACACATAAATGACTTCTATGACATAAATTGAAATCTTAAGTGAAACAAAATACTATCATAATTTAAGAAATTTGTTATTCGACATATTGTCAGAAATTTATTTTAATTTGAAATTTATTTGCTGGTGGTTCAGCGTTGTCTATATATTTCATTGTTGCTGTAACAAATCATTAGTAGACTTCAACCACCACTTCAACATTTTGAATAGTCACAAACCTCTTATATTATGCACTGACTTTCAAGAACTATTTGAGAATTCACAAATAATAATATTTTTGAAAATCACAAAACAAAAATAAGCGTAGTAGGCTTAGAAATTAATACAAAAAACCCAGCAAATAATTTATATTCGATACAAATCTATTTTATTTTTCTACACCTTTATACAATTAGAAATCCATCGGATAACAATAAAAGTAATTATAAGGCAAAATGAAAAATAAAACCCAAACCCAACATTCAATAAATCCATTATTCGACATATTGTCAGAAGTTCATTTTAATTGATTTGTTACAGCAACAATATATATTTTATATTTTTATTTTTTATATTTTGAACTTTACTGGGCACATCCGCTTAAAAAAGAGAGATACACGGGCTCTAATATTCAACACTCTAGATGATGAAGCTTTTTCTTTTTGTTGCTTATCACTACTTATGTATTATTAATAACTATCACTAAGCTTATGTCCGACATTGGTCGGGCCTAATAATTTTTTAATAGATTTAAGATTTGAATACTTATTGTTAGTTCATATTTGAAGATACAATAAATAAAAAAACATGCATTAAAAAAAAACAGCAACAGTGAAATGTATAGACAACGCTGAACCACCAGCAAATAAATTTAAAATTAAATTTTAAAAGATATCTCATAATTGGGAACTAAAAAGTATGCCTTCATTCGATTTGGGCTTACTTACACCCGGAAAAAAGATTTTTTGCTGTCAACTAAAGGCTCATTCGCAGTGCTTTTGATCCCCGGAATCGCACGTGATCTTAAGGACCAATTCACAAAAAAGCAACAACATATTTTATATTCCCCTAGTATAGTAATTTCTTTTAAATCGGCAGATATATTCCACAAAATGCGATTGTAGTGAATTCGATTGAGCAAAAATTTCACAACTATCTTTCATAGTTACTACTTGAGCTAATGGTACGGATGGATATTGATTTTCATAATTAATGCCTATATTTCCAGCTGAGATAATACTTAAAGAAAGAGAGTTCAATAAATTGAATTAGCTTGATTAAAGGGATTTTGTTTATGTTTTTTTTTTTTTTAATTTCATGTATTATTAAATTATGGTTGATTATGTATGTAAGTATGTGTGTGGCTTTGTTTTAATGAATTTTTTATGATAAAATTTTCTTTGAATCTTAATATAATTACTTACATTTAGATTCAAAAACACGGCCGATTGTGTCGTCCATTTGGTATATCTAGTTATATTAGTTTTACTCAGTGATGCCAGAATTCCTTCACCAAATATTGCTAAATGTAGACAAAAAAATGACTAAAAAATGGCTAAAAACTAGCTAAAAAATGGCTAAGCGAAAATGAATGCAAAAAGCAAAAACAAGAAGGAATTTCATATATTATTTTTTTAAAGCAAATGGGGAACTTTTTTAAGTAAATAAAAGCCACAAATTAAAGTAATAAATAAAACGATTTTTCTTCAGGTAATTAAGAAACTGTGCATATAGTGCAAACTTGCAATACTTGCAGTACGCCTTCTATTCATTTGTGCATTCTGCTATTCAGTCTTTAAATTTTTGGGTTACTAATCCATTTCTTGCGAAATTTTTGTTGAAACTTTTTATTCATTTTCTATTTTTTAAACTTTCATTTAAACTTTAATTTATTTTTTTATTTTCACTCGTGTAAAAACATGTCCCTTGTTTGATTGATATCATAAACTACCAATTAGACCCGACACCTTATAACAACATTGCAACGATTATAAGAATGCAGTAGCAAATCTTATTGTTGCCAATTGAGCCATCTCTTTCAACAAGCGCTTTTTAGACAATAACATATTGCTGTGTTGTTTTTTTTGTAGTTCCTTTGTTGCGACTTTAAATTTTTTTATGAAAAATCACAAACAAATTTCATGTTTGGAAAAATAGCTAAGACATACATAGCTAGATTAAAATAAAAATGGATAAAAAAATAGCTAATAGCTAAACTCACTTTTCTTCCGGCTAAATGGGATGAAAAATGGCTAAATTGGCATCACTGGTTTTACTTGAAGGTAATTTTATTTTGCATCTTTCAGTTTTTAATTGATTAAAATCGAACAAACCGTTATCGAGTTTAATTGAAATAAGTTAGCATGACCGCCTTGTTTAGGGACAGTGATGCCAACTTTTCAGAGCCAAAAAACATTGTTCGTTCATAAATAAAGCGCTAGAAAGCACTAAATGCAAATAAGCATGTTTGTATGTACATTGAAGCAATACTGACCACAGAGAGATATGTATTCGCGAGATGTGTATTATAGCATTGCACAGATACATCTGTTTGCACTAGTTTTTGCGTGTTTTTGGTTCAGATATAAACAAATATGTTATTTAGCGTTTTCTGTTACTAGTTGTAAATGTTGATTTTTTAAGCAATTATTGTATGGTTGGGCAATGAGCAAATGAAAACAACACATTTATTTTTTTTGTTTTTCTAAAACAAATAAGATACATAAAACTGCTTTTACCATAAGTGCCTTATGAAGTGTTGAGAAAATATGTACGTGGCTGATAAATGAATGAATTAAAGCAAAATTTCACATACATATGTAAGTAAATGATACATGTACATGAAACACATGCATGTGCAATTACTCTCAGAGCGAAATTGTCTCTCTCTCTCTCTGTATACTTAGCTGCGCCACAAAATAACATAACGAACGTCCGCATATACATCTGCACATCATTTATTTGTTTCAATAGTGGTTTTTTCATATAAGGTCTGTTCCAGATGCATAACAAAATAGTCCGAACTTGTAAAAAGTTATCCGAAATCGTTCCAGATAGCAATTTTCGTACAATTTTGAGAGCGAATGAGAGAGTAATTTTTTTCATTTCCTGTACAAACTTGTACGAACTTTTTCTTCTGGGTAAGTTCGGACAAGAATTAAATAATCAGCTGTTTTCTGTTTACATATGAAACTGAAAAATTAATCAGAAAATTTGCAAATGTAGAAAAAAAGTTTTTACATACAAATTTATTAAAAAGCAAAATGGAAGGTTTTTTGAACAAAGTTGAAGTTATAAGCACATTTGTGCATATTTCTCCATTTATATAATATACAAAATGTTCCTTTTACAAAATTAAATTTTTTGGAACTTATGTTCATTTAATTTTCACATCTGCTGCCAATGATTCAAATTTTTTGTTTTTACAATTTTATGCGTTTTAAGCGACTAAAATCACTTGAATTAAATTTAATGTAAAAAGTAAGCAACATTAATATTTCAAGATGTGCAATTATGGTTTTTTGCGTTCCAGCAATTTTGGATAACTTTTGCATATTCAGAGAGTTATTTTCTTTTTTCTCTCATTAGTCCGAACTTGTACAAAATCTTGTGGAACACACCTATATTTGTATTACAATATGTATTTTTGAGCAAAAACAGATCAAAGAGTTGCTCAGCAGCAATACAATAAGCAATTGTTATTTGTTTTCAATTTTATTGAAATTTGGAAAAGCACGCACACACAATAACTCTTATACTAGTTCTGTCGCTCACACTACAATTATATGGTACATACCATGGTATATTTGTTTTGGCTATACAAACGAGTATACAAATGCAACCCTTTAATATGTATACGCGCAGCATTAGAGAGACTCGCTGAAAAAATTCATTTGTTAACCCACTAAAATTAAAGTTGGGTCCATTTAATGACGATTTCCAAAATATTTGAGGGGTCCAACGATGACCGTTCGTAAGAGAGACTTAAAAAAATTATATTTCTTTTGTTTTTACTTATTTTTGTATTTTTCCCCAAAACAATGAACAATTCTTCCTCTGCCTTCCCACCAGTAGACACGCAAAGAACAATTTGCGTGTCTAAAAGGAATATAATCACATACATGGGGTATATTACCCCGGAATTTATTTCTAATTCTGTTCTATTGAATTCCTTGGCCAAGTTTCGGCCAATGCAGGCAGTGTGTATATTTAAAGGAAGCCATTCGAGCTGTTTTTGCCCCCTTCATAACTTTCTTCCCCGCAATCGTAAAATTATGAAATTTAAACCAATTCATGTAACCTCATATGCGAAGTTTAAAAGTTTTTCAACGAAAGGTCCCAGAGATACAGAGTTGCAAAAAGTGCATATTTTAAGACATACTCACTGACACACTGATCACTCATCAAATTGATGAAGCACTTCCGCTATAGCTAAAAACCTGAAATTTGGTACACAAGTAGACCTAGGTGAGCAACCACCTAGAAAAATCTGAAAACTCGAAAATTTTAACCAAGGGGGCGGGGCTACTCTCATAAATATTAAAATTTGTGCTACTGAGCTGAAATTCGCTACAGAACTAGATCTAGGTAGGAACTCAACTAAAAAATCTATAAACTCGAAAACCTTAAGCCAGGAGGGCAGGGCTACGCCCATAAAGGCCAGCATTAAAAAAAGCTAATTTAAGATTAATGGTAGCTATTTGCTTGCAATTTGGCATATATTCTGCAATAATACAAGGCTATATTTTTTTTGTAGTGGGGTGTTGACTCGAACATACAATTTAAACCTCAATTTTCATGTACTACGTCTCAGCATATTTAGATATACTTTTTATGTAGTTATTATTATCCGTTTGCAACGAAACTTGACACGAATAATAAGCGCAGGCTGAAAAAATCTTGAGTTTGGAAAAGTGGGCAGGGTTACGCCCTGCGTTGTACAAGTTGCGCTAAGGAGCTGATGTGAGAAACTCACTAGAAAAATCTAAAAACCCGGAAATTTTAGTCAGAGGAAAATTAAAAATTTAAAGTTGCGCTTATGAGCTAAAATTTGATACACAAGTAGGTCTAGGTGAGAAACCAACTAGAAAAATCTGAAAACCCAAAAAATTTTACCAGAATGGGCGGGGCCACGCTAATATTGTTTGGAACTAAAAACTTAATATACAGCTTTAAACTCAAGCCACTTTAGTGAAACCTTGCCCACACGTTGCACGTATGCAAGACTTCAAACCATCACCTTAAAAAGTGGGCGTAATCACTCCCATAAAATGTTAGCCTAGTGTTTAATCTAGTTGGCGTTTTCTTATCACAAACTAATATTTATTGGAGGTACAGAACGCACTAAGAGCACTAAAATAAAAAGTGAAAAAAGCACTAATTAAGAGCCTTGTTTTAAAAAGCACCAAGTTGAAAAAATGCCCACTGTTTGTTATGACTTAAAAACCACTAAATCTAGTGCGAAAGGCACTAAATTGACATAGCTGTTTATTGAGTCATATTAGCCACGCCTATTAAAAAATCCCGTACGTAATAGATAAAAACTAAGAACATGTTTTCATTTAAAACAAAATTTTTTCAGAGCAGTGTAATTCATCAACCACAAAATTATAATGAAAACGTTGTATTTTTGCTGCTTATATCTTTGTAATAAAATTCGTTGTAGACATGGGTATTTCACGCAAACATAAATCTTCATATATGGCACTTTGAAACTTGAATTTTCTTGTTATCGCTTTTAAGAACATAAATATTTTTTATACAGGGTGGGCCAAAAGAAACCAAGGGGTGTAAAAGTTTAATAACTTTTTTGTTTATTAATTTTTTTTTATTTTTTCTTTCAGATTATATAGACAACACTTGGAGAATTTATAATGGAGAGGTTCACAACTGAACAGAGAACCAGAACAATAGAATTTTATTATTTAAACCAGAGATCAATTATTTTAACGCAAAGAGCATATCGTCGACATTTTAACGTCAGAATTTCGCCCTCTGAAGCGATGATTCATTGCTTAGTTAATCGTCATCACCAACATGGCAGCGTAAGAGATTTGCCTCGAACCGGTAGACCACGTTTAAGTCGCACTGCGGAAAATATTGAACGAGTACAGCAAAGTGTTAACGAAGCACCAGAAACATCTGGCAGAAGGCGTTCTGCTCAGCTAGAAATGTCTCGTACGTCACTACGGCGCATTTTAAAAAAAGATTTACAGTTATACCCATATAAGGTGCAATTGGTCCAAGAATTAAAACCCGCAGATCATCGGCAACGTCTAAATTTTGCAGTTAAATTTCAAGAGTTGGCCAGAAATGAAATCAACTTTATTGAAAATTTGATTATGAGTGGTGAAGCTCATTTTCATTTGAATGGCTTTGTTAATAAGCAGAACTGTAGGTTCTGGGGTTCTCAAAATCCAAGAGCCATTCATCAACGCCAATTGCACCCCATCAGGTGTACAGTATGGTGTGGGATCACATCTGAAAATTTCATTGGGCCCTACTTCTTCGAGAATGAAGATGGAAGTGCTGTAACCGTAAATGGAGAGCGGTATCGGTTTATGATAGAAAATTTTTTACGTCCTGCTCTTGAAAACAGACCTGGTATGTGGTTTCAGCAGGACGGAGCCACTGCCCATACTGCCCGAGACACAATGGCACTTTTAAGTCAAATTTTTGGAGAGCGAATAATTTCTCGAAATTAGGAAATTATTTGGCCAGCGCGATCGCCAGATTTGACAGCACCCGACTATTTTCTTTGGGGTTTTTTGAAGGAGCGAGTGTATGTGAACAAGCCAGAGACAATCCTTGAACTCAAGGCAAACATTGTTGCAGAAATTCGAACGCTACAGCCACAACTTTTGAAAGATGTTATGGAAAATGCTCTAAAAAGAGCCCATCAGTGCGAAGCTGAAAACGGTGGTCATTTAAGAGACATCATTTTTCATACTTAGTGTAAAAAAATTTCCATTTTGTATATTATATAATTTGAAAGAAAAAATAAAAAAAGTTAATAAACAAAAAAGTTATTAAACTTTTACACCCCTTGGTTTCTTTTGGCCCACCCTGTACATATACATATGTATATATTTATATTTTAATAACTTGAGTAGATTATTTTCCACATCACTAAGTAGTCTAGAATTAATAACATACAACAAATTTCGTAAACGATATAAAAGCCACTCATCTAATTTTATAATGGTTTTAGTAACTTCAGTTTATCAAAAATTAATCTGAAAGTGGTATGATCACTGGCATTTCCAGACGTTTGTTTCTACAATCAATTCATGGAGCTTTTGTATATTCTTTTCTTCTGTACACTTAGTAGGATGATCGATTATTCGACATTTTCCAGAAACCGGTTGCCGAATATTTGAAATTATGAAAAACCCAGTTTTGGTCTTTAAAATTCAGGATAAACCTCCCAACCTGCTTTGTAGTGGGAACATTTTTATTCAAAAGTTTGGATTTTCAATTGCTTTAATATAAAAAAAATAGTTAAAAGTTCATGTAAATACTATAAAATAATATAAACATTAAAGGAGAAACATAAAAAAATATTCATATACATGCATACATATGGGTAATTCCAGAAAAAGGTCAACCAAAATAATTGTTTTTTAGTTAATTTTAATTATTATTCGAACTCCATTTGTTTCTATATTTGTGATTTGAACGGGCTAAAGTTCGTATCGCTTTTTAAGCCAAATTACATGTGATAATTATTAATGAACAAATAACACCAAAGTCTGTTGTAAATATTCTGACTAACAACACATAGTTGAACGGAACAGCCAGCCGTTTTCGAAGGCCAATAAACTTTCATCATCAGCGTTCTTCTGTGTTTGGTCCACTGTGTGTGGTGTCAGTTGATGTAGATTTCTGCTTTATATACTTAGCATTTTATTGCAAATGGAATATGTGAATTGTTTTTGATTCATCGTATTTCAATTTGCTGAAAGTTTTTTTTTTTTGTATTGTAAGCTCAATTTTACCATCACTGTATTTACAACAGTCTTACCATTGTCGTTTTGTTCTTTTTACTAATTATACACATGTTACTTAATTTGCTTATTTTTTGTTCTACTTAAGACAAACTTTTTTGGTTTGTTACATTAAGTATATTCTTATTTAATTTTTGCCACAAGCCCCTGGCTATTAATTTTTAGTTAATTTTAATTATTATTCGAACTCCATTTGTTTCTATATTTGTGATTTGAACGGGCTAAAGTTCGTATCGCTTTTTAACTTTGGTGTTATTTGTTCATTAATAATTATCACATGTAATTTGGCTTAAAAAGCGATACGAACTTTAGCCCGTTCAAACCAAAATAATTGTGTTTGCTCAAAAATTTTTGTTTTGTTTTTAAAAATAAGGCTGAAAGGTTTTTACTTTATAAATGTAAAAGCATGTTAAATTTTTGATTTTTTTTACCAAAATATGCGACTGTAAATAAATATTTTTTTAACATCTTTTTTAACGATTATTTAAATTAAAATGTATTATATTTATTTTATTTTTTGCAATTTAAAAATTTTCTACTAACAATAACCTTACGCATTAGCACAAAAGAAGAAGAATGGAGTTCTAATAAGGGCAGATTTTTTATTTTGCATTCACTTATACCTTAATGTCGCATCCGTCGCATAAAATTAATATTTATTAATTTTTTTCAGTAGTAAATAAGCATTTGTTATTGTTTAATTTCTTTTCAATTAAAATTCAACCAATATTAGCCAAGTTACTGCGTAGTTCTCTAGGAAAAAAATTGTTGCGTCCGTATTCGCACTTTACCCATTACAAAAAAAAAAAGTTAAAACAAAAGTTTCATATTCCATAAGTCTACACATAGACGATCATCTTTCACCTTCATTTCCACATTCACAAAAAATTCTTCATAAAATTTCGCTGAACTGTGTACATTTCTATAAGTGCACAAAAATAACTTCAATTTTTGTCGCGTCCGTTTCTCGCTGACATTTGCTTATATCTTTTTACAATATTATTGATATCGCCCAACATTTTTCCTGAAATATACTACTCCTTCATTGCTTTAAAACACTTAAGATATATATTGGATCTTTTTGTTCCTTTCTTGCTTTTTGCTCAACTGAAAGTCAATCAACATTCGTCCGTCGCCTGGAAATTGCCATATGTAAAGTACATATCGCGCACTAATCATAAACAGTCACAACTCAAAATTATCAAAATGGTTTTGTTTTTCCATAAACCAGTTACCTAAAAAAATGTCTAACACAGTCTTCTTCAAAAATATAAAATATCGTTATTCTTGTTTTTATGTTACATTCTTGTGTCATTTGTACAGTATGAACAGTTTTCTGCCACTTCTGAATATCTGAACACTTTTTATTGACATAGATTGTACTTAATTCTCCTATGCTATCACCTCATAAAATTGCTTTATGGCTCGATTATGGATGGCAACAGATCTTGGGCTGCGTTGCTAATTGCCAAAATGGTATTGCGGATGGAAACTGGCAACTAACAGCTGGTAATTTCAGTTGCCATATTGGCAACCACAAATTTGTAGTTGCTGCTGCATTGTCTTAAAAGCAAAAAATTGCGAAAATCAAAAAGTAATTACAATAAAATTTTTAATTTTGAATTTCTTCTATGCATATTTAAAGAAAATATGCTTTGCAGCTAATAACGAGATTGTTAAAACTTATTTTAGGCAATAAAGAGTCGTCTAATAGATTCAACCTTTTGTACTTCCTTCTCTTCATCAAAAATTAATTTCACTTAACCAATCATTTTTATGATCAGTAACGTTTTAAGCAGTTTAACTTATTAATTTTCTTTTTTGAACTTATATTTCTTATATTTTGAATTTTTTACGTTGTTTTCAGTTGCCAATCTGCCATAATCGTATTTTCGATAACTTTTTGGCAACTGGAGGAAGTTGCCATACATAATACCAATTTTAATCTCAGTTACGTTGCTAGTTAACTCTGCAACTGAAGTTCGGTTGCCATCCATAATTGAGCCGTTAATTTCATGTTGCAATAAGTGTTGCCACACCCAAAAGAACGCCTAGATCTTTTACACTAAACAAAAAAAAATTCTTAAGAAAATCAACAGGAAACTTTCGTCTAAGTTTTAATGCAGCGAAAACTAATATTATTGCAAAATCTTCAAATCGAGAACTATTCGACTGAGCCGGTTTTTTAACTATAAAAAACTGGACTTTTTCCACATTTAAAAAATCAACATTTTGAAAAAACCGACAACCATGTTGTCAAAAAAAAAACACCCTCATACTTAGATAGAGTTTTTATTTCTTTAAAAGTTTCTGGTTCAAAACTTCTTATAACATAAAAATGGATTCACGAATAGAAACCAATCTAAAGACATTGACCCCAAAGATAATTCGGTTTAGTAGATTTCGAGAATTTTCGCAAAATAAAATTAAAAAAAATGGTTTTTTCCATAAATGTTTAACTATTTTGTTGAAATATACTGATCCATTCCAAAGATGGTGTTGTTAGTAAAAAAATTCAATGATTTCCCCGTGTTGTTCGTTTGTTAATGTATTGATGGTAAAATGGTAGAGCTGTGCCGTTCACGAACGAACGAGTATAAATGAACGAATCAGTAAAATGAACGAAGTGAGCCGATCATTTTACTGAGCTGTTTTGGCTCAGCAGTGCTGATAAAAAGTACAATTGAACGAAATGAACAAACGAGCGCACTTGGGTGTTTTTGTTTTGTTTTTTTGCTTTTTCTTTATTCGTGGAAGATTTTTTGTCACATTCTGGTTTTCATTTGCCTGCTTTTAGTAGCAGTATGACCATTATGAAATTAATAAAACTGCCATTAATATTTCTTAAGTTTTTAGAACATATTAAGAGTTTTTTTTAAACAAATTTACCTATGTAGATAATAATATTATAAACAGTCTATTTTGATTCTTTATATGTGGCTCTTTTGCCAATATGAATCTTTTGATTTCTTATTCCTTTAATATTTTAAACATTTTACATGCTGATTTTTTTTTGTTTCTTATATTGTCTATTGTTTGTTTTGCTTAGTTTGCTAAACAATTCATAACAAACTCACTGGACAAATACCCTTTTTATTTGACGAATCAGCTTTTGTTTGTTTGTTTTTATTTCGTTCTATTTCTTGAGAAGAGCGGATGAACGAAATGAACGAACTCGTTCTTTTTTAGAAAATGAACGAAAATGAGCGGTCACTTGAATGAACGATTTGGCACAGCTCTATAAAATGGCAAACCTTACTGAGCATTTTTGGAATTGCCACAAATCACGGATCTTTTTTTGTATATCGAAAAAAAAACCAAATAGAAAAAAATCACTCGATATATAGTTGCCTCAGAATTGGTTTAGCGCATACGCCAAAAGTTGGAGTCGAGAAAAACGACAAAGAAGGTTTACATGAAGTTTTCTCATGGAACATCCAGATCATAATTGCAATTTAAATCTTGTGATAAAATATAATTAACGTTTACTTAAACATGTATTTAAGTACACATAACAATTATTAATTCAAAACTTTCGTACTAATTTTACAATCATAAATAAATTCAATAATTTTTTTTTTAAATTTATTGAATCATAAAAAATTTTATTTGACATAAAGAGTTGCAGCATTTAGAAATTTAATAATGACTATAAATTTAAAATATGTACATATTTTATGGAAGTGGATCAAGCCTTTCTGAGCCACTTATAGCTAAAAAAAAATCATGCATTATAAAAGCGCAAATGCAAATGATTACTACGTTTCGTTGTCTCCCTTACAAAAATGCTTCTAGCAAGCAAACATTTTTGCTTGGCTTGTATATCCAATTTCAGCTCTCTAGCTTAAATTTTCATTTTCATTTTTGTGGGGTGGTAACGCCCACTTTTTCAAATAAAACTTTATAGCGCTGAATGTGCAAAGTTTCAGTAAAATCGCATGAGTTAAATGCTTAAAATTGTGTTTTTATTCCGAGATTTATGGGCATCCCCCTAGAGTGAATTTAAGTTCCATATTTTCAGATTTTTTTAGGTGGTTACTCACATTTCTGCTCTATAGCCTTTGCGGAAGTGCTGCATAATTTTGATGAGTATGTCAGTGAGTTAGTCAGTCAAGACTTAAAATCTCTTCCATATCGCACGCAGCTTTCATTGTAAAACTTTTCATGCCCACTTGTTAAAACTATAAATTAAAGCCTTAAATAAGTGCAACGTGTTTCTAAACTTTCAAAACAATCGCTTGGGTCAATAACTGTACATTTAGTTCTTAGTTTCGAGCTATGTTGGCTCGGTACACATTTTGGGTTTTTTTTATTCTTCCAGCTGGTTCTTCAACTAGTCCTACTTGTGTATCAAATTTCACCTATCAAACACAAATTTTAGCTTTAAATTTTTATGGGCGTAGTTTCGCCCACTTTTTTAAACTCAAGTTTTTTCTGTGACGGGTATTTATCATTTATGTCAAGTTTCATAGAAAATATATAATAACAAATACATAAATAATAAATTTACATAAGTCTTTGCTAATGCCGGCCATACACAAGTTCAGTGCTCAAGTCTGGCACTGTACAGTGCGTTTGTGTAGTGTATGGGGCGGTTGTGCTATTTACGCAGTGAACTGAGTAAATATCAAAACGATTTTGATATTTGCTCAAGTTTGAAAACTGTACAGTGATCTTGTGTAGTGTATGTTGCAAACGCTCAATTTTGTCGTGATTTTTTAAGAGTTAAACACAAAAAATGAGCGCAGAAAAAATATTCTGGACAGAGTTCCTAGAATTATACAAAGAATTGTCTGCATTATGGCGCATTAAAAGCAGTGATTATAGCAACAGAATTATGAAAATCGAAGCCTACGAAAAACTAATTAATAAACTAAAGGAAAAATACCCCGATGCAAACAGAGAAATGGCTGTTAAAAAGATTAACACATTTAGGACAACGTATAGAAAAAAGGAGTTAAAAAAAGTTCAAGCAAGCGAAAAGTCAGGAGCTGGAACTGAGGATGTATATGAGCCAACCTTTACAAGTTTATATAATTCATAGCATATTGTAGCGATAGGTATTGTGCTAAACAAGAACTTGGTCAACATTTTTATCTCACTACTTTTGATGGCCGAAATTTTGAAAAGGAACTTGGCCTTTTTTCACATTTATGTTTTTGGGAGGGTCTGACTATTTTTTGAAAAGTTTTCTTTAATAAATCTTTTTAAACTTAAAATTACACTTCTGCTATATTTTTATTCATAATAACTGCGCCAGTTGAAAAGGGAAGAATTACATAAAATAATGCGTTAGAGTGTGATGGGACGGTAAATGATAGCCTTGCGTGGGTGGGTTTTTAATTTTTGTAACTTACCCAAGCTTATTTGTCGGTTTGACTGACTCCAGCTTTAAATAAATCGGATGTTAAATTTTTGCTTTTTACAAGAAGACTATCTACTTACTTTTTGTTATTAAAATTAACAAATTAATTAACCAAACAAAAACAAACAAAATTTATTAAAATAAGATTGTTTCTTCTTGATTTTTATTTATTATTTATTATCAGTATGCCTGATTTTGATTAAAAAAAACACCAAAATATGCCTGACAAAATTTTCTTCAAACTGTGTTAATATAGCTTTTTAATTTGTAGGTATTTTTATGCGTTTTTAGAAAGAAAACATTTGTTAATTTTGCACAACAAAACACTTTTCGATCCTAATTTGAGATCAAATCAATCCGAAAATGTTGATCAAATCAAAAAACTGTGTTAACACAGTCTGAAGATAATTTTGTAAGGCATCTTTTGGTGTTTTAATCTTTGGCATGTGTCATTTTTAATTGGCTGAGCCATTAACATTTTTGTTTGTTAGTTTTTCAAAAATATTATTTTGCCATGGTACAGATCCTTCAGAATTAAAGTATGCGCAAAATTGGTTTCTAATATCTTTTGCATTATTTGATGCATTTCTTAAAACAGTGGGATTTAATGGTGATATAGAGACTGTTTCTGTTATAACTTCCGTATCTGTATTAGTTGCGAGATTACCACAGCTGGAGTGTGCTTGGTCACTTTTTTTTTTCTTAAAAAATCATGCAGATAACAACAAGTCAGGGCTACTTTTGTTGCTTTTTCAGGCGACAAATTTATGGTTTTTAGCAAAACTCGAAATCTTGACGTCAGAATGCCAAATGCGTTCTCAACTACACCTCGCGCACGCGAGAGTCGGTAATTGAATATTATTTCATTTTTAATCATCGACTTATGGCTGAAGGGTTTCATTATATTTTTCATCAAAGGAAACGCCTCATCTGCAACAAACACATAAGGCGATGCAGTATTTGGAGTATTTGGTATTTGGAGTTCGTTTTTCTTTAATTTTGAAAAAAATAGGGTATCATTAAAAATTCCGGCATCTGAAGCCCGTCCGTTTGTGCCAATATCCACCATCAGAAACTCGCAATTGGCATTTACAACACCCATTAAAACTATGGAAAAGAATTTCTTATAATTAAAATAGAAAGATCCACTTCCAGGGGGTTTTGTAATGTCAACATGTTTGCCCCTATACAATTCGGAAAATTCCATCTATTATATAATGAATCGGCTTGCTTTTTCCAATCTTCTTCGTTTTCTGGCAACTGAAAAAGGGAAACGAAGACTATATTCAGATTTCTTAATAAAGGTTTTTGAATACTTACCATAATATAATCTTTGAGAACTTCAATTATAGCCTCACAAGTTTCGAGAACAATTTTCCCAATGGTTTGAGGTGCTATTGCTGTTAAAAATTTCAAGTCCTCAAAACTGTTCCCGCTTGCCAAACACCTTAAAGTCAAAGCCAAACGATGGTGCGCTGGAATTGATTTTATTATCAGAGTATTTTCCTTTTTTATTAGTGGCTCCACTTTTGCCAAAAGTTCTTCAAAGGAGTCTTTGCTCATTCGAACATAGTTTTTGAAATCACTTTCAGAAGAAAATTGTAATTCATTTAATAATTTTTTCTGACCTAATTTTTCCCGATTCACCATACGCGCCCTTCTTTTCTTTGCTTTCGTTTCTTTTTTTTTTATTGCCACAGCAATTAATAAAATAGAGCAGTATTTACATGTGCAAGTCTTTCTTCTTCACTTATAGCTTTAAAATAAAAATCGCACAGTTTACTTGTTTAGTGTGTGTCACAAGTCTAGTTTACGCAGTGCCAGACTTGAGCACTGAACTTGTGTAGTGTATGGCCGGCATAAGCCGAAGTACATGACGCAGTGCGCGTAGTAAAGCCCACTTCTTCTTGCACAATTTATATTGCAACGTGTATGCAAACTTTCAATAAACACGCTTGATTTGAACGCTTAAAATTTACTTCTTAATGCTGACTTTTATTGGCGTGCAATAACCTGGCCTCTGGTTAAAATTTCTGCGTTTTCAGATTTTAATACCTGGTTACCTAACCTCAGCTCTCTAGCCTCGGCAGAAGTGCTTCATCAATTTGATGAGTGTGTCAGTGAGTATGTGTTAAAATACACAATTTTCAAATCTACATTAGTCAGGAAGCTTTCATTGCAAAGTATTCAAACTTCGCATGTGGGGTTGTTACTTTAAAGTAACATCATCAACTGACGAGATCTCTTTATGTTTAAAGTTTCATAATATTACGAGTAGGGGGAGGCAAGTCAATGGCTTCATGTAAATATACATACTGTTTGCGGACGCCAGAACTCTTCTCTCCAGAATTGTTATTTTATTTTATAAAAAATAATCAAGCTTATGTAAATATGCATGCATATTTGGTATTTTATTAATACTAGATATACCAAACGGACGACACACTCGTCCGTATTCTAGAATCAAAATGTAAATAATTTAAGATTCAAAGAAAATGTATGTATCTAAACCAGCGATGCCAACTTGGTGCTTTTGGCACTATTTTTAGTGCTTTTTGAAGACTCAAAACGCCAAATTTTGAGAGTTAGTGCCAAACTAAGAGAAAGCACTATTTAGTGCTTTTAAGAAATTTGTGTATTTCTAAAATGCCCCTATCTCGGTTTTCAACTAAATTCAGTTTGGTTGTCCAAGAGTAGACCAAACTTACACACGACCAAACTGTGTTTTAGTATTATGAACCACAACTGGTTTTAGTACAAATTATCATCGCGTTGCCAACTTAAAATATGTAGTTTGACACGTAAAAAACACAAAGTTTTAGAAAAAGTATTGTTTTTAGTGTTTTAGTTCAAAGAAATCATATCAAATGGATACAAATATGTGTAGATTTATTTTATGACGACGGAAACGAAGTCGCAATTGTTGATGTACTACGTATTAGAAGAAAAATTCGTGATGATTCCAACCTTCTTGAACTACCCAATGCAAGGTAAGGAATAATCAAAATAGCGAACGAATTCTTTAAAAAAAGTTTTGAATGTTTTTCCGGCAGATCAAAGAAACGTTTCGTTATTTGTTGGATCACTAAGAACCATATTTCAAGAAATCTTTGTATGTGCCCGCTATATCGCCGATAATGAAATTGTTAAAAAAAATTGTTATTAAGCATAACAAATATTTCTAATTACGATTTTTCCACTTTTTCTGCTTTTTATATCGCACCAACCAGTAATTAAAAAACCCAACCACAGACCCAACTACTAAAAAGCAGTTGTGTATACTCAACGCTTTTCTCAACCAAACTTACGCAGAGTGGTAAATGACAGTACCAAAACACAACTGAAAAGTCAACTGTTAATTTAGTGGAGAATGGCAATACAAATTTATCAATCCCAACCAAACTATTTTAAAAGTTGAAAACCGTGATAGGGGCAAAAATTACTTTAACAAAAACTTGATGTATTTATTTTTTCAGTGCAAAGTCTACCTTTTTCATCTGATATATTTCATTAAATATGATAATATTGCCGAAATAGAGAAAAGCTTAGAGAATATTAAACATTATTAAACTTCACTCGTTTGAATTTTCATTCTTTTTTCACATTTTTTCAAAATTACGCTTTTTAGTGCTTTTTTTTAAATGTTGATGTGCTTTTATAGCCAAAAAAGTTGGCATCACTGGTAACCCTCATACCTAAATGAGAGCGGCAAGCGTTGCGTTAGCAGCAGGGTACGCATTTTTAGTACATTTAAATGTAAAAATATTTGTTGATTGTACTGAAAATACGTACCCTGCTGCTAACGCAACGCTTTTCGCTCTTATTTAGGTATGAGGGTAAGCTAATAAATGCCTGTGTAATATGTGTGCATGTAGTAGTAGCAACTTTAAACGCTTATAGCTCCCAAAATACTAAACCGATTTCAATTATATATAGATTCTGCACATCTGTATAAAAAATCCTTTATAACCATATAAATCTTTTTAAAATCGGTGCGGTGGTACCAGCGTCAAAGGGATTACAAAAAACATGTTCGCCTATTAATTATATAGATTTTTGAAAAATGTTCAAATATATTTTTTTATTCTGTATTCCTTTGAATATTGAAGAACATTTAAAATTTATACATATGTACATATTAAATTCAAATTATTTTTTTAAACTAAATTTAACCGATTTGCTAAAATGCAATCCGGCTTTCTTATTATCAGTTGTCGGTACAGATCCACTATAGTCCAGAACAGGCGTGGTTACTATAAATTAAAATATATTATTACAGTGTTTTTTTTATGCAACCAAATTACTTAATCGATATTTATAGTATTGAAATTACCTTTTTGCACATTAATTGTTGGTTGATGAGCGGCAATTGGTACCTGTACTGATCCACGTCCTTCTACAGAAGCATCTGTTGTTATTATTTATTAATAAATTTGATTATAAACTGTTTCTGTGAAAATAAATCACTTAATCGATATTTATGGTATTGAAATTACCTGAGTATCCTCTATAAAGGCCATTAGAAGAACGATCTTGGTAAAATGCAACAGGTTGTGCAGCTGATAATATAAATTGAAATATTTTATTACAAAGTGTTTTTATGACACTAAGGGAGACTTTTTGAGTTCAAGATTAGAGATTAAATTAACTTTTACCTTCATTTGTGATTTTTGGGTAGTCGATTATATGGTTTTACTTGCTAGTTTAAGCAGGCAATCATACATTAATATTGACAACATACACTTGTGAAACATATAACTTTTTGTAAAAATTATGTGATGAAACAATTTATGAACACATAAATAAAAATATATTTATTTATATTGTTTATCTATTTCCTTTAACACGCGAAATATTTCACTTGTAAATAATAAAACATGGCAGTTTCTTCTTCTTCCCCACAAAAAATCAAAGTGTGTTGATAACATGTATGACTTTTACACAGAAAATGTTGCCATTATTTTGTTCCACAGTATGGTAATACTACACATAATAAGAAGTTTAAACTACCACTCAAAAATATCAAACTAAATAAATTTGAGATTAAGCTAATTTACGGATTAGCTAATTAGAGAAATAAACTAATCTTAATCTCGAACGCAAAAAGTCGCCCTAAATCATATCACAGAGATTTATGCATCTTCTTGTGCATAAAATTACCTTGGATATAATAGCTTGTACTATAAGTTAAAATATTTAATTACAAACGGCCTTATGTATGAGCAAAAAATGGCATGAAGTTAGCATAAGTGACGACATTGAACAAGGTGCTAACGAGCTTCTCCATATAAGTTTAGAATAAAAATCGACATATAATGTAGCTTTAACCAACTATCAAGTCCTAGCATGATTTTTAATTTAAAATGGTGTGGCAAAACTTGTTAAAATCATATTCAATTTTGCTACTTATGCTAACTTCTTGCTAGTTTTCTCTTATATATAGGGCCGAAAGTGTTTTTAATGCAACTAAATTATTAAATCGATATTTATGCTACTGAAATTACCTTTTGTCACAACAGTTTGTTGAGCATAGGGTTGTGTTATATATGTAGCTACACGTGCAATAAATTAATATTAATATACGATTATAAACTTTTATTATGAAACTGAATCAATTAATGGATTTGTATTGCACTGAAATTACCTGGTTCGTATTGGTATGTTTGTATTGGTTTGGATTTATATGTTGCTGTATTATCGTAAGTTGCCTGTGCTAATCCGCCAGCTTGAGGCATATATTAAAATATTTTATTACAAAGTGTTTTTATTGCACTAAACCATTTAACGAAATTACCTGAAAAGCCTAGTTGTTGTTGAGGATAATGTTGTTGAGCATAGGGTTGTGTTATATATGTAGCTACACGTGCAATAAATTAATATTAATATACGATTATAAACTTTTATTATGAAACTGAATCAATTAATGGATTTGTATTGCACTGAAATTACCTGGTTCGTATTGGTATGTTTGGATTGGTTTGGATTTATATGTTACTGTATTATCGTAAGTTGCCTGTGCTAATCCGCCAGCTTGAGGCATATATTAAAATATTTTATTACAAAGTGTTTTTATTGCACTAAACCATTTAACGAAATTACCTGAAAAGCCTAGTTGTTGTTGAGGATAATGTTGTTGAGCATAGGGTTGTGTTATATATGTAGCTACACGTGCAATAAATTAATATTAATATACGATTATAAACTTTTATTATGGAACTGAATCAATTAATGGATTTGTATTAAACTGAAATTACCTGGTTCGTATTGGTATGTTTGCATTGGTTTGGATTTATATGTTACTGTATTATCGGAAGTTGGCTGTGCTAATCCGCCAGCTTGAGGCATACATTAAAATATTTTATTACAAAGTGTTTTTATTGCACTAAACCATTTAACGAAATTACCTGAAAAGCCTAGTTGTTGTTGAGGATAATGTTGTTGAGCATAGGGTTGTGTTATATATGTAGCTACACGTGCAATAAATTAATATTAATATACGATTATAAACTTTTATTATGAAACTGTATCAATTAATGGATTTGTATTGCACTGAAATTACCTGGTTCGTATTGGTATGTTTGCATTGGTTTGGATTTATATGTTACTGTATTATCGTAAGTTGCCTGTGCTAATCCGCCAGCTTGAGGCATACATTAAAATATTTTATTACAAAGTGTTTTTATTGCACTAAACCATTTAACGAAATTACCTGAAAAGCCTAGTTGTTGTTGAGGATAATGTTGTTGAGCATAGGGTTGTGTTATATATGTAGCTACACGTGCAATAAATTAATATTAATATACGATTATAAACTTTTATTATGAAACTGTATCAATTAATGGATTTGTATTGCACTGAAATTACCTGGTTCGTATTGGTATGTTTGTATTGGTTTGGATTTATATGTTACTGTATTATCGGAAGTTGGCTGTGCTAATCCGCCAGCTTGAGGCATACATTAAAATATTTTATTACAAAGTGTTTTTATTGCACTAAACCATTTAACGAAATTACCTGAAAAGCCTACTCCTAGTTGTAGTCCTATTCCATGTCCTGGTCCTGTTCAACATTAAAAATTAAAATATGTACTCAGTTATAATGGCCTTATGAAATTAAAATAATTTTACCTGCACTTTTACCAAATATCTTCGTCATGTGGACTTTTGCTGTTAGAAATTAAAGTAAATTAAGTGATTTCAAACTATTTTTTGGCTTCTACTTACCTATTACAACCACAAGTAGGGCTAAAAGGAACTCGATTTTTAACAACATATTTCTTAAGATTTCTTTAGTTTTCAATAATTATTCACTGCGTTTGTGAAAAGTTAGAATTGTAATTAATAACTGAATATTTTGTGGGGTTTTTATATCATTTTCAGATCTCTTGTTCGTTAATATTATTAAGGTATGTATGTGAATAGATAAATACGTATACACGTGTATTTATTTTAACATTTTGAGCTAAATAACAAAAACAGGAAACAGCTTAACAAATAATACTATGTACGTAATACGTATACATACATTTACAGTGTTGTACAAAACAAATCAACAAAAAATATCTTTTTGAGTTAAATTGTAATATTTGATACATTTTATTATTTTAGGTAGTTTCTTAAAAAAAACATTTGCCAGAAAACGGATTCGCATTTTAATTTTTAATTTTGGCATTTCTTGAAAAAATAAAGCGAGGAAAATTTTAAACACATAAAATCAGATTGTTCAAAACAATAGCAATATATTAGATTAAACTCTAATTATTATATTAGTTTCTAAATTGTGTTGATGCTGCTTGGTCAATTAAGAAAGAAATTTATATTGCCAAAATTTTTTTTAGATTATAAATAAATGAGGATCGGAAAAGGGAAGATATATGTCCATGCAATACAAATATACCTTAAGTTTTCGAATGAATTTGTGCTGTAGGCTACACGAACAAATGGCGTTAAATGCCGCTGCACAGAAAAAATTTAATATCAACTATAATTAATATTTTAGTTAGAAATTTGTAATATTAATTAAATCCTGTACTGATTTTCGTCCTGCAAACAAATTGATAATATCAATTAATAAATTTGCAAAGATGACGTTTTCTTGATGTTTGAGATCAATTAATAGAGTTAATTTAAAGTACGCGTTTATTTTAAACAAATGATTAATTGGCCCAATTAAATTAATAATTGAATTTAGAGATTTTAAACAATTAAATTGTTCGTTGAATGAATTAATAAAAGTAATTGAATTGTATAAAATTTTAAAAAGTAAAAGTAAAAAAGTTTTAAAAAGTAATTTTCTTTATTTATTTATTTCAACTTACTTATTTATTTTATTTTATTTATTTGTTTTATTCCGTAACTTACGCTGCAGGCCTTGAACATGGTACCTCCATTCAAACAGGCTAACACACATCCACTAGGCTATCGTGGCAAATTATTTTTCATTCAATTATTGCACATATGTAGGTATGTGCTTCATTTTTTTATTTTTTAACTTACAGTGCTGTCATGCTTCGAACTTCGTACTTCTAAAATAACAGGCTGACACACTTCCATGAAAACATGAACAAACACAAGCTAAAATATTTTTTTCATTAAACAAAGTTAATTCAAACAATCAAAGAATTGGTTGAATTTTTAATAATGCGTACAAAAGTTTAATCTTCGTCTGTATGCTTGCATATTTGCTAACATCCATACAAACATTAAACTTTTTTGTTTTCAATCAACAAAATTTAATTGGGACAATTATAAAATTGTTTGAAACAGCATTAATTGATTTAATTGGAAGCATTCTGGCTAACATTTTTTCTGTGTGGTTGCCACTTAATTTTTTTGGAGACGGCAGCATCAATATCAAAGCCCGCGTCTCCACTTTGTAATTTGAAATGATAGAAACTGCTTTCGAGTTCACATGTTTTAAACATACATATGTACAATTTCGAAAGCATTTTATTTCGTTTCGATTTACACAGTAGCCGTCCTGATATTGAATTATAAAAATATTATAGATTTTTTAAAATTAAATATCTTATTTAAAATTAACTTATATCACGTAAAAATATAAAAATTAATAAATTTTTTTATATTTTTTACAAGTTTTACTAATAACAGACAGGCTCAGTAATATATGTTTATTAAAATTTTTCACTAACTTGCGGTTCTTTCCGCGTTTTTTCCAAACTTTTTTATGGCATTGGCGATTTTTAATCAATTTTAGGGCTTGCGTCCGATTTTGTAACTTCTCGCGAATTTTAGCAAAGTTCGCGTTAAAGTCATCTTTTGAATGTTTTCAGTTTTATGTTTTTTGCGAATTTTCCTAATTCTTGCATTCTTGCGATTTGTGCTGAATTTTTTGCATTCCCCAAAGTTTTACTGATTTTTAATCAATATTATGACTATTTTTAAAATTTGGCCAATTTTCGCAAATTTTTGCAAAGTTCGCAATAAAAGCAGTTTTTTCATGTTTTTTTAGCTTCGAAACAGTTATGCCGATTTTTGAACAATATAAGACTTTCTTATCAGCCCGCTGACAATGAGTTTTCGTAATTTTTAAAATTTTTTGCATTCCTTACAGTATTAGCGATTCTTGAACAATGTTATGACTTTTTTTAAAATGTTGCAAATTTTCGCGAATTATAATTTTTTTCGTTTTATAAAAATATAATTACTTTAATAAGCAATAAAATTTTGTAACTTTATTTTGTATTTTGCAATCAAAAAATTTTTCTAACCACCAGTTACATTTACATTATTATCAAAAGAATCATTCTCATATAAACATGTGTATTATTATATACTTGACATTTTGTAGTCGGTAGCTTGCTGCGGTGAATGGGTTTAATGCATAGCTACAGAAATGGAAACTTACAAAGTTACAGGCCAGCAAAAAATTGTAGTTGACCAATATAATTATCATACCTCAAAAAAAAAAAAGTTACTTGAGACATGTTTAAACCTTTATTTCATATAATTTTAATTTTTTTGTTGCTTCAAAATAAGATTATGTTCCTTAATTGCACCCTACAGAAATGGAAACCCATTTTATTTATTGCCGAATCCAAATTCAACATTATAAATTCGTATATCATCTCTGTCATTCTGCACTTGTTAGGAAAACGCTTTTAGCGACGAAAAGCGAAAATGAGTATTAAATAAAGTGAAGTTCTAGGATCACTTTTCGACGTATAAAATTTGATAAATTCACAAAAATAAAACTTCTTTGCAGTCGGGTAATAACAAAATATGAAAATGCTTCGGTTTGAGTAGAATATGACATTTCGAATAAAACAATTAAAAAATTGTAATATTAAACGTGTTGAGAAACAAAATCAATGAAGATTTACTAATTATAATCCCAGTGAAAAAAAGATTGGAAGTAATTATTGAGGAAGTACTTTTCCCCTACCTCTAAAGTATCAATAACACCCATGTTCTAAGCTCTGTGAAAAAATAAAAATTATAACAAATGACAATTCTTACATTGCTTAATATGTATGTATATAAAAATTGTCATTTGTCACAAAGTTCAGAATAAGGGGGTAAGGGTGTATTTTAAAATTTTTAGGAAGTGATTATCAACAACACCTGGATAACTAATTAAGAAGTTATCTCTTAATATTTGAGGGTGGCGCTGGCTGAAGTAGTTAGCACGTTGACTACAAAACCGAAGGTTCTGGGTTTAATTCCTGTATACAACAGTCATTAACAAAATAACAACAACTGATGTGCATTTGTGTCCCTTTGTATCAGTTGTTGTAGAAAAGTTCAAGTGATGAAGGCATAGTGTCACTGAATTATACCGATTTCAGCAGATACTAATCCTAATGTAACATCAGATGGCCCTCCTTCGTTGTGTAGCAGAATCATCGGTGAAGTAAAATAACCGATAAATTGGCTACTAACCACAGCTTAAAAAACATTTAATGCGCCTCATTTAATATCAGTTACGCTGCAACACTGCATTATTAAAAACGTGCAAAAATCAGAGTTGTAAAAAAAAGAATGACGTTGTTCTATGTCTCTTCCTTCACCGTTTGCTTTCTCTATCTCTATCCCATTCTTTAAAGGAGGTAACACCTAGTAATGGTGTTAGGCATTCATTGCGTGAGTGCTACGAAGTTTTGAAGAAGCTCGTTGAGTGCGTTTTAAAGCTTTATAACACAATCATATTCCAGCTATACTTGAGGTGAATTTTTTCTAACTTTGTAAAAGTAATGAAAATGAATTTATTAAAAAGAACATAAAAAAATTACATTATCTTAACATATTGAATAGGTATCAAAAAATATCCAGATTTGCACTACTTCCGCATCACAAGTTGGGGTCTTATTGACTTTCTTGGAAGCTCATTTTTTTTTACTGGGAATGTGTTGGTTTTAAATGTGTTTCAAGTGTGTCGGCTTTAACGCTCTATCACGTATTATGTGGCATATTATGTGCTTTATGTTAGTTTTAAATACCTGCCACATATCCTGAAGTTGCGGACTTATTCTGTTTAATCATGTAAGGAATATATCCTCACAAAAACATTAATGTGAAAAAGGGCCAAGTTCCTAGATTAAACACAAGACTAAAATTTTATGGGAGTGATTATGCCCAATTTTTTTTTGGTGATAGTTAAAAGTATTGTACACGTGCAACGTGTATGCAAGGTTTCACTAAAATGGCTTAAGTTAAAAGCTGTATATTAACAGCCTTATTTATATAACTTGTTAAGGCTTTATAGAGGGTTTAAAAGACAAATTTTCATACAAAAAAAAGTTTTCAGTTTCAAACAATACTAGCGTGGCACCGCCCATTCTGATAAATTTTTTTGGGTTTTCAGATTTTTCTAGTTGGTTTCTCACCTAGACCTACTTGTGTATCAAATTTCAGCTCATTAGCGCAACTTTAAGTTTTTAATTTTTATGGGCGTAACCATGCCCAATTTTCTAAATTGACGAATTTTTTAAGCCAGTGCTTATTATTCGTGTCAAGTTTCGTTGCAAACGTATAATAACACACATAAATAGTATATCTAAATATGCTGAGCCGTAGTACATGAATAGATTGTATGGGCGTGTCAACGCCCACTTTTTAATGCAAAATGTATAGCCTTGCATTATCGCAGTATATATGCCAAATTTCAATAAAATAGCTTTCATTAAGTGCCTTAGATTTGCTTTTTTTAATTCTAACCTTTATGGGCGTAGCCCCGCTCTCCTGGCCAAAATTCCCGGGTTTTCAGATTTTTTTTATTTTATTTCTCACCTAGACCTAGTTTTGTATCGAATTTCAGCTCAATAGCACAAATTTAATTTTTATGGGCGTAGCCCCGCCCTTCTGGTTAAAATTTTTGGGTTTTCAGACTTTTCTGGTTCATTGCTCACCTAGATCTTCCCGTGTACCAAATTTTAGCTCTCTAGCGATAGCGGAAGTGCTTCATCAATTTGATGAGTGTGTCAGTGGTCAGTGGTCAGTGAGTATGTCTTAAAATATGCTCTATTTGCACCTTCATATCTGGTGAACCTTTCATTGTAAAACTTTCAAACTTCTCATGTGAGGTAACATGAATTTATTCTAATTATGAATTTTTTTAATTTTACGATTGCGGGGAACAAAGTTATGTGGGAGGTAAAAACAGCTCGAATGGTTTCGTGTAAATATACACACTGCATTGGCCAGAACTTGGCCTGGCGTACTGCCGTGCGCCTAGATACAATATCTTATTTTTATCATTTATAAGAAAATCATCAAAGCAATACTTTTTTGATATTAAAATATTTTCATTTTAGTGAAACTTTTTGAATGAACAGTTCAAAATGTATTGACTATTTATTTTTTCCTTTAACAAGGTATTTTGTGTCATTAAAATGTTGCATTTTTTTCAGCCTGGCGTTTTATCACATGCGCAATAAATTTATAATGTCAATATGTTTTAATTAGCAGATAAAAACAAATATTTAATTTAAAATAAAAACAAACAGAAAATTTTCGGAAAATGCAACATGCAACATTAAATTCTGGCTTTTTGAAATAAATCAAAAAATTTTTGGTTGAGATAGAACTCTATACTATATGCGCTGCTTATGTGCATATGTAGGTATGTAAGTATATTTGTAGAATTAAAAGCATTGAAACACTTTGCAAGCCTCAGCTCAGTCAATTTTAACATCCATCCGAAAAGCATGGTATCAAATTATGTATTCTAAAAATTTTTGTCTTTTTATATGATTTGTATATAGAAACATTTAATAGAGATTGTAAAATAACACCTTGAAACTTAAGCTTCATATATCATTTACTGTTTAAGAATTTAGCAAAGTTATTTCAAAATTATAATTTAAAAAGCATTATAAAGACTAAAATTTTGTTTTTAATTTAAAAAACAACTTGCGTAAACGATATGAATTAATATTAACTTTACTTTACTTTCGGTTTCCATAACACAGACGGTCGACTTAAGTTGAAAATTTATATGAAAAGCACTCATTTTTTTTAGTGAGTAGAAACTTCCCTAAAACTATGTTATGTTATATATGTTAATACAAGCCCTTGTACAGATAAAATATTATTGAATATAACCCAGCAAAAAATTACACATTACCATTAGAACTACTTGCCATATAATGACTTACATTTTTGATTGCCGAATTTCATTACTAGCTTACAAATCACATTACCTTAAATTTAAAAAAATGAGGCACAAGTTGCTAAATGAAGAGAATGATATTTTTAGATTAAATAGATTACATGAACAAGCTGCCAAATAAAAAAAGTAAGTACTTCTCAAGAATATATTATTTTAGTCTCACGCCTTATTAAAATCATTAAGTTGGTAATCCAGTAGGGAAGAGTTTCCACCAAAAATGCTTAATTTTACACTCGATAACCTTTTTTGAAACTTTTTGCTGGGAATATATATGTATCTATGTATGCATTACCAACAGTATTGATTTGTAAGATCGATTGGCTTTTATTCGACAGTTTTTTTTGTTTCACTTTTTTGGGTGGAAATGTATGTTTATTAATTAAAATTAATTTTTTTTCAATACTAAAAATTTTAATTAATGCAAAGCCTAAATCACACTATCTGCACAATGTACCGATTTTCGTAGGGTCACTGCAATAAAGTCATAACTAATAAGCAAAAATGGCATGAGTACTCAATTAATTCTGGAATAAGTCTATATGGCTTTAATACGAACGCAGTGTGTTGGAATTATGTCCTCATATTTCCATTATTCCCCCTTTTTGTGAACGGCGTCATCTAAGTCACATCAAGACGACGGTAAAAATTGTCACTTGTCTACTCTTTGTCGACAACAATTGACTACTATCAAAATGCTCCATTTATTTACAAAGTCTTAGAGATTTAAGAAATTTATTAATCGACATATTGTCAGAAGTTTATTTTAATTTGAAATTTATTTGCTAGTGGTTCAGCGTTGTCTATATATTTCATTGTTGCTGTAACAAATCATCAGTAGACTTCAACCACACATTTTGAATAGTCACAAACCTCTTATCCTATGCACAGACTTTCAAGAGCTATTTGAGAATTCACAAATAATAGTATTTTTGAAAATCACAAAAGAAATATAAGCGTAGTAGGCTTAGAAACTAATACAAAAACCCAGCAAATAATTTGTATTCGATATGAATCTATTTTATTTTTCTACACCTTTATACAATTAGAAATCCATCGGTTCTCGTGGAACCTTCATAGTGAAAAGACGTTAAAGCGGATTTTTTTTTACATACATACATACGAAACAAATATAAAAAATTCAGTAAAGTGCGACTCTGACTCGCGCACACAGGGTTCCGTACGAACACTAGATATGTAATTTAATACAAACTTCATCCTATATAATATATAGTTTTGGCATTTTTTCGTTTTTGGGGTCTATTCGCTTTTTTTTGTTTTGGCGGTTTTTGCGTTGTTTTCGGTTTTGACGATTTTTTAAAGTTTTGGCTATTTTTTTAGTTTTGACACTTTATTTTCTCGTTTTGGCGATTTTTTTCGGTTTTTGGCGTTTTTTCATTTTGGCGATTTTTTTTATTTTTGGCGATTTTTTTCATTTTTGCGATTTTTTTTATATCATTTTTTATTTAGTTTTGGCGACATTTTCGCGTTTTGGCGATTTTTTTTTTTTTTGATTTTTGGCGTTTTTTTTTATTTTGGCGATTTTTTCATTTCGGCGATTTTTTCGAATTTGGCGATTTATTTTAGTGTTTGAAATTTTTTTTAATTTTGGCGATTTTTTTCGTTTTGGGGTTTTTTTTTAATTTTTGGCGATTTTTTTTTTTTTTTTGGTTTGGCGATTTTATAATTTTTGGTTTTTTTAGTTTTACCGTTTTTGAAATTTTCAAGTGTTTGCCTCTTACGGTTTCCAAGATATAGCAAATTGTCAAAATTACATAGTCAAAATTGCATTAACTGATGGACCACCCTTTAATTTAACTTTTTTTAAATTTTAGTGTTAATTGTTGTAGTCTGCATAAAAATACACTAATTTTACAAAATTCAAGATTCAATATACATATGTTCATACAATTGTATGTATATTACATGGGATTTTAAAATTTTTCGTTGCGCGTTTTGGGACACCCTTTAATTTTGAATTCTCATGTATTTGTTGTTGTAGCGGCCAAGGTTCTACATACTCTGTCCGAATTTCAGGTACGTAGCTCTTACGGTTCCTGAGAAAATACCGTGTGACGGACAGACTGACAGACGGACAGCGTAACGGAAACAATAGGGTTCCTTTTCACCTTTGGTGTACGGAACCCTAAAAACAACAAAATCAAAAATCATACAGAAAATATTCGTAATACATATTCACCTCGATAAATAAGCTTATTGGCTTTACTAATATTTTTTACATAGCAAGAAATAGCAAAAACAAAAAAAAAACCGTAAACACAAACAAAGTACCCTTGAGGAATAATACTCTGTATGAGTACCTCAAAGGAAACAAATTTTGAAGTGAGTTCTAATGGCAGAAATTCTTATTTTACTGTGAGTTCTGAAACTCTTAATAAAAACAATATAAATAATAAACCTGATGAAAGAAAGTCTTTTTCTAACGGAAAAGCCACTTTTTCGTCATCGATCAACTTCACTTTGTCCAATGCCTAGGGATGAAACGATACGAGTAAATACAAGTAGGTACTCGATACTTTTTCTCATAATCCAAGTACTTTTGATGTCGATACTTTAATACTGAGTACCAAGTAGGTATCGGTAAAATGTACTCGTATCGGTCAAAAATACTCGTTTCTTATTTGCCACAACAATATTGAACATGACGTTAGTTTAACAAAATTTCATTTGTTTATATTAAGTTTAAATTTATGTTTAGAATATATCTGTGGCAAAAAGGAAAAAGTGCTTAAGTCGGGATAAGCTGTTTTTAAGGTGACGGTACCCATGTAGTCTCCGTATTAGAAAGTACCCCTGGACAAAATTTCATTTATTTTGTGCGCTTTTTTAGGAAGTTATAGCGCGATTGCTTACTTCTTATCTTTTTTCGTTCTATAATCTCATATGGAATATTACCTTACTTAAGCTTATACTTTGGTATATTTCAAATCGAATATGTTATTTATAGTGTAGAACGAAATTTTCTAAAAGAAATTTAAGTGAATACCGAATTTCCTAATTTAACTGTAAAAGAAATACTCGTGGATTTCCGAAAATCGGCTTAAAAGTTTAAAAGTGCTCTTGCAGTAGAGCAGTAAAATATGACTCAAGCACCTTTTCCTTTCATATGAAGAACTTGAAAGATACAAGTACGTATCGATGCTTTTTATTCGATTCTGAGTAGGTATCGATACTTTTGAACCGATACCGTATCAAGTAAAAGTATCGATACCTTGGTGGTATCGTTTCATCCCTACCAATGCTAACTAGTGAATCGTTAACATTACCATTGCCTAGTACTTCTTCATTTAAGTCTGCGATATCATCCGAATTGGGCTCGCGTTCATCACTAAACCAAGTTATCACTACAGATAACAGTAGCTCAAAACCCAAGGTACAAGTGGGAATGGACAGATATATAACCGTGGTAAAGCGTGGGCAAAGCCCAAATTCTTCAAAAATTTCATCTGCTCCAAAGATGTCTAGGGATAACAGCGCATCACCTATCAATCGTCAAAATCGTTTTTCATTATTGCAAGACACCGACGACAAGCCCTCTACATCATCGCAAAAGTCTTTTAAGCCACCACCTATTTATCTGAGAGGAAAAAATTCTAACGCGCTTATAAAAAAAACTACTGTCGACCATTGGTGAAAATACTTTTCACATCGTTCCAATTAAACGAGGTAATATTGATGAAACTAAAATCCAAATATATAATGAAAAAGATTTCCGAAAAATTTTAGTGAATTCGAAAAAAATAAAACAAATTTTTACACATACCAACTTAAGAGTGCTAAAGGCCTACAGATAGTATTAAAGGGCATAGATTCATATGTTGAACCCGAAGAAGTAAAATGTGCACTTGTCGGCCAAGGATTTAAGGTAAAAAATGTTACCAACATATTTAATAGAGAAAAGGTCCCCCAACCCCTATTTCGGGTTGAACTGGTCCATCCAGTTCCATCCAGTTTATAACGTAAAGTATCTCTTACATCGAAACATCACAGTTGAAGAGCCACGTAAGCGTTCAGGTCCCGTACAGGGCCATAATTGACAAGAATATGGCCACACGAAAACTTACTGCAAGTTACCTACAGTATGTGTTATCTGCGGTGAATTGCATGGTACTGCTAGCTGCACTAAGCCAAAAGATCAAGCAGAAAAAAAATGTAGTAATTGTGGAGGTAATCACACAGCTAACTATAGAGGGTGCCCTGTATATTCTTTCGTTAAACAGGCTATGGGTCAAAACCCCAAATTAACTCCAGCTCAACCAGTAAACGCGAACTCCGACACTTTTGCTCAAATGAGCCAACCAATTACTTCACGTGTATCGTATGCTGATGCTGCTAAGACTAGTTCAATTCCCACGCAAAATGTTCCAACGCCAAATAATTCAACGAATTCAAACTCAAGCTTTAACTTTAGTCTCCTTGAAGCTACTATTGAGAATCTGGTACTAACTATAAACATTTTTACTACAAATATGACAAGTATGATGCAAGAAATGCTGCGAATGCAGAATACACTGCTTCAAGCATTAGTTAATAAGCCATGAACATGTTAAAAATATGTTTCTGGAACGCAAACGGCATTCGCTAACATAAAAATGAACTTGAGCACTTCCTTATGGAAAAAACTATTGATATAATGTTGGTTTCTGAGACTCATTTGACCTCAAGAAGCTTATTTAAAATAAATGGTTACACTTTATATGATACAAAGGACCCGAGAGGGAGAGCATGCGGTGGATCAGCAATTTTTATTAAGTCAAGACTCAAGCACTATGTCCTTGACAACCTTAGTGAAGAATATTTGCAAGCAAAGAATATTTTCGTAGAAATTTTTTGTGCGAATTTCGTGATGTCATCAATTTATCACCTCCCAGATTTTCAGTTACCGAAGATCAGTATGAGAAGTTCTACAAATCGCTTGGATCTTGTTTCGTGGCAGCTGGTGACTACAATGCAAAACATACGTACTGGGGATCGCGTCTTGTTACTCCTAGAGGTCGAGCCTTGTTGAATACAATTTCAAAAATGGGCTTAGATGTCATTTCGAGTGGGGAGCCTACTTACTGGCCTACTGATGTAAGAAAAATTCCAGATGTTATAGATTTTGCCGTCACGAAAAATATTCATAGGGACCTAATTCACGTAGAGGCCTCTCTAGATCTGTCCTCCGATCACTATCCAACAATAGTTACAATTTTCAACCCACTAAGGAGTGATTTAACTAACCCATATGTGAAGATGATTAATGGAATCAACTGGCTGGCATTCAAAAAACATCTTAGTAATGACTGCGTAGAAAACATTCGGCTTAGATCATGCGATGATATTCAATTTAACATCGTCAATCTTGACGAAAATATTAAACAGGCTGCTGAACACGGCACTACCTCCTATCCGCAGACCGGCATTAACAGAATTTGTTCTACGAAAATTGAACGTCTTGTATTTGAAAAAAGGAGAACTAGAGGAGAATGGCAACAATACAGATCACCCCTAAATAAAATCAGACTTAAAGAATGTACTAAACGACTCAAAGAGCTGCTATCGTCGGAAAAAACTGCACTACTGGAAAAGTATTTAGAAGGTCTTGATGTAACGTCCGCATCTAATTACTCTTTATGGCGCGCTACTAGAAATCTTAAACGACCAGTTGATCTTAAATCACCACTGCGTACTGCGACCACAGGCTGGGCAAGAAGCGATAGTGAGAAAGGTAACTTATTTTCTGAGCATTTAAAATTTGTATTCACTCCTAATTCATGTACGGGTGCTGCTGATTTACCGAGTGTAGTTTCTCTACCCCCTCGTCCCTTAAGATTTAAGATGCGTGAAGTACAAAAAGTAATTGCTGAACTCAACCCGAAGAAAGCTCCAGGTATTGATGGCATTAGTAACAAAATGCTCATGAACTTGCCTCATATTGCAATAAGAATCCTGCTATTTACTTTTAATGCTATTTTAAGAATGCAGTATTTTCCACATAACTGGAAACTGGCCACGATCAAAATGATTCCAAAGGCGGGCAAAGATCTTACCAAGACTGAGTCATATAGGCCTATAAGCTTACTATCTACAATCTCAAAGCTTTTCGAAAAGCTGCTCATGACTAAATTTTCCAGAATTTTAACTGTTTATGGGTGCATCCCGGACCATCAATTTGGCTTTAAAAGGCAGCACAGCACGATTGAACAAACGCATAGACTGGTCCAAGTTGTAAGAAGAACATTTGAAGAAAAGAAGTATTGTTCTGCTCTCTTTATTGATGTTTCTCAGGCGTTTGATAAAGTATGGCACGAAGGCCTAGTTTTAAAATTAAAGACATATCTGCCAATAAACATTCAAAAGCTTTTGGAAAGTTATATTATTGATAGGAAGTTCACTGTTGTGGAAGGAGAGTTCACAAGTGTGCCCGAATCTATATCTTCTGGTGTGCCACAGGGTAGTATTCCAGGTCCTGTCTTGTATTTAATATATACTTGTGATATGCCTGTGAGCAATAGTATCCATATTTCTACTCATACAGCCTGTATGAGTGTGCACGAAAACCCTTATGAGGCATCCCGCAATCTCCAGGAACATATTACCCAGCTGGAAATATGGTTGAACTTATGGAGAATTAAAGTCAATGAACAAAAGTGTGTCCATATAACGTTCACCCTAAGAAGAGATACTTGCTCCCCCATTCGAATCAACAATCTAAATATTCCTCAACATTCCCAAGTGAAATACCTTGGTATACACCTTGATCGAAGACTTACATGGAAACATCATATTGACTCTAAGTTAACTCAGATGAAACTTAAGTTAACTCAAATATATTGGTTGATTGGCAGAAACTCAACACTCAGCCTAGACTGCAAACTTTTATTATACAAGTCGCTTTTGAAGCCAATATGGCGCTACGGAATTCAGTTATGGGGCACTGCTTCAGCTTCCAATGTCGAGAGAATCCAACGAAGGCAAAACAAAATTTTACGGTTAATAACATCGGCTCCATGGTACATCCGAAATTCTATTATACATCGTGATTTAAATATGCCACTAGTGACTGCAGAAATTGCAAAATAAGCAGGCAAATATTTAACAAAACTCGAATCACATCCTAATCCGCTTGCTCGTAATATTTTGAACTTTACTGGACACATCCGCTTAAAAAAGAGGGACACACGGGCTCTTATACCTAACACTCCAGATGGAACTACTTGAAAATATTTTTTTTCTCCCTTTTTTGATTATCACTACTAATGTATTATTTATAACTATCACTAAGTTTATGTCCGACACTGGTCGGGCCTAATAATTTTTTTATAGATTTAAGATTTGAATACTTATTGTTAGTCCATATATGAAGATACAATAAATAAATACATGCTTTAAAAAAAAATCGAATATAAATTATTTGCTGGGTTTTTGTATTAGTTTCTAAGCCTACTACGCTTATATTTCTTTTGTGATTTTCAAGAATACTATTATTTGTGAATTTTCAAATATTTCTTGAAAGTCTGTGCATAGGATAAGAGGTTTGTAACTATTCAAAATGTGTGGTTGAAGTCTACTGATGATTTGTTACAGCAACAATGAAATATATAGACAACGCTGAACCACTAGCAAATAAATTTCAAATTAGTCTTAGAGATTAATAACAGATTGTCAGTAAGAGCCAATTGTTGCCGATAAGGAGCAGAGAAATGACAATATTTACTGTCGTCTTGATGTGACGTCGACGATGTCATTCACAATTACTCATGATTTTATATCAGTGAGCCACAAAAATCGATTAATTGTGTCGATAGTGTGATCCAGGCTTAGCACATGCATTATATTATTATCAAATTATTTTATTTTTATTTAATTATAAAGATTATAATCAAATAAATTTATTAAAAATTTGTTTGGCCCTATCAAATATAATCCGACCCTTTTAAATCGTTAATTTGGCAAAAATACATCACTGTTACTCACCGATTTTTAATGTCAAATCGTATGGAGGAACTCGTTAGCATCTAGTTCAATGTCCTCACTTATGCTAACTTCATGCCAGTTTTTTCTTAAACATAAGGCTGTAGGTATTTCTCTAGGCGTAAAACGAAGTCAAAGCACGTTTTCGATACCAAGTTACATAGAAATAAAATAAGAAATAGACATCTTCTTCTTCTACATATGTATGCACATATATAAAATTCTCGTGTCACTATGTTTGTGAAAGATCTCCTCCGAAACGGCTTGACCAACTTTCATGCAATTTTGTACTTGTATTCCATAGAACTGAAAATATGTCGTCGTCTATTTTTAGTACCCCTAAGTGGGCTGTATCACGAACATACGAACGAAATATCTTACATCTTGAAAGCTATAGGAGTCAGAGTATTCAAATTTGGTATGGACTATTTTGAGAGCAAGGTGCGAAGCAATTCAAAATATTGGTAGAATAGGACCGTGGCAAGGGGCGCCCTCTATACAAAGTAATTATAAAAATCTTATATCTTGAAAGCTATATTAGTAGCAAGACTCTTCAAATTTGGTATGAGTTAATTTGAAAACAATTAATATAAGTATAAATTGAAATAAATTTAAAACAGTACGTGTTTGGTCTTGTGTTATTTTTATGCTCCGTCATCGTTCATAACAATTCCTACCTCTGTCACTCATATGCAGTGTTGCCAAATGTGCAGTTTTAACTCATTTTAGCAGTTTTTCTAAGCATTGAGCAGTTTTGCAATTTTTTGCGTAAAAATAAGTTTTTCTATGAATTTTAACTTTATCTTAAGTTTGTTATTTTAGTTCCGATATCTAAAGCCATAGTTTTATTCATTTTGCTAAATATAATAGTGAAGGTTTATTAGTACTTTTTCAAACAGCAAGAGAGAACTCACACGAAAGTTGTGTTTTTCTTTATGGAATTTGGTGTTATTGTTTGCAAGTTGGGTTCATACGGACGTAGCACTTCCTTTATTAATATTCGCCTTGCCTTATTAAAAACGAAAAACAAGTTTCTTCATTGAAATAATTCGACCCTTATAGAATGAGATAAAACACAACGAAATATATACCAAATTAAAGGATAGAACCCATAGAATTTGAAGCCATACACATTTTTTCAGAACTCTCTTAACAAAATTTCAGTAATTCACGGAAAAAACAACATTTTATTTTGGCTAAGCAAGTGTATTAAATAAATAAATCATTGTGCACTTTAAATAAAACAAAATCTTAAAAAACAAAAGCACACATTTTAGTTACCTTATTTATTGAATTTTGGATCCACTTACTTCTTTAGGTTGATTAGGAAAAAGGAATTTCCCTGTGTAATTTAATATGAAACGTCCCATAGTGCAACTAAAACTCTTCCATTTGAATTAATTAAAAACTTTATAAATTTGTAGAGCCATATTTTCTTAACTGATGCCGATGAGGCTTTCGAGATGGTAAAACGTAATAACTTGACAAACATTATCAAGTCATGATATATCAGGTATTTACGTATGGTTAACACCCCCTCCCCCTAAAATATACAAAATACTAAAGAATATTTTATGAGCAGTTTTTTTTACATGAAAATCAGTTTTTTTATTCTAAATTTTCAATTTTCCAAAAAAATATTATGGCAACGCTGCTCAATACTACATCCTCATACACTTACAATGAGTTAGTTATAAGAAACAGGAATAATATACTTTGTGGCAAAACAAAATATTCAGGCTCAGCTAGTATATACTTAAAAAAGTATTTACTTAAACAAAAAAAGATATATTCTCAAATAGTTAAGGAAGAAGATAAACTATTGCGAGCAATTATCCTCTTTATCTTATATATATATATATATATATATATATATATATATATATATATATATATGTATATATATATATATATATATATATATATATATATATATATATATATATATATATATATATATGTATATACACAACATATTATAGCTATTATATTATATCACAATGAAAGTCACAAATTGCAAAGTTTATATTCCTACACCTTCAGTGTTTAAAAAAGAAAATGTCATGTTTGTAATAAAATAAATAACTAAAATATCTCTATTTTTCTTGTGCGATATTATACATAGTCACATTTCAGTAAATAACTTTATAGAAAAGAACGCAATCATGGTACAATTATACTAGGTACATGCTCGACTACAAAAAATTACAACACCAAAAAACACATTCATTTTGTTGGTATAAACAAACGAATAATTGTCAGAAACACATGCCTTTTGTTTTTAAAAATAACAATTACAGGGTAACTAAAGTACAATTGCAGACGCGGCATTCATGAATGATTATAGTCATTCAGTGTTGCCAATAGGTGTGTAATTACACAGGGTGTGCAATTCTACTTTGGCTTGTATTTTTATTTATTTTTGTTTTAATTTTAACCTACACAAAAGATGTGTAGTGTAATTTTCTTCAACATATAATTGGAAACACAGCCATGTATAATTTCATTGGCAACACTGTAATCATTTTATGCACACACATACACTAACATTTTTGCAGCTTGTAAACAAAGTTTGACAACTGTAGGTATTGTATACATTAACAGGCTGGGCTTGTGCATGTACCTGTTATAATTGTATCATGAACACAATGCTCTAGATCATGGGTGAACATCATGTAGCAAATTTTTGCAAATCGAATTCACACGTGTTCTTATTCTCTTTCATTTAGTGTTATCTGAGATAAATTTTTGTTTATCTTTTTACTCATTTTTCTCAAACACACTGCGAGAAATTTATTGTGTATGCTGTTTATGTTAAAAAATGCTTTTGCTTACGTGAAAATTGGAAATTATTTTCTCTTACAAATTGGTTTTTAGTAGTTTTAAACTCAGAATTTAAGTGAATAATAATGTTTATTTATTACTTTTTGTTGAAACGGTTTTCTAGAAAACAATTCTATCATAAAAAATGTCATAAAAGAATTACTTTTATTAATTGTTTCTGCCTGTGTGTTTATCTTTTTCGCTCACTTACACAACCTTAAATTTATCTTGGTCACCAATGCTCTAGATCATATGGAGATGTTCAGCCCATACAACAATGGTTTGAAAAAAATTCATACACATTTGTTACGCTCTTTTAAAAACTCATTCATTCATCGTTGAGCAAGCGACGAAAACACATGCGTCGGAGTATCGTCATTTTTTTCAGGAATTTATTAAGCATTGTTGTTGGTTTTTGTTGAACAAAGCACAGTAAACACACACGATTCAATTACAATTGAACACACAAAAAACAAAGTAAAAAAAATAAAAGCTACACGTCTACGAAATGAGATGTGAACGGTATTTTATGATAAATGATGCTTTTCATAACATTCAATGCCTTTTATGCTACAAAATATTTAAGGCTGGAAATGAAAACGTTTTGAAAAGACATTTTTATTCATATCATTATGAAATTGAAAAAATAAATTGTAAAGAGAAGGAGGAGCTTCTTAATGAAAAGAAGAAAATTTATTTTTTCCCATTAAAGGAATGGCTTAATGGAATTGAAAACAATTCAGAAAATCAGAACCTAAAAAGTGGAATATCAAGCTTAGTAAGTTTAAATGTCGTCAGTCATGGAAGACCTTTTTCTGATGGGATCTTCATTAAAGAAGTTCTTATAAAGATTTTTGAAAAGCTAAGCTACAGTACTGACTTCATTAAATCTATTCCTTTATCCCGATTTACTCTAGTTCGGCGCACTACACAAATAGGAACTTCTTTAGAACATTTTATTACTGAAAAATTGAAAAGTTGCGAATTCTTTTCGATCTGTCTAGACGAAAGTACCGACATTAACGACGTTTGTGAACTTATAATTTGTATTCGTTGTGTAGATGCCAATTACAACGTTTTTGAAACAATGTTCACCCTTGAAAGTTTTTATGCAAACGTAACAGGCAAGTTATTGTTCGACATCGTTAGTGACAAACTATTTTTAATTGTAGACACAAACAAGTTTGCAGCAGTTTGTACAGATGGTGCCAGCGTAATGACTGGTAGATATGAAGGCTTTATCGGACAACTACAAAAACATGGTTTGTCAGTTCAAAATTTTCACTGCATAATCCACCAAGTAGCTCTTGCATCAAAATTTCTTTCAGAACATTCTGCTATGAAATCAGCAGAGCGCATAATTAATAGAATACGTGGTGGACATAATTCCCTTACGCATAGGAAATTTGTAACATTTTTAAAAACTAGAAAAGCTGCACATCATGACCTTAAAATGTACACCGACGTTCGATGGCTTAGCCGAGGTGATTGCCTAAATAGACTGTTTGACTTACGAAAAGAGGTGGTAGAGTTTTTAGAGCTAGAAAATATAGATATATGTGAAGTAAAATTACTAAAAGAATATGAATTCACCTTAGATTTAGCATTTTTGTCAGATATAACTAACTTCTTGAATGAGTTGTTTAATTTACAACTTCAAGGAAAAGATAAAAGTATACTTGATATGTCTGAATTTCTGTTGAATTTTAAAACAAAATTATTTTTGCTGCTAACAGAAATTCGATCTGACGATTTCTCTAGTTTTACCAAAACTTCTCTTATAATTATATAATAAACAAAATTATACTAAAAAACTTGATTATGTATCATTATTAGAAACCCTTTTTTTTAATTTTGAAGACCGATTTAACGATTTTGAATGTATACAGCCTTTGCTTGATGTATTCAAAAACCCTTTAAATTGTGACATAAGCAAGTTCGATTTACACATTCAATCAGAGATAATAATACTTAGATCTGAGGTAAAAGCTTTCGATAAAATTAATTCTCTTGAGTTTTGCAAAAATGTAGATGGTGCCTTATGTCCTCAGCTCAAACGAATGCATTTAAAATATTTATAATTTTTTTCCTCAACATACTTATGTGAACAAATTTTTTCAGACATGAAAAACATTTGCTCCAAGCAGCGCAATCGCATGACCTCGGTGAACTTAAAAAATATTTTGCTAATTCGCAATTGTCATGCTAGTATTAACACGGAAAGTTTAATTTAAAATCTTCAAAGCGATTTTAAAAATTGTAATAAAATTACGTTTTAATAATCAGAGACCGAAAATAATCATTATTGAATTTATTTTACAAAACAATACAATACAATATTACATCAAAGCTATTCATTAAAAAACAATTTATTTGAAAAAACATTATAATGGTTACTGTCTCTTTTAAAAACACCTTTTTATTCATATCATTATGAAATTTGTTTTAGGTGTTTGCCAATATGTTTGCTAATAAATACATCTCATTTTTATTTTTGATCATCTTTGCTCTAGATATTTTTAATGAACAAAAGATAAAATATGCAAGTCAATGCTTATGCTCTATTATCATTAATTGTAATTACATACATATGCATGTACATACATCAGTGTTGGTATCTCTACGAAGATCAAAAGCACATTAAGCTGTTGCGAAAAGGGTAAAAAGCACAAAAAAATACGAAAAAGCGGGTAAAAAAGTGCGAAAATATTTTATTTTTTATTTTAATACATTAAGCCATTTAAAGAGGAGAGTTTAGAGTGTAAAAGCTGAATGTATAATTTCAAATGGAACAAATCAAGTTTAGGGGCACCTCCCAGAAATTCAAAAACAGTATCCTATCCTATACAAATATGACCAATATTGGTATCCCAAAAATTTAAAAAAAGTACCGTATCTTATAGAAATTTAAAAATTAAGAAGAAAAAATTCAACAAAAAGACTAGCGGCGAGGCTTAATTTCCGAGTTATGGTCCTCTGAAATTATAATTAAAATTATAATTTAATATATAATTATGGTGTTTCCCTAGACGGCGGGCGCAGCCTAGCAAATATTTTCTGCCTTGCAAAGTTTTCTTGTCTAATAACGTTTTCCTGCATTGCCGGCCTTCGGCCGGGCTTAAACATTTTCTCCACCATGGTGTTTCCCCAAACGGCGCAGCCTAGTAAAGATTTTATGCCTTGCAAAGTTTTCTTTCCTAATAAAGTTTTCCTCAATTTCCGGGCTTCGGCTGGGCTTAAGGATTTTCTCGACCATGGTGTTTCCCGAGACGGGGCAGCCTAGTAACGATTTTCTGCCTTGCAAAGTTGTCTTGCCTAATAACGATTGTTTGCATTGCCGGCCTTCGGCCGGGTTAAGGATTTTCTCCACCATGGTGTTACCGGAGACGGCGCAGCCTAGTAAAGATTTTCTGTCTTGCAAAGTTTTCCTGCTTAATAGCGTTTTCCTGCATGACCGACAAAGAGTCTATTCTTATAATTTCATGAAAGGTATTCTCAAAAGCTTTAAGATGATATAAATATTGGTCATATTCGTTGGAAAACACCGTATAATCACAATATTGTATTAGAATTTCAGAGGCCCATAACTCGGAAACTAAGCTTCGCCGCCAATTTTTTATTTAATTTTTTCTTCTTATTTTTTAATTTTCTATAGGATAGGATACTGTTTTTAAATTTTTAGGTGCCTAAACTTGATTTAATCATGATTAATTTAATAAAAAATAACACCCTTATTTATAAAACTTAAAAAGTCTTTATAAAGGTTTTTTAAAACAAATTTTCATACAAAATTTTTCTTAAAAAGCCTTTTTAAGTTTTATAAATAAGACTTTAAGTATGTAAAAACAAATAATAAAAAAACTAGGAGTCAAGTAACATAGATTCTTACACACATACATACATACATACAATAGTAGGTGAAGCTAAGGCTTAGATTAAGATATGTATTTATGTTACTGAAAAATCATTTACACATAAAAAATGCATTGTAAGCATCACTTTGTTCTTAAGTACTCGTAACTTAAAAGTTTTTGTTTTTGTGATATTCACCCTTATTCTAGCTGTCAACATTGACAGCACGTCAATACGATATCAAAAAATTGGGATTTGGCTACCCGTTGTCTAAAACAACTGACTGCTATTGATAACCTAATGATTTCAATTGTTCTAGTATGATTAAATATTTGTGTAAGCTTTAACAAATGCTTATTGCATACTACTTTCAATCAATTATTATGCAGAGATTTATTTGGAACTCTCCAGTTACTTTCGTTTTCTATTTTGCAAAAAAAAAATAAATTTCTTAAACCCAATTATGAAAATTTTTCTACATTGTTTTTAACATAGTTTCGGTTATTGTCATTAAAAACAGTTTAAGAAGGCTTAGTCAAAAAATGCTGCTATTAGCGCTTAAAAGTACTTTAGTTTTATAAATTAAAAATATTTTTATTTAACAAAAAAGCACCAAAAGCACTGTAAGAAATTGTAAAAAGCACTGTAAATACCCGCTTTTTAAAAAAGGGTATTAGCCAAAATTTCGCGTTTAAGAACAGGCAAAAAGCACCAAAAAATACCCGAAACGCACCATAATACCATCACTGACATACATATATTAAAGTCGCTCTTTTTATATATTACGAATGTTACCAGATTTCAATAAAAATAATTATCCCTGAAGATGTTGGAAAATCCCAACGAAACGTCGGATACTTAAAAATGAAATAAAAATACGTCTTTTATTACATTTTAAAGAAATTGAAAGCCTGAATAGATACAATATCTATAAAACCACACAAATTCATATTAAAAATAAGGTCGAGTAATTAAATACAAATACATATGTATATGAACAATGTTCATATTCGTGCAAAAAATGATCTCAAAAAATTATATTGAAATATAGTGTCAGTATGCAATCGGATTCGTTTTTTACTTCAACACTTGAACAAGTTTCTAATCGGATTTCTTAAAATAAATTTTGTACACGAATGTAAATTTTGCTTTTCAAAATAGTAGATTCAGCTTTTCTTTAGAAATTATAAATGAAATGACATTTTTTATTTAAATGTTTGATAAATGAAACCTTCATTTTTTATTTGAGTTTGTATGAATATGAACTTTGAATACTGTACATACTCTTAATATATTTGGTTGAATTTGATGAAGCCGTTCTCAAGTTAAGGGAAACCTAAACATGATTTCAAAATACCTATCGAATGATACCCATTTTGATATGTGTAGTTCGCAGACTTTTTTTTCGTATTTAAAAAATGGCGTCTGTTGGCCACCATATTGAGTTTTGACTACAATCGATTGATGTAAGAATTATCAAAAGCGGTCCATGCAAAGGAACACAGGGGAAAAAGTATCGATACACATATGTATATCGTATCCATATTTTTTTTAACATTGTCGATATATATTTCTTAAAAATATTGATTTTTCGATATATCTAAACGTATTTACTTAAAAATTTTGTAAAAATATTCCAAGTTTAAAATAAAAACATATACTCGTACAAACATACCACATACATGAATTTGTAATTCTATTTCAATATTTATTTATTAAACAGTTCAGCAAAAACAAAATAAACAAAAAATCAATAAAAAATAATAAAACAATTCCAATATAAACAATAAAACAATGAGAACAAAAAATTTAATAAAAGCAAGGTAATAGAACAGATATATTATTTTTAACAAAATGTTGGTAGTTAAGTTAGACAGTTGTAAGCGACTTCTTTAAATATTAAATCATTGTTTAATGAATGCCCCTTCGATATTCCCTGTATTCCGTAACGATGAATTTTGAAGTGTTTAGCACTGGGCATCCACTAATTTAAACTTTAATGAACTCCATGATATCGAAAAATGAAATAAATTTAACCACACAACTGTTTGTTAAATTTTTATTAACAGATAATCTCAGAAAAACTGTGGAAAAGTATGCATTCATATCGAGTGCACAAGTAGTCGCTTTAAACCAGAAAACCGCACGCCATACCACAATTGTGAACAAGAAAATCACACGCATGATTGTGCTCTTTCATTTAGTCGTCGCTAAGGAACCGACAAATGAAGTTTTGCAATTATGCACGAATTTTTTCTTGGTTTATTGCTAGTTTTTTTGAGCACACGAAACGAAATTAAAGTTCAAATTTAGTAAATTTGTAGAGAAAAAAAATAAAAATTAAAAATAATAACATAGCGTCTACACTTGATATAATATCATATATATTTCTATTAGCTAACGTCAAATCTCATAGCAGAGAGAATCAACTGTCAAGAGAGAAGATCATTTTGTGTATTAAAATGAAAATGAATATTTTTTGATAAAAAAAAGTGATGAAATGATTTAATTTTATACGATGTATTAAGGAAATGAAAATTTTTTTATAAAATACAACCTACTATTAAAATAATCGAAGATGTTCACTGCACGGCTGCCTGATATTTATGAAATATTATGATATTTACAAGAGTACGTTTTCCCCTACATAGATATTAATATAAATATACTTATGTTTCTTCTCATTCTGCCGACGTTCTCTCTCATATCATATCAAAGTTAATATCAGGAATAGACGCTATGTTATGGAAGCTAAGAAATATTTAGTGAAACAAAATTCCTTTGGCAATATACTACAATGCATTTTATGCTATGAAATATTTAAAAATAATAGGGAAGATAGTTTTAAAAGTCATTTTAATAGTTTTCACAGATCTGTGAATAAATTTAATTTGGAATCTATGCACTACATTGTTGAATGAATTATTAGTATTTTTACTTTTTGTTTAAGTTTTTATTATATTGCTTATTTACAAAAAATATTCAGCATGCATTTTAAATTACAAAACTTTTCTTCAAGTGTAACTTTATTTTACTCTCATTTTTCTCCTCAATACAAACATATTTTATTTTGCGGATCACTGATATATATTTAGTTCTTGTTCATGGCTTGCTACTACCACAAATGCAATAAACAAATAAACACTTATACTACCCTATTCATAAAATATATTTTGGATTTATGAAATTTTAAAAAATTTGTTTTATAAACCCTTTATATAGCAAATTTATTTATTAATTAATTAATTTTATTTTTCATAAAACATTTTAATCACCGAATCTGTCTTTTTAATATTGTCAAATACCACAACACTCATACATATGCATGTAGAATTGTAGATGTAAAATCATTGAACTAAAAAAACCTAACTAGTTCATTGAACTAAAAAGAGCGATTGAACTAAATGAACGAACTAGTTCATTTACAAATAATGAACTAAAATGACCGGTCACTGAAATGAACTTAATGGCACAAGTCTACTACAAAATGAACTTAATGCTAATAAATCTTAAAATTAAAACTTACAATTAAGCTAAAATTAAAACTATGAAATGAAAATAATAATAAAAACCAAAATAAAATGTTTTATCCTGTGAATGCCGGGAGTAGTATGTGAGTAAATGTTTTGACCAGGACTACTACTGATGTCTTCACGTAAAATCCCAATGCAGGATATATATTGAGTGTTTGACCAAGTAAACTCGTGCTCATTAGACAAAATATCTCGAATTACACTGCCTTCAAAGTAAGACAATTTCTCAACAAATTTTCTAGTCAAGTCGAGACCATAACGGGACAAAGGAAATAGTTTTACCTTTTAAACCACATTTAATTAATAAGAAACATTAACGAGCGCCTAGTCATATTGAAATTTCTTATTTCAATATGGAAAGATATTAATTTACAGTATTAATTTATTAATTTTGTTTATTTTTAAGTATTTCAGTATACATTTTCTCTTATATTGGAAATTATTGAATTAATGTGACGCGTTCTTATTTTTAAGTTGCCGCTTTACCCTGAGTGTAGTACTCAGATGCAAAAGTTACAGCTTTTCAAAATTGTCTGTCATAATTTTCTAATTCTTCAGAGATCCCGCCTTACGTTAGTGAGTAGTAGGGAACTGGGCATTCTGGGACAATTAAAATTGTTAAATTGTTGCTGAAATTGTTAAATTTGGGTAATTAAAATTTGAAAATTGTTAAATTCTTGGAAATTTGTGAAATTTGATACCTACGAGGGTGGTTCAATAAGTCTGTCTTTTTTCAAATGCCGACGGCAATGCATGATAATTTTTCCTAATGCCTACGGCAAAACATGATTATTATTTTTTTCAAATGCCGACGGTAAAACATTATTTTTTCAAATGCCTGCGGCAAAACATGATTATTATTTTTTTCAAATGCCGACGGCAAAACATGATTATTTTTTTTTCAAATGCCGACGGCAAAACATGATAATTTTTCCTAATGCCTACGGCAAAACGTGATTATTATTTTTTTTTCAAGTGCCGACGGCAAAACATGATTATTATTTTCTAATGCTCCCAGTGTTGCCAGACTGTAGAAATTTGTTATCGTAATACTACATCAGTAATATCAGAGAAAGTAGATTTGATGGGAATGTACTTGTGTGATTTCCTCATACTAATAAATTGTTTATAAATAAACAATAAATAAATTGTTATAAAATAAAATAATTAAATAAATTATTTTATTTATTTATAAAACGTTCTCGTGTATGTGAACACTCCTAATGCTTGTGTGTGGGGGTCCAGCTTGTTTGTCGCTGGTAAGCTTATATTCTGTTTATTTGTTTAAGAAATATATTTGTATGTATGTATGTATGTGTATGATGCATGTGTGTGTGTGTGTGTGTATGTGTATGTGTGTATGCATGTATGTATGTATGTATGTATGTATGTATGTATGTACGATCGAAAGAACTTGTGCGTGGAATATTTTGTGGCTGTGTAGAATACATTTATATTTTGCAATGTAATCACTTTCTTTGGCTGCGATTATTTTAAAGCAGCAAAGTTTCAACTAAGTACAGTCATCAGCAGAGAAACATAAAGTAAAAACTGTGAATGCTGCAAGGATACTGCTACTAATTTTCGTATAAATACGCCAACTTTTCTAACCAACACATCAGTACTCTATTGTATTTACAAGTAGTATCATCAGCAATTGTGTTAAAGTTTTATAATAATAAAATAATTAAAAATGAGTTATACGGGTTATCAGTGTAATAGATGCCATAAGGTATACAAATACCAAAAGTCCTATTTGGATCATGTGAAAAGTCATAGCGTGCAGGATCAAATGGTCGTAAGTCGGGATACAAATCAAGATCAACCGCAGACATTTGTTCAAAATCGTCAACAGCAGATAAATTCATTTCATCACCAGCAGCACCCTTCTCTACAGTATACTCAATATCAACGATACGGTATGCCTAACTGTTACCCTACACCAATGTCATGGAGTAATCAGTTTTTGGCAGCAGGAGTACCAATGCAATATGAGTATCCAAGTTACAATTATAACCCCGTCACACCAGTTAATCAAATGGAGCAGTATTCCAATTTGATGCAATGGCAACCTCTTAATTATCATCAACAAGAGCAGCAGCTACAACAACAAGCTCATCAGCAAGGTGTGGATATCCTTGGAGGGACTTTATACAACGATGCTATGGACATAAGTTTACCGGAAAGTGATGGAGAAGTAGAAGAAAAAAGAAAAGAAACTCTGCCAACTCCAATGAGTACTTTGCATGCTAGGAGAGAAGAAGTCGAAGAGGATGTGAGATATTACAAAATATCGAAAGCCTTCAAAAACCATATCGCCACATATGTAATACTAAATAAAAAGGACCAACTTCTCTTGGAAGAATTTATTAAAGAAAACATGAATATTTTTATTGAGAGACTTCAAATGTCTTTGTCTAAACATATAATAATTAAATTTCATGTGAGTATTGTAGCGGAGTACAACAACATTGTAGAAGAAGAATTAGAGTTGTGTGTTATAACACATGTAGCCAAAATGAGTTTGCTGACGAAGGCAGATAACATTGAAGAATTATTCCGTAAACAGATTGAGGAGATTTCAACCAAAATGTCCGAATTTGAAGAGCGAGATTCTGGTTGGACTTTGTCACGCATAGTTCGAGCAGAAATCAACATCAACAAATCTTCGCTAGTCAAAGGATCAAGTTGGACATCCACACCACAAAAATTAGAAGGCAGAAAAGCATGCATCAATATTGAAAATAGTGATGAATATTGCTTCAAGTGGTGTATAATCGCTGTCATGGATACTACAAAATACGATCGGCCAAAACATTGCAGTTCTTATAATATTCAGAACATTTCTGCAGAGACGATTGTTACGCGAAATGGTGTAGCGTTAAATTTCAAAAACTTAACTTACCCATTAGCACTAAACAAAATTAAGGAGTTCGAAGTAAATAATCCAGCAATAAGTGTTAATGTGTTTGGGTACGATGAGGGAGCAGATCAAATCATCGGTCCCTATTATGTGACCAAGGATGAAAAAGTAAAGCATGTCAACTTGTTGCTTTTGGAGAATGGGGAAGTTCATCACTACATTTTGATAAAAGACATATCAAGGTAAGTTAGAAAATTATACTAATACTCTTTAATTTTAATGATACATATACTTGTTTTTTATATTTTATACTATGTACATTTTACTTATAAACTTTTATATATTTTTTTATTATTCACGGACTTTTACGAAGTCAGATAACTCACCACCATGATAAGCTACATATCTCCAACACCTGTCTCCAATACACTCATAACGAAAATGGTATGAGTAGCCATAAGGCAGAATGCGGCAAAATAGTGACAACTATGCCGTCAGGTCCAGATGCAGTTCTAAGTTTTAAGGGGCATCAGAGGAAAATGGATGTCCCCTTTGTGGTGTACGCAGACTTCGAATGCATCCTGGAAGACATTAGTAATAACGTGAGTGTAAAACCAGTCTTGTCAAAAAGCACACTCCTTGTCTCCATAACAATAAGTTAGATAAATTAAGGGTTTATACAGGGAAAGATGCTTCACAAAAATTTGTTTCATTTTTAATTAAAGATTGTGAGGCTATTTATAATAATCATTTAGTAAATAATAGGCAAATGAATACTTTATCCCCTTCTGATATTTGTAATTTTTATAGTGCGGTGAATTGTCATATTTGTCAAAAATTTCTAGTTAAAGATCGCTTTAGAGATCATTGTCACATTAGCGGTAAATATAGAGGTGTAGCCCACAATAGCTGTAATTTGAATTACCAAATTCCCAAGTTTATACCAGTTTACTTTCACAATTACTCAAATTATGACTCACATCTTTTTATTAAAGAACTAGGTGAAATTTCTATGCAACTGAAAGTACTCCATCTCAATAAGGAGCTTTATATATCACTCTCGCAATTTATAGAAATGAGCGATGGTCATAATATTGAAATAATATTTCTTGATACATTACGCTTTTTGGCTGAGAGTTTAGAATCATTAGCCTGCAATTTGTCGGATAATGATTTTAACACTATAAGGTCCTTATTTCAATCAGAAAAAGAATTCCAGCTTATTAAGAAGAAAGGTATTTTCCCCTATGAGTACCTAAATTCATTTCAAAAATTAGACGAGTGCCAGCTGCCTTCACGCAGTGATTTCTTTAATAGCTTGAACAATAAAGAGTGTTCTTTAGAGGAATACTCACATGCTGTAGAGGTATGGAATACTTTTGGTTGCAAAACAATGAAAGATTACATGGAACTTTACTTAAAAACAGATGTCCTCTTACTGACAGATATTTTCGAGAACTTTAGAAAAGTTTGTAAAGGTATTTATGAGCTGGATGCATGTCAATACTATACCGCACCTGGACTTTCCTGGGATGCAATGTTAAAATACACAAAAATTGAACTAGAATTATTGACGGACATAGACATGTACAATTTTATGAAAAAAGGTATACGTAGGGGAATCGTTCAGTGTAGCCAAAGATATTCGAAAGCGAATAACAAATATTTGGAAGATTTCGATAAAGAAAAGCCCTCAGAGTTTCTTGTCTATTTAGACGCAAGTAACCTTTACGGTTGGGCAATGTCGGAATATCTTCCTCATGGTGGGCTCAGATGGTTATCGCAAGACGAGCTGAATCTGGATCCAAACAGCATATCTGACAATGGAACAGACGGTTATGTATATGAGGTCACTTTGGATTATCCTTCTCACTTACATGACGTGCATAATGACCTACCTTTTTGCGCTGAAAATAAAAAAACCACTGCAAGCGAAGTATAGCAAGTTGATAACCGATTTCTCTACAAAGCAATCATACGTGATACACTTTAGAGTTCTGAAACAATTCTTAGAAAATGGCTTAGTTTTAAAGAAAAGACATCGTATTCTAGCATTTAAACAATATCCATGGTTAAAAGGCTATATTGACCTAAATACCAGACATAGAGCCACTACTAAAAATGCTTTTGAAAAAAACTTTTTCAAACTACTTAATAATGCAGTCTATGGTAAAACCATGGAAAATGTGGATAAGAGGAGAGATGTTAAAATTGTCAATAATTGGGAGAGAACGAATTGTAATCGTTTGGGGGCTCAAGATTGGATATCAAAACCAAATTTTCATAGTTTATCTATATTTTCCGAAGATCTGGTAGCAATCGAAATGACTAGAGTCAAAACCTGCTACAATAAACCAATTTACTTAGGATTTTGTGTACTCGAGTTGTCCAAATGGAAAATGTATAATTTTCATTACGGGTACATGCAACATAAGTTTAAGACAAAACTCTCATTGAACTATATGGATACGGACTCTTTTATATATTCAATAAAGACGGATGACTTTTACGCTGACATAAAAAATGACATAGAAGAACATTTTGATACATCGGACTATCCCACGGACAATACTTATAATTTCCCCTTAATAAATAAAAAAGTTTTAGGTATGACGAAAGATGAAAACTGCGGTAAGATGATGACAGAATTTGTTGGGCTGCGATCAAAAATGTACTCATTCAGTGTACAAAATCAAAATGACGTTAAAAAATCGAAGGGGGTAAAAAGATCCATATTAGATAAATATAGTTTAGCTACTTATAGAAACTGTTTATTCAATAAGACTAATGTATACGATAATATGTTAACATTTAAATCTAAGCTTCACCAGATATATACTAGTGAATTAAATAAGGTAGTCTTAAGTTATGGAGACGATAAGAGAAAAATTAAGACAAATAACATTAATACATATGCATGGTATCATTTTCGTATTAAGGAAACTAACCCTGAATACGAACTTGATATGCTGCTAGATGAAATTGCTAGAATGCAAGAAAATAGCTAAAATTAGTTAATTTTTAGTTAAGTGGTTAATTTTTATATTGTATATAAAAGCTTAGTTATTAAGAAACATTATTGCAAATAAAATCCTATTTATTGCTGTTAAAATTATTGTAAATAAAATCTTATTTATTGTTGTTAAAATGATTTTAAATAAAATCCTATTTATTGTTGTTAAAATTATTTTAAATAAAATCTTATTTATTGTTGTTAAAATGATTTCAAATAAAATCCTATTTATTAAGAAAAACTATTGTACATATGTATATGAATTTTTAAGAAAAAATTTGAAATAAAATATTGAAAAGAGAATGAAATATGTGAATGGTGTTTATTTCTTTATTGGCTTTACTCAGTTAAATGAAAAAATTTTTGTTTTTGCTTATTTGCAAATTCTTGTTTTCATATCGCTTGAACATGCACAGTCTTGTTTTCCCTGAGAGGTTCTGCACAAAACAAGTTGAATTTCACAATATTATGAAATTCCATTAAATTTCATATTTTCATAAAGAGAAACAATTTAGATAATCGGATAAGTCCTTATATTTTTCAATACATATAAGTTTCTGTAATTTTCTATTCGAATAAATGGTTCCTAAATTTCCTTTAAAAAATAATACAAAACAAGGAATAATTTAATTTAATTTTATTTATATTAATAATACATTTTAATTTAATTTTATTTATTTTAATTATAATGATGGAAACATTTCATAGTATCTAAATTTTAATTTTCTAATATACTTTTGCGCAAAAAATATATTGTACATCTACAAGTATCAGGTCCTTCCTCACACTCAGGATCATACCAAGGACAGCTTCTGAAGTGGCCTTCTGTGTTGTCTTCATCTTCCATGATACCATATTCTTCGTTCTCATCTAGCATATTTTCGAAAAATTTGATCATCTCCCAATGATCAAAAAGCCTGAAGCTTTCGAAATCTCTTAAAAATTGGTTTAGAGTACGTCTAATTTGGCTCATTATATTTGCCGATAAATTAATGAATGATGATTGTTTGAAGGTTTCTTTAAGACTAATTTGCTCTTTAAATTTTAAAATTACTATCTTTTGATATTTAAAATATCAATACCATCATCTATATTCCATACTTCTTTTTTAGCACTCTATCTCTCTCTATCCCTTTTCTCTTTATAACCATCTCTTTCTGTCTATCACTATCCCCCACTTATTCACTATTTCACCATAAATATTTTCGATTAGCCTTCTAGAAGTCATCATCGCTACTTTTAAGATCATTTTCAGTTAAACATTTAAAGTGAGCAGAAGTAAATAAAAAATGGAGTCTACAACAAATCTAACATCAAAATTTAATTCACTAAAAAATTAAACCTTAATCCACATAAAGGAGCTTGAGAAATCAATTAAATACACCATTCGAAATTTGACAAGAGTAACAACAAAATATGGGCCAACACTAAAAGTTGAAATGGAAAACCACATAATGTTCCTGCCAAAGCGATATAATACTTTAACCGATGATGAAATTAAATAACTCTTGAGCGGATCATATTGCTTAAGTAGAGAAGGTGAACAAAGCTTAATTGTTGAAAGCGAGCTGAGTGAATTTCTAATTCAAAATTCACAGTTTCCAATTTGGCAATAATATATAATAATTTTGTATTTTAAATTATAAATAAAAATACATGAAAGAGTTTTGTAAAATATAAATGTTTGTGCTTTTTCATTTAATATTTTCAGTTATTTCATAAAGAAATTTAAGACATAAATGACCACAGGTAAATGTATTGAAATTCTGATGTTGATTATAGTTGTATTTTATATTTGTACCAAGATATTTGACTACTTCCGAAGGAGGTTGTAAGTTTCCAAAGCTGTCGAAATATTCTTTTTCATTGTTGTTTTTATAATATGCTACCCAATGTGTACCAGGTCCTGTTGATACGTCTAAATTGATTATTCCACATTCTATTTTCTTTGTTCGTTTTGGTAGAGTATTCAACATGAAAACTCCTCTAAAATGTGGAATATTTATAGAGAAACGGTTTATGTCCACATCAGATAGTGGTCTGTTGGGTAGTATCTGTAAGAGTTTTTTGATTCTTCTTTGTAAACTAACCCTTAACCCTTTTTATATGGTTTTAAGTAAAGTCCCTTTCCAACTGCTATAGATTCCATCGCTCTATTATGATTAGTTGCTTCATCAAGTTGATTTTTTGCATTTTTTGTTGCATTTACAGCTTTTGCTATAGCAGCACCTCCAGTTGTTAGACTACCAATTGCACCCAGAGCAGTTAAAATCGGTATTAGAGGCAAAAAACCACAAATTTTTGGGACACGTATTACACGTGGTACTATAATTTGAGATTTTCTTCCTTTTAATGATTTGTTGATAGCTTTTCGGGCAATTTTAATTGCTGAGTTAATATCTAATGGTTTTTCCTTCTTTAGTATTTTTGTTGCAGCTCTCATTGATGTTCTAAACTGTTTTTTATCATTTAGCTTGTTCCTTTTAATATTTTTCTTTTTCTCCACACCCATACCAAATTTTGTTTTGGCTTTCATTGTGTTAGTAACCATATAGGCAAATGATTTTTCACCAATACTACTATCTTTTGATAAAACTCGATCTCAAGCTGAATTTTCAAGTATTTTATCAGCTTTATGTCTAGTGCTTAAATCCTTACAAGCAGAGTCCAATAAATTAATTCCTTTGTCACCTCAATTTAAACGCTTTTGTAGTTTTGTTTCAGGTCCACAATACTAATATCCGGGAAGATAAAGTTCACCAGTTAGAGAGTTTATTCTTTTTATCTACTATACCTCCTCCAACGAAGGTGTTTTCATGACTAAACGTTTTCTGATATCGTATAACCATATTATCTGATTTTTTCTATAAAAAGAGGTAACATTTATGAAATGTATTTATTTTCAGAAATGCAGTTAGTGAAACAACATAAAAATATTTTAGTTCGTAATATTGATGAATCATCGAACATCACTTCAAAAATAAAGCATAGCCCCCTCTTACCAAATTCTATTCGTGCTCTAATAGTAGGGCCATCAAATTGTGGAAAGACTAATGTTATGATCGGCTTACTAGAAAGTCCTAATGGACACAAGTTTGAAAACATCTATTTATACTCAAAATCTCTTTATCAACCCAAATATGAGTACTTGAAGAAACTAGTTTCACCAATTAAAGAAATGGGATATTATACATTTACCGATAATGAATCATTTATTCCACCTGACGAAGCTAAAACTAATTCAATTATGATATTTGATGATGTTGCATGTGAGAAGCAGAATAATATACGTTCATATTTTTGTATGGGACGGCATAGGGATGTTGATTCATTCTACTTGTGTCAAACTTATACTAGAACTCCCAAACATTTAATAAGAGACAATGCAAATGTTATTATAATGTTTAAGCAAGATGATACAAATATGAAGCATGTTTATAGGGATCATGTTGGCAGCGATATGAGTTACGAAAAGTTCCAAGAAATTTGTAGAGAATGTTGGAAGGATAAATATGGCTTTTTAGTGATAAGCAAAGATAATGAATTAAATGATGGTCGCTACAGAAAGCAATTTAACTATTTCATAACTATATAAACTACTTCTCATAAAAGATTGACTTTAGTTATTAATCTAACTTTAAACTTGATACATCTATTTGCTATAACCTCATCTGAACCTGATAAGCTGATCTCAAAACTAGACCAGCTACCTGAAAACTAGACCAGGTCCTGATAAGCTGATCTAAAAACCAGACCAGGTCCTGATAAGCTGATCTGAAAACCAGACCAGGTCCTGATAAGCTGATCTGATTGCTGATACCTGTTATTTGCCCTTAGCAAACATGGATGAGAAAATTTTAAAACAGTTGGTGTTGACAAGAAATGTGTTGAAAAAAAAGCTTCGTAGTATAAAAACTGGTGAAATAGATACACGTGAACAATTAAGAGATACATTCAAACCTATAACAGAACCTCTTAAAGAATTCATAAGTAGTTCTAAAAATATTAAAAGAATTCGTATGAAAAAAGAAAGTAGCATCAAGACAGAAGTTGAAAATAATACAAATTTAAAGCCTGAAAACCCAGCAGTCAAGATAGAGACAAGTACACCAAAAAAACTAGTAGAAGGGACAATTTTTGATAATACCATCTTATTTAATGATGTTAATACTGAAAATGATGATGATGAAGATGATTTTTACTCACAGACTTCCAGTACAGAATATACTTATACTGATTTATCAGTTTTGGTTCTTCCTTCCAATGAATTATATACAAATTATGGTCCACATAAAGATTACAAGAATGAATGGAAATTTGGTGATAGTAGCCTAAAACTGAATGAAGATAAAATACAAGTTGGTGGTCAAATATGGGCTCTAACACCAGGACTATTTTCTCTAATGTTTCATAAAATACCAAATAATTACGATAAATTTGAACTTGAAATGTATAAAAAGATTTTAATTACTACTAATGCATATAGAAGATACTTTAAACCTGATTGTCAAATTAAGGGTACTAGAGGATATAAATATAAACATATTATTAAGAAATTTATTGATGAGAAAAACCAGAAGAATTTACCTGAATCAACAGGATCTAAGCCCAAAGGTAGCTATTTAGGTGAGGGAATGATGCAAGTTAACTTCAATAAGCCCAACTATATATACTGGGACGATCCAAATGAGTTAGTAGATCGACTTCGACTACTGCTCGCATCACAAGGTGCAGGTCATACTAATCACAATAACGAAATTGTATCAATTATTGAAGAACTGCGTGAAGTGAATATAATACACTAATTTTAATAAACTATATAGGGTATGTCTGTTGATAAATTTGGACACTATTTAAACGATACTAGCAGCACAATTTCTTTGAAAAATGCATCTAAACTGCTGGGGTTCTTTGTGGATACGAACAACAACATTGATGTCCAAAACAAAAGGATCAAAAATGTTGCAAAAGCTCTGGAGGAAAACGATGTTATCAATAAATTGTTTTTGCAAACTCAAATCGAAAAATTAGAAGAGAAATTATTAACATACTTTAAGGGGGATAATACTATAATACGAGAAGATATTCAAATGCAAATTGAGGAACTACAACGCGAAATAAAATTAGATATAGAAGAAAATTATAAATTTGAAAAAGATATTCTACAAATTAAAACATCCTTTGAAGAACAAATTGAACAGCTTAATGAAAAAATTTATAGATTAGAAAATTACATGTTTGTATCAATAGCTGAAAGTGCGCCAAGCAGATCACAACACTCTGCAAAAAATCTTTAAAAATAACTTAATGTCTTCAAAAAGAAATTTAGTAAATGAACTCCATAAGCAAGCACGAAAGCAATTTGTGCGTCGCAGAGTTGTAATGAAAGGAATAGATGATCTTTGGCAAGCTGATTTAGTTGAAATGGGGAACTATTCTAAAGAAAATAGAAATTATCGATTTTTGTTGACTGTAATTGACACATTCTCAAAATTTGCATGGGCAGTACCGCTAAAAACAAAAACAGCACTCGAAACAACCAAGGCAATGGAAGATATTTTTGAATTGGGACGAGTACCAAAAAACTTACAAACAGATGATGGCAAAGAATTTTTCAACAAACACTTTGGAAAATTAATGCATAAATACAGCATTAATCACTACTCAACATATAGCATTATGAAAGCATCAATAGTAGAACGATTTAATAGAACATTGAAAGGAATGATGTGGAAAGAATTTAGTTATAATGGTTCATATAAGTGGATTGATATATACAAAGATTTACTCAATGCATACAATAGAAAAGTTCATCGTACCATTAAAATATCTCCTATTAAAGTTAACTCAACAAATGAGGAAAAGGTGCTAAATACAGTATACAGTCATTTGAAAATGTATAAAAAGTCAAAATTTAATGTGGGAGATCATATTCGCATAAGCAAATATAAGCACACATTTGAAAAAGGTTATACTCCAAATTGGACTACAGAAATTTTCACAATTACAAGAGTTCAAAATACAAATCCTGCAACATACATACTAGAAGACTATCTTGGCAATCCTATTAAAGGTGGCTTCTATACTGAGGAACTTTCAAAAACTAGATTTCCAAATACATATCTAGTTGAAAAGGTTCTTAAAATTAAAGGGAAGGAGGTATATGTTAAATGGCTGGGATTTTCTAATCAACACAATTCTTGGATAAGTAAAGATGAAATATTATAGTTGGAAGAAAAACTAAATTAGAAACAACAACAACATCAATAGCAACAACAACAATAACATTAATATTAAGAAACTAATGTTAATTTTAAAATGAGAAAAAATTTGAAATAAAATATGTAAATCATACTTATAAACCATACTGTGTACTAAACATTATTTAATTGTAATCAGACTGTTATAATGTCAATAACACTTACTCTGAGCTCTAACTCATCAGAACTATCTGCTAGTTACTTTCCTCCTATTGAATTACATGGTGCATATGAGTGTGCTCTAACTGATTTTCATTCATACAACAGTATTCCAAATGTAGACACCTAAACAATATGTTTCATATAGGGGAACATATAATTGAAATACCAATTGGATCTTACGAATTAAATGATATAGTTGATTTTATAGAAGAGGAATACAAACGACTCTGCCCAGCAAATAATATGCAATACAATGCAAGTTAAAGTTAATAGTTCCAAGGATCCTGTATATTTTAATGAAGACAATACAATTAGAAAACTTTTAGGATTCAACAGCAAAATCCTAACACCAAACAAATATTATTATTCAGATCTTGCAGTTAATATTTTTAAAGTGAATCTCTTGCGAATTGAAAGTAGTATCGCTATAAACACATATATGAATAACTCGAAATCGCATACACTTCATGAATTTCCGATTATAAAATAGATGAGGTTCCAAGAAATCTTATCTATTTACCTGTAAACACCAGAGAGATAAGTCCACTAGCGCTGCGCATACTGGATCAACACGGTGATTTAATTAATTTCCGAGGAGAGGAAGTTACAATACGAATACATTTAAGGCCCACTAAATAATGCTAATATACAACACAAATACATTGAAAAATATAGCAGCAAGAACAACAACAACATTAAAGCGACCAGCTCAACAAAAAGCTCTAACAACATCAAATAAAAATTTTCTAAAGTCCTTGATTTTAAATTGAAGACAAAATGAGTTCAATAATAGATGTCTTAGATAAACCCTTGTCTGATGAGAATATAATCAAAAAGGACTATCATACATATGTACCATACTTACAATCTTACAACAATAATGATGAAATTAGAATTTCAATACAAAATCAAGATTTGTATGTGCTACCCAGTGAGAGCTACATTTATGTAGAGGGGTTTGTTGCCGATGATAATAAGACCAAATCTTCTTCTTCTTCTTCGGAGAACTTTTTATTAAAAAACAACTTTGTGGCATATCTATTTGATGAAATTCGCTATGAGCTCAATGGAATTGAAACTGACCATACAAGATATTTAGGAGCCACAAGCACTATAAAAAATTTGGTTTCTCTGTCACCAACAGAAAGCAATGTGATGCATAATGCTGGATGGAACAAAATTGACGATGTCACTCTTGAAAATGGATTTTTCAATTTTTATGTACCTCTAAAAATGCTTCTAGGATTCGCCGAAGACTACAACAAAGTTATACTAAATGGAAGACATGAATTGATACTCTTGCGCAATCAGAATGATGAAGATCTTGTACGTTCGAGTGTTTCTACTGAAAAAGCTAAACTTACAATTTCACTCATCTCATGGAGAATCCCACATGTACAATTATCCGACTTTAGCAAATTGAATATGATAAAAATTATTAACAATGGTGCTTCAATACCTATGGCATTTCGCAGTTGGGATTGTCATGTTAATCCACAATTAAACACAGGTACTAGCCATATTTGGAATGTTAAACTGGCTGCAAATAGAGAACGCCCCCGTTTTTTATTGATTGCCTTTCAACAAGAAAATAAGTTTGTTCATTGTGATTTGACTAATTTAAAAGTACATTTAAATTCAGTGTCATATCCATATGATGATCTTAACATAAAGTTCAAAAATGAACGATATGCAATTCTATATGATATGTATCTAAGATTCCAACAAAGTTACTATATGAGGGAATCTCAACCGCTTCTATCTGCATCAGAGTTTAAGACAAAAGCTCCTATTATTGTAGTAGATGTCAGTCATCAGAATGAATCACTCAATAATGGACCGATTGATATAAAAATAGCATTTGAAACAGCAACTAATATTGCAGCAAAGACATCAGCTTACTGCATTCTTATTCATGATCGCATAATAGAATATATACCCATCAAAGGACAAGTTTGAAAAGTCTTATAAATTGAGTAATATGGAAAATAACACAATTTTTATAGACGTACAAGGTTTCAAAAGTAATTCAAATGATTTCATCGCAAAAGAATAGCGATTGTTTTCAACAATTATGAATATAACAATTTCATTATAAAACCACCATTTGATTTTAAATGCTTATCAATAAAAAAGCAAAGAGAAGTAAAGTGGCTAACGAAAAACTATCATCACCTCAGCTGGACTGCTGGATCAGTTTCTTTTCAAAGCGTTTACAATTTTTTAAAAGCCAACGCAAGATGTTCTAAAATTTATGTAAAAGGTGAAGAATTGGAAATTGGTTGGAAAAAATTTTATGCCGAAAAATTTTTAACGTTGAGTATATAGGCTGTATCAACTTTAAACAAATGGAGATTAAGTATCCAGAATATTTTTATTGTAATTATCATAAATTTGGCGTTTGCGCATTAAAAAATGCTATTTTACTAACAAAAGAAATATCTTGCTTTAAATGAACTTTTTCACTCTTTAAAATATTAATGTATGTATTATTATAAAATTTTAAAAAATTTGAAAGAATAAATGTATAGAAAAATAAAAATCTACAAGTGTTTTCTTATTTCAAATACAAACTACATAAAGGATAGAGAATGAAGTGGGAAGGAGGAGGAGAAGTTAGCATTTTTGCTAACTTGCAAATTTTTACTTTTTGTTTCTCTGCTGATGACTGTACTTAGTTGAAACTTTGCTGCTTTAAAATAATCGCAGACAAAGAAAATGATTTCGTTGCAAAATATAAGTGTATTCTACACAGCCACAAAATATTCCACGCACAAGTTCTTTCGATCGTATATACATCATACACACATACATACAAATATATTTCTTAAACAAATAAACAGAATATAAGCTTACCAGCGACAAACAAGCTGGACCCCCACACACAAGCATTAGGAGTTTTCACATATATGAGAACGTTTTATAAATAAATAAAATAATGTATTTAATTATTTTATTTTATAACAATTTATTTATTGTTTATTTATAAACAATTTATTAGTATGAGGAAATCACACAAGCACATTCCCATGATTCATATGAGACCATAGGAACTAGTAGTCATCAAATCTACTTTCTCTGATATTACTGATGTAGTATTACGATAACAAATTTCTACAGTCTGGCAACACTGGGAGCATTAGAAAATAATAATCATGTTTTGCCGTCGGCATTTGAAAAAAAAATAATAATCACGTTTTGCCGTAGGCATTAGGAAAAATTATCATGTTTTGCCGTCGGCATTTGAAAAAAAAAATAATCATGTTTTGCCGTCGGCATTTGAAAAAAATAATAATCATGTTTTGCCGTAGGCATTTGAAAAATATAATCATGTTTTACCGTCGGCATTTGAAAAAAATAATAATCATGTTTTGCCGTAGGCATTAGGAAAAATTATCATGCATTGCCGTCGGCATTTGAAAAAAAGACAGACTTATTGAACCATCCTCGAAAAATATTTAAAGGACTTATTGAACCACCCTCGTAGGTATCAAATTTCACAAATTTTCAAGAATTTAACAATTTCCAAATTTTAATTACCCAAATTTAACAATTTCAGCAACAATTTAACAATTTTAATTGTCCCAGAATGCCCAGTTCCCTACTACTTTATTGCTTTTCTGAAGCATTTTCAGAAGCTTTTGTTATCAAGTAAGCAATACATTACTTAGTGCTTCCAAATCAGATTTTTTTTCGCTGGGTTAAGGCTAAAAATAATAAATGGAAAAATTTTAAATGGAATCAAATAAGTTACGATAATAACAGCATAGTCTAAGGCAAACAAAATTTGACATTTAGCTTATTTAAAAAACCAAAGTCAACTGACTTATACCCATTTCTTGACTTAATAATCAAACTGTAATTATTTTTAAGTTCTAATTAAATATGAAATTGTGTTTTTGAGTGCATAATTAAATAATAATTAAATGTCCAACCTTGTGTAATTAAGTAGTCTTTAACTTTTATGAGCACATCATATGTTTTTATGCCTGTGTGTGTTTATTGCAAACATACACATGAACATCATGTGGTTGGGTTGAAAACATCATGTAGTCATATTAGCATGAATCTCGTTTAATTTGCATAAATACATAACATAAACAATTCATAGTTTCATATCATGGTATAAATAAATAGAAAAATGCATTCTGATGCTCCTTTGGTTTCATAAAATGTGTTTTTATGCAATTTTAATTTTCTGCATTTTGATAATCTAACTTTTTTGTTTATGTTAAACAGCTGTTATTTGGAATTTTTTTTAGTGCTGCCGTACTTTCAATGTAATTTAATGAGAACTTTAATTAACCACTGAAAAAATGAAATCGTATTTAATTACAACTTAATTTTAAATAAAAATTAGCTAATTACGTACTTAATTTTTAAGTTAAAAACTAGGGGTTACTCTATGAGATATAAAACCAGACAAATGTTGCCAGTACAAAATTATTTAATGTTCTTATTCACGATTAACTTATATCCTATGACATACAGATTAAACCCATTAAGTGCTAATATTAAAAACAGAAGAAAAACAATAAAGCTTATATATTGTATTAAGATAAAATAAAAGAAAAAGTCATGTTAGTGCTTAAAATAAAAAGTTTCCACATTCCTCCCCACGAAATTCTGTCCGAAATGAAAGGTGAAGTCCCCATTTTGGCGAAAAATCCACTTATCGGGCTACACTGTTCACAAGCTCAATCGTAATGTTTAAGGCAGTGGTGTCAAAAATAAAACTATAGTTGTATGTGTGAGAAAAGCTGTCTCATTCGTCTCTGTAGTACATCGAAAAACATAAATATTTGCAACAAATGCAGTTATGTGAAGCAGCTCAAAATATATAAAAAGCAGTCTATATGATAGAAAATTAAAAAAGAAGGAATAAAACTTAAATAAAAAAGTTGCGGGTGACCCATATTTTCCGAGTTACGGCGCTGTAAACTTTTCATAGGAAACTGTGAAGAAATTCCAAAAATAAATTTTTTAATAGCTTATCTGCTAGAAACTTGAAAAATAAGAAGAAAAAATTAAACAAAAAAATTGGCTGCGACCAATATTTTCCGAGTTATTGGTCTTTTAAGTTTTGATTTTAAATACAGTTTATTGAAGCTGCTCCAAAAAAAAATTAAATGTCTTTTTAATATATATTCATTTCTTTTCTTAAAAATTTTGTAACATAAAATACATTGAATGTCGCAAAAAGCATTACTGATCATAGACTATTTTTCGCATACCACTTTTTTTCTTTGACTGCATCTATAAAGAATTTAATACATCCGCTGCGCATGTGTTATCGTCGCTGTTTCATTGACGACTAAATGGAAGAGAATAAGAATGTGTGTGATTTTAGTTTGCACAATTGTGCCATGAAACTGACATCATTGGTTTAAGGCCTTGTCAGATACAATTTCAACGCTTTGAATGATGTTTCTAACTTTGGAAAAAAGCGTGAGGCAAAATGTGTATGACACAATAAAAACTTTGACAAGACTCATGGCGATTTCTTTTCTGAAAAAAATATGTTACACTATACATATGTAACATTTTTAAATGTTACCTAGAATCACTCAAAGTGCTACATATTCTGTTACTACAATCGAACAAAATTAGTTGCTTTTATTTAAAACGGTTACATTTTATTATTAATGTAATGTAATGTAGCGGTTTTAAGGCTATTTGAGAGATTTTGCGCACACTTTTATGATTTTTAAGCACACATTGACATCACTAATTACGTCTAAAAAATGAGAGCACCCACAATATTTAAATAAATATTTATTTATATTAAATTTTATTATAATAATTTTTATATTTTGTATTTAAGAAACCTTCTCTTGAAATTATAAACATGACATGCAAAATAAAACCATCGTTACCACCGTTGGAAAAAATGGCAGTATGTACACCTTGAATAAAGTGAGGGTAAAATATGTATGTAAGTCGCGGTCCAGACTTGCAATTTTTGTTGCAACAATTCTTGAATGTGTGTGAGAGTGTTGAAATAGAAATATATACTTTTTGTATTCCTCTCTCGCTCTTTTGCACTAAAAATTAAATAAATGCTGCAACAAAAATTGCAAGTCTGGACCGGGACTAACATATTTACATCTTTTTCATGCAACATAGAAAAGAAATTTAAAATTTTTCCCACAGTTGTATATTTTGTACAAACGACAAACAACATATTTGTCAGAAAAGAAATCGCTATCACTGTTTGTTTCAATGTTTTGTTTAAAAAAAATGAACGAATGAATTACATATCGCACATATACTTCAATAGTGGCATAACTCAAAAAATGAGTTTTTTGAGTTAATAATGCAGAAAGATGCGGCATTTCGTATTTTATCTTGTGTAAAAATTTCATATAAATAGCTTGTAGCATCACCTCCTGAGAGAAGAATTTTTTTTCATTTCTCCATTGAGTTGTATGCAAATTGAAAATTTAAAACGCGTTTTCTGCAAAACTGCTTTTTTTGAGTTATGCCACTATTGAAGTATATGTGCGATATGTACTTGTAATTAGAGCTTTGTATGAGCATTATTAACAGCAAAAATCCTATATTGTATAATTATATGACGCATACGACGTTAGTGCATGCTTGTGAATTAAACAAATATTTGTATTAATATAAATCTTTTTTTTATTTTTTTCACGCTAAATATAATCTTATTTATCTATACAATTAATAGGCAAACATGTTTTTTGTAATCCCTTTTACGCTGGTACCACTGCACCAATTTTAAAAAGATTTATAGGGTTTTAAAGGATTCAGAATCTATATTTTATTGAAATCGGTTTAGTATTTTGGGAGCTATAAGCGTTTAAAGTTGCTATTACTACATGCAAACATATTACACACGCATTTATTAGCTTACAAGTAAAAAAGAAACAAAACATGAGTGTGTGTGTGGGTTTGTAGTTAGTATTTCTCTTGATCTAACAATTTTTTTCTCTTATTTGTTGTTGTATGAAAGCCATAATACTTAAAGGAAGAGAGTTGAATAAATTGAATTAACTTGGTTAAAGGGATTTTGTTTATGTTTTTTTTTAATTTCATGTATTATTTAATTGTGCTTGCATATTTATGTAAGTTTGTGTGTGGCTGTGTTTTAATGAATTTTTTATGAAGTGTAGATACATTTTCTTTGAATCTTAAATTATTTACATTTTGATTCTAGAATACGGACGAGTGTGTCGTCCGTTTGGTATATCTAGTTAATATAAAGCTACAACCAGTAAATCTACATACACATATAATTTTGATATAATCGTACAATCAAAAATTAATAACAAAGCGTCATTTTAGAACTCTTCATTGTTTTTTGAAATAAATATGTATGTATGTATAATCCGTGAAGTAAGTGTGTTGAGATGCTAAAGAAACAGCTTATAAAGTTTGCTCATACCAAATAATATAACTAATACTGACTGAAAACTAATAATGAAATGTTCAAAGTACTAAAAAAAAATCGGTAGGTAGTATGAAATAAAGACTTAGAGCCGTATTCATAAAAAAAGTTGATTGAGGTTTAAAATTCATATTAGTTAAAAAACATTTTAAGGCTAAATATCGTTTTTTAAATATTGGTATTCATAATCAGTATTTTAACTAAAAATCAATTAACTTGTTTTTTTTAAATATCGTGGCAACTCTGTATCCTTTATTTGTCACTTGCATATTAGTTCTGCAAAACAACGATTGTTAATTCACAAAGTACTCGTGTCTATATTTGTTTATTTGTCGCTTTTCAGAGAAATATTGTTTCTTTAAAATAAAAGATGTGTTCCAACTTTTATTTCATAAAAAAATAAAAAAATTTCACAACAAATCTTTGTTAAAAGTGCTTTTTATATGATTTATTTTATTGTAGATTAAGAAGCACTAGAATAACGAGCTTTATTTTGTTTGTTCTGAGTGATTATACATCACTAGTTAATTTTCTACAATTATATTATTTTTTTAACACATAAAATGAGAAACTGGATCGCTCCTTTTCTTTTAAATATTCTTTTGGAGTCTATTTGATATTTCGGCAATAGTTTCAATAAAATAAATTACATTGTTTTCTTCTAAATATCACTAGCATATATACACATACATAAGTACATGCATACACATATACAGGCAGAGTTAAAAATGTAAACAAAAACGAAGCAAAATTACAACAACGTCATCTTAAAATTGGTTTAAACATGGGTGCAATCAATTTTAAAATTTGCTGATTTACGCAAGGTTTAAAAAACGTTTTTTAAGCTAAAATTCTATTATGAATACAATTTTAGCGAATTTCGCTTAAACAATATTTGAAATGCAGTTTAAAATTTTTATGAATACGGCTGTTAATGTTTCATTAGTCTTTACTTTCTGTTGCTGTTCTGTGTTGTGCCGTTCTGCTTCTAAATTTGAGTACTTACTTTTTCTGCAGTAACTTATCAGCTGTTTTTGATCAGAAGGGTCGCAATTTTAGAATTAGTTTAATTTTTTCCTTATAATTTTTTTTTTAATTTTAAAAGTACAATCACAATTTATTTCAAGATATTTTTATTTAATTTATGATGTCACTTACAATTACTTAAACATTTTTTGATTTTCACAGCTAGAATCGTAACAGAACAGAACGAAACAGAAAAACTAACGACTTGTACTAGACTTCTATGAACAAAAACGAGTCAGCTGATTCGTAACAGAACAGAAAGTAAAAACTAGTTCTGCCTTTAAGTGAAAAATTAATATCTAATTTGATTAGTTGATCAGTTAGCCATATCACATATTCTGGTTTTTATGTTTGTTCACCATTTACGCCGTTTCCGTTTTGACTTCTTCATTTACTTGGGGAGCGGGTATTTCAACCTTTTCAAGTCTGGTTTCTTCAACTTTTTCTTCTTCAACCTTATGTTCTTTTTCTTTAGTATTTGTATCATCATTATGAGAACGTCCCTTGCGCCTTAATTCTTCTTCATTGAAACGAGGTAAATCAGCAGCAGACCTTGCAGCAGCAGAGATCTCAGCAAGAATATTCGTACCAACAGGTACAAAACCATTCCTACCAGCTGTGTAGTGAACTTCTACGGTATTACCGTCTACGTCGATGTAACGATAGGAACCAGTTACTTCTAAAGCTTCATCTTCAGTGCCAGCATCTACAACCTGAGCACTTTCTTCGCGGAAGGATTGATCACCACCTTCAAAGCTGAAACTGAAGGAACCATCAGGATTATTTTCACGTTCGTATTTGAGAAGTGGTACAACAGGACGCTTTTCTGTGGTGCTCTCCAAATTTCCAATGCTGGCGGTAAAACCGCCAGATATTAATGCACACAAACAGACCTGCGAATGAGTTAATAGAAAAGAATTGAATATGGATTTATGTAAGTAGGTAAATTAAAATTAATTGACTGTTTAACGATGTCTAAAGCATCCATGTCCATTGATAACCAAAACTAATTTTCGTATTCTTTCGATATCGTTGAATAGACCATAAGTTTTAAATCTTAATATATTCAGTGGTTTTGCAAAATATTAATTTTGTTAACAGTTTTGAAATTAACATTCGTTAATCATTATTAAATCTTAGTTATTTGTATTAACAATCAAAATTAAAATGTTTTTTTTTCAACATTGCCTGTAGTACTAGCATAAAATATTGCTTTGTGCACTATGGGACTGTATCGCATAACTCTGATTTATTCACTGATTGTTAAAAGTTGTTTCTGCTTACAAATTTATTTATAAATTCTGTGGTTGAACAAGGCATTGTTCAAGGTAGGTAATAATAAAATAAAATAAAACAAATTAATTATTATAAACTGCTAAAAGTGCAAGCGTATCCGTGGCGCCCATCTGCGTGATAGTGTTTACCATTACCAATGATAAGCATTACTCTTTACAATTACTAAACATCCGTAAGCATATGCTCACCATGTTGCTAAGATATGTCCAATATTCATAAGCTAAGTATTAATTTGTGCATTGGTTGATCAAACTCAATTATGATTTACTAATAGCGATTTCTTTTCTGACAAATATGTTGCATATATGTCACATGTTACAACTGTGGGAAACATTTTCAATTTCTTTTCTGAACATGTTGCATGAAAACCATGTAAATATGTTACATATTTTACCCTCACTTTATTGAAGGTGTAATTACTGCCATTTTTTCCAACTGTAGTAACGAAGGTTTTATTTTGCATTTCATGTTTATAATTTCGAGAGAAGGTTTCTTCAATTCAAAATATAAAAATTATTATAATAAAATTTAATATAAATAAATATTCATTTAAATATTGTGGCTGCTTTAATTTTTTTAGACGTAATTAGTGATGTCAATGTGCGCTTAAAAATCATAAAAGTGTGCGCAATACCTCCCCTCTTCCTTAAAAGCCGCTACATTACAGTACATTAATGATAAAATGTAACCGTTGTAAATAAAAGCAACTAATTTTGTTCGATTGTAGTAACGGAATTAGAGCTGGCAAACTATCGATAGTATCGATAGTTTTGTTTCCATTAGACTCTCGATAGTTTTTTCTCGATAGCGATACTATCGCTGAAAAAATATATTACCAAATTGGCAACAAACTCCATAAAATTTAACATATTGGTTTTCTTTTATTTATAATACATCTAAGTACATTTACTCAAATAACGATGTCATAAATAAACAAAAATAAATTTATGGATTTAATAATAAGGAATACTTCGCGTGTAATGGCTCAACTCTTGGAAGAAAAACACTGAGGTGTCTGTAAATTGAAAACTAAACTCATTTGAAAATAAAATTTAACATTCCTAACTCTTCGTCTCCAGCTGACATGAAAGCACTTACTTTAACACTAACGGCAAGTGAGCAAACAAGTACGCTAGTAGAGTTCTGCCTAGCAAAATTTAAAGTTTTGGAATAGAGATGGAATACTCATACATACATATATCTTTTTGTATGCTATCTGCTTTTTTGCCATTTCATATCTTAACTGAGTTGTTAAAACAGATTTTTTGACAGCCATGTTAGGTTAGGTTGAAAGGAGAGGCAGTAATAAATTGACCCAATCCATTTCGGATTACACGCATCCTTTATAGCATATTTTGCGTTGATAAGAAATATTAGGAATATACCTTAATATATACCTTAAAAACATTAACATTTGAAATCTAGACATTATAAGTGTGTTCGTTTACTTTTGCAGTAAATGAGTAGTTCGCAGTAACTATTTTAAAATTTACTCTCAAAAAGAGCGATAGCTAAAAAAAAGTACGCGAACGGAAACATTTAAAAAATTAGTAAGATTAAAGTAACAGCTGACTCTAACACATAGTGTTGAAAAATATATAACATTTTGACTATGCAACTCTTTTAATTATTGGTACTCGATACAATATTTTTATAGCAAGGACAATCTAAGAATAAATTCTGTAATTTATTTCATGTAATATTTGTAATTAATTTATTTTTGATTTCCTTGTTTTGTTGTTGGCTAAATTAATAAAAATTGATTACTATTTGTTAATGTTACTGATTATCTTAAAAGCAAGTGCGATACTAAGTACCCAGATACTTTACAGTTTTACAAGTCTGAGTAATTATAATAAATTGCAAAACAAAAGGTTTAATAAAATATATTACAAAATATGTATATTAACAGCTATTATTATTATTATGATTTATAAATTAATTATTTTTTCAATGACTTTCACTATTTCCATATAACCTTTTGCTTATTTTCCAGTTGTTTACATTTTGAATCATGTGTTTTTGTCTTACTTAACTTTACTACGACACATTTCTGCAGTAACATTTTGCAAAACACTCAGTCAAGAACTGTCACTTTACTCTCTCAATTTGTGTTGTCATTTACTGTATTTTATTTTAGTAAAATGCAGTAAAGTTCAGTAAAAATTTGTAAAAACTTATGAGTACGCGAACGCAATTTATGTTACATGTGAATGAATGAATGAATTAAGTCAAACGGGAAACACATTGCACTGTGACCAAAGAAGATCTATTGTATCCCTTGCCAGATGCTAGAGCACCTCATCTAGATCTATCGTGATGAATCGCAGGATTGCCAGTGGATCTAGTGTTCCCAATCCTCCAATAGGTGATTGCCCAATTGGCTATATCTTCTGTGGCATAACGCTTCACAGTCCTTCAGAATATGCTCCGTAGTTTCAACTTCTTAATCACAGAATCTGTACAGGCTATTACTCTCAGTGCCAATTCTTTTGTGTTTTCTCAGTCTGCAATGGCCCGTGAGCATTGCTAGATAGTTTTTACTCAAGGACATGAAAGCTATGAAACGATTGTGGTTATACGTTCCAATTATTAGCTTTGCATGCCTCAATCCAGGGAGATTCAACCAGAGGTGTTACCTATTACTCTTAATCTCCGTCGATATATCTTTCCGGATTTTGTCCAATCCGAGTCCGCAAAACGGCTCTGGTGCGGCCATGGCTGTATTAGCTGCTTGCCATTTTATCTGCATTTTCATAATGTACAACCTCGCCGTATCAAGGAACCCAGCAGAGTGTGACCTTATTCATGCTGCTTAGATGATTTAGTTTAATGCTGCATTCCCATGTAAAATAATTCGATACTATGGATAGTATCGATAGTTTTCCAATAAACTATCGAAAATATCGAATGGCGTGACTATCGATAGTTTGCCAGCTCTAAACGGAATATGTAGCACTTTGAGTGATTCTAGGTAACATTTAAAAATGTTACATATGTATAGTGCAATATATTTTTTTTTTCAGAAAAGAAATCGCCATAAATTTATATCTGACTTAAAAAGGAAGCAGATGATCTTTTCTTTATGTGAGTATAGCTAACTCTCGTCACGAGAAATTTTTCACTTGGAACATGTTCAATGAAACAAAAATGAGAATAAAATTTTCGTGAGAAAAGTTTCCGCTTTATACTGCCAAATATATTAACAAATAAAAACAGAATGATATAATGGGCCTTATTACGAGTGTCGTGTTACTACTTCAACTACGACGATTTTGTACTATACTAAAGAACAATTCAACATTTTTTCTTTAATCTAGTACAAAATCGTCGTCGTCGTAGTCGAAATACGACACTCGTAATTAGGCCCAATATTTTAACCAAAAATGAATAATAACGCTAAAAAGGTAAGCATTTTGTTCTTATGTGATACTTTCATTGTTAGATTATTTTAACAATATTCTATTTATGTTTTTCAACAATTTTGTAAACAACAATCATCAAAGTCGCACTATACATTATTTGGTAGAGCCGGCGATTGTATTTTCGCCGCTGTCGTTGAAAATGTTCGACTTTTAGTGAATTTCGGCAAACTACTTGATTTAATATTTTTTAACGATCCCAAAGAGTGTAGAGTTAATCGTGTTACTCGAGTTACCTTACCACACGACAGATATCATCCTACAAGAGAAATAATCTGTAACAGGCCAAATGTTTTCCTGCAACATTAGTTCGGTTAGAGGAATTGAAGAATTCGGTTTCAAGCGAGCTGATTGTACCTTATCTTTTAGTTAATATTAATTGGCTTCCACTATTAGCTATACCAATCAATAATATGTTCAGAAATTATGAAATTATAAATTGTTTTTATAAAATTATATATGAATTATGAATGACTTCATCCCAAAGTCTGTTTGTCATGCTAAGACTGGACCGCCCTGGAACTCTAAGCGACTTAGCTCAATAAAAATTTTAAAAAATAAATACTTCAAAAAGTACAAACTATCTGGGCTCATATTTTCATTATGTATAAAAAATATTCTGTTCTTCGTGTTCAACACAACCAGCTAAACATGCAGTTTTACAACAACTACACACACAATTTAAAATCAAATGTTTTACGCAATAACAAGTCTTTTTATACATTTGTTAATTCTAAAAGAAAATCATCTGAAATCCCTAACATAATCAAATCATTCATCATTTAATAAGCAACTTGCTCGCCGACTTCTTTGTCTTTTCTTATTCCAATGCTCATTATGATGCCTCCATCGACTATCCGTACAATATTTACTCCAATCAAACAATATATATATATATTTACATACATCTTCAATCAGTACAACTCATACAGTAAATTGATTATCTTCCAAAATGGAAAAAATCATACATTGTTCCCTTAATCTGGTGACAAGTCAGATGTAATAAATTACAGGAGTATTGCCAAATTAAACTTTTCGAAAAATGTACCTTGGACTTTCTTACTCATCAAGCTTCATCTTTGCTTACACCTCTCAAAAACGGACTTCGTAAAGGTTTATCACCTTTACGAAGCAGTATGACCTATATGGTTTGAATTCTTTATATCTTTTTTTATTATTATTATTCTTTCTTTGTTTTTTTCAGCATTTTCTGAAGAAGACTTGGGGAATCAATTATGAATCATTAGACGATCGAACAACGTACAAAAATAATTGAATTTTATTTTTGAAACCAACTGTCTATTGTGTTGACACAGCGTGCATATCGTCGTCATTTTAATGTGCGCATTGCACCCACAGTTTTCTTTGGGGATATTTGAAAGAAAGAGTGTACGTTAACAAACCAAGAACCATACTCCAACTAAAAACCAACATTCGAAATGAAATCATGGCCATTACACCCGAAATTTTGCGAAAAGTTATGGAAAATATGAGATGTATACTCTCTCTCGCTAAAAAGAGCACGTATGTGCGAAGCAGAAAATGAACATCACTTACAGGATATAATTTTTCAAAACTAATTGCAAAAAATTCCCCAATAATATACTGTATTTGGAAGAAAAATTATAATAATCGCATAAATAAAAACGTTTTAAACCATTCAAACCATATAGCTCATTTTGCACCACCCTGTATAAGCAACATACTTCATTTTACAAAATTATTTAGTATACGGTTTAATAATGGTCAATATACCGATGTTATTTATACCGATTTTAGCAAATCGGATAAACTTGTATATTTGCGGCCGAACTCAAACCGTCAAATTTAAATCTGCAGTTTCAAGGGAAATTTTTGTTACCTCTGGAGTAGGTACCACATGGCAGTCACCTGTGCCTCATGTTGTTTTTACTTTTTATAAATGATATTACTGAATCAATTATGCTGATGATATTAAAAAATTTTCGAGTTTGAAAAATGTTTTTAATTATATTCAACTTCAAAATGACTTGGATCATATCTATGAATGCTGTACTCACAATTTAAAGGAACTAAGCAAAATGCAAACATATGCGCTTCTTAAGAGGAAGAGATAATACTAATTTTTACGTACTCAATTGCTGTAAATTGGAAGTGGTCACAACTTTTTCAGACTTGGTGTTTTAGCTTGACTCAAAGCTAAGTTTTGTCCAGCACATTAAGTTATTTGCTTTTATCGAACCATGGGCAAATGAATTCAAGTACCCGCTCATTACCAAAACTTTGTACATATCGCTTGTGAGAACGATTTCGGAATATGGATCAATTATATGAGATCCATTCTACAATGTTCACATTGATCACATCGAATCCTTACAAAAGCAATTCTTTATCAATTGTTTAAAAGATATCTATCGATACTTTTTAACTCTTCCCTCTTAATTATCAAGGTTAGCTAAGATCAATTTGCCAACATTAAAAAGCCGAAGAACCATGCTCTCATCAATCTTATCAATGTAAATATAACATCGGAGTTTATATTAAAGGAGTTGAACTTCTTTATTCCTCAACGATCATTACGATCTTTACTAACTTTGCAATGAATGATCCTTGGAGAATATAATGCTGCTGTTTCAATGAAATATCCCATTTTATTGATTTCTTATCTAATTTGAATGTTATAAAACGTAATATCATTGTTAACTTAAAAAGCTAATTTATTGTTATTTATGTTTAACTAAATTGTATGTCCCATATCAGTCTGTAAGGAATTTTTTTCTATAGACTTGTAATAATAATAATAAAAATAATAAGAGACAAAAGCCGTTTTAATTTTGTGTGAAATTTTTTCTTCAACTATTTCTGAATAGCTTGCGAAATATTTTAAAATATAAGGCAATAAAATCTAAAAAAAATTTTATCCCGCAATATTATTACGATGCGTTATTTATTCAAAACGGTCCAAGGACTTTCGAGTTATGCTGATATAATATACCGCTTTATTTCGAATGTCAAATTTGTCGTGTCAACTAGAAAATATATCTACAAAAAATGTACCAACTAGAGAACAACTAAAAACGAATATCATTCCACATAATTTCATTTAAAGATCCAAGAAACAATTTTGTAGACCAGTGTAATTTATAGCAAAATGATCTTAAAGTCATAATTGCTTTCACATTAGAGCCGCTCGGTGTTAATCGATGCATCGCAAACATCGATGTTTTTTTTGGTTGTGATACATCGAATAAATGCCGATGTATCGTATCATACGATTTTAATGGATACATAGATGTTTTTATTCGATGTATCGAAAAGACGACTTTGAATATATTGATGCTTGCAAACTCAACTCCAAGAATGACTTAAAACGTTTTTTAAATTTTAAAATTGTTTTAAAATCGCTTGATGTCACAACGCAATACTAAAGGTATTTTTTTTGTCAATTTACAAAGCGTCATCGAAGCAACAGCGTTATTTTACAGCATCCAAATATATATTTTTATTGTGAAAAAAAAATTTAAAAATTTTCTTGGTATTGTATGGTAATAATCAGCAATGTAAGTTCTTTTTCCATATTTGATGTTAAAATCAATAATATATTTGGCGTAAAATTCCTGTTACAGAAGGTTTTAGACACCTAGTGAAAGTTATATCACCGCATTTTAAAGTTCCAAGTAGAGCTACTGTGACTCGTTGGGTTGATAAAAAATATGACACTTTGTCAGGAACATTGAAAACTAAATTACACACAATGGAAAATATTACTTTGACAACTGACATTTGGTCCGAGTTGCAAAGCTGTAGAACTGGCCTTTGAAGAAAAGAAGCACATACCGTGCTTTGCGCACATGCTTTTCTTAACTTTTGAAATTTTAAAATCGACTTTTATATATTTAATAGATTTTCTTGGTTCTAATTAATCAATACGATGCATCGTAAGCATAGATTTTTTTTAAATCGATACATCGAATAACATCGATGTGAATTAATAATGAATCGAATGAGGAAAAACATCGATGTTTTTTTTTTTGCGTGAGCGGCCCTATTTCACATATTCCTTTTGCTGTCATAAAGTTGCATAAGTACATACTAGGGAGTGGTAAATCATAAATCATAAATCGATTTTCGATTTTTCGATCAACGATTAATCGTACGTTAAAATCGATTTTTAAATCGACTTTAAAATCGTTTAGGACAAATTGGCTAGTTTATAAACAAAATAATCTTTATTCATAAAAATTCAAATAACAAACAAAAACAAAAGTTAACATATTTATTTATGTACATTAAAAAAATAGACACAAAGTTAATTTTGCGAAACACATTAAACTCAGTAAGGTACATACATACATATGTAAATATATGCATTTTAGATACTAGAGCTGTATTTTTTTTTAAATTAAAATTATACTTAAACTTGCTTTAGTTTAGCAATTTTTCATATTACATAAAATAAATTTCAGAAATTATTTCTAAGGATTATTAGTTTAAATGTTTTAAACTAACCACATTTACTTGTTCTTGTTAACATCAACGTCAGACTATGTCCAAATAGGGCACTTAAGTACTATTTTTTCTCAGTAATTGTTTGTTTTTAACCGACTCTTGCTATTTTCTAGCCCTTAGAGAAAGTAAGTGTCCTATTTTCGATATTGTCCTATTTTCGATATTGTATCAAACCAATCTTCTTCACTCAGTAATACTTAAAAAAATTGCCAAAATTTTGATGATAATAAAAAATCGTTTTTTATAGCCCAATAATCGATTTCAGTATAAAATCACAGACGTAAGATCGATTACAAAAAATCGGTTTATTTTAACATAAAATCGGTTTTCGATTGGAATCGAAATCGATTTACCAATCCCTAGTACATACAAACTCTTTAAGCAAGTAAACACAAACAACACTTTGCTTTTAATTAATAAACAAATTCAATTAACACATCTTCTTCTAAATATATTTTGTTTGAACACTTACGAATTTAAACATTTTATTACACAATACTAATTGTTTTCATAACACTTCACCGTGCCAACTTTGTATCTAGACTTAAAGGTATTTCCAGAATTCCAGCATTTTTATACGAAAGCACAAGAATACCTAAAAAGTAAAAAATATTTCGGATTACTAACGTAAAAAAATTAAATTATATATTCTAAATAAAATGTACTCATATGAAGAAACAAAAGCAAAAAAAAAACGAACCACAACAACTTGAACAATATTTATTTATTTAATTTTTTTTTAACAAAAACTAACACTCTTCTGCTGTTTTTAAATTGTTCAATGTATTCTTTATGATTTTTTTTTTAATAATTTTTGTTAATGAGTATTTATAAGACAAGCATATTTGCATACGAGTGACTCACGGCGTTTTCTTATTACCTCATATTGTGTTTCTTTAACCAAAGGCATACAAATTAACACGAAGAAGATACTGAAGAGAAAAAAAAAATATGCTGCGCATGCGCGTTTATCTTAATTTTGTATTCTCAAGAAACGATTTTTCTGCTTTAACGTCTCCATCAGTGATGGGAAAGTTGGTACGATCGTACTTTTTTTGATACTATTTGACATGAAAAAGTACCGTAGTACTCCCGCAACACGTTTGATACTCTCACGGCCTACTTAGAAATATAGTCGGAAGACGCGCGTATGCATTAGCGTCCTGCACAAAAGTATTTATAAGACTTTTCAAGACATGAGATATTTTTTCCAATGCTTTACTACAGCGAAATATTCTAAAAGAATCGCTAAACAACACTGTTGGCAAGACAAACCACCGAAAAAAATTACTTGCCAACAGTGTTGCTTAGCGATTCTTTTAGAATATTTCGCTGTAGTACAGCATTTGAAAAAATCTCTCATGTCTTGAAAGGTCTTATAAATAGTCTTGTGCAGGACACTAGTATGCATATATTTTTGCGAAGAATTAAATTTCTTTTTCAACAACTGGCACGAAACTTTATTAGTAAAGACATTTTAGAAAAGTGTACCAAGCCAATCACAATTAAATATAAATGAAAACTATATTTGATTCAATGATATTTTCTGTGGCACAGAAGTTGATCTCTATGTAAACAGAAATCATGTTGAAACAACTGTTTCAGTTTAAAAAAAATTTTAAAAAGTTTATATTACATTCTGTCAAGTTCTTAGAGCAAAAGTGGACTTTGACAGTTTGGTTTAGTAAGTATCCCTTTGAAAATGTTTTATTTGGTAATTATACTACTTTTAATTAAAGTGTTTCCCAGCGAAAGCAAATTTTTAAAATATCAACAACCAATATAGGTCATACTATGGCAGAACTAAGGCCATTAACAACAGAAAATATACATATGTATGCAGTTCCTGGACTTCCGTTGCTATAACTAAACACGCATTGGACGAATACATGTTTCCTGGTAAATCGAGAGTAGCTTACGGAATTTTGTCCATACCTCACTCCTCTGTTAATATCGAAAGGATTTTCTCTTACCACAATCTCATGAAAACAAAACAAAGGAACAGGCTTTATATTCCAACAGTATAGTCTTATCCAGGCCAAAGATTTATTGAAGTCTAAAAACTGTTTTTGTTATAACTTTAATATTATACCCACCCAGACAGAAAAAGACAATCAGCACGATGTATAACATCTATCTATATATATAAGTATAACATCTGTTTAATTTTAAAGAACTCATAACATTAAAATTGTAACGCCGTATGACCATCCTCCAACTCTTGTTTTTAATGTTGGTGCAATACTCTAAATACAAATTTATAAGTTTGTCACAATGGAAATTTTCAAACTTAAGTCAACTTTTTGTATTTACGGTGTTGTAGTGGTATAGGATTACTAAGAACACGGTATTTGTAAACACAAAGTCATATTTTTCTGTTTGTAATACTGTGGTGGTACAAAATTTTTGGAAGAGTCGTAATTTTGTATATACAGTGTTGTGAAGGCACATACTTTTTGCGCAAAATCACAATTTCTGCCTGGTTATGTACATATGTATATGCTTTGTGTTCATTTTCTTATTTATTTGTAATAACTTTTATATAATTTTTTGTTAGTAAAATTTAAATAAAAAAATAGTTTTTGGTACTCTTGGGATCAAAAAAGTACTCAAAAAAATTTTTTTTTGGTACCGAAATGAAAATCTCATCTTCCATCACTGGTCTCCATTAGTCTTTATTAAGTTTTTTTATGATTTGATAAAAAAAAATTGTTTTCTTTTATAAATAGACAAACTATTATCGGGAGAATTGGGGAGGGCGAGTTTTGGATTTAAAAGCTTTGTTTGATTATTGAAGTTTAACTATTTACGCTTTACAAATAATTAATTATAATTTTGTTGAAGATGAAATACCGCAACATCGCATAAACTAAGAGAACAGGTTTGATTTAGTTTTTAATTAAAATACATTTGTACATACATATGTTATTTTAATAACTTCCCCATAAATGAATATACACGTAACTAATTCACAAAGCCAGAATATGGACCACCCATTAGATGAATGTAAGAAATGCGCTACTTATAGAGAAGTGTTAGCCAAATTTCTAGGTAAGCTGAGACGTAAAGTTTTAGTTCCTGAAAAACATGTATTGCAATACGGCTGTCCCTTTTATTGCCCATTAAAAGTTAAAAGTGACCCTATTATCCGTCATTAAGCCAAGGAATTCCCATGATGAAGCCACTGATGTCCTCTATCCTACATTTCCTAATGACCAGTCAACGCGCCTATCACGATTCTCATCGTCTTTTTATCCATGTCCAGTAGCAGTTTGGATCTTCCTGAGTCAAGTTTTGGCCACATAGCCCTCGAGAGTGTACAATCCTCTCTACTTCGCTATGAACTGTTGGTCCTGCCTTCTACACAATTACTGAGTTCTCTGTAGCAATGACTTATCGGTAGTTTCACCGATCTGTCAAACATTCTTGTCAGCTCATCGGCAATTTTTTTACCTCAACACTGCTGTGGCCGGAAACCCAAAATAGCCTGACACTATATTTGTCCATAAGCAAGTTGGGGGCTCTTCTACAGTCACTTATAAATTTCGATTTGACATTGTATTCCTTCAAAGCTTTTAGCGCTGCCTGGCTGGTGTTGTAGAAGGTTACCTTCCCACCTCCAGTTACATTCCTAGCCACCGTTCCGTGGCGAATACAATGATCTCTTTGTGATACCTGTGAGTTGAAGAGAAGATAGTGATAGAAGGTGATAGGGAAGGGATAGCGATAGAGAAGATAGGTGGTGAAGGAAGAGAGATAGAGAAAAGCTTCATTATGTTACAACTCTGCTTTTTTCACTCTGCTTAATGCTGTGTTGCAGCTCCTTCTGGTGTCAATTGAGGCGTATTAAACTTTGGAGCTGTACTTTAGTAGCCATTTTATTGGTTATTTTACTTAGCCGATGATTCTACTTCACAACGAAGGAGGGCGCTCTGATGTTATATTAGGATTGGCATCTGCCGAAGTCGGTATAGTTAAGTGACTAGTGCTTTATGTCTGCATCACTAGAATTTTTACCACAACAACTTATACAAAGAATACTAATGCACATCAGAAAAATGCGTGGTGTTGCTATTTTTTTGACTGTCGGACATCGGGATCGAACCCAGGGTCTTCGGTTTTGTAGTCAACGTGCTAACTACATCAGCCAACGCCACCCTATATCCCGGCTTAACGAATGATATAAAGTCGGAGCGATTCGTTACATCGAACAATTTGTCCTTTAATTTCATCCATAGAGTGAACATTTTTAATATAAAAGTAAACATAATTTGCTAAATTCACAACCTATTTTAGGAGTCGTGGTTTGCTGTTGTCTTTTATGTAAACATTTGTTTATAAACAATGTTTTTATAGAAATTACAAACATTTCATGTACGAACTACGACGACTCCCACAATAGGTTTTGAATTGAGCAATTATGTTTTATTAATGTACAGTAAATAAAAACTTTACAAACTAATAAAATATTAATGTTATGAGAAATATGCTAACATTTAATAAAATATTTTGTTGCAGAAATTAAAAACTGTTTATGACAATTTATTAGAAAACTCGTATACATATATCAAATAACTAAGGTCCTGAACGAGAATAAATTGAGCGTACCTTAAATCGCAATTTCAACGTTAGATCGGGATACAACTGGGATACCGAGTTGTATTATTTAGTTTGTACTTGACAACCATTGATGGCTACCCAATCGCGTGATTTTAGAAGAAAATGTAAAAAAACTAAAGCCGTGTGATCATTAAAAATAATTTTTTTTCTGGAAAACTCAAGGTTATAACAAGTAAGAGTGCCGAATCTTATAGAGATACATACATAAGCACATACATAAAGTATAAACAAAAATAAAAAAAAAGAATTTGACCTAGTTACTTTTATGTACAAAAAAATAAATTTACAAACCCTAGAATCATTAAATTAGATTTTTCTGATTCCTTATATCAATCTAGTAGTTCTTAAAAAAATATAGAAAGTGTGTTAAGTAAAAAAAGAAAAAAAGGAAATTAAAAAATGTTTTATTTAGTTACTTTAATATTCAGAAAAACAGGTCAAAGTTTCCAGCTCTGGAGATGCGGCTTTTATTTTTATAATTTTCTACACCAAACTTTTCTTTCCAAAACAAAAAATATGTATAATCTATAAAGGAAAAGATAAAAGTTAATTAGACTTAGATACTTTTATATATCACAAAAAGTGTAAGTTTCCCAACCCTGAGATCATTCTTTTTGATTTTTCTGATTTCTTACACAAATCTCTTTCTTTTAATAATTTAAGACATGTTTAATTTACAGAAACAAAGGAAAAATTTGTTTTAGTAAGTTACTTTTGTACAAAAAAAGTTAAAGTTTTCCAACCCTGGAATCGTCTTTTTAATTTTTTTAATTGTTTTTTTTATTTTAAATACAATTTTTTTCGTACTCAAGCATAAAATAAGTTTATTTAATAAAAAAAAATAAAAATTAATTTTCGGTAGTTAATTTTTTATATAAGAAAGAGTGTAAGTTTCCCAACCCTGAAATCCCCCTTTTTGATTTTTCTGTATTCTTAAAAACAATCTTTTTTTTAAGAATGTAAGATATGCTTAGTTTATAGTAAAAAAAAGGAAAAATTTGTTTTAGTAAGTTACTTTTGTATAAAAAATAAGGTTTTCCAAACCTGGAAACTTCGTTTTAATTTTTTTTTAATCTGAAATACCAAATTCATTCTTACTGAAGTATAAAATAAGTTTATTTTATAAAAAAAAAAATAAAAATTAGTTTTCGGTAGTTAATTTTATATATAACAAAAAGTGTAAGTTTTCCAGCCCTGGAACCGTTCTTTTTGATTTTTCAGATTTCGTACACCAATATGTTCCTTTTAAGAATATAAGCTATGTTTAATATATAGAGAAAAAGAAAAAAATTGTTTTAGTAAGTTACTTTTGTATAAGAAAAAAGTTAAAGTTTTCCAACCCTGGAAATGTCTTTTGCATGTATTAAATTTTTTTTTAATTTTTAATATCAATTTAATGTGTACTGCAGTATAAAATAAGTTAATTTAATAAAAAAAATAGTAAGACCTAGTTACTTTTTTTTCCCAACCCTGGAATCATCCTTTTTGATTTTTCTAATTTGTTACACCAATTTCTTTCTTTTAAAAGTCTAAGATATGTTTAATTTATAGAGAAAAAGAAAAAAATTTGTTTTAGTCAGTTACTTTTGTATGTGAAAAAAATTAAATTTTTCCAACCCTGGAAACGTCTTTTTAATTTTTTTAACTTTCCTTTTGAATTTGAAATACCAATTTAATTTGTACTGAAGTATAAAATAAGTTAATTTAATAAAAAAAATATAAAAATTAGTTTACGGTAGTTAATTTTTTATATCACAAAAATTTCAAGTTTCCCAACCCTGGAATTATGCTTTTTGATTTATCTGATTTTTTAACCCAATCTCTTTCTTCTTAGAATATAAGATGTATTTAATATATAGAAAAAAGGAAAAATTTCTTTTAGTAAATTAATTTTGTATAATTTTGTATAAAAAATTTAAAGTTTTCCAACCCTGGGAACGTCTATTTAATTTTTTTTATTTATTTTTTATTAAGAAATATTAATTTTATTCATACTGAAGTATAAAATAAGTTTATTTAATAAAAAAAAATAATAACTAGTTTTCGGTAGTTATTTTGTATGGCAAAATGAAGTTTAAGCTTCCCAGCTCTGAAACCGTCTGTTCGATTTTGCTGATTTTCCATACCAATCTTATTTCGACAATTTCTGATACACCAGTCCAAGAACGAAGTCTCTAACTTTTCTGGGAGCTTCGGAAAACCGATTTCACGTACAGACAGACGGACAGACAGACATCGCTTATTCGTCTTCCCTATTCATAAGGATCCAGAATATATATACTTTATGGCTGGCTTATTAATATTCTAGAAATTACAAACGGAATGACAAACCTATATATACCCTTTTACCATTTTTTGGTAAAGGGTATAAAAATGGTTTACTTAATTTTTGTTTATGGCCATACAAGTACAGAAGATGTAGAACGTTCTGGACACCCAAACTGAAAGGCAAATCTTTGTGCCAGCTATGAATTGTTTCATTGAATCAATGAATTATATCATTAATAACGACCTTATATAAAATTTGATTACATTAATAAAGACTGTTTCAGAAAGTTTTATATAAAGCACTTCACATTTCGTGATTTTCTTTCATTCAAACAATGAAATAATGTCACTATGCATATTAGATTAAGTCATTGATTTCACTTTTTGTAAATCCTGTGAAGTGAGCATTAACTGAAACCGTATACGAATATTTTAATTTATTTAATTTAATTTATTCATTCATAACACAAAAACCTATTCTTAAGGCTATCACGTTGACAATCGCTCACAGTATCGAATAAGGACTCTTCATTTTCATCATATTTGCAGACAGCTCCTAAACCATTTCAGCCAACGGCACTATAAAAACAGCATGCATTCAACACTATAAGGTTTTTTTACAAAAATGTTTTCTACTAAAACTGCTTCGTTGTATGTAAGAAACATTTTCATTTTCATTAAAAATGTTTCACACATTATCTTGGAATTTTAGAGAGTTTGAAAAAATGGGGAAATGGTATATTTTTATCAAAATTTACTTAATTCATGTATTACAAAGTATTTTTGTAAGAAATCGTAATAAATAATGAGATAAGTTTTTAATCATCTATTAAAAAATTTAATTTCAGAATAATAACGAAAACATTATCATAAATACAATGAAAGATATTAACAAATTCAGAAAGAAAGTACTTTCATTCAGCAAAAATTATTATTCTATTAACGCAACATTTCATTCATATGATGAAGAAATATACATGAAGCCTCCCCATTAACTGAATCAATAATTTTTCTTTTGGTGCAGAACTGGTCTTGTCTGATCGGATATAAAAAACGAGAAATAATATGGAGTCCATAAGCATCTCGCATGGCTCAGTGGTTTCAATTTCATAGATGAGTGTCGCATTTGCTCACAATCGATCACAAACGCAAACGTGTGACAACTTCACAAGAGTGCTTGGCGTTGTTCAACCGAAATATCGAGCCATAACGCTAAAATAGCTTAAGCGACACATTTTTCGGACTTCGTTTTTTTTTTTGACGGAAATCGACTATTTAAGATCGCAAATAACCAATTTTGGTCAAAAATTGAAGTTTTAAAATTATGTCGCTTAAGCTATTTTGGCGGTTATGGCGCGATATATGTTCAGTATTCTGAACAACATATTAAGAACCTTTCTGAAAATATCTCAAATTTTTTAGCTTATTTCAAACATTTTGGCTGGGAGTATACTGAAGAAATTCCTAAACAGAAACAGTTCTTAACCAACAAAACAAACAAAATTTTTAATGTAAGTATGTGCATTAGGCTTATGCAGAAAATAAAAAATTTGCAAAACGCGAAGGGCTCACTAGGTTTAAATATGCAGGAAAAAATTCTAAGACAAACTGCGTTTTTACTTTTTTGATATCTTAAAAAAAAGCAATGTGAGTCCGATCACAGAGGAGATGTGTAAACATCTAGTAATGAAAACTTTTTTTTGAGTTGGAAGTACTTATGCTTTTAGGCCCAATAATCGACTTCTCAATTAAGTGTCATTTAGCCAATAGCCACTAAATTTTAAGTTGCACTTAATTGCAGTTTCATTTTTTCAGTCGTAAAATTAAATGATCACTTAAATACTATGAAAGTGTGGTAGCACTGTGAAATGTTGATAGTTCTAAAAGAAAACAGATGTTTAATGTAAATAAGAAAGTTAGGTTATCAGTATGTAGAAAATTAAAACTGCATAAAAACACATTTTATGAAACCAAAAGAGCATCAGAACACATTTTTCTATTTATTTATTCCATGATATGATACTATGCATTGTATATGTTATATATTTATGAACATTTAACGAAATTCTTTTTAATACGACCACATGATGCTTATGTATATGTTTTCAATAAACAGACACAAGCACAATAACATAAGGTATGCTCGTAAGTAAGACTTAAGTGTGATTTAAATAGACAAGGTTGGGCATTTAAATGGCTCTCAACTTTATACTAAAAAAATGAATTCGGTACTTAAGAGGCAGTTAAAAATAAATGACACATAGTTGAGAAGTCAATTATTGGGCCTTAGTATCTCTTTTTAAATTAATTAATCAAAAGTATCAAAACTTTCAATATTGTAAATACATACATATGAATTTGTTGGTTTTTGTTTGTTTTATTAAACTTATTTGGCTAGTAAATGGGAACACTGCATGTATGTACTTCATTAAAAATTGCAGTAAGCAGTAAATTTACTGATTACTAAAAAAAATCAGTAAAATTTTACTGCTAATGAAATTTAATTTGCATTACCAGTAAAATCGTAGGGCCGTAATCATAATAAAATTGTAGCAAGTGGCAAAGTTTTTTTCATTAAAATTTTGAAACTTTTGTATGAAAAACATTTAGCCACTTGATAGAATTTCATTACGAATACAAACATTACTGATTACTGAAAATTCAATGCACCTCATCATATAACAAATCATTTAGGCAATTTATAAAAATTGTAGAAAAAAAATTTAGTAATCAGTACAAATTTACTTGTTAAAAATTTTTTATTATTTTTACTGAAACTTTAGAGGTATTGCAGCGCTCATTTATGGTAAATGCCTTTACTTTTACTTTTTAATTTTTAATTCCTGTTGTTCATTGTTTAGTTTTTACTGTTCTTGTTGTTGTGTAAGCATTGCAATTAAAACAAATTCAGTAAAGTGCGACTTTGACTCGCCCACATTCGGTTTTGAGCATTTTTTTGATTTAGCTTTCTTCCTTTTTTAAGTTTTTTCAGTTTAAACGATTTTTTCAGTTTTATCGCTTTTTTTTCATTTTTGAGTTTTTTTCCTTTTTGGGTTTTCTTAATTTCCGCAATTTTTTTCATTGTGGCGATCTTTTCATTTTGGCGATTTTTTTCTGTTTTTGGCGATTTTTTTCATTTTGGCGATTTTTTCTCTTTTTGGACTTTTTTATTTAGGCGATTTTTTTCATTTTGGCGATTTTTTCATTTTCGCGATTTTTTTGTTTAAGGGTTTTTTTATTTTGGCTATTTTTCCGGTTTTTAGCGATTTATCTTAGTCCTAGTTTTTTTTTTGTTTTTGGCGATTTTTTTAGATTTGGCGATTTTATATTTCTTTTGATTTTTTAGTTTTACCGTTTTTGAAAATTTCAAGAGTTTTGCTCTTACGGTTTCCAAGATACAGCAAGTTGTCAAAATTACAAAGTCAAAATTGCATTAACTGATGGAACACCCATTGATTTAAATTTTTTAAATTTAGTGTTAATTGTTGTAGTCTGTATAAAAATACACTAACTTTTAAAATTTCAAGTGTATATATGTACATACAATTAATTGTATGTATATTACATGGGATTTTAAAATTTTTCGTTGCTCGTTTTGGAACACCCTTTAATTTTTAACTCTCATGTATTTGTCGTTGTAGTGGCCAAATGTCTACACACTGTGTCCAAATTTCAGGTACGTAGCTCTTACGGTTCATTTTCACCTTTGGTGTACGGAACCCTAATAAAGCAATTATCAAGTTAAATAAAACAAACAAAAACCAGCAAATTCCTATGTATTTACAATATTTTAAATAAGTTTTTATTGCTTCTTTCAAACACTAATACACTCATACATATGTAGCTCACACCGATTTGACAACGCGGTGTGAATCTCAGCAAAATTTGTGATTGTATTGTGAAAAAGAATTTTACCCCCTAGCGTATAGATGTTTACACATCAAAAGTTCCGCACCAAATGCATTTTCTGCAGCAAAAATGTGGAAATCCAAAAAAATCTCATATTTTCGTAATGACAAAAATTTTTTTGTTAATAAACCATCTACTAGTACCCTAATTTTATAGATTTTGATTACGAATCTGCTGTTTATTTTAAAATCCATTAAGAGGTTTTCGAGATATGACCACTTGCAAATTTGTGAAATTATCACTCAGTTTCTTTTCCTCACAGAATTACTTGTTTTTTCCTATTTCTTGCAATTGTCATTGACTTTTACATCATTTCAGAATGGTTTTTATTGTAAAATTCAGTTGTAAACTGTGTGCGTTGCAAATTTTATTATATGTATTACACTGTTTGACAAATTTTTGTGAAATTGTATTTCGCGTTCTATTTATACGCTTTCGATGTATTTACGCTTTCAGGATGATGTAAGTACAATTTAATAGTCATATATCAACAAACAGTACTCAATTGGTATTAGAAATTTGCAAAGAGAGCTTAATTTATGTAAAAATGCTATAATTAATAATAATTTTGGCGATTATTAAGGTTGGTACATGTAAAAAATGTAGTTCTCAAGAAAAAAGTTTGGCGACCACTGTTTTACAAAGTTTGTACTCTTGGTTGGTGTATGTCTATTTCATTGGACTTACATCATCCTGAAAGCTTAAATACATCGATAGCGTATAAATAGAACGCGAAATACAATTTCACAAAAATTTGTCACACAGTGTAATATAATAATAATATGCAGAGATATCTGAAATGACCTTATGCAAAAATTGCTCAATATATTGAAAAATAAATGATTGATTTGTGATCAGCGGACCAAACTGTATGAATGTGCATAAATAAAAATAAAAATAAGTAACTTTTTGCAAAACCTGAACTAGCGAAAACCACTTAATGGATTTTAAAATAAACAGCAGATTCGTGATCAGCGGATCAAAATCTTTCAAATTCTGGCACTAGTTGATGGTTTATTAACAAACAATTTTTTGTCATTACGAAAATATGAGATTTTTTTGGATTTGAAAAATCCACACTTTTGCTGCAGAAAATGCATTTGGTGCGGAACTTTTTTTTAAGATATCAAAAAAGTAAAAACGCAGTTTGTCTTAGAATTTTAGCCCGCATATGAAAACCCAGTGAGCCTTTGTGTTTAAAAAATACGCATAAGCCTAATGTGCATATAAATAAAATTTATATTTGCGAAATAAAAATTTTGGCAATTTAACTTAAAATATTAAGTCTAGAATTTTTGGGAACTTAGCTCATTTTCTCTTAGAGAGTTCGTTCATTGAAAAATTAAGGGTTCTTTTATATGGTGTTTTTTTAGAGGTATAGAACTTCGAATTGAAATAAAACACAAGAAAATCGTTTTAATGTCCATCAATTTGGCTTTATTGGAAGGATAATTTTATGCCATTAATGTTTAAATATGATTTCGGGCATGTGGCCGCCGCGGCTGGCTCGAATAAAGCCAATTCTACAGGTCCAATTTTCAACCACTTTTTCGAGCATATGGGGCCGTATGTTGGCAATAACGCCACGAATGTTGGCTTCCAAGTCCCCTAACGTTTCTGGTTTGTTGGCGTAGACGAGCGACTTCACATATCCCCAAAGAAAATAATCCAATGGTGTCAAATCACACGCTCTTGGTGGCCAATTGACAGGTCCATTCCGCGAAATTATGCGCTCATCGAATGTTTCCTTCAATAAATCGATTGTGACGTGCGCTGTGTGGCATGTAGCGCCGTCTTGTTGGAACCACAACTCATCCACATTCATGCCATCCAATTCGGGAACAAAATAGTCGGTTATCATGGCTCTATACCGGTCTCCATTAACGGTAAATGACTCTCCAGCATTATTTCGGAAGAAGTATGGCCCAATGACTCCACCAGCCCATAGAGCACACCAAACAGTCAGTTTTTGTGGATGTAATGGCGTCTCAAGGGTCTCATGTGGATTCTCTTCACTCAAAATGCGGCAATTTTGCTTGTTGACGTAGCCATTCAACACAAAATGAGCCTCATCACTGAACAAAATTTTGCGATGAAAATCAGCATCGAGATCAATCTCATTTTCGGCCCATACACTAAAATCACGACGCATTGCATGGTCTCGCATCTTTAATTCTTGCACAAGCTGGATCTTGTAAGGTCGCAAGCCAAGATCTTTGCGCAAAATCTTCCATAAAGTTGATGGACAAAGCTCCAATTGCTGTGCACGGTGGCGAATCGATTCATTCGGGTCCTCTTCAACACTTTGCTCTACAGCGGCAATTGTTTCTTCGGTGCGCACTGTTCGACGTCTCTGCGGATGCGTATTATCACATAGAGTAAACGTAGTGCGAAAACGATCCATGGTTAACCGAATTAATTGCTCTGATGGACGATTATGTCGACCATAAAATGGACGGAGCTTGCGGTAAACTTCGCGAACTGAACCATTATTTTCGAAATAAATTTGCACGATTTGCAAGCGTTGTTCTTTTGTCAACCTGTTTATGATGAAATGGCAAACCAAACTAAATATTAATCACTTGACAGCTGACCAAATGGCCGCCAGTTAAAAAAGTGATGCCAACTTAAAGTTCTATACCTCAATAAAAAACACCCTTTAAGAGTATCATAAAGTGCAAGAATAGCGAGAAACGAGATACTTGTTATAAATTAGTCTTATCAAAAGATGGAAAGGTTATTATAAACTTTATATAATATAAAGATACAGGATTTCGCTTACATATATTAATTTTGGCATGAACTCTTAAATAAAAAAAAAAATCTGGGAGGGGAGTAAATTGAAGATATCACGAAATTTTTGCAAAAATTTTCATTGCAGATATTTGTTGCTTGTAGATGTTATTTACAAATGTTGTCAAGGTTATTATAAACTTTATATAATATAAAGATACAGGATTTCGCTTACATATATTAATTTTGGCATGCATGAACTCTTAAATAAAAAAAGTAATTTTAATGAAAAGATTAAAATACACTAAAATGTTTAAACTTATATTCGTAGCCTATATACCTCGTTAAAACAATTAAATAAATTAAAGAGATTAATTTGTGAAAGCAAATTTAAATATTTATTTTTAAATGTGAACATTAACCTCCATTTGACTTAATTTATGGAAAAGATTCTTTGTTTGAAGCAATTAAAATAAATTCTAAAAGTTAAGATCATTAAGTTATTCACATTTACCACTTAATCAATTTTGACAAAAGAAAAATCCGATTTAGCAGACATTTTGTACGTGCTTATGTAGAAATAAATTGTATACATACCCAGCGGTAAAACTCAGAAGACCTTCTTGGTGCAGGCCTTATTAAAGGACTCTTTCGCATAAAATATGCGATACACATGCCACACTCGCTTCTATGAGAAGGGAGAAGAGAAGGAGTAACATGTTTTGTTTCGTTTTTTTACCAAAGCAAAATCAAAATCTATTAGTTTGAAGGCCTTCCAGAATCTCTGGCGAAAGAAGCAAGAACAGAAGGCCTGCTCCGCAATGACAACGCGTGTAAAAAAGATATGAGTATGGAATGGAGCAAGCAGGTCTTCTACATCCAAAAGAAGGCGTACAGAGGCCTTCTAGAAGGCATCCCTACTCCTTCTAGTTCCCGCTGGGTATATAACACATGTACATACAGATCGCACACTAACTCATATACAGTTGCAACTAAAAATCGATCGAAATCGACTTTGAGCAAGTATTTATACAAAAAAATAAAAAAAACCCGACTGCGACCAACTTTGAACCGTTAAATATCCTAAATGGTCATTCGAAACGAAAAATCATAAGAGAAACCTAAAAATGATTTTAAAATACCTGTCGACTGATACCCATTTTGATATAGTTCGCCCACTTTTTATATATTCGTATTTACAAAATGGCGTCTGTTGGCCGACAAATTGAATTTTGATAACTGGCATACATACTAGTGATTAGAGGAGGAAAACTATCTATAGTGTCACTATCAAAAGTTTTTGATAGTTTGAAAAACTTTATCGATACATCGATTCAAGACTATCGAAAGTTAGAAAAACTATCGATATATCGACGATACTATCGCGATAGTATCGAAGTTGTATGGTTCTCGTATAATGTACATATGTATTTACACTAAAAATTCAAAATAAAATATTTTTAAACAAAATAAATAAATAAATACCAAACTAAAATAATTGTATGAAAAATAAGTGAGGTCACCGGAAGAAATTTTCCCGTCATTGAGTTATTTTTTTATGAAAAGCAACATATTTAAATTTTTTGGTTTTAGTAGTGTATCATTTACTATCGATACACAGAAAAAATTTTAGCCAAAATGCTTCCAATTAAATCAATTAATGCTGTTTCAAACAATTTTATAATTGTTCCAATTAAATTTTGTTGATTGAAAACAAAAAAGTTTAATGTTTGTATGGATGTTAGCAAATATGCAAACATACAGACGAATATTAAATTTTTACGCATTATTAAAAATTCAACCAATTTTTTGATTGTTTGAATTAACTTTGTTTAATGAAAAAAATATTTTAGTTTGTGTTTGTGCTTGTTCATGTTTTCGTGGAAGTGTGTCAGCCTGTTATTCTAGAAGTACCAAGTTCGAAGCATGACAGCACTGTAAGTTAAATAATAAAATAAGAACACACACACCTACATATGTGCAATAATTGAATGAAAAATAATTTGCCGCGATAGCCTCGTGGATGTGTGTTAGCCTGTTAGAATGGAGGTACCATATTCAAAGCCTGTAGCGTAAGTTACGGAATAAAACAAATAAATAAAATAAGTAAGTTAAAATAAATAAATAAAAATAATGACTTTTTATTTAAATTTTTTTTTACAATTACTTTTATTAATTCATTCAACGAACAATTTAATTGTTGAAAATTTCTTAATTCAATTATTAATTTAATTGGGCCAATTAATCATTTGTTTAAAATAAACGCGTACTTTAAATTAACTCTATTAATTGATCTCAAACAGCAAGAAAACCTCATTTTTACAAAAAAAAAAATTTTTTTGCAGGACGAAAATCAGTACAGGATTTAATTAATAGTACAAATTTCTAACTAAAATATTAAGTAAAGTTGATTTTAAGTTTTTTCTGTGTAGTGACTAAAAAAATATCGATTGTATTCAAGTATTAGTCGATTGCTGATTTAAGACATCGATAGTCACAAAAAAAAATTAACTATCGATAGTGCCATCGATAGTTTTCCACCCCTATTAGTGATGTAACGAATGTAAATTTTTTAATATTCGCAAATACGAATACGAATATTTGAAACAATATTCGCGAAAACGAATATTTAATGTATTTTTTTTTTTTTTTTTTTTTTTAAGAGATGTAACACTCAGGCAATTAATGCCTACTACTATTACTAGGTGTTACCTTCTTTAGGAAAGGGATAGTGATAGAAGACAGATGGTGAAGGAAGAGATAGAAGAAAGCTTCATTCTTTTACTACTCTGCTTTTGCACGCTTTTTTAATAAAGCAGTGTTGCAGCGCCTTCTGGCGTTAAGTGAGGCGTATTAAATTTTGAAGCTGTGTTTATTAGCCATTTTACTGGTTATTTTACTTCGCCGATGATTTTTGGTACACAATACCGACGAAGGAAGGCGCTCTGATGTTACATTAGGATTAGCATCTGCTGAAGTCGGTATAGTTCAGTGACCAGTGACTATGCCTTCATCACGTGAACTTTCCTACAACAACTGATGCAAAGGGACTCTAATGCTCATCAGAAAAATATGTGGTCTTGTTATTTTAATGACTGTCGGATTCAGGTATTGAACCCAGGATCTTCAGTTTTGTAGTCAACGTGCTAACTACTTCAGCCAACGCCACCCTCATTAGGGTTCTATTAATGCCTGCAACATGAAATATTAAAAATTTGTTATGAAAAAGAACTTCATACTCTGGTTGGCATACTGTAAACTTAATAAAAACTAATCCAAATTTTAATGATCGTCAGTAGGTTAGGTTAGGTTAGGAAGGGTGGTGCTTTACCGCACCTTCATTCGGAGACCCAATTGGGTCCATTGAGATTCCCTTCTGTTGCCCAAAAAAAGTAATATTCACCTTCCCATTTGCAGCCAGAAGTGACCCTATTATCCATCACTAAGCCATGGAATTCCCATAATAAAGCCCCTGATGTCCTCTAGTTTACACTTCCCGACATTAGTAATGCTTTCATGGAAACGTCTGCTCAGCCATGTAAGCCTATGACGTTGCAGCTTCGGGCAATGATAGATAATATGTTCTGGTTCCTCTTCATCCCCGCACATCCTACAAAAATCTGGAGTGGCAGTCTCCGAAATGCTGGTTCTTGCTCTGACCTAGCAATCACCTGTCAATACGCCTCTCATGATTCGCATCGCCTCCCTATTCATATCCAGTTGTAGTTTAGATCTTCCTGAGTCTAGTTTTGGCCAAAAACCCCTCGAGACTCTACAATCCTCCATACTTCGACATTAATTGTTGGTCCTGCTTTCTACCCGATTACTGAGTTTTTTATAGTAATGACCTATCGGTAAATGATCGTCTTTAAATAATATTTGAAAGTGATACAAAGTAAAAATTTCTATAAACATTTAATGGATTCGTACAAATTGATATTTTTATCCATTTATTTAAATTTCTTTTAGGTTTTATGCATTTATTTATATAGTTTGTTTGGAAAAGTATTTGTATTCGTATTCGCCTGAATTTGACGAATACGAATGCGAATACTAATATTTAAAAATGGCCAAATATTCGGCAATTCGAATACGAATATTCGTGCATCACTAATACATACGTACATACTAGTCTTGTTAATTACACTGCACAACAAAATAGAATTTTTTTATGATGTTTAAATAAAAATAGCAGATTCTTATGTATTTTTATCTCCTGATTGCGATGGTGTCATTAATTTTTCTCTGTCAGCTCTAGCTTTAAAGATATAAGGACATTTAGCATTTGCTTAATTTACACAACTTTTTGTATTATTCCGTTAATATTTCTCGAAACACTGTTGTGCATATTCATAATTATTTTCTTATTCGAACAAACGAATGGTATTTAACTTTTGTTGGAATATTCGAACGAACAAAGAATAAAAAATTTATTCGAATAATTTTAAAAAAGTTTGCAAAAAACGACACTTATGTGTATTAGTTGAATTTTTTTATTACCAAACGAAAAATAATTCATTACACAAGAAAAAAGAAATAATTTTTATAACAATCTTAAAAATATCAATAAATAAAAATATTAGTAACAAAAATAAAAACGCTGTATAAGATAAGAGCTCTCTGTTTCACTAATATTATTGAGGTAACAGAATTGCAAAAAAGATTTAACAGATTCAATAGAATATATCTTAAAAAGATGTGATATCTTCTAAACGGCTGGACCGATCTTCAAACATAGCTAAAAACACTCTCGATTAAGTCACCTTTCAAGCAGAAAAATTAAATCGGTCCAGCCGCTTGGTCTGTACCAGAGAACAACAATGAGTAGTGAAAAAGTGAGACACTGCGTAATTTCAATATTATGCTTGCAATTATATATTAAAACTTATAAATAATTATTTTTAAGACAAGATCAGTAAATAATGTGCATGATTAATTACAATAATTTCTTGCAACATCGATTTTCATTGAACACGAATCTCTTTGGTTCACATACAGTAAATTTTATGGTTGTGGTATACTAAAGAATTTTTTCAAGCGATTTGTAGAAATCTTCGTATTGATCCTCAGTGATTGAAAATCTGGGAGGGGAGTAAATTGAAGATATCATGAAATTTTTGCAAAAATTTTCAATGCAGATATTTGTTGCTTGTAGATGTTATTTACAAATGATGTCAAGAATATAGTGCTTGAGTCTTGACTTTATTAGAATTGCTGATCCACCACATTCTCTTCCTCTAGGGTCCTTTGTATCATATATAGTGTAGCAATTCATTTTAAAGAGGCTTCTAGAAGTCAAATGATTCTCAGAGACAAACAATATATCAATATTTTTTCCCATGAGGAAGTGCTCAAGTTCGTTTTTATGTTGGCGAATGCCGTTTGCGTTCCAGAAATATATTTTTAACGTGTTCATGATTTGTTAACTAATGCTTGAAGCAGTGTATTCTGCATTCGCAACATTTCTTATATCATACTAGTCATATTTGTTGTAAAGTTGCTTATAGTTAGCACCAGATTGTCAATAATAGCTTCAAGGTGACTAAATATAAAGCTTGAGATTGCATTTGTTGAATTATTTGGCGGTGAAACATTTTTTGTGGGAATAGAACTAGTCTTAGCAGCATCGGCATACGATACACTGGTAACTGGTTGGCTCATTTGAGCAAAAGTGGCGGAGTACGCGTTCACTGGTTGAGCTGGAGCTAATTTGGGTTTTTGACCCATACCCTGTTTAACGAAAGAATATACAGGGCACCCTCTATAGTTAGCGGTGTGATTGCCTCCACAATTATTACATTTTTTCTGCTTGATCTTTTGGCTTAGTGCAGCTAGCAGTACCATGCAGCAGTACCAACAGCTTATGTGGCTCTTCAACTGTGATTTTTCGGTGTAAGAGAAACTTTACGTCATTAATTCGATGGTATTCATTTTTTTTTCAATTTTATGTCATTCGGCTGCAGTTCAACCCGACCGGGACTTTGGCTGACTCCATAAATGCAGCTTGCTATGCAACACTGAAATGCGTAGTGCTCATAAATACAACAGAGTTATTTTTGGCAATGCCGCGAGTTCATTGTTGCAAGGTAATGCTTTTCAATGCGCAACATGTATCAAATTTGTGCATTGTTTTCATTTATGATTCTTTTTCCTTGGTATATTTTTTATCATTATAAGCCAATTCAAAAGCGGGTTTGAAAAGATTAGCGTATGGTTGCTTAACATTCATTAAAAAAATTAATTTTACAAAATTTATACTTAATGAAACAACTAAACAACTTTTGCGCGTTCATAAATGAACTAAAATTCATTTCATTGATTGTCAATATAGTGTTGCCATAAAGTATTGTTTAGCCTTGAAAATTAATTTCTTTGCAGTGTTGGATTGCAAGCTGCATTTATGAAGTCAGCCCTTTTCTCTGTTAATTATGTTAGTAACATTTTTTACCTTTAATCCTTGGTCTATAAGTGCACATTTTACTTCTTCGGGCTCAAGATATGAATCTATCTATATATAGGCCTTTAGTTGGTTTGTGTAAGAACTTGTTTTATTTTTTTTTTCAAATTCACTAACAATTTATCGGAAATCTTTTTCATCATATATTTGAATTTTAGTTTCACGTCTGATTGCACCTCATCGTTATTGTCTTGCAATAATGAAAAATAATTTTGACAATTGGTAGATGATACGCTGTTATCCCTAGACATCTTTGGAGTAGATGAAATTTTTGAAGAATTCGGGCTTCGCCCACGCCTTACCACGGTTATATATCTGTCCATTCCAACTTGTACCTTAGGCTTTGAGCTACTGTTATGTGTAGTGATAACTGGGTTAAGTGATGAACACGAGCCCGAAGCGAATGATGTCACTGGCTTAACTGACGAAGTAATAGGCTAGGCTAGTAATTCAAATTCAATTTTCAACGCTTTTCTTTTGCATAACAACTAAGAGAAATATAATATTAAAAGCTTTGTACATACCATAGTAGTGAAATTTTTTCTTAATGCTAAATCATGTATGTATTTTGTTAAAAAAATTATTTGTTTTTTATTAATTTCAGAATGAATTCAAATATCACTTGTAAACAGGATTGCCAGATAAAATTATCGAAAAATCGTCGAAATCCCGATAAACTATAAAATAATCGTCATTTTGTACTCGAAAAATCGTCAAAAAAATCGGAAAAATCGGGTCGATTAGTATGGATAAAAAATCGAATAGCAAAAATGAAACCTACATATCGCTACCTTAATATAAAAATTCCCTAACTCATTGTTTTTTTTTGAAATCGTAATTTTTAAATTTTTCGATGCATTAGATTTCTTCTACCGAAAAATAAAAAAAACTCGATTTCTAAAAAACAATTCTAAGAAAATTTAGCAAAGAACTCATGGGTGTAAAATCAAACCCTATACCCGCGCATCTCGACATGAAAATTTATTTCCTCTTCATGAGATTCTTGTTTGGCTACTGCCAGTCTTATTTGAAGACATTGGCACCAGCGTTGTCAACTTTTAAATTTCAAAAAGCACTGAAACCAGGAAAAACACGCGTAATTTAAGTAAAAAAGCACTAAATTAAAATTTTTTGTTTTATAAAAAAAAAAAATTTATAAAAAATATAGAAGTCGGTTGACCTTGCATTTTATTTATGAGAATCAGTGAATTCTAAAATCTATTTTGCGAAACCTTTTTAAATTATTATAAAAAATTTAATTTTTTTCGTCAACGAAGAAACAAATCACCTGAAATTAGCAGTAATTGGAAAGTCTTTTTGACTTTCTGATTAGATTTTGAAATCGATGGGAGTAGTAGTTAATTTTTTTAAAATCAAGACTTTCAGTATTTGATTTTTATTAAACCATGCTGTGGAAACATTCTTTCACAGCAAACGCAATATTAATAACAAAGTTACAAAATTAAAAAAAAGTAATTTGCAAGTTAACCAAGTTATATAAACTTAAATTATTTATACTCATATTTTAGAAAATAGGAACAACCCCTCAATAATCAATTTCAATGTATTTTTAATAAAAAAAATTTTTTACTTAATAAGTAAAATATTAATTTGGGATTATTAGTGCGTTTAAAAAATTTTAAACTTAAATTTTAACAATTCCCATAAAAACACTAATTAGGAACGAAGTAGGTTATAAATATGTAACCTAAAACGGCAGCTCTATTAGCAACACAATTTTTTCGTTTCAGACCGCTTTTATACAAAGCCAAGTGTAAGGACAACTTTTTACGTATTTTAGACTTAAATAAAGTAATAAAGGTAAAAACGTGATCAACATTTTAAACATTAAAGTTTGATGGGAATGCAATTTCGATAATGCCCCAAACGAGTTTATATCAAATGAATCGTAATAAGACTTTATTTCTGCCCAAAACTCGATAGCGAACTCAAAGTTTATCCATTGCATTAAGTGAATTATTCTCTTTTTACTGTATATCCTAGAAAATATTTCGCTTTAGACTATACTTGCATTATGTCTTCTTTTTCGTGTGGCAAAACACTGTTTCCAATAATTGTGCTTAAAATGTGAAAGTTTGAGTATAAAATGCCCGTATTTCTTCAACCAAGTTTTGTACAATCTTATTACAATATTTTGAAATGTTCCATTTAACTTCAGTGCGTATGTTTTTTAAATGTTAGACTTCTCCAAAAAATAATATATCTATTATATAAGGAAAATTCTTTTTGAATTTTGGGTTTAGTCACTAAACTTTAGTGCCACCGCCAAGAAATAAAAAGCACCAAAAATTAGTTTAAAAAAGCACCGAGCACTAACTTCAAAATTTTTCGCGTCGAAAATTTCAAAAAGCACTAAAAAAGGTGCGAAAAGCACCGAGTTGACAACGCTGATTGGCACATAGTCATAGTCAAAACAAATTATACTTAATGAGTTTAAAACCAGTATTTTGTATGGCAGTACTGGTTTTAAACTCTTAGGGCGGCTTTTTGAGTTCAAGATTAGAGATTAAATTAACCTTAATCTTCATTTGTGATTTTTGGGTAGTCGATTATATGGTTTACTCGCTAGTTTAAGTGGGGAATCGTGGTGGTTTAATCATACATTAACATTGACAACATACACTTGTGAAACTTATAACTTTTTGTAAAAATTATATTATAAAATAATTTAAAAACACATAAATAAATATATATATTTTATATTATTTATCTATTTCCTTTAACACGCGCAATATTTTACTTGTAAATAATAAAACATGGCAGTTTCTTCTTCTTTACACAAAAAATCAAAGTATGTTGATAACATGTATGACTTTTACACACAAAATGTTGACACTATTTTGTTCCTCAGTATGGTAATACTACAAATAATAAGAAGTTTAAACTACCACTCAAAAATATCAAACTAATTAATTTGAGATTAAGTTAATTTTCGGATTAGCTAATTATAGAAATAAACTCATCTTAATCTCGTACCCAAAAAGTCGCCCTTAAAGTGTACTTTGTTTATGACTATGACTATGCGCCATTGACTTTAACCACATATTATGTATAAGTCTAAGGTAGCTCTCGAAAAAATTAAAAGCAGGAGGTACGTGGAGAATGATTCGAATTTAGTAGCAGTTATTTCAGTACATAAATTTTTTTATTTGAAAAAATTGTAATTAAAAAAAATGTTCATACATGAAATACTGAAGTATATTTATTTGACATAATGCCTTTATTTAATTTCAAAAATTGGCTTGTTTTTGTGGTTAAGCAATTGTCTATATGCATTTCGTTCCCGCTTGTGAAACTCGTCAGTAGACTTCAATCCAAAAAATTTTTGAATTTACCTAACAAACTCCGTATGTTTATCAGTGTGCACACTTAAGTTTTTTTAAATTCGGTAGAATCGACAAAAAAAATCGGTTGATTTGAATGAAATTCGGTAGAAAATTTTTTTATTCAGAGAAACATAAAAATAACAATTCAATGAAACATAAAATATAACAATATACTTATATATAAAGGGTAAGTGCAAGGAGTATCAAACTAAACAGGTTCCAAAAACGCATTTAAAACTTCACATGTGATTGGAAATTAAACTGCTATAAACAATGAAGCATTTCCAATAAAAAAAAGTGTCATCCCCAGTTATTTGCCCTTACCCTTTTATATATATATGCTATGCATACATAAAATAATATACATAAATAACAGGAATTCAGTTTTTGTAAATAGGTTTTATAAAGCTACTAAAATAACTTTTATTTGAAAAACATTTCTAACTACAAAGATTATATGTATGTAAGATCCATTTATGAATTTAAATAATAAATATTTCATCCCCCCGGCACAATTCTTTGGCAAATATTAGGTTACTTTTAGTTTCAGCTTTTAGCCGATTTCTTTGTTCTGTTTTAATGATTTTCATGAGAGAAAATGACCGCTCTGCGGCCGCACTGCTATACGGCAAAATAGGCAATTTACACATATATCGACTTAAATTACTAAATAACAATATTCGGTAGATTTCAAGCCTTGTTCGGTAGAATTGGTAGATTGTTAAATTCACAAACATATTCGGTAGAATCTACCGAATATCGGTAGAAGTGTGCACACTGATGTTTATAGTAAGACTCTTAACACTATATTGAGAATCACAATATACAAATATAATAAGTTTGAAAACCACAAACAAAAATCTTTACAAAACAAGCATCTTTATTCAACTGTGCATCTATTTTATTTTCCACCACCTTTTTACCATTAGCTGCCACATTGGGCAACAATAAAAGTATTTAAAAGGCAAAAAGAAAAAGAAAATATGTATTTTCATACATGAAATACTGAAGTATATTTATTTGACATAATGTTTTTATTTAATTTCAAAAATTGGCAATTGCTTAACAATAAAAACAAGCCAATATTCGAGATAAAAAAATATTTTAAAGAAGAGGAAATATATTTTCATGTCGAGAGGCGCGATATAGGGATTGATTTTAGACACGTGTTTTTTTCGGAGAATTTTCTCAAAATTTCGTGTAGATTACGTTTTTGCTATACGATTTTTGCAAAATAAAATCTACATGCCCTAGCGTATACAAAGTTTTTATTTTACACGTTTATTGGGAAATTGAAACCATTGTCCTTTTTTAACCCTTTATAACTTTTTTCCTCTCAGTGGTAAAATTATGAAAAATATTACCAAGTTATGTCAAAGACTTGGTGTCAGTAGTCTTGATGCCCAAAATTTTTTATAGGAACTTGGCATTTTTTAAATTTTTTTTTTTTTTTTTTTTTTTGGAATATCAATTTATATAGATATCAATATAAAATAAAGAGTGGGCAAAATTACACTAAAATCTTTTAGAAGATAAGTAATTCATGAATTGAAATAGTCGCTTTTTTATAGAAGAACTGCAATATTTTGCTATTTTCGGCACCAAAAATCGTCAAAATGACGATAAATCGTCAAATCTGGCAGCCGTGCTTGTAAATATTAATAATCTCTTACACTGTAATTTTTTATAATAGAAGAATTGCTCTACATGCATTTTGTCAATTTTAATTTAAATTCAATTTCAATATGTGTATCGGTATCGGAATCGGTATAGGCGATGTTTCTTTTTCGGTATCGGTATCGGATCGGCAAGACAGCGTATCATTACATCCCTAGTAAAAACTAATATTATTACAAAATATACAAACCAAAAATTATTCGACTCAGCCGGTTTTAAATTGTAAAAAAACTGTACTATTCGACATTCGAAAAATCAACATTTTGAAGAAACCGACAAACGTATTTTAAACCCAGTTGAAAAACCGAGATGATTACCCTAATATATAGATTTTAAACATTCACACATTTTTTTTGTAAACATGAGTAAAGTGTCCAGGAGACGTACAAAAAAAAACCATCAATCGGTAAGAATGTGTTAGTGTCGTTTAATTGATGATTTTTCGGAGACGTACAAATAAAATCGTCAATCAGCATTTTAATTTTGTGTTCGTTGTGTGCGATGTGCAGATATGTGTTCATCGGATGATGATTTTTTGTTATTAGCGGCATTAAAACTTTATGAAATCTTTGTATAAAAAAGGACATTAAACAAATATACAGAGCTAAATAATAATTTTTCTATCTTCCACTCTAATTGTTCATCTATTATTATTATTATTTATAATAATAATAATTCTAGTTCTACAAACCATTCTAAAAAAAACAAACATATTTTCCTTAAAAAAATTTCGAAACAAACAAACGATTTTTAATATAAAAACAAGACATTGAGTAGTGTGAATAAAAAAAATATGTACATACTTGTATGTATTTGCTTTTTAGTTAAAAAATTGTTTTAAACACAAAATTTACATACATAAAAAAACAATTTTTAAGTAATTTTTTTATTCACACTACCCATTAAGATTAGAAAAATTAGAGAATATAATATTTATAATAATCATAAAACTGTTTGTAGACTTTTGATTGTTTGGTTTTTTACAAAGATCAATGGTACATTTTTATAAAGTGCAAACTAATTTTTGTCATCCGCGCACTTCTCCATGTCGTCACAGAACAAATTACACAAAGCAAATGATGTTTTTTTCGTCAATCAGATTTGGAGACGTACAAATAATCAGCCGTCAAATAAAAATGTCAAAATTTTTTGATTCTCATCAATCAGTGCCGACAACGTGTACGTGTAACCGAAAAGAAACGACTGCACGCACACAACTATGTGATTGATGGGTTTTTTTGTACGTCTCCTGGACACTTAACATTTCTATAGAAGTGCTACCAAGTTTTTATACATTTACAATGCCGTTTAAACAGTAAGTTAATTCATTTGAAAACATTTATGTTTGCATTTTTGGAGTTAATAGGGGAGAAAAAATCGTTATATCACAATTAAGCTTGGCAAAAATTTCATATAAAAGGTTTGTACACGATTTTATATATTCATTGCGTTGTATGTAAATTCAAAATTTTAAGCATATAAGCTGCTTGAGTTATTACAATGCAAGAGCGATATGTACATATCGCAATTGTTAAATTTTTGTGTTGTGTTGTGTTAAATTTTTGCCAAAATACTAAATACAGTAATCATATCTACTTACTGTTAAGGTGCAATCAGACGTGACATAACCATAGCAATAGAAAATAGCCGTTCGAACCAAAGTAATGGGCAACACTGTATTCGATTATAAGTGACTCGCCATAACGCCATAGCCATTAACATAGAAACCAATTGAATTTTGGCATGGCCATGTCACGTCTAATTGCACCTTTAAAAGATTATATAATTTTCTATCGGGAGTTTGTAAATTGTGAGTTGATCTCTTTCTCTGAATCGTGTGGAGCAAAGCGGCAATAATAATTGAAAAAGGGTATGGTTATGGTTTACGGGGCTGTCTGTCATCCACAAGCAATTCAGAAGAATCGTGAGATGTCATTTTGATGAATACCACACTACTCGTCTGTTAATAATATCAGTGTAATGATTTCGTTTTAATTTATTTCATGTTCTTCTTTTTTTTAATCTATATACTGGCTTATGCAAACTTAAACTAGTTTTATATATTCTTAAACATTTATGCAAAGACTAAGCTTAAATTATTACTTTAATGTTAATAAGTATTTATTTATCTTTAGCTTAAGCAAAAGATAATAATGGAACTCAACCAGAATAGAAAAAGAAATATCTACTTCATCCTTTTACCCTGCTATTATTCAGATCTCAGTTTTTTGGTTACTTTGACAAATTCTTCTTCCTTGGGCAAGTCCTTGGCAGCTTCGGCAGCAGCTGAAATTTCTTCGTTTATGCTTTTGCCGTAAGGTACAAACCCATTTACGCCGGCCGTGTAGAAAACTTCAACTTCTTCACCATCCTCGTTGAGGTATTTGTAGGAACCCTTAATTTCTAAGGCCTCGTCTTCAGTGCCAGCATTTGTGACGACGGCGTTTTCTTGACGTCCAGTACCATCACTACCCTCGTAGCTCAATTGATATGAACCGTCATCGCCTTTGGTAATTTCGGATTTCAAAATGTGTGCAACTTCGCGTTCGTCATCGCGTTCGACGGCAGGTGCAGCAACAGCAAAGGTAGCAATACAAGCGAAAAGAATTACCTTGAAATTTAAAATTTTTTAATGATAATATTTAATAATAACAAAAATTAAAAATTTTAAAAACCCCCGACTTTTTTTCAGAAAAGATGTTATATCTTCTAAACGGCTGGACCGATTTTCTTCAAACATAATTAGGAATCCTATCGATCAAGTCATCTTTCAAACGGAAAACCTAAATGAAAATCGGTCCAGGCGTTTGGCTTGTACGTGGACACGGACAGACACACAGATACACAGATACACAGATACACAGACACACACTACAAATTTATAGCCCCATTTTTTTAGTCGGGGGTTAAAAAGAAGCTTAATAAATGGTATAATTTTTTGTTTTTTTATATGTTTACAGGTTTCATATTTTTTTGTAACAGAAATAATAGAGTGCAGGGGGAAATTAATGCACCTCAAAAAACTATCCAATCGATTTTTATGACATTCAACACATACATCTGAGTATAAAAGGACACACACGCTTTATATACATATGTAGTTTAACACTAAAAACTAAAACCAAGAGGTTCAGGGGGAAATCTCTGTCTCTCCTAAGCTATCCGAAAATTTTTGTGAATCTCAAAATACAGATACATCAGCCTCAAAGATTAGTTCCGAGCGTGCAACGCTACGGGAACGCTGTGGGCGTAGCTAATATTTTTGTACAAATACTCTGAAAATATAATTGAGAATTACTAAATATCTAAGCAGAATAAGTTGAAAAGCTTCAACAAAAATGATAAAATATGCCCTTGTAATACATCGAATAATTGAATCAACTAATATTTGAGTTGCATATTAGTTATAAATCAATTACAAAGTTGATTGAATAAAAAAAAGTTTAGATGTATGTAATTATTTTGCAAATAAAAAAAATTAAAAATTTAAAAAAACCCCGATTTTTTCAGAAAAGATGTTATATCTCTTAAACGGCTGGAGCGATTTTCCTAAAACATAGGTAAGAACACTTTCAATCAAGTCACCGTTGAAACATAGGAAACTAAGTTAAAATCGGTTCAGCGGTTTGGTCTGTACATGTACTTGTACAGACACAGAGATACACATACACACACTACAAACCCTCTACTCAGCCTAGAACCATATGTCTCTATGTTAATACTCTTTCTCCAGCGACAATTGCACTAGTTAAAATGTCGACAACTTTCCTTTTATGCGTGAGTAGAGATACGTTAGAGACAACAGTTCCAGTGTATTTCTGGTGATATTGTCAATGAATGCGTCAATAGTTTGTTTTTCTTTTTTATTATGTTGTGCAATAATATTAAAAAAATATATGTAGACGAGGTTCAAATATCTCCATATGGTCGTAAAAGAACTACCTTCTCAGTAGTGCTAAAGTCTACTGGCAGATTTTGAATGACTACCCTATGTTATGTGTCAATAGGCATTTACATTGGCTGGGGTATACCTAGTCAGTAGCACTATTGAAAATGTCACTAGAAAATCACTATAATTTTACTATTGACAACGAGTGTGATATTGATATCGATATTGTAGACTAGAGCCCCTAAAATTTACTAGTGAATCTTTGGTCCCAATGTCTCCATGTGGTCCCAAAAGAACTACTTAGTCAGTAGTGCTACAGTCTAGTGGTGGATTTTCAATGACAAGCTAATGTTAAATGTCAATAGATGATTACATTGGCTGGGGTACACCTGGTCAGTACTACTACTGACAATGTCACTAGTAAAACACTACAATTTCACTATTCGCACTTGCTGCAGGGCACTTATAACACCCCTTTTTTGTCGGGGGTTAAAAAGAAACAAGTTGAAACATACAATGATGTAATTGAATTGCAAAATACATACATATAATATACATATTTTTATTTTCAATTGAAATTATTTTAATGCAGAAGAAAACTCATCAACTTCCCGCTCTGGAAGTTACTAATTAATATGCATCATATTTCGACGTTTTGAGGTCCTGGGAGTCGATTCTGACTACTTTCGCATGTATGTGTGTGTGTGTGTGTGTGTGTGTGTGTGAGTGTGTGTGTGTATGTATGTAAACATTTCATAACTTAAGAACGGGTCAGCGGATCGGGTACAAATTTGCCGCATTCGAAAGATGTTGAGCTCACTTAAATGTCATAAGATATTGAATCGATTCGGTTCGGTAGATTTCGAAAATTTTGGAAAATAACATTTTCACGAAACGGGGTTTTTAAACAATTTGTAACTACTAAACCGATCTAGTTATAAATATAATCAGCTCTTAACCACAGAAATAAACTTAGGTTACTGCCACTTTGACTAAACTCTTTAGATTCATTCGTGAGATATCGTTTACAGCATTCGGCAATAAAGTGTTTGTATTTTATTAATCCATAATTTCGTGTCAAATCAATTTTCGACTACAGGTTAGCCGATTCCCATATTTTTTGTTAAAATCCATTTACACTAATCTATACAATGCCTTTTCTTATAAGAGTAAGAGTGGGAATACCGTGCTATAACTATAGAAGTTATTTTATATCCCTGATTCGCACGAGAACTCTTGGAAGTGAGAATACAGAAAAAAATTTCTTTGGCCACATTTCCAATACGGGGTGCTAATTCATAAGGTTTTCCGCTAATAAGAAAAGATAGCCAGGCTTTTTGGTTTTTGCATTTATATCTTGTTTATGGAAAACAAATTTGTTTTGAGCAAAGCAGCTAAAAATAATATTGTTGTACCCAGCTAAAAAATTATTTATGTTCCACATATTTTTAATATATGAATGTATATAAATTTATATGAATACATTATTACATATTATATACATATGCGAAAAATATTATATATGAATTGATATATGGACGAATATATAAAATGTATTATAATATAAAAGCTCATATCGTGATATAACCGCAAAGAAAAAGTTTAAGCGACATAATTTTCCAACTTAATTTTTTTAAACAAAATCGATCATTTGCGATTGTAAATATTCGATTTTCGTAAAAAATTTAAGTCCAACAAATGTGTCGTTTAAGCTTTTTATTTTAGCAGTAATGGCTCGATATATGGAAATTTAAATGTGAAGCTCTTCATATATGGGTCCATATAAAGAAATAATACTTAATATATTTAAATATATTTTAAATGATATCACACTTAAAGTCGTTTTTGCAATCAAAAAAGCTTCCATTTTATTAACTTTTTGTATCACTGGAGAAGTGGAAATGTATTAGAAAAAAAAACATTCTTGTTAGATTTTATATATTTTGGCCCTATTTAATAACTTGGGGGCCACACGTTAAATTTTTGCTTTTCGATTCCATTCAATTTGTAACACACTTACACTTTTTTTTACTAACACAATCAAACTTTTTAAATTGAAAACTAGATTGCTTTCAAACTCACTTATCCATTTATATGGCAATTTAATTTTCGATTTAAGCAGCTGGTCACCTCACACATTTGAGTTCTTTCTTCTTCGGTGGCATTTAAAAATGAAATTGAATGTCAATTTGTGCCACAGCTATCAATTTCAAGGAATTTTGACACACACAGTATGTGTGATGAAATTGTACGCGATTTATTGAACGTGTGGCTGCAGCGTAAATAAAATATTTAAAAAGGATGATTCAGTTAATTTTAAAGAAAAAAACGGAATCCTCTAGATTTTTAAGAAACAAAATTCATATAACTGAAAAAAATTACATTGAAAAATACTGTTATGCCGAAAACATACTATTGCATTTTGTGACATCGCAATAGTGTATACTGGTGGCAACGTTCGTCATTTCCAATGTTTTTAGTTTTGTTGCATTGTTTTCCATATAAAAAACATAATGGAAGCATCGTTGCATCGAAAATGACATTGCAAAATGACAACACAAGAAATGCATTAGTATAAAAACGGGATAACCTTTTCTTTTAAAATTGCATTAATTTTTAGTCTGATTTCTTAAATGAAATTTTGTGTACGAATATGAGTTTTACTTTAATCGATAATGATTCATCTTTTCTCTTAAAATGACGAATGTCTTTTAGTTTTTTTTTTTTAAATTATTTTGTTCGAACAAATGTTTCATTAAATACACACATATATGCTCCATACATATTATTTTAGCTGGGTAATTATTCAACAAAATAAATATTACTAAGGCAAGCACAAAAGAAAATTTTCAATTCTCCAGTTAAAAAAAAAGAGTGCTGGATATATAATTTTTGCAGCAGATATTGATAAATTCGCCAATGAGGTTTCTCATACGAGAACAATTGTACTGGCATAACAAGCAGCGTGACTGTTTGACCGACTAAAGTGGCAATTTGCCACTTTTTCGACTGCGTTTCCCCTTTTTCGACTGCCTTGCCACTTTTTGACCCCCTTTATTTAGGGTGACTTATATGAAAATACATTAAAAATAAAAAGTTTAGTGCAGTTTTCTCTTTTTTTTTAATTTTGCCCCTTTTTTTTGATAAATCCCCTATTTGCTGCCACTTTTTGAAAAATGTCAGCGGTCACCCTGATAACAAGGCAGCTTGTGGGTAAGAGAGGCGTAAACTTTAAGGGCAGCCGTAAAGTTCCTTGCAGATAATGCGACTAGTAGCTACATACACATGTAAAGACTAGTCCAAAGAGAAGTAGGAGTACTCCAAAACTACTTAAAATATATGAAATAAGGTGGTCGATTTGGTATTACGATGTCCTAGCGTTGGACCATATTGTCCAACTTTGCATTACATCCGACTAGAGTTTCAAATTTCCCGGACTTTTCCAATTCGCTCAATAAAAAATATAACTTTATGAAAAAAAGGTACAACATTTAAATTAAAAACAAAACAACTTTATTCCTTCATTTCAAAAACAAAAAAGAAGGCAGGTGTCTCAGAATACCGGGTTATGTCTATGCTGTTTAGTTATATAAAACAAATTTCATGTGTGAAATAATGCAATAAAATTATATTATATGATGATGATAAAATTCGCCGCGAATATTTCAAAACGTTTCCATTTATTTTCTTTTCTAGCGGCATACGATTAAATTAATGTACTGCTTGTGGCCGATGGTGCCTTTTAGCCGGCTTACAGCCGATTGGCTGTGTTCTCTGGTTTGTGCTCATGTGCAAAAACAATACAAAAATAAATTCAGCAATCGTTACATTATTTTTGTAATGGTGTGGATTATTTTTGTTACGAAACTCACGTCTTAGCCCCTGTATTGCGCAATAAATAGCATAGCTATAACAAATTCATATGCTTTCAGTTATAGTATGGGTGAAAATTCCATCTACATCTGCCAATCTAGATACTATTTCCTATAAAGAGTTTTAAGGTTGAAAATATTTCGTAAGGCTTGAAGTTGTTGGGGTTACCTCCGATATTTCTATTACATCTGCTTCCATGCTTGTATTATGCATCGTTACAAAATTGTAAATTTAAGTAATAAAACAACGAACAGCAATGTAAAAAAAAAACAAATTCCAAAAACCTAAATATTAAATTACAAAAAATTCCCGTAAAAAGTTTCCTGGGATTTGTAAAAAAATGATTCCCGGGAATTCCCAGGATTTTTTCCCCGCGTGGAAACTCTACATCGGACTAACCCCAAAACTACTCCATATGGTATAGTTATAGACTACTCGCATACAATTTTTAAGTGCATAAGAAGAACGATGATAATCGTTTAAACACGAACACTTATCGTGCAGCATTGAATGCTTGTATGAAAACGATATGAACCATGACTGCATTACATGGGACCAAGATCCCAGCCAAAAAAAATTTTTTTGATTTGGAAGCACTAACAACTGAGCGAAGCATTGTATAGCTTACTTGATAACAAAAGCTTCGAAAAATGCTTCTGAAAAGCGCTAATGTAAGGTGGACTCTCACAAATTTTATATATTATTACTTATGTGAAGCACTTAGCAAGGCAAAAAAAAAATCATGTCTTCTTGGAAGATAAATGTATTACTGGCTAATCCTGATCTAAAAATTCCTTATTCATGCGCAACAGCAAAAACGCCTTACAAAAACGCTTCTGGAAAGCAGTAATTTTTGCTGGAATGAATATAAGTAGTTTGTTTCATCTAGATTAGACCACGTAGTCCAATATTATTTGCAGGGCTTCAACCAGCTACAATCCTGCAACAGCAGCACAAAACCCATACACACGCAACTTTAAAAAACAATCAGACGACAAATGAATACTAAAAACACTGTCAGCGTTATGTATTTATAAGGTAAAACTTTGTGCCAGTTAACATGAATGGCAAAATTGAATATTATCTTAATGCCCATTTTTAATGTCAAATTGTATGAAGAAACTGGATAAGAGCACGTTCAGTTTTGCCACTTATGCTAACTGGCATGATCTTTTACATTATACATAATATTAATAATATCAGATTTTAATATAATTTGATTTCCGTCACTTTTTTATGCAAATAATATGTGATACAATATTTTTGCATTGAAACCTCTGTAGGGGTTTCCAAATCATGCGTGCGTGAAATGTATCTAGTTAAGTAATATCGGCCATATGTATGTATAAGCAAAAACTGGCATGAAGTTAGCATAAGTGGCAAAATTGAACATGATCTTAAAGAGTTTTGCCATGAAACTTCACATTAAAAATCATACTAAGACTAAGTAGTGGGTTAAAACCACGTATTGCGACCATTTTTAATGTCAAATTGTATGGAGGAACTCGTTAACATCCAATTCAATTTCGTCACTTATGCTAACTTCTATCGACACCTACTCCAGAGTATTAATTTTCAAATTTATCTCTTTTTTCTGTTAATTAAAACACTATTCACGATTACTGCCAATTGTTTTCATGCCAGCAAAATTTAACTACACAATTTTTTCATATTTTATCTTTTTGAATTCTTATTTAAACACTTACTAATTTGAACATTTTGATTAAGTTTGGTTGATCTTTCAAAAATTATGCGAAATATGCGCTACGATGATCACGAGAACAATAATGCTACCTACGATCTCTGGAAAAATGTGAAGCTTTTATAGCTCTGAACTCGAACACGTTTTTGTTTTCTTGTTAAGAAGCATTGATAAATAAAATGTTTTAGCAAGCCAAACATGTTCCGTATCCTCTTTTATTTGTTGTTGTGGTATAATTTTTTTTTTTTAATTTTGCCCAGATACAGTTCCATCTACACATGTATTCGCTACGATAAGAAGAAACCAGAATAAAAAAACTATCAAATTTAAAAAAGTGATACTTTTTCTGCATATTTATTATATTTTTATTTTATACAGCATGTGGATAAAATGAAGCTACGCAAGAATTGTTTCATAACAAAACCATAGTTGCCAGTTGCACACGATTTTTGGTGTCGAGAATTTGATCCCAAAATATGTTTTAAAATTTGTTAAAATCAGAGCAGTAGAGCGATTTACTAACTTTTTTTAACGATAATCGCATCGTTAAAATAATTATAACGAAAATTTATCGAATATGCTATTCATTAACATATTTTAACAATATTCACTGTCGGTGGAAGTTGAAAAAGTAAAATAAAAAGCCCAAACTTATTTTGTTTTTTTTTAACACATATGTACATTATCCTAAAAAAGCAAAAAGTGAAGTTTGCGAGCCGAAAATCGTAAAATTTATCGACGTATTTATTTCGCTTGCGGTAACGATAATGTGATTCTGTAATTTCTTTTTTACGATAGTCTTCCGCTTTATCTTATACACCATTTAATTCAATATTATGTGGTAGCTCTGTATAGAAAATGTGAAAATAAACGAAAAGCACAAAGAATAATAAAGAAAAACTCAACAAATTTGATTTTGTGACTTAATTTTTTTTCTCCAACCGTTAGCGAATATCGTTAAAATATGTTACTGAATAGCAAAGTCGATAAATTTTCATTATATTTATTATAACGATAAGATTATTGTAATAAAAGTTACTGAATCCAGGTACAGGTACTGAGTTCACTTATAAAAAACAAATTCAACCAATTTATTGCAAAAACCTTGATAAAATTTTTAAACAAAAGTTTAATTGACTTAATTTAATTTTTTTATTTAACTCTTAGTCAATTATTAAATTTTTAATTCATTATTTGTACTTTTAATTGACTATTTGTATTATTTGTTCAATAAAAGTTTTTTCTTGGGAGAAATTTTTTTTCTGTGTTTATTCAACTAGTTATCCATTTAATTGATTTTATTTCAAGATTCAATCAACCTGCATAAATTATTCAATATAAGGTTAATCCTTACTAATATTATAAATGTGAAAGTGAGTTTGTTTGTTTGTTTGCTACGATTTCACGCGCAAACCACTAAACCGATTTTAAAAGTTAATTTACCAATAGGAAGCTACATTACCAGCGGCAAACATGAATATTTTTTATCCGGTTCGGAACCGGGTTTTTATTTGTCACGGATTTTCAAACCGCTAAGCCGATTTTCAAAATTCTTTCACCAATAGGAAGATACATTACCAGCGGCAAACATGAATATTTTTTATCCGGTTCTGAACCGGTTTTTTATTTGACAAGGATTTTCAAACCGATAAGCCGATTTTCAAAATTCTTTTACCAATAGGAAGCTACATTACCAGCGGTATACATGGATGTTTTTTATCCGCTTCGGAATTGGTTTTTTATATTTAGTTTAGATTTTTTCCGAAAATACATTTTTGGGCTGGTTAGGGCAGTTTTAGTTTCGGGTTTCATTACTTAAACAGTTTTAAAACCGGTTTTTATTTTGTTATTTTATTTTTATTTTTTATCGCCTTTTTGGAAGCTCCCAGCAAAAAATTACACATTACCATTAGAACTACTTGCCATATAATGACTTACTTTTCTGATTGCCAAATTTCATTACTCGCTTACAAATCACGATACCTAAAATTTAAAAAAATTATGTACAAGTTGCTAAATGAAGAGAATAATTTTTTTTAGATTAAATCGATTACATGAACAAGCTGCCAAATAAAAAAGCAAGTACTTCTCTAGAATCGATTATTTTAGTCTCACGCCTTGTTAAAGTCATTAAGTTGGTAATCCAGTAGGGAAGAGCTTCCACCAAAAATGCTTAATTCCAAACTAGATTACCTTTTTTGAAATTTTTTGCTGGGCTGTTCTTTACTGGATTACCAACTTAATGATTTCAACAAGGCGTGAGTCTAAATTAATCGATTCTTGAGAAGTAGTTATGTTGTTTATTGTAGGAATTAATTTTTTTTTCGTTGTGGGAAATTGTTATTTTTTTTCTTGATGGAGCTACTTGTTTTAGACGAAAAAAAAATTGCTTATTTTTAAATAAGCCGTTGATTGATTAAATATAAGATCTTGATTAAAAACTCAGTTTGATTAAATAAATAATATCTTTTTAAGAATATAAAAAAATTAAAAAAAAAAATAATATATATATAAAAATATATTTTATTTGCAATAAAATGCTAAGTATATAAAGCAGAAATCTACATCAACTGACACCACACACAGTGGACCAAACACAAAAGAACGCTGATGATGAAGGTTTAGTGGCCTTCGAAAACGGCTGGCTGTTCCGTTCAACTATGTGTTGTCAGAATATTTACAACTAACTTTGGTGTTATTTGTTCATTAATAATTATCACATGTAATTTGGCTTAAAAAAAAGCGATACGAACTTTAGCCTGTTAAAATCATAAATATAGAAACAAATGGAGTTCGAATAATAATTAAAATTAACTAAAAAAAAAATATTGTTTAACTACGAAATACACAGTATTGGAAAATTTCTTTTATAAACTTAATTGAAATGTGTTATATTTTATTCGTATCCATGCCCGTATTGTTACTTATAAATACTATATATAGAAAAATTTTAATTGCTTTGATTGATGAACTTTTATTAAAAACGAAAATGAAAAAAAAATTTTTTTGGAACTACTTATATTTAAATAACAATTTTCCAAAATGTAAGTACTTATATTTTAGTTTAAAATAAATAAGAAGACAATTTGGAAACATATATATATATATATATATATATAATTTATCTAAAATAACTAAATTTGTTTGGCAAAATTTTCACATCATCTTTTAAAACCCAATGAATATGTTAAACTTCTGCTTTCTATTTTTAAAACTTTACGTATTGTGTTTTGTAAGCGAGTATGTACTTCAATTTGGCAAAGTAAGTCATTTTATGGCAAGTTGTTCAGATGGTAATGTCTAATTTTTTGCTGGGACTCTATTCAGTCTTCCAAGGTCATTCAAATTGATTTAAATGCAAATAAAAGGCAATTTTATTTTATTTATTCATATCCGACGTTTCGTTGGGATTTCCCAACATCTTCAGGGATACTATTTTTTATTGATATACATACATATATTTTATCTTTTAATTAAATTTGCATTTAATTTTTTTTGTTTCTGTAAACACTTCACCATTTTGTCATGCATTTGAATGGCTTGTTATTTGAACCAAATAATTTTTTTGATTAGTGTTGTTTTTTATTTAAGAAATAATTTCTCACATGGTTTTATTGTATCCGATTAAGAATTCATTCCTTGAATAAAAATTGTTTACAGTTCTATTAAAATAATAAATATGTACAACATATCAAACTTGTTTCTCTAAAGCTTCAACTTAAAATTTTGCAATTTTCCCTTTTTGCAAGGAATTCACATCGTTTCACATAAATTAATTAAAATATTTTATTTCGACAAAAATAATTAAGAAAACTCAAATAATAAATATGTGTTGTGTAACATTAATTTTGTTAGCAGAATCTTCATTAAATACAGGTAGTAACTGCCCGATTTATGATTACTTTAAATGATAAAGACTAACAATTCCAAATAATAAATCAAATTAATTTAAATCCACTTCCTTATTCGTTAATATTTAATTCTGTTAAGCTTCTAAAAATAAATGTCTTGAACATATGTATTTTGTTTTGTCATAAGATGTTTTTCTACGATTTGAAAACCTTATATGATTTGCCGATTTTCTACCAAATTCCTCTGGCAACAGTAAACTCAAAAAGTTTTGGGAAATAAAATTTATGTTAAAATGTCAGGGTTAACAGCAAAAACAACAACACAATTCTAAAAAAAAACAAGTAATAAATAAGATGTGTTTGTTCAAAAAAAAAATGTTATGAAATACTGAAAACGTGGTTATTAAATTAAAAACTAGACAAGTGAAATGGAACAGAACGATAAAATAAAACCAACAACAAAAGCTAAAGACTTGTTAGTGAGTGTTTGCTGACAATATAAGTATGAGCTGTGAATACTAATGAGCAGAGCTCGGACTTTTGCAGGAGAAAGAGCGCTTTTAAGCATTCACGACGATTTTCAGAAATTAATTTCTTTTACAGTTAAATTGGGAAATTCTCTACACACAATGGTGCATTAATAAGACGTAGATGTTGCGCAACCGTTGAGTATGTATTTGCCTTAGAAACGCATAGTTGAGTAGTTCCGCTCCAGTCAACAGTTGAGAAATTTTCCATCATAAAATTTTTTCGCTACCTATAGTCAACATGTTGTGCTCAGCCTGAACAGCTGATCAAATAGGAATATGCCTTTTATATGCTTTGTTAGTGGCAGCAGCAAATATTTGTTAAATTTTACATTACAAATGCAATGAAGTAACGAAATAAAGATGGGTATAATTAAATTATACCCATCAAGCCGTTTCTAGACGTAACTGTTGGGGCCAACAGTTTCACAACTGTTGAGCTCAACAGCTACGTGTTATGAATGCGCCCTATAAGTAATACATTTAAATTTAAATATACCAAAGTATACACCAAATTAAGCTATTATTCCAAATAAGATTAGAAGTCTATACAAGATAAGTCGCAAGTCATAGTGCTATAAAATCGCACAAATTAATTGCGCTTTTTCCCAGGGGTATTTTCGAGTGAGCAGATTACGAAGGTATCATTAACTAGAAACCAGCTTATCTCGACTTAAGCACTTTTTCCTTTTTGCCACAGATATTCGTATATATTCATATATGTTCATATATTAAAAAGATATGGACCATACATAATTTTTTTAGCCGGGTTTCCAAAATCTATGATTTTTTAATACAACGATGACCTCTATTCTGCTTATTGTTCCATTATCCTCAAGCTATTTACATGATCGATACATGATTCATGAGATTTATGGGTCAAGCTGGCAGGAAAGATACGAAGAAAAGGTATGGATAACTTTCGATTTATTTGACTTGCAATCACTTTTTTAGCCATGTTCAGATCCAATTTTTGCGATCCATTAGGTCACCTTTTTTGGAAAGGTTTATATTGACACCGTCCGCAAGTTACTATTTTTATATCTAAGTGGCTACAATAAGTGGGTACCTGGTTATTAAGTCAATTGTAAGAAGCTCTGGAGAGATGTTATGTGAGTTTGGAGGTTTGTTTAGCAGTTTTATTGCCTCAGATATTTATGAAATATCAGGGTTGGCAATGGAGATATTTCAATTAGAAGTGTGTGGCATAATTGCATGCCTTATATTAGGCGGGTTAGGGCGTGGAGATCATATTGTAGTATAAAGATTAAGTTGTGGTTTCTTTGATGTAACAGGTTAACCAGAGTCATGTTTTGGGGGCTTACCGCTTGAAATTGTGTTGTTCGTTTCTTTGCGGCTGGATATAGATCCCTTGCGTGATTTTTTTTTTCAGCAGCCACTCTTATATTTTCAGCTGTGCTGTTGGCCCAATTCACGATAAGCATTACGTTTATATTTGAAGACATCATGAATTGTCCGAGCGTATTGTGCTGTAGTTAAAAATGACTTTTGCTTCTTTCTTAAATTTATGACACTTTTAAATACAACATCGGCATCTGTTTAAATTCATGGAATCGTAACCGGGTTTAAATATGAGCTAAAAAGTTTAATAACTTTTTTGTTTATTAACTTTTTTTATTTTTTCTTTCAGATTATATAATATACAAAATAGAAATTTTTTTACACTAAGTATGAAAAATGATGTCTCTTAAATGACCACCGTTTTCAGCTTCGCACTGATGGGCTCTTTTTAGAGCATTTTCCATAACATCTTTCAAAACTTGTGGCTGTAGCGTTCGAATTTCTGCAACAATGTTTGCTTGAGTTCAAGGATTGTCTCTGGCTTGTTCACATACACTCGCTCCTTCAAAAAACCCCAAAGAAAATAGTCGGGTGCTGTCAAATATGGCGATCGCGCTGGCCAAATAATTTCCGAATTTCGAGAAATTATTCGCTCTCCAAAAATTTGACTTAAAAGTTCCATTGTGTCTCGGGCAGTATGGGCAGTGGCTCCATCCTGCTGAAACCACATACCAGGTCTGTTTTCAAGAGCAGGACGTAAAAAATTTTCTATCATAAACCGATACCGCTCTCCATTTACGGTTACAGCACTTCCATCTTCATTCTCGAAGAAGTAGGGCCCAATGACATTTTCAGATGTGATCCCACACCATACTGTACACCTGATGGGGTGCAATTGGCGTTGATGAATGGCTCTTGGATTTTGAGAACCCCAGAACCTACAGTTCTGCTTATTAACAAGGCCATTCAAATGAAAATGAGCTTCATCACTCATAATCAAATTTTCATCTCTGGTTTAAATAATAAAATTCTATTGTTCTGGTTCTCTGTTCAGTTGTGAACCTCTCCATTATAAATTCTCCAAGTGTTGTCTATATAATCTGAAAGAAAAAATAAAAAAAAAATTAATAAACAAAAAAGTTATTAAACTTTTACACCCCTTGGTTTCTTTTGGCCCACCCTGTATTATTAATTTATATACACATGTTGCTTATTCAAAAAAATATATATTTAATATGTTGTTTAGTTTACGTGCCTTAAGTATCGTATAAATTTTGAAATAAGGGTCTTATGCAAAAAACTTAATAAAGCTTTGCCAAGCAATGTTAAGTAAAGTTGTATTCTAAAAAATTATTGTATAAAAATTCTAAAGTAGGCACCCACGTTTGTTAAGACTACTTTAAGTTGATATTTCCAAAATGTGTGTTTTGTACCTCAAATATTTTTATTAATATAGAACATACTGATTCATGTTACATCTGAAAATGAAGCTAGAAGTGCCTGCTCTTATCTTAAATTTATTATTTCTGTCATGTAATGGGAAACATCACCAAATTATCCAACTGATTCGAAATACATATAAAAATCCATAAAAAAAATATTAAAATAAATACAATTATACAAAAATGTTTTAGTGATGTACATACAATCAAAACAAATCGAAAAAAGCTGGATATTCAAGTACTCGTTTCATTCGAATAAAACAAATTGTGATAATTTTTCACATTTTTTTAATTTTACTTCATAGTTGTGTTTATCTGTTTTATTACCATGTCAGAAGCTCATACATTTTAAATTAGGTTGCTTTACTTCAAGATAATGAAAATTTATTTAATAAAATAAAAAATTATTTGAATACCCGAATGAAATTGTATTCGATGTTGTACATCATAAGCTGTGAAGTGGTTGTTGAAGACGGTGGTGTTACCAGTATTCATTATTAGATAACAAAATAATTAAAGTTGTCTTTTGCATATGATTTCTTAACAAAGCTATGTAAGCCTTAAAGTGCTTGGCAACTAACTTTAAAGCTAAAGTAAAATATTTTTTTGCATAAGGGGGTAAGTCTTCATTGTTACAGATAATTCAACTTCAATATCAAGTCTCGAGTGTCCTTCAATGTCACGTCATATATGTCAGATTTAAATCAATTTTAATACACATTACATATGATACACTAAAAATAGTTTTAGTTCTCTTAAAAATATTCCGACATAATTTAATAAAATTAATTTATATTATTTATTTATTTTAATCTGGTACTAACAGCATGTCAGTTTAAGTTCTTGTCATTTAAGTTTTGAAGAACTTAAATGGTTGCGTTAAAATAAAAAGCTTTACATTTCATCCATATTGAAACCTTATGTAAAATAAGGCACAAGTATTAATTTACAAACTAATTAGTTCTTGACTGATCATTATTTAGTTCAGGTTCATGTTGTATTTTACGTTAAGCGTCATCATATCATCATTTAACATATTAATTTTTCTTTTTGAGAATTGTTGCCCTTGTATACATATCAGGGATGGCAAAGTTGGTACAATTGTACCATTTTTGGTACTATTCAAACTCGGAGAGTACAATAGTACACCAGTGACTAATTAAGTACATTTAAGGAATCTGCCGTTTCACTTTTGAACCATGCAATTCATATTATTCTCACTTGAAAACAGTCATGTGAAAGCATAATGCAGCGAAAAAATGAAAAAATTTGAACTTGCCCTTTTCCAAATATTTTTTTTCTAAATTCTGATGCTAGAGCAAGTGCTATTAACTTGTATATTTTAAATTTCAACTTAACCAGGTGTAACTATGTATTTATATGCTTTAACATCCCAACTTACAAGCAAATTTGTGCAAACGATTAAGTAGTCAGAACAAAGTTAATCATTTCAATAAAAACAAATAAAAATATGCAATTTGAACTAAAAAAAATCTTTTAGTACAATTAAGGCAAAAAAAGTACAATTTTTGAAAGTTGTTGGTACAATTTTAAAATTCTCAATGCCTTCCCTGATACTGTGCAACTACTTAATAATTTTAACTCAATGCTAGTGAATTTTCAATGCAAAGGAGAGATAAAAATTTCAACAAACATCTTGTTTTGTACAATACCTATCGATACAATCTGCAATGCATTATTGTACAAGAAATACAAATTAATAACACTAGTATACAAGGAAAAGTATCCGACATAATTTTAACTAATTTCTGTTCCTCTGTCCATGCAAAATACGAATTGATAAGTAAAATTCATTCAGATATTTGTTTAAATTTCTTCGATATTTTTTGTTTTTAATGTGTTTTTATATTTATTAAGCTTGAGATCTTAGTAGTGTGTTTATGGGGTTCGGGGGCCAAAATGTGCCATAAGGATCAATGTAAAAGTGCACATCATGCAAGGTGTTGCCAAAGTGGTATTTTTCTTCTTGCTATTTTATGTATGTATCAAAGTGCAATGTAAAAATGCACATCATGCTAGGTATTGCCGTTGTGTTATTTTCCTTCATCACTATTATTTTTAAGGGAAGATAATTTGAAATGAAAATTTTGTTGAGGGGAATTTTTTAAATATTTCGTATCGTTATTTTATCTTTTTCTATTTTATGCACTTACAAGTAATACATTTCTATTGGTTATTGTGTGCGTTAGGAAATTGTATTATATTTCGATGAAAATTTTGTTGAGGGTAATTTTTTAAATATTTCGTACCTTTATAATTTTCTAACTGTGTTTTTATATCACATATCTTGTTGTTGTCTCTTTTTATTACAAATGTGTGTGTTTGTGTGCATTGCTTAGTTCTATTGCTATTAATAGAACTGTATATATAAATCTTTTCTTAGTGCACATTTTTGGTTTGAATTTTTATTTTTTGTTTAAAATGAAATTTTTATGATCGTTTGTCTCCTTTGTCTATCTGACTATTTTTATTACACATATTTTATAGATTTCCCCAGGAAAAAGGATCAGTAATTAAAAAAAGGATGAAAGAAAAGGAACGTCATACTTTTGCAGCACGAAAATGTATGCCGTATATGGGAAAATCTCAACACATGTTAAACATATGTCTAGTATTTAGAACAGTTGATATGTAAATCTTTTCTTAGTGCACATTTTTGGTTTGAATTATTATTATTATTATTATTTTTTTTTTTGTTTAAAAATGAAATTTTTATGATCGTTTGTCTCCTCTGTCTATCTGACTATTTTTATTACACATATTTTATAGCTTTGGAATAAATTAAGTCTATCTACTTCGTTTAATTTTATATATTTTAGTTTTTCTTAGGTTTTGCTGTAGCTGTATATGTTTCTTCCAATAAATCACCGGATTGATAATCATCATAAATTTTTTTATTTATCTTATTCAGGGGTTTTGTTACAGGCTTAAATGTACATATCTTGGAATAAATTAAGTCTATTTACTTCGTTTAATTTTATATATTTTAGTTTTTCTTTTTATGCCGTCCTTGTCTTAACAATAGCTTTTAATAAGTTGTTATTATTTATTTCGAACTGGTTCGTATCTGGTTGTGAACTTCTTTGTATCTATCTGATATTAATCTGCTTTGTATCTACTTTTATCTGCTTTGTATCTGCTCTGTATCTGCTTTTTATATACTTTGTATCTGCTCTGTATCTGCTTTTTATCTGATCTGTATCTGCTTTTTATCTGCTCTGTATCTGCTTTTATCTGCTCTGTATCTGCTTTTTATCTGCTTTATATCTGCTTTTTATCTGCTCTGTATCTGCCTTTTATCTGCTTTATCTACTTATGAACTGCTTTTTATCTGATTTTATCTGGTGTATGGTCTGTATCTACTTTGCATTTGCTTTTATTTGCTCTGCATCTGCTTTTTATCTACTTTTTATCTGCTTTGTATCTGCTTTGTATCTGCTTTTTATCTACATTTTTTCTGCTTTTTATCTGCTCTGTATCTGCTTTTATCTGCTTTATCTTGTTATGAACTGCTTTTTATCTGATTTTATCTGATATCTGGTCTGTATCTACTTTGCATTTACTTTTATTGTAGCAATGATATCATTCCATCACTACCATCCGATGATAGTTCTGATAACTTTGATTATACTGAGGGTTATGATGATAATACGATTAATTATAATCTTTACTGATAAATTTCAATTAGTTATTCAATCATCCTGTTGCGAGCTACATTGGTTATGATCGGAAATGGTTTCATCAGCTGAATTGCAGGAACTATTAAATGGTTATAGTTGTCATATTGATAAGGACCACAAGAAATTATTCCTGAGAATTATTAACGAATTAAGAATGTATAGCAATGTGTACACTCCTTTCATATATTATCGTAATAACTTGCATAAATATAATTGTGATATAATAACAAAGGATTATATTCAAGATGTTAACATATGTGCATGTAAATTACATTAAAATTAATATTTATTAACTCAAAAACTTTTTAATTTATATAAAAGAATTTTTTACTATAAACCTATATCTCAAAAGTAAAAGAAATATAAAAGATTTTTAAATAAAATTAATGTTATAATTATAAATGTATTAGTATTTTCACGCTGACATGGTTTTAATAAAAGTTGGTTTTAACATTAAAACCAACTGTTAAAACCTGATTTTAACGTACAAATTGTTGTTGTTAAAACCAACTTAAAACCATTTTTGAATTGGTTTTAAGTTAGTTTTATTAAATGGAACCTTGTTTTCGCTGTGATATATTCAGTCCTGCCAAGTTAAAATGACCGGCAGCAGCTAATAATGTTTATGCCAGTGAATAACAATAGATGACGCTTGAAAGATTTTCAAGTTAAAAATGAATGCAGCAGCAACAATAATCAAAAAATTATGAAAGAAAACAGTTTTTTGGAAGGAAAACAACGAAAATATTTTCATTGAACTCTGGAAAGTGAAAATAGACAATATTACTGACATTCATCTGCCTATAAAAAAGGTTTATCTTATAATATATTTGTGCATTTTTATATTATTAACATTATTTCCAAGCACTTCTTCATTCTGCATAAGAATTTACATAATTTAAAAAAATTTTATTTACAAAATATCAAATAATTTTCATTTTAGAGCGCATTGTGAAATATCTCAGTGTTTCATACAAACAAAAACATTTAACAGTATGTCCAATAAGTGTTATTAAAAAGCATAAAAAATGTTGAGAAGCATTAAAATTAGATTTATTTTATTTTCAGCAAAGTTATTAAACAGACTATGAGTTAAAACCTGAATTTAGCAAACTTGCAGTGTGAATGCAAAATCAGCTGTTTATGGTTTTAACGTTAAAACCAGGTTTTAATCTTCAGTGTGAAAACACTATATAATTTGTTTTTATCTATTTGATCTAAAACATATGTAAGTATATTTGTTTTTTTCCATAACAGTAGAACTGACCAGTGCACACAAACCCACACACACAACTTCAGCTAGGTAAATTATCTAATGCTAACACAACTCACACACACATAACATGGTGAAATATTCTAAGGCAGAGACTAAAACTAACTAAGATTTTTTTCTTGTACCCTTTTTTGTTGAATGCATATTTTTCCCTCTTTAAATAACTAATAGAAAAGGTAGAAGACCAAGGAGTCAGATGATCATAAAAATTAAATTTTAAACGAAAAAAAAACAATTCTAACCCTCAAAAACTATTACATCTCGCATACCTTTTCTATATGCACTAAACAATTCAATACAATACCATACAAGACTCAAGACACTAAGAAGAAAACAATAACTCAATTTCTACACAACAGGCACTGCGTTTCACAACCCTAATTGAACGATTTTTCCCACCCATAGATGCACACACAAATCTGAGAATTCATCTCCTTTTGTATGTCTTTCCGCACTTACAAAAGTAAACATATAAAAAGTAAAAAGAATTAACACATCGAAATAATTAAACAAAAATTTCATACATTTACGTGCTGCAAATGCACGTTCGTTTTCTTTCATCCTTTTTTAATTACCGATCCTTTTTCCTGGGGAAAGCTATAAAATATGTGTAATAAAAATAGCCAGATAGACATACGATCATAAAATTTTCATTTTAAACAAAAAAACAAAATAATAATAATAATTCAAACCAAAAATGTGCACTAAGAAAATATTTACATATCAAGTGTTCTAAATACTAGACATATGTTTAACATGTGTTGAGATTTTCCCATATACGGCATATTTTTTCGTGCTGCAAATGTATGACGTTCCTTTTCTTTCATCCTTTTTTTAATTACTGATCCTTTTTCCTGGGGAAAGCTATAAAATATCTGTAATAAAAATAGTTAGATAGACAGAGGAGACAAACCATCATAAAAATTTCATTTTAAACAAAAAATAAAAATTCAAACCAAAAATGTGCACTAAGAAAAGATTTATATATACAGTTCTATTAACAACAATCGAACTAAGCAATGCACACAAACACACACATTTGTAATAAAAAGAGACAACAACAAGATATGTGATATAAAAACACAGTTAGAAAATTATAAAGATACGAAATATTTAAAAAATTCCCCTCAACAAAATTTTCATCGTAATATAATAATTACAATTTCCTAACGCACATAAACACAATAAGAAATAGAAATGTATTACTTGTAAGTGCATAAAATAGAAAAAGATAAAATAAAGATACGAAATATTGAAAAAATTCCCCTCAACAAAATTGTCATCGAAATATAATACAATTTCCTAACGCACACAATAACTAATAGAAATGTATTACTTGTAAGTGAATAAAATAGAAAAAGATAAAATAAAGATACGAAATATTTAAAAAATTCCCCTCAACAAAATTTTCATTTCAAATTATCTTCCCTTAAAAATAATAGTGATGAAGGAAAATAACACAACGGCAATACCTAGCGTGATGTGCATTTTTACATTGCACTTTGATACATACATAAAATAGCAAGAAGAAGAATATGTACCACTTCGGCAACACCTTGCATGATGTGCACTTTTACATTGATCCTTATGGCACATTTTGGCCCCCGAACCCCATAAGCACACTACTGATCTTGTTTTTTTATAAAAGAATTAACAAATTTTATTTATATTCAAATATTTTGTTGCCGCAATGGGTAAGTTCTTCAAACATATTTTCCCTGAAGAAGTTACCCATTGTGGCAACGAAATATTGGAATATAAATAAAATTTGTTAATTTTTTTACAAAAAACAAGATCTCAAGCTTAATAAATATAAAAACACATTAAAATTCATTTATTATTTTTAGTTTTCACGATACCTTACATCTTTCGAATTTAAGGCAACCACCCACATTTAACTTCATAGTGTTGATATTTACTTAGGCTGAGTTTACATCTGGCATTTCTTGTGTGTCATTTGCCCAAAAAAGCGTAACCAACTAATTAGTAATGAAAAACTGTTTGATTCAGACATATATTTATTGATTTAAACAGTTTCCAATAATGTTGGATTCTATAAAATTTGCTATTTATTATGTATGAAACTGTTTAACTTAATAAATACGTGTTTGAATCAAACTGTTTTTCATTAGTAATTAGTGGTTACGCTTTTTTTACGCTTGTGTAAAAAGTTCAGTAGCTCCGCATTCACACAAAAAATTTACTGATTCAATGAATTTGGTTACTGAAAACGAAATTTAGTTTTTTCTGTGTAGTATTACGATTCAGGTGAACAAGGTTATAAAGGGTATGGGGGGCCTAGAGGAGTAAGAGCAGGGCGAATGGCGTCGTGTAAATATACACACTGCGTGCAAAGGCCGGAACTTGTCGTGGGCCACTGCTGTGTGTCAAGATTTTATATTTTGAAATACATAATATTTATTTTCTAACAAATTCTTTTTAAATTTGTGAATGCACTGTCAATCATAAACAGTATATCAAGACATATGACAAAGCCAAACTTTTAAAATATTCATCATATTCATATAAATTCGACTAATTTTTCCATGCATACAAATTGTTTGCGTGCAATTAACAAATTCCAATTCACTTCATATAAAAATTAATAATTGTTTTACAACATTTTAAAAAGGTTCCTTTGTTGCACCAAAAACAACAAGAACAACAAGAAAATTAAAAGTTAAACTTTTAACTGTGATTGGTGGAGAGAAGCATTATAATTAATTATAGACAAATAGCAAACATTTGAAATAATCATCAATTGAAATGGAATTTACCTGGGGATTGGCCGATTCTAACAGCTGACATCAGGCAAACAGCTAAAAACACCAACAATCAAACGTACCCACTAATCCACAAAATTTTTGTTATTTTCAAACGAGGAGGATTGACTGACTAACAAGTGTAGGTGAAGATAAAATTTTGTTTTAAATGATAGTAAAACATTTTATATAAAAATCCGCAACAAACTCTCGCACTTCATAACATGAAATAAATTTAAATTTTATTGTTTGAGTTTTTACAATAGAACGTTATTTTATCATGTTTAAATTTTTATTCGACTGCATTACAGAAATATGTACATGCATTTATTTGTACATACAGACAGACATACAACACAATTTGAATATAAATGGAGTGTTAATTCAAATTAATATACAACAAAATATACAAATTGAATAGAAACACATTTATTTTATACTTCAGAGTGCACTGCCATTATTTTTTTAATTTGACATTTTTGACAAATGACGCTGCATTAGGAGAGTACAATTGTAAATTAAGTACATTTTATTTATTAAAATGACATTTATGCCAGGTGTTTAGGGATGCGTGTAACTTGTTATTTATTTGTAGCTTATGTTTGCAAGAAGAAAATAATAAATAAGAAATAATCATAGTGCTTACCTGCTTGGCTGAACTTAAAGACAGACGTTTGGAGATTTGTAACCAATGTCGGAGCCCTTTTCGGGAGATTGATTTATGTAGGTCGCTTCGAAAGCAAATGAGTTGAAGTTTGTATTTCTTTCCTTGTTGATTCAATTCAAGTTGTAAGTTTTGCTTCAAAATTATTAATTATTAATATACGATATGGCTGACATCGATCTGCCGATTAAAAAGTTTTATATTTGTTCATTTGATTTCCAAGCTCTTCTTCACTTTGTATTATTAGTTCTATAATTTTAAAATGTATATTTACAAAATATAAACTAATTTTCATTTTACAACGCATTGTAAAATTTTCGAGTTTTTCATACAAACAAAAAGCAGAAAAAATACAGCAACAAACGCACGCAAAACCTGAATTTAAAAACTTGCAGTGTGAATGCAAAATCAGCTGTTTATGGTTTTAACGTTAAAACCAGGTTTTAACTTTCAGTGTGAAAACACTATTACGCTGCAGGATTTGAACATGTTATCTCCATTCTAACAGACTAGCACACATCCACTACGCTATCATGGCAAATTTGTTTCTGTTCAGTTATTGCACATATGTATTAGTGTCCTGCACAAGAGTATTTATAAGATTTTTCAAGACATGAGAGATTTTTTCAAATGCTTTACTACAGCGAAATATTCTAAAAGAATCGCTAAACAACACTGTTGGCAAGACAAACCACCGAAAAAAATTACTTGCCAACAAACAGTGTTGCTTAGCGATTCTTTTAGAATATTTCGCTGTAGTAAAGCATTTGAAAAAATCTCTCATGCCTTGAAAGGTCTTATAAATAGTCTTGTGCAGGACACTAATATGTATGTAGGTATGTGTTCTTATTTACTTTTTTAAATTAGTATAAAACTGCCATAAGTTGAGGGTGGCGTTGGCTGAGGTAGCTAGCACGCTGACTACAAACCCGAAAGTCCTGGATTCGAGACCCGCGTCCAACAGTCATTAAATAACAACACCAAGCATTTTTCTGATGTGCATTAGTGTACCTTTTTGTCAGTCGTCTAAAGTTCAAGTGATGAAAGCATAGTCACTGGTCACTGAAATATACCGACTTCAGCAATTAGGATTAATATAGCATCGGAGCTCCCTCCTTCGTTGTGTAGCAGAATCATTGGAGAAGTAAAATAACCAATAAAATGACTACTAACCACAGCTTTAAAAAAATTTAATACGCCTCATTTACAGTGATGCCAAAATGTTGTAGGCATTTCCCGCCATATAGCCCTTGAAAACCCGCTACCTGAAGAAAAATAAACGCTAATAAAACCACAGAATATTTTACATATAAGCAATTTATGAGCAATTTTCATGAGTTTTTTAAATAAGCAATTTATTTCTTGGTTTATTATTAAAAAATAGAAGGATAAATTTTATAAAATATACATATGCATACATACTTATATATGCATATGTCGGAATCTCATAGTTCGCCAATATTTGTAAGCAAAACAATATTATAAAATATGAATATTTTATTTCCTGCAGTGTTCCAATAATCGAAATTCGAACCAGAAAAAAGTAGAATCTAAAGGACTATTCCATCTTATAATATTAATATGTTTATACTGATTCAGTATCTTTTCAATATTTTCTGCGATAGACCTTAATTATTCTAAACGTATGAAATATCTTGCAGTTTTCCTTGAAATATGAAGCCATTTATTATTGTTAAAATTTCCTAACTTTCTGACTATCTGAAATAAAAAAAATTGTGTGGATAAAATAAACTCTATGGCTCAACTCACATTTACTTGAAGTTGTATTTCAAAGGAAAATTTAATCAAAAAGTCTCTAATGAAAAACAAATTATTCAGAAAAAGTTATTGTTTTGAGAGTTTTTTTTATTTTCTTTTCCTCAATACCACTGATATACTCACCAATTTTTCGGTTTGTTTTGCTCTTGTCTAAAGATTTATTTACTCAATTGCTTTAATGCGAAAAGAAAGATTAAATTGGTTTTCAATATCATATTAATCTTTAATTAAATTTTATTCATTAAAAATGAGATTTGTATACTTTTATATATATGTGACCTTCTCCGAGAAAAGGGACCTTGTGTGAAAATGAAGTTTTGAGAAAAACGCATTTAAGGTTTCATAACGCATTATCACTTTGTACACACATTCAGTCGGGAAATGCGATTTGGTATGGTTAAATTTTTATCAGAAATCTAACTCATTTCATCTTATTCTACACTCTTTTAGGTACCAGAATCTACTCTTAAGTTCAAACCCATTTTCTGACAAACTAGGTCCCTTTTCTCGGAGAAGGTCACATATGTATTTATTTTTAACTTATTAAAGTTTCACTTTGTACTATACCGCCAGAAAATGTAAATTTTTTATTTGCAAAAAAGCGACGTGAGTCGAAAAAACTAAACATAAATACCAGGGTACGTGTTGCATAGCTGCGTTAAAAATAGCTTATTTTGATTCAATATCTTTCTTTATAATGCCGGCCATACACTACACAAGTTCAGTGCTCAAGTCTGGCACTGTACAGTGCGTTTGTGTAGTGTATGTGGGCGGTTGTGCTATTTACGCAGTGAACTGAGTAAATATCAAAACGATTTTGATATTTGCTCAAGTTTGAAAACTGTACAGTGAACTTGTGTAGTGTATGTTGCAAACGCTCAGTTTTGTCGTGATTTTTAAGAGTTAAAACAAAAAATTAGCGCAAAAAAAATATTTTGGACATAGTTCCTAGAATTATACAAAGAATCGCCTGCATTATGGCGCATTAAAAGCAGTGATTATAGCAATAGAATTATGAAAATCGAAACCTACGAAAAATTAATTAATAAACTAAAGGAAAAATACCCCGATGCAAATAGAGAAATGGCTGTTAAAAAGATTAACACATTTAGGATTTAGGCTGTTTTTATTACCACAGCAATTAATAAAATAGAGCAGTATTTGCACATGTTGTCTTCTTCACTTATAGCTTTAAAATAAGAACTGCACAGTTTACTTGTATAGTGTGTGTCACAAGCTTAGTTTAGGCAGTGTCAGACTTGAGCACTGAACTTTTGTAGTGTATGGCCGGCATAAGTTTCAGAAAAACGCCGAAACCCCTTCAACTAAGAAATTGTTCCGCTAAAAAAAACCCGCAGGCATTCATTGCCCGAGTGCTAATTCTCTTTGAAAAAAAGTTTCGTTTCTTGCGAATTTCGAGAAAGTAAAGTTTTTTAAACATGCAAAGAAAAGACATGTTTGTAGAGTGGTTGAGAAAACAATATTATGTTCTCTGAAACATATGTGTAGTCGTTGAAAACTAGTTATTGTTATTTTAAACATTTATTTCGTTACGATAAACAGAGTAATGTTTGAATTTAATAATTACATTATCACATCCATAAAAAAGTGTGATATGGTTAGAGTTTAACAATACAGTTTTGTTAAAAATTTATGACTACAACATAATTTGTATTATTATTTAAAAATAATATGATGTAAATAACAACATAATATTACCCAAAGCCATACTATTTTAATTAAAAAAAAATTTTTTTCAGAAACATCTGTCAGTTCAGTATTTCGTTTGTAAGCTATCGGTAGTGCACGCGGGTAGTGTTAAATAAATAAATATATAAAAAAAGTATAAAAAAGGGTAGATCAATAAAAATATGTAAGCATTTGTGTATCTCTTTATACAGACAGGACTGTATGTCGTGTAAGTGTATTTTTCTATATATAGTACATTTTATTTCAACAATATTAATTTATTTTTATTTCGAATTTAACGCACAGCTGTTTCTACAATAAATATATTATTAAAAAACAAAATAGTATTATTACATTAAATAATACTGTGGTCATATTTAATAATATTAATATAAAATTAGATCATGGTATGGTGAGTCTCAATTATATTTTAGTCACATCTTACAATAGTGTTGTCATATTAACCATAATAAGATTAGTTACAACAAAGTCAATTGTTCTTGTAGATAATATTATTATTAACTCAGATAATAATATAATTAAAGTTTGCTTTTCTATTAATAATAATATGATTTGACTGCAACCACATAATTCAATCATAGTATGTTGCTGTTTGATTATGGTTGCCTGAACCATATTTTGTCTTTGCGTGAATATTCAAGTAATATATAGAAAAATAAGATCAAGAGATAATACTGGAGGGACTTTGCTAATATATAACAGCCTTACCAGCTCCAGGAACAGAAAAACATTCTATTTCCCGCCCCAATAGGAAAAATACACAATCTACACGCCACACAAGAATATTTTACAAAAAAAGGGAGGTGTCTTAGGACACCCGGTTATAGCGATTCGCCGCAAATATTTCAAGACTAATTTTTTTTGCAGCACAATTTTTGTTCTTTTTAGAACACAAGAAACCCTGCAAATAATATTGGAGTACGTGGTCCAATCTAGATGAAACAGACTAGTTACATCATGGTCCATTGTAATGCAGTCATGGATCATGTCGTTTTCATACAATGCTGTACGATAAGTGTTCGTGTTTAAACGAATATGATCGTTCTGCTTAGGCACTCACAAATTGTATGTGAGTAGTCTATAACTATTCCATATGGAGTAGTTTTTGGGTTAGTCCGATATAATGCAAAATCGGACCATGTGGTCCAACCCTAGGACATCGCAATGTTAAATCGACCACCTCTTTTCATATATTTGGTGTAGTTTTATGGTACTCCTAGTCCTCTTTGGACTAGTCTTCACATGCATGTATAGACTAGTCGCATTATTTGCAGAGAACTTATTCATCTGGCATATAAATGCATACGTGCACACAGCTTTGTGTTGTTTGGTGTTTTTTGTATTCTTTTAACATTTTCTGTTTTTATACCCTTTACCAAAAAATGGTAAAAGGGTATATGAGGTTTGTCATTCCGTTTGTAATTTCCACAATATTAATAAGCGAGCCATAAAGTATATATATTCTGGATCCTTATGCATAGTGAAGACGAATAAGCGATGTTCGTCTGCCTGTCTGTCTGTAGGTGAAATCGGTTTTCCGAAGCTCCCAGAAAACCTAGAGACTTCGTTCTTAAACTGGTGTGTCAGAAATGGTCCAAAGGGGATTGATGTTGAAAATCAGCAAAATCGAGCAGACGGTTTCAGAGCTGGGAAACTTAAACTTCATTTTGCCATACCAAATAACTACCGAAAAGTAGTTATTATTATTTTTTTATTAAATAAACTGAAGTATTTCTAATTTAAAAAAAATTTTAAAAAATTAAAAAAATTAAAAAGATGTTTCCAGGGTTTAAAAACTTTAACTTTTTTTCTTATACAAAAGTAATTTACTAAAACAAATTTTTCCTTTTTTTCTATGAAGTAAACATATCTTATGTTCTTAAAAGAAAGAGATTGATGTAAGAAATCAGAAAAACAAAAAGGATGATTCCAGGGTTGGAAAACCTAAAATTTTTGTGATGTATAAAATTAACTACCGTAAACAAATTTTTTATTTATTTTTATTAAATTAACTTATTTTATACTTCACCACGAATAAAATTGGTATTTCAATTAAAAAAATTAAAAAAATTTAAAAAGACGTTTCCAGGGTTGGAAAACTTTAACTTTTTTAGTAACTTACTAAAACAAATTTTTCCTTTTCTTTATAAATTGAACATATCTTATATTTTTAAAAGAAAAAGATTGGTGTAAGAAATCAGAAAAATCAAAAAGGATGATTACAGGGTTGAGAAACTGAAACTTTTTGTGATATAAAAAATTAACTACCGAAAATTAAGTATTATTTTTTTATTAAATAAACTTATTTTATACTTCAGTACGAAAAAATGGTATTTCAAATTAAAAATTAAACATCTAAAAATTAAAAATATATTTCCAGGCTTGGAAAACTTTAACTTTTTTATACAAAAGTAACTTACTAAAACAAATTTTTTCTTTTTTTTCTATCAATTAAACATAACTTATATTCTTAAAAGAAAGAGATTGGTGTAAGAAATCAGAAAAATCAAAAGGATGATTCCAGGGTTGGGAAACTTACACTTTTTGTATTGCATAAAAGTAACTAAGTCTAATTAGTTTTTATCTTTTCCTTTATAAATTGTATATATTTTACGTTTTGGAAAGAAAAGTTTTGTGTAGAAAATTATTTATTTTTTTTTAATGCATGTTTTTTTTATTTATTGTATCTTCAAATATGAACTAACAATAAGTATTCAAATCTTAAGTCTATAAAAAAATTATTAGGCCCGACCAATGTCGGACATAAGCTTAGTGATAGTTATTAATAATACATAAGTAGTGATAAGCAACAAAAAGAAAAAAGTGTTTTCAAGCAGCTTCATCATCTAGAGTGTTGAATATTAGAGCCCGTGTATCTCTCTTTTTTAAGCGGATGTGTCCAGTAAAGTTCAAAATATTACGAGCAAGCGGATTAGGATGTGACTCGAGTTTTGTTAGATATTTGCCTGCGTATTTTACAATTTCTTCAGTCACTAGTGGCATATTCAAATCGCGATGTATATTTGAATTTTTGATGTACCATGGAGCCGATGTTATCATGCGTAAAATTTTATTTTGCCTTCGTTGAATTTTCTCTACATTTGAAGCTGAAGCAGTGCCCCATAGTTGAATTTCGTAACACCATATTGGCTTTAAAAGCGACTTGTATATTAAAAGTTTGCAGTCTAGGCCAAGTGTTGAATTTCTACCAATCAGCCAATGTACCTGAGTTAATTCAAGTTTCATTTGAGTTAACTTAGAGTCAATGTGATGTTTCCATGTAAGTCGTCGATCAAGGTGTAAACCAAGATATTTCACATGTGAATGTTCAGGAACAACTTGATTGTTAATCCGAATGGGGGAGCAAGTATCTCTTCTTAGGGCGAACGTTATATGGACACACTTTTGTTCATTGACTTTAATTCTCCATAAGTTTAACCAAAGCTCCATCTGGCTAATGTGTTCCTGGAGTTTGCGGGATGCCTCATCAGGATTTTCGTGCATACTAAGGCAGGCTGTATCGTCGGCAAATGTGGAAGTATGGATACTACTGCTCACAGGCATATCACAAGTATAAATCAAATATAAAACTGGTCCCAGTATGCTCCCCTGTGGCACACCGGATGAAATAGTTTCAGGCCTACTCGTAAAGTCTTCTTCCACAACAGTGAACTTACGGGAAATAATGTAACTTTCCAAAAGATTTAAAATGTTTATTGGTAAGTAAGTCTTCAATTTTAAAATTAGGCCTTCATGCCACACTTTATCAAATGCCTGGGAAGCGTCAATAAAGAGCGCAGAACAATACTTTTTTTCCTCAAAAGTTCTTCTCATAAATTGAACCAATCTGTGAGTTTGTTCAATGGTGCTATGCTGATTTCTTAAACCAAATTGATGGTCTGGTATGCACCCACTACTAATTAGAATTGGGGACAATTTTGTTTTGAGCAGTTTTTCGAAAAGCTTTGACATAGTTGATAGTAGAGTTATTGGCCTATATGACTCAGCCTTGGTTAGATCTTTGCCCGGCTTTGGAATAATTTTAACCTTGGCAAGCTTCCAGCTGTGTGGATAATACTCCAGTCGTAAAATGGCATTAAATATGAATAATAGGATTCTCATTGCAATACGAGGCAAGTTCATAAGCATCTGGTTACTAATTCCATCAATACCCGGAGCTTTCTTCGGGTTGAGTTCGGCAATTAATTTTTGTAAATCACGCGTCTTAAACTTTATGTGTTGAGGGGGTAGAGCGGCTACATTCGGCAAATCAGCAACACCAGTATATATGTTTGGCGTAAAAACGGATTTTAAGTGCTCAGTAAATATTTTACCTTTTTCAGTATCGCTTCTTGCCCAACTTCCGGTAGATGTGCGTAGAGGTGGCTTATACTCAATGGGTGTTTTAAGCTTTCTAGCAGCGCGGATGGGAGATAATGGCATGTTCAGCAGCCTGTTTAATATTCTCGCTGAGATTGGCAATGTTAGATTCAATATCATCGGATGTTCTAAGCGTAATGTTTTCCGTACAATGACTACTGAGATATTTTTTGAACCCCAGCCAATTAACACGATTGATCATCTTCACATATGGGTCAGGTAAGTTACTTCTTAAGGGACTACAAATTGTAATGATCGTCGGAGAGTGATCGGACGAAAGATCAAGAGAAGCTTGAACTTGAATTAAATCCCTAGAGATATTTTTTATGACCAAAATCTATAACATCCGGAATTTTTTGTATGTCAGTAGGCCAATAAGTGGGCTCCCCACTCGAAATGACATCCAAGCCCATTTTTGAAATAGTGTTGAACAATGCTCGACCTCTGGGGTAATAAGACGCGAACCCCAGAACGTATGCTTAGCATTGTAGTCGCCAGCTGCTACAAAACAAGGTCCAAGAGATTTGTAGAAATCCTCATATTGATTCTCAGTGATTGAAAATCTGGGAGGAGAGTAAATTGATGATATAACAAAATTTGTACAAAAACTTTCAATGCCAATATTTGTTGCTTGTAGGTGTTCTTCACAAATGTTATCAAGAACATAGTGCTTGAGTCTTGACTTTATTAGAATTGCTGATCCACCGCAAGCCCTTCCTCTAGGGTCCTTTGTATCACATATAGTGTAGCCATAAATTTTAAAAAGACTTCTCGAAGTCAAATGAGTCTCAGATACTAACATTACATCAATATTTTTTTCCGTGAGGAAGTGCTCAAATTCATTTTTATGTTGGCGAATGCCGTTTGCGTTCCAGAAACATATTGTAGAAAATTATAAAAATAAAAACCACAGCTCCAGAGCTGGAAGCTTTGAACTTATTTTCTGGATATTAAAGTAAATAAATAAAATATTTTTTTAATATCCTTTTTTTTCACTTAACACACTTTCTATATACAACAATCATTTCTCACATTCCGTTTCATTAGAATTTAAGTTAAATAGCTGATGTTAATAACAATCTCTACCCAAGTAGATAGACTAGAGTGCTGATGAAGTGCGTTGCTGCACAGAAAAATATCGGTATTTCCCCCAGCTTAAAAGTCTAATTTAATTTTTCTTCTTGTCTTTAGATAATCACATTGATTAATAAAAATATTTCATTCAATAAAAGAATTGAAATTACTGAACTTAAGCCTGACTAAAAATTAATTCTGATTAAAAATTCACTATAGTTCAATTAAAATCTAAAAATGTCTAATTTAATTTGATTTAATTTAATTTAATTTAACTTAATTTAATTTAATTTAATTTATTTTAATTTAATTTACTTTAATTTAATTTAATTTAATTTAATTTAATTTAATTTAATTTAATTTAATTTAATTTAATTTAATTTAATTTAATTTAATTTAATTTAATTTAATTTAATTTAATTTAATTTAATTTAATTTAATTTAATTTAATTTAATTTAATTTAATTTAATTTAATTTAATTTAATTTAATTTAATTTAATTTAATTTTAATTATTATTGTTCGAACTTCATTTGTTGCTATATTTATAATTTAAACAGTCTAAAGTTCGTATCGCTTTGTGAGCCAAGTTACATATGTATGATAATTAATATGTATTATTATTTTTTTAGGGTTCCGTACACCAAAGATGAAAAGGAAGCTAATTGTTTTCGCTACGCTGTCCGTCTGTCCGTCACACGGTATTTTCTCAGGAACCGTAAGAGCTACGGACCTGAAATTTGGACAGAGTATGTAGAACCTTGGCAGCTACAACAACAAATACATGAGAACTAAAAATTAAAGGGTGTTCCAAAACGACCAACGAAAAATGTTAAAGTCCCATGTAATATACATGCAATTGTAATTATGAACATATGCATATTGAAACTTGAAATTTGTAAAATTTGTGTATTTTTATACAGACTACAACAATTAACACTAAAATTTAAAAAAATTTAAATTAAAGGGTGGTCCATCAGTTAATGTATGTTTGACTATGTAATTTTGACAACTTGCTATATCTTGGAAACCGTAAGAGGCAAAGACTTCAAATTTTCAAAAACGGAAAAACTAAAAAAACCGAAAATTATAAAATCGCCAAATCAAAAAAAAAAAAAAAAAATCGCCAAAAATTAAAAAAAAAAATGCCAAAACGAAACAAATCGCCAAAATAAAAAAAAATTTCTAACACTAAAATAAATCGCCAAATTCGAAAAAATCGCCAAAATGAAAAAAGACGCCAAAAATCGCCAATACTAAAAAAAATTTTTATATAAAAAAAAATGTCGAAAAATTTAAAAAAATCGCCAAAAATAAAAAAAATCGCCAAAATGAAAAAACGCCAAAAACCGAAAAAATCGCCAAAACGAGAAAATAAAGTGTCAAAACTAAAAAAAGAGCCAAAACTTAAAAAAATCGCCAAAACCGAAAAAACACAAAAAAGCCAATACAAAAAACCGAAAAACCCCCAAAAACGAAAAAAAAAATGCCAAAACTATATATTATATAGGGTAAAGTTTGTATTAAATTACATATCTAGTGTTCGTACGGAACCCTTCGTGAGCGAGTCAGAGTCGCACTTTACTGAATTCATTTTATTTAATGCATGTATTTATTTATTATATCATCAAATATGAACTAACAATAAGTATTCAAATCTTAAATCTAAAATATAATTATTAGGTCCGACCACTGTCGGACATAAACTTATTGATAGTTATAAATAATACATAAGTAGTAATAATCAAAGAGGAAAAAAAGTATTTTCAAGTAGTCCCAACTGGAGTGTTGAGTATAAGAGCCCTTGTGTCCCTCTTTTTTAGGCGGATGTGTCCAGTAAAGTTTAAAATATTACGAGCAAGCGGATTAGGATGTGACTCGAGTTTTGTTGAATATTTGCCTGCGTATTTTGCAATTTCTTAAATCCCTAGTGGCATATTTAAATCACGATGTATAATAGAATTTCGGATGTACCATGGAGCCGATGTTATTAACCGTAAAATTTTGTTTTGCCTTCGTTGGATTCTCTCGTCATTGGAAGCTGATGCAATGCCCCATAGTTGAATTCCGTAGCACCATACATGTTTCAAAAGTGACTTGTATATCCATAGTTGCAATCTAGACTGAGAGTTAAATTTCTACCAATCAGCCAATGTACCTGAGTTAATTTTACTTTCATTTGTGTAAGCTTAGAATCAATGTGTTGTTTCCATGTAAGCCGTCGATCAAGGTGTTGTCATTCGAACAAAAATTATTCGAATATTCGAACAACTTTTTATCATATTTGTTCGAACGAACAAAAATTTTCAATTTAGAATAAAAAATTATTCGAATCATTTGTGTCGAATATTCGAATATTATAAGAATTTCCTTAACTACTTGTAATGGATGTTTTTTATTGAGGTATAGAGCTTTAAGTTGGCATCACTTTTTTAACTGGCGGCCATTTTGTCAGTTGTCAAGTGATTAAATATTTAGTTTGGTTTGCCATTTCATCATGAACAGGTTGACAGAAGAACAACGCTTGCAAATCGTGCAAATTTATTTCGAAAATAATGGTTCAGTTCGCGAAGTTTACCGCAAGCTCCGTCCATTTTATGGTCGACATAATCGTCCATCAGAGCAATTAATTCGGTTAACCATGGATCGTTTTCGAACTACGTTTACTCTATGTAATAATACGCATCCGCAGAGACGTCGAACAGTGCGCACCGAAGAAACAATTACCGCTGTAGAGCAAAGTGTTGAAGAGGACCCGAATGGCTTGCGACCTTACAAGATCCAGCTTGTGCAAGAATTAAAGCCGCGAGACCATGCAATGCGTCGTGATTTTGGTGTATGGGCCGAAAATGAGATTGATCTCGATGCTGATTTTCATCGCAAAATTTTGTTCAGTGATGAGGCTCATTTTTGGTTGAATGGCTACGTCAACAAGCAAAATTGCCGCATTTGGAGTGAAGAGAATCCACATGAGACCCTTGAGATGCCATTACATCCACAAAAACTGACTGTTTGGTGTGCTCTATGGGCTGGTGGAGTCATTGGGCCATACTTCTTCCGAAATAATGCTGGAGAGTCAGTTACCGTTAATGGGGACCGGTATAGAGCCATGATAACCGACTATTTTGTTCCCGAATTGGATGGCATGAATGTGGATGAGTTGTGGTTCCAACAAGACGGCGCTACATGCCACACAGCGCACGTCACAATCGATTTATTGAAGGAAACATTCGATGAGCGCATAATTTCGCGGAATGGACCTGTCAATTGGCCACCAAGATCGTGTGATTTGACACCATTGGATTATTTTCTTTGAAGATATGTGAAGTCGCTCGTCTACGCCAACAAACCAGAAACGTTAGGGGACTTGGAAGCCAACATTCGTGGCGTTATTGCCAACATACGGCCCCATATGCTCAAAAAAGTGGTTGAAAATTGGACCTGTAGAATTGGCTTTATTCGAGCCAGCCGCGGCGGCCACATGCCCGAAATCATATTTAAACATTAATGGCATAAAATTATCCTTCCAATAAAGCCAAATTGATGGACATTAAAACGATTTTCTTGTGTTTTATTTCAATTCGAAGTTATATATCTCTAAAAAAACACCCGTTATAAACAGATTTTTTGGGTTATCTGTGGTTTTTAAATGATTTTTCAAAAAAATTAATAACATATTAAAAATGTTTGTAAATGTGTATAAATAACTATACTTTTTAACTAATTTCGTTTCAGTTTTTAACTCCCGACAAAAAAGGGGTGTTATAAGTTTGTATGTAGTTTGTGTCTGTGTATCTATTTGTATGTACGAGTCGACGTACAGACCAAACGGTTGGACCGATTTTGATTTAGTTTTCCTGTTTGAGGGTGGCATTGGCTGAAGAAGTTGGCACGTTGACTACAAAACCGAAGGTTTTAGGATCGAGCCCGCTATCTGACAGTCATTAAATAACAACACCACGCATTTTTCTGATGTGCATTACTGTTCCTTTCTTTCAGTTGTTGTAGAAAAGTGCAAGTGATGACAGCATAGTCACTGGTCACTGAACTATACCGACTTCAAGAGATACTAATACGAATGTAAAAAAATGAAGTATTCCTTTATCTATTCCTTCACCTTATAATAGTAGTAGGCATTCATTGCCTGCTTGTTACTTGTCTTTAAAAGTAAAATAAAAAATGACTTGTTCGAGAGTGTTCTTAGCTATGTTTAAAGTAAATCTGTTCAGCCGTTTATAATATATCACATGTTTTATATATATTCTGTTGATCTGCGTGTCTTTGACGCCGTAGCTCCCCAACGTCGTGACTGATTTGAATTTTGCTTTGTTTTCGTTTGAATGGTGACATGATCGTATATCTTCTAATTTATATTTGAAGAAAATCGGTCTAGTCGATTGGAAGATATCATAATTTTTTATTTAATCTTTTATTTTTTGCGATTCTGTTACTTCAATAGTATAATTGGAACATAGAGATCTTATATATGGCATAACGTCAACTGCGGCAAAGGTTCTTAAAATTTTAAAGTTTTGTTATTAATATTCCTAAATTTGTTAATGAAATTATTTGTTTTTCTTGTGTAATGAAATATTTTTCGTTTGTTAATAAAAAAAATTAATCTAATACATATACGTGTCGTTTTTTGAAAACTTTTCTTAAGATTATTCGAATATATTTGTTTATTCCTTGTTCTTTCGAATATTCGAACAAAAGTTCAAAATTATTCGTCTGTTCGAACAAGTAAAAAATTATGAAATTTCATTCGAAGAAACATAAACGACGAAAAATTAACAACACTAGTGTATACCAAGGAATTTTACATATAAATGTTGAGGAACAATTTGATTATTGATTCTAATGGGGAAACAAGTATCTTTTCGTAGAGTAAATGTTACCTGCGCACAGTTCTGATAATATTGATGAACAAATAACACCAAAACTAGGAACAACTAGCTCTTTTCGAATGCCACTAAACCTTCATCATCATCGTTATTTTGTGCTTGGTCCACTGTGTGTGGTGTCAGTTGATGTAGATTTCTGTTTTATATACTCAGTCATTATTGCAAATGGAATATTTTATTTTGCTGAAATCTGTTTTGTAATGAAAGCTCAATTTTATCATTTCTAAATTTACAATAGTCTTGTCATTGTCGTTTGTTATTTACTAATTATGCACATGCTAGTTAATTTGCTTATTTTTGTTCTACTTAAGAAAAACTTTTTTGGTTCGTTACTATTAAGTATATTTATTTAATTTTTGCCACAGGTTCATGACTATTAATTATAGTTTATTTAATTATTACTGTTCGAACTTCATTTGTTGCTATATCTATGATTTGATCAGGCTGTAGTTCGTAGCGCTTAGCACTAATTTTAAATCAAATACATAGATGTCAATAATAAAAATAAAACGATCGAATATATTTCAATAATAATTGTTTGTATCTAACCATTAAGAAAGCCAAATGACATGCGACAGTTTTTCAGGAAAGAAATACTCTAAATAAAATCAAACTAATGATGTAAATGTGATCCTCACAAAAACATAAATGTGAAAAAAGGCCAAGTTCCTGTCCAAAATTTTGGCCATTAAAAGTAGTGAGATGCAAGTTTTGACCAAGTTCTTCTTTGCACAATACCTATCACTATAACCTGTCATTCATTTTATAAATATGAAATAGTCAAGGTTTTATAGTATTTCTAGGCAACCTGCTTAATGTACTCGTGTACCAAATTTTAGTTCTCTACCTATACCGGAAGTGCTTCATCAATTTGATGAGTGTGTCAATGGTCAGTAGTCAGTGAGTATATCTTAAAATATGCACTTTTTGCACCTCTATATATCTCATTAAGCTTTCATTCTAAAACTTTAAAACTTTGCATGTGAGATTACATGAATTAATTAATTTTAATTAATTTAATTTTACGATTGCCGGGAACAAAGTTATGAGGGTGGTAAAAATACGACGAATGGATTCGTGTAAATATACACACACGTTGGCCGAAACTTGGCCAAATGAAATTCTTCTTCCCATTTGTAATTTCGGTTTACGTGTGAAATAGAAGGCCAAGGTCTACATATTTGGAAAGAATTAAAGTAAATCTAGGTTTGGCTGTAAGAAATCAAGCTTACAGACGTTATTACTAAATCAATATGTTTTCTTTTAACTATGAGCAAAAAAAAAAATTAGAGCAGTAACACAGCAAACATAATCCATGTATGTATTATGTTAACAAATAAATCAATGAACTCTAAGTTATAATATACATATATAAAATACTTACAAACTAATGCAAATTCTAAAGAAATCTTAGCAAAAGATATACATACATATGTACATATTTACATAATCACATTAAAGAACTTACATAACCAACAATTTATGCGAATTGTTCGCGAATGAAAAGTTGGCCAGTGTAAATGATTAACTTTCACAACACATTGAATTAGTAATTTTAAATCATTCAGCCAATTGAATATTCTGATTGCCAAAAAATTCTAATCAAATATTCTGAAACGTTTGAACGTGTAAGTTGAAGCGATAAATACACCCAGAGAAAAAACAGCTTAAAATTAATAAAAACCACATTGAATTAATAAGAAGCATTAACGAAAGTCTAGTCATGTTTAAATTTCTTATTTCAATATGGAAAAATATTAATTTACAGAATTAATTTATTAATTTTATTTATTTTTAAGTATCTCAATATACATTTTTTACTATATGGCAAATTATTGAATTAATATGACGCGTTCTTATTTTTAAGTTGCAGCTTTTCCCTGAGTGTAGTTCTCACGTAAAAAGCCATCTTAATAAATTTTTAATTGAATTCATTTTACAGTTTGTTTTTATCATATTTTTGGCTCTAACAATAGCCGCTAGTATTGTGTCCAGCAACAATGTTGAAATTTTAAGACAGGGTGAAGAAAATACTTATGATGACTCGTTTGCAGATTAGTATGCAGCTGATAATGGATCTAGACGACAAGAGGTGAGAATTGGTAGGAATGCAGGTAGCGAAGACGAAAGCTTGGTTGTTAAGATTTCATGGAGTTATTTTGATGAAAATGGTCATGAGGTTATTGTGGAATAATATATTACTGATGAAAATGGCTTCAAACCACAAGGTACTCATATACTACCGGAAATTGCTCAAGGGACTCACAATGCAGCTCTGCAGTCAAGACTGAAACAAACTATAAACAAACTACAAATTTTCTCGTTTATTATTTATTATTAGATGAATAAAAACAATTAATATTAAACTTAATTTGTTGCATTTCAAACTGAAACTTAAAATATAAATAACACACCGCACTAATGGACAAATGTCAAAATCATTAAAACTGCACCAGAGCAATTGTAAATTTATAACCTTTATTCGATGAGAAAAAAAAAATGAAATTGGAACTTATCCAAGACGTTTTATCGACGGCAATCATAAATGGCAGAGAGTTCAAATTGGTATAAGACAAGACAGTGTTTTCTGCTGCAAACTAGTAACAACAATAACAAGTGTAATAAAATATTTATGAGTAACACCTCTAGTATTAATAACGCCTCTTCTTTCATTTATTTGAAAGCAAAAAAAATTATGTAAAAGACACCTTAAAATTCCAAATAATTTTAACTCACTAAGACAAATTAGTATTACAGGGAATTAAAATGTTTGTGACATCGACATGTTTACACTCGACTCTTAAAAGTAAAATTTTACGTAACTAAAGCATTAAACACATTCACCACAGCAAGCTAGCGACTACCAAATGTCAAGGATAGAATACTCATGTTTATATGAGAATAATTCTTTTGAAGACAGCAAGGCAACATGGCGACAGGTTGTTGTCTATGCTGATTTTGCCGTTGTAGTCCAATTAAACTAATTTCTATTTCTTTGGCTACAATGATAAAATTCAGTGTTGCCAGTACAATACAAAATGTAGAATGAATGATTTTGTACAATTATTTCATATTATTTAACAGAAATAATATCCAAAAATTGATGTTAGGAATAAATTGATTCATTTTTGTACTTTTACGTAAAACAAGTATATATTAAAAGAGTAATTAATTTTTATAAATGCAAAATATATAAAAGTGGCAATACTGAACTATGTATTTGTATTTGAATATCATGGTGCTGCTGCCGTCTCCAAAATAATTAAGTAGCCGGCTACGAGGCGACAAATGCTGCTAGCGGCATTTGAAGTCGTGTGTTCGTGTAGCCTGCTGTGGTGAATGTGTTTAATGCATAATGCATTTAACACATTAATGTCAGCCAGCTAGCTAAACATTTGATATTTGAATAAGAAATATGACTGTATATTTATTAAAAAAAACATTTGTTCAATTCACACGCTCAGTCGTATGTCTGGTTTATCGTTTAAGAAAACGCGACTTTTGTTTATGCGCTTGTGAATAGACAAATTTCTTGTATTTTTATTTTATCATATTTTTAAGAGTCAAAAATTGAAGTTGACACTAATTGCATTTGATAGCATTAAATTAAATAAGTTTTCTCATTGTCGCTTGTTCCTTTAAATTGTGTTTTTTTTTTGTTCTATTATATGGTATGGTAAAATTGAGCTTTCATTACAACAAAGCTTTCAGAAAATTGTAATACTATGAATCAAAACAATTCTCATATTCCATTTGCACTGAAAGCTGAGTATATACAGCAGAAATCTACATTAACCGACAACACCAGCGACGCCAACTGTTTATAACCCAATCGCGCTATTGCCTTTCTAAAAACGCGCTAAGTTACAGCATTGTTAACTATTTATAGCCAAAGCGCGATATTTTCCTACGCCCTAAATTAAATATTAATAAAAGTCGATGTATTAGTTAATGCAACCGATATTTTACTAACTCTTTTTCAATTTTAATAATATTGTTTCTATGAAATTATATCCTAAATAACTAAAATCATTTAATATATAATCAGAATACAGAAATAATCGAAATCCTTAGCTTTTATTTTAATTTTATTTGTCAAACTTTGTAACAACATATAAATTGTTGAATAGTTTTTCGATTCAAATGCTTTTTATAATCCAGCTATAATAGATGATTAATAAGTTATGTAAATTTTTGGGGCATATACTACATAATCTTAGTTGTGAAATTTCAAAATATTTGCCATTTACAGTGTTAAAATGAGTTTTTAATGCTAACCATGCTCAAAGACGAAAAAAAGCGCGTTGGGCATAGTTAAAGCGCACTAAATTTAGCGGGAAACGCGATAAATTGGCATCACTGGACAACACACACAGTGGACCAAACACAAGGAAGTGGCTACCTTCGAAAACAGCTAGTTGTTCCGTTCTACTAATGTTTATCAGAATATTTTATTATATATTATATATTACTTAACTTTGGTGTTAGTTCTTCCTTAAAACTTATCAAATGTAATCTGGCTTATATATAGAACGCTACAAATTTAAGCCTAATAATATCATATATATATATATATATATATATAGGAAATTTTATTATTTTTTTTAATATTTTTATTTTACGTCAATAAATAAATATAATGAATCCAATAAAAATAAATTGTTGCTTAGAATTTTTGTTTTGATAAAAAATTTAACTAATTTGTTACAAAATTTTATTAAAATATGTCAAGCTTTCAAATAAACCAAATATCAATTATACTGGAAAATTTCAATAAAAGAAATTGTTAAAATTAAATCTACATAACAAAAATATGTGTTGGAGTATAATAATCTTTTAAATTTAAATTTCGGATAAAAAACGATTTAGTTGCACAAAAAGTGATTTATAGGACTTACCAAATTAAAAGCCATACTAGAATTATGTCATAATGATACACATTTATTTCAATATATATTTTTTACTTTAAAACAAAAATGTAAATACTTTATGACAATATGAACACCATAGAGCTCTTCGTCAGGGTGACCGATGACATTTTTCAAAAAGTGGCACCAAATAGGAGATTTATCAAATAAAAGGGGCAAAATTAAAAAAAAAACCGAGAAAACTACACTAAACTTTTTTATTTTTAATGTACTTTCATATAACTCACCCTAAAAAAAGGGGAACAAAAAGTGGCAAGGCAAGATTTCGCAAGTCTCTCAAAACAAAAACATTTTGCAAATACTTTTTCCTTAAGAGACATTTTGATTTAAATTTTCTTATCAAATACAGCTTTAAGCAATACAACAAGCTTTGTAAAGTAGAAAATTGTTTCTATCAATTGTACCGTATTCACACACGGTGTAATTAATCACTTTGTGTATACGATGTGTATTCAGCAAAATTCTATTTTTTTGTAACATAATTTGCTGTTCTCTGCGCATTGTTGCTATCGATTCGATTTATTAAAATCTTTTAAATTTCAGAATAATTTGCCATATCTTTCGACAAATCGGAAAGAGGTTATAAATTCAGCGACTATTATAATATTATTTTTTTTAGTATTTATTTGAGCTATATGTGAATTCAGCTATATTATTAAATTTAATTTCAATAAGTCTTAAGTTTCTAATTGTTTTTCATAATGTTTATAATGTTTTTCGTTTCGTTATTTTGTTTGACATCGAATGCGACTCAAATGAAGTTTACTTTGCAAAACCTTAATTCAGCTGGAAGAAAGATAGAGTATTCAGATGAATTAAGACTTTGCAAAGTAAACTTTGCGTGTCTAAAAGGGTTATAATACAAATTTTCCATACGCAAAGTTCACTTTCACCCCTTTTCCACACGCAAGGTTTACTTTGAAAAGTCTTAATTCAGCTGGGAGAAAGACAGAAAGAAACTGTGCTAATATCTCTGTGTTCCACACAGCTTTGCGTATGGAAAAGGGGTATAACAAAATGTCTATTTACACACAACTAGAGACGCTAAACGGGAAATCCCGAGCCCGGAAATCCCGGAATTTTCGGGACTATGCAAGTCCCGGAGCCCGGGATTTTATAATTTTAGAGCCCGGAATTTTCGGGATTTTCTGAATCCCGTTTTTGCATAAATAATGTTTTGGACTGACATCTTCTATATTAAAAATTATTACAAACTCCCTGTTATAAAAAGTTAAAATAAAAAATTTGCTTTGAATAAATATTTTAGTAGATAATAGTATATTGTGTATTCATAATATATGTACATATATCTGTGGCAATAAGGAAAAAGTGCTTAAGTCAAATTTTACTGTTTTGCAGGAGAGCACTTCTAAACTATCATGTCGATTTTCAGAAATTTGTTTCTGTTACAGTTAAATTAGGAAATTCTCTGTTAACCTTTATTTTTTTAATCAAACATCATTCTACATTGATTGCGATTTTGACCAGGAGTACCTTCAAATATGCAGATTACGGAGGTACCATTTACTTAAAATCAGCTTATCTCGACTTAAGCACTTTTTCCCACAGATATTATGGCGTTTTCTTTTCTAGGAAAAAATATTACATGAAATGAAAATTTGTATTAAAATGGTTTTTTCAAATAGAGAGTTTATTAGGAATTATTGTATCACACCTTACGAACGTAAATTTTTGCTTAAAACTAACGCCAAATTTTATAGTAAGAAGTAAAAAAGTGAAACTTTTTCTGAAAACGAAAACGTAATTAGTGTTTAATCTAAGTAAATACATAGTTACATATTTCAACTGTATGCACCTTTTAAATATGCAAAAAAATAAATTGTTAAATAAAAATATTATTTTTAATATAAAGACGCACATTTGTCCATAATGTTTTCGGGATTTTGTAAGTCCCGAAAATCCCGGGGTCCCGGTTCGGGACTTCGAGACTCCATCACTAAATCCCGAAGCCCAGGATTTCTAAAAACCTGTCCCGTTTAGCGTCTCTACACACAACTATATTTAACAGCGTTGTCAACCTTGAAATTTCAAAATTCAAAAAAAAAAACGCGGCATTTGCAAAAAAAAAAACGCACCAGCTTAGAATTTCTTTTTTTAGTTCAAAATGTTTATTGAATTAATTTTACAAAAAAAAATATATAATTTTCTTGTGTTAAAAATTTAACACTTAAACAGGCTTTTAAAGTTCAGGGTTAAAAAAATAAAAACTATAAGAACTTAACAAATTTGTTTATATTAATTTTTATTATAAATAAATTCTGTAAAAAACTTTTTAAAGATATTAACGATTAATAGCAATAATTCAAAACTAATAAATGTCCTAAACTTTTTTATTCAAATATTAAAAAAAATTATCAGAAGTTTAAAACTCATATTAAAAATACAACAATAAAAACAAACAATACAATATATGTACAAAATTAAAAAAAAAACAAAAAAAAAAAAACTAAACAAATTCGTACATATGTACATGTACACATGTGTTCTTAATTATGAAATTGGTCTAAGTCATACGCATTTTTGATTCGATATAGTAAAATAAATTTATATTAATCCAGACTAGTACAACTCTAAATTAAACTGTTGCATAATAAAAAATATTTTTGGATTTGTTCAAATGTAATTTACTAAATATCTCGACCAAAGAAATGTATGACTTATAAACTTTCATTATTAAGGGCAGATATATGTATATGTTTGCAAGATGATACATTTTTGTACATTAATTTTATAAATTATGTTTAAAACCTTTTAAAAAGAGATCAAATTAATAAAGCTAATATTTTCATCATTATTGTTATCATCGGGACATTAGACAGATTTCCTTTCAAATTGTGATGTGTTATAAACATCATTACTATTAATATGGTAGTTAACACTATCAGGAAGTTGGTAAGTTTCACCACAAGAAATTTGCGGTTTTAACCCATTGTTGTGTTGAATTTGCGTCGGTGCCACCAAAAATTAAAAAACGCACCGAAATCTTTAAAAAAAGCGCACCACGCACCAACTAAGGAATTTTTCGCACAAAAATTTTCAAAAAGCACCCAAAATGGTGCGAAACGCACCAAGTTGACAACGCTGAAGTTTAATGAGGGACTAGTGTAGTTTACATTCATGTACATACATTCGTATATACGTAAGTAAGTTCACTATTATGCACATTATTTTATGGTTGCAACAAATTGTTGTTGTGACATTTAAGCAACGGTTTCATTTATTTACATTAAATACATCACATCAAATAAGAACCCATCAAAAAGTCTCATTTGAAATTTAACAGCGAGCATATTGCTTCAAATTTTATTAATTCAGGTTATATGGGCAATATCATCAGTTTTATTTTGATAAAATGAAAAACCTTTATTAAAACTAAAAATGCCAACACTAAACTGGTTTTTAAATTGCAGGACTTTTTAGGATAACATATTTTAATTTTTTGTCTTTTGATTTGAAATTTTCAAGATGTGTTAAGGTGGAGGGAAGTAATTGCATTTTAACAGTTCACGGGCCTAATTCCCGCATTCGATTGCAAGCGATTTATTACTCGAATGTGCAAGTTTTTTAACTTTTGGGACTTTCGCATTCGGTTTCGAATAACACATATCGAAATTTCTAATGACAGCATTCGATAACGTGCATACATTCGAATGCAATCGTTCGTATTTATTTAGTTATTTATTATTTATTATTCGCATCTAAATAACAAATTAACTGCTTCTGTCACCGTATTCTGTAACTTGATAAAGCTAAAGCTAAATTCGATCGCAAAAATGCTGAACAAATCGAAAATCAAAAATTTATGGAGATGCCATAAAACAATAAAATTTCGACGTTTAAATTTTTGAGCCAGTGCCTGACTTAGCAATACACATTTGAAAATTGCATTCGTAGCCGAAAATCGATAAATCGACTTTATAGATTTTTAGCGATAGAGATTTAGCTTTAGCGAGCTACAGAATACGGGGCTGGTCAACCAATAAAAGAATCTAATGTTACACTAATTTATTATTATTATTAAGTTATTAATGAAATAAAAGTGAAAATAACATTTATGTGTATTCGTTTCTCTTTTCTGCATATACAATTTATTCAGTGTTGTGAAATGAATTTATTTGCCGTTTTCCAACACTGAAACAAAAACTCGATTCGCTTGGTAACGAGTAACATCATCGGAAAATTTCTTGCGATCGAAATTAATTTCTATTCGAATCCAATTCCGATCACGAGTGCAAGAATTAGGCCCCAGAATCGGCCAACCTTTAAAAAACATTTAATGAAAAATATTGGATTTATGTATATTTTTCTAATATATATGTATGTATTTTGCTATAACTTTAAATTATAGTCCACCATCCCATTGCCCTGAGGGCTCTGCTAGCATTCTGCTTTGCATACGTACACAGCACAACTACTAACAAAAATCTAAGGCAAGAGCATAAAACACACAAAAAGAGCAGATTTCTGTCGCATTTTTGATGAAAAAAATACACCGAGAATATTCAAATACTACCAAAATTATTTAATTTCTTTTTTTCTATATTATTTATGTAAATAAATTATCTAATTTAAATCTTTTTATAACAGCACTTTTTATTGCTATAAAAGATATACAAAATATATGGAATATAGAGTTAAAAAATAAGTTTTTATTTGGCTTAAATATTTTTGTAGATGCTGAGTGTCGTATGTATCCAGAACATGGGTGACCAAGATAAATTTAAGGTTGTGTAAATGAGCGAAAAAGATAAACACACAGGCAGAAACAATTAATAACAGTAATTCGTATATGATTTTTTTATGAAAGAATTTTTTTCTAGAAAACCGTTTCAACAAAAAGTAATAAATAAAAATTATTATTCACTTTAATTCGGACTAAAAACCAATTCGTAAGAGAAAATAATTTTTAATTTTCACGTAAGCTAAAGCATTTTTAACATAAGCAGCATACACAATAAATTTCTCGCAGTGCGTTTGAGAAAAATTAGTGAAAAGATAAGCAAAAATTTATCTCAGATAAGACTAAATGAAAGAGAATAAGAATACGTGTGAATTCGATTTGCAAAAATTTGCTACATGATGTTCACCCATGATCCAGAAATTTAAAAAAACTAGTACACACAGTCTTAGACACCACTACATACAAACGTTCATTCATATAAAATTAACCCATAAAAATATTTTTCATATACCCAATTTAACATCTACAAAAGCGATTTTTTTCAGTGGAACAGCACCAAAAATGTATTAGTGCCGTTCTGCTTTTAAGCGTTTTCTCTTCTTGGTGACCATTACTTTAAAAGCATGATTTATTATAATTATAACAAAAATTAAAAATTTTAAAAACCCCCGAATATATCTAGAGAAGATGCGATATCTTCTAAACGGCTGGACCGATTTTCTTAAAACATGGCTAAGAACCCTCTCCATCAAGTCACCTTTCAAACAGAAAAAACTAACTCAAAATCGGTTCAGCCGTTTGGTCTGTACGTGGACACGGACAGACACACAGATACACAGGCACACACTATACATACTTATAACACCCCTTTTTTTTAGTCGGGGGTTAAAAAGGAATTTAAAAATATGGTTCAAAATTTATAAAATAAAAAAAAAATAGAATAATTCAAGGTTCGGACTGCAATGTGCTGCAGAGTATACCACCTAACAGCAGGGCTGTCAGATGTGGCGATTTCTCGCCAAACGTGGCGATTTTAAAACTAGTTTGCCGTCCTAATATTCCATTTGGCGACATGGCGATATTTTGGCGTTTTATAAAAAATTTGTCGATTTTTTTTGGCTTTTTTTTTGATAAGCCATGAATTGGCTTGAAAATCGTTAAATATTATTTTTATTATGGTATTTGTCTCGTGTAGATGGTGTGTTAAGCACATTTAATACTGGTATTAACAGCAACTGTTTTAGAAAACTTGTGCAAATTTCTGCAACTCGTTGGTTGTCTTATTGAGCTGCTATAACACAAATTTTGGAGCAATGGGTGGAGCTTAGACATTATTTTTCACTTATTTCGAAAGCCGAAAATGATAAGACAAAGAATTATGTGACGAAAAGACAAAGATTTTTAGATATTTATAAATCCAATAGTAAATGAAATGAACCATTTAAATCTTGAAATTCAGTTAGATAACATGCACGCATGCAGTATGTATCAGAGGCTATATTCTACTTTTCTTTCATTTTCCTCAAAAATGTTCAAGCCAGCAATTTTGAATGAAACTCATAATATCGAAAAATTGATAACCAATGTTATTATTGATATGCCAAACACTTTTCTCCCACTAAATGAAACTGAATGAAGCAATGTTGAAATGGCTGATGAAGATATTGAAATACGTCGCGAAAATTGTTTTTCATATTTAAAAATGCTCATGAAAGAATTAATAAATAGAATTACTGAAAACATGAATATAATTAAAGTTTGCGAACATTTTTCAATTATAAAATGTTGCAATCCATTATCACAAACAAAATATGTTGTTGTTAAAGATATTTTAAGGATTTTTATGAATCCTAACATGAAACACAATGGACAAAATTACCGTTTGTGGATTGGAAAGATTATTTTAATGGTGATATTCCATCTAACTTAAAATAGTTTTTGGCCAAAATTGTATGATTATAAGGATACGGCAGGTATGTGCAATTTTAAAGAACTTGCTTTAGCTGTACTTTACATGCTGGTAATTCCAACTAGTAATGACTGCGTTGAAAGGGTATTTTAAATAATGAACTCAACTAAACTGCGCTTCCGAATATGTAATAGAACTGCAACTACATACAAATGTACATACATATGTACATATATCCAATATTTGATTAATACTAACCGCAAAATCATCTTTATATCAAACATTGTACCTTTTTATGTTCATAATCATTTTTACATTGTTCTAAATAAAAATAAACAAAATATATATATAATGGCGATATTTTCCCCATTTTTGGCGAATTTTAGCGATTCGGAACAATTTATTTTTTTATAATTTATAAAATAAATTTTTAATAATTTATAAAATACATATTTCATTGTCAAAAACTAAAAAAATGAGACTTTGGCGATTTTTAACACTAGATTTGGCGAAAAAGGTGAAAATAAATCTGACAGCCCTGCCTAACAGGCAAAAAAAGTATGCCGCACACCTTCAAACATGAAGTATTATTGCAAGGTAATTTCCGAAAAATAAATATAATATTTTTTAACGCAAAATTGCACCATAGGTCAAATCACCACTTTTTCTGTGCGAAAGTAAATCCGCCTACCAAATCATGGTAATCAATGCAAATTCTGAAAAAAATTCTTAAAAATTTAGTTTAACCCATTAACGACCTAAAATTAACCCTTTAATAACAACACTCGATATATGTATTAAAAAATTTTAATTTTAATTTTAATTTAATTTAATTTAATTTAATTTAATTTAATTTAATTTAATTTAATTTAATTTAATTTAATTAATTAATTAATTAATTTAATTTTAAATTTTAATTTTAACAAACCAAAAAAGTTTGTCTTAAGTAGAACAAAAAATAAGCAAATTAACTAACATGTGTATAATTAGTAAAAGAACAAAACGACAATGGTAAGACTGTTGTAAATATATAGATGGTAAAATTGAGCTTACAATACAAAAAAGCTTTCAGCAAATTGAAATACGATGAATCAAAACAATTCACATATTCCCTTTGCAATAATGCTAAGTATATAAAGCAGAAATCTACATCAACTGACACCACACACAGTGGACCAAACACAAAAGAACGCTGATGATAAATGTTTAGTGGCCTTCGAAAACGGCTGGCTGTTCCGTTCAACTATGTGTTGTTAGTCAGAATATTTACAACAGACTTTGGTGTTATTTGTTCATTAATAATTATCACATGTAATTTGGCTTAAAAAGCAATACGAACCTTGGCCCATTCAAATCACAAATATAGAAACAAATGGAGTTCGAATAATAATTAAAAATTAACTAAAAAATGTTAAATTTAACAAAACATTCGCTAATTGCTTAAATTTAGTTCAGTTGGTAGATTTAAATTCAAAAAATTCCCTTCATTTTCATTAATTTCATCAACAGTTCAGTTGTTTTCATACAAATGTTACTTACTAAAAAGAGGCATTACTGGAAAAAAGCAAAAATCGCAGTTTAACATAAATTGCAAATAACTCATTGATTATTACTTAATTTATACTTTAAATTTGAAAGGGGTCAAATGGGGTCAAAAGTTTTGAGGGCCTACATAAAGTCAGTGCTTATGATAAATTATACCGTTCAAGCTATAGCTCATCATAATGAGTTATTTTAAAGCATAGCGATATAAATTTGAAACACTTTTTATAAAAAACATGAATAATTACTTGTCGCTTTATTTTCTATTTCACAGCAATGAGTTAATACCAACGCAATTCGAGAAAATCGCATTTAAAGTTGACCGATTTCTACTGAACTCACAAGTTTATTTTCAGAAGAACTTAAATCTATTGACTTAGATGCAAAAATATGCGACAGTGCTTAATATTTTCCGAAAATTAAAATAACGTGTCTTTATTTTAAAGTGTTGACAATTAAAAACAACGAAAAAAAAGTAAAATGTCACTTTTCTTTTTATTACTTTTGCACAGAAAAAGTGATCATTTGACCGACTGTGGATTGGTCCGATTTTTTAAAGTTTTCGTTATAACATCGACACTTACAGTCGGATGAATTGATAAATTTATACTTTTGCCTCAATAAAACCAATATTTTGCCCTTGAGCCACTGAGCTAAATTATAACGTTTTAGTGTTGACTAGAGTTTCTACGCGGGAAAAAAATCCCCGGAATTATTTTCTTAAAAATCCCGGGAAATTTTCAGCGGGAATTTTCGAGAATTTAATATGTACGTTTTTTTTAATCTGCTTTTTTTAAATTGATGTTCGTTGTTTTATTACTTAAAAATACAACTTTGTAACGATGCATAGAAGCAGATGTAATAGAGGGTTCCGAGGTGACTGTAACAACTTCAAGCGTTACGAAATATTATCAGCCTAAACACTCTTTATAAGAAATAGTATCTAGATTGGCAGATGTAGATGGAATTTCCATCCATGCTATAACTCAAAGCATTTGAATTTATTTGTTTTTAGTTAATTTTAATTATTATTCGAACTCCATTTGTTTCTATATTTGTCATTTGAACGGGCTAAAGTTCGTATCGCTTTTTAAGCCAAATTACATGTGATAATTATTAGTGAACAAATAACACCAAAGTCTGTTGTAAATATTCTGACTAACAACACATAGTTGAACGGAACAGCCAGCCGTTTTCGAAGGCCACTAAACCTTCATCATCAGCGTTCTTTTGTGTTTGGTCCACTGTGTGTGGTATCAGTTGATGTAGATTTCTGCTTTATATACTTAGCATTTTATTGCAAATGGAATATGTGAATTGTTTTGATTCATCGTATTTCAAATTGCTGAAAGCTTTTTTGTATTGTAATATTATTTATTATTTATTTGTTTTTGTTTTTTAAATATTGTTCTTGAAATTAACTAATGAACCCTACAAGAATAGTATCAGTCAGTTGACCGCTCATTAGATCGAAAGTCATGCAGGATATATTCATGATTGCGTAGAACAAAGTTTCTACTACATTATTAAGGGCAAAATGAAAAATGTGATGGAAACTTTTGTGTACGTGTGATATTGCATCTCACTCTAACGACTATAAAACATATAGTCGCAATGCTCACTCCGCTGCTTTTTACTAATCAATGATAGCATAAATATTACTCAAGTTTGACTGATCATAATTGACTGGATATATTAGTCACAATTGAGTAATCATACATGATTGATATATTGACAAAAAAATATAATTGTGATATAATTAAATTTTTTTATTATAAAAAATAGCTTTAAAATACACAAGTAAATAGCATAATTAAAACAAATAAACAAAACATCAAATAACTTAAGCGGTATCTAGCTTTTTTCACACCTTTTCATCTCCAACGCGCCTTACTTTTTACATATGTATATCTAAAATTTTAAAGAGAAATATACATATTAGATTAAACTTTGTGAATTTATTTTATTGACCATTTTACTTATCTTTTTTTAACATTTTAATAAACTTTTATTTTCAGACTGAATGAATTGTATTTTTTTTTAAATATAACTCGATATTAAAAATTTTTGACATACATACATATATACTTTAGATGTTCCACTCTAATATAGATGCTAGAGTAGAGTACTATAACTAATAAATAAATCCATCATCACTTCCGATCTAATGACTAGTCAATTCACTATTACTATTGAATTCAATGTAAAATTGTTGCAAATGTGTTAGTGTTTGTGTTAGTTTTTATTTAGTTAGTATTATAAGACTTTTCAAGACATGAAAGATTTTTTCCAATGCTTTACTACAGCGAAATATTCTAAAAGAATCGCTAAGTAACACTGTTGGCAAGACAAACCACCGAAAAAAATTATTTGCCAACAGTGTTGCTTAGCGATTCTTTTAGAATATTTCGCTGTAGTAAAGCATTTGAAAAAATCTCTTATGTCTTGAAAGGTCTTATAACTAGTCTTGTGTAGGACACTAATTCATATGTTTTTAAATTCCCGGGAATTCCCGGAAATAGAAAATTTTTTCTCTCGATTACCGGAAGTTGAAAAAGTTCGGGAAATTAGAAACCCTAGTGTTGACTAAATCTCAGTTCCAAAACCCTGCCACCCAAATGTTAAAAAATTAAAGTTAGCTAGAAAATAAAGCTTTTGCAAAGAAAGTATTTCCACAATTTTAACAGTTTCAAACTATTTTCGGTCAAGTGTATAGGTCGCCTTTTTAAATCTGTTGTTATACATGTTTTCATTATTATTTATTTCATTATTTCATTATTTATCATAGAAAACATACGTTTTCTTTCACTTTGGAGGTATTCTTAAATACTTCGTCACCATGATAAATGTCATATTCGTTCGACGCCAACGCCAATTTTAGCGCGTTAAGTTTAAATAAATAAAGAAAACAAGAGATACGAAGTGTTTATATGGTGTATATCACTGTTAATTAAGCGTTAATGGCGTTCGGCCAGGCTCTACAAGACAATTAAGTTTCCTTTAAGTTCTTCAAAGATGTAAACACGTCTTTAAAACAAATAAAAGAAGTAACTAATTTCACTTTTACTGTTTATTGTTTCTTTTTATGTTGCTTAGCACTTGTACTGTTAAGTTTTTTTTATTAATTATTTCTTTAAATTACTTCTTAAATCCCATAACATAATATCGATGACCGAAAACAACATTTCTTCGCACGTATTTTAGAATCTGTCGACGTCGACCTGTCGAAAGTGAACGTTCGACGACGAAGAAGTGAAGCGCGTATTCTCGAATAGCCCTGAATATATCGTTGTTTTTGTATCAAGAATACACACTTTTTCTGCTTCAAAGTACTCTCTTCTAGCATTTACCCATCGTATGTCAACTTGTACAATAAAAATTATAAACATGAAGGTAAAATCAAATAGTGGAAGTTTCATTCGATTATATCTTGACTTTATTCAGGTTGGCTTTATTTTTGGTGGCTCTTGAGTCTAGAAAAAATCTGGCTTATGTACGGCTCATTGCTGACCGGTATGATAGATTCATATACCACATGAAAAAAAATCGATAAAAGATATTAAGTTTAGAAAAGAAAACTATCAAATGTAGTCGTTTTTTTTGTCCTAAACTGGTAAATCGATTATTTCGTTTGAAAATTGAAATATTTCCAGCTGGTCCTACGTAGAGAATTGAAATCATGGCGGCCCAGTCAATTCGAATTTGTTTCAATTGATATTATTAAAGTATGTATGAGTCACTCTCGAAGTTTTTAAAGGTATCAAATTATATATCGAGCTGATGAATTAAACATCGCTTCCATTTCGGTGATTAGCAATCGTAAAATAGAACTTTATGCAATGAGAAATCTGTATAAAGATAATTAAAGGTGATTTAAATTTGTACTATTTCCGTAACGCAAGTTCTATATTTTCATGACTTCTGGGTAATATCTTATTTTATTGGGAAATATTATATGTTAAAAGAAAAGTATTTAAGAGGCTCTTTAACTCGTTCTTAATTTATAGAAATAAATTTTAAACAATTCTCAATTATTAAATAAAATATTCATTTAAACTCATAAATAAATATTCAAAAGCTATTTAACAGTTTTGTTGTTTATTTATTTGCGTTTTGTAACGATTTGTTAATAAAACAAGAACCAAGAATGAAACACAATTTGAATTTGGATTCACGATAATCTTGTAAGAAATATTTTTTTTTATAATTTTATTTAAATTTTTACAGAATATTACTTTATGCAAAATAATTATAACCAACATGACACATAATAAAATATTGAATACTTGTTTTATACATTATATTCTACACTGTAGAATCTACAGCATAACTATTTACAAATCATCACCATCATAAACTTTTGTACCACAGAGAGCAGATGTCTCAGTATTAATTGTTACATTTATTATTAATTTTGTTTGTTTTATTATTCCAAATGTTGGTGAGAAAAGTTAAATGTCATAGAGCTTTAACGACTGACATAAGAATTGATTTATGCTTAATGAGAGTTATAAAATTTACTCGTATTTGATGATCTTAGTAATTTCCTCTAACGTGAGAAGAATTCAAAAATATTTTAACATCATGACTTGTCTATTTGAATTTATAAAAAAATAAAAAATAAAAAAGTACACTAACAACTTAAAAATTTAAGTAAAAATTTCGAAATCAGGAAACGAAGTGGCTGGAAGTTGGCATATTTTAAATTTCTGCTGTTTCTACATAGTGCACTCTTATAAGATTTCATGCCTTAGGATATTGGCTTAGCTTAGGCTGAGTTTACATCATTTCTTGTGTGTCATTTGCCTAAAAAAGCGTAACCAACTAATTACTAATGAAAAACTGTCTGATTCACAGATATATTTATTGATTTACACAGTTTATAATTATGTTGGATTCTATAGAAATGTCTATAAGTTATGTATGAAACTGTTTAACTTAATAAATACGTGTCTGAATCAAACTGTTTTTCATTAGTAATTATTAGTTACGCTTTTTTTACGCTTGTGTGGCACATGGCATACAGGTGGAAACCCGGCCTTAGTATAATTGAGTCAAAGGTTTTCTATTATGTTTGAATAATTTTGCAGAACTATATTATAAAACTCTTAAGCCAGTTTTCCAAGCTTTCCAGTAAAAACTGTTGCTCCGACGCGTCGTAAATATTTGTAAAGGAACTAGATGCTCAACATATATATTAGAGTGCTGCATAAACAGTCTTGAAATGTAAATACGTCTTGTTTTTTTGTATTATATTAAATCAGTAATAAATGATGTATTGGTGTACTTGTATCGGGTGTTTTTTTTAGAGGTATAGAACTTTGAATTGAAATAAAACACAAGAAAATCGTTTTAATGTCCATCAATTTGGCTTTATTGGAAGGATAATTTTATGCCATTAATGTTTAAATATGATTTCGGGCATGTGGCCGCCGCGGCTGGCTCGAATAAAGCCAATTCTACAGGTCCAATTTTCAACCACTTTTTGGAGCATATGGGGCCGTATGTTGGCAATAACGCCACGAATGTTGGCTTCCAAGTCCCCTAACGTTTCTGGTTTGTTGGCGTAGACGAGCGATTTCACATATCCCCAAAGAAAATAATCCAATGGTGTCAAATCACACGATCTTGGTGGCCAATTGACAGGTCCATTCCGCGAATTTATGCGCTCATCGAATGTTTCCTTCAATAAATTGATTGTGACGTGCGCTGTGTGGCATGTAGCGCCGTCTTGTTGGAACCACAACTCATCCACATTCATGCCATCCAATTCGGGAACAAAATAGTCGGTTATCATGGCTCTATACCGGTCTCCATTAACGGTAACTGACTCTCCAGCTTTATTTCGGAAGAAGTATGGCCCAATGACTCCACCAGCCCATAGAGCACACCAAACAGTCAGTTTTTGTGGATGTAATGGCGTCTCAAGGGTCTCATGTGGATTCTCTTCACTCCAAATGCGGCAATTTTGCTTGTTGACGTAGCCATTCAACCAAAAATGAGCCTCATCACTGAACAAAATTTTGCGATGAAAATCAGCATCGAGATCAATCTCATTTTCGGCCCATACACTAAAATCACGACGCATTGCATGGTCTCGCGGCTTTAATTCTTGCACAAGCTGGATCTTGTAAGGTAGCAAGCCAAGATCTTTGCGCAAAATCTTCCATAAAGTTGATGGACAAAGCTCCAATTGCTGTGCACGGTGGCGAATCGATTCATTCGGGTCCTCTTCAACACTTTGCTCTACAGCGGCAATGGTTTCTTCGGTGCGCACTGTTCGACGTCTCTGCGGATGCGTATTATCACATAGAGTAAACGTAGTGCGAAAACGATCCATGGTTAACCGAATTAATTGCTCTGATGGACGATTATGTCGACCATAAAATGGACGGAGCTTGCGGTAAACTTCGCGAACTGAACCATTATTTTCGAAATAAATTTGCACGATTTGCAAGCGTTGTTCTTTTGTCAACCTGTTCATGATGAAATGGCAAACCAAACTAAATATTAATCACTTGACAGCTGACAAAATGGCCGCCAGTTAAAAAAGTGATGCCAACTTAAAGTTCTATACCTCAGAGATCTCGCGCAAACTTCTTGTTCGTAACAAATACCCAAAATAAGTAGTGTTGATACGTGTATACTTGTTATTTTGCATATTGTATGTTTGAGTGTGTGTTAGATGTAGATGGTAAGCTATTACGTGTTTAAGTTTGGTTTTTAAAGCAAGCAAGCGCACACAACTAACGTAATTTCATGTGTGCGTTTGTATGTGCGCGGAAAAATGGAGGATCATACTAACAACGTGTGCGCGTATGTACATCCATGACGTTTGTACACGCGACCGTGCGATGTATACAACAAAGCATTTTCTTCTTTACTCCTATACCTGCAATAACTGAAACAAATATCTGGAAATCAGTGTTGTTTAGTGTTTGTTTTAGAAGATTTCGCTGTAGTAAAGCATTTGAACAATCCCTTATAACTAAAAAGATCTTGTAAGTGGTCTTGTGCAGGGGTCTAATGTGCGCTATCTAAAATATCAGGTTTGCTGCCATAAATGCGGTCTTATGTATAGTTTCCACAAGGTAGACAGACGACTCATCTAGAAAATTTTTATGAATATCACTCAAAAAACTAAGTGCTTTTCGTATAAATTTTATACTTAAGTCGATTGTCTGGATTGTAGAAACAGGGTGTTAATTTTTTACATCGATGTGACGGTGACCTCTGGTGCTCACTGGGGCCTAAAGTACTCAACACACAGTGGGGATTTTGTAAAAAAAAAAAAATAGAATAATTTTGGAGTTTCTAAACTAGCTGTCCGATTGTTACAAAATTTCATACATCTTGAAAAGGGGCGTAGCCGCAAGGCTTCACAGTGGGCACCTTAGGGTTAATCAAAACTTAAAACCCATGCCAAGCTGATGTTTTTGATCTGATAAAAAAAGATTTTTTGCAAGTGGATTTTTTCCATCGAAGAACTAAAAAAAGTCTGCCACATATATGAGGTTTCGCTTTCACGTTATTTCAAGATATATAGTCCAAATTGCAGCTTTAAGCTCTGTAGCATCTCTTAAAATGATGTTTGAAATTTCACAACCATCGGACAGCTAGTTTAGAAACTGCAGAATTATTTTCATTTTTTTTTTTTACAAAATCCTCACTATGTACCGGTTACTTTAGGCCCCTTAAAGCACCAGAAAGCACCGTCGTATCGAGCGCGAAAATTAAGACCGCATTTATGGCAATAAACCTCACTCATATATTAGGTAGCGCACAATCAATTAAGGAAAAAAGTTTTTGCGATCAGTCTAATGTATATAAGTATTTATTTATTTTTTTTCCGTCGTTAGTGGGAAAAAAGCATCAAAGTTTTATTTATGCTGTCTGATTTCAATAACTAACTCTAAGAATTTGTAGTTCAAATGCATTATGTATGGATATCAGATGAAAACAAATATTTTCAACTGAACTCAAATAGAAAATAAAAATGTAAATAGAAGCAAAACCAAATAATTATACTTAAAATGTATTTAGTGATGGTAAACTAATAATTGCGCATGCAATACAAAAAGTAAAATTCGCGTATTCTATTATACGAGAAAATAATTTTAAATAGCTGATGTGAATAACTAAGTGATCTTCGCATCAACTTGATAGAAATGTAAGCTAGTAAAGTGCTGGTGCTGAAAATACTTCATTTCCATGAAAATTCAAAAAAATAACTTTTTGATATCACTAAAACATTATTATTATTATTATTGCATAAAATATTATGACTCTCATAGAAGTGTTGCTGATATTTTTCATATAAAAATATTTGGCCAGTTCACAAAGCATTCCATTTTGTCATAATGTACTAAAATTTGTATTTAAAAACAAACAAAAAACTTTGGGCTGTTCAAATCATAAATATAGAATCAAATGAATTTCGAAAAATAATAATAAAAATAATGAAAACTAATAAAATGTACTTAATAGTAACAAACCAAAAAAGTTTGTCTTAATAAGAACAAAAATAAGCAAATTAACTAACATGTGTATAATAAGTAAAGAACAAACAACAATGGCAAGACTGTTGTAAATTTAGAGATGGTAAAATTGACCTATCATCACAAAATGCTTAAAAAACAGAAATCTGCATCAACTGAGACCAACACACAGTGCACCAGACACAAACGCTTATGATAATGTCTTTCGAAAACAGCTAGTTGTTCCGTTCTACTACATGTTTATCAGAATACTTAAAATTAACTTGGGTGTTATTTGTTCATTAATAATTATCACATGTAAAGCGATACGAACTTTAACCTAATCAATTCATAAATATAGAAAATTTAAAATAATTTAAAACATTATGACAATACGACGTAATAGAACACAACGTAAATTGGCCAAACACATGACAATAAAACCTCTACCTATAGTTTCCAGTCTGCTTTTTATTTTTTATTGTTTTACCTTTAAGAATTTCATTAATATACTAGCTGAGCCCGGCAAACGTTGTCTCAATTATATTGTTTTTTTTTTTTAACTACAAATCACTCTACACACTGGTCACTTTTTGGGTCAAAAATAGAACAAGAACCTTCCGGGTATTGACCCGAACCTGTTTTGAAAAGTTCAGTTCCACACCTTTTATAGTTTCAGAGTCATGCGTTACGAACAAACACCACTAAGAATAGTTAAGTGGTGAGTATCAATATAATATACCATTTTGCACATGCAACGATGCAAGACCGTTTCCACAAGATTGTGAATTGGCCTAATATATACTACGTTTATACGAGCACTATTTGCAAATAAAAATACATATGTATTTGCAAATAATCTTACTCACTGTTTATACGGCATTGTAAATGTATAAATACATGGCAGCACTTCTATAGAAAAGATACTTATGTTTACAAAAAAAAAAATATGTGTGAATGTATAAAGTAACAAATAAGTATTTTTTTTATTGTTATTATTTTCTTCTATCAATAGTTTTTTTGTGCAATATTTATCAATTTATTGTTGTTTTATTAGCAAACATTTGTGAGTGTGGCAAACCCACGCACGTACGTAGAGTAATAGATACATAATAATTTCTATAATTTTCCTGTCATTTGAATATAACGTTCTGAAATTTTTAGAATGGCAATACAACAGGTGGTTCACAACCGTCCTATTTGGCTTTAAATGGTAAGTTATTACTTATCAGATTAGAAGACTTTGTGAATTACAAAATTAATTATTACAAAAAGGATTTTCTAATGCAAAAAAAAAACAAGTAAGGGTGCTATATTCGGCTGTGCCGAATCTTATATACCCTTTACCAAAGTGCGTTTATCTAGTATAGAGATACATACTCAAGCACATACTTACTTTTATGTACAAAAAAAAAAATAATAATTTTCAAACCCTAGAATCATAATTTTAGATTTTTCTGATTACTTATACCAATCTAGTAGTTCTTAAAAAAATATAGAAAGTGTGTTAAGTGAAAAAAAGGAAATTAAAAAAAAAATGTTTTAATTAGTTACTTTAATGTCTAGAAAAAAAATCATAGTTTCCAGCTCTGGAGCTGTGGCTTTTATTTTTATAATTTTCTGTACCAAACTTTTCTTTCCAAAATGTAAAACATATATAATTTATAAAGGAAAAGATAAAAATTAATTAGACTTAGTTACTTTTATATATCAAAAAAGTGTAAGTGTCCCAACCCTGCACTCATCTTTTTTGATTTTTCTGATTCCCAACACCAATCTCTTTCTTTTAAGAATTTAAGAAATGTTTAATTTATAGAAAAAAAGGAAAAATTTATTTTAGTAACTTACTTTTGTAGAAAAAGTTAAAGTTTTCCAACCCTGGAATCGTCTTCTTAATTTTTTTAATTGTTTTTTTTTTATTTGAAATACCAATTTTATTCGTTATCAAGCATAAAATAAGTTTATTTAATAAAAATAGATAAAAATAGTTTTCGGTAGTTAATTTTTTATATCACAAAGAATCCTCCTTTTTGGTTTTTTTTCTGATTTCTTACACCATCTTTTTTTTAAGAATATAAGATATGTTTAATTTATAGTAAAAAAGAACAAATTTGTTTTAGTAAGTTACTTTTGTATAAAAAATAATATTTTCCAACTCTGGAAACGTCGTTTTAATTTTTTTTATTTTTTTTATTTTGAAATACTGAAGTGTAAACTAAGTTTATTTTATAAAAAAAATTAGTTTTCGGTAGCTAATTTTTTATATCACAAAAAGTATGGATTTTCCAACCCTGAAATCAAACTTTTTAATTTTTCTGATTTCTTATACTAATCTATTTCTTTTAAGAATAAACGATATCTTTAATATATAGAGAAAAAGGAAAATTTTGCTTTAGTAAGTTACTTTTGTATAAAAAAAGTTAGAGTTTTCCAACCCTGGAAACGTCTTTTTAATTCTAGAAGGTTAATCTTTAATTTGAAATACCAATTTTATTCGTACTAAAGTATAAGATAAGTTCATTTAATAAAAAAAATAAAAATTAATTTTCGGTAGTTAATTTTTTATATCACAAAAAGTTTCAGTTTCCCAACCCTGGAATCATCCTTTTTGATTTTTCTGATTTCTAACATCAATTTCTTTCTTTTAAAAACATTAGATATGTTTAATTCATAGAAAAAAAAGGAAAAATTTGTTTTAGTAAGTTACTTTTGGATAAGAAAAAAAGTTAAAGTTTTCCAACCCTGGAAACATCTTATTAATTTTTTGAAGTTTAATTTTTTATTTCAAATACCAATTTTATTCAGGGTGAAGTATAAAATAAGTTTATTTAATAAAAATAATTAAAAAATTAGTTTACGGTAGTTAATTGTATATATCACAAAAATTGTAGTCTTTCCAACCCTGGAATCATCCTTTTTGTTTTTCTGATTTCTTACATCAATCTCCTTCTTTTAAGAGCATTACATATGTTTAGTTTATAGAAAAAAAGGAAAAATTTGTTTTAGTAAGTTACTTTTGCATAACAAAAAAAGTTAAGGTTTTCCAACCCTGGAAACGTATTTTTATTTTTTTTAAATTTTTTTTTAATTTTTTTTAAATTTTTTTTTTCAGTTAGAAATACCAATTTTATTCATACTGAAGTATAAAATAAGTTTATTTAATAAAAAATTATTAAAAACTAGTTTTCGGTAGTTACTTTGTATGGCAAAATGAAGTTTAAGTCTCCCAGCTCTGAAACCGTCTGCTCGATTTTGCTGATTTTCAATACCAATCTTATTTCGACAATTTCTGATCCACCAGTCCAAGAACGAAGTCTCTAGCTTTTCTGGGAGCTTTGGAAAACCGCTTTCACGTATAGACAGACGGACAGACGGACATCGCTTATTCGTATTCCCTATACATAAGGATCCAGAATATATATACCTTATGGCTCGCTTATTTATATTCTAGAAATTACAAACGCAATGACAAACCTATATATACCCTTTTACCATTTTTGGGTAAAGGGTATAAAAATTTAAAATACAGAACTAAAAGCATTGAATTAGAAAATTAAAAAATATGTATTAGAGTCTTCCCAGGCAGAAAAAGACAATCAGCACGACGTTGCTACGATTGTCTCCGGGTACAACTAACATCAGTACAACATTCGCTTACCAACATTTTAATGTACTCATAACATTAAAATGATAACGCCGAATGACCGTCCTCCGACTCTTGTTTTCAATCTTGTCACAATACTCTAAATTCAAATTTATAAGGTCGTCACAATGGAAATTTCCCAACTTAAGTAACATTTTTGTATTAACGGTGTTGCAGCGGTAAAGAATTATTGTAAACGGGGTACTTTGGGAAACTAAGTCTAATTTTTGAATTTACGGTGTTGTAGCGGTATAGAATTATTGTAAATCGGGTATTGGGAAACTAACGTCGAATTTTTGTATATACAGTGTTGTAGTGGTATAGCATTACTAAGAACGCGGTATTTGTAAATGTTAAGTCATATTTTTGTGTTTACAGTACTATGGTGGTACAAAAATTTTGCAAGAGTCGCAATTTTGTTTTTACAGTGTTGCGATGGTACATATTTTTTGGGCAAGGTCACAATTTCTGCCTGGGTTTATTTCACCTTTAGCAAAGGCAACCTAAAAGCAAGGACTGAAAATTGCATATATGTTTTTATATTTTTTAACGCTTCTTCTTCTTAATGACTTAACATCATAATTGGTATTTAAATTAAATTTAAGTTTTGCAACACTACTTGAATAAATCCAATATAAAATCCAAATTTTAATCCCAAAAATAATACAATTTGTAAATCCAAACGCCAACAATAACTACAAAGAGCGGACAGAGAGGCAAGATTTGAATGTGCAAATGAGCGAGCTATTAAAACAATTAGTTTTTTTTGGATTTAGCAACTTCACACCTAAGTCATAAACAACAATAAAAGAAGTTAATAATAGACTTAATCAATGCTACCAGTTAGAAGAATATAAAACTTCAAGATACAAGATTATGATGAAGCGGCCGAAGTTGTTAAAACATTCTTAAGTAAAGCTGAAAAAATGTTAAACCTAAATCATTATGATGCACCTGAATTATAAAAACATAAATCGGTTTCAAATACAAAAATTTAAATATTTATTTCCTACGAGTAGAAATACATATGTATTTGTATCTGAAATAAAACAAAATAAGTTACAATTACAATTCATACATGTTCATGAATAATGTGAAATATAAATGAGCACATTGTTATTAATATTTTTCTTGGCTTAGCAAGCAGTTGCCAAGGTAAATGCCAAAACATAAAACCAACCTTTAATTCCAACAGAAAAATCCATTCATATTTACGACTCTTGGATTCACCCACCCCAATCATCATCACATCATCCACAACACTTGGACTTCATTCATTGTACGTGTACTGTGTGCGTGTGTATGTTGCTGCATTTGCATTAATGAAGTTTTACAAATTACGATTTGATACCACAGAAATTATTTAGTTGCCATATTCATAAATGTTAGTAAATTCTCAGATGGAAAAACCATTAAAAAATACTTTAAAGCAGAAAATAAGAGAAATAAAATTAAACGCAATCAAATAAAAATGTAAAGAAAACACCCACCTCACTGATACATGTTGGATTATATGTATAAAGTTTTTAAGGTAATGGAAACTAACATGACCAACTATACACAATTCAATTAGGTAAGGTTTGATTAGGTTGAAAAGAGCAGCCATCACGCTCATATCTGGGGATATACAAACAAGCCAGTACAGGCCTCTTTTGCGCTCTCATGTAAATTAAAAAGCGAACCTCACTCAGTACTGTTCACGTAGTCCCTCAAAGTTTTCCAGTCAATACCTCTAAAGTGGGTAATTCCCGGTAAGGAGTCATCATCATAACGGGACCTTGGCTGTGCAAAAGCTGGACAATGACAAAGGAAGTGCTTCATTGTCTTCATGTCGTCCATACATGCCCTGCATTCATCGTCATTCGTGGCTCCAATCCGGTACAAATTTCCTCGTATATTAGAGTGCCCCGTTAAGATGCAGGTGAACTTTCCTAGGTCGGTGTTGCTTAGTTTCAACAGTCCCCTTGTTTTATCTTCGCCCCATATATACATACTTGGTTAGATTACCTACAGTATCACAATGATGTTATGTGGGCCATTTTCACACAATTTTGTAACTCAATCATCTCTGCCCTGAAAGGCTTTGCATTAGTTAGAGTTACTGTCAGTATTATTCTGGCCTTTTTCGCCAGTTCATTTGTACGTAGAATTCCATTATCTATTGTTACCTTTTTATTCCCAACTGGTAGAAAATCGGCTTGAATCGAAACAATTCACATATTCAATTTCCACGAAACAAATATTTAAATGAGTACCTATATAAAAAGCTGAAGTTTTTACCAACTGACACCACACACAGTGGACCAACCACAAACAACGCTGATGATGAAGCCGTGGTGGCATTCAAAAACAGCTAGTTGTTCCGTTCTGATAGTTATTGTCAGAACAATTACAATTAACTTTGTTGTTATTTGTTCCTGTTGAACGGGAAGTCATTATTGTACATTATTTTAAAGTAATTAGATAAATAAATTTTATAAAACAGTAGAACGAATTTTAAAGACTATTATAGTGTTTTTATTAACTTTGATTTTGCATTCAACTGAATATAATATTTGCTAAAAAAAAGTTGTTTTTTTTGTGGGAAAAAATTACTTTGAATATATTTATGCAAAAAAAAGTAATACATTATTGTAATCACATAACTGCACTTTCTTAAGAAGGGATATCATATATTTTATTAACTTTTTAAACAAAAATAATGAATTTTTCTTTTAAACTGTGAATAGTTACTATTAATGAGTACATACACTTGTTTGCATTCTAGACGTAAATTTTTACATATATCTTAAGAAAACTTCTGTTAAAATGACAAATATCCACATAAAGACAATCAATATATACATAAAGAAAATCTAATTCAATGTTTAAATTTATGGCTTCTTAAGCAAAGATCCTACTATCGGCGCTATCCCTCCCGACTTTCGTCGACTCACTGAGTAATGGCTTTATTGCTCAACTAATTGAAAAATATCGAGGTGATTGCGCTACTCTGCTATGACTATAAAGCATTATGTACTTATTCCGGAATTAATTGGGCAGTAAGGTCATTTTGGTTATTTATTTATTTATGACTATATTACAGTGAGCCAACGAAAACTTCTGCGTTAAGCCTGGTACTCTGTTCAAAATTTCACGCGAAATGTTGACATAATCCATACAAAGAAAGTTCACGTGAAATTTACATGAAATAATGTTGCAAAAGTTGTACTCTGTTCAACTCGTGAAAATGAAAATGAAATGTATCTGGCAACATTTTCTTGCTATCTGTGAAATAATGAGACTGGCATTTATTTCGTGCGAAATATTGACAGCTAATGTTTTTGTTAACAAAAGTCGATCAGTGTTGCCTACTTCAAACCAATAAATACGATCATTTTCTTCCGAAAAAGTATAATGGGCATCACTTGTTACGTGTCAAATTTTTCACGCGAAATAATCAATGTTGCTGAAAAATTTTCACAACTTCGAACAGAGTACTAGGCTTTAGGAACCAAAAGTTATTTACTGCTAGTAAAAATTCTCGTCTGTCTATTTATATCGAAAACAAAAACAAAGTGTTTAAATTTGTTTTATTTTTTCAATTTTAATAGATAGACCAGAACTACTTACTTGTACTTACTTACTTTACTTGTCTTCTATAAACTATCAGCTTATTTTTTTCTTATCGTTGTAGCTCTGCCAGAAAGAAAATTATTGGCTCAGAACTAAGTTACGCCAGGGTAGGTTACTTAGACTAGGTAAGGGTGGCAGTCAGAATGCCGGACCACGGAGACTCTGCTTATGCAGATTTCCCACTGTCGAACCAACTAGAGCTCAATATAAAGCTACTAACACGTTGCAGTTCAATACTGGCAACGTCAGAAGTTTCCCAAAATACCAGAGCGCCCATTGTGGTAATTTTCTTTTCTGCAAGTCCAGGACAATGACACAGAAAATGTTCTACACTTTCCTCTTCATGGATTTCTTGGTAACAGCGGCAAAAATAATTGTGTTCGACCTTTAACCTTTGTGCATGCCCGCCTATGAGGCAGTGTCCGGTTGGCACAGACACTAGAATCGAGTTTTTGTTTCCTGTTTCTTAAAATCAAAGAAGCTGTATTTTTCCAATTTATATGAGTTCATACTCGTAACTGTTTGGTGATCATTCCTTCTATTTGTTTCATCTTCCATTTTGCGCTTAAGTCTGAGTGTGTAACATAGTAGAGGTAAGTTTACACATTCCAAATCTGGTGGAACCTGTGAGGTTGTCCCAGTCGCAGCAAGCTCATCAGCCCCAGAGTTCCCCTGAAAACTTCTACGCCCCCCGGATTCAGATGATTCTAATATCAAACTGCTCTGCCATCTCGTTTAGAGATGATCGGCAGTCGAGGGCTATTGTTGTTCTTAGAAGCAGTGAGCGAGGGCCATAATAGGTGCTCGACTATCAGTGTGTCTGTTAAACAAAGTCGTTGTAGTGACATTCACTTTCAACCAATCCACAATTTCTTTTACAGCAAGGATCTTTGCCTGAAAGACACTTCAGTGATACGGAAATCGCTTTGAAATACGAAGACCTAAAGCCCCGGAAAATACTCCATTACCCACACCTTTTTGCCTGCATTTGCATTCGTCCACAATTCTGTGGATGGTACCCAGGTTTTATAAGGACATTTATATAGTAGAGCAAGGGAGGTTTGGTCAATCCTCCATCCCCAAGCTTCATCGTCGAGTATTCTACAGTGATCGGTACCATTACCATTCCACAGAGAGGTACATTGAAGATGGATTGCTGAGGTTATTGGTATCTACTTGCCTAGTAGGTCCAATACTAGTAGTTGCAGGATCCATACGAGTAGTGTGAAGAGCACTGATTATGTACAAAGATGTTTGTCTTTTAACCTTGTGTAATATATATAAATAACTATTTTTCTCCAGGGACGGCCACCACACGATGATCCCATAGATGAGAGTTGGGCTAATTTTTGCAGTATAGATCCAATGAAGGATTTTTGGGCAGTTTTTCTCAATGGATTTCTTGCATAGAAAGAGCTAAATTATAGCTTTCTTCACTCTCTCTAGAATATTAGTTTTGAAACTCAGCTTTGAATCAGAGCAAATAATCTAAATTTTTTACAAGCGAAAGATAAGACAATGTCTGGCACAGGTTTTCTGGTGAAATGGCTTCGTAGCACGAGATGATTAACCTTTAAACCTTGTACATCATTTTGTGTTATAAAAGGAATCCCACAAACGCTGTTTCTGAAAGCTTGGGCCCTATGCTGAATTTTTTTTTTTTTTTTTTTTTAATTGAGAACATAAATACCATTAAGATTATTTTTGTGTTGGGATTAAATATGTGTCATCTTAGTCACAGCACAGAAATAAATACATACTGTAGCATAGTGTTCAAAATCATATTCGATAAAAGCAGTTTTCGCATTGCAAGCACTATCAATGAAAATTTGTTCTCAAAAGAGCAATTTAATTGGTCGCATTATTTACTGTGCTATTGGGCTCTGATATAACAAAAAATTTTGTCTTATTAAAATCGCAGTGGTAAATATTAAAATTGGCTAATGCTTCTAGCATTTTGTTGGCAACAGTAATAGCCAAGAAATTATAGACATGTAAACAGACTGCAGCCAAGTGTAAAAAAACTAAGCAAACATCTTTCAATACGAAATAAGAGCGCTAAACAAAACAAAATTCTTTGAAGAAATTTAAATCTGAAATCATTTTAAACTACAAAATGTCAAATTGCACGCTCAACCTCTAGCGATAAAAAAATATGTGTATATTAAATATGATTTTTTCCAATTCTGTACTTTATTATTAATTGTTATTAGCACTTCTAGTTAGTGGTACATTCATTCAATTAAATTCAACTCCAAATACCACATTTTTCTATATGGCAAATGTCACTTAACAACGTTTTAAAAAGTTTCAATACATATAGTACTTGCACATCTATACAATTTAGTTGCGGATTAAGATTTACATTGAATTGGTTTTAATAAAATCATTTTCTGTCTCCTACACAAAGTCACACTTCTTTCTCTCCTCTTGTAATCTTTAATTGTAGTCACATTCTTGCACTCAAACTCTAGCAAGCAGACATAAAATTAATTTGTGTAATTTAACATTTTAATAAACTTTACTAGAGTTTCTACACGGGAAAAAAAATCCTGGGAATTCACGGCAATTTTTTTTTTACAAATCTCGGGATATTCACAGCGGGAATTTTCGGGAATTTAATATTTACGTTTTTGGAATTTGCTTCTTTTACATTGCTGTTCTTTGTTTTATTACTTAAAAATACAATTTTGTAACGATGCATAATACTTGTATAAGAATGGAAACAGATGTAATAGAATTTTCCGAGGTGACTTAACAACTTCAAGAGTTACGAAATATTTTGAACCTAAAAACTCCTTATAGGAAATAGTATCTGAGTTGGCAGATGTAGATGGAATTTCCATCCATGCCATAACTCACAGCATATGAATTAATTTGTTTTATTTTTGAAATATTGTTGTTCTTGAAATAAACGAATGGAGTTGTTTTGTTTTTAATTTAAATGTTCTATTTTAATTGAAATTTATTTGCTAGTGGTTAAGTATTGTCTATATATTTCATTGGTGCTTAGCCAAAGCATCAGTATACTTCAACCACATATTTTGAACAGTCACAAACCTCTTATGTTATGCAAAGACTTTTAAGAACTATTTGAGAATTCACATATAATAAAATTTTTGAAAATCAAAGATAATGCTTCACCACCAGCAAATAAATTTCAATTAAAATAAACTTGTGACAATATGTCAAATAATAAATTTCCTAAATGTTGTTTATTTTTTTCATGAAATTGTATTTTTTATTGAGGCCATTTAATTAAATTCATACATATGTTTTCGAAATTCCCGAGAATAGAATATTTTTTTTCGATTCCCGGCAATTGGAAATGTTCGGGAAATTAGAAACCCTACTTTATACATATACAAAGTTAAATAAATAAATAACAATATATTTAAGTTCAAATGGTTTTGTTTAACATGATTATTTACACGTACGTTTGTGCTCTTGTAAGAAAAAAAAATTGTCAAAAAAAATATGTTGACATAAATGTAAACTATTGAATTTACAATTAATTTACTACAAATTGCTTGTAAATTATCATAATAAATAAATACAAAAAATTTGGATTTAACATATCGACCCCTTACTATCATATTGTCGTAAGTGTTTTAAAAATATGGTTTTTACTTCAAATGAAGTATGATAAAGCTTTTTAAATTTAAAAATGTAAGAAAAAGTATGTCTAAAGTAAATATATTTTTAGGATATATGCACGCACTCTTCAATATATAAAATCATGCATCAAAATCGTTTGATATGTAATTATGTGCTCGACATCTCCCCAATTTTTAATTTTTCATCCCCTAAAATCCCCAAAATAAGTACTTTCTTATCCCCGAAAATCCACACAGTTCCTTAAAAATAAAACCATATTATTTCAAAATAAAACTTTGCATTTATTTATTTATTTAATTAAATCAATTTGTATCGAGTTTTAAATATCTCGACACATATTTATATGAAACAAGCTTATCCGACAGAAGTTATACTGTCAGGAGTACTGAATTTACTCACATTTGTGCAATTTATTTAAAGAAATAAAACCTAAAAAAAAGAAAAAATACCAAAAGTACAAATTTTCACCCATTTTACCCCATAAAAAGTACACCAAAATTTTTCGCGCCACTTTCTTAAGTTTTTCTTTCATATCACCCTTCTCCAGATAATAACTAACAAAACAAAAAAAAAAAAATAATAATATGGGAATCGGTCTAGCCATTCACACATGATGCCGTCACTAGGAGAAAAGATATTCATCTTTATATACATACTTATTTAGAAGAGTTACGTAAAAACATACGAGAATTAAATAATTATGTATGAATGTTTATCATTTTAAAAACTTTAAGAGTCAAAATCTTCTGATTCATCAATTAATGAATTTTTTTGTACATATTTAGTATTTTTTTTTATATATTTCCTTAAAGCTGTAACAGAATAGTAGCTGTAATACAACGTAACGAGTAGCGCTGCAAGCTCTCAAACGTTAAAAACGGTTATTTTAAAGGGAAGTAAACAGAATGCGTAGTTGTGGTAGTTGTTGTACTGGAAGTTGAAGCGAAAAATTCGAAATTTTAAACTTCAAAATTAATTATCATAATTGGTCCACAAATGCAAAAATATTTGCTTATCAATTTTTGGAGCGAGCATTAAAAAACAATTTAGTCAACCTTTTTCATATGCCATTAAAATTTTTTAAATTGATCGAGAAACAACATTTCATAATAATAAATTTTTAGGGTGGGCAGTTTGTTTTACACTCTCCCCCCTCCCTTGCACATAATCAAAATTAAAATGTTAGTTTACCTTTTCCATATGCAAAAATACTTTTTAAAATAGGTCCACTAAAATAGGTTGCACTGATTTTCGAAATCTTTGGACGCCCATAAAAAAATTGGTTACCAAAACCGCCAAACTGGGCGATTTACTAAAAATTAATAAGAACTCGTTACATGCTGTCAAGGAAGGACCATCGATTTAAAACTTAACTATGCTGAGAGCATGGCACAAACCTTCGTTTAAACATAAATTAGATATCCATATAAAAATTTGACAACTTTAAAAAAATCTTGAGTAATGATCTTCCTAAAACATGAAGTATGTTTAATTAAAAAAAATTATTTTTGGTTATTTTTTTCGATTTTTTTTTTAAATTTCCAACCCTGTAACAATAATTTTGATTTTTCTGTTTTTTATTACTAATTTATTTCTATCTAAAATATAGAATATATGTAATTACCAAAGAAATAATTAGTTTTATATACCAGAAAAAGTTTAAGTTTTTCAGGTCTGGAGCTAGGTCTTTTATTTTTCCAATTTTTATACCAAACTATTTTTTCTAAAAAATAAAGCATACATAAATATATAATTGGTAAACTAAAAAGAAAAATTGTTTGACCTAATTACTTTTATATACAAAAAAATTAAATTTTCCTACCCTGGAATATTCCTTTTAGATTTTCCTGATTCCTTTTACCAATCTAGTTCCTTAAAAAATATGTAAGATATGTTAAATGAACAAAAAAAGGAAATAGGGAGAAAATGAGATTTATTTATTTCTTTAATTTTAAAAAAAAGTTCAACGTTTCCAGCTCTGAAGCTGTTGTTTTTTATTTTTCTAGTTTTCTTCACCAAACTTTTCTTTCAAAAGCATAAAATATATTTAATTTATCAAGAAAATGTTACTTTTATATAATGCAAAAAGTGCAACCCTGGAATCATAATTTTAGATTTTTCTGATTTCTTATACCAATTTTGTTTTTTTAAGAATAGCAGATAAGTTTAATTTATAGAGAAACAGAAAAAATTAGTTTTCGTACGTTACTTGCATTTAACAAACAAAGTCAAAGTTTTCCAACCTTGGAAACGTCTTTTTGATTTTTTTAATTTTTTTTATTTATTTTTAACCCCCGACTAAAAAAAGGGGTGTTATAAGTTTGTAGTGTGTGTCTGTGTGTCTGTGTATCTGTGTGTCTGTCCGTGTCCACGTACAGGCCAAACGGCTAGACCGATTTTCATTTGGTTTTTTTCTGTTTGAAAGATGACTTGATCGAGAGGGTTCTTAGCTATGTTTGAAGAAAATCGGTCCAGCCGTTTAGAAGATATAACATGTTTTCTGAAAAAAGTCGGGGGTTTTTAAAATTTTTAATTTTTGTTATTAATACTAATTTTATTCGTACTGAAACATGAAATAAATTTATTCAACAAAAATAAAACAAAAATTTGTTTTAGGTAATTACTTTATATGGCAAAATAAAGGTGAAGTTTTCCAGCTATGACGGACATCGCTTATTCGTCTTTCCTATGCATAAGGATCCAGAATATATATACTTTATGGGTCGCTTATTAATATTGTGGAAATAACACACGGAATGACAAACCTATATTTACCCTTTACCATTTTTGGCGAAAGGTATAACAAAATAAAATTAGTCCACAAATGACGAAGTTATGATCGTTAATATTTTCAAATCTGTTAAATACTATGTGAAAGGAGTAACACAATTTAAAAAATTAGGTGCAAAAGTGGATGTGGTTGAAAAAAGTAGCGTTTAATTCATTCCAGAGTCCCAGTTAAATGTTGTGAAAACTTAAGGAAGATCGGTCCAGAGGTATGGGCTCCTATAAGGTACAAACAAACAAACCAACAAACAAACAAAAAGCAAACACACATTCCGTATTATATACTCGTATATACCTATACACAGATAGATAGATTGCTTGTCTTAACACAAAAAAAACTTCTGAAATATGTATGTACAAATATTTTGCACTTAAGTTATTTTGGCAATAATTGGCCATTATACAACTTTTAACGAATATAAAATGTTTTAACTAATTCATACGTCACCTTAACGAGCTTAAACGTTGGTGGCATGAGCACAATTTATTCAAGAGTTTATTTTTATGTTTCTTTAATTTCATGATTACTGCTTGCAAAAATGTACGAGTATTATGAATACATTGACAAATACACAGCTTGAAATACCAAATTTTTGTTCAAGATTTAAAGAATGTTGGAAGCTTGTTAGCGTATTAATCAGACATAATATGTAGATATTAATCATGAGCAGGCCTGTTATTTTCATGCACTACAAAAACTAAGTTATGCGCATAAAAAATGCGCAATAAAACCTAATACATATATGCATTAAAAATATGCACTAAAAATAAAAGTAAAAGTAAATCAAAAGAAATCCTAACTGTTAATACTTGTTTTAAACGCGTTAGATAAGTAAATTCATAACTAATGCAACTACAATACATTATTCTGTTCAATTATCACTTCACTGGCAAATTTGGTACAATTGTACTTTTTTTTTTTTTTGGTACTATTCAAACTCGGAAAGTACAATAGTAACCAATGACTACATTTTAGGAATCTCCCGAGTTTTTTTTTCAAACTTTTGAATATGTCAATTTTCACTCTTGAACAATAAAACTCATATTTTTCTCGACTGAAAATAGTCTTGTGAATACAAAACGCCGCGAGAAAATCAATAAATGCCCAGCAAAAAATTTCAAAATAGGTAATCGAGTTTGGAATTAAACATTTTTGGTGGAAGCTATTCCTTACTGGATTACCAACTTAATGATTTTAACAAGGCGTGAGACTAAAATAATCGATTCTTGAGAAGTACTTACTTTTTTTATTTGGAAACTTATTCACGTAGTCGATTTAATCTAAAAGAATAATTTTCCTCATTTAGCAACTTATACATAATATTTTTAAATTTTAGGTAATGTGATTTATAAGCGAGTAACGAAATTTGGTAATCAGAAAAGTAAGTCATTATATGGCAAGTAGTTCTGATGTTAATGTGTATTTTTTTGCTGGGTGTGAACATGCCATTAATTATACAACATTAAAGTTTAACTTAATTAATTTCATCTATTTTGATACCCCAATAGATAGGTTAGGTAAAATTTTTTTATGTGTACCATTTCGTACGAAAAATCCTCCATTTTGTTTTTTGTTTTAGAACACCTGTCTTGGGTGCTTAAGACGAATATAACGGTACCTTAATTGGCGAAATTCATTCATCCGTTTGGGAGATACGTGCTAATAAAAAAATTTACAAACATACATACATACCTACATATATACAGGAAATTCCCGAAAAATACAACCCTTCTTGGCAACCGAGTAATAAGTGAAATACAAAATATAATAGTTTTCATTTAAATATATATTGAAAAAATAAAAAAATAAAACAAGTTTTATAAAAAATATGCATCTAAAATATGTATTTATTATAAAATATGCAAAAATATGTAGTTATTAAAAAATATGCAAAAATATGCAATAACAAATCGATGCCATTTTTGTGCAAATTCATCAATTCGGAAAACTAAATTACCCAGATTAATTTTGATTTGATGACTACAAGTATGCATTTGCATGAAACATCACTGTTTGAAGGGGCATCTGTATTATAAAACAAAACAAGTTTGTGGCTTACACCGAAAGTACTTATTTGTGCCTTAAATATAACATCAATCGGGGATCAGAAATTGAATTTAAGATATCAAAAGCTAGAATATTATCATTATCTGAGTGACCAGCACAGTCGTTCTACGAAAACGCATCGTGTTTAGTAGTATGTTTATGCCTTTATAGCTCAACTTCAAATTAAAAATATTTAATGAATTTGTACAAGTGTGCAATCTTCAGAAAACACATGCAAAAGTACATATATATATTTTTAATTTTTATTAACAAAGAACAGACGAATTGTTAATATCCTCCTCTATTTTAGAAGTCAGTTAAAAAGGAATAATTTCATAAAAGTCTAGCTTACGAGCAACATTGAAAAAAAAATTTATGCCAAGTACACACTATGGCCTTTTGTGACATCGCAGTAATGTGTTCATATAAAAAATATAATAGCCCAATTCACAATCTTGTGCAAATGGTCTTGCATCATTGCATATACAAAATGGTATTGTACATTTATACTCACCACTTAACAATTCTTTGTGGTGAGTATAAACAAACGAGTACTATACCATTTTGCATATGCAGCGATGCAAGATCATTTGCACAATCTTGTAAACTGGGCTAATGTGAACGACGTTGCACACATTTTGAAAATGACAACACAAAACATGCCAGATGAGTACTCAGCATTAGGATGACATTTGTATTTTATTCCTCTTCAAAAGGCGATTAACACTAGTGAAAATTTTTGAAACATTTTTTTTGTTTTAGTTAATTTTAATTATTATTGTTCGAACTTCATTTATTTCTATATTTATGATTTGATCAGGCTAAAGTTCGTATCCCTTAGTAAGCCAAATTACATGTGATAATTATTAATGAACAAATAACACCAAGTTAATTGTAAATATTCTGACAAACACGTAGTAGAACGGAAAAACTAAATGTTTTCGAAGGACACTACAACTTCATCATCAGCGTTCTTTGTGTTTGGTACACTTTGTGTGGTATCAGTTGATGTAGATTTCTGCTTTATATACGTAACTTTTATTGCAAATGGAATATGTGAATTGTTTTGATTCATTGTATTATAATTTGCTGCAAGCTTTCTTTTGTAATGAAAGCTCAATTTTACTATATCTAAATTTACAACAGTCTCGCCATTGTCGTTTGTCCTTTAATTTTTTTCTTTTCTTGTAGAATAGTGACCGACTTGATTTTAGCGGACTGCTTGCACAGGCACATCTCGTATATAATCTTCAAAAAATTGACGCAATGTTCAAAGATAGGATCACACCTGAATCTGAATTGTTACACAATAAATAAATTATGCCAATCATATACATACGCTGCAGTCATATGATTGTCAAATTTTTATAAAAAATTTAATGACGCAGATTGGCGAAAAATTGTTTTGTGGCAACAATTGTCGCAGCCCAGTCATATTGTTACGAAAAATATTCCAACAGGTTTAATGTTATTGTTACGCGAACATATTCCTACAGGGTCAGTGTAAAGAATCATCTAGAATCATGAATCAAGAAAACAATATTGTGCATTGCGCAGGTCCATTATTTTATTTTCTGCCTGTGACGTAGATGTAGAATTTTGTTGTAATCAAAATGCATACATTTGTTTATTGAATGTGCTCTCTTTCACACATTTTTTACAACAAACACACGTGTGTATTCTATATTGACGTACATGCGCAGTAGAATTTTTTTTGCACGGCTGAGTGCGCAATCTTGTTTTCTTGATTCATGATCTAGAATAGTAGCTAAAGAAACGTACACACGTATTCACGTACAAGTAGAGCTGCAAAACTATCGATAGTCGCTCCACTCGATAGTTTCGATAGTTTTATGTAAACTATCGATACTATCGATAGTATCGAATAGTTTTATAAAAGTTGTTACATAACCTACATTTGACTCGAAAAAAAATTCAGAGTCCTCAACATTTTCATTAGTATATTAAAATACATCAAGCCTTTTTTTTCGATTTTATCGTAAGCGGCATATTATCGAAAATATACTTTTTTATTGAACTTAAAATTTTATGGGCCTACCCATGGTTTAGAATTATGAAAATGCGAAAATTGTTGATAACTTTTAGGACACTAACTGTAAAGTTTTATCGTAAGAGGCGATTGGCGGCCGTCGCGATATCAATACCACCAAAATTTATCTTTGTTTCGACGATGTTGAATTTATTAAGATACTTGTGACTACTATTTTTCGAATAACACTTGGATTTATAAATAAATTCATATACATAGATATGTATGTATTTAAGTACTTATGTATACAGAAGCAGAAGCATATTTACAAATTGTATTAACTTTCAAAAAAAATTTTAATTTTTTCAGTACGATTGTACCTAATTCTTTGTTTATATTTTTTTAATACTTGTACTTTTTAATTAACTAAAAATCAATTAACAAAACGCCAGAAGGTGCACAAAGAATATTAGTTGCTGGGATCTGAATATAAAAGTAACATTTACGATATACTACGTTTATAAACTTTTTTTTATTCGATTGTTCACAGTCGATGCAAATAGTCGGCTTCTCTCCTTGGTAGGAAAATAAAATTTCCACATTTGCAGATGAATTTGGAATAAATAACATTCCTCCAGCAATTCTTTAAGTACCGGAAAACATCGTTTGATTTACATAATTTTCTAATACCTTCGAGCTAAAGATTAACCCCCTTGTGCAAAAAATTAGTGAACGTTAAAACCGGTTTTTCTATGGAAATTTTTTTTAATGTAACCTTCAAGCACGCATTATTTTAATGCTATTTTTGGCATGTAATATAATATAAAGAGATTCCAGTAATGCTAAATGGGTCATTGCGGTGCTACGGTACTTCTGGCATTCAAATAGCGCTAAAATTATACAATTGTACCAACTTTTCCATCGCTGTACAAAAGCATAAATCAACTACGGATAAATTGCTTCAAAGCTGCCGGCTACTGTTTACTGACTTCGATTATTTTTACTCTTTTAATTACTTGTTTTTTTCTTGCCGATAGTATCGATAGTGGAAAAAACTATCGATATTTCATTTACAACAAAACTATCGATACTATCGATAGTACTATCGATAGTTTTGCAGCTCTACGTACAAGCACACAGAAGAAATATAGCAACAACAATTGTATGTATGTATGTACACATATGGTAACAACCCTGTATTACCAGTAACATACGGTATTACCAACATAATAGCCGTTGCAAAGAATTATCTACGAACTAAAGTCCTGCACAAGACCATTTATAAGACCTCTCAGGACAAACACTAAACAACACTGTTGGCAAGACAAATAACTGAAACAAATGTCTTGCCAACAGTGTTGTTTAGCATTTGTTTTAGAATATTTCGCTGAAGTAAAGCCTTTGAAAAGTCTTTCATGTCTTGAAAGGTCTTATAAATGGTCTTGTGCAGGACTTTAGTTCGTAGATAATTCTTTGCAACGGCTTTTATGTTGGTAATACTGTGTGTTACTGTTAATACAGGGTTGTTGCCATATGTGCTTGCACTTTTATGTGTATGTGCGGAAATAACTTTTAACATTGCGCTTAACTGGGCAATGTTAAAAGTTCTTTCCGCCCCCCTGCAAAGTAGGTTAAGGTCCTTGCCCCGTATGACGAAATTATTCGCATAGCAGATGACTTCATATCATTCATTGGTGAAGTACCTTAGAAGGCTGAGTATAGTGGCTACACAAAGAAGGGATGGTGTTATTACCCCTTGAGACATTGCACGTAGCACCCTGTTCCTGACGATTATGTTTAGCTGGATGGATAAGCTATCCATCTGTTCCCTGAAGCTTGCCCAAGCAATAATAGACTGGTCGATTTGAAACTATACTGGGAATTGGATAACAGTGTCGGTTCTCCAAAAATTAAAAGTACCCTCAGTATTAATATAAATGCCAAAGGCATACAGCTTGTCATTGAAAGCCTTCTCAATGTAATGAACTACTCCATGAAGAGCGGTTTCCACTGAGCTTTCTTTGACATATCCATATTGCGAAAGCCTCAGCGTATCATCTACAATCCTGCTCTTAGTCATGCGTTCCATGATCTTGAGCATAAAAGAAGTAAGAGTTATTGGCATGTAAGCCCTTTGAGCCGGATAACTCTCATTGACAGGCTTAGGCATGAAATTTATCCAAAGATTATTCTGCAGTTATCCCCTTACTTGGGTAATATTCCATTGGCTGATATTACATAAATTGAAAACTATCGGCCTTATGTATAAGCAAAAATTGCCATGAAGTTAGCATAAGTGACGAAATTGAATTGGGTGTTAACGAGTTCCTCTATACAATGTGACATTAAAAATACGTAGTTTTAACCCACTACTAAGTCCTAGCGTGATATTCAATGAGAAATTTCATGGCAAAACTCTATAAGATCATTTTCAATTTTGCCACTTTGCTTATACATATGGCCGTATGTAGTTAACGTAGAATTTCGATAAATATTAAAAATACTTATTTAATAACATATTGGTCAATACTCTATCTTTCTCATCATCATTTCATTACCACACAATAACTAAGTCAAAATTGATTGCCTAAAGAATATGAAACTAAATGAATAAATAAATAAGTTTACTGCATTAATTAAAATATTTTTTTCATGCACCAAGCAAACTTAAAAAAATCTTCCCATCATAACATTAGACAAGAGCAAGAAAATTCTCATAGAACTCTTAAAAATATGAAGACACTCTCGCACCCACTCACAGCAAAAAAAAAAAAAAATAAGAAAAAATATTTATTTAAAAGCGCAACTGCAACAACACCAAAAAAAATAATGAAATAAAATTATAAAAAAAAATCTTCAATATTAATAAGATTAATTGTGTTTTTAGAAATGAATTTAGCATCACTTTAGTTGATGGGTGTAAGCACCAAGTATAATTTCTTGTCAGAGAATAGAGAAAAACCCAAAATAAAAAATTAAATACTTTTTATTAAAAAAAAATCTCATAACAATAGCTTCTTCCTTCATCAGGTAGACTTCATGTCTATTGATTTCCCATAGCAGTCATTTTGGTGTGCGAACAAAGCAGAAACAACAGCAACAATCTCAAAAGATTAATGAATATTAAATTTTCTGTTTTGAAATTTAAATTTAAATCTACAATAAAATACAATTTTTCAATTAATTTTATTATCAAATTGATATTTTCATTTAGACAAATTTGCGAATTTATTTTCAACATTTTAATTGTGTTGTAGATCTCTGTTGGCTTTGTTTTCGTCTTAAGTGTTTTAAAAATGTTGCATAGCAACTTGTTACCACATAATATTGCAACAAAATGGGCTGAATTGCCACAAACTTATCATCACTATGTGCTAATAGCAAATACTTTTTTCTTCTTTGTAAAAAGTGAAAAATATTAAATGCTTTTTTGTGTTTCTGTATGTTATATTATTATACTGCCGCAGGCAAACGAAAATATTTTTATTGCAACTACCGCCAAAGATCAAATATTAAATGTCAAAAAATTCAAAATTTAAATTCAAATTATATTGTAATCGATAAAATGAAATTCATATAAATTAATTCACGTGCATTTAAATAAATATGTATGTATTTATATATATACATACATGTATGTATGTGTGTTTAATATACACAACCCTAGAGGAACTCAAACCCATTTGTAAGTACATAACTTCAAACTTCACTGGATTCAGTGACTTTTTTCCTTGTAACCGACTCACTATTTTAACATAGGCATGTCATAGGCGGTAATCAATTGGCCATCTCTGCATTACTTTTTAATTGACTACTAACTAAATATTTATTTTTATTATATTCACTAAAAATAAAAAATACGTACATACATACATCCATACATACGAACCGCTCATAGAAAATATTATACATATTAAGCAAGGTGTATCTAACTAGGTGGCAGCGCTACTTCAGCTGATAATTTTTTGCTCTATGTGCTTTGTAGCTGAATAATGTCAAAAACTTCGATTTTGTTTTGGTTTTAGTACAATTATTTTTGTGCTTTTGACATTCTTCGGTTCTTTACACAGCTATGGTTGCCGTATTTTTGTATAAGAAATCTTTACGCAGTCACCTGTATATTTACACCATGATATTAAGTATTGAAAAATATTAGTTTTTTTTCAACATTTGACATTGCTTCGTTTGTTTTTTTATTTCGTTTTCATTTACTTATTTTGCTTTAATTTATTTCTTACGTGTGCTTTTATTCAATATGTTTGGTTGATATCTGCATGAGATTTAAACCAATTTGTAGTCACTTGCAAAATAATTAATTTATAAACTTGTGTTTTTTGTCAACTGATTATTTTATTTACTACAGGGAAGTAATAAAATTAACAAGCTGTGCTTAATTACTAAAGCACAAAAAACAATGGCAAGACTGTTGTAAATTAAAAATGGTAAATTTGAGCGTTAATTACGAAAAAGCTTTCATCAAATTGTAATATCTGTAATAATGTTCATATCTGTAGAAAGCTGAAATTGATGATCAGATAAAAAAAATTAACAGAAATAAATGTGTTTTCCCTTTACAAATTTTTGAAACAAGTAGTCAGTGACATCGATAACCGATATCGATTGTCGTCCAGATATGTAGATTTTCAAGATACGTCTTTTTATTTAATTTGCTGTCATCAGGAGCAGAGAGAAGATAGAACTGGAAGTTTGATTTGAAAGGAAAGGAGAAAGAAAACAGTCTTGCAATAACACTGAAATAACAAATAAGAAATATTAAGAAAAGCTATGACTAAAAACAAATGGGGAAGTTTATTATCTACAAAGTCTTTGAAGCCAACAAAGGATGTAATTTTGCCATCGGTTTCGAACATTAATAGCACGGACACCACTATTGAGTTATCCAGTCTCCTCGAAAATATTGCCTCTAGGATAATTATAACCTTTAGCAAAAAAGACATAAGTAAATGCCACAAGTCTGAGCTAGTATTAATTCGTAAATGGGGTTGTGATGGGACTACTGGATTTTCTGAATATAGACAACAACTCATATTATCTTCGCTAATACGAGTATATCTTTATCATCGATATTTATGTCTACGTTGGTACCTCTTAGAATGCGTTTATATACAAATTCATCATCGTCATCATCCACTGCTTGGACCTTGCTTCGCAGCAGCTGGCAACTACAATGCCAAACACACGTAGTGGGGCTCGCGTCTTGTTACACCTAAAGGTCGGGCGTTGTTTAATACAATTTCAACAAGTAATAGTGCTATATTCGCCTGTGCCGAATCTTATATACCCTTTACTAAAGTGCGTTTATGTAGTATAGAGATACATACATAAGCACATAGCACCAATCTAGTAGTTCTTAAAAAAATATAGAACGTGTGTTAGGTGAAAAAAAGGAAATTAAAAAAAATATTTTATTTAGTTACCTTAATGTCCAGAAAAAAACCATAGTTTCCAGCTCTGGAGCTGTGGTTTTTATTTTTATAGTTTTCTATACCAAACTTTTCTTTCCAAAACGTAAAATATATATAATTTATAAAGGAAAAGATAAAAATTAATTAGACTTAGTTACTTTTATATATCACAAAAAGTGTAAGTTTTCCAACCCTGAAATCATCCTTTTTGATTCTTCAGATTTCTTACACCAATCTCTTTTAAGAATTTAAGATATGTTTAATTTATAGAAAAAAGGAAAAATTTGTTTTAGTAAGTTACTTTTGTACAAAAAAAGTTAAAGTTTTCCAACCCTGGAATCATCTTTTTAATTTTCTTAATTGTTTTTTTTTTTATTTTAAATACCAATTTTATTGGTACTCAAGCATAAAATAAGTTTATTTAATAAAAAATAAATAAAAATTAATTTTCGGTAGTTAATTTTTTATATCACAAAGAGTGTAAGTTTCCCAACTCTGGAATTCCCCTTTTTGATTTTTCTGTATTCTTAAAACAATCTTTTTTTAAGAATGTAAGATAAGTTTAATATATAGTAAAAATAGGGAAAAATTTGTTTTAGTAAGTTACTTTTGGTTAAAAAAGTTAAAGTTTTCCAACCCTGGAATCATCTTTTTAATTTTTTTAATTGTTTTTTTTTTATTTGAAATACCAATTTTATTCGTTATCAAGCATAAAATAAGTTTATTTAATAAAAATAGATAAAAATTAGTTTTCGGTAGTTAATTTTTTATATCACAAATAGTGTAAGTTTCCCAACCCTAGAATCCTCCTTTTTTTAGATTTCTTACACCATATTTTTTTTAAGAATATAAGATATGTTTAATTTATAGTGAAAAAGAAAAAATTTGTTTTAGTAAGTTACTTTTGTATAAAAAATAAGGTTTTCCAACCCTGGAAACGTCGTTTTAATTTTTTTAAATTTTTTTATTTTGAAATACCAAATTCATTCGTACTGAAGTATAAAATAAGTTTATTTTATAAAAAAAATAAAAATTAGTTTTCAGTATCAAATTTTTTATATCACAAAAATTGTGGGTTTTCTAACCCTGAAATCAAACTTTTTGATTTTTCTGATTTCTTACACCAATCTCTTTCTTTTAAGAATATAAGATATGTTTAATTTATAGAAAAAAAAAGGAAAAATTTGTTTTAGTAAGTTACTTTTGTATAAAAAAAATTTAAGTTTTCCAAGCCTGAAAACATCTTTTTAATTTTTTGAAGTTTAATTTTTAATTTGAAATACCAATTTTATTCGTACTGAAGTATACAATAAGTTTATTTAATAAAAAAATAAAACTTAATTTTCGGTAGTTAATTTTTTATATCACAAAAAGAGTAAGTTTCCCAACCCTGGAATCGTCCTTTTGATTTTTATGATTTCTTACACCAATCTCTTTCTTCTAAAAATATAAGATATGTTTAATTTATAGAAAAAAAGGAAAAATTTGTTTTAGTAAGTTACTTTTGTATAAAAAAGTTAAAGTTTTCCAAGCCTATAAACATCTTTTTAATTTTTTGAAGTTTAGTTTTTAATTTGAAATAGCAATTTTATTCGTACTGAAGTATAAAATAAGTTTATTTAATAAAAAAATAAAACTTAATTTTCGGTAGTTAATTTTTTATATCACAAAAAGTTTCAGTTTCTCAACCCTGTAATCATCCTTTTTGATTTTTCTGATTTCTTACACCAATCTTTTTCTTTCAAAAATATAAAATATGTTCAATTTATAAAGAAAAGGAAAAATTTGTTTTAGTAAGTTACTTTTGTATAAGAAAAAAAGTTAAAGTTTTCCAACCCTGGAAACGTCTTTTTAAATTTTTTAATTTTTTTTTTATTTGAAATACCAATTTTATTCGTGCTGAAGTATAAAATAAGTTTATTTAATAAAAATAAATAAAAAATTAGTTTACGGTAGTTAATTTTATATATCACAAAAATCATAAGCTTTCCAACCCTGGAATCATCCTTTTTGTTTTTCTGATTTCTAACATCAATTTCTTTCTTTTAAGAACATTAGATATGTTTAATTTACAGAAAAAAATTAAAAATTTGTTTTAGTAAGTTACTTTTGTATGAGAAAAAAGATAAAGTGTTCCAACCCTGGAAACATCTTATTAATTTTTTAAAGTTTAATTTTTTATTTCAAATACCAGTTTTATTCGTGGTGAAGTATATAATAAGTTTATTTAATAAAAATAAATAAGAAATTAATTTACGGTAGTTATTTTGTATGGCAAAATGAAGTTTAAGTCTCCCAGCTCTGAAACCGTCTGCTCGATTTTGCTGATTTTCAATATCAATCTTATTCCGACTATTTCTGACCCACCAGTCCAAGAACGAAGCCTCTAGCTCTTCTGCGAGCTTCGGAAAATCGATTTCACGTACAGACAGACGGACATCGTTTATTCGTCTTCCCTATGCATAAGGATCCATAATATATATACTTTATGGCTCGCTTATTAATATTCTGGAAATTACAAACGGAATGACAAACCTATATATACCCTTTTACCATTTTTTTTGGTAAATGGTATACAAAATTATGCAAGAAAAGAGTTTTTTGGAAGGAAAACAACGAAAAGGTATTTGTGCATTTTTATATTATTAACAATATTTCCAAGAACTTCTTCATTCTGTATGAGAAGTTCCATAATTTAAAAAAAATTTTACTTACAAAATGTAAAATAATTTCCATTTTAGAGCGCATTGTGAAATATCTCAGTTTTTCATACAAACAAAAACAGTTGAACAGTATATCCAACAAGTGTTATTAAAAAGCAGAAAAAATGCAACAACATACATGCATTTCGGCAGGAAATTTATTTTATTTTGAGCAAAGTTATTGGACAGCCTGTTAGTTAAAACGTGTATTTAACAAACTTGCAGTGTGAAAGCAAAAACAGCTGTTTATGGTTTTAACGTTAAAACCAGGTTTTAACTTTCAGTGTGAAAACACTATTAGAAATTATCTGGAAAGTTTCAATGTTACACTAACATCTAATTACTCCTTGTTTCGCGCTACTAGAAAGCTTAAAAGACACGTTGAATTTAAACCACCTCTGCGCACTTCGACCGGAGATTGGGCAAGAATCTATACTAAAAAAGGTCAAATATTTGCTGAGCATTTAAAATCTGTTTTCACCCCAAATACACATACTGGTGTTGCTGATTTAATAAGTGTAGTTGCTCTACATAAAGTTCAAGATGCGTGAATTACGTAAACTAATTGCTGATCTAAACCCGAAGAAAGTTCCAGGTATTGATGAAATTAGTAACAAGATGCTGATGAATCTGCCACTCACTGCAACTTAAATCCTGTTATTTATTTTTAATGCCATATTACGACTAGATTATTATTCACACAGCTGGAAGCTTGCCAAGGTCAAAATCATTCCAAGCCGGGCAAAGATCTTACCAAGGCTGAGTCATACAGGCCAATAAGTTTCCTATCACCAATATCAAAGCTTTTCGAAAAGCTAATCATGACAAAATTTTCCCCAATTCTAACTGATAGTGAGTGTATGCCGGACCATCAATTTGGTTTTAGAAGTCAGTATAGCATTATTGAACAAACGCAATAAATTTTTTAAAGCTATTGGAAAGTTATATTCTATCCCGGAAGTTCATTGTTGTGGAAGGAGACTTTATGAGTGTGCCCGAATCTATCTCTATCTCTGCCGGTGTGCCACAGGGGAGTATAATGGGCCCAGTTTTGTATATGATATATACTTGTGATATGCCGGTTAGCACTAAAATCCATACATCTACATTTTCCGATGATACAGATTTCTTTAGCATGCTCAAAAACTCTCACGAGGTATCCTGATATCTTCAGGAACATATTACCCAGCTGGAACTATGGTTAAAGTTATGGAGAATTAAACTAAATGAACAGAAGTGTGCTCAGGTAACATTTACTCTACGAAAAGATACTTGTTCCCCCTTTGTATACACCTTGACCGACGACTTACATGGAAACATCACATTGATTCTAAGGTACCACAAATGAAACTAAAATTAACAAAGGTACATTGATTGGCTGATTGGCACAAATTCAACACTCAGTCTAGATTGCAAACTTTTGATATACAAGTCGGTTTTGAAACCTATATGGGGCTAAGGAATTCAACTATGGGGCACTGCTTCAGCTTCGAATGTCGAGAGAATCCAACGAAGGCAAAACAAAATTTTACTTTTGATAACATCGGCTCCATGGTACATCAAAAATTCAAATATACTTCGTGATTTGAATATGCCACTAGTGATTGAAGAAATTGCAAAATACGCAGGCAAATATTTAACAAAACTCGAATCACATCCTGATCCGCTTGCTCGTAATATATTGAACTTTACTGGACACATCCGCCTAAAAAAGAGGGACACAGGTTTCTTATACTCAACAGTTCACATGGGACTGCTTGAAAATAAATTTTTTCCTCTTGATTATCACTACTTATGTATTATTAATAACTATCACTAAGTTCATGTCCGACATTATATTTTAGATTTAAGATTTGAATACTTATTGTTCGTGCATATTTGAAGATACAATAAATAAATACATTTATGTATTAAAAAAAATTGTCAGGAAACTTAACGAATTATTTAGTTTTCTACTATAGGCATTTACGGTGCAGAAAACGTAATAAATGCTTAGAACATCTACACATTCGTGTGGATTTCTACTATATAATTATTTTTTGTGTACGATATTTTTCAAATACTTATACATAAGTAAATATTTTAGTTGAAATAATATTTATGTTAACGTCGAATATTATAATATGAAGAAAATTAATAAACCTGATTTTTCCAGACTTTTTCGATAATATATGTAATTTAAATTGATTCAAAATTTTAAATTTTGCAATTGAAAGTTTTGTTCGCAAAACTATCATATAAAGCCTAAGTCCTACTCTACAGATGTTCGAAGTTTCATATAAATCCAATCAGTACCCTCTAGCCAGCCTAGAACCATATGTCTCTATGTCAATACTATTTCTCCGGCGACAATTGCACTAGTTAAAATGTGGACAACTTTCCTTTTATGCACGAGTAAAGATACGTTAGAGACAACAGTTCTAGTGTATTTCTGGTGATATTGTCAATGAACGTGTCAACAGATTGTTTTTCTTCTTTATTATTCTGTGCAATAATGTAAAAAATGTACTGGTAGATTTTCAATGACAACCGTATATTATATGTCAATAGGCAATTACATTGGCTGGGGTACACCTAGTCAGTAGCACTATTGACAATGTCACTAGAAAATAACTATAATTTTACTATTGACAATGAGCGAGGAAATATCGATTTTGTAGACTAGAGCCCCTAAAATTTACTAGTGAATCTTTGGTGGCAATGTCTCCATGTTGACCCAAAAGAACTACTTAGTCAGTAGTGATACAGTCTAGTGGTGGATTTCTAATGACACGCTAATGTTAAATGTCAATAGATGATTACATTGGCTGGGGTACACATGGTCAGTAGTAATACTGACAATGTCACTAGTAAATCCTTACAATTTCACTATTCGCACTTTCTGCAGGGTAGTTTAGAAGTTCCAGATTTATTACCATTTATTTTGCAAAAGGTCCCACTGTGCAATATAAATTTATAAATATCAAATAATTCTGCATGTACATAAATAATTAATAAACGTCACAAATAACTTACCTTTCAACTCTGGCAAAAGAAGTTGCAAAACAAATTATTTTAATAATCTTTCCATAATATTAATGTAAAAAAATATTCTTATTCGCTTACTCAATGATATCTTTTCAAAATTAAAAAAAAAAATAAAAGCTATTCCCAAAAGGATAAATAAATTACAGTTTATATAACACATACCGACAACTTATCTAGCTGATAGACACACCTACCACAACTTTTCCTAAGAACAAGAATTTTCGTTCTAATCGAAATCGGAAATATTATCGGGCAATATTTTCTTCCATGTTTTTCTTGATTTATGCAGAAACTTTAAAATGGTTTATGTTTTGAGTAAAAATGGTGTTATGAAAATATATTTTTATTTGATTTGGGCACTTGTACCTAAAAACGCCACTTGTTTGCAAAAATTGTCAAAATTATTTTTGCGATGATTCGTTCAGGCGTTCTAAACGAATTATTTTTTTAAGCTTATGTAAGGAGGAGCATACTTTTTTCGTTCAGCATACGCAAAATTCAGCTCGTAAGCTGAACGCTACATATTTAAAAATATATGCGTTTCATATTAAAAAAAAGGCGTAGTAAATGTGCCTACAAGCAAGCATTCAGTTTGACTTTTTCTGTAAATTGCGTTTAGCGCATTCTGTTTTTCCTGTGTAGGGAATTAATCTTCGTCGTCAGTTTCATTTAAGTTATATTTTATTTCTGAAGTATGTCTTCAATTTAAATATTCTTTATGATAATTAGGCCGTATACTACATTTTTAAACAAAGATTTTTCAAATCTCTATATTTCTTTGTTGAGATAAATAAGCTCTAATCATATAATATTTCGATCTTATAAGTGAAATTTACTGCCAGGTAAAAATTCTCGTCTGCCTATTTATATTGAAAACAAAAACAAAGCACACAGCGCATTTAAATTAAGTTTAATTATTTTGAGTAGTAACGAATTAGCAAATGACTTCCAAGTTTTCAAGTCGATGTGTTTAATTTTACAGAAAAAAATGATTTGTAAATACATACAATTAATTTTTTTTGTTATATCAATTAAACAATTAACTTACAACGATTTTTGTAAATACAATTAACGAAATTGTAAGTTAAAGGAAAATCTTAAAAATATTTTCAATTAAATATATCAACAAATACTTTGTTGAATTTTATTTATTTTTTCATATATCATAATTGTTATTAACAATGCTTTTTTATTCACAATCACAACCCTCGAAACGATTTTTGCTTGTCTGCGAAAAACACTAAGAGCCAATTTCACCAACTCTATTTAAATATCAATTCATATTTAAATGTCGATTTTGATTAATTTTTGTATGGAAAAATTATTTTTATATATGAATTGATATTTAAATAAGTTGGTGAAATTGGCCCTAAATGTCTTTGGGCAACCTCAGGACTAATAAACTAACTTACGTAATTGAGTACAAAAATTTCTTATATAAACAATGATGATTGTTAATTAAAAAAAATCTTTTATTTTACATGGAAGGTATATCTAGGAAAAGGTAAATTGAAACAAAAAATTTCGTTCAGAAAGTTTTTAAAGCTGCCTCAAAGTATTCTAGTGTTTATGCATATGGTATATCAATTGTATTAGGAAATTTTTCTTCACATATGTCATATTTAGAATATTAATTATAAAATCGTAAATTTTAAGGAAAACCTCGTCAAATAGTAATATTGTTAAATCGTCAAAATGGTGATAATTCGTCAAATCTGGCAGCCTGATGGCAAACACGATAAGTTTGACCACAAAGTATATTACACTGTCGAATACGGTAAAATTATCGCTATAATATTATGTCAAAATATGAATTAATGGTGTTAGAACCAATTTGCACAAAACAGTCGATTTCAAAAAAAAAAAGTGTAAGGCCTACAGTACACCTTTTTTATTTAGAAATAAATACGATATAAGGAAGGTTCTTAAAGGAAAAAGTGGGCCTTTGCACTCGGCTATCTACATTCTGAAAATCCAAATGATCCATCACATCACCATTTGTATATTAGTGTTAGTTCAGAATTATTACTTGTATCTAAAGGTACGGTGACACTTGTCAAACATTTGCCCAAAAAAGCGTAACCACTAAATGCTAATGAAAAATATTTTCATTCAGAGAAAAATTTGTCAAGTTAAAGAGCAACCAATAGTTTTGGATTCTATGACATTATCTATTAGTTGTGTTCGAAACTGATTAATTTGATAAACAAGCGTCTGGATCAAAACTTTTGTCATTAGTGTTTGTTGGTTACGCTTTTTTGGGCAAATGTTTTACAAGTGTGACCATAGCTTAAGTCTCCTTCATCACAAGTAGTTATGAATGTTGATGCTGTATTATGAAGAAGGTCTGACAAACCAATGACCTCGCTTCGACTATCCACTATTATCGGAGATGGTAAAATTTCCGCTTTTCTTTTTAACAACAACGTACTTGGTGACAAAAGCCCACTTTTTTCTTTAAGAAGCTTCCTTATATCGTATTTATTTCTAAATAAAAAAGCCCAGATTAAAAATAAGTGCTAGTGCGTCATTCACAGTAAAATGTTTACTATACTTTGCCGTTGGAATGCTTTCCTTAATAATCAATTCCAATGTATTTTTAAAATAAAAAATATATTACTAAATAAGTAAAATAATAGTTTGGGATTATTAGTGCGTTAATAAATGTTAAACTTAAATTGGCAGCTTTTTTTGGTTGGGTCTTCGCTAAAATTAATTTGAATGAATCAAGGCTTCTTGTTTAATCATTTTGCTTCTGCATCGAGCGTTATCGTAATCCTTACTTGGCTGATCAAACATCTTTCTATATACATATAACAAATCCTTATTTCTATTCTGACATTTAGAAATTTATTTATTGCATTCACTTATCTTTTTTTCATTTAATTTAAAAAAATTTCAATCGATGTTTTCAGATAAACCATACGTAGTAGTTATTATGTACAACATTTGGTCAACCTTGTCCGACCGAGTAGTCCCACCATCGAGGCTATGCCATGCTAATTTACAGATCGATTTATTTTTAATTGTTATCTCCATGATATCTATAACTGAAATAATAAAATTGAACCAATCGCAACTTAAGTGTATAGGTATGTATCTTACAAAAAATGGATACAAAAGCGATACAAATATATATAACTAAAATCCATGATAATTTGCCGCATTATATATGTATAAATTTACTTTGCTATTTAGAAATTTCACAGAAAACAAAAGTATGAATTTACCTAGTCGTTAAGGAGTTTCAACAAAAATTTTAGTTGATTTTTCGAACATAGAAATCAACTAAAATTTTTGTCAAATTATCTAAAAAACTTTGTAAATGCTATTCTACCCTTTCACTTAGTTAAAATTATACCATTATTTTAAGAAATATAACCTATGATTTTTTTTTGTGTGTATAAACATATTTTTTTTATAACATTTTCAATATTTCAATTAATATATTAATTTAATTTTTAAAAATTTTTAATTGAATCCCTAGAACTATTTCAATTATTTTTTTAGTTGAATTTTTAAAAGTATTTAAATTAAATTTTAATTGAAACAAAAACATCAATTTAATATTTAGTTAATGCAATATTTTTGTTATTGAAAAAAATCTAAAATATTTTCTATTTAAATGGATGAGTTTATACTACAATTTCCGTGATTGGTGGAAAATTAAATATTTTTTTAATTGAATCTTTGTCTTTTTATTTGAATATTGTTTTTATTTTTTTCTGTGTGGTCTTAATTAGACCACTTCACACGTAGCAATTCTTTATTTATTATAAAAATAAACAAGTGTTTAAACAAGCAAATTTAAATCACTTTTTATCAGCTTTAAACCTTAAAAAAAAACATTTATATTGTGCATATCTACAAAAAAAAGCAATGTGAGTCCGATCACAGAGGAGATGTGTAAACATCTAGTAATGAAATTTTTTTTTTAAGTTGGAAGTACTTATGCTTTTGGTATCTTTTTTTAAATTAATTAATTAAAAGTATCAAAACTTTCAATATTGTAAATACATATGAATTTGTTGGTTTTTGTTTGTTTTATTAAACTTATTTGGTTAGTAAATGGGCACACTGCAGTATATGTACATATATTTACTGCATTAAAAATTGCAGTAAGCAGTAAATTTACTGATTACTAAAAAAATTCAGTAAATTTTTACTGCTAATGAAATTTAATTTGCATTACCAGTAAAATCGTAGGGCCGTAATCATAATAAAATTGTAGCAAGTGGCAAAGTTTTTTCATTCAAATTTTGAAACTTTTGTATGAAAAACATTTAGCCACTTGGTAGAATTTCATTATGAATACGGGCATTACTGATTACTGAAAATTCAATGCACCTCATCATATAACAAATCATTTAGGCAATTTATAAAAATTGTAGAAAAAAATTTTAGTAATCAGTAAAAATTTACTTGTTAAACATTTTTATTGTTTTTACTGAAACTTTAGTGATACTGCAGTGCTCATCTATGGTAAATGCCTTTACTTTTACTTTTTAATTTTTAATTCCTGTTGTTCATCGTTTAGTTCTTGCTGTTCTTGTTGTTGTGTACGTATTGCAATTGAAATAAATTCAGTCAAGTGCGACTTTGACTCGCGCACATTCGGTTTTGATTTTTTATTTTTTTTATTTAGCTTTCTTCCTTTCTTAAGTTTTTTCAGTTTAAACGATTTTTTTTTCAGTTTTATCGCTTTTTTCTCGTTTTGGCGTTTTTTTTTTTCTCTTTTTGGGTTTTTTTAGTTTTCGCAATTTTTTTTCATTTTGGCGATTTTTTATGTTTTTGGGTTTTTTTATTTAGGTGATTTTTTCATTTTGGCGATTTTTTCATATTGGCGATTTTTTTGTTGAAGGATTTTTTTCATTTTGGCGATTTTTCCGGTTTTTCGCGATTTATTTTAGTCCTAGAGATTTTTTTTATTTGGTGCTTTTTTTTCGATTTGGCGATTTTTTTTTGTTTTTGGCGATTTTTTTATATTTGGCGATTTTATATTTTTTTGATTTTTTAGTTTTACCGTTTATGAAAATTTCAAGAATTTGCTCTTACGGTCTCCAAGATACAGCAAGTTGTCAAAATTACAAAGTAATAATTGTATTAACTAATGGAACACCCTTTAATTTAAACTTTTTAAATTGTTAATTGTTGTAGTCTGTATAAAAATACACTAACTTTACAAATTTCAAGTGTATATATGTACATACAATTGTATGTATATTACATGGGATTTTAACACTTTTCGTTGCTCGTTTTGGAACACCCTTTAGTTTTTAACTCTCATGTATTTGTTGTTGTAGTGGCCAAATGTCTACATATTGTGTCCAAATTTCAAGTCCGTAGCTCTTACGGTTCATTTTCACCTTTGCTGTACGGAAATATACAGAAAAATAACCGGCGGCGGCGCACCGTCGGCTTCGAGCCGGTCGACTTGTTTCTCTGCTTGGTATTGCATCTTTCAAACACTAATACACTCATACATAGCTCACACCGATTTGACAATGCAAAGCAAAAGCAAAAAGCAAAGAAATCTCAGCAAAGAAATCTCAGCAAAGAAATCTCAGCAAAGAAATCTCAGCAAATTATTAAAATAAATAAAATAAAAATAAAATAAAATATTATATACCGTTGAAAACACAATTATGTCTTCTATTGTGATAATATAAAAAAAGTTTAGAAATATTTGAAGTAAAGAAAATTAGATCAATAATTTAGGCAAAATTAAAAAAAAATTTGAAAATTTAATTTTGTAATCAAAATTTGATTTTGAATATTTCGAAAAGTATTGAAGGTATGGGAATCATTTTTTTTCTGTTTGCAAAGCTAAATGTATGCTCTTGAATTAAATTAAAATGTTTTCCAATTTATAATTTTATAAAACTTTTTTTATTGGTAAAAATTGTGTTAGAAAAATGTTAGCATTTTTAGAAAAAATCCTCCCCTGCCTATATTTATGTGTAGGATGTCAAAAGTTTCTTACAAGTTACTAACAACAAGTTTATTTATAATACAAAGTCAAAAAATTTACAAAAACGAGCGTGCAATTTTTTTGCCACATCCAAAAATTAGATTTTTTGCAAAAAAAAAATGCTAATTTTCGGCCAATGCTGGATGTAGGGTGCACCATCAAAAATCTATAAAATCTAATTTACAGTCTTTTTTGATGCCTCCTCTCTCAGAAATAATCAAAGCTTTTATCAAATACTCAATAATTTTTTAAAATATTCGAAAAAAATTAAAAATACTTTTTTCACAAAATATACAAAATTTTCTCATAATATTAAAAAATCCAAATTGCAAAATTATTCCTTGCTACAATTTTTGAGAAATCAAAATTTTTTTTTTCATATAAATTGTAATATAGTTTTCTTTCAAAAACAATAAAACCAACTGATTTTTGCCAAGTAATAAAGAAGTTATGTACCAACGATTAAAAAAGTCAGTGCCAAAAATTAAAAAAAAAAGTTTTTTTTCAAGACGAATAACTTGGAAATTGTAAGAGATAAAATGGTGCTCTAAGCATGTTTTATTTTTTTTCTTAATGTCTTAAGATCGGTCCATATTTACAGAAGTTACAAGCTCCGAAAGAATTTCGACAACCGCAGTTTCCCACTTTGAGGCTTTTTGGAGCTACCCTGTATTACAACAGGGTGCCTCCAAATATACTTTCTGAAAAGTTCAACACTTCTTTCCAAAACAGTCATTTTTATCGAAATCAATTCACTAGTTCAAAAGTTGCGGACTTTTTACCACTTTTTTTTATTTCACGCCACTGTGCGATGCTACATTTGCTACATGTAGTGTACTAGCAACATATGTACATATATGTAGGTATTAACATGCTTACAGATAAGCTGCCCAGAAAAATGTCTTCGATTCGGCTATATCTGCCACATATGTATTTTGGAACAAAAATTCTATAAAAATTTTACGGCATCTAGCCATTACTAGTAATTTTAAAAAATTCAACGAACATGCTGAAAATTCTTGTGATGTCATCGCCACATACGCATGTGGCTTTTTACATGTCGTGTACTGTAGGCTTAACATACCATAATTTCCCTCACGTGGGTCGATATGTACAAGTTTATAAGTATTATGTTGCACAGTGCATTCAACTACCAGAGTAATATTTCCTGCTGCAGAGTATACTGTGGGAAATTCGCTTTAAAAAGCTCTGAACCAAACAAAAAACTTCAGCATACCTCAAGGCGCTAATTTATGAAATTGAGTGTGGATGTGTATGTGAAGTCTTACAGTGACGCACGAAATAGAACCTATTATGCCGTACAATTCATTTTGTCTGTGAAAATTAAAATTTATAAGTGTTTAAAAAGATAAGGAAAAACAATAGTTAATAAAAGAAATTTAAAAAATTTAATATTAGTATTAGTATAATAATAATATTATTATTAGTATAATATTAGTTTAATAACGACGATTTAAAGAATAATTTAACCAGCTGTGATATTTTAGTTTGTAATTTTACATTTTTTAATTTATTAAATTTTGTGTTTATGATTCGTGATATTTTTGATATATCAAATTGTTTTATAAAAATATTAATCATATCTTTATTTTAATAAGGAATCCCTGAAGAAGGTGGAAAATACCAACGAAACGTAGGATTTAAAAATGAATCAATAATCTTTTATTTACATGGAAGAAGACCCAAATGACCTTGAAAGCCCGAAAATTAAATAGGAAAAAAGAAAATAGGAATTTTACACAAAAAAAGAAGGTCGCTTTAGTAACAAAATTTTATAAAATATTGAATCTTAATATATAATTCTACTTTACGTGTGTATCTATCTATACTGCAACTAAACGTTTGGATTGACTTGAATGAATTTTTGTGTATGCATTCAAGTGGAGGCATAAGACAACGTTTGCTGCGCTCAGCTAGTTTAATATACATATATGTATTTCTTTTTAAAATTTTAGATATTTGTAAAAAGCAAGGTGCATAGTTGCTGAAAAGGTGTGAATAGGGCTAGATACCGCCCAGGTTATTCTTTTTTTCCTTAATTATATCTTTCATTTTAAATATTTTAATTACTTTTAATTTTTGCCTTAATAATGTTCTACGCAATGATGAATATATCCTACTTGACTTCCGATCAAACGACCGGTCAATTGACTGATACTATTCTTGTTGGGTAGTTTTCATTATTAAAGACAACATTAATTTATGAAAAAAAAAAAATAATTTAGAGAAATCAAAAATAAGCACTCAAAAATATATTCAACCAACACCGTCCAAAATATATTATTACTGAATTAGGTCATAAATTTTTACTTTGGTACTTAAAATAGGTGGGCCACACTCAATTAATTTTAACATGATGTTTTAGATAAGTCTACGCAGAAGATGAACAGAAAACTTCCACTTATTGTATTTACAAATAAAAAAAAATAGTAAAGGCGCATGAATAAAAGTTTCTTATAAAATATCATATAATTTTGTTCAACTGACTTTATAAATAACAAAAATTAAAAAATTTAAAAACCCCCGATATATCTAGAAAGTATGTATTATCTTCTAAACGGCTGGACCGACATTATACAAGCATAGCAAAAAACATTCTCAATTAAGTAACCATTCAAACAGAAAAATCCAAATCAAACTCGGTCCAGCCGTTTGATATGTATGTGGACTTTTAAAGACATACATATATACACAGACGCGCACTACAAACTTAAAACACTCATTTTGTTTAGTTGGGGGTTAAAAAGAAACGTCGCTCTTTAATAATATTTTATGTTAAAACCAGCGTTGTGAACTTTTAAATTTCAAAAAGCATCGAAACCAGGAAAAAAGTGCGTAATTTAAGTGAAAAAACACTAAATTTAAAATTTTATTATTTTATATAAAAAAATTTTACACATCGTCGATTGGTTATTGGTTTGCTGCAGACGGAATGTATTTTGAATATACTGTGCCGCAAACCAACAACCAACCGACGACATGTACATAAAAAATATAGGAATCGGTTGACCTTGCATTCCATTCCTAAGATTTAAAATTTGAGGCATCCGATAAACATTTAATTTCTGTAAGAATAAGTGAATTCTTAAATCAATGAACAAACGAATCTCTCGAGTTTAGTCAAATTGGCAGTAATCCACAAGTCTTTCTGAGGTTAAGAGCCGATTACTCGTATATTTTGAGCTCGATGGGCTTAGCTTAGTTTTTGTTATTTTATTTTTTTATTTAATTTATTATTTATTCTCTCGGCTGCTATGTGACAAAGATAATAAATTTTGATCGAAATAAAAATGGTGACTTTCTGCGTTTCTGGATGTAACAGAAGTTTGATGGGAATGCAAGTTTTGATAATGCCTCAAACGAGTTCATATCAACTGAATCTGTCAAAAGTGGACTCAGTATTTTTCCCATTGCATTAAGTGAATCAATCTTTCTCCACCCATTGTCTATACTAGACAAAATTTCGCTATTATGCTATATTTGAGTAAATACTTGTATTATGTCTTCTTTGTTGTATGGCAAAACACTGTTTATATTAATTATGCTTAAAATGTTAATATGGCACGTATTTATTCAACTAAACCTTTTAAAATCTTAGTAGATTTTTTTGAGATGCTATATTTAACTTCAGAGCTTATGTTTTTGAATGAAAGACTTCCTCCAAAAAAAAATAAGTAAAGAAATTTTCCTTTGAGCTTATGGTTTAGTGCCACCGCCTCGAAACAAAAAGCACCGAAACTGAATTTAAAAAAGCACTGAGCACTAACTTCAAAATTTGTCGCATCGAAAATTTCAAAAAGCACTAAAAACGGTGCGAAAAGCACCGAGTTGACTGACAACGCTGGTTAAAATGTAGAAAAAAGAGGTAGATCCGCTCAACAAATTTCGAAACAAAATTACGACTCTTCTTAAAAAACTTTGTACGCTAAATGTGTCATGATCAAATTAAGGATCAAAATCTTGCTGCGTACAATATGTACACCCAGAGAAAAAAGAGCTTAAAATCAATAAAAAACATATTGAATTAATAAAAAACTTTAAAGAAAATGTATTATTTGACATATTGTCAGAAGTGTACATAAAACAATTGAAATTTATTTGCTGGTAGCTTAGCATGTCTATATACGTATTTCATTGGCGCTTGAACCAAATCATCAGTAGACTTTAACCACAAATTTTAAACAGTCACAAACCTCTTACTTTATGCATAGACTTTCAAAAACTATATGAGAATCCAGAAAAATAAAATGGGTTCACCTGGATATAAATTATTTGCTGGGTTTTGTATCAGTTTCAAAGCCTACTAAGCTTATTTTTTCTTTTGTGATTTTCAAAAGTATTATTATTTCATGGATTCTCATATAGTTTTTGAAAGTCAATGCATAAAGTAAGAGGTTTGTGATTGTTTAAAATGTGTGGTTAAAGTCTACTGATGATTTGGTTCAAGCGCCAATGAAATACGTATATAGACATGCTAAACTACCAGCAAATAAATTTCAATTAATAAAAAACATTACACAGAAAAAACTAAATTTCGTTTTCAATAACCAAATTTATTGAATCAGTAAATATTTTCTATGAATGCGTACCTTCAAAGAAATTTATAGATTCTGATAACAATTTTGTAAAAATTTAACTGAAAAAAAAATTTATTTTTAGTTAACTTATTATGGCATTAGAGCAAAAGTTAACTCAAACTCAAAATATTTTCAGTAAAATGTATTTTTAGGAACAGAAAAACATTTTTGCAGATTTTTTTTGTATTATTCAGCAATTTTTTTTTTATAATTTACAAACACATTCACTAAAATTGTTCGTATTATCAGAAAATAAATTAACTGAATCAGTAACAATGTTTACAAATTTAAAAAAAAAATAGTAAAAGTTTTATTTGAAAAAAAAAATAACTGAATCAAATAAAAGGTTCAACTATTTTTTTTTTACTTTCAAAAATTGGCTTGTTTTTATGGTTAAGCATTTCGTTCCCGCTTTTGAAACTCGTCAGTAGACTTCAACCCAAAAAATTTTTGAATTTAGCTAACAAACTCCGTATGTTTATAGTAAGACTCTTAATACTATATTGAGAATCACAATATACAAGCATAGTAAGTTTTAAAACCGCAAACAAAAATCTTGAAAAAAATCAAAATTTTGTTTATATCTATAACATAATTTGTAGAAAAAATTAAAAAAAAATCAGACAAATTTTTTACAGTATATGAAAATAAATTTAACTGAAAAAAACAAATTTAACTATAAAAAAAATATATCTAAAAAATTTGTTTTTAAAATTTTACTTTATATAGATAATTTTCATTCTATACATTTTTTTATATAAAATAAAATTGGAACAAATAATTTACTGGAACAGTAAAAAATATTTACTGAAACTAAATTATATTTTAAAACACACGTTTGTTTGAAAATTTTTTGGGAATAATTTTGTTTGTGTATATGGAATATTATTGAATTGATATGACGCGTTCTTTGTTTTAAGCTGCAGATTTTCCCTGAGTGTAGCACTAAAATTTCCCATAAATTTTTTTTGTTACAAACAGGAATATCGGAGCACGGTCGTGCACTCGGAATGATTATTGGGAACGGACTAGCTTAGATTTAAATCAACTTTTAAGCTTGTATTCTGATCAACTGGTCGGTATTCCATTGAAATGATACAAATCACAAACAGAGCAAGAGCCTTTCATAATTACGCAGATTAGATGGCCACACAAAGTTACGTGCTCTACCTCAAAGTAGCTTGGTCACGACGCAATACAAAATAGTCCATCATCTTGGAAGGAATGCCGATGGTTCAACTCTGTTTATTAGTTGCACTACTAATAAGACATTGTCACATAATGATTTCTGTAAAATTTTTCGTGGCATAGAGGAGGAGGATACTATAGAATAACTACTCTGTCACTGTCTCGCTGTTACTGATAAAAGAGCGTTATTCCAAGACATTCCATTTTTGTAGGACCTTGCAAAGATATTGGAATTCGATATTAGAATGATAAATTAATTTTTTTTTTAAACACATAGGTTGGCTACCTGGTTGGGGAAAATTACAGAAAAAATACTTTATAATCCCCTCATTTGCAAATAAGAGGATTAGAAGAAATTTTTTCTGTAATTTTCCCCACCAAGCTAGTACAGCGGAACCTATCAGGTCCCAAGTGAGTCAGTTGCAGTGAACAGGCAGCCTTTATAATCTAACATAACCGAAAAGGTTGCCATCTAATTTATACGAGTTATAAGCTTATTTCGCAACATTTCCTGCGCTTTGTATATAAAAAATTATAGGGGAAATGTTGTGGAGTAAGCAAATTTTGTGGAGACCTGAGAGAGAGACTTTATAAAATGTATCCTCCCAAAAATATAAATGTGAAAAAGGACAAGTTCCTATCCAAAATTTCAGCCATTAAAAGCTGTGAGATATAAAATTTGACCAAGTTCTTGTTTGGCACAATATCTATAACAGAAATATGCTTTGCATTATATAAATTTGTAATCGTAAGGGTGTCATATAATTTCTAGATAATCTGCTTTCTCCCACAGCTTAATTGAAACTTCTGGTTTTTTATATTTTTCTTAGTGATCTCTGATCTTAATTTATTTGTGTATCAGATATCAGCTCTCTAGTGAGAATTGGAGTTTTAACGGCTAACATATTATGGAAGTGATCACACCCACTAATTAAGGTGATAGTTTAAAGTCTTGTATGCATGCAACGAGTAGTCAAGGTTTCACTAAAAATGGCTTGAGTTAAAAGCTGTGTATTAAGTGTTTAGTTCCAAACAATATTGGCGTGGTCCCTCCCATTTGACACATGTTTTTGGGTTTTTAGATTTTTCTAATTGGTTTCTCACCTATACCTACTTATATATGTAGTAAATTACTACCTTTATATAATATATGTACTTCTGAAATAAAATGATATACTTAGTTTTAAATTTTTTGTGATGTCAAATTGAAAAATAAAAAATGTTCATTATAATTTTTATTTGAGTTTTGAAATCGGAAACAAAATAAGTTTTGTGACTGTGGAAGAAATTTGGTCATATTTTAATAATAAATATTTTAACATATATAATTAATGCGTGTAAAGGATATTTTTGATTCTTCGTTTTAACTGAAATATTCCCAGTGAAAGCACAAAAGAGGTTAACAAACCAGCTGATATATTCTATAGCCTAATTCAGGTTAGGATCCTTAATTGGTATTCTAAAGCTGGATTCACCCATTGTTTCCGAACAAGATTTTTGTCCGGACAAATTTTTTATATGTAGTTTGATGTCTCTCTTCTTGAGAGAGAGAAAATATTTTTTACGAACAACTCTCAGCTTGAATTGGCTTAGTTTTATATTTTGTCCGGACAAAATCAAACTGGGCTGCCAAGTATTTTATTTTTTCAGCCAAAGTTGAACTGAGCTGCCACATCGTGTTATATGAATAATAAAACCACAGAGTATACTTGTATTAATTTGAATTGCATTGAATAATTAAAAATACACCGCGAATTGTAATCATTTGCCGCTGTACTGCCACTTTTCAAATGAATACACATCGTTTATACACGTATTTCATCATATGGTAGCTTTGATTTTCCAAACAAAATGTTCGAAATGGATGAATCGTGCTGCAGAAAACTCTCAGTAAAAAAGTTTTTGTCTGGACAAAAATTTTGTTCGGAAACAATGGGTGACTCCAGCTTAAATATTCTGATATAACAGCAAATTATCCGAAAATTACAAGGTACTCACTGGGTGGATACTAAATTGCAATTAATTGCCTTTGTGTAGATAGTGCTCTAAAGCAGAGCTATTCAACCTTTTTGGTTAGCGTACCACAAAACTCACAACCAACAATTCGCGTACCACAAAAAAAAATTTATGTATATAAACAAGTATGGGCTCAATAAATAACCAAACAAATTTAAAATATTTAATCCATTTCATTTATTTATAATAAAAAACAACAAAATTAAAAAGAAATTAAAATGATTAAAAACGTTACAAGAATAAATAAAATTAAATACATAAAAATTAAGAGATCTTGGCGATTTCAGTACTTTATTATTCAACTAATAAAAATTAATAATAAACAAGCAAGAGAAGATGAAGAGCAACGACCATATACGTATGTATTTACATAGGCATGTATATAACTTCTATGTTCGACATCTGTGCATATGGGTCGTTCTACAACAGAAATGCTCGGTATATTAAAAATGGAAATTCATGAAAAATACGTAAGTATACTTATAGGATCAAACATAAACAAATACAACATATTGTTTTTTTTTAATTGCATTACTTGGTTAGTTAATGAAAAAAAATGCTCGAAGATTTGGCGTACCACTTGGGAAAGTTTCGCGTACCCGTACCACAGGTTGAATAGCCCTGCTCTAAAGGATAGAGTTATAAAAGAAACTACACTGAAGAAGATAATCGTGAAATTAAACTGCTACATAATAAATAAATAAACCCAGATTTACATAAAACAATAACTGATCAGACCTAACTATTATAATATAAACTAAAAATATAATCTTAAATTTACATAGATTAAAAAAAAGTTATTCGTACATAATAAAAAAAAATCAATCTAAAATTTATAAGGTTATATAAAATATATTTGAATGATTTTACGTATTCCCTTAAACTCAATTTAACTTGATCTAAGTCCCACTAGCATTTTTTTTTTAATAATCTTCCTGTTTAATATAAAATATGTTAAATATCAGTTTTAGTTTCATATATTTACTTAATTCAACTAAAGGTACGGTCACACTTGTCAAACATTTGCCCAAAAAATACTAATGAAAAAAGTTTTGATCCAGACACTTGTTTATCATATTAAATAGTTCCGAACACAACTTATGCACAATGTTATAGAATCCAACAATATTGACTACTCTTTAACTTGACAAATTTTTGTCTGAATTGAAAGATTTTTCATTAGCATTTAGTGGTTACGCTTTTATGGGCAAATGTTTGACAAGTGTGACCGTAGCTTAACTTCAATCTACGAAACACTTTCTTCATATTTTTACGTGAATGCAGTTATAACTTCATTTTAATACATATAATTACATATTAATAACAAAATAAATTTATAAAATTAAATCACATTTCACACAATTATATATTTATTATGTATTAACATTAAAAGATTTGAATTAAAATATTAGTAATGTGTTAAAATTAAAATTTAAATCAAGTTTAATTTATTGGCGAAACATAACAATGACAGGTAAAGTTTCAAAAACAATTATTTTCAATCAAAGACTATTATTATTATTATTTCCACTATTTTTATTTTTTATTTTATTTTAAAATGAGTGTAACGGCCAAACGAAGAACTACCATATTTTCCCTGAGCAAGGTCGAGCAAAGTACAGTGTTATTGGAATATTTTCGTTACATATATCAAATTTCAGCTCCTTAGCGCAACTTTTAATTTAATATTTTTATGGGCGTAACCCTGCCCACTTTTCCAAATTCAAGATTTTTTCGGCCAGTGCTTATTATTCGTGTCAAGTTTCGTTGCAAATGGATAATTATATCTACATAAATAGTACATCTAAATATGCTGAGCCATAGTAAACGAAAATGAGCTTTAAATTGTATGGGCATGGTAACGCCCACTTTTTTAATAAAACATTTGTAGCCTTGCATTTTCGGAGTATATATGCCAAATTTTAATAAAATAGCTTTCATTAAGCGCCTTAGATTTTCTTTCTTAATTCTGACCTTTATGGGCGTAGCCCCGCCCTCCTGGCTATGATTTCCGAATTTTCCAAATTCTTATTAGCTGATTGTCGACCTATTCCTAGTTCTGTGTCGAATTTCCGCTCAATAGAACAAGTTTTAATTTTTATGGGCATAGCCCCGCCTCCATGCCTAAAATGTTCAGATTTTTAGATTTTTCTAGTTAATTGTTTACCTAGATCTACTTGTACACCAAATTTCAGCTCTCTAGATATAGAGGAAGTGCTTCATCAATTTGATGTGTGTCAGTGGTCAGTGGTTAGTGAGTATGTCTTAAAATATGCACATTTTGCACCTCCATATCTCAGGAACCTTTCATTGTAAAACTTCCAAACTTAACATGCATGTGAGGTTACATGAATTAATGGCTTTGTGTTAATATACACATTGCGTGCATTGGCCGAAACTTGGCCTGGCGGACTGCCTTGCGCCTAGGTAAATTAGTTTTACTTGTGCACAGAGATTATAAAAATTATTGTATGAATAAATTTATTAAGTAGACAATTGTTTTAGTTTTACTTTTTTTCTTTTTACGAATGCAGTATTTTCCACACGTGCCAAGCCCAAAATGATTCCAACAATGTTAAACCTCTTCGAAAAGCTGCTCATGGCAAGATTGTCCCCAATCCTAACTAATAATGGGTGCATCCCAGACCATCAATTTGGTTTTAGAAGTCAGCAAAGCATTATTGAACAAACGTATAGATTGGTCCAAGTTGTAAGAAGAACATTTGAAGAAAGAAGTATTGTTATTCTCTCTTTATTGATGTTTCTCAGACATTTGATAAAGTATGGCATATTTTTAGAATTGAAGACATATCTGCCAAAAATATGCAAAAACTTTTGGAAAGTTATATTATTATCAGGAGGTTCATTGTTTTGGAAGGAGACTTCATGAGAGTGCCCGAATCTATATCTTCCGGTGTGCCACAGGGTAGTATTCTGGGTCCAGTCTTGTATTTTATATATACTTGTGATATGCCTGTGAGCAATAATATCCACACTTCTACATTTGCCTGTATGAATATCCACGAAAACCCTTATGGGGTATTCCGCTATCTCCATGAATATATAACCCAGCTGGAAATATGGTTGAACTTGTGGAGAATTAAGGTAAATGAACAAAAGTGTGTCCATATAACTTTTACCTCAAGAGGAGATAATGGGTGTTTTTTATTGAGGTATAGAACTTTAAGTTGGCATCACTTTTTTAACTGGTGGCCATTTTGTCAGCTGTTAAGTGATTAATATTTAGTTTGGTTTGCCATTTCATCATGAACAGGTTGACAAAAGAACAACGCTTGCAAATCGTGCAAATTTATTTCGAAAGTAATGGTTCAGTTCGCGAAGTTTACCGCAAGCTCCGTCCATTTTATGGTCGACATAATCGTCCATCAGAGCAATTAATTCGGTTAACCATGGATCGTTTTCGCACTACGTTTACTCTATGTGATAATACGCATCCGCAGAGACGTCGAACAGTGCGCACCGAAGAAACAATTGCCGCTGTAGAGCAAATTGTTGAAGAGGACCCGAATGAATCGATTCGCCACCGTGCACAGCAATTGGAGCCGACTAACCGACTATTTTGTTCCCGAATTGGATGGCATGAATGTGGATGAGTTGTGGTTCCAACAAGACGGCGCTACATGCCACACAGCGCACGTCACAATCGATTTATTGAAGGAAACATTCGATGAGCGCATAATTTCGCGGAATGGACCTGTCAATTGGCCACCAAGATCGTGTGATTTGACACCATTGGATTATTTTCCTTGGGGATATGTGAAGTCGCTCGTCTACGCCAACAAACCAGAATTGTTAGGGGACCTGGAAGCCAACATTCGTGGCGTTATTGCCAACATACGGCCCCATATGCTCGAAAAAGTGGTTGAAAATTTGACCTGTAGAATTGGCTTTATTCGAGCCAGCCGCGGCGGCCACATGCCCAAAATCATATTTAAACTTTAATGGCATAAAATTATCCTTCCAATAAAGCCAAATTGATGGACATTAAAACGATTTTCTTGTGTTTTATTTCAATTCAAAGTTTTATACCTCTAAAAAAAACACCCGATACCTCTAATGGAAAATGTTTTATTTAAAAGTGACTAATCGCGGTTGATTTTTAATACTCGTGTGAAAAAGTTTGTCTTTAATAATATAAAAGTGAAAAAAAATAAAACAATATATAAAAAATAAATAAATATAATAAAAAGTGAAAGCACAAGAAAACTACTAAAGGTTCTAAGGGGCTTATATTGCGGAGCTGTTTGTCAATATTTAAGGCGTAAGTAAAAATATGAGTTTTTTTAATCGATTTTGCGTGTTGTATTTAACAAGACCCGTTGCACACACGGCAATTTTAGTTGAGCAACTTTTTAGTTCATCGGCGAGAGAGGAAAATATGATACTTCCCATCTTTTTATCTTCTCTTTCATCTTCCATAAGCCCAAAATCTTCTCAACTGAAATTGTCGTCTGTGAACCCAGTATGTAATAAACACTTTGCTAACATTATGAAAATGTCCGTAAAAGATTTATATATAGAAGTATATTTTAATTTGTAGTTTTTTGTATTTTATAAATATACATACATAAAAAAATAGTAATAGGTACGAAAACTTTTTGCATACGCATGCCTCATAATTTCTCATTGATAATTATTATTATACCCTTTACCAAAAAATGGTAAAAGGTTATATATAAGTTTGTCATTCCGTTTGTAATTTCTAGAATATTAATAAGCGAGCCATAAAGTATATATATTCTGGATCCTTATGCATAGGAAGACGAATAAGCGATGTCCGTCTGTCTGTACGTGAAATCAGTTTTCCGAAGGTCCCAGAAAAGCTAGAGAATTCGTTTTTAGACTGGTGTATCAGAAATGGTCGAAATAAGATTGGTATTGAAAATCAGCAAAATCGAGCACACGGTTTCAGAGCTGGGAAGCTTAAACTTCATATTGCCATACAAAATAACTACCGAAAACTAGTTATAATTTTTATTTTATTAAATAAACTTATTTTATACTTCAGTATGAATAAAATTAATATTTCTTAATAAAAAAATATATAAAAAAAAATTAAATAGACGTTTCCAGGGTTGGAAAACTTTAACTTTTTTATACAAAACTATACAAAATTAATTTACTAAAAGAAATTTTTCCTTTTTTCTATAAATTAATATATCTTATATTCTAAGAAGAAATAGATTGGGTAAAAAAATCAGAAAAATCAAAAAGGATAATTCCAGGGTTGGAAAACTTAAAATTTTTGTGATATAAAAAATTAACTACCGTAAACTAATTTTTATATTTTTTTATTAAATTAACGTATTTTATACTTCAGTACAAATTAAATTGGTATTTCACATTAAAAAAGAAAGTTAAAAAAATTAAACAGACGTTTAATTTTTTTTCATATACAGAAGTAACTTACTAAAAATTTTTTTTCTTTTTCTCTATAAATTAAACATATCTTAGACTCTTAAAAGCAAGAAATTGGTGTAACAAATCAGAAAAAACAAAAAGGATGATTCCAGGGTTGGGAAACTTACACTTTTTGTAATATATAAAAGTAACTAGGTCTTACTATTTTTTTTTTATTAAATTAACTTATTTTATACTGCAGTACACATTAAATTGATATTAAAAATAAATAAAAAAGTTTAATACATGAAAAAGACATTTCCAGGGTTGGAAAACTTTAACTTTTTTCCTATACAAATGTAACTTACTAAAACAAATTTTTCCTTATTTTATAAATTAAACAAATCTAATGTTCTTAAAAGAAAGAGATTGATGTAAGAAATCAGAAAAACAAAAAGGATGATTCCAGGGTTGGAAAACCTACGATTTTTGTGATATATAAAATTAACTACCTTTAACTAATTTTTTATTTATTTTTATTAAATAAACTTATTTTATACTTCACTACGAATAAAATTGGTATTTCAAATAAAAAAAATTTAAAAATTTAAAAAGACGCTTTCAGGGTTGGAAAATTTTAACTTTTTTTCCGATGCAAAATAACTTACTATATCAATTTTACCTTTTTCCCTATAAATTAAACAATTCTTATATTCTGAAGAGAAAAACATTGATGTAAGAAATCAGAAAAATCAAAAAGGATGATTCCAGGGTTGGAAAACTGAAACTTTTTGAGATATAAAATATTACTACCGAAAATTAATTTTTATTTTTTTATTAAATAAACTTATTTTATATTTCAGTACGAATAAAGTTGGTATTTCAAATTAAAAATTAAACTTCAAAAATTTAAAAAGACGTTTCCATGGCTGGAAAACTTTATTTTTTTTTCTTATATAAAAGTAACTTATTAAAACAAATATTTCCTTTTCTTTATAAATTAAACATATCTTACATTCTTAAGAGAAAAAGATTGGTGTAAGAAATCAGAAAAATCAAATAGGATGATGACAGGGTTGGGAAACTGGAACTTTTTGTGATATAAAATATTAACTACCGAAAACTAATTTTTATTTATTTTTATTAAATAAGATTATTTTATACTTCAGTATGAATAAACTTGGTATTTCAAATTAAAAACTAAACTTCAAAAAATTAAAAAGATGTTTCCAGGGTTTGAAAACTTTAACTTTTTTATACAAAATAACTTACTAAAGCAAATGTTTCCTTTTTCTCTATAAATTAAGGATATCTTATATTCTTAAAAGAAAGAGATTAGTATAAGAAATCAGAAAAATCTAAAAATATGATTTCAGGGTTGGAAAACCCACACTTTTTTTGATATAAAAAATTAGCTACCGAAAACAATTTTTTTTAATAAAATAAACCTATTTTATACTTCAGTACGAATGTATTTGGTATTTCAAATTAAAAAAGTTAAAAAATTAAAAAGACGATTCCAGGGTTGGAAAGCTTTAACTTTTTTTGTACGAAAGTAACTTACTAAAACAAATTTTTCTTTTTTTCTATAAATTAAACATATCTTAAAATCTTAAAAGAAAGAGATTGGTGTAAGAAATCAGAAAAACCAAAAACAATGATCTCAGGGTTGGGAAACTTACACTTTTTGTGATATATAAAAGTAACTAAGTCTAATTAATTTTTATCTTTTCCTTTATAGATTATACATATTTTACGTTTTGGAAAGAAAAGTTTGGTGTAAAAATTAAGTTCCACTTTGACCTTTTTTCTGGATATTAAAGTAACTAAATAAAACATTTTTTTTAATTTCATTTTTTCTTTTATTTTTACTTAACACACTTTCTATATTTTTTTAAGAACTACTAGATTGATGTAAGGAATCAGAAAAATCTAATATAATGTTTCTAGGGTTTGTAAATTTATTTTTTTGTACATAAAAGTAACTAGGTCAAATTGTTTTTTTCTTTTTGTTTATGTATGTGCTTATGTATGTATGTATCTCTATACTAAATATAGAAAAACACTTTGGTAAAGGGTATATAAGATTCTGCACAGCCGAATATAGCACTCTTACTTGTTTTTTTTGCTCAACTCGCAGTAAGACCGGACTCAGAAATATGTTATCGCTCTAAGTGACCAAGAACCACTAGCTTCTTAATGACATAGTTTCCCTTAGAGCACCGATGGGGTTGCACTTTTGGAGCGATGACGACTATAAATGTAATCAGCTGAGAAACGCGGGCTTTAGTTGAGAGCAAAACAGATAATTATTCATTGATAACAAATAGGCAGCATTGTGCAGGACAAGTTCCTATTATTATTTAGTAAAACAGCATTCAAAAAACTGTTAAAATAACCTATGTATATAAATTTAAAATCTATATATTTTTCCTTCCGCAGAACCTTAATTTTGGTCTCATTTAGCATTCTGCCATCATAATTTTCTGCCGACACTGGTAGCGATACATGTAGTAGAGCGACGTAAAGGAGGCAATGCTCGTTTTTGGTCTTCGTATGGAGTTTGGTGAAAACTTTTTGAAGTGGAATAAACTAATTAAAACAAATAAAATATTAATATGGACAGTAAAAAGTTAATTAAAAATTAAATTAAATCTTTTTATTCAATAAATCAAGTTAGGATTTCTTAAAACAGCTGCATTTAAAAATTAATTCAATATAATTTTTTCTTAAATAAATCTCGTTTTTGGATTATTTCAAGTACGGATTCGGCACTAAATCAACCCCATTTTTAGATTAATTCAATCTCAGATTTTCCTTAATCAATCTCGTTTTAGGATTATGTCAAGTACGGATTTGCGATTAAATACAGTAGAAAATTCTTGAATCAAGCGCATTTTGAATTTGATTCAATCTTAGGTTTGCTGAAATCAATCCCGTTTTTGTTTATTTCAAGTACGGATTCAGGATGAGATATGGATAAAATTAAGTATTTAGCACTTGAATAATCCGTACTTGAATCAAGCCTTCTGAACTTGATTTAAGTAATTCCGTACTTACCGTACTTATGACACCGCTTTGGATTGATTTAAGTGTTAAGATATTTAACACTCAGCCTAGACTGCACACATCTAATACAGTTATGTATTATTAATTATTATCACTCAATTATGCCCGATACTAATAATTATATTTAGATTTTTTAGATTTGAATACTGCAACAGTGAAAAATCCGCACGGTCCAGACAGTATAGGTTCGGTAGTACTACTAAAAGATAGTAAAACCCTATACACAGTTTTGCAATTTTGATAACAAATTTTTTTTATGGACCTCCAAAGATTTTGAAAATCAGAATACCCTCAAAAAATAGTGTCAGCAGTTTTTGGCCAATAGCTAATTCAGACTTAATGATGACAGCTCTAACTATATCGCAAAAATTCAATTGGTTTCTATGGCAATGGCTATGGCGATATGGCGAGTCACCAATAATCAAATGCAGTGTTGCCCATAAGTTTGGTTCGAACAGCTGTTTTCTATGGGTATGGTAATGGCATGTCTGATAACATCTTATGCTAAAAAAAATATTTCTTCGTGCACTTTCTTTCTGCAAAAATTAATTTTTTTAACTAACAATATTTGACAAAGCTGTACCTAGGGAAAGACTGAAAAACTTTTGCGAACATATCAATATAATCTGGTAGAGATGGAAAATATCGATAGTGTCACTGTCAAAAGTTTTCGATAGTTTAAAAAACTTTATCGAAATATCGATTCAAGACTATCGAAAGTGAGAAAAACTATCGATGTACCGACGATACCTTCGTGATAGTATCGAAGTTATATTGTTCTCGTGTAATCTACATCCTCACAAAAACATAAATGTGAAAAAAGGCCAAGTTTCTATCCAAAATTTTGGCCACTAAGAGTAGTGAGATATAAATTTTGACCAAGTTCTTGTTTGGCACAATACGTAATATAGAAATATGCTATGGATTATACAAATTTCTAATCGTAAGAGTGTCATATAATTTCTAGATAATCTGCAAAATTGACAACATTTTTACCGATATAAAGAAATGAACAAATAAAAATTTTTCTCTCCTTTTATAGAAAGGTAAAAATATTGCCAAGTTAGCAGAATATCTAGAAATTATATGACACTCTTACGATTATAAACTTATATCATACATAATATATTTCTGTGTTAGGTGTTGTGGCAAAGAAGAACTTGGTCAAAATTTATATCTCACTACTTGTAGTGCCCAAAAAAACGGGTCGCTAGTGTGTACGCAATTTGGTAAGAGTCGTCTGGAAAGAAACATGTAAAGTTCAGCGTAAATTTTAGTGGGTGTGACCGCGCCTATTTTCTTAATATATTTACATATTAAAGTCTGCTTAGCAGAAGTACATAAATCAAAAGGATATGCCCAATGTGCATGCAAAGTTTCAACAGGGTAGCTGGTGCTTTAATTTTTGGATTTTCCGATTGAGTAAATCAATTAGAACTATTTATTTACAAAATGTTAGCTCTCTAAAGTATAATATTATGTAAAATATTTATGGGTCTGGCCCCGCTGACTTTTATATCAGTTGGTGCTTATGGTTCATATAAAGGTTCGAAATTTTTTTTTTTTTTTTTGTAATGCATGTATTTATTTATTGGATCTTCATATATGAACTAACAATAAGTATTCAAATCTTAAATCTATAAAAAAAAAATTATTAGGCCCGACCAGTGTCGGACATAAACTTAGTGGTAGTTATAAATAATACATTAGTAGTAATAATAAAAAAAAGGGGGGGGGGAAAGTATTTTCAAGTAGTCCCATCTGGAGTGTTAGGTATAAGAGCCTGTGTGTCCCTCTTTTTTAATCGGATGTGTCCAGTAAAGTTCAAAATATTACGAGCAAGCGGATTAGGATGTGATTCGAGTTTTGTTAAATATTTGCCTGCGTATTTTGCAATTTCTTCAGTCACTAGTGGCATATTTAAATCACGATGTATAATAGAATTTTGGATATACCATGGAGCCGATGTTATTAACCGTAAAATTTTGTTTTGCCTTCGTTGGATTCTCTCGACATTGGAAGCTGAAGCAGTGCCCCATAACTGAATTCCGTAGCACCATATTGGCTTCAAAAGCGACTTGTATAGTAAAAGTTTGCAGTCTAAGCTGAGTGTTGAGTTTCTGCCAATCAACCAATATATTTGAGTTAACTTAAGTTTCATCTGAGTTAACTTAGAGTCAATATGATGTTTCCATGTAAGTCTTCGATCAAGGTGTATACCAAGGTATTTCACTTGGGAATGTTGAGGAATATTTTGATTGTTGATTCGAATGGGGGAGCAAGTATCTCTTCTTAGGGTGAACGTTATATGGACACACTTTTGTTCATTGACTTTAATTCTCCATAAGTTCAACCATATTTCCAGCTGAGTGATATGTTCCTGGAGATTGCGGGATGCCTCATAAGGGTTTTCGTGCACACTCATACAGGCTGTATCATCGGCAAAAGTAGAAATATGGATATTATTGCTCACAGGCATATCACAAGTATATATTAAATACAAGACAGGACCCAGGATACTACCCTGGGGCACACCAGAAGATATAGATTCGGGCACACTCGTGAACTCTCCTTCCATAACAGTGAACTTCCTATCAATAATATAACTTTCCAAAAGCTTTTGAATGTTTATTGGCAGATATGTCTTCAATTTTAAAACTAGGCCTTCGTGCCATACTTTATCAAACGCCTGAGAAACATCAATAAAGAGAGCGGAACAATACTTCTTTTCTTCAAATGTTCTTCTTACAACTTGGACCAGTCTATGCGTTTGTTCAATCGTGCTGTGCTGACTTCTAAAGCCAAATTGATGGTCCGGGATGCACCCATTATCAGTTAAAATTTTTGACAATTTAGTCATGAGCAGCTTTTCAAAAAGCTTTGAGATTGTAGATAGTAAGCTTATAGGCCTATATGAATCAGTCTTGGTAAGATCTTTGCCCGCCTTTGGAATCATTTTGATCTTGGCAAGTTTCCAGTTATGTGGAAAATACTGCATTCTTAAAATAGCATTAAAAATAAATAGCAGGATTCTTATTGCAATATGAGGCAAGTTCATGAGCATTTTGTTACTAATGCCATCAATACCTGGAGATTTCTTCGGGTTGAGTTCAGCAATTACTTTTTGTACTTCACGCATCTTAAACCTCAAGGGACGAGGGGGTAGAGAAACTACACTCGGTAAATCAGCAGCACCCGTACATGAATTGGGAGTGAATACAGATTTTAAATGCTCAGAAAATAAGTTACCTTTCTCACTATCACTTCTTGCCCAGCCTCCGGTCGCAGTACGCAATGGTGATTTAAGATCAACGGGTCGTTTAAGATTTCTAGTAGCGCGCCATAAAGAGTAATTAGATGCGGACGTTACATCAAGACCTTCTAAATACTTTTCCAGTAGTGCAGTTTTTTCCGACGATAGCAGCTCTTTGAGTCGTTTAGTACATTCTTTAAGTCTGATTTTATTTAGGGGTGATCTGTGTTGTTGCCATTCTCTTCTAGCTCTCCTTTTTTCACATACAAGACGTTCAATTTCCGTAGAATAAATTCTGTTAAAGCCGGTCTGCGGATAGGAGGTAGTGGCGTGTTCAGCAGCCTGTTTAATATTTTCGTTAAGATTGGCAATGTTAAATTCAATATCATCGCATGATCTAAGCTGAATGTTTTCTACGCAGTGACTACTAAGATATTTTTTGAATGCCAGCCAGTTGATTCCATTAATCATCTTCACATATGAGTTAGTTAAATCACTCCTTAGTGGGTTGAAAATTGTAACTATTGTTGGAGAGTGATCGGAGGACAGATCTAGAGAGGCCTCTACATGAATTAAGTCCCTATGAATATTTTTCGTGACGGCAAAATCTATAACATCTGGAATTTTTCTTACGTCAGTAGGCCAGTAAGTAGGCTCCCCACTCGAAATGACATCTAAGCCCATTTTTGAAATTGTATTGAACAAGGCTCGACCTCTAGGTGTAACAAGACGCGATCCCCAGTACGTATGTTTTGCATTGTAGTCACCAGCTGCCACGAAACAAGATCCAAGCGATTTGTAGAACTTCTCATACTGATCTTCGGTAACTGAAAATCTGGGAGGTGAGTAAATTGATGATATCACGAAATTCGCACAAAAATTTTCTACGAAAATATTCGTTGCTTGCAAATATTCTTCACTAACGTTGTCAAGGACATAGTGCTTGAGTCTTGACTTAATCAGAATTGCTGATCCACCACATGCTCTTTCTCTCGGGTCCTTTGTATCATATAAAGTGTAACCATTTATTTTAAATAAGCTTCTTGAGGTCAAATGAGTCTCAGAAACCAACATTATATCAATATTTTTTTCCATGAGGAAGTGCTCAAGTTCATTTTTATGTTGGCGAATGCCGTTTGCGTTCCAGAAACATATTTTTAACATGTTCATGGTTTATTAACTAATGCTTGAAGCAGTGTATTCTGCATTCGCAGCATTTCTTGCATCATACTTGTCATATTTGTAGTAAAGTTGTTTATAGTTAGCACCAGATTCTCAATAGTAGCTTCAAGGCGACTAAAGTTAAAGCTTGAGTTTGAATTCGTTGAATTATTTGGCGGTGGAACATTTTGCGTGGGAATTGAACTAGTCTTAGCAGCATCAGCATACGATACACGTGAAGTAACTGGTTGGCTGATTTGAGCAAAAGTGTCGGAGTTCGCGTTTACTTGTAGAGCTGGAGTTAGCTTGGGTTTTTGACCCATAGCCTGTTTAACGAAAGAAAATACAGGGTACCCTGTATTCGAAATAGCAAATGAAAAATACAAATCAAAACTGCTAAGCCGAACTACATGAAAGAAAAATCTGAGATTTATGGGTTTAGTCACGGGCACTTTCCAAAACAGGAAATTTTTATTTTGGATAAGTGCAATGTATATGAAAAGTTTCAATAACATTGAACTTAATTTTGAATTTACAGTGCTTGTTCCTGGTTGAAACTTCTGGTTTTTTAGATTTTTCTTAGTGATCTCTAGAGCGAATTATAGCTTCAAATTTTATGAGCGTTACCCCTCTAACTATTTTAAACTCACAATTTTGTTGTGAGCAGCACTTATAATTCATGCTAATTTTCTTCTAAAATATGCTAGACCAAAGTAGATTAAACACAAAGCTAACATATTATGGGAGTCATCACGCCCACTTTTTAAAGAGATAGTTTACAGTATTGTATACGTGCAACGCGTATGCAAGATTTCACTAAATTGGCTTGAATTAAAAGCAGTTATTAAGTTCTTAGTTCAAAATAAAATTAGCGTGGCCAGGACTATTTTGGTAAAATTTTTTGGGTTTTCAGATTTTTCTAGTGGGTTTCTACCTAGACCTACTCGTGTATCAAATTTCAGCTCATAAGCGCAAATTTTAATTTTTAATTTTTGTGAGTGCAGTCCCGCCCCTCTAACTAAAATTTCCAGGTTTTCATATTTTGCTAGATGGTTTCTCACTTTGACCTATTTGTATATCAAATTTCAGCTCCCTAGCGCAGCTTTTTATTTTTAATTTTTATGGGCGTAACCCTGCCCACTTTTCCAAACTCTAAATTTTTTTCGGCCAGTTCTTAGTATTCGTGTCAAGTTTCGTTGCAAACGGATAATAATAACTACATAAATAGTACATCTAAATATGCTGAGCTGCAGGGCATTAAAATGAGGTTTAAATTGTATGGGCGTGTTGACGCCCACTTTTTTAATGAAAAATTTATATCCTTGCATTACCGCAGTATATATGCTAAATTTCAATAAAATAGCTTTCATTAAGCGACTTTTTTAATTCTGACTTTTATGGGCGTAGCCCCACCCTTCTGGTTGAAATTTGCGGTTTTTCAGATTTTTCTGGTTCATTTCTTAACTAGATCTTCTCGTGTACCAAATTTTATCTATCTAGCGATAGCGGAAGTGCTTCATAAATTTGCACCTCTATATCTCCGGAAACTTTCATTGTAACTTCATTGCAACTTTTAAACTTCGCATATGAGGTTATATGAATTTATTCTAATTATGGATTAAATATCATAATTTTACGATTGCGGGGAACAAAGTTATGAGGGGGGTAAAAACAGCTCGAATGACTTCGTGTAAATATACACACTGCGTGCATTGGCCAGAACTTGGCCTGGCGCATTGCTGTGCGCCTAGATATTTATTTACACTAATAATATTTTTAAGCAAATCAACACAAAATAAAATAGAGTTCTATTCTTCAGCTCAATATATAACAAAACTAAAATAATTGTGTGAAGAATAAGCGAGATCAGCGGAAGAATTTTACCCGTCCTTCAGTTATTTTTGTTTATGAAAAGCAATGGCGCATATATAGAAATCGTAACCAAAGTCGAAACTAATAAAAGAGAAACTAAAACATAGTTCATAGATAGTTATAGCTCTTATTTACAATTCATAACTAGTGCAGCAACTGCTTTCAGCTGGTAAACGAAATGCAACCTTGCATATTGTTATGTAGAGAGAATAAAATGTCGATAATATTTTGAACGATAAATTCTGTAATTAATTAAAAAGGTTATGAATCTATTAAAAAACAGTTTTTTTTTCTTAAAAAAAATTAAAAAATCTATAAAAGTAATTTTTTGGTTATAGTCTGTATATAAATCAATTAAAATATAGGCCTGTAAAAATAAAAATATTCAATAGAATTTTGTTGACCCAAAACAATTCTCTAATTTATTTTATTGCTTTATATGGATATTTTTTTTTTGGACGCAATAGAAATAAATTCCAGAAGTAAAGATAAAAAGGAAAGCTTATTATATAGAAAAATGTTAGAAAATAAAGAGTATTTGTTGTTTTGTGCATTTTAAAGAGCCACAAATTGATTTTACTTTTCAAATTAATTGTAAATGAAGTCAGTCAGCTGTTCTTTGAATGCATTAGTTAGTTGGCATTTAGTTACAGCTTTACCCATAATTAAGTTTAAACTTTTACTGCTGAAAGTAATCAATTATGAATAACTTAAATAGGTACTTAAAAAAGTTAACACTTAGTGATAATTTCTGAATATGCGCCAATATGTTTACATATTTTGGTTTTAGTGGTGTATCATACTTTTATTGCATCTTTTTTACTTTCTTGGATATAATTGCATTTCTTGTGTTGCAAATTTAAGTATTTAATATTTTAATGTTTTGTTGTTGCTTTACTAAATATCATTAGTGCAAATTATTAGTTAATTATAAGTTATGCTGAAAAAAGTAAAAAAAATTCCTTTCGTCTATTTTTTCCCAAAAAAATTGCTTGAAAAAATTTATTTTTTGGCACAAAGTGCTACTGAAACTCAACAGAGAAGTTTGCATTTGATTATATGATTAAAAAAAACCTTTTTTAACTGTCGAAAAATTTTGAAAAATTTAAATTTTTTAGTGGTCTTTATCAGCTATTAGGGTGCCTAAACATGTTCAGATTGTATTTATGTGTTCACAAAAGTTGTTCAGCAACAAAAAGCTGCATGAAGAAATAATTTTTTGGCATAAGATGTTAGCAAGATTTGCTCGGTAGACTCTTACCTACATCATTATTGTAAATATATAGCTAAGCGCTATCACTAAATCTGAATTAGCTGTTGGCCAAAAACTGATGACACCATTTTTTTAGAGTGCACTGTTTTTCGAAATCTTTGGAGGCCCATAAAAAAAATTGGTCACAAAAATCGCCAAACTGGGTATAGGGTTTTACTACCCTTTAGTAGTACTACCGAACCTATACTGTCTGGACCGTGCGGATTTTTCACTGTTGCACTGTGTTATTTTGCAATACATTTATATTAACCTTCTAATTTGATTTCTTAAAATAATTTTTATAAACACTTAAATTTTGCTTGAGGCAACTTCTATTTTCAACAAACCTATAAAACATTAAGACATAGTTGTGTGTATCTTAAAAAATGTTTTCTACACATCTGAAACCATATTAATCGGCCAGGTTCTGAAAACCATTTCATTTTGAAACCGACAAATATCAGGAAAAAAATTAACAAAAAAGCTCACTTATTGCAGCTTTTTAATTGGTTTAAAGATTTCATATGCTTGAGATATTTTATCCGAACTTAATTTCGAATGCACTAAACTATCTGAAATATGTAGACGCTCCATTGACAATGTCACTAAAATAGTCGACAGAAGTGGTGACTTGGAACACTTAAAGCTACGTTTCCTTCAGGGAGATTATGCTATTTAATAGACACTCACGATTATAAAACTGACATCATATGTTTCCCTATTTCTCTGCCCTACTATAATTGAATTATCCGAAAAATGAATTTTATTAAGCAGAGCACATTCTCTTATTTACATTCAACCGCGCCACATAATTTACAAACATTCACACAACTTCACATAATTTGAAGATATCGTCGCTGATTTAACTATCTGACCTAACTAACATTTTAAAAATTTAACAGGAGAGCAGCTTTTATGGTTGTTTTATAGATTCATCCTTATGGCTGCGCCGGAAATCTTTTTACTTATATAGGCACAAAAGTAATGCTTACAGTCGTGAAAATTTTAGACAATGTGTATTATGACTTATAAAGTCTAGTAGAGGACTTAACTCATTTTTCAAAAAATGTCAGTTAGGTCAGTTAGTTAAACAGCGACGATATATTGGAAACGATAAGCCAACTTTAATTGTGATAATCACATGAGTAGTGCCCACTTCTGATCTGAATCAACTCTAAAATATTGTTAGCTTTCAAATAAGCTTCACTACAAAAAAAAAAAAAAAAATCAGGTTGAGTTATATTTCAAATTTAACCAGCCCTTTTATAAATCAGAAATAAAATTAAAGCTCATTAATCACATCAAGAAAAGTCAAAAGTGACACTTTAGCTTGCGAAGTTTACACGAGCATAAATTGTTAAATTATTTAAAAAAAAACTTTATTATGCACAAGTGGCAAAATAAACGAAAATAAATAGTTGAATAAAAAAGGCAATTTATCATATACATATAAACTAAGATTTATTAATCATGATTTAATTAGCACTACAATATTAATGGTTTTAATTTATATGTGCAACCTCTCATACACATGATTACTTTATGAATTTCAATTAGAAATGGAATCGTGAATAACATTTCAGTCACGTTAAATACACACTCGGGAAGAAGAAAATTAAAAATAAGAAGAAACACTTCAAGAAATAGAAGGATTTGCCCCTCTGACTTGGCTCCAATTGGTATGCAGGCACATTTAAAAATTTTAATTGGACAAATTTATGCAATCATGCATATTTTATTGTTAGTCGCATAGTTTGAAGTCTTGCTTATGGCTTAGTTTCATTCGAGATTGCATTGACGCACACACGGCAAAAGTAACGATTTAGATGGACAAAAATATTTAACTTACGAAGATGATTTTTTAAGTAGGGATTTAACATAATATGATATTTTATGACAACTTAAGCATAAATAACGACTATAGAAAGAAAATAGTTGGTTGATCCGATATATTGAATAAATCATAAAAATAAAAAATGATAACAAAAATTTAGGGCCAATCCCACGACGTCGACAACGTTCGACTTTTCGCATACTTACATTTGAAAAAACAACAAAATATTAAAATTTGTTTTTGTTTTGAATGTAAGTGTGCGACAAGTCGAACGTTGTCGACATATTGGGATTGGCCCTTAGTTTATTTTAGATTATTAATTACATTATTACACAGCAATAAATAAACATACAAATCATTAGTTACAGCATTGATGAACTCAACTCCAAGTAGTTCTATTATTCAAACTTAGGCCGGGTTTCCATCTGTGTGCCATGAGCCACACAAGCGTAAAAAATGCGTAACCACTAATTACTAATGAACAACTTTTAGATTCAGACATGTATTTATTAAGTTAAATAGTTTCATACATAACTAATAGACAATGTTATAGAATCCAGCATGATTGCAAACTGTTTAAATCAATAAATACATGTATGAATCAAACAGTTTTTCATTAGTAATTAGTTGGTTACGCTTTTTTGGGCAAATGACACACAAGAAATGCCAGATGTAAGCTCAGCCTTAGTCACCATCGCAATTTTGCAATTATTGCTTTAAAGTGATTTTTTTTTTGATCACGTAGACAAAAACTAAAATGACTTCTAAAGTGACTAAAAGTGCTAGCTAAATATTTGTATGAAATTTCTAAAACACTTGAACAACGTAATTATAAAATTTAAATGTGGGTACTAACTATCAGGTACTTTTTTGTTGTAGTCTATGGAATCACCGTTTTCAACAAAACTTAATATAGTTTCTTTAAATAACTTCAGCTCTAAAACTATACTAGTACCCGAATTAAAAAATGAAAAATTCACTTGCAAGAAGTCCATCATTGATATAAAAAAAAAAAATTAAAAAGATATATTAATGCAAACTGAAATTAGTACAGAACGAAGATGTATCCCCAACTGAGGTGCGTACGTTACCGATATGCATACATGAAGTTTTGGGTACCGTCGTAAAAAAGTATGTAATGTTATTGCTTATATATTACTGCCAGCGTGACCGTTTGTGCTACTAAAGTATCAATTTGCTACTTTATTACATTTTTGATACTTTTAGTGACACTTTTTTAAAATCAGCTAAATCTGCTACTTTTTGTTACGTTTTGACCCTTTTTGCCCCTTTTTAGAAATACCATTACTTGATTTAATTTTTTCGCAACAATATGCTTGTGTATTAGTATTATTTCTTATGACAGACAGCGTTGTCAACTCGGTGCTTTTCGCACCGTTTTTAGTGCTTTTTGAAATTTTCGACGCGAAAAATTTTGAAGTGTTAGTGCTCGGTGCTTTTTTAAACAAATTTTTGGTGCTTTTTATTTCTTGGCTGTGGAACTATACCCAAAACTCAAAATGAATTTCCCTTATATAATATAAGTATATAAATTTTTTTTGAAGAAGTCTAACATTTAAAAAACATAAGCACTGAAGCTAAGTTATTTATAACCTACTTCGTTCCTTTTTTCTAAAATAATAACGGGTGTTTTTTTTTTAGGGAAATAGAACTTCGAATTGAAATAAAACACAAGAAAATCATTTTAATGTCCATCAATTTGGCTTTATTGGAAGGATAATTTTATGCCATTAATGTTTAAATATGATTTCGGGCATGTGGCCGCCGCGGCTGGCTCGAATAAAGCCAATTCTACAGGTCCAATTTTCAACCACTCTTTCGAGCATATGGGGCCGTATGTTGGCAATAACGCCACGAATGTTGGCTTCCAAGTCCCCTAACGTTTCTGGTTTGTTGGCGTAGACGAGCGACTTCACATATTCCCAAAGAAAATAATCCAATGGTGTCAAATCACACGATCTTGGTGGCCAATTGACAGGTCCATTCCGCGAAATTATGCGCTCATCGAATGTTTCCTTCAATAAATCGATTGTGACGTGCGCTGTGTGGCATGTAGCGCCGTCTTGTTGGAACCACAACTCATCCACATTCATGCCATCCAATTCGGGAACAAAATAGTCGGTTATCATGGCTCTATACCGGTCTCCATTAACGGTAACTGACTCTCCAGCATTATTTCGGAAGAAGTATGGCCCAATGACTCCACCAGCCCATAGAGCACACCAAACAGTCAGTTTTTGTGGATGTAATGGCGTCTCAAGGGTCTCATGTGGATTCTCTTCACTCCAAATGCGGCAATTTTGCTTGTTGACGTAGCCATTCAACCAAAAATGAGCCTCATCACTGAACAAAATTTTGCGATGAAAATCAGCATCGAGATCAATCTCATTTTCGGCCCATACACCAAAATCACGACGCATTGCATGGTCTCGCGGCTTTAATTCTTGCACAAGCTGGATCTTGTAAGGTCGCACGCCAAGATCTTTGCGCAAAATCTTCCATAAAGTTGATGGACAAAGCTCCAATTGCTGTGCACGGTGGCGAATCGATTCATTCGGGTCCTCTTCAACACTTTGCTCTACAGCGGCAATTGTTTCTTCGGTGCGCACTGTTCGACGTCTCTGCGGATGCGTATCATCACATAGAGTAAACGTAGTGCGAAAACGATCCATGGTTAACCGAATTAATTGCTCTGATGGACGATTATGTCGACCATAAAATGGACGGAGCTTGCGGTAAACTTCGCGAACTGAACCATTATTTTCGAAATAAATTTGCACGATTTGCAAGCGTTGTTCTTTTGTCAACCTGTTCATGATGAAATGGCAAACCAAACTAAATATTAATCACTTAACAGCTGACAAAATGGCCGCCAGTTAAAAAAGTGATGCCAACTTAAAGTTCTATACCTCAATAAAAAACACCCATTAGTACATATAATTTAAGTTTATATAACTTGGTTAACTTGCAAATTCCTTTTTTTAAGTTTGTAACTTTGTTATTAATATTGCGTTTGCTGTGAAAGAATGTTTCCACAGCATTGTTTAATAAAAATCAAATTTTTAACCTTGATTTTAAAAAGATTAACTACTACTCCCATCGAGTTCAAAATCTAATCAGCAAGTCAAAAAACTTGCCAATTGCTGCTAATTTGACTAATTTCAGGTGATTTGTTTTTTCGTTGACGAAAAAAATTAATTTTTTTTATAATAACTTAAAAAGGTTTCGTCAAATTGATTTTAGAATTCACTAATTCTCATAGAATTAAAAGTTGTCAACGCTGTTGACATACTATTTTTTTTATATCAACCTATACGAAAGCTGACATTTTTGTAACAAAGTTTGAGTTGATTAGAAGAAATAAGCAACTGTCTTTGATTAAATTTGTTGGAAGTTGATTTGGAAGATTGGAGTTCAACAGAAGATCTTGTCAAGAAATATATAGCCACATTTCCAAAAAATTATATGTTATTTATTTAAAGTACAACAATTTCTGATTATATTAAACATACATATCGCTACCTTTATATAGAAAGACCCTAGCTAAATTTTTTTAAATCGATTTTTTTGTATATTTCGATAGAACAATAATGTTCGAAAAAATGCAGAAATTTCCATTTGAAAAAAATGAGTTAGGGCCTTTATATATTAAGGTAACGATATGTATGTACTACATGCTCATTGTTTCGATTAAACAGCGTCTATATTGGTTTCTTTCCTGCTTAAGAAAATCATCATTAGATTTCAACACGAAAATTATGGAAATAAGCTAAAAACTTCAAATGGCACACTAAATAATAAACAGTAAAATAAATATGAGTGATGCTTTTTCTTCCGCCGGAGTTTTCTTTAATTTGGAAAGTTTTTCGTCACCCTACGTCAAATCAATATACTTCGGTATTTCTTATACATATAAGATATTCATGAATTGTTTACTAGTTTTTTTAATCTTTAAATTGTTAATGTTTTTGTTATGTTTTTCAATTATTACTTGTAAATAAAATATAATCCATGAAAAAATTAACAAAACTAACTCAAAATCGTGTTCTTACTTTGAATTTTTGTTTCTAAAATAGTTGCCCCTTTTTTGAAAAAAAAATCCCCTTTTTTGTGCCACTTTTATTTCTTAAATCCCCTTTTTGTGCTACTTTTCGAAATTTCTCAACGGTCACACTGATTACTGCCACTTAGTCATCCAAACACTTAAGGCTCAGTTAGCTGACTGTAATGTAATGTAACTGTAACGTAGAAAACAGCTGATTGATGTTTTTATATGAAAAGTAGGTTACGTTACATTACATCTCTATAACCATTTTCATTACTTTTAACATAACAAAATCGATCAGCTGTTTCTTACTGTTGCAGTTACTTTACATTACAGTCGGCTAACTGAGCCTTTAAGAACGTTGACACATATTATCACAAGTATTGAAGAACATCGGTATTACCAATTTTTGTCCACCTAAATCGGTACTTTTGCCGTATGTGTGACGGTTTAGTTGCCGATTGCAGTGCGTGCGTCAAAATATGCAACACGAAATGTAAACGTGTTGGGCAAGCACATTGCACAGTGTGTACCTACAATAAGTGTAATTATTTGTAAGACAAGTTTTTGCTTTCTCTCCTACGGTACAAATAATTTTTTTTTTAAGTTCTAGCACTTATGGAGCAAATGGTAAAAATTAATTTAAAAGTAATACATGTACCCTCACTCACTGGAACTATTTATTTCCACAAGACTAATAATGTTCCTTTAAGTACATGCAAAATTAAATTTCTCACAATTATGCGTATTTCAGTCATAATAACGCTGATTTCGTGAGTGCTGTCCATCTCTAATTCAAAGTGCAATACAAGTGGGGAAACTTTTCGACAATAAATCAATTTTATTATCCATTCAACATATGCACCCAGCAACCACAAATTCAAACAAGACGTTATCATTTGAAATAGTTTTTTATTGATATAAATTAACTATAAACTATTCTTCAATCTTTTGTCTGCTGGGTTGGTGAAAATAGTGATGTATACTTACAGTCAGTCACTCACAAATACATACGCTTATCCATCATGCATTACAGGAGTTAATCATTTTCGTCATATTACAACTTTAGGCTTAATGGTCTATAAATGTTTAGCGTGAATTATTTAAGTGATAAATTGATTTCATACGTTACAGTGGGAAATATGTATGTATGTATTTATATATATTAAAGAATTCTAAAAAAAGAATGCGTAATTAATTTGCATATGTTTTTTTTCAAATTGTGGATTAACATTTGTTATATCTCAGCATGTTTAATTATTATTAATTTTGTAACTCTCATTAATAATCGCTTAAGTCGTTTTATAGATTAAATACATAATACAAAATTTTTAAATTTTTATTTCGCAATGCATATGCAAATATCAAAAAAAAATGTTCAACCAACGTTTACCATTTCAAAAATTTCAGAAGCGAAATCTCTCGAATCATCAGCCTAAAAAAAATTTTGTTGTACATAGCACTTGTATTAAAAAGCTTTAGCATTTCAGCAGAAGGATTATATTTGTCAAAACGAATTGAATTATTTTTAAAGTGTGTGTTTATTCTAAGAAGTGCTTCCAACAAGTCATATTGCATTTCGTTACGTATTTTTGTTTTGGTAGTGTTCATTATTGGTTAATCTGTCTTGATACTTCTTTTTTATTAGAAAAAAAATCCCAAAAATTCCCTAAAATTTGGCTCGCATACCAAAACAAATCCCCAGATCCACAACATGAAGTTTTCATCCCGAATCGCGAAAGCAAATCATCCATTTGGGGACAAATTTCCTAAACTGGCAACACTGATTTCAATTGTTGTTATGTTACTTTATTTTATTTTTTTCATTCAATTTGACAACAGCTTTTTTCAATACAAAATAGTGTTACCTGGGGGTCGATTCTCGTTCTGTTAAACTGTGTATATAGGAGTATAGCGAATATCGGACAAATATTTTATTTTGGCCAAAATGTAGGTATTCCTTATTCTCAGATGGTTTTTTTGTGCATAAAAATATATTTTTGCTCATAAACCGTTTCAAAATTTGTTTTTGCTTCAAATTACATAGATTTTTATCTAATTATTTTGTTGTCGCAGTGCCGGTCTTTGGACCACCTCAGAAAATAGAAAATCAGCATATATTAAACAATGATTTAATAATTAAACTCCATGAGTGGAGAAACCCCAAATACAGCTGTGTGTTAAATTTGTATTATAAGATAATTTTTGAAAAACTGTAGAATAGTATGCATTCATTTCGAATGTAGAAGTAGTCACAAATAATTTTATACAAAATAATTACATATATCAAGTTTTAAGTAACCAATAAAATAATAACTGCTGTTGTATTCAGAAGATATAATTTTGGTTTACAAAAGGTTTACACAACAAATTTTATATGGACATTTGTTTACTTAAAATTTTGCAAGCTGAAATTATTTTTTTCTGAATAATACCTTATAAATTTTTAATTTATCTTTCTTTAAATATAGGCGCACGGCAGTTCACTAGGCCAAGTTCCGGCCAATGCACGCAGTGTGTATGTTTACAGGAAGCCATTCGAGCTGTTTTTACCCCCTCATAACTTTGTTCCCCGAAATCGTAAAACTATAAAATTTTTACAATGAAACGTTTCGGAGAAGGTGGAGGTGCAAGGAGTGCATATTTTAATTCATACTCACTGACTCACTCATCAATATTATGAAGCACTTATGAGAACCCGGATATTTTAGGCAGGGGGCGGGGCTGCGCCTATAAAAATTAAAACTTGTTCTAGTGAGCTGAAATTCGATACTGAACTAGGTCTAGGTGAGTAATCAACTAAAATAATTAGAAAACCCGGAAATTATAGTCAGGAGGGCGGGGCTACGTCCAAAAAAGTCAGAATTAAAAAACCAAATCTAAGGCGCTTAATTAAAGCTATTTTATTAAAATTTAGCATACATACTGAGATAATGCAAGCCTATCAATTTTTTTGAATAAAAAAGTGGGCGTTGACACGCCCTTACAATTTAAACCTCATTTTCGTGTAATACGGCTTAGCATATTTAGATATACTACTTATGTATGTACTTTTATCCGTTTGCAAGGAAACTTGACACGAATACTAAGAACTGGCTGAAAAAAATCTTGAGTTTGGAAAAGTGGGTTGGGTTATGCCCATAAATATAAAAAATTAAAAGTTGCTCTAAGGAGCTGAAATTTGATATACAAGTAAGTCTAGGTAAGAAAACAATAAGAAAAACCTGAAAACCCGGAAATTTTATTCAGAGGGGTGGGGCTGCGCCCATAGAAATTAAAAATTAAAAGTTGCGCTTATGATCTGAAATTTGACATTAAAGTAAGTATAAGTGTAAAACCAACTAGGAAAATCTGAAAACCCAGAAAATTTTACCAGAATGGGCTGGGCTACGCTAATATTGTTTGAAACTAAAAACTTACAGCCTTATTTATAAAACTTATTAAGGCTTTATAAAGGGTTTTTAAGAAAAATTTTTTATGAAAATTTGTCTTAAAATTTGTCTTAGCGTCACAACAGCAACGCTGGTTAAGGGCTTTTATGGCGTTTATATAGTTTTTTGTGGTTAAAGTCTACTGGTGATTTGGTTCAAGCGCCAATGAAATACGTATATAGACATGCTAAACTACCAGCAAATAAATTTCAATTATTTTTTAACTTTTAAAAAAAATCCAATTTAGCGTATTTGACAAATATATTAACAAAAATTTAAAATTTACCAACACATGCTTATCGCATTAGCATGAGCAGTATGTGGTTATGGAACCCTTTCTGAAAAAATAAAACAAACAACAAATAAGTTTGGAAAAAATTTTTTTAAAGAAATTACATTTTGTTATACCCTTTACCAAAAAATGGTAAAAGGGTATATATAGGTTTGTCATTCCGTTTGTAATTTCTAGAATATTAATAAGCGAGCTATAAAGTATAGGGTGTTTTTTAAGGGGTATAGAACTTCGAATTGAAATAAAACACAAGAAAATCGTTTTAATGTCCACCAATTTGGCTTTATTGGAAGGATAATTTTATGCCATTAATGTTTAAATATGATTTCGGGCATGTGGCCGCCGCGGCTACCTCGAATAAAGCTAATTCTACAGGTCCAATTTTCAACCACTTTTTCGAGCATATGGGGCCGTATGTTGGCAATAACGCCACGAATGTTGGCTTCCAAGTCCCCTAACGTTTCTGGTTTGTTGGCGTAGACGAGCGACTTCACATATCCCCAAAGAAAATAATCCAATGGTGTCAAATCACACGATCTTGGTGGCCAATTGACAGGTCCATTCCGCGAAATTATGCGCTCATCGAATGTTTTCTTTAATAAATCGATTGTGACGTGCGCTGTGTGGCATGTAGCGCCGTCTTGTTGGAACCACAACTCATCCACATTCATGCCATCCAATTCGGGAACAATACAGTCGGTTAGTCGGCTCCAATTGCTGTGCACGGTGGCGAATCGATTCATTCGGGTCCTCTTCAACACTTTGCTCTATAGCGGCAATTGTTTCTTCGGTGCGCACTGTTCGACGTCTCTGCGGATGCGTATTATCACATAGAGTAAACGTAGTGCGAAAACGATCCATGGTTAACCGAATTAATTGCTCTGATGGACGATTATGTCGACCATAAAATGGACGGAGCTTGCGGTAAACTTCGCGAACTAAACCATTATTTTCGAAATAAATTTGCACGATTTGCAAGCGTTGTTCTTTTGTCAACCTGTTCATGATGAAATGGCAAACCAAACTAAATATTAATCACTTGACAGCTGACAAAATGGCCGCCAGTTAAAAAAGTGATGCCAACTTAAAGTTCTATACCTCAATAAAAAACACCCTTTATATATATATTCTGGATCCTTATGTATAGGGAATACGAATAAGCGATATCCGTCTGTCCGTCTGTCTGTACGTGAAATCGGTTTTCCGAAGCTCCCAGAAAAGCTGCGTTTGTAATTTCTAGAATATTAATAAGCGAGCTATAAAGTATATATATTCTGGCTCCTTATGTATAGGGAATACGAATAAGCGATGTCCGTCTGTCCGTCTGTCCGTCTGTCTGTACGTGAAATCGGTTTTCCGAAGCTCCCAGAAAAGCTGGAGTTCTTGGACTGGTGGATCAGAAATTGTCGAAATAAGATTGGTGTTGAAAATCAGCAAAATCGAGCAGACGATTTCAGAGCTGGGAGACTTAAACTTCATTTTGCCATACAAAATAACTACCGAAAACTAGTTTTTAATAATTTTTTATTAAATAAACTTATTTTATACTTCAGTATGAATAAAATTGGTATTTCTAACTGAAAAAAAATAAAAAAAATTAAAAAAATTGAAAATACGTTTCCAGGGTTGGAAAACCTTAACTTTTTTTGTTATGCAAAAGTAACTTACTAAAACAAAGTTTTCCTTTTTTTCTATAAACTAAACATATGTAATGCTCTTAAAAGAAGGAGATTAATGTAAGAAATCAGAAAAACAAAAAGGATGATTCCAGGGTTGGAAAACCTACGATTTTTGTGATATATACAATTAACTACCGTAAACTAATTTTTTAATTATTTTTATTAAATAAACTTATTTTATACTTCACCATGAATAAAATTGGTATTTCAAATAAAAAATTAAACTTCAAAAAATTAGTAAGATGTTTCCAGGGTTGGAAAACTTTAACTTTTTTTATACAAAAGTAACTCACTAAAGCAAAATTTTCCTTTTTCTCTATAAATTAAAGATATCTTATATTCTTAAAAGAAATAGATTAGTATAAGAAATTAGAAAAATTAAAAAGTTTGATTTCAGGGTTGGAAAATCCACACTTTTTGTGATATAAAAAATTAGCTACCGAAAACTAATTTTTTTTTATAAAATAAACTTATTTTATACTTCAGTATTTCAAAATAAAAAAAATTTAAAAAATTATAACGACGTTTCCAGGGTTGGAAAATCTTATTTTTTATACAAAAGTAACTTACTAAAACAAATTTTTTCTTTTTTACTATAAATTAAACATATCTTATATTCTTAAAAAAAAGATGGTGTAAGAAATCAAAAAAAAAACCAAAAAGGAGGATTCTTTGTGATATAAAAAATTAACTACCGAAAACTAATTTTTATCTATTTTTATTAAATAAAATTATTTTATGCTTGACAACGAATAAAATTGGTATTTCAAATAAAAAAAAAAAAAAACAATTAAAAAAATTAAAAAGACGATTCCATGGTTGGAAAACCTTAACTTTATCTACAAAAGTAAGTTACTAAAACAAATTTTTCCTTTTTTTCTATAAATTAAACATTTCTTAAATTCTTAAAAGAAAGAGATTGGTGTAAGAAATCAGAAAAATCAAAAAAGATGAGTTCAGGGTTGGGACACTTACACTTTTTTGATATATAAAAGTAACTAAGTCTAATTAATTTTTATCTTTTCCTTTATAAATTATATATATTTTACATTTTGGAAAGAAAAGTTTGGTATAGAAAATTATAAAAATAAAAGCCACAGCTCCAGAGCTGGAAACCATGATTTTTTTTCTAGACATAAGTAACTAATTAAAACATTTTTTTTTAATTTCCTTTTTTCACTTAACACACTTTCTATATTTTTTTAAGAACTCTAGATTGGTATAAGTAATCAGAAAAATCTAAAATTATGATTCTAGAGTTTGAAAATTATTATTATTTTCTTTGTACATAAAAGTAAGTATGTGCTTGAGTATGTATCTCTATACTACATAAACACACTTTGGTAAAGGGTATATAAGATTCGACACAGCCGAATATAGCACTCTTACTTGTTTTTTCTTAAATTTTACCAATAATTTTTTTTTTGTTCTTAAACGCATATGTACTTATTTTGTAATTTTTTAATTTAAATGATGATTGATAAGTTTGTTGTAAAATATCCATCATAAACGTATACCAAGGGTTCATCGGCAGTAGCTGTACGCAGTGTGTGTCTATGGGCCCCTTTAGGAACTTTTATGGCGTTTTCTTTTCTGAGCAATATGCTGCATTTATGTTGCCTTTTACATTTCTTTGTGTTCTTTTCTGAAAAGTATGTATTATTTTAAAAATTGAAAGCGTTCTTTTCCCATGATGTTACCCTTAAAAAGAAGAAAAATGCTACATGTTCAACACTCATTTTCATTAAAGGGGCATGAGTGCAACATTATATTAACAGCTCTTTTTGTTATTGTCTATGAAAAAAAAAAATTATTTTCTAGTTCGTGATTGTTTTACGCCGAAACTTGTTGGAAAATTTTTCTTTTGTAAACGTAATATATGCAACACTTCTTAAAAATCCGGTGAGCATATAAAAATATTGCCAAATCACATGTAGCATATATGTTACACTTTTCTTTTAGAAAAGAAAACACCATTAGTCATACCTAACCAAAAACAAATTACAATATATGAGATATGAAAGATTGAGATGTTTTGAAAAAGATCAAAAGAATATACACATTCCAAATACAATAAATTCAATCTTAAACCAAAAAATTTAATTTAAATTTTTTGAAAAGTTACAGTACGTGGGAGTCTCGTGTTGAAAGTGCACTCTGGTATTCTTTTCAATTTTTTTAATTACTCTTGTTTATAATTTTGTTCATTGTTACATTTATCTTCTTTTATGCTTAACCACACACGTTTAATTTATGTAAGATCGTTTCAAAAAAAAAAGGCTTAACGAAAATATTAACAGAATCATAATTCAAGTACGAGTACATCTTAATGGAATTTGCAAAAACCTTAACCTCCTCTTAAAATCTCATAGATGTTCTGAGTTGTTTTTTACTCGTAAATGCTTGATTGTAATAGCAGCCTATTTTTTCTGTAGAGTTGTTAAAAAAAAGAAAATAGATTCAACAGAAGTAAAAAAATTACAAGCAAAGATCATAAAACTACAATACAACGAATTTTAGATCATAAATTTACGAGTATTAAAAACCACAGACCAAGTAACAAGTGTAAAAGCAAACAAAAATTTAAGAAAATCCATAAAAACAAACTGATTGTAATCTTGAGTACTTTTTTTTAATAAAAGAAGAAGAAAAAAGATTTATTTGTCCTTCTGTCAGTGGCCAATAGAAAAACTATAAATTTCTACTGCAAATATTGTTGTACTTAGTTGAATGCAAATTAATGGTAATAAACATTGAAAAAGATGATAAAGTCAATGTTCACCACCGATACGAGGCCGAATTTTGAATGAAATAAATGCGAAGCATAGTTTTCAAAGCACTACTACGAGACGGAGTAGGATTGATCGTAATTTCGCTGATTTGTAGTTTATATTCAAACATTTTCGATATACATAGTTATAAATAAAAAGGGAGTTTTTTTTAAATTGCAAACAATAACAACAATAAAAACTAACTTTTAATGCAAACAAATTTTTATTCCAATCATTAATACATGGCATTTATATTCCTGTGGTAATAAGGAAAAAGTGCTTAAGTCATATTTTCCTGTTTTTAGGAGAGCACTTTTAAGAATTCAAGACGATTTTTAGAAATTTATTTCTTTTGCAGTTAAATTAATTAATTCTCTGTTAACGTTTAGTTTTTTTAACAAATCATCGTTCTACACACCGTAAATAATTTCAACTGTTCTACACATACAAGTTGAAATAGACCAAAGTATAACCCTAATTAAGCTATTATTTCAAATGAGATTGGAAGTCTAAAAAAGATAAACCGAAAGTCATTTTGCTATAACTTTTTGAAAAATTGCACAAATTTATTGAGATTTTGCGATTTGAAATATGCAAATAGCGAAGGTACCATTAACTCAAAATCAGCTTATCTAGACTTTTTTCTTTTTGCCACAGATTTGATCATTATTTCCGGCCTAACACCATGTCTATGATTAGTTGTTGTTGTAGCAATAGTTTCGCAATAAAAGTGTTACTGTGTAATTGCTCCTAGAGGTATAAAAAGTAAAGAGAAAATCCCCCATGAAATTAAATAAAACTTACTAAAACGAGAAGCCTAACTTTGTAGGCCATTATTTCGCTGTCACAACTAACGAAAGCATTGAACTCTTAAATTTAATTAATATTAAATATTTCTCATTTATAATACAAGAAGTCAAATCTGTTGGTTAACTTTAAATTTTTCCATCATGGTAGACTTTTCTCTGGAAGTGCCCATATACTTAGAATAGCTACGTCCAAATACACATTCTGTGATATTTGCTTTGAAAGCTCTTAAATTTGTTCTTGTTTCTTTGCAAAATAGAAGCAAGCATGGTTGTCGCCGAGATCTGATTGGCTGTTGTGATCTCGTCGGTGTGAAAGCACAAAAAAGCAGCATCAAAATTAAAATAAAGTTCCGCGGTGTTTTGAAATATTTTTTTGTTTTTGAAAAAAAAGCAGGGTATTTTCGGCAGCAGCATTTTCTATTTAAGACTAGTCTGTTCAAACTTTTAGAAAATGTGTTGAGCACCATTCATTACTTCGTACAAACAAATTTGAAACGCAAACAATATTAATTAGTCATTGTTTGTTGTAAATACCAGGCGAAACAAGTGCCACTCATTAATTTCATACATGTCTCTTTCGGTTTTATGAATTTGTATTTTTAATAAATTGATAAATATTTCCTCAATTCAAGACTCAATTACAATAAAATGCTATATATAGTAAATCTATGTATAAACTACAACTTTATGGAACCCCAACGCCAATTTTTGTACTCATATGAACAAAATTTCTGAGTTACTTGTAATGTAGAAACATGCCATTAAACAAATTTAGTTTCGTGTGATTTTTTTTAACTTATTGTAATATTTGCATTCGCCTTCGCAAATATTAAAATGTAGTATTCGCAAAACTACTATTCGTTACCTCCCTAATACTAATGAATTCATTGCCAGTCTAGACGAGAGGCAAGCCAGTGACTTCACTTGACCCAACAGAAAATAATCAAGAGGCATCAAATCGCACGACTTTGGTTGAACATATCTCGAAATCAATTTATCTTAACATTTTGGTTTTAATGAATCAATAGTTATGGTCGCCGCATGGCTTACTGTGCTAGTTGTATTCTATGGAGTGAAATATCTGAGTGCGTCATGCCGTACTCTGTCAATGGCCTTAGAGATATTAAGAGCCACCACCTTATTGAAATATTGTACAATATATTCACCAAACCAAATAAGGGGTATTACCCTTATTCCAATTATCAACATCAACATCACATCAAAATACTCGTAATACCAAAAAGTTGCTGCTGGCTACCTGTTGTCAAAAACAACCGACTTCTATTGACAGATTTTCTAGAAATTAGGCAACAATAAAAGTCTTTCTAAACTTCTCGAGAGCGAGCGGATAATCACCAATTTGTTGATATTGTATTGACCTAACGTCGATTTTGGCAGCTGGAATAAACAAAAATATGGGAAAACTTACTTACTCACAGGTAGAATTATTTCATCTGAGGGAAACTTTTTCACCATTTTCTGATTTTTCTTATTTTGAAGCCCATGACCAAAAGGCATATTACTGTCAAGTTTTATTTATCTAGGGACACTCAATAACTTTTCACAAGCAATATAATCTAAAAAAGAATATAGCCAGCTTTTTGGATCAAATACTTCTCTGTGGGTCACTAATTTGTCCCAATAGCTTAAATTTGTTCACCAGTTTCACAATTGCTGACCGAGAAGATGCTTGGAATTTTTGTAGTGAATTTTAATAATTTAAATGCGTATCATTTCTATTAAAGATTTAGGTCCTGTTTGTCTAAATGTGAACGAACGTTTGGATCGAATATTAGCATTGAAAACAAAATAAAATTTGAGTTTTTTATTTTTACTAGATATACCAAACGGACGACACACTCGTCCGTATTCTAGAATCAAAATGTAAATAATTCAAGATTCAAAGAAAATGTATCTAAACGTCATAAATAAATTCTTAAAACACAGCCACACACAAACTTACATACATATGCAAGCATAATTTTAGTTATAATACATGAAATTAAAAAAACATAAACAAAATCCCTTCAACCTAATTCAATTTATTCAACTCTCTTCCTTTAAGTATTATGGCTTTGATACAACAACAAATAAGAGAAAAACAATTGTAAGGTCAAGAGAAATACTACAAACACATACAAACACACACACTCATGTTTTGTTTCTTTTCTTACTTGTAAGATAATAAATGCGTGTGTAATATGTGTGCATGTAGTAGTAGCAACTTTAAACGCTTATAGCTCCCAAAATACTACACCGATTTCAATAAAATATAGATTTTGCAATATAATCTATATAAAAAATCCTTTAAAACCATATAAATCTTCTTAAAATCGGTGCAGTGGTACCAGCGTAAAAGGGATTACAAAAAACATGTTCGCCTATTAATTATATAGATTGTTCGATCGAAACGTTCGTTCGCATTTAGAGAAACAGGGCCTTATAACCGTTTTCCACACGAAAGGTCTGCTTTGCAAAGTCTTAATTCAACTGTGTGAAAGGCAGAGGTAGTAGTAGAGGCTCTTTCTGTCTTTCCCCCAGCTGAATTAAGACTTTGCAAAATAAACTTTGCGTGTGGAAAAGGGGTATCAATTTTTACTTGTCCTCTGCGATTGAGCTCACTACGCTTTACTTTCCAGAGTATTTTATTTAGATTAGAAAGCTTCTAGCTTTGTTTTTTTTTTGTGATCGAATTCGCCAATCTCTTGAAAAACTTTTAAATTAGCCCACTTGCAACAAAGACTAGTAGCCAAATACACAGCGCAAACACAAAATCAAACAAAGATCAGCCAGATGCTGCACACTTAACAACCCATGAAGCATTCAAAACAAACCGGAAGTTTGTAAAATTTTATTGATTTTGTTCTAATACAAAATGATGTTTTGACAGATTACAACGCGCATGTGGCACTTATGTATATGGATACCGCTATACTTGCAACATAATCATCTTTCGGCGATGCTTTGTAAATTCTAATTTACAACTTATTGAAATTGTTGGAGTGTTGAGCAGTAGACACATACATTTGTGTTATATACAAATATTTTAAGTGAGTATATGTGTGGGTGTGGTAGTACGTAATTATGCAAAAAATTCTTTTTCTACTTTAGTTTTTGCGTATCTTTTTGTTAAATGCGTTTTTGCAAATAGATTCGTTTCATATAAATACACGTTCATTTTGAATCTCAACAATTAGTTTAACTGGAGGATTTAACGTGAAATTAACGCAAACGCTTTTGTGCGACTGTTTATTATTTTTTTTCAATATTTGAATTATTTAAGTTAAAGTCATCAGAATTGCTGACTTCGTGTTTAGTGGAGCGAGAACTGAGCAGTTGACGCTATTCGAATTTTTCAAATATAAAAAGTTTTTGTTTCAGTTTTCATTCAGATTTTAGCCGGATTTAAACAAGTGCCTACGGCAACAAGCGTGAAGAGAAAATACATACGAAAGTTTGCAATTGAACGGAAATTTTCGCAATTAGCCAGTGAATTTATTTGAGAACTCTGTTTTAGTTTTACAAATAGAAGTGCAAGTTCTCACGCTTTTCTAATGGATAAAACAAACTATCGGGTAAACTATAAAGAAAAAATATTTAATATATACATATATACATTTGTATATTGAATAAGACCAAAAGTAAAGTTTTACTTTCATAAAAGAAAGCAGTTTTACGGCCTTCAATTCGCTTGAAAGTCATTTATTAAGAAAACTCCCAAATAGACGATCTTTTAGCAGGCATTGTGAGAGATATATTATGTATAAGCCCCATTCCCAATCTTGTTGAAATGGTTTTGCGTCGTAGCATGTGCAAAATAGTATATTATATTGATACTCACCACTAAGAACTGTTAAGTGGTGAATATGAATATACTATGCAATTTTGCATATGCTATGATGCAAGACCATTTGAATAGGGCTATAGTAAAACACCGGCAAAAATGAAAAAATTATCATATGTGAAAAAAGAAACAGTTTTTTGATTCTAGAAATGTAACCAAAATCTGGATTCCTATAATATATCCATTATATGTTAAAAATAATGCACGAAAGAAATTATTTAAAAGCTCCCAAACTTGATAGCTTACATACAACCATATGTAAGTATGTAGTAAAGTCCTGCACAAGACCCCTTGCAAGAACTTTTAAGACATTAGGGATTTTTCAAATACTTTATTACGCCGAAATCTTCTAAAACAAACGTAAGCAACACGGTTTGCAAGAAATTTGTTTCCGTATTGTAGGTATAGGAGTAAAGAAGAAAATACTTCGTGACGGAAGAATTTGTGATGCTTGGTTTTTCATTCATGCATGTATTTGCGTACATACACACACATGCATTGACATTAGTTGTGTGCGCTTGCTTTAACATACACTCAAACGTACAATATGCAAAATAACAAGCATACACGCATCAACACAATTCTTTTGAGTGTTTGTTACAGACAAGAAGTCTTCGCGAGATCGCTTGTTAACACTCATATACACGCATACCAATACATCCATAGTGCGGCGCTTATTATTATTTATCATTTATTATTTATTGGTTTAGTATAAAACATGCTACAACAATACATTTAAAAATAAGACTTATTTACATTTCAAGACTGTTTACGCAGGTCTTTAGTATGTAGTATGTAGATGTGTCTATTCATAAATATCAAGAAGCAAATAGTAAAAGAAAAAACTAGGACCAAATAAAAAAAATGGGAAATTTTTTTGTTAAGAAATGTTTCTTTCTTGTTGGTTAAGCATGTCTAGATGAATTTCGTTGCTGCTTAAGCAAGTTAGCAGTAGCCACAATTCAAAAAGCTTACAAGGCTGCAATGTTTATAGGCAAACTCTGAATAAATTATTGAAAATTACAAAAACTACAACGATAGTAAGCCAAGAACCTTTTCCAAAAACAACAAACAAACAAGAGAGTTTAATTATTCAGCATGTTGCTTATTTTGTTGGAGTTTTTTAACCTTTTTTGAATTGCACTTGAAGTCTACTAATAAGTTGCTTAAGCAGCAACAAAATGCATCTAGACGTGCTAAGCTAACAATAAAAATAATTAAGCACGCATTTTTTTTGACACGCGTTAAATGAAGAAAGAAATTACAACAGAAAAAAATAACAGAAAAAACAAAAAATAGACTTGTCCTCATCCCCACAAAAAACCAAAAAATCAAGTCACTATCGAAATACGTCGGCTTTTAAAGTTGCTGAGATCAAAACGGTGCCCAAGCTTTTACTTAGTACAACATCTATTAGTACATTGTTCTATAAAAATTTGCCTTTGTAAAGTGATTCTTAATAATTAATTGTTGTAATTTCAATATAAACATTGTTTATAGACAAATGTTTACATAGAAACTACCAACAAAGTTCGTGTGAACTACAACTCCTACAATAGGTTTGTGAATTGAGCGAATGTTTTGAAATTACGAACAACTCATGTACAACCTACGACTTCCATAATAGGTTTGTGACTTTATAAATAAAAGTTATGAGAAAAGAAAAATTTGCAAAGAATCCTTTACGCATCTATCTAAGAAACCCATTCAAAATAACATTAAATTCCATTTTAAAATATATACTCACATCACGATTATACTTACATACATTGAGAAAGAATAATTAAATTGCGTTCGATTTGCTGAACATTAACTTCTCTTCATTTTATCTTTTTACTTTAACCCCCATATTCATAAAAAATATTTTAGGTTTATTACCGGTTTATTTGACAAATTTCTCATATGTCAAATAAGCACTTAATAAACCTTAAATATTTTTTATGAATATGGCCGTAAAAATGTACGAAATCAAAAGGAAAATTACCTTAACATATAAAATATAAGAATTAGCTTTTATTATTTAAGACTGACACATCAAAGCGCCGTGTAAAGATTTTCAAGTCTAGTTTCACACAAATAAAAAAATAAAACAAATTAATGTTTATCTTGAAAACAAAAAATTGTCAAGCATGCTGCTTACATCGATGTTTATATATTTTTTATTTAGCTTTTAGCCGGCGTTTTATTGACATTCACACTGTTGCTGAAAACATGCCACTGTCAACAAAACACACTCTTCAATCAATCACCATTTCAGCGACAACCGACGTTTCAACGTCAACAATTGCGCCAACGTCAGCCACTACAGCAGCAACAACAACAACTCTTTCCAACTGCCCTCAATACACTAAATTCCCTAAATACACTACAGCCCACATCACCGATACTGCCACAAGTAAGTAGAATTTGTACTTTGAAAGAAACTGTTTGAAAGTATTTTCCTTTGCAATTCATACAGAACATTTACAATCGTAATTACAATCAACTCAATCCTCAGAATTTTGTGCCTATTACGGCATACCAGAATGAATTAAATTACGATGGCAGCTTTTCGTATGGCTACTCAGCTGGCGATGGTACTACTGCCCAGGCCCAGGGTTATGTTAAAAACTTAGGCTTAGGAGAAGCCGTTGAGGCACAAGTTGTACAAGGCTCATATTCCTACACATCACCCGAGGGTACGCCCATAACTGTGCGCTATATTGCTGATGAAAATGGTAAATAATGGTATTAAATATTTTAAGTTACCAAAATGCACATAAATTCATTATTACTGTTTTTACATTTCCATTTTCTGCTCTTTGTTTAAGGCTTTCGTGCCGAGGGAGCCCACATACCAACCCCACCGCCCATCCCAGATGCAATTGCCAAATCTCTGCAGTATACTGCCAGCTTGCAGAATGCATACCAGCAGGACTACAGTCCAAATATTAATCCATATCAAACACCATTTCGACAATTTACCAATAATTTAAGACCAGCTAACCAGCTAACACCTTTACAACTACAACAACAGCGCTTCTTGCAGCAACAACAAAATGCTGGACAATATACACCAGAAAATCAGTTTGGCTTTCCACCAACTTCATCTCTTTCAGGAGCAGCAGCTGGAGCAACATATTCCCAAAGTACTACAAACCAGTTTCCCAGCAATTTGCAAGGACAAGGTAACTTCTCACCACAACAGCAAAATCTCACACAACAGCAGCAACAAAATCTTCAACAACAATTGAATAATCAACAACAGCAGCAACAACAACAAAACGATCAGCAGCAACAGCAATTGGCCACGCAAGAACTGAGAGCACGTCCCAATCAACTTGTCAACACTTTTGGCTATAATCCCTATCGCCGTTACAAGAAGTCAGCCTCCAAAACTGCAAACAAAGAAGAGCACTGATGAAGCCCGACAGCCGTCACCTTATTGTTCATATTTTATGTATAACTTTTCTAGAAAAGAAACAACTTTTTTCGAACATTTTTTATCATAAATATTTTAATTTTACAATTTTAATTTGTAATATAACTTAATAAATGTGTACATATGAATGCATGAAATACATGCACCGAAAACCCAAACAAAAGTGTAGTATATCCTATGGCGCTTACAAAAAAAAAAAAAATTGATGGGATACAGGGTGACAAATAAGTCATGGTGTCATATGATTTCTAGGCAGTAGAGCTGCAAAACTATCGATAGTGGCTCCATTCGATAGTTTCGATAGTATTTTTTGATGCCATCGATACTATCGATAGTTTTTGATTCTTAGAAACTTATCAATTGTGTATTTTTCTAATATAAAATCTTGAATTTTTTTAATCATTCCATAAAGTAAAAAAAGTTTATTTTTTTAAAACTTTTAGTTCCAATGTTTTTAATACACATATTCAACAAACATATATACATAGTTCTATAAAAAAAATAAACGAAAAAGCAAACAGATAAATAAATGGATCAATAAAAAATAAATTAAAAAGGAATAAAATAAAAAAAAATCTTTCATTATTACTTAAAATATTGCAGTTAGCTAAACAGTATTGGTTTAACAGAAGGAGAAGCAAACTATTTAGCATCACCTTTTATTTAAAAGGAAAGAGCGGAGACAGTCCAGTACCTGGATTCTGTAACTTTTTGCGAACCGAAAATCGTAATATTTATCGACATATTTATTCGCTTGCGATAACGATAATGTGATACTGTAATTTCTTTTAACGATAGTCTCCCGCTTTATCTTATTCACAATTTAATTCAATATGATATGGTATCTCTGCATAGAAAATGTGAAAACAAGCGAAAAGCACAAAGAATAATTAAGAAAAACGCAACAAATTAGATCTTATGACTTAATTTTTTTTCTCTAAGCGACACCGAATATCGTTAAAATATGTTTCTGAATAGCAAAGTCGATAAATTTTCGTTATATTTATTATAACGATACGATTATCGTAATAAAAGTTATTGAATCCAGGTACAGTAGTCGTCAAATTTAGCCGCCGTCAAATTTCTTCATGTATCAAAGCCGTTGGTACATAATAATTGTATTTTTATGCAACTTGCATCTAGTAGATAAAAACTAACATCTTATGTCAAATCAAAACTAATTTATTTGTTTTCACATGTAATGATAACCATTATTATAAAGTTTTACAGGCGGCAAAATTTGAATGTTGCATTTTTTATTACACAGTCGCCATCATTCCGTTTTTATTGGCTTTGATTTTTTTCTCTTTTAGTAGCGTGTTTTTGTCGATAGTATCGCTATCGAAAAAAAAATATCGATAGTCCACATAAAATAAAACTATTGATACTATCGATAGTACCATCGATAGTTTTGCAGCTCTACTAGGCAGCCTGCTTACTTGCCAATATTTTTATCCTTATAATATAGAAGATTATAAAGGATATCTATTTACTTCTTTATATGAGGAAAAATTTCAGTCGAAGCTGTTTTTAATAGCCATTTTATTGAATATTTTACTTCGCCGATGACTCTGCTATACAATGTCGTTAAGATTAGTATCCGCTGTAGTCGCTATAGTTAAGCAGTGATGCCAATTTATCAATTTTTTGCCATTTTAGCCATTTCTATATCTGCCGGTGTGCCACAGAGGAGTATACTGGGACCAGTTTTGTATTTGATTTATACTTGTGATATGCCTGTTAGCACTAAAATCCATACATCTACTTTAGCCGATAATACAGCCTTCTTGGTATACACCTTGATCGACGGCTTACATGGAAACAACACATTGATTCTAAACTAACACAAATGAAACTAAAATTAGCTCAGGTACATTTGCTGATTGGTAGAAATTCAATTCTCAGTCTAGATTGCAAGCTTTTGATATACAAGTCACTTTTGAAACCTATATGGTGCTACGGAATTCAACTATGGGGCACTGCTTCAGCTTCCAATGTCGAGAGAATCCAACGAAGGCAAGACAAAATTTTACGTATGATAACTTCGGCTCCATGGTACATTAAAAATTCAAATATACATCGTGATTTGAATATGCCACTAGTGATTGAAGAATTTGCAAAATACGCAGGCAAATATTTAACAAAACTCGAATCACATCTTAATCCGCTTGCTCGTAATATTTTGAACTTTACTGGACACATCCGCCTAAAAAAGAGGGACACAAGGGCTCTTATACTCAACACTCCAGATGGGACTACTTGAAAATACTTTTTTTTTCCTTTTTGATTATCACTACTTATGTATTATTTATAACTATCACTAAGCTTATGTCCGACAGTGGTCGGTCCTAATAATTATATTCTAGATTTAAGATTTGAATACTTATTGTTAGTTCATATTTGAATATATATACAATAAATAAATACATGCATTAAAAAAAATAAATAAAAAAATTTAGCCATTTTTCATCCCATTTAGCCAGAAAAAAAGTCAATTTAGCTACCCAGCAAAAAATTTCAAAAAAGGTAATCGAGTTTGGAATTAAGCATTTTTGGTGGAAGCTGTTCCTTACTGGATTACCAACTTAATGATTTTAACAAGGCGTGAGACTAAAATAATCGATTCTTGAGAAGTAGTTATGTTGTTTATTGTAGGAATTAATTATATTTTCCGTTGTGGGAAATAGTTATTTTTTTCTTGATTGAAATACTTTTTTTAAATATGCCGTTGTTTGAGTAAATGGAAGGTCTTGGTGAAAAACTCAGTTTGATGATATATACATATAAAAACTTTTAAGAAAAATTTAAATAATTTAAAAAAACTTATTTTTTCACTACGAAATACACCATTTTGTAAAATTTTTTTTATAAACTCAATTGAAGTGGGTTATGTTTTGTTCGTATCAGTGCCTCTATTGTTACTTATAAATACTATATTTAGAAAAATTTCAATTGCTTTCATTGATGAACTTTTATTAAAACCGTAAATGAAAAAAAAATTATTTAGAACTACTTATATTTAAATAATTATTTACCAAAATGTAATTACTTATTTTTTTAGTTTAAAATAAATAAGTAGGCAATTTAGAAATATTTATAATTTATTTAAAATAACTACTTATTTCGGCAATATTTTCACGACTTCTTTTAAAACCCAAAGAATATGTTCAACTTCTACTTCCTTCCTTTTTAAAAATTTGCGTAATGTGTTTTGTAAGCGAGTACTTCAATTTGGCAATCTAAAAAGTAAGTCGTTAAATGGCAAGTAGTTCAGATGGTAATGTCTAATTTTTTGCTGGGTATTAGCCATTTTTATTTTATTTTTAGCTATTTTTAGCAATTTTTGCATACATGAAATTTTGTGCAATTTATCGTAACAAATGTTAATTCGCAACAAAGGAACTATCAAAAAAATTCAACCCAGTAATATGTTATTATTTTCGTTCAATTTCTGCCTTTCAATTCCATTCAATTTGTAATACAGTCAAAGTTTTTTTGAAAACTAGATTGCTTTCAAATTAACCTATCCATTCATATGACAATTTAATTTTCATTGATTGAAGCTACAAATTTAAGTTGTTTCTTCGTAGGTGGAATTAAAAAAATGAAATTGATTATCAATTTGTGTCGCAGCTATTCATTTCTAAGAATTTTGACACACAGCAGAAAGCAATTTATTGAACGTGTGGCTGCAGCGCACAGTGGCGTGAAATAAAAAAAGTGGTAAAAAGTCCGCATCTTTTGAACTCGTGAACCGATTTCGATGAAAGAAACTTTTTTTTCTAAAGAAGAAGTATCTTAAGAATTTTTTCAGCAGGCCAATCAATGTTAATAAAGCAAAGATAAAACTTGCTAGAGCACCATTTTATCCCTTACAGTTTCCAAGTTATTTGAATTTTTTTTAATTTTTTTTTTTTAATTTTTGGCCCTGACTGTTTTTAATTGTTTGTACATAACTTCTTTATTACTTCGCAAAAATCAGTTGGTCTTGTTTTTTTTTTTTTTTTTTTTTGAAAGAAAATTTTTTTTTTGATATCTCAAAAATTGTAGCAAGGAATAATTTTGCAATTTTGTTATTGGAAAATTATGAAAAATTTTGTATATTTTATGAAAAAAGTATTGTTAATTTTTTTTGGAATATTAAAAAAAAATATTACGTATATGATAAATACTTTGATTGTTTCTGAGAAAAGAGGCATTAGGAAAGACTGTGAATTACATAAATCATGGAGATTTTTGATGGTGCACCCTACATCAAGCATTGGTCGAAAATTAGCATTTTTTTTTTGCAAAAAATCTAATTTTTGGATGTAGCAAAAAAATTGGAAGCTCGTTTTTGTAAATTTTTTGGTTTTTTCATTATAAATAAAGTTGTTGTAAGTAACCTGTAAGAAACTCTTGACATCCTACACATAAATGAAGGCAAGAGAGCAGATTTTCTAAAAATGCTAACAATTTTTCTAACACAATTTTTCCCAATAAAAAAAAGTTTTACAAAATTATATATTGGAAATATTTTACATGAGTTCAGTAGTATACATATATTTAGTTTTGCAAACCAAAAAAAAAGTTATTCTCATACCATCAATACTTTTCGAAATATTAAAAATCCAATTTTGATTACAAAAATAAATTTTCTACATTTTTTATTTTTGCCTAAATTATTGATCTCATTTTCTTTACTTCAAAATTTTCTTAATTTTTTCTATATTATCACAATAGTAGACATAACTGTGTATTCAACGGTATATAATATGTATACCCTTGCCATTACCCAGCAAAAATTTTTGCTTGCTGGAAGCATTTTTGTAAGGGAGACCATGAAACGGAGAATCACTTGCAATTGCCCTTTTATAATGCATGATTTTTGTTCGCGATGAGCCACTTAGAAGCAATAGCAATAAGTCATCCACCAAACGTATGCCTGTACTATACACATACATAAATAATTGTGTACTATTCGTGTACGATTGTAGAACATATTTTAATGGTTTCGCTTACATTAGTGCTTCTAGAGATGTAACGTATTGCTTCTAACAGCTTTTAGTGCTTCCAAGTCTCGATAATTTTTTGCTGGGTATATTATTCTTAGAATGTATAAAAAATTATAACACCTCAGGTGAAAATTTACGTGGTTTTTTTTTTTGCTATTAAAACAAACCCACATTTTTTATGACCTCTTGAAGGTGTATTAAATATTTTTTTGTCAAATATACACAGACAGTATATATACCCACAAGAGCAAAGGCACCTGCGCGAACACCACTAATATGGGCATGTTTTTACCTATTATTTGTATCGCTTTTGTATCCGCTGCTTGTAAAATACATACCTATACATACAGTTGTGATGGTTTCAATGTTATTATTTCAGTTATAGCTATCATGGAGATAATAATTACAAATAAATCTATCTGCAAATTGATAGGGGAAAACCTGTCTGATGGGACTACGCGGCCGGAGAAGGTTGTCCAAATGTTGTACATAATAACTACTACATCGAGCCTTATTTTCGATTTTATCGTAAGCGACATGTTATCGAAAATTGACTTTTTTATTGAAATTAAAATTTTATGGGCCTACCCATAGTTTAAAATTATCAAAATGCCAAAATTGTTGATAGCTTTTGAAATACGGGCTATAAAATTGTATCGTAAGCGATATTTTACGTACATAAGCCAATTTGAAAATTAAAAAAAAACCTTCTCCTGAAAATTTTTTGTCGCTTACGATAAAATCAAAAATAAGCCTCGATATATGATTGATCGGGCAACACCGATAGCAATCGTAAATTTTTTGAGTTATATGAAAAAAAAATTACTGAATGCGATAAATAAATCTCTAAATGTCAGAATAGAAATAAGGATTTGTTATATGTGCATAAATATATAGAAAGAAGTTTGATCGGCCAAGTAACAATAACGATACCGTCCAATGCAGAAGCAAAAGGAATAAACAAGAGCCTTGATTCATTCAAATTGATTTTAGCGAAACCCAACCAAAAAAAGCTGCCAAAATTGTGGATAGGCTACCAATTGCATCTCCGAAAAGATTAACACGGATGGTGGAAAGCATTCCAACTCCAAAGTATAGTAAATATTTTACGGTGGGCGACGCACTAGCACTCATTCTTAATCTGGGCCTTTTTTTTAATAAATACGATACAAGGAAGCTGCTTAAAGAAAAAAGTTGGCATTTGCACTCGTCTGTCTACATTCTGAAAATCCAAATGATCCATCACATCACCATTTGTAAATTAGTGTTAGTTCAGAATTATTACTTGTATCTAAGTCTCATTTTCGAAAGTAGCTATGAGTCTTGATGCTGTATTATGAACAAGGTCTGACAAACCAATGACCTCGCTTCGATTATCCACTATTATCGGAGGTGGTAAAATTTCCACTTTTCTTTTTAACACCAACGTACTTGATGCCAATATATTATATTCGAAAAATACACAATTGATAAGTTTCTTAGAATCCAAAACTATCGATAGTATAGATGGCATCAAAAAATACTATCGAATGGAACCACTATCGATAGTTTTGCAGCTCTAACACATACCAACAACTTATGTCCCTGATAGACACACCTACCAAAATTTCCCAGTAAAGATTTTCTTAAGAACAAGAATTTTAGTTCTGATAGAAATCGGAAATATTATCGGGCAATATTTTCTTCCATATTTTTCTTGACTAAAGCTTAGTATCATTTTAGTTTCAGCTGCTAAACAACATGAGCAGTACTTTTTTCGCACGCAATTTTAACAATGTTGCATACTTTCAAGCAATAAAATCTAGAAATTTATAAAAAACGGCGAGTTGGTCTACATTTAGTACATGTAAAATTCTTCACGCGATATACTCAATGTTACGGAAAATTTTTCACAACTTCGAACAGAATACCAGGCTTAGAGGAGAAACCTTGAAATAGTTTATGTTTTGAGTAAAAATGGTTTTATGAAAATGTAAACCTATATTTTTGTTTGATTATAGCACTTGTACCGAAAAACGCCACTTGTGTGCAAAAATTGTCAAAAAATATTTTTACGATGATTCGTTCAGGTTTTTTAAGCGAAGTATTCATTTTTTTTCTAATTTTTTAAGCAAGTTATTGTGTTGAACGAAACATTTTGAATTTTGTATGGCAAAATTTACTAAATATTACCTTTAGCTTTTCTGAATGACAATTCAGCCATTAGTTAAGTAATTAGTAAATTAAATTAAATTAGTAAATCCTTAGCGGGCTAAGCCAAACGTTTAGCCCACTTATGGAGAATCATACTTTTTTCGTTCAGCATACACAAAATTCATACTTACGAGCTGAATCCTACATATTAAAAAACAAAACGCACCGCTAAAAGGGCATAGTAAATGTGCCTAGAAACATTCAGTTAGATTTTTTCTGAACATTGCGTTTAGCCAATTCTTTTTTTTTTCTGTGTAAAGTTCTTATAAGAACTTTTAAGACATGAGGGATTTTTCAAAAATGCTTTACTACAGCGAAATCTTATAAAACAAACGTTAACAACATTGTTTGCAAGAAATTTTTTTTGACTATTGTAGGTATAGGAGTAAAGAAGAAAATACTTCGTGACGGAAGAATTTGTGATACTAGCTTCTTTCTACGCATAAGCGCGTGTACAAACGTCATGCATGTATGTGTGTATGATGTTTTATATTTCTGCGCAAACGCAAAGGCACACAAATGCATTAACATTAGTTGTATCCCAGCTAGCATTTTGCGAGATTTCTGATCATAGATGAGTCGCTTACGACTCCATTCCACGATTAAAATGATGGAATATGCGCTCATTTTCTGATCATAAATGACTCCGTTGTCGGGAGAAAATGGTACCCTAGCCGCGACTCATCTGGAAGAGTCTTTTATGAACCCCCATCTAATCAATTTGGAATTGTCTTCGAGTCATTTTCGAGTAATTTTCTAATCGCATATGCGTCTTCTATGACTCCCCTGCGCGATTAAAATGATCATATAGGCTCTCATTTTCTGATCGTATATGCATCTTCTACAACTCCCCTGCGCGATTAAAATGATCATAGAGGCGCTCATTTTAAAATATTATATATTTATTTAAAGTAAATTACTCATTTATTACACACATGTTATTTAATAAAATTAAAATATTTACTTCAAGAAAATTATCAATATATTTACAGAGGTTTATTTAAAGTATTTTAGCATTAATTCACGATTGTTTTTAAATCTATCACTTTTAATACTATGTTTTATACTTTTGTCAACTTCACTTTAATAAGCTTCTGATCCACTTGTGTTCACGCCTCGACTGAAAATAAGAAACCAAACCAATTCTTCTTTTTTTCCTCTTGATTTCTTCTTTGTTTTGTCAAAAAATTCCTCGAAATTAGCAACTACAAATTGAATGCCAGATGTGCACAGAGCAAGTTTACCCGTTATTTGCTCTTTTTCTTATTATTATATGTTTTGTTATTGAAATTTTGCTGAAATCACTTTTGAAGCATAGACACGAATCCCTTTCGAGCCGCGTTTCACGCACGCAGCTGATTAATCCCCTTTTTTGTCATCCGGGGGACTCGAGGAAGATTCTCGTAGATGATTTTTTCCAAAACGATCATCCAAATGCTACCTGGGATGCGGTTAGTCACATAATAGCTTACTATCTACATATTACACACACACACTCAAACGTACAGTATGAAAAATAACAAGCATACACTAATCAACACTACTTCTTTTGAGTGTTTGTTACAAACAAGCTGTCTTGCGACATCGCTTGTTAACACTGATATACACGTACACCAATACATCCATCCTGCTTCGCTTATAGTACGACAGCATTTATTATTGGTTTAGTATAATACATGCGACGTGAATACATTTAAAAATCATGACGTTTTTACATTTCAAGACTGTTTACGCAGCTCTCTAATTCAAGTGATGAATGCATAGTTGCTTTGCACTGAACTATACCAACTTTAGCAGATACTAATCCTAATGTAACATAAGGCCGCCCTCTTTCGTTATGTAGCAAAATCATCGGCGAAGTAAAATGATGGATAGAAATGGCTACTAACCACAGCTTCACACAAAAAAAAGTAGTACGTCTCATTTAACACTAGAGGCGCTGTAATACTGCATTATAAAAAAACGTAAAAGCAGAGTTTAACAAAATAATATACATAGCTTTCTTTGTCTCTTTCTTCCTTTACCGGTTGTCTTCTCTATGACTTTCCCTTTCCTAAAGAAGGTAACACCTTGTAAGAGTTGTAGGTATTTGTCTTTAAAAAAAATGCTAAGCATGTATTTGCCATATTGCCGGTAAACAATTTAATGTCAGTGATGGATGGCCGGCAAATTTTAATTAAGCCTTTTTAAAATTTGTGGGGAAATCCTTTCAAGCAAAACGTCACATGTAACATCTTTCATTAATAATTTACGAAAAAACATTTATGAAATGGACACTTCCGACGTGCAACTACATAACGCAGATAAATCTGGACTGTTCTATAATCCTTTATCGGATAAATCATTTGTCACAGCAAGCAAAAATAACAATCTGTGTTTATTTTTGTATCTTTTCCGAGATTCTGTTGTACGTAAAACTGAAAATTACAGCCTGGGATAAGTGAAAATTATATGCAAAGTTTAAATTTAATCGCTTGTGTTCAAAACCCTTACTTTTAATATGGGGCCCCCACACAAGGAAAAAGGCAAATCTAGCGGCAAAAAAATAAAATTTCTGACTCAAAGGGAGTTAAAGCAAATTATCAGCCCATTTAAAAAGTATTTTTTTTTTGTTACTAAGTTCCATGGTTCGGAAAATATGGCCTTGTAAACATTGAAAAAAAAAATTGGCTTGTAATTCGGTATTATTTTTATATCAAATCTATAGGCGTAGTGAATCCATTATGTTAGACGTTTTCAGAGAAAGAAACCTTGCTTTGATTAAATAGTTGGTATAACTGCTATTTTAAATGTGGTTTCCTTATGTTTAGATACTATTTGCTATTTCAGTTAAGGTATGGAAGCGTGAATACGGAAAAGTCTTGTATTGAAAGATTTTCAAAGTCCTTATAGATATACAAAAAAAAAAAAAACTGTCGCTTAAGAACATTGTGTAGCGTTATTAACTTAAAAGTAATTAAAACAATACCGGAATGTCTCTTCAACGTAGAGAGTTATTTGAAGTATTTTGTAGTGATGGAATTATTTCTAGTGTACATAAAATGCATTAAAAATAACACCGCAAAATAAAAATTAAAATAAAAAAATAAGTTTTTATTGAAATTTTGGTGTAGTAGCTTCAAGGGGAAAATAACGGAAAAGGCGATTATTTGTAAGACTAATAGATATAAGTGAGAGAGATTCCGACTAAAATTTTTCCGAAATTTCAAAATAATTTACACATAAGCAGAAGCTTTGGCATTATATTGGAATAAAAGTAGTACTCTGTAGGGTATTTTGCCAAACTCTTACATACATTGCAATAGCAATAAACATATAATTAAAGAAATAAAACCGAAAAATTATACAGTTGTCGACTAAAAAATTCCATCGCCAACAAGATTTACCACCCATTGTGTTGAAAATACTCGTATCTCCCTAATTTTTAAGGAGTTTTTAGCGTACATAAATACCTATAATTCATCCATAAATTTATGGTGGATCATAATATTAAATTAGAAGATATGAATTTTCTCTCGCTAAATTGGCCGTTTTTTTTTTCAATAGTGCACCCCGCCCCCTGTTTTCAGCAAAATAACTTGCTTTCATCATAGTGAAAGCATACTGTAAATGTCGATTGCTTCATTCTAATAACTATCCATCGATATAAATTAACTTTTAGCCATTTTAATTATTTTATTTATAATTCAACATTTATTTCATTTTGTTTTAATTCATTTAATAAGTACAAACTTAATTATATATACAACGAATTTGGCAAATGCTTTTAAATTTCAACATAACTTTTCCAATTTCATAATAATTTTGTTGGTCACTAGCCATATTCAAACACATGTTATCAGTAAATAAAAAAAAATAAAAAAGAAGTTAAATAGTAATAACTTATTAAACTAATAAATATTTCGTTAAAAATATTTTGAAGTGTCTAAATGCGGCAGACTTATAAGGACAATATGTCAGATATTGGTGAAATGTTACGCTAAGAGGTTTAATGCAAACTTGCTTTATATCTGGGATAAGGAAAAAACACTTAAATTCTAAGAGTATTTTCGGCAGATTTTGTTCGATAAAAATTTTACTTATGAGGAGAGATTTAATAATTGTAACCACTTTGAGGATTAAAATCACCACTTGCATGTCCACGACCAGGTTGGCCTGGAGGAGGGGGAACGTACGAAGAACCCGGACCACCAGCTCCACCACCAGCACCGAAACCTCCAGCACCCCCTCGGCCGCCCGAACTTCCTACCCCGGTTGCTCCTGGTCTTCCACCAGCACCAGCTCCTCCTCCAAAGCCTCCAGCACCACCTTTTCCAGTGCCACTACCAGCGCCTCCGCCAAATCCCCCAGCATTGCCTGTTCCAGCTCCTCTACCACCGGCACCACCAGTTCCTGCTCCACCACCAAAACCGCCAGCACGTCCTGATCCTGCTCCTGCACCTCCGCCACTGCCTGCTCCGCCTCCTCTAGCAGCAGCACCAGCTCCACCACCGGCTCCTACACCACCATAACCACCAGCTCCTGCGCCTCCACCAAAACCACCGGCGCCACCTTTACCTATACCACCGGCACCACCCTTTCCGGCAGCCCCACCAAAGCCTCCACCACCACCAGCTCCACCACCATAACCTCCTTTGCCACCAGAACCTCCTCCACCACCATAACCTCCAGCACCACCCGCACCTGATCCGCCACCGAAACCACCAGCGCCTGCGCCGCCACCATAACCTCCTGCGCCACCGACTCCGGAGCCACCACCAGCTCCACCACCTCTACCACCAGCACCGCCAACGCCAGTTCCGCCAGCATAACCTCCAGCACCACCAGCACCAGTACCACTTCCAGCACCTCCTCCTCTACCAGCAGCACCAGCTCCACTACCATAACCTCCAGCACCACCGGCACCAACACCAAAGCCTCCTCCAGCACCACCTCCTCTACCACCAGCAGCGCCAGCTCCACCACCAAAACCTCCAGCACCGCCTCCACCTGCACCACTTCCATAACCTCCAGCACCGCCGGCTCCGAACCCACCACCAAATCCACCTCCTCTACCACCAGCCCCACCAGTACCTGCTCCACCACCATAACCTCCGGCACCACTGCTACCGGCACCACCATTACCACCAAATCCACCTCCAGCGCCACCTCCTCTACCACTGCCAGTGCCTGCTCCCCCACCAAAACCTCCAGCACCACCGGCACCACCTTTAGCAGCAGCACCAACTCCACCACCGTAACCTCCAGCACCACTAGTACCGGCGCCACCACCTAAGCTACCTCCAGCAGCACCTCCTCTGCCACCGGCACCTCCAACGCCTGCTCCACCACCATAACCTCCAGCACCACCGGCACCACCGGCACCGCCAAATCCAACTCCAGCACCACCTCCTCTACCACCAGCACCTCCAGCGCCAGCTCCAGAACCACCAGCACCGGCACCGCCACCGCCACCGCCACCGACACCAAATCCACCTCCAGAACCACCTCCTCTACCACTAGCTCCTGCGCCACCACCATAGCCTCCAGCACCACCGGCTCCGGAGCCACCACCAAAACCACCTCCCGCTCCAGCTCCAGCTCCACCTCCTCTACCACTAGCACCACCTGCGCCTGCTCCGCCACCATAACCTCCAGCACCACCGGCTCCGGAACCACCACCTAACCCACCTCCAGTACCACCTCCTCTACCACTAGCACCACCTGTGCCTGCTCCGCCACCATAACCTCCAGCACCACCAGCTCCGGAACCACCTCCTCTACCACCGACGCCAGCTCCACCACCGTAACCTCCAGCTCCACCAGTACTGGTGCCACCTCCAGCACTAGCTCCCCTACCACCAGCACCACCTGCGCCTGCTCCGCCACCATAACCTCCAGCACCACCGGCTCCGGAGCCACCACCAAAACCAACTCCAGCACCAGCTCCAGCACCACCTCCTCTACCACTAGCACTACCTGCGCCTGCTCCGCCACCATAACCTCCAGCACCACCGGCTCCGGAACCACCACCTAACCCACCTCCACTACCACCTCCTCTACCACTAGCACCACCTGTGCCTGCTCCGCCACCATAACCTCCAGCACCACCGGCTCCGGAACCACCTCCAGCACCACCTCCAGCACCACCTCCCCTACCACTAGCACCACCTGCGCCTGCTCCGCCACCATAACCTCCAGCTCCACCAGTACCGGTGCCACCACCTAAGCCACCTCCAGCACCAGCTCCTCTACCACCAGCATCAGCTACTCTACCACCAGCACCTGGTCCGCCACCATAACCTCCAGCACCACCGGCTCCGGAACCCCCTCCTGCACCATCTCCCCTACCACTAGCACCACCTGCGCCTGCTCCGCCACTATAACCTCCAGCACCACCGGCACCGGCACCACCACCTAACCTACCTCCAGTACCACCAGCACCACCTGCCCCTGCTCCGCCACCGTAACCTCCAGCTCCTCCAGTACCGGTGCCACCACCTAAGCCACCTCCAGCACCAGGTCCTCTACCACCAGCACCTGCTCCGCCACCATAACCTCCAGCACCACCGGCTCCGGCACCACCACCTAACCCACCTCCTCTACCACCAGCACCACCTGCGCCTGCTCCACCACCGTAGCCTCCAGCTCCACCAGTACCGGTGCCACCACCTAAGCCACCTCCAGCACCAGCTCCTCTACCACCAGCACCTGCTCCGCCACCATAACCTCCAGCACCACCGGCTCCGGAACCACCTCCTGCACCAACTCCTTTACCACTAGCACCACCTGCGCCAGCTCCACCACCATAGCCTCCGGCACCACCACCAAAGCCACCTCCTGTACCACCTCCTCTACCACCAGCACCAGCTCCACCGCCATAACCTCCAGCACCACCGGTACCGGCACCACCACCTAACCCGCCTCCAGCACCACCTCCTCTACCACCAGCACCACCAGCACCTGCTCCGCCACCATAACCTCCAGCACCACCTGCTCCGGAACCACCTCCTCTACCACCAGCACCACCTGCGATAGCTTCACCACCATAGCCTCCGGCACCACCACCAAAGCCACCTCCAGCACCACTTCCTCTACCACCAATGCCCGCTCCACTTCCGTAACCTCCAGCACCACCACCAAATCCACCAGCGCCTCCAGCGCCACCACCTCTCCCAACTGCTCCGCCAGCACCAAATCCTCCACCAGCACCAAAACTTCCTCCACCACCTGTGCCACTACCACCAGCATAGCCGCCAGCACCAGTTCTACCACCAGCTCCACCATAACCTTAAAAAACATTTTGTTTTAATAAATGCAAGACTCCTTGAGATTCATTAACACAACTTACTTCCAGCTACACCACCCGCTCCACTACCAGCTGCAGCACCTGGTCCACCTACAAAACCACCACCAGGTGCAGGTTGAATACCTTGTGCCGCTAAGGATTTCGCTATAGCATCAGGAATAGGAGGTGGCGTAGGCAAGAGGTCACCAGAAGGTTGGAATCCTTTTTCGTCAGCAGTATAAGCCACTTCAATCACCTGACCATCCGGAGCTGTATACGTATACGTGCCCATAACAGAGGGAATCTCATTTTCAGATCCCTTGTTTTTTATTGTACCTTCCTCCTCAGCCTTAATTCCATTTCCAGTTTCATAACTAAATCTATAATTGCCATCACCATCATTTTCATTTACAAATGAAAGTATGGGAATAACAGGACCAGCAGGTGCAGAAGGTCCTGAGGGAGCACCAGGTCTGGGGCCAGCTCCACCACCAACTTGTGGAGTAAAAGGTCTACCTTGACCACCCGCACCAGTGAAACCTCCTAACCCGTTATTACCTCCTCCAGTACCACCGCCACCACCAAAGCCACCACCTCCGCCACCACCACCGAAACCTCCAGGTCCACCTGGACCACCAGGTCTTCCCCCACCACCACCTGGACCTTGTAAGCCGGGTCCACCACCTGCTGTAGCAGCATTCGGCGGTGGTGGTAAATATCTGTTATCTAGCTTTGCACCATGGGTTAGTGTCAGCAATGTCAGCAGTAATAACTGGAAGAACAAAAGACAACAAAGCATTTAATAAAAATCGAAACTATATTTGAGCCCTTAATTAGGAAAGTGAGTCATGTGCATTTTTGCTTCGAAATATTAATTTAATCTTAAAAAAACTTCCATCTATGTATAGTAAATATTAAATAAATTTATATTTATCGAGGCTAGTACAACTCTTAATTAAAAATGATGCATAATATGTGAATATATTTTAATTTGTTCAAATGTAATCAACTTAATATCTCAAGCAAAGAAATAAATGACTTAGACAACTTTTACAATTAGGGGCAAATTTAACATTTAACAATTGAATTACTTTTAATACTTCATTCTCCATAAAAATGGAGAAAACTTCAGCACTAAATCCCTACCTTATTCCCAAACTGAAAAGAAAAAGTTGTTCTATGAAAAAGAAGACTAATAAAAATGTTTACGTTTTGTTTTTTAAATGTTTGAGTGAGCGATTTAACTAACTCATATGTGAAGATGATTAATGGAATCAACTGGCTGGTATTCAAAAAATATCTTAGTAGTCACTGCGTAGAAAACATTCAGCTTAGATCATGCGATGATATTGAACTTAATATTGCCAATCTTAACGAAAATATTAAACAGGCTGCTGAACACGCCACTACCTCCTATCCGCAGACCGGCCTTAACAGAATTTATTCTACGGAAATTGAACGTCTTGTATGTGAAAAAAGGAGAGCTAGAAGAGAATGGCAACAACACAGATCACCCCTAAATAAAATCAGACTTAAAGAATGTACTAAACGACTCAAAGAGCTGCTATCATCGGAAAAAACTGCACTACTCGAAAAGTATTTAGAAGGTCTTGATGTAACGTCCGCATCTAATTACTCTTTATGGCGCGCTACTAGAAATCTTAAACGACCCGTTGATCTTAAATCACCATTGCGTACTGCGACCGTAGGCTGGGCAAGAAGTGATAGTGAGAAAGGTAACTTATTTTCTGAGCATTTAAAATCTGTATTCACTCCCAATTCATGTACGGGTGCTGCTGATTTACCGAGTGTAGTTTCTCTACCCCCTCGTCCCTTAAGGTTTAAGATGCGTGAAGTACAAAAAGTAATTGCTGAACTCAACCCGAAGAAAGCTCCAGGTATTGATGGCATTAGTAACAAAATGCTCATGAACTTGCCTCATATTGCAATAAGAATCCTGCTATTTACTTTTAATGCTATTTTAAGAATGCAGTATTTTCCACATAACTGGAAACTGGCCAAGATCAAAATGATTCCAAAGGCGGGCAAAGATCTTACCAAGACTGAGTCATATAGGCCTATAAGCTTACTATCTACAATCTCAAAGATTTTCGAAAAGCTTCTCATGAATAAATTGTCCAAAATTTGAACTGATAATGGGTGCATCCCGGACCATCAATTTGGCTTTAGAAGTCAGCACAGCACGATTGAACAAACGCATAGACTGGTCCAAGTTGTAAGAAGAACATTTGAAGAAAAGAAGTATTGTTCTGCTCTCTTTATTGATGTTTCTCAGGCATTTGATAAAGTATGGCACGAAGGCCTAGTTTTAAAATTGAAGACATATCTGCCAATAAACATTCAAAAGATTTTGGAAAGTTATATTATTGATAGGAAGTTCACTGTTGTGGAAGGAGAGTTCACGAGTGTGCCCGAATCTATATCTTCTGGTGTGCCCCAGGGTAGTATTCTGGGTCCTGTCTTGTATTTAATATATACTTGTGATATGCCTGTGAGCAATAAAATCCATATTTCTACTTTTGCCGATGATACAGCCTGTATGAGTGTGCACGAAAACCCTTATGAGGCATCCCGCAATCTCCAGGAACATATCACTCAGCTGGAAATATGGTTGAACTTATGGAGAATTAAAGTCAATGAACAAAAGTTTGTCCATAGGCTAAGACGAGATATTTGCTCCCCCATTCGAATCAACAATCATAATATTCCTCAACATTCCCAAGTGAAATACCTTGGTATACACCTTGATCGAAGACTTACATGGAAACATCATATTGACTCTAAGTTAACTCAGATGAAACTTAAGTTAACTCAAATCTATTGGTTGATTGGCAGAAACTCAACACTCAGCTTAGACTGCAAACTTTTACTGTACAAGTCGCTTTTGAAGCCAATATGGTGCTACAGAATTCAGTTATGGGGCACTGCTTCAGCTTCCAATGTCGAGAGAATCCAACGAAGGCAAAACAAAATTTTACGGTTAATAACATCGGCTCCATGGTACATCCAAAATTCTATTATACATCGTGATTTAAATATGCCACTAGTGACTGAAGAAATTGCAAAATACGCAGGCAAATATTTAACAAAACTCGAATCACATCCTAATCCGCTTGCTCGTAATATTTTGAACTTTACTGGACACATCCGCTTAAAAAAGAGGGACACACGGGCTCTTATACCCAACACTCCAGATGGGACTACTTGAAAATACTTTCCCCCCCCCTTTTTTTTTTTGATTATCACTACTAATGTATTATTTATAACTACCACTTAGTTTATGTCCGACACTGGTCGGGCCTAATAATTTTTTTTTTTTATAGATTTAAGATTTGAATACTTATTGTTAGTTCACATATGAAGATACAATAAATATATACATGCATTATAAAAAAAAAAAATGTTTGAAACAAATTGAAATATATTTTAAGGCCCAACTATAATATGAATAAGCCGGCTTAAGCTAATGTCAGAATTGAACGATAAGTCTGTCAAATGCTTAAACAATTCAGATGTGACTTTTAGGTGGCCACAATGTACTTACATGCACTTAAGTATTCTTTAGCCACAGCTGCACATCTAGGTATTGTCAATAATTTTGTTTCTTCTCATAACTCCTAAATGAATGCAATTCAATCAAACTAACTTGAAAGAATGTCCTAATCTATTAAAAATTCACATATAAATATACCCATCACCGTATTACTTGTTTTATTTGTTTTGCCTACTAAAAAGTACAACAGTGAATATACATAAGTAAATACATGTGTATGTGTGTATATGTGCATTGTAAAATAATTAATGAAAATAAAAGCTTTGCTTTATTTTCCGAGTTTAAAAAAGAAACAATAAAAAAAATATTTAAAATCAATGAATATTTTCTGCTGCTGCTTGTTTGAGTTTAAAAAATGCACAAACAGTTGTTTCCTTACGGAATGTGCGTTCAGTTTGGCACTTTACTTAAGCAAATGACATTTGACGAAACTTGACGAAAAGTTAGTTAAGTATATTATAGTTTGCCACATGTGTTTTATATGTAACCGCACAATTGCTTAAGCTAGCTTATTCATATTATAGTTGGGCCTTAAGCTTTACATAAGATATGTAAACTTTTCAAAACTCAACTTGTCAAAAATTTGCTTTAATTTCCAATTTTTCCTTGATAATTTTATTTTAGTTTGGAACCTTCAGCAAAACACAAAACTTTCTTCAATCAGACAATGTTGTACTAAAATCTTACCCATAATGAATTATTTGGAGGGACATACTTCAGATACATATATCTGTCGTATTGTACTTTTTTTTTTTTTTCAGAGAAGTAACACTCAGGCAATTAATATGCTTACTACTATAATTAGGTGTTACCTTCTTTAGGAAAGGGATAGTGATAGAAGACAGGTGGTGAAGACAGAGATAGAAGAAAGCTTCATTCTTTTACAACTGTGCTTTTTGCACACCTTTTTAATCATGCATTGTTGCAGCGTCTTCTGGTGTTAAATGAGGCGTATTAAATTTTGAAGCTGTGTTTAGTATCCATTTTATTGGTTATTTTACTTCGCCGATAATATTGCTACACAGTACCGATGAAGGAGGACGCTCTGATGTTACATTAGGATTAGCATCTGCTGAAGTCGGTATAGTTCAGTGACCAGTGACTATGCCTTCATCACTTGAACTTTCCTACAACAACTGATGCAAAGGGACTCTAATGCACATCAGAAAAATGCGTGGTGTTGTTATTTTAATGACTGTCGGATACAGGGATTGAACCCAGGATCTTCAGTTTTTGTAGTCAACGTGCTAACTACTTCAGCTAACGCCACCCTCTTATATTTATGTTATACCAAAGAACATAAATCATATAGAATGCGCATCTCATACAAGCTAAAATTATTTTTCTATGACGGGTATTTCCAGTACTACCCGTCCAGCGCACGCACTCTCATTTCTTTCTGCAGTGTATGCTACGCTCGCATTTCTGAGAGCAGCGTTGCCGTTGTGACACTAAAGTATCACTTTTGGCCCTTTCGTGCCAATGACACTTTTTTTACCCTTTTTTCAATTTATCCCTTTGTATCATTTTAACAGAATGTATGCCGTAGGGCAATCATATACACAGTTTAGCATATCAGGTATTAGAAAAGAGCTGTTCGTCCAGTTGGCGATGTTCAGCTCGATGATGTCGATCATTTTGTTGTTTTGGTCGATAGAAAAAGAAATATTGCAAAAAATTTGATACCGAAATCCTTGATTCCAAATGAAAATTATTACTCGGAGTATCACAATTAAGAAACTATGTATTTTAACTTCTTTTCATCTTTAATCTTAATAAAACTTTTTATAAATGTTTATAAGTTAGTAAGTTTTTATAAAATGTTAATAAGCTAAAATAGGTTCAAATGAAGTAAATTTGAAAGCCAAAATTGGGACCTTAAAGTATACATGTATGTATATAAATGATCAGCATCAAAAAAGTAAAGTAAAATATAGATGGAAAAACTGTTAATTCATTTTCTTTTTATTATAATTTTTCATTTATAAATGAAAAAGGAAAAAATAATTCAAATAATTAATTAATTAACTACAATCAAAATATTTCATAGTTAAAATAAACGAAAAATGTGGTTAATTTTACGAAAATATTTGTTGTTTTTACGGTGCGAAAAACTTCTTAAATAGTATAAATGATTTTGTCTGCAAATAACAAAATTTAGTATTTTTACATTTTTTTTTGTAAATTTATGAAAAACAATGTTTATATTACAAAAGAAATTCGTGAATCATGAAAATACATTTTGTGTTATATACGAATATTTGTGTAAAATTTGAATCAGTAAAAAAAATAAAATCTGCAAAAAATTATATTTTCTAACATTGGGGAAATAATTTTGTAGTATAATCTGTAATTCTTGGAATTGGAGGTTGTAATAATTATGAAAAGAAAATATAATTTAAGGGGAATTGTTACAGCATCTGTATTCCTCATACATCACATACACATACTCGTACATACATACATACATACATAAGTATATACATACATATTTTGCACCGAAACTCACGAATCAAACTGGGAACACAACTGAGACGAATAACGAATTTTTTGTGCTAAATTTCGCCATAGAAAATAAAACGCATTTGTTTATATGAAAATTAACACAACAACACCGACGAACGCAATCAGTCGTGCAAGACGAAATCTGCGATATATTTATTTCTACGAGTATTAATTACGCCTATTGCATTACACACATTCACCACAGCAAGCTACCGACTACCAAATGTCAAGGATAGAATACACTTGTTTATATGAGAATAATTCTTTTGAAGACAGCAAGGCAACATGGCGGCAGGTTGTTGTCTACGTTGATTTTGTCGTTGTAGTCCAATTAAACTAATTTCTATTTCTTTGGCTACAGTGAGAAAATCCAGTATTACCAGTATAATAGAAAATGTTGAATGAATGATTTTGTACAATTATTTCATATTACTTAACAGAAATAATATCCAAAAATTTATGGTAAGAATAAATTGATTCATTTTTGTACTTTTACGTGAAATAAGTACATTTTAAAAGAGTAATTAATTTTTATAAATACAAAACATATAAAAGTGGCAATACTGAACTATGTATTTGTACTTGAATATCAACTGCAGATGGTGCTGCTGCCATCTCCAAAATAATTAAGTAGTCGGCTACGAGGCGACAAATGCTGCTAGCGGCATTTGAAGTCATGTGTTCAACCACATCGAACATGTTCAGTGCCGTTTACTGCAATATTGCATCAAGTCCAAATTAAATTGGCTCAAGGTCAAGACGATACATCACGAAAATTGTGAATATGGAACCACTTACACGATATGTCTTTTTTTCACCATACACCTCGTCCGTACTTTTGATAACACTCGCATTTTCTCAAGTCATAGGACCAGTATGTTTCCATCAATTGTCACCAAATTTTCTGCAGGGATGTTATAAAAATTGACTTTTGCAGGTTTACACTCTATGCCGACGATATTTGTATATCGCTACCTTAATAAAGACAGGCCTTTTTTTTGAAATCAAGATTATTGTATATTTCGATACAAGAACATTTAATGCATCGCAAAATGCAAAAATCTCGATTTAAAAAAATAATAAGTTGGGGCCTTTTTATATTAGGGTAACGATATGTGTATTGGCCAAGGCATGCAGCTGGTAAGCATGACATAAAAATGATTATTTTACTGGGGTTTAACGTCGCTTTCGATAGCTAGCTGATTCGATCACGTTTTTTCAGTTTGAGATTGTGACATTCGATATAGAACCATATAATTACATTGTTCGATAGCGAATGCCGTAATCTCAAATGTGACCCAAGTTGTTTTAACAATTCCATTCTCTTTCGAATTCCTTGTTCGAAATTTGATTTTACTGTTAATTTTTGCTTTTGCGACTCAATATTTTTCTTAAAAACAAAAACGAATGATCGGCTATAAAAGATTCATTCAAAGAATGACAGAAAATAAAAAAATATATTTCTCACTCCATTTTCGTAAAAAAAAACAAAAGAGATAAAAAAATTCAAGAATTAAAAGTTCATCATTTAATTCTTTCTTAGCCTTGGCAATAATAACTCAAACAAATGTTGAAAATGACCTTTAATCGTTCGTTAGATGATACAGCTCCAACCAAATTGACATTTAAATCAACTTTAAAACTGTAACAAATGTGTAGTTTAATTGCATTACTAAAATGAATTTTCATTAATAGCTATTTAATGCGAATATATTGGAGAATATATGTAATTATTTCCAATTTATTAAGGAACTTATTTTTAAATCACAGTAATAACATAATTTATATCAACAATTCGCCACTACTTTGCGTGTCCTCTTCACCTCTTCGCAAGAAAATTATTCTTTACAAACAAACTATGATAAATTTAAAAATCATTTTACAGCTCTAATAGAAATCTGTATTCCGCTTTTGTTTATTAATTATGGTTTCTTGCAAATGGCAAGAGAACACTGAAAATATCATATAGCCGGAACCAGTCTGGTTATAAACCAAATTTCTGTGGCAATAAGGAAAAAGTGCTTAAGTCATATTTTACTATTTTGCAGTAGAGCACTTTTAAGCGCTCAAGCCGATTTTCAGAAATTTTTTCTTTTAACTTAATTTTTTTAAGCAAACATCGTTCTATACACTACAAGTAATACACTTAAGTTAAAATATCCCAAATTATAACCCTAATTAAGCTATTATTCCAAATGAGATTAGAAGTCTAAAAAGTTGAGTCGCAAATCATAGTGTTATAACTTCCTGAAAAATAACATAAATTAATTGAGATTTTGACCAGGGGTACTTTCAAATATTCAGATTACGGAGGCACCACTAACTCAAATTTAGCCTATCTCGCCTTAAGCACTTTTTCCTTTTTGCCACATATTTGATGTGAGCAAAGGGAAATCGTTCCAAATTCAAACAAACAACTCCGAAAGAAAAATACAATACTGACGAAAATTACCTACACTTAGGGAAAAGCTGCAACTTGAAAATAAGAACGCGTCACATTACATCAATAATGTTCAATATAATAGAAAATGCATATTGAGATACTTAAAAATAAATAATTTAATACTGTAAATCAATATTTTTCCATATTGAAAAAAAAAATTCGAAATGACTAGGCTTTCGTTAATGTTTCTTATTAATTCAATATGGTTTTAATTGATTTTAAGCTGTTTTTTCTCTGGGTGTATATTAAGTTTAATTTTGTTATTAGAAATGTGTACTTTATTTTCAACGTACACAGCTAGAAATGAAAACATTGGCAACAAAATGGATTTTTTGCGACAAAACGTTTGCTTATTAATTTGATAATTATAGTAAACGAAGTCTTTCCATGATTACGAATATTTTTTTTTGCACAATAAAGACAGCGTTTTTTTATTACTTATGACATATCTCTCAGCTAATTAAAGAACGTCATGATCTTTGATTTAATATTGCAGAATTACTGCCTCTTCCACTATTTCGAAAGAAGGTCTTCCTTCATTCGCATTCTAAGCCAAAGGAAACTGATTTCCATTTCTCTATCTTACTTTTGTATGAACATTGACTCGAACGACGAGTCGCAAAAACACGTAAGTGTAGTAAAACGTATTTGCAAAGAACTCAATAAATTTTATAAAATTATTATTTTATCACATTATTATTTTTTTTCTTCATATTTCTTCAATTTATTTTTTATTTGTAAAGAAAGGTCATAAAATATTCATGAACACTTTTGTTTCCGATTATTGTTTTATGTTCCTTATAAAAAGTAATCGCACATTTTAAACAAAACGAATGTAGTTGTAAAGCAAAACAGTAATAACATGCTGTTGCTGTGCGACTATGGCTGAGTTTACATCTGGCATTTTTTGTGTGTCATTTGCCCAAAAAAGCGTAACCAACTAATTACTAATTTAAAACTATTTGATTGAGACATATATTTATTGATTTAAACAATTTCCAATCATGTTGGATTCTATAAAATTGTCTATTAGTTATGTATGAAACTGTTTAACTTAATAAAAACGTGTCTGAATGAAATTGTTTTTCATTAGTAATTAGTTGGTTACGCTTTTTTGCGCTTGTATGGCACATGACACACAGATGGAAACCCGGCCTATGTTGTATTAGAATTCGAGTGGCTAATTTTCTTTCGCAGAGTTTTTCTTTCGACATAGTCGAAGTGACAGTTAATCCTCACACAAATATGTATTTTATAGCCCATTCAGGCTGACGTCAAATTCAGTAATTTCATGATTTCGGTCGAAATCAAGTTGACTTAAATACGTTTTTAATTGATTTTTGGTTATAATTTCAATTAAAATTGTTTATTGCAGGAATATCTTTTTCTGTGACATTGGGAAAGGTTTCTCAGATACAAAGGGGTTTCTTAATAATTAGAAAATATTGTTGTCATAAATCCAATGAAATATTGTCACGAAACTAGAATACTAACGAAGCAATTCCAATGAAATTCTTTCACAATATTCGTGAAATTTTCATTAGATTTGAGAAATTATCATTAGATTTGTGAAAAAATCTGTATAGGAGATTTATTTTATTTTGAACAAATTTATTAGACAAACTGTTGTTCAAAAACTGAATTTATTAAACATGCAGTGTGAATGTTTTTAACGTTAAGAACAGTTTTTGGCTTTAGATGTTAAAACACTATTAAGTCCTAGTTTACACTATGCAAGTCTTATTGCTAATCGGATAAGTTTGATAGGAGAGAAAAACAAGGAGAAAAGAAATTTCTCTCTCTCTCTCTCTCCCACAAACTAATCAGCTTAGCAATAAGACTTGCATAGCTTAAATTAGGACTAACTTCATGTTCAAGTGAATGAGCGATATATATTTTTATTCTATGATTATTTAAATTTGCTCCCAGATGAGAGAAAGGACAATTGTTTATTTTTGCGCTCCTTGGTATTGGAAAATTTCTTATTTTGGTTTTGTTCATGTACAAAAAAGTTAAAAAGATTTTTGATCTGCAGGAAAAGTTTGCGAAATGTTTTGTATTAATACATGTAGCACTTTATAGCCTGTAATAAAAAAAATGTTTTTATTTCGTGTGTTACAAAGTGCATAGTGCTGTAAAATTCGAACAGATCGGATTGCTCAATAATATTAAATACATTTCACGTATGTACTCAATACTAATCAATGCGTTTAACGAATTTAATTGAGTTTTGAAACCCTTTGTTCTCTTGTAATATCAAATGCAGTCAGGACCAAGTTGTCAAAGCATTATTCGAGACGGTTTAAATGTAAAGATTGAAGTATTGATGGAATTGTTTGTGACAAGAATAAGAGTTTGTAATTATTCTGCAATGTGAAGAGTCACCATGGTATGCAGCCATCACACAAAAAATTCATTTTCAAATCACGTGGTATTCTGCTATCAATTGCTGCGAAACAGCAAGTAAATGACACAGCTTGTTCTATTTTTGCCAGGAGTCAACTTTCATTCGCCTGTTCACAGCAGGGAGGAACTAACGGACCCTCACTTGTAAGAATCTGATCCGACAGAGAAAGCGAAATTACGGAATTTGACATGGAAAGAAACTTAAAAATATTTCAAAAGACTTCAAACGAAAAGATTCCTAAATTTCAGTCGAATGCAATAATATATTTTTTTATTTAATTTTTAATTTTCCAAAAGTTTATATTTTGTGATGATATAACCTATAAAAAATAGAATCGATTCTGCTAGTGTAGGAAAATCTTAAATTACACAAGGACACTGTCATAGAACTAATGAAAAGCTCTTCAAGTGTTCTACCCTAATCTCGAAACTTTTTATTCTCTTTTTTAACTGTGAGCAATTTCATAAATTGAAAATTGATTTTAAAATAATTTTTTTTTAGTTTTCCTGCTTTTTACCTCAACGAAAATATAAAGTTCTTAAAAAAATTAATATCGGTTGCAAAATAAAGTTAATTAAAAAGAGTGGACGTTGAATACGTGACTTGAACTTAATTGTTTCTAATAGATTTCGTGATAAATTTCTTTCATCCATTATTATTTTAAATATTTAAGGCTAATAAATCAGTGCAGCTTAAGTGTAGGTTTAGTTAAGCTAAACTTAAATTTATGTGTAGCTTAAGCTCAACAGCGTCAAACTTGTGCACTCAGTACTATGTGTAGCAGTAGTAGAGTAAATTTGTAATGTTTGGCAAATAGATTTCCAAAATTTATGAAAATTATAAAAGGTACAAAATATTTTTATGACACTTAACAGATAAAAATGAGGGGAGAGGGGATTCCAGCGTAACAGATACATTGGCTGGTTTTATGAAATTTCATAAAAAATGTAAATTTCGCTTGATGAAACCAGTGCGTTTAATTAAAGTGGAGTTATTTGGAGTAGCTTTTGAAAAAATTTAACTACGATTCAAAGCCGATTTTTCATGCTTTTAATGGAAAGTATCTAAATAATAGAAGAACAAAATAATTTCCATAGAGTGAATAACTAATTAGATAGTAATATAACAAAATTGAGAAATTTTCGAAAAATGGCCTTTTAGCGTACAAATTAAAAAAATAAAATAAAAAATTCGAAAAGTATAAAGCAACAATAGAATGTAAGAAAACATACAGGACAAGATCTGAAGAAAAAGGAGATGCTGTGAAAAAATTTATGAGTGCCATTTTTAAGAAAAATATATGATCTGTAAGTAATATAACTAGAGATTAACTTGCACTGATTTATTAGCCTTTAATAGCGCAAGCTCAAGTATCTTTAGTAGCACATATTCTACCTTCCCAGCTAAAAAAATTATATATGGACCATATATTTTTAATATATGCATGCATGTGTATAAATATATATGAACATATATGAATTCATGTATGGATATTAGTGTCCTGCACAAGAGTATTTAAAAGACTTTTCAAGACATGAGAGATTTTTTCCAATGCTTTACTACAGCGAAATATTCTAAAAGAATCGCTAAACAACACTGTTGGCAAGACAAACCACCGAAAAAATTACTTGCCAACAGTGTTGCTTAGCGATTCTTTTAGAATATTTCGCTGTAGTAAAGCATTGGAAAAAATCTCTCATGTCTTGAAAGGTCTTATAAATCGTCCTGTGCAGGACACTAATGGATATGTATGGTATTATAAGTTGGGAACAGTATTATATATGAATTGATATATGGACTTATATATGAAATGCATTACAATATATGAGCTCATATATGGAAATTTAATTATGAAGCTCTTCATATGTGGATCCATATCTAGAAATAAGGTTTAATATATGGAGTAGTGATGTAACGAATGTCAATTTTTGATATTCGCGAATACGAATGCGAATACCAATATTTGAAACGATATTCGCGAATACGAATACGAATACGAATATTTAATGTTAAATTTATAGACATTAAATTAGGGCTCTATTTACGCCTGTAATATGAAATATTAAAAAAATGTTATGAAAAAGATCTTCATACACCTGTTGGCGTACTTTAAAGTTAATAAAAACTACCCAAAATTTTAATGATCGTCAGTGAATAATATTTGAAAATGATACAAACACAAATTTGTTTAAAAAAAATTTAATGGATTCGTATAAACTAATATTTTTATCCATTTATTTAAATTTCATTTAGGATTTATGCATTTATTTATTATTATTATTTATATTTATTATTATTTTTTGGAAAAATATCCGTATTCCTATTCGCCTGAATTTTACGAATACGAATGCTTCGTATTCGCATTAAAAATGGCCGAATATTCGGCAATTCGAATACGAATACGAATATTCGTGGATCACTAATATGGTGTCATATAAGAATGTATGCATACATGATATCTGACATAAGATCATTTTTGCAATCAAAAAAGCTTAGATTTTATCATTGGTGAATTGGAAATCCATTAGAAAATAGATACGGTATGCAAAGTTTATATGGGTACCCTCAACATTTAAAAAAGAAAAACTTTTGTTGAAAAAAACCATTCTTGTATGATTTCATACATTGTGGATCAAATAATCAAAAGGATAATGCAGTCATTAATTTTGTCAAAAATAACAGAATTCTCTAGATAAGAAACAAAGTTCATATTATTGCAAAAAATTATATGGAAAACTATTGTTAGACGGATTATTTTTTCTTTTAGAATTAATTGCATTAGCTTTTAATCAGATTTCTAAATTAAATTTTATGTACGAATATGAGTTTTATGTTTTTTAAATAATTGATTCATCTTTTGACTTAAAATGATAAATGAAATGATTTTTAGTTCGTTTTTCATTATTTGTCCAAACAAATGTTTTATTAAATACAGCCTGCCTCCCTGTTCAAAATCTAAGAAAAGTAATTTTAGTAATTTAAGCGCTTTTGTGAATGAAGAGAGTACGAATATGAACTTTGCATGCTGTAAAGGGAATATTTATACATACATGTATGAAAATGTATGAATATACATATATAATCATATATGCCCATATACCCTCATTTTTCGGATCCGAACGATATATGGGATATCATATATGCTCCATACATACTTTTTTAGCTGGGCTCAGAAAACCAAATAAAAATGCCTTTAGAAATATATACTACAATATACATGAGTTTAAATAATAAAATATTTACCAAACGGGACCAATGAAAATGTGCTTTCTTTGCAACAATAAAAACTAAAATCAATGAACTTATTATTTCTATATATTTTTAACACAACTTCTAATAAAAAAAATTCTGAAGTAAAATTGCAACAAAAATCATTAGAAATAGTCGAATATGTCCCTATTTCAGGGTGGCAATAACAGCATCTAATGAAGAAATTTTCCAGCAATACGTGGCACTACTTCTAGGCGTTAATCATGGGCTCAAGTGTACTCTTTTAGAAGTTCTTTTCTTGCTGGGAATGTATGTACGTATAAATTAAGAAAAATAAAAGTCAAATAAATTCTTCTTGGATATTTTTATTCATCAAACTAAATTTAAAAAAAAATAGTTCCCTGAATTCCCATGGCAACACCCATATTAAGAGGCACAACCCTAATCATTACAATTATGTACATACATACACAAGCATAGAGAAGCAATATGAATAAAAAGATGAAATATTTCAGAGGTCATTATAAAAGAAAAACAAAAACATACAACTACAATCAAAAAGAAAAAAAAACTTTAAATGTTACATGATTCAATACTTCATTCACTATTCGCCATGAAGATCTTTTAAAAAACACACATTGATTTTCTCGATGAAGATCATAATAATCATTGTTTTTTTCTAGCGAACAATGATAATGATGATGAAGATTCTTCTCACCTGTATGTATTTTTGTATGTATGTACGATGAATTATAAACATTTTCTGTTAATTTTTTTAATGTGTTAGTTCTTTTTGTTTCTTCAATTTATTTTATTTATGCAATAATTTGATAATTTATTTGACAGCTAAAGTCCATGTTATCTGCAATAAACTTCATAAATAACGATTAAAATGGAGAAAAATCATATTGAATTTGAATTAAATGAATTAAGGCGAGTGAGTAAATGAAAAGAAATAAAATAACTATTAAAAGTGCAAACCGGCAAAAGCAACAAATGTTGAAAATGAAGAAACAAAAAATTATCTTAAACATCTGTGATTAGTGCAGAAGTATGTTTTATTGAACTATGACATTAATTTTTGTCATTTATGCTATTTAGCGGTCTCTTTGCTTAGTTTGGTGCTTGTTTTTTTGTTTTTTTTTAATATGGAAACATTTTTTGTTGTATTTTTTATAACAACATTTCCATTATTGGAAAAATGCAATACGTTTACAATTTAATTCTTTTGTCGCAATTCTTTTCATACCTTCACTTTTTGATTAGTTAATGCAATTGGCGGAAAGGAATTAAATGGCCATTTATATTTTTTTTAATAATTGTTAAATGCAGTTTTTTAGAAGAAGAAGAAGCAAAATATTTTTTGAAATGAATTAAGACCTATTTTGGGTTCATATGTAATATTTTTTTTGAGAAAAAAAAAAAACATTTACTACAGCAGGCTACACGACTTCAAAAAATGAAATTTTTGAATTAATTGATTTAATTTTTAGGGTTCCGTACAACAAAGGTGAAAAAGAAAACAACAAATACATGAGAGTTAAAAATTAATGGCAACATAAAATGTTAAAATCCCATGTAATATACATACAATTTTATGTACATATGTACATTAGGGGTATAACCAATTTTTTGGCATGTCCTAATAACCACGAAAATCATTATCTTTTTTAATTTTTCTCAAAAAAGTTCACGCACCAATTGGTTTTTCGTAACACGTAAAGCGCGGACTTCAGCTAACAAAAATATTATTTTACATAATCTAAAATTATTTCCAGGCCTTTTGAATACAATATTGAATACTCATAATTTTATACGGTGCTTTTTATTTATTTTTTGTTGTAAGTAAACATATTATTAATTTTGTTTTAATCAACAAGAAAAAACTCCATCGCGGTTGGTGAGTGAACTTTTTTTGACCTTAGCGAACAAATAAATATACGTTCCCTTATAGTTTTTTATGCTCTATCGGACTGTGCTATGCCAATTTTGATATTTTAAAAAATTGTTAAAAAGTTATATCCCTAATGTACATATCGTGCCATAACCGCTAAAATACTTAAGCGACATAATTTTCGAACATAATTTTTTTGACGAAAATCGATTATTTGCGATCGTAAATAGTAGATTTTCGTTAAAATAACGAAGTCTGAAAATTGAGTCGCTCAAGCTATTTTAACGGTTATGGCTCGATATATTGACACTTGAAATTTGTAAAATTAGAGTATTTTTATACAGACTATAGCAATGAGCACTAAAATTTAAAAAAAATTAAATTAAAGGGCGTTCCATCAGTTAATGCAATTTTGACTATGTAATTTTGACAACTTGCTGGATCTTGTAAATCATAAGAGGCAAACTCTTGAAATTTTCAAAAACGGTAAAACTTACTAATCCAAAAATTATAAAATCGCCAAACCAAAAAAGAAAATTGGCAAAAACCAAAAAAGTCGCCAAAGCGAAAAAAGCACTGAATTAAAAAAAATCTAGCGCTAAAATACATCGGCAAAACCGAAAAAATCGACTAAATGAAAAAATCGCCAAAATGAAAAAAAAACGCTAAAACCGAAAAAATTCGCCAAAACGCAAAAAAGGCGCCAAAACTAAAAAAAGCCTAAATGAAAAAACAAAAATCACTAAAATGAAAAAATAAATCGTCTAAATGAAAAAAAAAATCACCATAATAAATACCGAAAAAATCCCCAAAACGAGAAAAAATTGGCAAAACTAAAAAAGCGCTAAAACTTAAAAAAATTTCCAAAACCGAAAAAACGCAAAAAACGCCAAAACTAAATAACACTCAAAACCGAAAAAAACCCAAACACGAAAAAAACCAAAAATATATTTTATATAGGCTAAAGTTCGTATTGAATTACATATCTAGTATCCGTACGGAACCCTTCGTGCGCGGGTCAAAGTCGCACTTCACTGAATTTATTTGACTTATGACATTCTTTGAGTAGTTGAGCGATAAGTGTTTTCTATTGGAAAAAAATATTTAAAAAAAACCTTTAATTTATTTTAATGATTCAAGTTATTCTAACAATACAAAAACCTTACTCGATTAATCGAGCAATATCAAAATTCCAAGTTCGATTCATCTCTTACGAAAACAAGACCTAACTATAAATAATTGGATGCTCTAGTTTCTAATTCTTAATTAACTTATCAATAATTAAAAACATACATACATACATATGTATAAAAATAAATTAAAGGAATTTAAAGAGATTAAATATTGTCAAGCAATACTTCCTTAATGTCTTAAGGTACCCATAAACTTTCAATATTTATGTGAAGTAATTAATATTGTCTCAAATTTTTTTACCTATTGTTTTGACTTTTTTTATATATTACATTAAACTATTTGTTAAAGCTTTAGTTCTTTTTATATTTTCATTTTTTAGTTTGATATATTGTTAACTTTGGTTAACTTTCTCAGGATATTTCTTATATATTTTTTTTTTTTTGATATTTTCTTTTGTAATTGAAAGGAAAAAAGATAACAGAAAAAATTAAATAAAAAAAAAACAAAAAAATTAAATATATCTAGAAGAAGTTACCGAAGGTTAACGATATATCAAACTAAAAAATAAAAATATTACCAGAACTAAAACTTGAACAAATCCAATCAATATTGTATAACAAAATTGTCTGTTTGTGTCTTATGCTGGTAAGTGGATAAAATCAAATACCTTTTAATTCCTATATCATAAAAATAAATACTTTTTAATGTGTTAACAATGATTTTCCACCAAACTAGAGATAAACAGCCTAAAAACACGAAATGCTTTTATAAAATATTTAAATAAAAAGTGTTTAGTCAGAATAAAAGTACATATATTAATAAAGGGTGTTTTTTATTAAGGTATAGAACTTTAAGTTGGCATCACTTTTTTAACTGGCAGCCATTTTGTCAGCTGTCAAGTGATTAATATTTAGTTTGGTTTGCCATTTCATCATAAACAGGTTGACAAAAGAACAACGCTTGCAAATCGTGCAAATTTATTTCGAAAATAATGGTTCAGTTCGCGAAGTTTACCGCAAGCTCCGTCCATTTTATGGTCGACATAATCGTCCATCAGAGCAATTAATTCGGTTAACCATGGATCGTTTTCGCACTACGTTTACTCTATGTGATAATACGCATCCGCAGAGACGTCGAACAGTGCGCACCGAAGAAACAATTGCCGCTGTAGAGCAAAGTGTTGAAGAGGACCCGAATGAATCGATTCGCCACCGTGCACAGCAATTGGAGCCGACTAACCGACTATTTTGTTCCCGAATTGGATGGCATGAATGTGGATGAGTTGTGGTTCCAACAAGACGGCGCTTAATGCCACACAGCGCACGTCACAATCGATTTATTGAAGGAAACATTCGATGAGCGCATAATTTCGCGGAATGGACCTGTCAATTGGCCACCAAGATCGTGTGATTTGACACCATTGGATTATTTTCTTTGGGGATATGTGAAGTCGCTCGTCTACGCCAACAAACCAGAAACGTTAGGGGACTTGGAAGCCAACATTCGTGGCGTTATTGCCAACATACGGCCCCATATGCTCGAAAAAGTGGTTGAAAATTGGACCTGTAGAATTGGCTTTATTCGAGCCAGCCGCGGCGGCCACATGCCCGAAATCATATTTAGAAATTAATGGCATAAAATTATCCTTCCAATAAAGCCAAATTGATGGACATTAAAACGATTTTCTTGTGTTTTATTTCAATTTGAAGTTGTATACCCCTTAAAAAATACCCTATATATTAACAAAAGACAAACAACTAGAACGACAATATACTACAGACTAAATTTACAGTTAATTCTGAAATATGCATATATTTTTGAGAAATCTTGTGCAATAAATATATTTTATATTGTGCAATTTATTAATAGTAATAGTAATAATAATAGGAATATAGCATTCAAGACTACACTATTGGGGTATTCACAAGGGTGTCCTAAGTGTCATAAAGTCCTAACATTTTAAACCAGTTTAAAACTAATTATTTTTATTTTCTTTCATATAAAAGGAGTACTATATTAATACAATTCTTCACTCTATGTATTTGTTACTGTCATAACTAATTATTTTGCTTTTTAGTTTTTTTTTCGACAAAATGTCAATTTACGTTTAAATACGTGGCGTTTTTCTTAAGCAAATTTCTACTCAAATCATATATTGCAAAAAATATAAAAATTCGCAAGGGATTAAAATAATGGAAACAATATCCCAAAGCTAATTATATAGACCGCAAAAAAAAGTAATAACTCAAGTATAGACTTACAGCATATTAATCGCGAAAACTTGCAAAAATGCGAATATCTTCTAAACATTTCCAAAGCCTCAAAAACTGTAAACGAGCAAACTCAGTAGATTTTATGAATCAAAAATTATCTCACGTGCAAAAAATTTGCGAAAATTCGCGAATAATTTTTTAATTGAAAAAAAAACTAAAAATTTATTTAAAAAAATGCTTAAATTGTAAGGAATGCAGAAAACTTTTAAAAATCCGCAATTACGAAAATTCGTAAAAACTTGGTGACATCAAAAATATATTAAAGTCTGATACTTAATAAAAAAAGTTTAAAACTGTTAAAAAAAATTTAAAAAAAATAAAGAATTGGGAACAATCACTTTTATTGCAAAAATTTGCAACGAATTGCAAAAATTGTAAACAAGCTCCAAAAATACTTAGAAATACCTAAAGATCTAAGAAATTCCAAAAATCGCAGAAAATTGGCAAAATTATGAAAACTCGCACAAATAGATAGATGTATTAAAAATCGGTTAAATGGTAAAAATGCAAGCCCTAAAATAACATATAAATACTTAAAGGTATAAGAAATTCCAAAAAATCGAAAAATTCGCGAAAATGAAAATTTGCAAAAACTTGCTAATACCACAATGATAGCAAAGTGTGATATAAAATAAAAGTCGTCAAATGTGTAAAAAATGCAAAAACTGCTACAACAAAAGTAATTCAATCAGACAATGATGTGGCTTGATTCAATCCTATTTTGTTAAAATTACACACAAGAGCAATAAGCTTTATCAAAAATTACCTGATCGCAAAACTTAAGAAAATTTGCAAATAAAGTCCAAAGCCTTAAAATTTTAAAAGGTCAAATGCTCGAAAAAATTTTGTTTTACGTATTGCAAAAATTCGCAAATAATTATCGGAAACAGATAGAAGCCGTTAAATAATTTTCTCATAATTTTGCATATTCGTACCAAATATTATTTAATTTGTGTAATATTTTTTCTCATTTGTTTTGTATCATATTATTTATGTTTCAACGAACACACTAAAATATGAGGGGTTGCTCACAGCAGTCGCATTTGATTTACACTTTATTTCAATAGCATTCTCCAGTGATATGGGAACTTGAATTCAATTCGAACATTTCAATTGTATTACAGTTCAATTCAAGCCTTGAATTCTATTGTAACTCAACCTTGTATTACAATTGAATTCAAATTTCAAAAAACGATACTTTTAAAGTAGAAAGAAAAATGCAATGGATAGGTTTGCTTGCAATTATTTTCTGCATATCTACCTTCACTATTGTTTTCACGATTTTAATTACCTTTGTTTTTTAAAAAATCACTTTTTTATTTATATTTGATATTTTTCACCAAATGTTCAATTTTATAAAAAAATAAATTACTTATTTGACAAGGTTGTATGTTGTTTGATTTTTTATTTCAAAGTATTTTCAAACTTGAATATTACTTGAAGAAATATTTGAAATCAACTTTGTTTCCAGTTAAATTTCAAGTGCTCGAATTTTAATTTTTTGAGTGCTTATTGGGTTAATACTATATCCTCATTAACCTTTTTTAAATTTTTTCCAGCTTAAGCTTTTCATTTCGTATTGAGTTTGCAAAATATAAATATTAAATAAATTCGCATAAAAGTAAAAAAAAAAATACTGCTTTCAGGATGTCAAGTTGAAGTTCAAATGCTAACAAACACCAAGACTCACTCAGGAGTTAGAAATAGATTATCAAATTAAAATTTATGTTGCATGTTGCGTTCGACTCAACACGATATTAGCTGTGAAAAGGTTAAAATGATTAAAATCAAAGCAAAATATCACCTTTCAAAATGTTATGAATAATAAGTCTTTTTTTTCTTACAATGTGAATGAATTAAAATATACACGATAAGTATCTTGATATTTGTTCATTTCATCTGTTGTTTGTATTTTATGTTGCACGTTTTATCTAGTTTAGTTTGATTAATCAATGTAAAAATTTAGTATATGAAACACTATTTATATGCCGAAAGGAGTTTGTTTATTCTTTTCGTTTGACATTAAAGGCTGGTACTCTGTTCAAAGTTGTGAAAAATTTTCAGCACCATTGTTTATTTCGCGTGAAAAATTTGGCATGTACTAAATGTAGTCCAACTCGCGTTTTTTTTATTTTTTTTTTTGCTTGAAAGTATGCAACATTGTCAAAATCCCGTGCGATGTTATTTCGCAGCTAAACTAAAATGATGCCAGAATAATTTTGCATGGAAAGACATGATTTTACGAGTTTTTCACAACAAGAACAGAGTACTACTTTTGCGAATTTATTTCGCAAATATTTCATACGAAATACTTTTATATGTAGTTTGACAGCATTTCGCACGAAATTGTGAACAGAGTACCAACCAGGCTTATAACACAAAAGCACTTTTGAAAACAAAAGACTTAAGAAACAAACTTTTTATAACAAAAAAAATTATTAAATTAATATTTTTTAAATTTTATTTTTGAGAACATATGAATAGTGTCCTTCTTTATTCACTCATTTGAATTTTTTTGAAAATTTTATAAATTTTATTTGCGATTTAAAACAACACAAATGCCCGTAATTCAATAAATGAAATGATCTGTGTGCTGAAACTTAGACACTGTCAATTTCATTGTTATGTGCATTTTCTGGGAGTCAAATACAATAAATATTATTTAAATACACTAGGGTTGGCTTTTAAAGTTCAAACTATTATTATTTATTTTTATTTTTATTTTTGTAAAATTACAAGAATTCTAAGAACAACCAAATGTGTTTATCAATAATGAGATCTGCATTAGCTAAGCTTTTAAATGTTGCATTGCATAGTTTAAACATTTTTAAAATTATAATTTAATATATTTATATACACGTGAAGATTTCATATGCACACAAAGTAGAGATGACAGCGTGAATATTTTAAAGAATCATTAACAGTTATTTAGATAGCTTACGCGATATGCATTTTTATGCCTTTTATAAAATAGAATATTTGTTTGTGTAAGGCTTTGAGGTTTTGCTGCATTACCTGGACAATATTCATACTCATGCAAATTGTAGAATTCATCTAATTGATTGATATTTTGTCATGATTATATTGACGGCAAATACTTACTTTAATAGTGACTTAAGATTCATAATATTTAATTTGCGTGTGAAATATTCTTATTAAAAAAAATATTAGCATATTGACAATATAGAAATAAATAAGTCCGAGATTTTTATTGCAGATTTTTTTCAATATTTTTATTTAATTTATATAGTTAAACATTTTTTATTAAAAATGCTTTAAGCTGTATTATTAAGGGTTAAAACTAGTTCCAGAGAGATTCTTACTGCTGCTAATGCAGATCATCAAGGAACGAAATATCGAACTAAAAAATAAAAATATAAACATATGTAAAGCTTAAACAAATAGTTTAATTTTAATTTAATTTGATGCAGATAATAAAGAAATATTTTGCTCATAATCTGCATTGGCATTAGCAAGTCGTTTAGGAACTAGATGTACTCCTAGTGCGGTAAAAAATTCTTGAATATAATTAATAGGGCATTTATACCTACACAAAATCTAACAGATTTCAATTGAAATCTTTTTGAAAACCTACACCGTTTACACAAAGTATTTTTGATATTAATCACGTTTTTTTAATTCAAAACAAATCCCTTTAAAAGGACATTACATTTGTCTTGTAATCTAGTACTCACGAGATTTCAAGCTAAATTTTGCTGCTTTTTACTAGATTCCCTATACAAAACAAAATCTGTTTTGTCAGTAGATTTGTACTAGATATAATAAAAATTTTGTATTTTTATTTATGTTTTACTACCCTGTACAACATTTACACCTGCACAACATATACCAGAATTTTATATAAATCGGTTATAAAATCTATACGTTTGCACCAATTTTTTTTACATATATCAAAATTTTTTTTATCCAAAACAGAACCCACTAGCTGAAAATTTTCCAAAACTACAACCAAATAAATGTAATCTAGCCAATTGAATCACCTTTTTAAGCAGAAAGTAGCTAATATTCTCATCTTTTCCATAAAATAAATTTGTTGCACAGGGTAGTAAAAAGTAAATAAAAATATTTCATTTTGGGTAGATTTCCTACAAATCTACTGACAAAATAGATTTCACTATTTAGTAAAAGCAGCTAGATTTAAAAAAAAGATGAGTGAATTAGATACGGTCTGCTTAAAAAGGTGTGTGACTTGGCTACATTGCAGTTCTTTTGTTGAAGTTTTGAAAAATTTTCAGTTAGTGGATTCTGCTTTAGATAAAAAATCTTGATAAATGTCAAAAAAAAAGTTGGTGCAAACGGTATAGATTTGCATTAAGATTTTAATTGAAATATACTAGGTTTCGTTTAAGTGTAAATGCCCTTTAACTGAAAACTTTCCTAAACTGCAACCAAACAACTGCAGTGCAGCTAATTCATACATCCTTTTAAGTAGGGATTGCCGTTCGGTATTGACCAAAACCGAAACCGCCGAAACCCAAACCGACAAAAAAAAGCGTCGGTTTTTAAGTTTTACTTAACATTATTATCTTGTTTCAAAATACAGCAAATGTACTTTACTTTGAATACTTTTATACATTATTAAACATTCTGTAACAAGAAAAGATAAGAAAATTGTAAAATTTTAAGAAAATTATAACAATTTGAAATACGCCAACCACGAAAAGGCAGAATTATTTTCACGTGAATTTTTTCACTTTTCCCTTGGTTTTGTTCACTTTATTTTTGCAGGTGAACTAAATTATTACATCGAATAATTTCGATATTGTTCTTTGAATTATATATTAAAAGTTATAATTATTTATTTTTGGGACAATAATTCCCTAAAACACATTTTTTCATAGAGTATGAATCTCTTTGGTTCACAGATAGTAGATTTCATGGTGGTGTACCACGGTGGTATACTTAATGAAAAAATAGCTAAATCAACAGAAGAACCTCCATGAGTACAACTTTAAAGTTAAATAAATTTAATTTATAACCTAAAATTTGTGTGATTTTTTTATTAAATTTAAATTTGTCCGATTTTCGATTAATTCTTAAGCTTTACAAAAATTCTTCCCTCTTTTACATTCACGTGGACTGATAGCGGGAAAAAAATTCCACGGGATATTTAAGATAACATTTTTCTCTTCGAGGGGAATGAAAATTTCACATGAAGAAAAATTCCATTTGTTTCTCCGGATAGGGTTGATTATTTTTAAATCATCATTTATCTTTCCAGCATACATACCTATTTATATACATGTATATTTTTAAAACAGAAACCGAATCGAAACTGACCGGTTTTAATAGCTTAAAATCGAAAACCGCAGTTTTTTAATTTGCACGGTTTTTGGCAAACACTACTTTTAAGTACAGACGCTTACTTTTTAGTTCAAATTAAAAAGAAAATGCCTCACCAAGTTCAATTATATTTTTGGTAGATTTCGTCAAATATTGTAGTGACAAAGTAGATTTAGTTTTGTTTGGAAAGCAGGGAAGGCATTGAGAATTTTAAAATTGTACCAACAACTTTCAAAGATTGTACTTTTTTGACCTTAATTGCACCAAAAGATCTTTTTAATTCAAATGGCATATTTTTATTTGTTTTTGTTGAAATGATCAACTTTATTCTGACTACAAATTTGCTTGTAAGTAGGTACACCTGTTTAAGTTGAAATTTAAAATAAACAAGTTAATAGCATTTGCTCCAGCATCCGAATTTAGAAGCAAAATGATTTGGGAAAGGACGTGTTCACATTTTTTAATTTTCTTGCTGCGTTTTGCTTTCACAAGATTATTTTCAAGTGAGAATAATATGAGTTGCATGCAGCGTTGCCATTTTTTTTTTTGCTCAAAAACTTTCAAATCGAACAAAAAAATCTTATCTTAGTGATTTTACTCAAAATGTATTAATATACATTAATTTTACTGAATTCAAATTCAAGAAAAATTTATTTTGTTTCAAATGAGCTAACAAACGTAAAGGTAAATAACACAAAATACTTACTGAATAGATCATGTATAAGATCATTATATATATGCACATAATTCATACTTTTGATGAAGGGAAGAAAAAAACATGTCAGTACTTTAGTCAAAAGGACCTTAAATAATATACTAAAAGTACCAAACATCATATTCTTAAAAATCTTATTTTTATCATATTTCGAAAAACTTCGAAAATAAGATAAATCTTTACATATGGCAACGCTGGCTGCATGGTTCTAAAATAAAACTGGGGAGATTCCTTAAATGAATTTAATTAGTCATAGGTGTACTACTGTACTTTCCGAGTTTGAATAGAACCAAAAAAGTTCAATTGTACCAACTTTGCCATACCTAATGGGAAGTCTTTTAGATTTTGCCCGAAGTGTTCTGAAGTACTAAATTTTGCTCAAATGAAGCTCACTAAAACAATACCGAAAATAGCACAAAAATTGAGTTTCTTATTTATTTCAGAGAAGGAAAACAACTGTAAAGATACAACAAATTTTTCAAAAAAGAATACATTTTTTATGAAATAATTTGAATTAACGCAAAATTTAAAATATGTCCATGCAATATGTATATAATTATTTATTTTATGTCCAATTATTACACATCTTAGAACTACAGTTTTATAACTTATTTTATTGTCCGTGAAATTTACACTTGCATCCTAATGTTGCAGGCTTGCGCTCGCACATCTTTACTTTACACAAGATTTGTTAAATTTCGGCATATTTTTCATGTTGCAAGTATTAGTACAAATACTATAATTAGGAGGTGTGTTTCTGTTCATTATCTCATTGCTTTGTTAAATTTATGTGTGCAATATTGCCTTTAATGGCAAATCACTCATTTAATTCAACAACCTCATAACTCGAAAAAATAGATTTACAACAAAACGAGTTTAATGTTTTCAATTACAACTTAAAGAAAAAAGAAAATGTTTTTTCTCAAAAGATATATATTTATGAAGTTTTTACACAATATGAATTTAAATAGCATCTTTTGAGTTATGACGTTGTCAAAGCAAATGAGGGAAATGTTTTAACGATTTCCTTAAAAGTATTTTAACAATATTATTGTTCAGTTAGAGTGCAAATAATTATTTATATTTTAAAGAATAGAATAGAATATGTTGTAAAATCGAAATAAGTTTATATTTTATAAATAAATATTTTAAATTAATGGAACTAATAAGACAAAGTGAAGAAGTGCTTAAAAATCAAGTTTTTGTATATTAAAAATGCATAAATACATCACAAAATAAAATTTTTTAATCGGCGGATCGATGTCAGTCTATTTTCACTTCTCAGAGGTCAATGAATATATATTCGTTGTTTTCCTTCCAAAAAACTTTTTTTGGCATAATTTTTTTTATTATGTTGCTGCGGCATCCAGTTTTAAGTTGCTTCAAGCGACATCTATTGTTAGTCACTGGCATAAACATTATCAGCTGCTTCCGGTCATTTTAACTTGGCAGCACTAAATTTAGCCCAGCAAAAACAAGGTTGCATTTCATAAAACCAACTTAAAACCAATTCAAAAATGATTTAAGTTGGTTTTAACAACAACAATTTATATGGTAAAACCAGGTTTTAACCGTTGGTTTTCACGTTAAAACCAAATTTTATTAAAACAATATCAGTGTGAAAACACTATAATTTATCATAGGTTTATGTCTTAAATGACCAACTGAGCGAGCTCGACCCAAGTTTAACATTTTCATAAAATGCAGGAGACCATTAATATCGATCAAACGTGTTGTGAAATTAACGTTGTGAACGACGACATGTAAAAGAAGTCAAATGTCAGTAAATGTCGGTTAGGTGCCAGAAATTTTGCTTGAACAAAAAAAAATTATGCAATAAAAAAATTAAAAAAACCCAGCGTTATTATAATAATATTAAAGGTTTTCTATTTAAAACAAACACCTTGTATATTACATATTTGAACTTTATTTGATGCACAATTTGTGAATGTTGTTTTAATTTTTTTACAAACATTTCTCATATAAGAGTACAATCTAACGTACATTGAAACATTTTGCAGCAACAATGTTTAAGTAAATTTTAATTAATTCAGCATAAGCATTTTCCAACATCTAAATATCTCATACACTCAAACACCAGTACAACTTTATATTGACTAAAATGTGTGTTGCATGTTTTTGTACAGAATCGATTTGCATTTAAAACAAGTGACATCTTTTAAAATAAGAAAAGAAAAGGAACAAAGTAGAAATACCTTAAGATGTCACACACGTAGTCAGCGACAATAACAACAACAACAACAACAACAAGATTATGAAAAGTGCAACGCCAACAAAGCCAGCAATGGCAACAATAGTAACAAAATTATAAACACGAAATATTTTTTATAGCTTCTTTAGCCAATTGATGACATTTAAAAACCCATTCATTTATATTGGTAAAAAAAATATTTATTTAGCAAAAAAGAAAAAGATGAAAAAAATCTTAATAAAATGAGATTTCATTTAGCAGCCGGCCCAGCAGCATAAAAATAGTATCTAAGTTATTCCCATAAGGCTTAGAAATTCATACATACGTTCATTCATACGTTCTTTAATTTTTGTACACTTAATCGCTTAAAGGCTCATTGTGCCACTATGGCACGTTGATTTTTGCTGCTGCTGCTTGTAGAAGCGATACATAAACAGCCAAGCAGCCTGTTTCTTAATATCAAACAATCAACTCTGTTGTAAATATCGTCGCTGTTTTAACAAACTGACCTAACTAACATTTTAAAAATTTAACAGGAGAGCAACTTTTATGGTTGTTTTATATATTCATTATCATGGCTGCGTCAGAAATCTTTTTACTTACATATATAGACACAAAAGTAATGCTTACAGTCATGAAAATTGTAGACAATGTGTATTATGACTTATAAAGTCTAGTAGAGGACTTAACTCATTTTCCAAAAAAAATTCAGTTAGGTCAGTTAGTTAAAACAGCGACGATATGTGAAATATGCCTGTAAAGAGTGTCTTCTCGAGTTTTGTTTGTGTGTGTGTATGTGTTTTATTTTTCATTTTCTTTCCAAAATATAATAAAAGAAGCTTTAGCTAAAATCGTGACCATTGACTTTTTTTAAATATTTTTGCATTGTACGAATAAATAAGTTTGTATAACGTTATTTCTTTTTTTTTTGGTTTGACTCTAAATCTTCAACTTAACTTAAATTAAAGTTATAAAAAATTATTGTTCATATCCAAGCCCGTGTCTTGGAAATCAGTGAATTCACTAAAGGTTTCAGTCAAAATATTTGAGTAGTTGATGACTGGTTAGTTGGTTGGAGGTAACCATTAATATTTTTCTAATTTAATAAGCACATGAAGTCTGCTTATGAAATTTAGAGCAAACAAATTAGTTTTTGTAAATTAATACCCTGTCGGGATTTGAGCTAACTTAAAAGTAACTAATGGTTAATCAGAGGCGAGTGACAACTGACTCAAAAGCTAACTCATTTTACATGTTAAACGCTATTCAGTTTTTCAACGTAATATCCTCAGAACGAGTCAGTACTCACTCACGCTGCATAAGTTTCAAATAACCACAAGTTAGCTCATTTCGAGTGAGTTTTTGGCTGATAAAATGCAAGTGCACTATTAGTTAGCTGCGGACTGACCACCTAATGGTTGCCCATTATGACTTAGTTTGTGGCTCATCAAAATAGAAGAAAAAAGGGTTTTCTTTAGCCAACCATTATTTTTAACTTACTAATGATTAACATTTTTAGTCAACTTGAATTTGAAACAATTTTAAATTTTTTTAGAGATGAGAATGGGTATCCAACCGTGATCAATTTGTTTGTCAGCCATCATACTTAACACTTTGCTATTGCGCCATATAAAATAAAGACGGCACAAAGATAACATAAACATAAATTTTATGCTGACATCTTCTCGATAAACTTTGACTCATCTCTGCGTCAGCTATGAGTTAGCTAAAAGTTAGTTGAAAACTTATCGAGGAGATGTTAGTTGTATAAAAAAAAACTCACTAAGCTCAGCATCAGTTTTGAGTTAGCTTAAAGTTAGTTCAATAATTATCGGGAAGAAGACAGTTTTACAAAAAACAACTGACTCACAACTGTATCATATATGAGTTAGTTCAGAAGCTAGTTGTAAATGACTTAGCAAAAAGTCACCTATATTTTTTGAGCTAGCTAATAAAAATCCGACAGGGCATTTGTGTATTGTTGTACAGAATTTTAGTGCGATTTTATTAATTTGTATTTTTTTAGGATATTTAATATTTTTGTTGGAATGCAACAAACGATATCACCATTTCTTTATTACGCATCTTAATACTCAAATTCAATTTATTTTTAAATATTATTTGTACATACATATCGTTATCTTAATATAGCAAGGTCCTAACTCATTATTTTTTTAAGTCTAGATTTTTGCAGTTTTAAATACATTAGATGTTCTTCAACCCAAATATGCAAAAAACTCGATTGAAAACAAAAATAACGAGTTAGGGCCTCTCTATATTAAGGTAACGACATATCGAGCCATAACCGCTAAAATTGTTTAAGCGACACATTTTTTGAACTTCGTTTTTTTTCACGAAATCGACTATTTACGATCGGAAATAATCGATTTTGGTCAAAAATTGAAGTTCGAAAATTATGTCGCTTAAGCTATTTTGGCGTTTATGGCACTATATAAATTAGTCGTTTTCCCAGTGCCTCATTGGTATCAGTTTGTTGCAAGTTGTTGTAAGAAATTCTCGTGATTAATTAGAGCGTAAGCATTGAATTCTAAATTTTATTGCTAAATTCAAATTATTTGTGATTTATGTTTTTTTTCTATTCAGTTAATTAAACATTAACAACTGATTGATCTCGTTTCAAAATTGGGTCAATAGTTTTTAGCCCAGCAGTTGTTAATAGTTTGTAAATATGTGTTCCAATTAAAGATTTGCACTGAATTTTTTTATTTTAAAACTAAACTAATGTGTAGTTTCCACAAGACAAGCAAGCGACTTGTCTACAAAAAATATATGAAAAGCACAAAAATTTTCGAGTGATTGCTATAAAAATTTTTTAGACAAGTCGCTTGCTTGCATTGTGGAAACTACACATAAGATAGAGATTTTTAAAATAGTTTGTTTATAAAAAACATACATGCTTTGAAAAGGGAATTTGCAAAATATGGCTAAAAAAAAATTAATGAAGTGACTAAGCCCAATATGTTATTAAAAGTACTCGATTTTTTTGATATACTCGTATTTGGTTAGCGACCAACTAGAAATATCGAGCCAAGCGCATAAAAATCAAAGTTAAACTTGAATCGTTTAAGCTCTAGCGATTTTATGGAAACTTTACATACACATTGCATTTATCCAAGGCTAGATCCATGTTATCTTAACCTTCTTTTTCATGTAGTTCAGCTTAACAGATTTAAGCTTTTTACTTATACACTTATCATTAGCCGCTTCATACGAAACTTTACATGAATCATAAGCATATATGTATCTATATGCCATTATCCTGATCTTAAAAGAGTGATCGGTGGCACACCCATAAAAATTTAAATTAAATTTGGCACTAGAGATTTGAACTTTGATATACAAGTAGGACTATGAACTATAAAAATCCGAAAACCTGAAATTTTCAGTAAGGGCGGCGGAGCTTTGTCCATAATAAATCGGTAGACAAATAGTCATAGATGAGTTACCAATTAAAAAAAAATTTACAAAACCCAAAATATTTAACCATGGGGGGGGGGGGGGATTGTGTTAAAACTTGACATGCACATTGAACTTACGCAAAGCTATGATTTTGCCAATAAAATATTGAACTCTAATTTTATGTACTTTAGCTAATCAGACTTGGATTTTTAAATATATTTAGAAAAGTAAGCAGAATCACACCCACTAAAATTTACATTATGTTTAACGTATTTCTATCCAAATGATTCTTATGAAACTTCGCACATACTTAGGCTTAATAATTGACTTCTCAACTAAGTGTCATTTATCTTTAAATACCATTTAAGTACTGAATTAATTTGTTCAGTACAAAGTTGAAAGACATTTAAATTAAACTTAAAGGATCAAGCTTGTGTATTTAAATCTTATTTAAGATTTACGAGCATACCATATGTTTTTGTGCTTGTGTGTGTTTATTAAAAACATTTATATGAACATTATGCGGTCGTATTAAAAAGAATTTCGTTTAATTTTCATAAATACATATAGATATATCGTTTTAAATAAGGGAAAAGTGAATAGAAAAATGCGTTATGTTTATTTCATAAAATGTGCTTTTATGCAATTTTTATTTTCTACATGTTGATAACGTAACTTTTTTTTGTTGTTTGGAAAGATTTCCAAGATATTTGGAAATTTCTTAGTGCTGCCTTATTTTCAACGAACTTTAATAATAACTTTAATTAACAACTGACAAAACTAAACTTCATTTAAGTGCAAGGATGTCACCTGATTTCTATTAAACCTGATAACTCGGCAATATTTTTATCTTTCAAATTCAGGAAAAATTAGAAAAAATTTTGTCTAGTTTCAGGTTTAAGTGAAGTTAGATGCCATCCTGCCGATGACAAATTTATATCTTGGAGATGGTAATAATACCCTAATTATGGCACACAAGAACTTGATTCAAATTTTTATCTCAGTGGTTGTGATGCACGAAATTTTTTTCGCCTATATAGTTATATATACATACATATGGATGTTTTGAGAGGATTGGTCATATTTCACTAAAATTACTGTTTACTCTCAAAAATAACTTTTTATATGGAAAAAAGGTCGAAAATAATTATATTAATTATTATTTTTTAATAACAATTAATTATATTATTTAATAACAACATTTTTTGTTGAAATAAATTTTAATTCCCTAACCCCTAGTCCTTAACTTAAGGCACAATAATCGACTTCTCAATTAAGTGTAATTTAACTAATAGCCACTTAATTTTAAGTTGCACTTAATTGCAGTTTCATTTTTTTAGTCGTGAAATTAAATGATCACTTAAATGCTATGAAAGTGTGGTAGCACTGTGAAATGTTGATAGTTCTAAAAGAAAACAGATGTTTAATGTAAATAAGAAAGTTAGGTTATCAACATGTAGAAAATTAAAATTTCATAAAAACACATTTTATGAAACCAAAAGAGCATCAGAACGCATTTTTCTATTTATTTATTCCATCATATGATACTATGCATTGTATATGTTATATATTTATGAAAATTAAACGAAATTCTTTTTAATACCACCACATGATGTTTATGTACATGTTTTCAATAAACACACACAAGCACAATAACATATGGTATGCTCGTAAGATTTAAGTGTGATTTAAATAGGCAAGGTTGGGCATTTAAATGACTCTCAACTTTATACTGAAAAAATGAATTCGGTACTTAAGAGGCACTTAAAGATAAATGACACATAATTGAGAAGTCAATTATTGGGCCTAAGCTAATTAAATAATACTTAAGTATGTAGTTAGCTAATTTTTATTTAAATAAAGCTGTATTTAAATACGACTTAGTTTTTTCAGTCTATAATTAAAGTTCTTATTAAATTACGTTGAAAGTACGGTAGCACTGAAAAATTTCCCAGTATTAACTTTTGCTTCGAGTTGCGCTGAAGATTCGTTTTGACATCTAAGTCCCGCTTTACACACTTCAACTTTTGTTGCTCAACTCGTAATTCAGCTGTAAGGAAAAAAGAGATTTTTTTATTTAAATCTCTGTCTTTCTTACAGCTGAATTACGAGTTGAGCAACAAAAGTTAAAACGTGTGAAGCGGGACTAGGATGAAATGTACGTGCTTATATGAAACATGTCACATAAAGAACTTTTAACGCAAAGCGAAGCGAAACGTTAGGCAACTCTCAACTTTTTGCGTGCTTTGAAAATCAGTTGGTGTACTTTTTTAATTTGTTTGACCAAACTCGCATGTAAATGTGAAATTTTTATTAAAATGTCGGTAAATTTACATAAAAAACGAGTTCGTGGAATCAGAGTAACCGAATAGTGCTGTGTTTTATACATAAAACCGAATAGTGAAACAAACAGTGAATGTTGTCAAAGTTTTTGTTGCGTCATGCACACTTTGCTTTACGCTTTTTTCCCAAAGTAAGAAATGTCACGCAAAGCGTTAAAGTTGTATCTTACACCGCCTTTATGGAAGGTTTTTCAAAAACTGCTGTTTAACATAAATAAAAATATATAGGTTATCAAAATGCAGAAAGTCAAAATTACATAAAAACACATTTTATGAATCCAAAGGAGCATCCGAATGCACTTTTCTATATATGTATTCCATGAATTGAAACTATGTTTGTATTGTATATGTTATATGTGTATATATATATACGAAAATATATGTAAATTAAAGGAAATTCTTTTCAATACAACCCTCCAAATAATGTGACTAGTCCATACATTCATGTAAGGACTAATCCAAAGAGGAGTAGGAGTACCACAAAACTACTCCAAGTATAAAACTACTCCATGAAAAAAAAGCTCATCGATTTAGCATTGTGATGTCCTAGCGTTGGACCACATGGTCCAATTTTGCATTATATCGGACTAACACCAAAACTACCCCATATGGAATAGTTATAGACTACTCGCATACAATTTCTAAGTGCATAAGAAGAATGATCATAATCGTTTAAACACGAACACTTATCATGCAGCATTGAATGATTGTATGAAAACGACATGATCCATGACTGCATTACATGGGACCATGATTTAAGTAGTCTGTTTCATCTAGATTGGACCACGTAGTCTAATATTATTTGCAGGGGAACACATACACGCATAAAAACACATGATGCGCTCATAAAACTTAATTAGTATTTAATTACACAAGGTTGAACATTTAAGCATTATTTAAATATGCACTCAAATATACTATTTCGTATTTAAATAGAACTTAGAAATAATTACAGTTTGATTACAAAGTCAAAAAATGAACATAAGTCGAAATTTTTAGTACACCTTTTCTGCTTGCCTGTGTGGGAATGCTTTTTTAGTGTGATGGTGAGAGGGGGTGAGAAGCTTGCGTGGAAAAACAAAAGGCACGAAATTGAAATTCGAGGGCATTTTTGACGTTTCTCTATGCCAAAAAGGCGTGAAAGTTGTAACGTAAGTGTGCGTGACTTTTCGTTTGTAACGCAGCGTTAGTGTGAATAAAGAAAAATTTTGAGAAGTCTTCCAAATCTATAATTCAGTTACGTCCAAACACGCATAAACAACTTCGAAAGCTCTTGAATTTGTTCATGTTTCTTTGCAAAGTAAGAGTAAGCATTGTTGTCGCTGAGATCTGATTGGCGGTTGTGCTCTCGTCGTTGTGAAGACACAAAACTTCTTTTTTAAAAGCTCACACATTGTGCATGTTGCTTCGACATAGCTGCTCTACAATAAACAATTTGATTTGAAATAAAACCAAAAATTAATTAAAAATGTATTTAAGTCAATTAAACTTTTGTTTAAAAATAAAGTAATTTAATTAATAGTTAAATTAATTATTTCTTGTAAATCTGTGTTATATACCGGCCTGTTTTGGGCATCATTTCACACTATTTTAAAATCACTAGATTTATTAAGTGTTGTGCTGTAAATCACAGAAAACATGCCCCTAGAATTTTCTTAACTGCAGAGCGTTTTTTAATAAAACAGCTTATTAATTATTCAAGAAATTTAAAGAAATAGCCAAGTTATTTTAAAATGTGGGAGACTTATGCCGATAAAACATCTGGCGTTGCTTGTGTTATCATTCTGTGGTGTCATTTTCAGAATGTGTGCAACGCCGTTTCCATTATGTTTCTTATATGAAAAGTCATGCCACACAACTAAAACTATCGGAAATGACAAACGTTGACACTTGTGTACACTATTGAGATGTCACAAAATGCCATAATGTGCACTCAGCAGTAGCTTAATGTTTTCAAATCACAAAATTATATACACAGAACATTTTTTTGGTGGTTTCAAATTACTTTGACGAAATATGATTTTCAGAACATGCAGGATAAAAAGAAGTTGATGAATTTTTAAAAATTTATATATTGAAAAACAAATTTAATTTTGGAAATTTTCATGCATGATTATAATTTTAATTTGGTGGTTTTAAAGTATAAATTAAATAATGAAATTTGTATGAAGAAATGTGATTGATCATTATTTATTCTTTCGTAGGAGTGAAATTGCGCGACAAGCTACTTTCTTCTACTCATTTTACACAAAAAGCATTCATAATTTCATCTGAGGTATGTATAAAAATAAAACAGTCTTAGTAGACTTGTTTTTATTTCTTTAAGAGGAGAGGCTGTATCATCTATATAATCCCTTCTGGAAATTTTTTATATTTAGTGGTGTATGCAATTCACAGTAAAATTAACAACTTTATAAATTTAAGAATAGAGAACTTTTGTACGAAAAGTAGAAACATAGACATACCTCGAAAAGAATTAGTTATTAGAATTAATAATGTGGAAGAAATCGTCATATCATTTTTAATCTGGTGTAACAATTTCATATAAAAAGCCTTGTACACGCGCCCGCCTCTTCAGAAACCAAAATATTTTTATATCTCCATTGAATTTTATGTAATTTGAAACTGAATACTTGTTTCCTTCAAAACCATCTTTCTGAAGTGATTCCTCTGTTGCAATAAAGGAGCGGTATATCAGTATTTAGTATATTTTCACTACCGTAATCCCAAATATGTGCATACATACACATATTTTGTATTAATTCACCATAAACTATTAGAAATATTTCACATGATTTTCAAACTCACCACTTTAAAAGTGAGCGCCATTTTAAAAAGCGTTTTATTGTCTTTTTTATTTAGTCCTTATATTACACAATGTTTTATTATTTACTCTCGTTTCAATATTGTTTCAGAACTCATTAATTTTTTAAATTAAACTTATCTCGATTTTTATTACTACAAATTTGTAGTTGTTTTCAATGTAAATAAATTGTTCGAAATGATTGATTTTTCTAGGTTTGAAAACTGAATATTTTGAACTGTAAAGTTTTGTTGTTTAAACTAATGTGCCATCAAACATCAAAGTTCTCTGGCTTTTATACATTTTTCTTTCTATTAACTTCATTTTTGCTATTTTTTGTTTTTTGACTTTTTGTTTTTGTTGTTATTTTTCTATTATTCATTTTTTTTATATTTCCATTTTTGCGATTGAGTAGAGCGTTTCAACATTTGTTTGGCGCCCAACGTCAGAAAAATCCAAGCAAAGACAATAAAATGCATTTAATTTTTTGCAAAAAAAAAAAAAAAAAAAAAAAAAAAAAAACAAAAGAAACAAACTCAACAACAAGTCATACAAGAAAATGCAAACAACATTGACAAAAAACATTTGGTGTTGCCAACCCAAAATCTCAATAAAAGTTCAACAACAACGATTAGACAACAATCGACCTGAAACTCATTTTTGTTGTTTGTTCTACAACTGAGCGAACATTTCGATTGAGTTAAGTTCGCTTAATTTCGTTAATGTTAATAATAGTCAGTGCTGTACTCTAAGGGTAGTACAATGCAGGGATGGAATTTATGGTACTTTTGTATACAGACAGAGAAACAGTTCAATTGCTATATCAGCCATTTCCCGGTCGTGTTATTTAGCGTTTTGGAGACCAGAATGGGTCGCCTAGATCGTGCAATTTAACACCATTAGACTTTTTCTTTGGGGTTTTTTGAAGTCGATGGTTTACGCGAATAAGCCGACGACGACTCAAGCCTTAAAAGAGGAAATTGGACGCTGCATTAATGAAATACCGCAGCATTTATGCAAAACGGCTATTGAAAATTTCATTAGAAGATCGCGTGTGTGCCAGCAAAGCCGCGGCGGCCATCTGCCCGATATGTTGTTCTACACATAACCTCATTTTGTCTACTTTACGATATAATAAAGTTTCACGATTTTTTTTTTAAATATCTGTGTTTTATTTAAAATTTAAATCTTGCGTTCTTGTTGGGACACCCTTTATAAACAAGTTGTTGTTATGATCACTTTTCAATTCTTATAAAATGTTTCCACCGACATTAAATCAAGTAGGTTTAAGTAAATCACTTCAAAGTGTTTCCACCGAGCTTGTGAGTGATTTGTTGTTCAAATTTTCGTATTCAATTTATGTACGTGCCTTATCAGGTGGGCGCAGCAGCTGTAATGTGAATTTTATTCACACGTAGTTGACACTTAAGATTGATTAAATATTCCTGAATGTCAGTTTATTTGAAATTGTCCATCACTATTGATGGATGACCCAGGGATAGAGTTTGTAATTTTAAAAGCAACGCAGGGTTGCATATATAAATTTAGTTCGAAAAATTGTGTTTTCGACATTATTTATAATAAATCAACTACTTTGAGGTGATTTATTCATATGCAAAATGTATGGTAAATCATGTACAAATTAACATGATATGCACAAATCATCATGATTTGTCTAAATCATGCCAGTGGAAACATACTATTAAATGATGTAACTCCTTACATATTGTCCACACCTGTACCTGGATTCAGTAACTTTTATTACGATAATCATATCGTTATAATAAATATAACGAAAATTTATCGACCTTGCTATTCAGTAACATATTTTAACGATATTCGCTGTCGGTTGGAGAAAAAAAAATTAATCACAAAATCAAAGTTGTTGAGTTTTTCTTTACTATTATTTGTGCTTTTCGCTTATTTTCACATGTTCCATACAGAACTACCACATAATATTGAATTAAAGGGTGAATAAGATAGAGCTGGAGACTACCCTACAAGAAATGAATGACTGAAACTAACACAAACAACATTTTTTTACTAACACATTTGCAACAATTTTATATTCAATTCAACAGTTATTATAGTTGCTATACTCTAAAGGGGTTTAGACATGGTCAAAATGCTTGCTGAGATTGGTTATAGTATGAGTGAAAATTTGTAAGTATGTGTGACACCAACGATGCTTGATGGAAAATCAAAAAATTTTGATTTTCGGCATGCTTGCTGTCACTTGTTAATGAGTGTACATTGTTACCCCATCAAGCGCGTACAAATTTTCATTACAATTATATTTCCATTATGAACGGTTGCCCAAAATATCGGAATTAAAAAACACAAATTTGAGTGGTGAAGAAAAAAGAAGTGTTAGAACTTTCTTATTTTGCTTTGTTCTTTTTTTGTAAGCAGTGCTGCCATTATTGTTATTGAATTTCTTTATTTAGAAATTTTTATACATATTTTTCAACCAAACGAACACCACAAAATCAAAATAAAAATTAATGCTTGGTGGGGCATCAAGCATGGTAACATCAAGCCGACAAGCACACGTACACGAACTTGACAGCAAGCATTTTGATCGTGTCCAAAGCCCTCAACATATATGCTAGAGTGGAACGTCTATTATACATACATATGTCAAAATTTTTAAAATATTGAATTTTACTGAAAATAATTTATAGTTCGTTCGGTTTGTAAAATTAAATTTATAAATTATAAAAGTGGTAAAAAAATTATGGTGTTTGTGAAAAAGTTTTATTAAAAATATACATATGTATGTTCAATTTTTAGATATTTGGAAAGATCAAGATGCGTTGTGGGTTGAAGAAGGCGGTAGTACAAAATTCATTCTGTCTGGGAAAAGATTATAAAAGTGTTAAAAAGATAAGTAAAATAGTGAATAAAAGAAATTCAGAATGTTTAATTTAATATGTATATTTATTTTCAAAATTTTAGACATTTGTAAAGAGCAAGGTGCGTTGGAGAAAAAAAGGTGTGAAGAGGGCTAGATACTGCTGAAGTTGTTTGGTGTTTTTATTTGTATATTTTGTTTCAAATATGTTATTTACTTGTGTAATTTAAAGTTATTTTTTATAATAAAAAAGCAAATAAAAAAAATTAAAATTATTTGCTGTCAATATATCAATCATAAATGAATACACAATTGTGGGGGATATATTATTCAATTATGAACAGTCAAACTTGAGTAATATTTATGCTATCATTGATTAGTAAAAAGCACTGGAGTGAGCAGTTCAACTATATGTTATATTCATTGGTTAGAGAGAGATGCAAAAAGTTTCCATCACATTTTTCATTTTGCCTTTAACAGTGTGATAGAAACTTTGTTCTAAACATTGATGAATATATCCTGCATGACTTCCGATCAAATGAGCAGTCAATTGACTGGTAGTGTTCTTGTAGGGTATCGTAAAAAAGAAATTACAGAATCACATTATCGTTATCGCAAGCGAATAAATATGTCGATAATATTACGATTTTCGATTCGCAAAAAGTTACTGAATCCAGCTACTGATGAATTTATATCACGATGAATGTCAAATTGATATTATGATGACAATTCATCACATATATTCTCAATTTATTGATATTATGGCAGCATTATGATATACTAATCAGAGCTCACGGCCTGATAAATTCATCTTGATATCAAATGTGATTTTATGTGTTACTGTGCATTTAACGTTTATTTATTAAACAATTTTTGTTTAAAAAAGACGGCACAACAATTATTTGTGACAAAAAAAATTAAACAACATGCAAATTAGATATTTTAAACAAGTATTTTTCAAATATTTGTTCGATTCATCATGACATAGCGTCTATACCTGATATATTATCAAATATATTTCTATCAGCAAACGTCAAATTTCATGGCAGAGCGAATTATATTAGGTGTGGACTGCAATATTAGTATTATATTAATATTATATCAAATATTATAATATTGTTTTCATAATATATATTTAGAAAACAACGTTATGATATCATGCACACATATGTACATAGATACGTGAAGGGAATTTTGTGTATTAAAGTGAAAATTAATATTTTTTGATAAAAAAAAATGCGGATATGTTTTAATTATGTACGATGTTTTAAGGAAATACTAAAATTTTTATGAAACACACATTACTGTTACAATAAACGAAGATGTTTACTGCACGGCTGCCTGATATTTATGAAATATTATGATATTTACAAGATTACGTTTTCCCCTACATAGATATTAATATCAATATTAATATATTTTTCTTCTAATTCTGCCGATGTTCTCTCTCATATTATATCAGAGTTAATATCAGGTATAGACTCTATGTGATATAAAATCATCAACGTCTACCCCTTTGTGTTGATATTAATGGAAAAAATTACAGTAGCTCTGCTGACGTCATATTAGGAGTTATGATATAAAATCATCAGGTGTGGACACTATGTTATTTAAAAGGAAATTTTCTCAATTTAAGAAGTTTTACACTTTTTTTGTGTAAGATGCTGACGATTAAAATATTGACATTTCTGAAATTTATATAAGTTTCCTTTAATCTCTTACAAAAACGTCAAGATTTCTAACATCGACATATTACACAAACAGGCTGTTAAAACTAATTTACGGACTCCAACATCTAATTTGATGTTTATTAGAAACTGTGGGAACTTCCTTTTTTTGAGAGAGCACTGATTTTCGAAATCTTTGGTGGATTATAATAAATTGGTCACCAAAATTGCCAAACTGAGTACTGTTTTAATACTATTTATTTTTTTATTTTAATTTTTTTAAGATAAGTAACACTCAGGCAAAGAATTCCTAATACTATTACTAGGTGTTACCTGCTTTAGGAAATGGATAGCGAAAGAAAAGACAGGTGTTTTGAAAGAAGCGATAGAGGAAAGCTTCAATCTTTTATATCTCTGCTTTTTGCACGTCTCTAATAACGCAGAGTTGCAGCACCTCTGGTATCAATGAGGCGTATTAGATTTCCAAAGCTGTGCTTAGTAGCCATTTTATTGATTATTTTACTTCGCCGATGATTCTGCTACACAATACCGACAAAGGAAGGCGTTCTGATTTTATATAAGCATTAGTAACCGCTAAAGCCGGTGTAGTTCAGTGACCAGTGTCTATGCCTTCATCATTTGAACTTTCCACAACAACTGATACAAAGTGACACTAATGCACATCAGAAAAATGCGCGGCTTTGCTATTTAATGCTTGTCAAAACCAAGCTCGAACCCATTACCTTCGGTTTTGTAGTCAACGTGCTAACTACTTCAGCCAACGCCACATTATTTGGCAGTACTCCCGAACTAATACTGTTCGTTTGTTTTTCCAAAAGTCCTTACATGTTGCATAATGGGCAAATATATAAAGGCTTCATTGATCACTTATCCTAAGGATTGAGGATGCAATATTAACTCTAATTGTAACTCTAATCTCTAACTCTAGTTGTAACCATTACATAGAGTGTAGCTACTATTACTTACATAGACTGAAAAGTCCGAACCAATATGTAGTGATAACTAGAAGAAGTCTTCCTATTAAGTTAATATTAAAATATTTTGTATACCATAAGTTCTTTATGCTAAATCGACAGTTCAAAAAAGGCCAGATTTATAAGATAAAATATTTTGCACATGGAACGATGCAAGAACATTTGCACAGGATTGTGAATTGTACTAATGAATTTAGGTTCGAATTGCTTCATCAGTCACCTCATTCACCAGATTTAGCCCCTTCATACTATTCTCTATTTCGGTGGTAAAATAACCATGAAGAGTTGGAGTCTGAAAAAGCTTTATTTCTCTTATTATAAACAAGAAATCGATTCTTTTGAATAACGCTGTGGAAAGTATATAAAACAAACAGGAGATTAAGTTGAGAAATAAAGACATATTTTCCAAACTTGAAGTATTTTTTCTGTAACGTCGGCGAGTGGTCTTATTGAATTGAGTCTTAAAAATTTTTCTGAGGTACTTTTTCATCTAAAAATTGATATAGTACCTTGTGCCAAAGCAGATCATCATTAGTAAAATCTATGTTTAAAGCACCAAAGCTTTTCTTGTCTGTGGAAGTATTTCTTTATTCTCAGAGAATGTATGGGAAATGATAAAGATCACATGCATGTAAACAAATGCAATTTTCTCATCATCAAAACATCTCTACGAATTCAATAAAAGTAAGGTCTGTCTGCTATTAAGTTCATAAATTTTATTGGCAAATTCGGTTTATAGTACTCGTATTATAAACATACATATGTATGTATCTTAGTGTGTATGTGAGCTCATAAATTGTCTACTGATCGATCTGTAACAAAGTACTTACAGATCTTTATGAGTGCACCACCAACCCACAAAAGAGCAATAAATACAAATTACCAGTATGAATTTTGTGGCTTTTCTTTTGTATTTTTACTTTGCTGTGTCTACTCCCATTGAATGGGCGCATGCAATCAAATGTATTGAAGAATGAGTATGAGTCTATCTTCTTCCTCTGAGCTTTTCATTTACCATTTAAGTGCAATTCTCTAGTTTTATTTTTACTATTTTTTTATTTTTTGTTTTTGGAAAAACCCAAGGAATTGATGTTTAGTTTGAATTTTAAACATGCCACTTGCTATTGTTGCCGACTTTTGCCGCCGTTCTTTAATATTGTTATTGTTTTTTGATGAGATTTTAATACATTCAGTCAAATATTAAATTCAGTTTTTCTAAGTTTTTGGTAGTTTGTATGCCTTAGCAATAATTGTTGAATACATAAGTATATTTAGGTTTTAGTGCAACAGAATCATCAGTTATCTGAAATTATTAATGTGTTAGCGTTTGTGCAATGTTGTCTTCTTAGTTTTACTGTAATTGAATTGCTGATGATGATTATTATTATTATTTTTGTTGTTGCTGTTGTTTTAGTCAAAATATTCGATTCGGTTTTCTTTAGTCAGTGAATGTTGCATGTGTGTTCATATAAGAAATTGCAAAAAATCTGTCTTAATGGAGGGGGCGGATGTCAATAAATTTGGAATTGTTGGCAGCAGCGCTTCAACATCAGACTTCAAATCTCATAAAGATTCTCGCTTTTTCAGTTAAAGTGTTAACTTGTCTGTTTATTCAATATTTTAATTGTGCGTTTTCTATTTCTACTTCTTATATTTTGCAAAAAAAAAATGAATAAAAAAAATACGAGTTACGATAGCATTTCTGGTAATTTTCTTTAATGCATGTACTCGAAGAAGAACCCACCACGTAGTTGTGTAGTTGCAACTTGCAACAAAGAGTACGTTTGTAAGATAATTAACAAATAAAATAAAAATTTAAGTGACTTTTTCTATTCTTTGCAAGATTTTCGATTGGAATTGTAAAATGCTTGATAACTTTAATTTCAATAAATGATAGAAATTAATGACATCTATTTAATATTTGACATAAAAAAAAATTTTTAAATATCTGCAAAAAGTATGTGGGGCTGGAAACACAAATAAATGGGACTCCTATTAAGTCTTCAACAATATAATAATGCTGATGAAGTGCGTGGCTGCACTGAAAAATTTCGGTATTTCCCCCAGCTAATAAAGTCTACTTTAATTTTTCCTCCCTTCTTTACAAACTCACATTAATTAATAAAAATGTTTCATTCAATAAAAATTGAAATTACTGAGCTTAAGCCAGATTAAGAAATTATTTCCGATTAAAATTCACTACAGTTTCATTAAATCTAAAAATGTCTCAATATCAAGTCATGATAAAAATATATAAGGTACGCTCAAAAAAAAAAGACATATACTATTATTAAGGAAAAAAGTTTCTAAATTTAAGTAAAAAAAATTTAAGTTTAACTGTCAGTTTATAGAAGCCATGTAAAAATTCTCGGCTGTCTATTTATAATGAAAATAAAAACAAATTTTGAGTGCTTTGTTTTTGTTTTCAATATAAATAGCCAGACGAGAATTTTCACATGGCTTCTATGAACTGGCAGTAAGTAATTTTTTTCTAAATTTAACCCCCTGTTTGTGTAAAACGTTTGAGTTAAAAATCTTGGCGTTTTTGTAATAGACTAAAGGAAACTTGCACAACATTTCTTTAATCTATTACAGAAACGCCCAGATTTCTAACTCAAACGTTTTACACAAACAGGGGGTAAGTAAATTTTTACAAGAATCTAGTAAATGAGTAAAAAATAAAAAGTTCATATCTTTAAAAATAGTTCATAAAAATACACACAAAAATTCTCACATTCAAGGACAAGTTTACTGGCTTAAGGCTCAGTTAGCCGACTGTAATGTAATTTAACTGCAACAGTAGGAAACAGCTGATCGATATTGTTATGTGAAAAGTAATGAAAATGGTTATAGAGAAGTAATGTAACGTTACCTATTTTTCATACAAAAATGTTAATCAGCTGTTTCCTACGTTGCAGTTACTTTACATTACAGTCGGCTAACTGAGCCTTTAAAGGAAATATTTACCAAAAATTGGAAAATGGTTTAAAAGTTTAGGGAAATTGCATCCTAAAGACTACTCAATCTCGTCTTAAATCAAAAAATAAATTTTAGGAAATGACTTAATTCTAATTAGTTCATCAAATTTTACTTACTTGAAAGATATAAAAGGTGTTCTAAATTTTAGAAAAATATTTACCAGTTTTAAGTATATTTTCTCAAAATTATAGAATATATCTTTTGTTTGCATTAAGCAAAAAATTTTAACTAACCCCCTGTTTGTGTAAAACGTTTGAGTTAAAAATCATGGCGTTTTTGTAATAGACTAAAGGAAACTTGTACAACTTTTCTTTAATCTATTACAGAAACGCCAAGATTTCTAACTCAAACGTCTTACACAAACAAGGGGTAAATGTTTCATATTTCCGAAGAATATTTGAACTTGAAATATTTTTTTTGAAAAGAAAATAAAATTTTAAAACTCAAAAATTGCAATGCTTATTCAGGATGCCTGTTAGGAAATTGGTTAGAGTGCTTGCCTATCAGTCAGAGGGTTGCTGGTTCAATACTTGTCTCCTCTTAATTTGTAGGTATGGTGAATTAATTCAGAATATAATATGAATATATAATAAAAAAAAATTGCATGTGGTATAGAATTTAATGAAAAATAAAAAAGTACCAGAATTAAAGACATAAAAAAACTTTGAAAAATTTACTAAATTTGATATCAAAGATGAAAAAAATTGTTTGCAAAGCTCCAATATTTATGGGAAAATTTTACTTAATTTTAGAAAAATTTTACTTATATATGAAAATATAATTACTATAAACTAGTTCATTGATGAACTAGAAACTTAGTAAATATTTTACTGGTTTCAAGTAAAAAACAGCTTTGGCGCCATACAACAACTTTTTTTAACTCAAATTTAGAAAATTTTCCAAAGGTTTAGTTAAGTTTTTTTTTTTTTTGAGTGTAGAGACGTAGGGTTAATTTTAATATACATCATATATATACCTCTAAAGAAAGCACACATCGCACATGGTTATATCGAACACCGGTTATAACATACAGTGAAACCTCTCATAACCGGACACTCACCGTCATGGTATTTTTGTCCGGTTATAAGAGGTTTCCGCTTATGAGAGTGGTACACATTCCTTTATTTTAATTAAAGGAACAGATATTTACTCAGAGCACTGAAATAGAGATAGGCAATTAATTTTGCCTCCCATCTACTTTTTTTGCAGCTCCATTAAACACAGCATCTTAAAAGAGCTTTCTTAACAACGCTGTTAGAACATTAAAAATTACTGACATGATTATATTTGGATCATTTTTGACACAAACCAACACACAAACTATATAGTTTTAATGGTTTTTAGACTTTTGTCAAACTCATTCAGTAGGTCGTTTTTGACACAAACCTATGATCAAACCCATTAAATTACATGTGTTTGATCATAGGCCACTGACTGAGTTCGATCCAAGTCTAAACCTGATGTAAATGTTAATGTTACTCAATCATATCATATCTGTTGTGGAAGACAGGTGAGAAACTGTGTTCATTACGAAAATGTTTCCAAGGCGCTATTAATTTAATTCAAAATGTTCATATAAACTTCTTGCGTTTGAAATTAATAAAACAGTAGATACTATTTTGAAAAGCTTTTAATTAAATCAATAACTCAGCCCTGCAACAAAATATTATTGAAGCAATCAATCACCAATATCTAGCAGCATCATTGAGTCAGGCCGAATATATCGTCGCTGCTTTAACTAACCGACCTAACTGACATTTTTTTGTAAAGTAAGTTAAATCCTTTACTAGACTTTATAAATCATAATACACATTGGGTCTCACGCATAAAACGTGAGCTTGAGCTCGGACTCGATTGTTTGAGTAAAAGGTGCTTGTCGTATGCATAATAAAATTTGATGTATTTGATTTTACTCACTGCTCACGTTTGATCTCGTGTTGCTCAGTTTGAACTAAGTTAGATGAGCTTGTGCTCATTTTCATATGCATAAAAACAAGCTTTTGCTTTCTTTTGTGAGCTCTTGCTCAAAATTTTGTTGAGCCTGCCTTATAGTTGACTCGCGTACACTAAAAAGGAATCATGGCTGAAAATTTTGTGCCACAAGGAAATAGAAAATGATATAAACAGCGTAAAAAATTTAACAAGTGAGGATAAAAAATTATACAGGTTTGTATTCCTAATTATTAATTGTTTTTAAATATAACTAATAATAAAATAATAAATACATAGGTTTGATGATAGTAGCATCTGCTGGTTGGCTAATTACTTTTTTGAGGAGTCAGAAGAAAAACGTATGGTGCCCTCAGCAACATTGATAAAATTCGACTGTATTTAAGATTTTGTGCAGATCCTGGATTCCAAAACTTTATAACCACAGAAGTTGCAGAAGTTGTGAAACTTATATCTGCCAAAACAAGCGAGTGGATAAAATTCCCGAAATGCAAAAAAAGATGCTCAAATGACGCAAGTTTCTTTCCACAAGTTTTTCCTGCAAAATCTACATTTTTGAAGGAATCATCCACCTTGTTTTGCTTTAACAAAACAAGCCTCTGCAGACTTTGAAAATTCAACTCCCTTGTCTCATCAGTTTCACAACGACTCAAAACTGGTGTTGACTTTTTTTAACCTTCAAAAATAAACTACATATAGCAAAATCTAATATAAGATTGCTTAATTTCTGTTACACATGTTTCTATTATTTGTTTTTTATTATTTTTACGGCTTGTCCCACGATGTCACCAAAAATCGTTCGATCGAATACTTATATTGAAAAATTTTCTAATGTTATTGTTTTTTGCAATACAAGTTGTCGATCGAACGATTTCTGGTGACATCGTGGGACTGGACTAAATGGTAATTGACTTTTTTCTAGTAAATATTTATTTTATTTTTTCTACTAAAAATTTAGAAATGTCGTCAGATTGTATTGTATTATTATTATTATTATTTGATTCTACTTCTACTTCACTTTCACTTGACGGCATGTTTGCACTTCAATAATCATTAGACGTTTGATCTCCTTTTGCTCAAGTAATTGCAATTGGTTTGAACTCATTTTTATGCATACGAAAGTGAGCAAAAGCTGATGCTGTTTGATCGAGCTCAACTTACGAGCAATTGCTCACCTCACCAATGTCTACAATTTTCATGACTGCAAGCATTACTTTTGTGTCTATATAAGTAAAAAGATTTCTGACGCAGCCATGAGAATGAATGTATAAAACAACCATAAAAGCCAGCGTTGTCAACTTTGAAATTTCAAAACGCACCAAAATGGAGAAAAAAAAAAACGCGCCATTTACAAAAAAACGCACCAATTTTAGGATTTATTTTTTTAGTTTAAAATGTTTATTGAATTATGCATAAAAGTACATTTTTTTGTGTTAAAAATTTAACACTAATAGAGGATTTAACAGTTCAGTGTTAGCAAATTTGTTTATATTCATTTGTATTACATAGATAATAATTTTTTTTAATACCATAAATTCTGTACTAAACTTTTTAAAGAGATCAAGGATTAATAGAAAGGATTCAAAACTAATAAAAGTTCTTTATTTATCATTTTATTTAAATATTTTTAAATTTTTTTATCAGAAGTTTAATATATCCATATTAAAAATATAACAATAAAAATAAACAGCCTTTTACAATATATGTACATAATTAAAAAACAACAAAAAAAAAAACTAAATAAATTCGTACATACTAGTGATGAACGAATATTCGTATTCTTATTCGAATTGTCGAATATTCGGTCATTTTCAGGCGAATACGAATGCGAATATTTTTCCAAAGAAATTAAATAAATAAATGCATAAATCCTAAACGACTAAAAATTTTAGTTTGTACAAATACATTAATTTTTTTTTAGAAATTTGTGCTTTGTATCATTTTCAAATATTATTTAATGACGATCATTAAAATTTTGGGTACTTTTTATTAACTTTAAAGTACGCCAACAAGAGTGTGAAGTCCTTTTTCATAACAATTTTTTAATATTTCATATTGCATATAATATTCGTAGTCGTATTCGCGAATATCGTTTCAAATATTCGTATTCGTATTCGCGAATATCAAAAATTGACATTCGTTACATCACTCGTACAGGGTGGGCCAAAAGAAACGAAGGGGTGTAAAAGTTTAATAACTTTTTTGTTTATTAACTTTTTTTTATTTTTTTTTTCAGATTATATAATATACAAAATGGAAATTTTTTTACACTAAGTATGAAAAATGATGTCTCTTAAATGACCACCGTTTTCAGCTTCGCACTGATGGGCTCTTTTTAGAGCATTTTCCATAACATCTTTCAAAACTTGTGGCTGTAGCGTTCGAATTTCTGCAACAATGTTTGCCTTGAGTTCAAGGATTGTCTCTGGTTGTTCACATACACTCGCTCCTTCAAAAAACCCCAAAGAAAATAGTCGGGTGCTGTCAAATCTGGCGATCGCGCTGGCCAAATAATTTCCGAATTTCGAGAAATTATTCGCTCTCCAAAAATTTAGACGTTGCCGATGATCTGCGGTTTTTAATTCTAGGACCAATTGCACCTTATATGGGTATAACTGTAAATCTTTTTTTAAAATGCGCCGTTGTGACGAACGAGACATTTCTAGCTGAGCAGAACGCCTTCTGCCAGATGTTCTGGTGCTTCGTTAACACTTTGCTGTACTCGTTCAATATTTTCCGCAGTGCGACTTAAACGTGGTCTACCGGTTCGAGGCAAATCTCTTACGCTGCCATGCTGGTGATGACGATTAACTAAGCAACGAATCATTGCTTCAGAGGGCGAAATTCTGACGTTAAAATGTCGACGATATGCTCTTTGCGTTACAATAATTGATCTCTGGTTTAAATAATAAAATTCTATTGTTCTGGTTCTCTGTTCAGTTGTGAACCTCTCCATTATAAATTCTCCAAGTGTTGTCTATATAATCTGAAAGAAAAAATAAAAAAAAATTAATAAACAAAAAAGTTATTAAACTTTTACACCCCTTGGTTTCTTTTGGCCCACCCTGTACATACATAGTGTACATATGAAAGTGGTCTAGGTCATACCATTTTTGATTCGATATAGTACATTTTGATCAGACTAGAACAACTCTAAATTAAACTGTTGCATAACAAAAAAATATCTCGACCAAAGAAATATAAGACTTATACAACTTTCATAATTAAGGGCACATACATATCTTTGCATTCATTTGTCCAAGATGATACATTTTTGTATATTAATTTTATAAATTCGGTTTAAAACTTTTTAAAAAGAAGCCAAGAATTAATTATTCCAAATAAATAAAGCTAATATATTCATCATTATTGTTATCATTGGGCCATAAAACAGATTTCATTTCAAATTGTGATATTTTGTAAACATTATTAGTATTAATATGGTAATTAACACTATCAGGAAGTTAATAAGTTTCACAACAAGAATATTCCGGTTTTAACCCACTGCTGTGTTAAATTTGCGTTGGTGCCACCAAAAATTAAAAAACGCACCGAAATTTAAAAAAAGCGCACCACGCACCAACTGAGGAATTTTTCGCACAAAACATTTCAAAAAGCACCCAAAATGGTGCGAAACGCACCAAGTTGACAACGCTGATAAAAGCTGCTCTACTGTTAAATTTTTAAAATGTTAGTTAGGTCACTTAGTTAAAACAGCGACGATGTGATGGCAAGCTGGCCAATTCCATTAAAGAAGATGACAATAGTATTGAATTTATATTTAGGATAAAATTTGTTCTCATATCCCGATTTGCTTACAAACTGCATTTATGTGATGCAAATAAGTCCACCCACCCCAATAAGCTTAATCATGCATTAAAACATTCCGGATAAAAAAAGGTATTGTTAAGTAGTTCCGTATTGAACATTATTTTGCTTACTGACATACAACAAAATTAAGCAATAAATTATATTTAAATATACATGCACACACAGACACACACAAACATACATACATATATAAAAATATATAAATTTACATGTTGAAATTTCCAAAATGAACTCATGAATATTCAATCGTTGCAAAAAATAGTGTTTAAGACAACACTTCTACAAAAACGAAGTTCATGCGAGTAGAGTTTTACATGTTTGATTGTTTAAACTAAAGAAATTATTTTGACATCATCTTACATTGCAACGATGATGACGATTTAATGCGATTGCGGGAAAACCCCAAAGCACGCCACTTGTTAGACAGGGGTCAATGGAAGAGCTTCATTTATCCCGATGCAACAGCGATAGAATGACGGAAATAATTTACTCTTTGTTAAAAATAAATACATTTTTAAACAGATTTTTGATAAATTAACATGTAATAATTGGTATTGAAATAAGACGTTCTATAGCAACTACATGTACATATATAACTATTGTAAAACATTTGATTATTGAGTATTCTAATGATTTTCAAACTACGAGTATTCATATCCGGGAAAGGGCAATACCTTCTGTCAGCAATATAATCATTTGTCGCATTTGCTAAAAAATCAATTCTCAATGTTAGTGAATAAGTTATAATAATTTTATATTTGATAAAATAATTAATAATTAAATTTCTTCCTAAAATATGGTCACGTAACCCTTACTAAGAAACCAAGAATTGTAGCCTATTTAATCCCTGTAAGAAATGTCACTTGTGAATCGGTATTGATTCACTATTGACTTTGTCGCCAGTACTACTGACTAATTATACCCCACACAATGATTTTTGCTATAGACATTTAACATGTGCTTGTCATTGAAAAGCAACTACTGACATTGGAACTACTGATTAGATAGTTCTTTAGGGACCATATGAAGGCATTGGATAAGATAGTCACTAGCATATTTTAGTTATTCTAATGAAATGCAATTGCGTATTTTGTAAACATTTTGGTATTTTATTAAACAAATATATAAAAAATGGAATTTATGATTAAATAACAAAAATTAAAAATTTTAAAAACCGACTTTTTTCAGAAAAGATGTTATATCTTCTAAACGGCTGGACTGATTTTTTTCAAACATAGCTAAGAACCCTCTCGATCAAGTCATCTTTCAAACAGAAAAAAACTAAATGAAAATCGGTCCAGCCGTTTGGCCTGTACATGGACACAGACAGACACACAGACACACAGATACACAGATACACAGACACACAGACACACACTACAAACTTATAACACCCCTTTTTTTATTCGGGGGTTAAAAACCTACAATAACCGGAATTAATTCATTTATTTGTTGAGCATATCACCATCAAGTAGGGATTTTGATTATGTTAATCAAAAATTTTATGTTTCACTGAATTATTAAAGTAAAACACCTACGAATGAATGTTCAAGTGTGACAAATCATCAACTTATAGCACAACATCTTACACAGGGTAAAAAATTTCCATAATTGGCACTTTTACTTGAAATTTTTTAATTGTATTAATTTGGATCGTTATTTTATTTCTATTTTGCAAATTCTTTTTGTGTATTTTTTGTTTTAATTATTGTACAATACATTTATATTCACCTTTTAATTTGATTTCTTAAACTAACTTTTATAAATTTTTAAATTTTGCCCCACGTCACTTTTATTTTCAACAAACCAATAAAACAAAAAGAAGCATAGTTGTGTATCTGAAAAAATGTTTTCTACGCATTAAGAACAATACTAATAGACGCTCCGTTGACAATGTCTCTAAAAACGTCGACAAAAGTGGTGAGTTGGGGACACTTAACCCCACGTTTCCTTCCTGGATCACTCTTCTATAAGTTGAGTTAAGTTGTGCAGCTCATGAATGAACTAGTTCAATTGAACGATTCACCTCCCTGTGCGGTGTGACCCGGTCAATCCACTGAGCGCTTTCAGCTCAGTAGAGCTGGGTCCAACTCGTTCATTCGTTCATTTTTGCCACAAACCAATGATCAAACCCATTTAAATTACATGGCTTTGATTATTGGTTTGTGGCAAAAATGAACTAGTGAACGATTTCGAGCCAAGTCTAGCACTGAGTGGTTTGTATCGAACTCTTTCAGTAGCTCGTTTCAGACATAAACCTATAATCAAACACATTTAAATTACATGCAGGCTTCCATCAAACTCTTTCAGCAGCTCGTTTTAGACACAAACCTATGTATTTTAAGTGGGTTTAATAATAGATTTTTGTCTAAAACGACCTAATGAAAGAGTTCGATACAAGTCTTGTGGTTTTTAGCAAATTTTTTGTGTAGCACAACTACAGTAAAAAGTATGTATGTATTGTGATAATATTAAAATATCTGAAACATTAAATAATTCTAATTTTTATTGTACATACATAGTATATGTATGTACATATATATGTACCCTCTAGTCAGCCTAGAACCATATGTCTCTATGTCAATACTCTTTCTCCAGCGACACGTTAGCGACACGTTAGAGGCAATAGTTCTAGTGTATTTCTGGTGATATTGTCAATGAATGCGTCAATAGTTTGTTCTTTTTTATTATGCTATGCAATAATATTAAATAAATATATGTAGACGAGCGTCTCTAAGCTCTACTAGTGTTCGCAAAAGAACTACCTTCTGCTGAAGTCTACTGGTAGATTTTTAATGACAACCCAATGCTATATGTCAATAGACGATTACATTGGCTGGGGTATACCTAATCAGTAGCACTATTGACTATCTCACTAGAAAATCACTATAATTTTACTATTGACAATGAGCGAGGAAATATCGATATTGTATATAGTATACAAAAATATATACATAAAATTTACTAGTGAATTTCTGGTGTCAATGTCTCCGTGTGGTCCCAAAAGAACTATTTAGTCAGTAGTGCTATAGTCTAGTGGTGGATTTTCAATGACAAGCTAATGTTAAATGTCAATAGATGATACCATTGCCTGGAGTACACCTGGTCAGTAGTACTACTGACAACGTCACTAGTAAATCACCAAAATTTCACTATTCGCACTTTCTGCAGGGTAGATATATTTATTAACAAATCCCACTCATTAAACTACTCCTATTTTAGTTTTATTTATTTTTTATACTTCAACTGCCTTGTTTTGTAATGTATGAATGACCACACACACACACACACACACACTCACTGCATGCATCTGTCACTTTTTATGCTTCTCTTTTCGCTCTTTCTTTATGATTAATAAAATGTTTCACTACAAATGAACTGAGCTACTGAGCCAACTGAATGAAATACTTCAGTAAAGTGAGCTGAGCTGAAAAGAGCGATCACTCAACAGAGCTAATAAGCACAACCCTAAAGTTGAGTGATGCATATTTCTTCCAAAGGAAATATTATATATCTTTAATTTTACCCCCGTTTCTACAAGTCAGCTCGTCTAGAAAATTTATATGAAAACCACTATATATATTAGTGCTTCTGACAATGCCACTAGTAAATCACAACAATTTCAATATTAGCATTTCCTGCGGGGTAGTTGTGCACAACGCCTTATGTGTGTATGTGTCATTCTGTCATTATGGATGACACTGAGTTCTACTTGAATGTAAAAAATGCGCGGAAGTTAAGTCGTTTAGTCAGTTTAGTAGTGCTGACGAAGAAATTGCGCACAACTTCTGACATTTACTGTCTGTTTCAGGGAGAGGAGACAAGTTTGGACTAAAGTTAATGTTCAGATAATTACCTGGTGACACTTATAGACGTAATTTACTTATGTATTAATATTAACTTTTGTACATATTTTTCTACACAATTATTTTTTTGATTTTAATTAAACTTTAATTTAATTCTAACTGTGACTATTCTATTCATTGACATAAACTTATAACAAAAATTGTGCTACACTTGATTTTAAATTCTATCAATTTGGCTCGCACAAAAAGCTGCGCTGCCAACTTAAATGTCGACAACTCAAAAGAATTATCCTCCATATACATAAACATTTTGCCATTATTCAAACAAAAATGTCACACGATCATAAACCATAAAATTGTTTTTCAATCAAACAAAATAACTGATCATTTAAACGAGGGCTAAGAACACAATTCTTGTGCAGCGTTAACATTTAAAATTAAAGAAGAGTAAAGTTTAAAAACTATAGTATACTAAATCAAAAAATAATTGAAATGTAAAACAAAATCAAAAAAAAAAAAAATATTGTTTTATATAATTCATTATGTTTAAGTAATATATTGACATAAACTTAACCTTCAGTCATTCATATTGAATAAATATTTAAGCGTCAGACGGTAGACGTTACTTGTAGTCGAAACTAATTCTGGCGTGACTTCATTCTAGTTTACTGTCAGTCATCATCTTAAATTATTGAAACTTGCAACATATGTACATTCTAATTCTTCTTATTTTGGCAAAAGCAAACAAATAATTATTGTCACTGTTCGCACTCATCATTTTTGTTACTTTGCACATCAATAAATTCGATTATTTTTAGAAAACAGTCAATAAAATTTGCAAACTGTCACGTACTAAAGTTTCATTAAAAAGGTTGGAAAATGTAAATATAATTGCAATTGGATGTTAGATTGCTAGCTCTTCGTAGAGGTGTTATATAAGTTATTTGTTAGTAATTGCATTTGATAATACAATTTAAGTTAGTTATTTATTAACAATATCGTTATTGAAGCTTTAAGAGCACACCAACCAGAGAAATGAGGGCTTTAAAATTAATTTTTTCGTTTTCAGGATGGGGCAATTTATCACTTATCTGTATTACTTATGAAGTCAAAAGAATATCCTGTACAACTTGTGGAAACGTTACTTATAAGCTCCCACTCAATTATATATAATTGTAAAAATTCAGAAAAAAAATTAAAATTTACTTTTCGTGATAATGTTTTAATTTTATTATCGCGTTTTTGTAATGTTCATTGCTTGTATTTGTGCTAAAAACTAATTTGCTTGAGAAGTACTATTCATTCTTTATATTGAGCTTTTATTTGCTTAATGATACAAGGAATAATACAAGTATTAATACTTTTGACGAAAATGTTTCCCTGATCTAATTTCTGTTTAAAAAATTTCAAAACACAATAACAACTCAATATGTCAGAGTTGCATTTTCCACAAAAGTGTTAATACTTGTATTATTTCTGAAGCCGCCTTAAGTAATTTTGTAGATCTACACAAATAATAATAAATAAATTTCAGAAAACGAAAACGAATATTTCACTTAGGCTACTTTCATATTTGTTGGCACATATATTAACGTTCTTCCTGAAATAAAAACCCCAACGGGCATAAGGAAAGAACTTTAAGTGAGACTTTCTTAATCACTAAGTAAGGTGTATTTAACTTTGGTTGGTTAATTTACGTGGCTGCCTTCTACACGTAGGCATTCAAGTAGAATCTAGGTGATTCCTTTTTGAAAGACCACTCCACTCGTCGGTGTCAATAATTATACGGACACGGTGATAGGTACTAGGTCCAACCCGTCGCGTTAAGATATCTGATAAGGTCACTCAACCCAATCTCAGATAAATATGAAAGGCTGTCTAGTATATTTCTTCCTAAAAACTTTTGTCTCGAGAAATAAAAAGTTGAACATTCGCAAAGAAAGTAGATGATGTTTCTTCTTTGTTTTCTTCTCGACAACTTCGGCAGAGCTCGTTATAGGACAGACCGTCCAGTGCCTGCAATGAGCCTCGTGATGTCCTTACGGTTCCTATTTGTTAATTGTATTGAGCATTTATCATTGTAGCAAGGCCAAATTTTCTTACCAAACTTGCACGTCAGTATACTGCGCCATCTGCACGCAGCCTTCTAGAGATAGTGCTTGAATATACCGTTTTTAATGCTACGAGTACCAAATGGCATGGCTACCGTTTCGGCATTGGAGACATTCATAGCATGGCCAGTTCGTACGCCCTTTCGTTACATAATAAGTTGCTATGTGCTGGAAACCAGACGAGGGTGAGGTCAGCCTGACCACGCAGCCTAGACAACAAACTCTTACACTGCCCGACTAGAATAGATGAAATGATACACGATCTCAGCTATAGAAGCTCTACTTCGCTGTCGACAAAGATAAAAACTTTACCCTGTACCTTAAGATCAATCAGCACTCTAACCGCTTCCCTTACCGCCAAAATATCAGCCTGAAACACAGTGGCTTCGTTAGGGAGACGAAAGGAGCATTCTATACCAAGATAATCTGAAAAGACTTCAGAGCCAACACCGCAGACCGTTCTTGAGCCATAAATGCATATTCTGACGTCTATTGTGTCAGAACTTTAAATATATTTAGATATTTAAATATATTTAAGATTCTGACACAATAGACGTCAGAATATGCATTATGATGCATATGCCATCATATGCATATGCATTATGATGCATTGATGGCCCAAGAACGGTCTGCGGTGTTGGCTCTGAAGTCTTTTCAGATTATCTTGGTATAGAATGCTCCTTTCGTCTCCCTAACGAAGCCAAGGTATACCTTGTCAAAGTTCAGAGGAGGCACCATGTAATCAGTAGATTTTCTCAGCGTAGGGGATAGTTGACACAGGATTCTGGCATGACCGTAAGACCTAGATGCTGCTAATCTTGCCGCATTACTTGAGAATTCCGCCAATACATGAAGGTCGGTCGGAATAAGGTTTAGTTTAGTATATAGCATTCAGAGCCTCCGAAGCACTAGTACATAAACATTCTGTTATCCCCAAGCAAGTTGATCTCTACCACGTATTTCTTACTTGTGGCAGGCCACCATACTACAGTGGCGTAAGTCAGTATTGGACGCACAATTGCTGTATGCATACATTGAAGCATTTTGGGGTTTAGGCCCCATTTATATCCAAATATCCTACGACCGGAGTATTATCCTACCGTTGCCTTTCTAACCATGTGTTGAATATTCAGTTTGCATGAAAGTTTTAGATCCAGTATAACTCTTATCTAACTTGCTACAAGAATATACTTTAAGCAAAAACTTGTTTTGATTTCAACAACATTCTTATTTTACTTAATGATTTTTATGACAAATCTTTAATATTTTACATCAAGTCTCGTATTAGGCTGAGTTTACATCTGGCATTTCTTGTGTGTCATTTCCCCAAAAAAGCGTATCCAACTAATTACTTATGAAAAACAGGTTGATTCAGACATATATATATATTGATTTAACCAGTTTCCAATCATGTTGGGTTCTATAAAATTGTCTATTAGTTATGTATGAAACTGTTTAACTTAATAAATACGTTTCTGAATCAAACTTTTTTTCATTAGTAAGTAGTTGGTTACGCTTCTTTTACGCTTGTGTGTTCATGGCACACAGATGGAAACCCGGCGTTATATTTATTTTGAAATTTCTTTATATAAAATAGCACTTTATATCAATAGACCTCATACAGAGTAGATCAAATGTATGAACACTTGTGATAATGGTATGGCGCCCTTCGAAAACAGCGTGTTGAACCATTCTACTGATGTTTATCTAAATACAGGCAAATCCCGGTATAACGAACGATATAATGTCAGGCCCATTCGTTATACCAAAAAATTCGTTATATCGCAAAGATATTTTTAAGTGCTATTTTAATTGTTATTATTGTAGACATGATACAATACAATAAAAAGAACGAGGGTAATTTATTTTCAAATAAGCTACCAAATACAAACTAACGGAATCACATTTTTTTTGCATTTACATTGCTGCTGTAGATTTTGTGTAATATTTTTTGCGGTTCGTTGTACAGAACACCCATTTGTCAAAATATTCGCTATACAAAATAAAACAAAATCTTAGAAATATGTTCCTAGCAAGTTGTTGTTTTTTATTTTGCAATTTTTTTTCATCATTCGTTATATCCAGTATAAAATTAGGCTAATATTCGCTATATAAGGTTGTTAATGTAAAAAATTTGGACGTTCGTTATATCGGATTTTCGTTAAAGCGAGATTCGTTATACCGGGATTTGCCTGTATAGAATTTACATTGAGATTAACAACGTAGTAAAACGAACACAGCACTCAGATGCGATTGATTGCGCATTTATGATGATTTTAAAAAGAGCAGTAGCATTTCAAGAGGGAGACCATGTCGAGGAAAAATAACGTGATCTTATTTAATTTTAAAACGCCAAGTGTTATTACAAAATTAAGAATGAAGTCCTTATAATGTATAACATATCCTTTTTCAGAATTAATTTAATTTAAGAGTTTACCCTTTAATGTAATACGTTTAGAGTGCTTATAACAAATGAGTGCTGTAAATACTATAAAAATAATATTTAATTCCCTTTTTTAGCTTCTTAAATGTTAGATTCGTTGTCTTTTGATATAATCTTAAAATCAAAATCATAAAAAAATCTGTTATTAATGATTCTGTTGCCATGACATCAACAAACAGTTTTGAGAAATACAGCATCATCTTCGATTTTATCTAAAGGCTTAAATAAAACAGCATAAATAGCGATCGTTAATACAATTTAAATACCAATTGCTTACAAATTGTTATCTGGCATTAATACAACGACAAGTAAATAAACAAATTATGTTTTTATTAACGAATCTAAACAAACAATTTGTTACCGCTGCTGGAAAATTTAAAATTTGTTTGTAATGATTATTTCTGTTTACGATTTGATTGTTTGCAATTTATTCATTCAATAAACATAAGTGATCACACATTGAATACTTAAAAGATTTCAGCGCCACTTCTCGCTTAACACTTTGTTGACTGTCTATTAGAGAAAAGTTAAATTGAGTTTATATTAGATATAAAAATTAAAATATTGTACCTATGCTATTAAGCCTATAGTACATGGCTCTGACGTAATTTTGACGTCATCATGAAGCTACATTTGCTACATGCCATACATATGTACATGTAGATATTCACATGCTTGTAGATGTACTGCTTCAGAATATGTGTTCGTTGCGGCTACAATGTGACATATCTCGAGCCATTACCGCCAAATAAGCTTAACCAACATGATATTCGAAATGGGTTTTTTTTATAAAAATCAGTAACTTGTTATCAATGCCATTATCTGTCCAAATTTTATTACCATAGGATATACCGTTTCAATTTTATAGCAAAAACAATTTATTATTTTTTGTTTACAGTTTTTGTAACAGCAACATGTTACTCAAGCTAAAATATCCTTTTGAAAATAAAGCAAGTAAGAGTGCTATATTCGGATTACCCGAATATAATATACCCTTCACCGACATCGGACGACGTATATGCATACAAACAATTGCTTAATTCACAACAATCTTTATCGTGTATTTGTGTATCGAATACACTTTTGGTTTTTTAATTGTGAACACCCTCTGTGTTGTGTATTAATGTATTTCGTATTTATAATGAAAAAAGAAGAACAAGCTACATATAAATTCTCTCAGAGAGCCTCTCTTTGAATACAACATTTTAAAAACATATGAAATAAAATTGTAATAGTGTATTTCATTTTTATGTGAAAATTCATACAACAAATGTTACACTCTTGTATTTAATATGATAATACAATCGATACAGAGATACAAGAGGTTTTGTGAATTAAGCAAATGTTAAATACATACATATTTGTTTTGTAAAAGAAAAATAGTTTACTTATTTTTTGGTCTATTGCAATTTTTCGACTAACCAACTGTAGTGTACCCCTATAGTCACCCCTAATATCACAATTTAGTATGTGCACTTTCCCATAGGAATGTCACTCAATTTTAACTCAAAACAATAATAATAATAAATAATACTTGTTACAACAAATAACTATCCGTTTTGTAAAGCAACAATTATTAAATATTATTGTATTATTCTAGTTTTAAGGATACCGTTAGTTAAGTATAAAAGAAAGAAATTTTTGGAATAAAAATCAATTTTTGCTTAGCCTTTAAATCGGCTGTTTTATTTAAAAGCATTCTACTGCTTGAATTAAATCTAAGAGCATACATCTGCTCAGGCATAAAATCTGCCTAAGTCTTTTTAGAGCCAGTGGCGTTCATTAGCGCCGGCATAACCGGGTAGGCAGACTTTTATAAACCTTACATGGCGATCCTGCCAAATAATAACAAAGATGTCCCTGTAGAGGAATACAAACCTGCAGGCAAGGACCAACAAGCTCCCTCATATACGGCCACACCGTTGAAGGCAAAACCAAAATAATAAAACACTATTATTTTTTCATTTTTATATTTAATTTCATTTTATTATAAAATGAATATATAAATTTTCTTATAAATAAACACACAGCTTAATTTATATTACATATATTTTAATTAAAAATAATATAACAAAATTACACATTTGAAGAAAACTATAACAAAATTACTAATGTAATAAAAGATAACGCGAAGAAGCATTAATAAGAACACAAATGTCAATCACAGATGTTGAGAAATAAGTGCTACCAAATTGGAAGAATTGGTAGTGTTGTAAAGTTTACCCAAAAAAAAAAAAGTTCAGTGTTACCTATTTGATTCACATATTTTTGCCATAATATATGTTATAACATAAGTTATGATTTGAAATCGCACAACTGCTTAACTTTTAATAGACATAAATTAATATAATTTTAGATGGAAGAATTAAAACAATATTATATTGAATTAGAAAAATTAGAAAAGAACATAAAAAAGAGCAAAGACAGAATTTACTCCTCTAACTATAAAATTGAAAAATTATCGCGCTTAATTGAAATTAAATTAGAAATTGACAATATTTGTAGTCGTTTGCAGGAAGAAGGGACCAAATCGTTTATAATCAAATTTAATGAATTATACACAATAGTGTTGAACTTAGTGAAAAATATAAGTACTAAAGAAAGTACAGATTTAACAGATAATTCGGACGCAAGTGTTGCAAGGGAAATTATTAATATGGCACAATTCGATATTGGAGTTGTGGGCAAAAACCTTAACGTTTTTAAAGGTTCATATGAGGTGTTAGAAGACTTTATAGTGCAAACAGAGTTATTGCATGATATTTTAAGAACAGAAGACCGAGAGATATTCATAAGGTATGTCTATAACTTTAAATTAGCTGCAAATGTCAGGAGTGTTTTGGGACGTTCCAACATACCTACTACGTTTAATGAATTGAAGAAGTTGTTGGTTGATGCGTACCCGAACCCAAGAACTCTGCAACAAGTCTTAAGTGAATTAGGATCAATAAGGCAAGGAAATTTGAGTATATCAGCCTTTAGAGAGAAAGTTGCATTGTTGTCAGAACAATTGAGCAATTTTGAACTTAAGGCAATAGCAAATCCATCGCAGGAAACAAAAAACGCAATATCTAAAATGAGTGAAAATATGGCCTTAAATGTGTTTATAAAAGGTGTTAATGTGGAATATAAAAATATATTGGTAGCAAGTAGTCCAAAAACTCTCAGTGAAGCTGTAGAGAAATGTATTACAGTGGAAAGAAATATGCAAACAAATGATAATAGTATTTTTAGAATTAATAGGCGTGATAATGAACGTATGTACAATTCGCAAAGAGTGTATGGGGATTATACAGGGTACAGAGGTCAGGGATACCCAAACCAAAATAGTAACAGAAATAGCAACAATTATAATAATGGATTGTATAATAATAATGCTAATTACAATCGCAATAGATATGGCGACAGCAATAGTAACAATAGCAATAATAGGTACAGAAATAGTGGTAATAATGCGAATAGAAACTTTGCAACAAGAAGTAATGATAATAATATGAATTCCTCATATAGAAATAATAATAACAGGAACAATTCGTCGTATAGACCCAGTAATGGCAGACATAACCAGGGAAACTAATAGCGCCGGATAGCAAAGATTGTTATCCAGGAGGGCAAAAATGTTTCAAAATTTCAAATAACACTGATAATTCGATAACAATAACTTGCAGTACCATAAATAAAGAGCTTAAGTTTTTGGTAGACACTGGAGCAGATATTTCTATTTGCAAGCGAGGTAATATAGAAAACATAAATGAACGTAACATATCATCACTAAGTGGTATTACTTTAGATACGATTGAAAGTCTTGGCACCGCATATCTAACTTTAGAATTCGATAATAAGCCGATAACACACAAATTTCACATAGTTGAAGATAATTTTCCAATCAATACTAATGGAATCATTGGTAGAGACTTTTTAGAAAGATATAAATGCAAAATTGATTTTGAAACATACACGTTAACCTTCAATATAGCTGATGAAGAAGTTATTTTACCGATTACCCCAAAACGCGTTTATAAAACTGAAATATGTATACCAGCACGCTCAGAACTGATAACACCAGTCAACATATGTATAAGTCAGGAAAGCATTGTTTTGAACAAAGAATTATGTCCGGGAATTTTTGTAGGGAATAGCATTATACCATCAATAGGACTACAACACATAAAATTGTTGAATACAACTGACAAAGATGTAGTTTTGAAAGATTTGAAGTTAGAAACGAAGCCATTATCAAATTACAATATATATAATTGCGGCAACAATATCAATACAAGTAAAGGCAGAGTACAAAAAGTTTTAGAAGATTTAAATATCGAATCTATAGATCCATTAGCTAGGCAGTCCTTAAAAAACATAGTTACAGAATATAATGATGTATTCCACCTTGATGGTGACAAATTAACAACAAATAATTTTTATAGTCAAAACATTCAGATGACAGATTCTTCACCTGTTTACATAAAACCTTATAGACTACCTGAGTCACAAATGAGCGAAATAAACAAACAGGTAAATAAATTGTTAGAAGATGGTATCATTGAACCATCTGTGAGTCCTTACAATTCTCCATTATTGGTAATACCGAAAAAATCAGCAAATGACACGAAGAAATGGAGATTAGTAGTTGATTTCCGGAAAGTAAATGAAAAAATAGTAAGCGACAAGTTTCCTCTAACAAGAATCGAAGATGTCCTAGACAAATTAGGTAGGGCAAAATATTTTTCTACACTGGATATGACCAGTTCATTTCATCAAATCGGTTTGGATAAAGAATCAAGACCGATTACATCGTTTTCTACCAGGAATGGTCATTTTCAATTTACTCGGTTACCCTTTGGACTGAAGATATCGTCAAATAGTTTTCAAATGATGCTTACAATTGCATTGAGCGGCTTAGATGCAGAAGCGTTTTTGTATGTCGATGACATTATTGTTTTTGGTTGTAGTATTCAACACCATCACGAGAACTTGATAAAAGTCTTTGAAAAATTGAGGCAGTATAATTTAAAACTGAATACGTGTAAATGTCGTTTTTTGAAAACAGAAGTAGTTTATCTAGGTCACCTTATAACTGATAAGGGTATACGTACCGACCCTGCTAAACACGAAGTAATAGAAAACTATCCAGTTCCCAAAAATGTAGATGAAGTCAGACGTTTCGTAGCGTTCTGTAATTACTACAGGCGTTTCGTTAAAAACTTTGCTGAAATAGCTAGAAATTTAAATAAACTGTTAAAAAAAAATACTGTTTTTAGGTGGGACGAAGGTTGTCAAAAGTCTTTTGAAACATTAAAATCAAAATTAATCAATCCACCAATACTCCAATATCCTGATTTTAGGAAACCGTTTATATTAACTACCGATGCATCTAATTATGCACTTGGAGCAGTCCTATCACAAGGTGAAATTGGGTCAGATATGCCCATATCGTATGCGAGCAAATCGTTGAGTAAGCATGATATAAACAAGCCAGTTATAGAAAAAGAGCTGTTAGCTATACATTGGGCTATAAACTTTTTCCGTCCGTACCTTTATGGTAGAAAATTCTACGTAGTGACAGACCATAGACCCTTGGTATCGTTATTTTCTCACAAAAATCCATCATCAAAAATGACTAGAATTAGGTTGGATTTATGTGACTACGATTTCGAAATATCGTATAAGAAAGGTAAGATGAATAGCAATGCAGATGCGTTGTCAAGGATAGTATTGGACAGCGAAGCATTAAAAACGTTAACCCCTACCGAAAATTTACAAAAGCGTAATGATATATTAGTGATGACTAGAAACATGAAAAATAAACATGATGCACAAAAAGATGTCGAGCATAGAGGTGGCATCTCCAGTAAAGAGCCTGATCAACTTTTTATTTGGGAATGTACTTCAATCTCAGACATTAAATCGATGAAAAAACTTAGGTTTGAAATAATGAGTAAAATTAAAACACCTCAAATTGTAGCAAGTGATTTAGAAGTTGTAGTGAGATGTGGTGATAATCCAATAAACACAAAGCTGTATTTGGAGAAGCTACTATTGAAATTACTATCAATAAATGTAAAAGAGCTAGCATTAAATGCTCATGATAAAATTTTCAAATTAGTAACAAAGGAACAGTTTAAAGACACGTTCAACGCATTAAGAGGTAAAAATAAAGCAAATTTAAGAATACTAATATATAAAGAACCAGTAAGGGTATATGATAGGAAAGTACAGGATACTCTCATTAATGAGTACCATAGTTCAACTATAGGAGGACACTTAGGTGTCAGGAAAACGACGCTAAAACTTAAACAAAAATACATATGGAAGAATATGGGTAGGATGATTAAGCAGCATATATTAAATTGTAAAGAATGCAAAATTAACAAGCAAACGAAACACACCAAAGAAAAGCTAACACTAACCGATACGCCAGGGACTAGTTTCGAAACAGTGTCAATAGACACGGTGGGTCCCCTTAGATTCTCAAATAATTTTAGATACATACTAACAATACAGTGCGATTTAACAAAGTATATTATTGCATGCCCCATTGAGACGAAGGATGCTAAGACCGTTGCAAAGGCTCTTGTAGAAAACTTGATTTTAAGATACGGGCACTTCAAAGTTCTTAAGTCAGATAGAGGTACCGAGTTCGTAAACGAGTTAATGGCGGAAGTATGTAAGCTACTGGAAATAAAACAGATTTTCAGCACTCCATACCACCATGAAACTCTTGGATCAGTTGAAAGAAGTCATAGAGTACTGAATGAATTTCTCTTAGGCTTCTGTAAAGATAATGAATGGGACCATTGGATACCTTATTTCTGTTTTGCGTATAACACAACACCGCATATAGACACAAACTACACTCCATACGAGTTAATATTCGGTAGATTACCAAACTTGCCTAATGAAAACTTATTGAATTTTGAACCAATCTATAATATAGATAATTATTCGAAAGAATTGAAAGCTAGATTAAAATTTTCGTTGCAAAAAGCAAAAGAGTTACTGGAGATATCAAAAAAGAAACGCATTAAACAATGTGTAAAATTTAATCCGTTAAATTTGAATGTAGGAGATATGGTCTTAGTAAAAACCTTTAATAGGAAAAAGAATCAACCACCATACCATGGGCCATATAGAATAGTACAAACTAAAGGAGTAAACTCTGTCATAGATCTAGGAAGTAAGTTAAAAGAAATACATAATAATAATTTAAAAAAATATTAGTAATATGTTATAATTGTAAAATTATATATATATATATAAAAAAAAAAAAAAAAAAAAAAAAAAAAAAAAAAAATTTTGAATTTTAAGAAACATAAAATTGTAAAATTTTTCTTAAGGGGTAGGGTGTAATGTACCCCTATAGTCACCCCTAATATCACAATTTAGTATGTGCACTTTCCCATAGGAATGTCACTCAATTTTAACTCAAAACAATAATAATAATAAATAATACTTGTTACAACAAATAACTATCCGTTTTGTAAAGCAACAATTATTAAATATTATTGTATTATTCTAGTTTTAAGGATACCGTTAGTTAAGTATAAAAGAAAGAAATTTTTGGAATAAAAATCAATTTTTGCTTAGCCTTTAAATCGGCTGTTTTATTTAAAAGCATTCTACTGCTTGAATTAAATCTAAGAGCATACATCTGCTCAGGCATAAAATCTGCCTAAGTCTTTTTAGAGCCAGTGGCGTTCATTAGCGCCGGCATAACCGGGTAGGCAGACTTTTATAAACCTTACACAACTTGATTCAAATATTTTATTTTCGATATTAGCAATAGTTGAATAATTTGTTTTGCGTTTTTTGCATTGTTAATATTTATCTATTTTTAAAATAATTAACTATAGTCTCTATAGAGACGACTTCAACATGGCACAGCCTATTCTGATAGCACACACCACCACCAAATTTTCCCAAAGTATTTATATTATTCGCTCCACCGGCAGTTTCTGATAGACTGGCCATAAAAAATTACATGTGTCTAAAAATTGCACTGATACTTCGCGTACCTACCGGCCATGCGCATTGCACTTTTCACCTAAAAAATAACCTATCCTGGCTATAAACACTTTTGGCACCATAACTTTTAAATGCGGCGATTTTCGGAACATTTTTTATAACCATTTTTGTTTAGAATAGATACCGCAACATCTTTCTTTTGCATAATTTCCCCCTAAATATGGCCTATCATGGTCCTTTAATGGGATGAAACTAAGTTTTTTCGGACAGACTTTTTTGAACGGCTCTCGCTAAAAATTGCATAGCGATAATTATAATTCGTTTTCATTATTTTATAAGGTAAGATGTGTATATATAGACAATAGAGGAAAACATATTTTCGTGCAAAAAAATCTGCGTATATACTTGTATACAAATATTATGTAAATACACGAACATATCATTAGAATTCTTTTTACAAAAAAATGAAAGTATATAAATAAAGTATTTTTTAATCTAGAACCAATTTTTTTTAGTCGAAGTCGAAACACGCGAATCACGATAAAGCCCATTATTCAAATCTATACCTAATCCAAAAAATATGATTGTATTGTAGTGAGTTACCATTGTTTTAAAGGCTATGTTTCCCAACTTGAAAAGAAATATCATCCATAAGTCTTAAATATGGTTATTCTGATAACTCTGAAACAGTTTATTTTGATTTAAATGTGATTACGCGATCCAGGAAAAAAACTGAGATAGTCGCCAGTACAGTTTAGGTACGTAGTAATTTATTAAAAATTTAATCACAGAGTATATGGACTTGAAAATTATTTCCATCAGTAAGACTATACACAAAAATTTAATAGCGAACTCTTTAATTTGAAAAGTCATAAGTCTGTAGAAGATTCACTACATGGAGCCGATCAAGAAGCCAATAATTAATCAATTTGGAGACAAGTTTACATAAAAAATTGATATTTACTTCTTCTTAAAAAACGTTTTTTTTAGCTTAAGCAACACAAAAATATACACATTAGGTTGTCAGGGAGACAGCAAAAAAAATCTTAAGGGACAAAAAATACCTTTATCATAGTAATATTTATTTAAAATTCGTTGCGTTACTTATATTTAGAATAATAACACCTAAATACCAAACTTCAATGTATTAGCTGAAATAACTGTAAAGTTTTGTTTTTGTTACTTAAGCTTTTTGTGCGGTAATGACTCGATGTGTTTTTGAAAAAATTACTAGTTATTTTATTTTCTGCTTGTGACGTACAGTACGCACTCTTGTTTTCTTTTTTTTTTCATGGCTTTCAATTCATTCTGAGACTCGTTTAATTTCTATTTTGCTATTACATTTAGCTAATCTTTGGGCAGCACTCTACCTATCTTGCATCTACGAGTAATTATGTAACTTTCTTCCTTTACTTTATTTAAACAAGAAACTCATTATTAAGTTTTAATTAACTAATTCCTGAGAAAAGCTTAAAAACGTAGTACGTTTATAAAAAAACTCGCAAAATGTTATTGAGAATTAAGCACACAAAAACTGCACAGCTTGTTAATTTAGTTAGCAGCCTGGTATTGCTCTGTCAGATACCTTACCGACAGCTTAAGGTCAGTAATTTCAATATAATTTACATCTTAATAAACAAAAATACACAAATAAAGGGTGTTTTTTATTGAGGTATAGAACTTTAAGTTGGCATCACTTTTTTAACTGGCGGCCGTTTTGTCAGCTGTCAAGTGATTAATATTTAGTTTGGTTTGCCATTTTATCATGAACAGGTTGACAAAAGAACAACGCTTGCAAATCGTGCAAATTTATTTCGAAAATAATGGTTCAGTTCGCGAAGTTTACCGCAAGCTCCGTCCATTTTATGGTCAACATAATCGTCCATCAGAGCAATTAATTCGGTTAACCATGGATCGTTTTCGCACTACGTTTACTCTATGTGATAATACGCATCCACAGAGACGTCGAACAGTGCGCGCCGAAGAAACAATTGCCGCTGTAGAGCAAAGTGTTAAAGAGGACCCGAATGAATCGATTCGCCACCGTGCACAGCAATTGGAGCCGACTAACCGACTATTTTGTTCCCGAATTGGATGGCATGAATGTGGATGAGTTGTGGATCCAACAAGACGGCGCTACATGCCACACACCGCACGTCACAATCGATTTATTGAAGGAAACATTCGGAATTGCGGAATGGACCTGTCAATTGGCCACCAAGATCGTGTGATTTGACACCATTGGATGATTTTCTTTGAGGATATGTGAAGTCGCTCGTCTACGCCAACAAACCAGAAACGTTAGGGGACTTGGAAGCCAACATTCGTGGCGTTATTGCCAACATACGGCCCCATATGCTCGAAAAAGTGGTTGAAAATTGGACCTGTAGAATTGGCTTTATTCGAGCCAGCCGCGACGGCCACATGCCCGAAATCATATTTAAACAATAATGGCATTAAATTATCCTTCCAGTAAAGCCAAATTGATGGACATTAAAACGATTTTCTTGTGTTTTATTTCAATTCAACGTTCTATACCTCTTAAAAAAACACCCTCTATGTACGTAAGAAGTCTTTTGCATATTTGCATTTATAAATTTTGGCTATACTTTCAGATTTTTCATTCACAAACATTGGAAATTCCCTAAATGAATACATATCATTTTTTACTATTTATTTTTACAACAATTTTCGTAATTTCTGTAAATTGTTATTACTTGGGAGATGATTATGCCGGTGGCAAATTGTTTATTTAAAATAAAAAGACATGCACCAGATTCGCGTACTTGCAATTCATTCTTCAATATGTAAACTATTTTAAAATGTAAACATAATAAATTATACAAAAATAAGATTGTTCCTTAAAAAGGTCACCTCTTCAACATTTTAAATAAATAAAAATATCGATTAAATAAGTACTTAAGTACATGTTATGCATTAAGTTCACAATTGACGGATGTATAAAATAGTATTCACCTTTAAGCTTGAATTAAAATGTATTTGCAAGGCTATTAAAAAGTTAAAAAACGTGTCATAAGTTATAAAAAATGGGAAGTAATGCTTGAACTTATAAGCAAAAAATTGTGTTGAGCTAACTTGGTAATATCTCTGGCAACGAGAAAGCACCTGGACAAACTTAGAAGACAGTAAGGGTTCTCAAAAGAAAAATGTCACTCTCAATAGTTTCGTCAAATTCATATTTGTTAATAGATTATATGAAGTATAAACCAGAGAGTTGCGTAAACAGTCTTGAAATGTGAATACGTCTTGTTTTTTTAAATGTATTGTCGTAGCATGTATTATACTAAACCAATAATAAATGATGTCTTTTAATAAACGAACTACTATGGATGTATTGGTGTACGTGTATATGAGTGTTAACAAGCGATGTCGTGAAGACTTCTTGTCTGTAACAAACAATCAAAAGAAGTAGTGTTGATGCGTGTATGCTTGTCATTTTGCATATTGTACGTTTTTGTGTGTGTGTGTGTGTAGGATGTAGATGGTAAGCTATTATGCGTTTAAGGCCGACTGTAATGTAATGTAACTGCAACAGTAAGAAACAGCTGATCGATTTTGTTATAAGTAGGGAAAGGATTTTCATGCATTTAAAATCACGTTTTATGTACATAAAATATGCACTGAAAATATAAAAATATGTATTTAAAACTGATAAAATGTGAATTTATCAGCTTTTTTTCAACATTTAATAACATCAAAAACTTAAAAAAATCACCTTCATTGCTTTCTTAACAAACATTTTGTCATTAAAAACTTAAAAAACATAATAAGCTCAGCTTCAATGCCTTGTTTCTGAAAAAAATTTTAGGTAATAAAAATGAATGTTACACGTCAGCAGAAGTTATTGGTGCGTACTTAAATGCTGCTATTTCATTTGTGAAATATTTAGTTTCTAAATTTTTCTTCTTAGAACTATAAACTATTGATACAATTTGTTGCATATATTTTAAGTCCATAATTTTTTTGTATAACTATTTCTAATTTATTTTTTATCTCTTCACTTATTCTGCCTTTCAGAGCACACATTTTTACCGAATCTTCAATTAATTCAGCTTGAGGTGTTAAAATAACGAAAGCTTCTAATTGGCCTATATTGTGAACAAGAAAGCAATACTATGTGTGCCCAAATATGAATTAGGCAGAAGGCTGTCGGATACTATATTTCTTATTAATAAAATTAAAGAAATTTTAGAGTCAAAAAACTTTCATCGATATGCTTCAAGTGTACGTTAAAACCAGTTTTTGTATGGGAATTTTGTTTTTACGTACACTTCAAGCACACGTTATTTTTTTGCATGTGGGGGAAAGTTTTTTGACTTTAAAATTCCTTCCACCACTTTCCCCATATAGTTACTATAGAATGTATCCGTATCATATCACTTGATATTTTTTCTTAAATGCTGAAACACGCAAATGTGCTTTCAAAAGCACTTTATATCCACATGAAATTAATGCGGAACAAGTAAAAAGCCCTGAAAAAAAAATTACACAAACGTTTTTGGGTTTAAAAGGGCTATTACCCATGCTATTTTTTTTAATTTTCAATGGCATTGGTATTCTTGACTTGAGCCAGGGTACTGAAATTTTCAAGTGAGTTCAAGGAGTCATACTGTGTTTTTCAATATCGAATAATATCACAAAAAATGCCATCGTAAAATTTTCTCGGTTTCCTCTTTTTTTGTTCTTACACAGTCGTAAAAATTGCAGCTTTTAAATGCTTTACAACTAATAAAAAGAACCAAAATTAGATTTATAATATGAAAAAACTAAAAAATGTATTAAAAATATACATTTACAATGAAATATGCAAAAATATGTATTTATTATAAAATATGCAAAAATATGCACTAACAAATCGATGCCATTTTGTCACAAATTTGTTGATTCACAAAGATATTTTATTTTCGTTGATCTACGACCAACGACAGATGTGAGCAGAAAAATTAAAGATCATACACACAACGTGTGTGTATGCACATGCATGACGTTTGTATACGCGCTCATGCGTCACAAATTCTTTCATAACGCAGTATTTTCTTCTTTACTCCTTTACTCCTGCAATAACCGGAACAAATTTCTTGCGAACAGTGTTGTTTACCGTTTGTTTTAGACGATTGCGCTGTAGTAAAGCATTTGGAAAATCCTTCATGTCTTAAAAGTGCTTTTAAGTGGTCTTGTGCATGGGTCTAGTATAAACCCCAATTCAAAGCTAAACATGACGTTATCGATTTCGGAACCTTTTACTTACTCTCTGTTAAACTTTCGGCCACCACAACTTGTCAAACACTTCCCATCAGATGTCTAGAACAACTTAAATGTCTGTTTTTAAGACGCCATATTTTTTAACTTTTTATCGACAGATAAAATTTTAATATATCAATTTAATTATTTATTTAATTGCATCAATAAATTTTAAGACTAAATGTATGCATGCGGTGGAATCACCAGCTACAAGAGCTATCAACTTTAGCAATGTGAATATATGTATTTAAGTAGGCGAAATTTTACAAGACCTCAATTCTTAAGGAAAATTTTGCAATCATTTATTGCTGAATAATACTGTTTATTAATCAGGAATAAAATATTAATAAGGCTGAGGTTCAGTATTTTCAATTCTTATAGAATGAAATATTTTTAATGTGATTTTCTAAAGAAGACAAGAAAAATTAAATTAAATTTTAAAAATTCATATTAAATAGCTGATGTTAATAAACAATCTCTGCCCAAGTAAATAGGCTGATAACGTTTGTGGCGTGCCCCAAAAATTTCGGTATTTTCTCCAGCTAAAGCAGATGTAATACAAGTATTGTTATGTCTTTCATCTGCATCGTCTTATGTGTTTGTATGGCTGTATTATTTCCTCATACGCAGGATATACAACCATAAGATAATACATGTTGTTATGGTTTCAATGTTTACTTCAACATCGTCTTATATGTTTTTGTTCTTTTGCTAATAATATCTGAAATATTATGATTCTTCTTGAAAACATTTCATTGCATATATACTTTCGTAACAATATTTCCAAGCGCAGAATGATTCTTAAGGCAAAAATAAAGAGAAATGTAAAAATAATAATCTGTGTCTTCTATTATAATTATTCGATTACAGATGGTGAATGTTAATATGGTGTTTGAATGCAGAAGGATTTATAATTCAGAAGATTCAGATTTATTACTATTATTATCTTGGAAACTACTGTTCAGCCTAAAGTTATAATAATTAATATAATTTTTATATGTTAAAAAAATATTTTGCTTTATGTGGCAATCGCTTTGCAAGTTCAGAGATATGCACGTGAGCGTTTTTTGACTCACGAAACGCACGCTCACGCAGATAAATATCTAACTCACGCACTTTTACGCACGAATGATATTGAAAATTTTCACGGTCACGCATGCTCATGAACAAAATATTCTTAATCTCGCACGAGTGGTTTACAACTTATCACGATCACGCACGCTCACGAAAAACTATTTAATCCAATTTTCATCTGTATGAAAAATAGGTTTTTACACATACATTTGTATGTATGTACATATGTATGCACGTGTATATGTAAAATTTACATTGCACAGAGGAGACTTTTAAAAAGTAAATGACAATAAATCTGGAACTTCTAAACTAGTGATTGGATTTATATGAAACTCCTAACATCCGTAGAGGAGGGCTAAGGCTTTATAACACAAGCCTTCTGGCTTGAGCAGGACTTGAGTTACAGTGGGCCAAAGTTGACTACCTGGGACTCAAAAAAACTTCTGAGGCTTGTAACTTTTCTAAAAATTATCCAATTTTTACCGGATAAAGCATTTTGATAGCTATAAACTTATAATTCTTAAGAAATAATTTCCCAAGATGTGTTTCCGTATCTCTCATAAGATATATTAATTAAGCCAAAGAAATTTTTTTTTTGCCTTGAGCTTTTTTAGTATTTTGTTTATTACTTTTTAGTTCATTGTTTGATTTTAAGTGAAAAGACAGCATCAAATTTTTGACAAAATTTTAAATAAAAATATGAAAAAAATTTATTAACATATCCATTTGTGAAATTGGGAAAAGGATAAAAAACAAAATTTTAAAATTTCCCTGATAAAGGCATGTGTTTTTTAAGTCTCTTCATTATTTTCAGTTTTGTAAAACACTTTGTTTAATACATTTTTAATTTTTAATTAAATAACGCTAAAGACAATGCATTAAGAATGTGCTCAGAGCCAATTATTTTGTATTTTGGACATGTACCTTACATTCAACAATATCCTAAAGTAGTATATTTTAAAAATATTTTTTGTGTTTAAGCAGTTACAAAAAGTTGTGACGGTAGATTTTGAAAGTTTCAACTATAACATTTTATTATGTAGATAGTTTTAAACATTTTTAACTAAAATTTAAGAGTGCCTTTTGATAAAAGTCAAAATTTAGGGAAAATATAGTTGTGTACCATAAAAAAATTTATTAAAATAATTTTATTTTATTTTATTTTATTTTATTCTTTTTTTATTTCTACATTGGTATATTTGAATTTCATATGAGCCAGTTTACTACGCCTAAAAAAATTGTAACAATAGCTCAATACACAATCTTGTGCAAATGGTCTTGCATTGTAGCATGTGCAAAATGGTATAGTATATTGATACTCACCTATTCAGGAATGATATCTCGTGAGAGCGTGATAATTCGTGCGTGATTAATAAAAATAGCTCACACACGATCACGCACGAGTAATTTATTTTTAAGTCACGCTCACGCGTGATTAATTATACATTTGATCACAATCATGCGTGAGTCAAGCGTGATTCACGCGTGACACGATAAAATCACGACATTTGCACATCTCTAGCAAATTCCATCCAATTTATATAAAGTAAATAATTTCCAATTTGCTGAATCTATGAAGAGCTTCTGACCAGCAGCACCAACCAAAGAGCAAATAAAAGAGTAAAAAACAAAATTGAACTCACTGTTGTAGCACACTGTAAATCGTTACTCTAATCTAGAAAGACGCTAACTATTTTTTTATTAGATTTTTTATATATTTCGATAGAAGAATATTAAATGCATCGAAATAAGCAAAATTCTCGATTCTCGAAAAAAAATAATGAGTTATTATGGCCTTTCTATATTAAGGTAACGAAATCTAGTACGTACATATATTGGGATCAGTGTTGCCAGTAGATATCTCGAAAAAATAACTACACATGCTAAAAAAAAATCAATTTTTCCCTACACGTTGGAAAAAATGTCCCCTACAAAAATCCCTACGCATTTTTTTAAATTAAAGCCTTGGAAAAAAATAAGTAAAAAACTAAAATAAATAATACAGACATACATATGTACTTTTAATTAATTTCAATTAAAACAACATAAACTTTTTAAGAAATTAATATGAATAGTTCTGTTCAAATAAAATTTTAAAGGATAAATTCAAGTCATCTTTCAACATTGAATGATATCTTAGAAAAAAGCATATACCGAGGCGAATTCATGTGGCTGCATTTTTTAGAAAGTTTGATTTATGAATTTTCATTGCAACAAAGTACTAGGCAGATTTCGTTGTTGCAGACTTGATACCACTTGGTACATGAATAAACCTTAGCATATACACACATACATATTAGTATCGCCAACTTTTTAAACCACAAACAACTCTGGAAACATATTTTTAACGAAAAGAACATTTTTGAACCATTTAAAAAAATAAAATATTACTAAAAAAACGTTATTTTTGCATTTATTTATCCCTACATTTGGGAGAACATAAAAAATCTGTCCGATTTTCCCTACGCTTCCATTTTAGTATCGAAAATACCTACATTTTGGGATTTCCCCTACTTCTGGCAACACTGATTGAACTGAGATCTTCTGAACTTTCCAGAATAGAAAATATTTTGCTAAAATTATTCACAGATCTTCAAAATCATACAGAGAAGTTGAATTGAGTTTACCTCAAACGTTTTTGACTAGATACATCTTTCCAACCCCTTTTGATGGCATAGTTCCCTTCACCATTCAACGACTACATAACAAGTTTAACCTAAAAATTTGCTGTCATTAATAAACAAAATTACAGTCACAATTCAAATCAAAATCACAATTACACTTTTAATCATTGTCGTCTGCTAAATCCATTTTTTATAATTTGTCAAAACGTATTTTGTTTTAAAAACTACGACCCATTGATGACAGTTTTGATGAATAACTCAACTCATGCTTGTAAATACATACATTCATACATACATACTTGCAAACATGCATAATATGCTAAATTTGAAGACTTCTTTTAAAACAGTTGTTTTTGTGTAGCCAAGACTCTTAAATTTTATCTATTAATCTGAGTGCTTTAATTTCCATTGTATTGCAACGAAAATTGTTGCAAGACACGATTTTCGCATCTTTAGCAGTGGATCTCTAGTGACATAACACACAACTTTTAGACGGTTAGTAATTATGTAAAGTCAACGCTGCAGCGGCATGTTGGTTATAAATATTGAATTTTATTTATAGCTAAAGTAACATTTGGAATGGATTCATTTATTGTTAAACACTCTACTTTTTATTTTATGTAATTTTCATAATATCTTGATGAATATTTTTTTAACTTTTATTAAAGATACCACAAAACATATTTTTTCGCATAAAATTTCATCAATAACAAAAACAAAAGCAGCTTAAAAAGAAAGCAAGTTTATTTCTGTTCCCATAATAATACTTATGTTGAATTGATATGCAATTGCCTTAGATTTCTGCTAATAATTTGCTTGAAAGTTCCTTTCTTCATCAATACACATAGTTATTAATTATGAAATGCATTCATTGATTTCTATTTTTCGCCAGCCCAAAAATCTTGTGCTGTGTCATGTCAGTCTCCATTGGGCATAACCTACAAATACGATCCTTCTTTGACCGCAAAACTAGCCGACCTAAAAAAGAAAACACAATAAATTTACGAAAAATTTGCCAAATATCTCAACATTAACATTAGTTCGATACTCTTTCCCCAGCGATATTCTACAGCTTCGATACCCTGTTTATAGTAAAAACTGTCTAGATCCTTAAATTACTCATACATTGCAGGTTTCACCTTTTCATTGCTGGCAAAATTTAATATTTTATTAACGGCCTATATTTTCAAGTTTGGAAATAAAAAATAATTCCAGGGATTCAAGGCTGGCGAATAATGTGTGTGATGAAACAATTCGAACTTTACTTCATTTATTTTGCACATCCACTAATATGTATGATATTATTTATTGTAAGAATTTTCAACCATGCGAGAAAAAAATATTCAGCGTAAGTTTAAATATAACAAATCGTCGGAATGTTAACTCACTTCAACCACATCCCAGCAAAAAATTTCAAAAAATGTAATCGAGTTTGGAATTAAGCATTTTTGGTGGAAGCACTTCTGTACTGGATTACCAACTGAATGATTTTAACAAGCTGTGAGACTAAAATAATCGATTCTTGAGAAGTACTTACATTTTTTTTATTTGTCAACATTTCACGTAATCTATTTCGTCTAAAAAAATCATTCTCTTCATTTAGCAACTTGCACGTCATTTTTTGTAATTTTAGGTAATGTGATTTGTAAGCGAGTAATGAAAATTGGCAATCAGAGAAGTAAGTCATTATATGGCAAGTAGTTCTAATGGTAATGTGTAATTTTTTGCTGGGATGTTACAGGTGGGAAGAAAAACTCTTAATATTTTTGTACATAGGTTAAGAAATTAGCCTAATACATTGAGTTTTTTTTTCACTATGTTGAGTTTCAAACTAATGCTATAAACACAATCAAGTCCACCGACCATCGACTACAAGATGTCAAAAATAGAATATATGCGTGCTTATGAGAATAATTCTTTTAGCCGCTACACGACTACCGACTACACGCCTACTTTTGTAGCCCGTAGCCAACTTAGGCTAATTTCTATTTTTCTTGGCTACAAAAAACAGATTAGTGCTGCCAATACAATAAATGCATGAAATGGTGGTTTTAAAAACGCAATACATTAAATATCGCTATTAAAAACGTGAAAAACTATTATAGTGGCACCATTGAAAAATAATAATCAAGCAATAGTAGCAATAGTACTTATAAAGTTAATTAAATTTTCTTGAGACATTTGAAATTTTTTTTTCACACATATTCACTTAAAAAATCAAGTTTGTTTTGTTTTGGTTAACTTTAATATATATGTCAAAACAGATGTTTATTTTTTGTAGTTAGTGGTCGGTAGTTGTTAAAAGAATTAAGTAGTTGGCGACTTGGCTATTTTTGTAGCCAGCTACTTTTGTAGTCGGTAGTCGATGGTCGGTAGCCTTTGATTGTGTTTATAGCATAAAGTAAATATTTTAGCCTGTCGATGCGAGCTCTCTTTCTCTTTCGAACGGCATTAAAATGTTATATCCCTCCAGGAAATGGAACTGACATAATACTAGTCATGTAATCGGTCCCCAAGTGATAGGGACCAGTCGGAGCTCTAACACTTCCTATGAAGCGTACCATTCACTATTACATGAGGATTGTAAATGAGCGATATATATTTATGCAATTATATCTGTATGTAGGCAGATAGACCTAGTTTGATTCACTAAAATGTTGGCAACAATTTCTAATGTTTGCCATAAAGTGATGGAAAAAATGAAGGGATTATTGAGTCAACAGTTACTAAGTATAGTATTTTTTTTTTATTTGATATACAAGTTTTAAAAATCATCCATTTCATTTATTAAAACCATTAAATGGCATTTAGCTTGTTTGTGTCTGTTGTATTATACGACTATTGAACAATATATTTCATTCTAAATCAGTTGCAAATACCTTTCAATTATTTCAGCTTCTTTTAATAAATGTCAAATATTTAACTCTGTTAGTTTTTTACTTTTTGCATTCAATTGCGGTACTTGTTTTCCAATGCAATTCTTTTTTTAGTTTGGAATGTCGAATGGAGTTTATTATTTGAGTGTCACGCGAATTGTAAAAAAGTTTGGAAAAACAAACATATACATACATACACTATTCATCTTTATTTGCTAAAGAAAAGTTTTAAAAATAAATTAGTAAATTTTGTTTAAGATGTTTATTTTATATTAAAAGATAAATTAATGAAAGCAATATTGCCAAAGTATGTATGGTAATTTGAGCAATTCAAATGTGGAAAGTGGCTATTTGCTTTCAGATATAAAGGGTGATTTTTTTAGCAAGTTTCTTGTTGGCAACACAGTGGTTGCCAACTCAGCTGTTTTTGTGTATCATGTTACAGTTAAGTATGGTCAGTTTGATGTATAATTAAACCATGAATCGAGTTACAAATGAACAACGCTTGCAGATTATTAAATCTTATTGTCAAAATTCATGCTCGGTTGAGAAAGTGCATCTTCCATTTTATGATAATTTTGGGCGACCTTCTGGAGCGCGGTTTATTTGGAATCTTGTGATTAAATTTCGCACAAAAAATCACATTATTGAACAATAAACCACCAAAACGAATACGTAGAGTATGGACTAGACCCATGCACAAGACCACCTACAATAACTTTTAAGACATGAGCGATTTTGAAAATGCTTTACTACAGCCAAATCTTTTAAGACAAACGCTAAACAACAATGTTGGCAACACATTTGTTTCAGTTCTTGCAGGTATAGGAGTAAAGAAGAAAATACTTCGTGACGGAAAAGTTTCTGATGATTGCTTCTTCATACGCATGGGCGCGTATACAAACGTCATGCATGTGCATACGCACATATGTTGTGTCTATGATCTTTTATTTTTCTGTTCACATACAAACGCACACATTCATTGACATTAGTTATGTGCGCCTGCTTTAAAAAACTACACTTAAACACAAACATAATAAAACACACCCTGCAGAAAGTGCGAATAGTGAAATTGTGGTGATTTACTAGTGACGTTGTCAGTAGTACTACTGACCAGGTGTACCCCAGCCAATGTAATCGCCTATTGACATTTAACATTATCTTGTCATTGAAAATCCACCACTAGACTGTAGCACTACTGACTAAGTAGTTCTTTTGGGACCACATGGAGACATTGGCACCAAAGATTCACTAGTAAATTTTTAGGGCTCTAGTCCACAATATCGATATTTCCTCGCTCGTTGTCAATAGTAAAATTATATTGATTTTCTAGTGACATTGTCAATATTGCTACTGACTTGCCTATTGACATATAACATAAGGTTGTCATTGAAAATCTACCAGTAGACTTTAGCACTATTGAGAAGGTAGTTCCTTTATGACGATATTGAGATATTTGAACCAGAGATTCCTAGTAGGTTTTAGTGACGCTCGTCTATATATATTTATTTAATATTATTGCATAGCATAATAAAAAAGAAAAACAAACTATTGACGCGTTCATTGACAATATCAATAGAAATAACACTACAACTGTTGTCTCTAACGTATCTCTACTCTTTCATAAAAGGAAAGTTGTCGACATTTTAACTAGCGCAGTTGTTGCTGGAGAAAGAGTATTGACATAGAGACATATGGTTCTAGTCCATACCTGGCCAGAGAAGCGCCAGAGTGCCGTACATCAATCGGCTTTTTATACAAATGAATACACATACGCTTATACATTTCTCTCGGTTTTCTCTCTGTGGGCAACTATGTTCTAGTTAGACTTGGGTCGAACTCGTTCACTAGTTCATTTTTGCCACAAACCAATGATCAAACCCATGTAATTTAAATGTGTTTGATCAGTGGTTTGTGGCAAAAATGAACTAGTGAACGAGTTCGACCCAAGTCTAGTTCTAGTCTAACTAGAGGGCAATTACAATATATATCTGACACACACACTCAAACATTTAATATGCAAAATAACAAGCATACATGCATGAACACTACTTCTTTTGATCGTTTGTTACGAACAAGAAGTCTTCGCGACATCGCTTATAAACACTCATATACACGTACATCAATACATCCATCGCGCTTCGCTTATAAAACAACATCATTTATTATTGGTTAAGTATAATACATGCCACGGGAATACATTAAAAAAAAAAGACGTATTTACATTTGAAGTCTCTTTACGCAGCCCTCTAGTGCGGACAGAGGAAAATATTGCAGCTGTATTAACAAGTGTTGTAGATGACTGTGAATTATCGGTTTGGCACCATTCGTATCAATTGGGCTTCTGTTACTTTTTTTGCCCAAAATGGACAACAAGTAGTTTCAGCAAGACGGTACCACATGCCACACATCACGAGAAAAAAATGGCCCATTTGAGAGGCGAGTTCACTGAATAGTTTGTTTCACGTTTGGGGGCCAAACCACATAGATTGTGCGATGCAACGGCCTTAGACTATTTTTTGTTGGGTATGTTGATGCTCATATCTATAGGGACAAGCACGCAACGGTTGGCGCAATGGAAGACAATTTTGAAGAATTTATTCATGAGATACCGGCGATATGATGGAGAAATTATGCCAAAATTGGATATCGGATAGATAAATATTTTTGGGTAATCGGCTCTACCGAATGCGCACAAAAGTTCATACATACCACATGTCACATTACTTTTCTGTAAGAAATTTACCATTTATTTTCTGCTTTAGTGCAATTTAAATCAATTGACCTATGGGCATTTTCCGGCTAAAGAGGTTGATTCAAATATATGCTGCTCAAAAACCTTGCTACTATTTGATAATCCTAAAATAATAATAGATATACCAACCAGAGAACGACAAAAATCACGTATTTAATGATTTAATCATACTATAAATTTGTTATTCACTTTTAATCATGCAAAATAAATCAACATTGAGTATAATCATCATCGTAATGGTGAACGCTTCATTTAAGTAAATGTGAGTCCAGTGATCGAACATGTTTCATTCACATCATTCATCATACATTAAACTTTTTTTCACATTTAATCATGCAACAAAACTTAATGTTGAATAAAATCAGAATCATACTTACGAACGTATCCTTTGGTTAGTTGCAAGTAATTTCACACATGTTTTATTCAAATTTTTATATAATCAGGTTTTCATGTTGAATAAAATCGAAATAGAGGAGTTATGAAAAATATTATTGTTTTAATACAAATCAGTAAGCAAACACTTTAAAAAGAAAAAATGGAAAACGACCAGGATTTTGTGCTAGACCAAATTTCTAAAAGTGTTTATACTTTTACAGGCAAATCTCGGTATAACGAATCTCGCTTTAACGAAAATCCGATATAACCAACGTCCAAAATTTTGACATTAACTACCTTAAATTACGAATATTATCCTAATTTTATACTGGATATAACGAATGATAAAGAAAAGATCGCAAAATAAAACACAAAAACTTGCTAGGAACATATCTCTAACATTTAGTTCTACCTTATATAGCCAATGTTTTGATAAATAGGTACATATGTGGTTTATATAACGAACGGCAAAAAATATTAAACAAAATCGACAGCCGCAATGAAAATGCAAAAAAATGTGATACCGTTACTTTGCATTTGGTAGATTATTTGAAAATAAATTACCCTCATTATTTTTATTGTATTGTATCTTGTCTACAATAATAATAATAAAAATAACACTTGAAAAAACTTTGCCATATAACGAATTTTTCGGTATAACGAATGGGCCTGACATTACATCGTTCGTTGTACCGGGATTTGCCTGTATATATATATAAATATATAAGTAGAAGGGACATAACAAGTAAATACAACTTTACAGGAGAAGGTATAATAGAAACTGTAATATTCACAATGTAACTTTTTTTGTCCAATTGCTTGTAAAAGCGTTATTTTTTACACTGTTGCATTGACTTTTTTTTAATTTCGTAAAAAATACGAAATGTGGCTTTTCTACTTGATACTATCGGTATATAAATTGCTAAATACATAAGTACATAATATGCCCTTGTTTCTAAAAAATCATCATCACTTGATGCATACACGCTCATACGCGCTCATTTTTGCTTTTTTGATTTTATTCATCATACAAATATTTGTTGATAATCAGAACGAACGCTTTTGCCTACTTATTTTATTTTTCATCAAAATAATCATGAATGGGAAAAATGAGCAAACACTAGAGCTGCAAAACTATCGATAGTCGCTCCACTCGATAGTTTCGATAGTTTTATGTAAAACTATCGATACTATCGATAGTATCGAATAGTTTTATAAAAGTTGCCACATAAACTACATTTGACTCGAAAAAAAAATTCATAGTCCGCAACATTTTCATTTGTATATAAAAATATATAAAGCCTTTTTTCGATTTTATCGTAAGCGGCATATTATTGAAAATATACTTTTTTATTGAAATTAAAATTTTATGGGCCTACCCATGGCTTAGAATTATCAAAATGCGAAAATTGTTGATAACTTTTAAGACACTAACTGTAAAGTTTTATCGTAAGAGACGATTGGCGGCCGTCGCGATATCAGTACCAGCAAAATTTATTTTTGTGTCGACGATGTTGAATTTATTAAGATACTTGTGACTACTATTTGTCGAATAACACTTGCATTTATAAATAAATTCATATACATACATATGTATTTAAGTACTTATGTATACAGAAGCAGGGATGCGATGTCATATTAACAAATTGTACTAACTTTCAAAAAAAATTTTAATTTTTTCAGTACGATTGTACCTAATTCTTTATTTATATTTTTTTAATACTTGTACTTTTTAATTAACTAAAAATCAATTAACAAAACGCCAGAAGGTGCACAAAGAATATTAGTTGCTGGGATCTGAATATAAAAGTAACATTTACTATATACTACGTTTAAATATAACCTTTTTTTTATTCGATTGTTCACAGTCGATGCAAATAGTCGGCTTCTCTCCTTGGTAGGAAAATAAAATTTCCACATTTGCAGATGAATTTGGAATAAATAACATTCCTCCAGCAATTCTTTAAGTACCGGAAAACATCGTTTGATTTACTTAATTTTCTAATACCTTCGAGCTAAAGATTAACCCCTTTGTGCAAAAAAAAATAAGTGAACGTTAAAACCGGTTTTTCTATGGATAATTTTTTAATGTACACTTCAAGCACGCATTATTTTTTGCATAAGGGGGTTAATATATTTGAATGCTATTTTTGGCATGTAATATAATATAAAGAGATTCCAATAGTGCTAAATGGGTCATTGCGGTGCTACGGTACTTTTGGCATTCAAATAGCGCTAAAAATATACAATTGTACCAACTTTTCCATCCCTGTACAAAAGCATAAATCAACTACGGATAATTTGCTTCAAAGCTGCCGGCTACTGTTTACTGACTTCGATTATTTTTACTGTTTTAATTACTTGTTTTTTTGCCGATAGTATCGATAGTGGAAAAAACTATCGATTTTTCATTTACAACAAAACTATCGGTACTATCGGTAGTACTATCGATAGTTTTGCAGCTCTAGCAAGCACCCGAATTGATTGGTATGATGCGATACAAGTTTAAAGTCGTAGAGCCAACAACAACCGTATGATTGGAATGATTAAAAAGCAGCAACGATTATGTATGTTGGAACCAGTTTGATTGTATGAACACAAAGGCATGCTTTTAGGATATTGATTACGTATGAATATTTTTTCAATCAGATTTTGTCGTTCTCTGATACCAACCAAGCTAGCTTATTTTATATTTTCGGATATTTAATATATATTCCAAAACTGTTTAGTGTCTCAATTCAACCAACCCATTACCAATGCACATTCACTTCACTCGCGATATCATATTATGTAAAATATTATGGAGCATGTCCTTTAAATTATTTTGGAGTTATGACTATTCTTTATCGATATATTTAATGTTAGCTCTATTTGCAAGAAAATTAATCAGAACTGGTTACAATCTGTCAACGTATCTATTTGAAACATGAATGTGCTAAAATCATAATAAGCAACATATTACAAAGCTTTGCGAGACTAATGAGTGTCCATTGTTATGTTTAAATTAGATTTTCGTATCAAAATTATTCTAACGAAAAAAGTTTAACTTTTCCAACTCTGAAACCATATATTTGATTTTTCTAATACTTATTACTAATTTATTCCTTTCTAATATAAAATATGTTTAATATATAGAGAAGAAAATGTAGTTTTAGCAGATTACTTTTGTAATAAATTTTTCAAACCTGTAATCGTCTTTTTGGCGTTTTTAATGTGTAAACATCTATACACTAGGGGGTAAAAATCTTTTTCACAATACAAACACAATATTTGAGTAAGATCACACCGCGTTATGAAATCGGTGTAAGCTATGTATAATTGTATTAGTGTAATCATACCAGTAACCCGCAAGCCATACCACAATTGTGGGATGAAAATCACATACATGCTTATGCTCATTCATTTAGTCGTCACTGAGAAAACGACGAATGAAGTTGTGCACGCATGTACGAATATTTTCCTGGTTTTTTGTTTAGTTTTTTTGAGCACACCGAACGAAATTAAAGTTAAAATTTAATAAATTTGTACAGCAAAAAAAAAAATAAATAAATAATTATGGAAGCTACAACAACTTCTTGATAAAAAATACTTTTCGCAATATACAATGCATTTTATGTTATGAAACACTGAAAAATATTAGGGAATAGAGCTTACAAAGGCATTTTAATACTCTCCACAGCGCTGTGAATAAATTTAATTTGGATTTTATACACCACATTGTTGAATGGATTATTAGGTTTTTACTTTTTCTTAAGTTTATATTAAATTGCTTATTTACAAAAAAAAAAAATACAAACAACTAATAACCACATCATGTATTTTAAATTACAAAACTTTTCTTCAAGTGCAAGTTTATTTTACTCTCATTTTTCTCACCAATGCAAACATATTTTATTTTGCGGGACACTGAACCATCCGAACAAAAAGTACAAAGAAACTTAACAGCTGCATAGAAATAACTCATCCGAATTTTATAGCATACCTTCAGGAGTTAATTTTAATATAAATTGCTTGTGAAGTGTAATAGTGTTACCAGTGGGGATAATTTTGTTAAAAAGTTGAAAAATATAAAATCAATTAAATATATATAAACTTTTAAATAAAAGATCGTTTTAAATGTCAAATATTTGTTTGTCTTTATAAAGAATTTATAATATTATATTATAACATATCTTCATTACGTACTGTTGCCTTACACTGAAGCTGCTGCACGACAATTCGGTATCAATCTCCAACTCATGCCAATTATTATGGGTGGAGATTTTAATACAAATTTTGCAAGCCCGCAGTCGCAAGCTTTATCAAAATTTTTTTTGACGTTTTCCACTTGCATATGAGCAATTCTCCACAAACCCCCATAACTAAAAATTCCACTACTAAAGATGCAGTTTTCCGTAGATTTTTAAATACAGTAGAGTCAAAAATTTATGTATCTTATTTTAGTTACCATAAGCCAATATTAATTGTTTGTACTTAAGGCATTTACCATAGATGGGCACTTTGCAGTACTACTAAAATTTCAGTAAAAATTATTTTTTAACCAGTAAATTTTTACTGATTACTAAAATTTTTTTTTGCAATTTTTATAAAGTGCCTAAATGATTTATTATATGATGAGGTGCATCAGTAATCAGTATGGCTTGTATTAATGATGAAATTCTACCACGTGGCTAAATTTTCTTCATACAAAAATTTCAAAATTTGAATGAAAAAAACTTTGCCACTTGCTACAATTTTATTATGAATACGGCCCTACGATTTCACTGGTAATGCAAATTAAATTTCATTAGCAGTAAAAATTTACTGAATTTTTTCAGTAATCAGTAAATTTACTGCTTACTGCAATTTTTAATGCAGTACATATACATATTCTGCAGTGTGCCCATTTTCCAACTAAATAAGTTAAGTAAAATAATCAAAAACCAGCAAATTCCTATGTATTTACAATATTGAAAGTTTTGATACTTTTAATTGATTAATTTAAAAAATATACTAAAAGCATAAGTACTTCCAACTTTGTGTTGACCATTTTTTTAATTTTAAATTAATCAATAAATAGAACATTTTAGCGAAATTTTTTTTTGTGATTATTTTACGCTAATTTTTTTCGCAAATTTTTTTTTTCTTCGAGTAGAATACAATAAATTTGACACTTAACTGCTATGCTACTCTTGTCATCTTCCATATTTAAATTTTATCAAAGTAGATTAATTAAAATCAAAGTTAGCTAACACAAGTGATAACTTCGGAAAACATATAGCGCGACTAATTTCGGGGTGTTCGAACTAATTTCAAATTTCATTCTAAATTTAAAATTAAAAAATGGTCGAAACAGTATAAAAATATCGTTTTTATAGTACTTTAGCGTACTAAATCGCGAATATCGCTAATACGAGCGCTAACTTCGAAAAACGGCTAATGCCACTGAATTCAGCGTAGTCGAATTGGATTTACCAGTAGGGTGCACAGCTTGAAAAAAGAAAAAGTTTAAACTTTCCAACCCTGGAATCATTCTTTTAGATTTTTCAGATTTCTTATATCAATATATTTCTTTTAAAAATATTAAACATGTTTAATTTATTAAGAAAAAGAACAAACTAGCTTTAGCTAGTTACTTTTAATCAAAATGAACCGAAAATGGTCTCCAAGTGGAGGTGCGTTAAAGCACCACCCTTCCTAAACTAGTTACTTTTATATACCAAAACAAGGTACAATTTTCCAACCCTGGAATCATCTTTTTAAATTTTTAATACCATATTTATTCTTACTGAGATATAAGATACTCGTAACCAAAAAAAATCTCACGCCCTTATTAGAACTTAGCGATAAACTTCCTGATATTTCAAGTTAACTTGAGCTGAACTGAATGCTAAGGTGACCGTTAAATGTTACAATTGTTCGATAAATTATTATTATTATTATTTTGTTCGCCAGCTCCTCAGTTATTCTAATTTTTGTAATGTAGCAACAGTGCAGGATAAACCTGCCGCTTTCAGTCATTTTGAGGCTAGAGCATATTTGCAAAAATCAAATAGGAACTAAATTTGAAATAATGGAATTTTTTTTACAAAATTTTCTCGCAGGGTTCAAAGCAGTTTTAATCTAATTACACAGTGAATGAAAACTTTTCTATTTTTTTTCATTAGTAATCGTCTATAATATACGAGTATATATTATATACTCGTATTTGCAAGTACATACGAGTATAAGTAATTAAAAAGCTTCTTTAACTCTTCAAACTCTCATTAAGTGTTCTTCAGACAGAGTTTCATTCGCACACGTATTTAAAGATTGTAATGAAATATTGTACGAAGCTCAGACAGATTGTATTTGATCATTGCTAAATAATTGCTTTAATAAAATATATTAACACAATAAAACAAAGTTCATTACAAAATTTTTTGCCAACAAAAAAAAACAGAAATCAAGTTGCCAAATTCCTTTGGTATTTCTTTTCTTATTTTTTTAATAAAAAATTATTCATATTTTTCAGTTTTCATTAATATCACGAAAAGAAGCAAATCAAATTTATGATTCTCACAGTCCAAAAAAACAAGCAAAAAATACAAACAAAGACAAGCAACATGTGTGACTTCACAAACCAAAATTTGTATCTGTAAGAGTGTCAAGCACTCTACTGCAATTGTAAGTTTTTTTTTCGCATTCTTAATTGTCTAAAAGTAGAATCGTCTTATTTAGAGGTATAATTTTTATTTAATTGTTTGTTTAATTGCGTTTTCTCTTTTTAAAATAATTAAATTTCCAATATTATAAATAGTCTGAAGTTTTGCCGTTGCCAATGGCTTGAATAAAAAAAAACAATGTGAGTCCGATCACAGGGGAGATGTGTAAACAAACATATAGTAATCAAAAATTTTTTTTAAAGTTGGAAGTACTTATGCTTTTAGTATATTTTTTTAAATTAATGAAAACTTTCAATATTGTAAATACATAGAAATTTGCTGATTTTTGATTATTTTACTTAACTTATTTAGTTAGTAAATGAGCACACTGCAGTATATGTATATCTACTGCATTAAAAATTACAGTAAGCAGTAAAATTACTGATTACTGAAAAAATTCAGTAAATTTTTACTTATAATGAAATTTAATTTGCATTACCAGTAAAATCTAGTCTTGTGTAGTTCATGAACGAACTAGTTCAAATAAACGATTCAGTACTTTGAACTAAGTGAACTAGTTCAATTGTTTTACTCTCACTAGTTCAATTTTTGAACTAGTTAATTTTTTGAACTAAGAACTAAGACACAAAATGAACTAACACAGAGGCTATCAACTACAGGCTCAGTTAGCCGACTGTAATGTAATGTAACTGTAACGTAGAAAACAGCTGATCGATATTTTTATATGAAAAGTAGGTTAAGTTACATTGCATCTCTATAACCATTTTCATTACTTTTCACATAACAATATCGATCAGCTGTTTTCTACTGTTGCAGTTACTTTACATTACAGTCGGCTAACTGAGCCTTAAATGTTTTCAGCGTTTTGCTTTACTTCTTTCTGTTTGTATGCTTTGCTTCTATACCACTGCTGGCCAGGGAAGTGCTAGAGTGCCGAACATCAATCGGCTTTTTGTATATACAAATGAATGCACATACGCTTATACATTACTTTCGGTTTTCTCTCTGTGGGCAGCATTGTTCTATACTCATCCATATGTATGCATGTATGTATGTATATTTAGTTCTTGTTCATCGCTGGCTACTACCACAAATGCAATAAACAAGCAAACACTTAACATACATACTAACCTATTCACAAAAATATTTTGGATTTATGAGATTTTTAAAAAGATTTTCACACTAAATTTGTTTTATAAACCCTTTACAAAGCAAATTTATTTATTAATTAATTAATTAATTTTAGTTTTCGTAAAGTTTTTAATCGCAGATCTGTGTTTTTAATACTGTCAACCACAACATATCTACATACATACATATGCATGTAGATGTAAAATCATTGAACTAAGAAGACCTAACTAGTTCATTGAACTAAATGAACGAACTAGTTCATTTATAAATAATGTCCTAAAATGACCGGCCACTGAAATGAACTAAATGGCACAAGTCTAGTAAAATCGTAGGGCCGTATTCATAATAAAATTGTAGAAAGTGGCAAAGCTTTTTTCATTCAAATTTTGAAATTTTTGTATGTGAAAAAATTTACCCACTTGGTAGAATTTCATTATGAATACAAGCCTTACTGATTACTGAAAATTCAATGCACCTCATCATATAATAAATCATTTAGGCACTTTATAAAAATTGCAGAAAAAAATTTTAGTAATCAGTAAAAATTTACTGGTTAAAAAACAATTTTTATTGAAATTTTAGTAGTACTGCAAAGTGCCCATCTATGGAAAATGCCTTAAGTACAAATAATTAATATTGGCTTATGGTAACTAATATAAGATGTATAAATTTTTGACTCTACTGTATTCACAAATCTATGGAAAACTGCATCTATGGGGGTTTGTGGAGAATTGCTCATATGCAAGTGGAAAACGTCAAATAAAAATTTTGATAAAGCTTGCGACTGTGTGTTGGCAAAATTTGTATTAAAATCTCCACCCATAATAATTGGCATGAGATAGAGAATATATCTTTTAAAAAAATATTTGACATTTAAAACGCTCTTTTATTTAAAAGTTTATATATATTTAATTTATTTTATATTTTTCAACTTTTTAACAAAATTATCCCCACTGGCAGCACTATTACACTTCACAAGCAATTTCTATTAAAATTAACTCTTGAAGGTATGCTTTAAAATTCGGATGAGTTATTTCTATGCAGCTGTTAAGTTTCTTTGTACTTCTTGTTCGTATGATTACACTAATACAATCATACATACCTCACACCGATTTCATAACGCGGTGTGATCTTACTCAAAATTTGTGATTGTATTGTGAAAAAGATTTTTACCCCCTAGCGTATAGATGTATACACATCAAAAAAAATTGGTAGTAAGATGGAAATTCTCAAGTAGATAATGGATTGAGGGTTGGCTCAAGTAGTTAGAACCTCATCACCTTACGATGTGTAAGCAATTAATTAAATGTTAATAACTTATAATTGTGTATGATTGTATGTTTGTTAATAACAGCAAACTATCGTTGTGTATGAATGTATGTATGTATGATTGTAAACTATGTTGTCTTTTTATTTATTTTATTTATGAAAGTATATGTATGTATGTATGTTCTTTAACAACTACAAAACCGAAGGTACTGGGTTAAATCCCTGTATCCAACAGTCATTATATAACAACACCACTGATTTTTCTGATGTGCAAGTGATGAAGGCATAGTCAGCAGTCACTGAACTATACCGACTTCAGCAGATACTAATCCTTATGTGACATCATGGCGACATCTGTCTTTTCCTACAGCGTCTCTCTTCTCTATCACTATTCTTTTCCTAAAGGAGATAACACCTAGTAATAGTAGTAGGCATTCATTGTCTGAGTGATACTTCTCTTTAAAAAAAGTAGAGAATGGACTTGCTGTAAAATAGAAATTATTTTAGAAGAGAAGTCAAGTTTTAAGCACTTAGTCTTATGAAGTCTGTCATTAAACTAGGAATGGAGAGCTACCAGGCATAAAATTAAGCTTAATTTCTTAAATGCTTTACGATTCTTAAGTTTGGATAATCAAGACAAAAAGGTTTGGGTACGTTAGCAGGTTAATTAGAATCCAGCCCATTTGTGTGCAATAAAATTATTCATTTGGGCTACTTTTAAGTAGGCAGCAAAGAAAGAAAAAGGGACTAGAGAGGAAAAAGGTGTAAAAGGTAGGTAATAAGTGTAGTATTATCAAAGATTATAAATGGAAGAGGGGAGGAGATAACGAGTCATATGTGTGCACAGCTCACAGAGGGAATAAGCGGCCGTACCAACTTCTGCCCTTTATATAAAGGCTCAAGTTTTTTAGTCTCATCTCCGACAACTAAGATATGTTGCTGAAGGATAATCTGCCAAGCAAGTGCAGACGGTGATCCTCCAGAGCGAAGCAGAGGTAGAGGAGATTGATAATGCTTTTCTCCTCTTCTTCATCATTGGATCTAATTCACTTTGAAGGAGCTCCAGTCGTTCAGCATGGGTTCCGAAATCGTAGTGGCCGATTAGTGTGGCCAGGAGATTCCCCAAGTGCTTCCTAATGAATTTCATAAGGTAAGCATTTTATGAGGGTCATCTGCCCTGGATTGATTCAACAAAGGCAACGTCGAAGCGTGTACAGCAGGATGATAGCGGGATCCCACAGAAATTATCGGTATTAACCTTACTGAGTAGATTTCCCCTCTTTTCTTGGTTATCAGTAACTACGTTACCTAGAATAGTACGTGAATGCTGCGCAAACTTATCATGGGATTGGCAAAATGTTTGAACAAGAAAATATCTGGTATACACACCTATGAGAGACTTAGTTGCAGACTGACTGGTAGTTATGATATGGATTACACTATTTGATATCCGATAAAACTTAAGTCAGTGTGTTGCTCCTTTAATGGCAGATATCTCTGTGTATTCTATGATATATTCATTTGGAAGTCTAAACAAAATTTCAGTTCTGAGTTCAGGAATATATACGTCTCATTCAGAGCTGTCCCCTCCTTGAGCCATCCTTAAATACCTGAAAGGTTTTATGAAGTGGGGAAACCCCTTCTGTCAACAAAATTTCAAAATCCCTATTGAAGTAGGGATTTGGAGTGCAGTATTCTATGAGATCAGGTATGTCGTTTAATGTATACAGAATGATAGCATGTCCTCATGGTATATAGCAGTGCTAGAACTAACTTTCAAGCGATTAATTCCACTAGAAGCCAACACAATATAGCAAAGAACGCCTCTTTCGGGGAAAATCTGAGGGCACCGATTATCATAAATGCCATTTTGCGAAGAACCCTCTTTATACGGGAATGATTGCTCCCTGGTTGTAGTGCTTTCCACCAAACTAATATGCCGCAAAATAATATCGGTTTTATGACCGTCTCTAGTATCCAAGTGACTATTTTAAGTCTTATCTTATGCCTAATCTGACCAGACATCTCGCTTTAGGCGGGATTACCCGCTTTTCACCGTTCGATCCCACCTTGAATTTCTATCCCGTTTTTTGGAATTTTGAAATTTTTAATCTCTTATTCCATTTTTTTTTATTAAAATGTAAGTGATAAAAATTCTTTCCAAATAATTTTTTAGTGTTGTTAATGCTTAACTAGCCCAAAACCTGTGTGACTCGCTACACCCAATAAATATACGTTTTCAGATGAAAAGAAAAAAATGTTATACTAGAAGTGCCACGCTTGCGATTCAGTATTCACTACTTTGTAAAATACAATTCTCAATTCAAACTTCTCACTGAATTGGTTTCCAAAATATTTTTTTAAGTAAGCATTTTCTTTATTTAGGGGGAGCCAAGCTCTCCTGTTAATTTCTATTATTTTCTATCATCAGCAGAATCAGTGGAATTTCTGTTTGTAGCAGATACCATGATAGTAATAAATTAATATATAATTTACGTAGGAGTTGGCACACTTTTTGCTCCATTATTGACTCCATTTTATAATACTATTCTCGTTATTGGTATTACTGCTTACGAAAAAATTTCAAAAGTTCAACAGTTTTGGCTTAAAAGATATCTTGCAATAAATTATACTTTTATGTGGGGAGTGCCATGCCAACCTTAGACATTAAAAAATTAAAAGCCTATTGCTCCTTCCAGTCCATCAGTAATACAATGTGGGCAAATCAGCAAGATCAGTACAATGGTATTAGTTTTGAAGACAAATAAAAATTTGAAATTTATGAGAGGCACCACGCCATTTCTGAAGTTGTTCCCAGAGACAATGCACATTATCAACAGAACTTGTCCCTACAAAATTTCAACATTCCCCTCATATTACTTTTCTAGATATCTCAAGGCAAAGCACATTATAAAATCGTTACTTACACAAAGTTTCACGTTTGTTGCTGCCTATATAAGATTCAAAGATATTCCAAAATGTAAAAAGAAATGTATTGGAGATGCCAAGTCCAATTTTATTTTATTCCGACTTTTTATTTTATGCAGCTTAGAAGGACAATTGAAGTGCCACGCCCACTAGTCCACTCCTTAATACTATTTCTCTAATTACTACGAATATTGAAAAAATTTGACAAAAATTTAAGTTAGGCTATCACAAGTATTTAAAAAAAATAGCGAAATCGGTGCAGGCGATCTTAATTGATGCGATTACCAACAAAGAACATATTTAATTTATTTTGGTTTAGTAAAATATTCTTTCATTACAAAAAGCTTTCAGCAAATCTAAATACGATGAATCAAAAGAATTCACATATTCTATTTGCTATAATGACTGAGTATATAATGTAGAAATCTACATCAACTGACTCAAAAGAATGCTGATGATGAAGGTGTAGTGGCCTTCGAAAACAGCTGGTTGTTCCGTTCTACTATGTGTTTGTCAGAATATTTACAATCAACTTTGTTGTTATCATTTCACTAATAATTATGACATGTATATACATTTACGAAAAATATTCTTGTTTATAAATGTTTTTGTTTATTTGAAGGCGTTTCTTTTGTGTTGAAAACTATATTTTCTACATCCCGCTTTCTAAAATAAATTTGTTTTGAAATCTCGCTTTTTGGCGATATTTTCTACAAAATCCCGCTTTTTGATCTATCATATCCGGCTTAAAAAAACATCTGGTCACGTTATTTATGCCCCAAGTGGATAAAATGGCGTTCCTACAGACGTAGATTAATTTAAGGTTTTCGTTGCTCTTGTCTGAGAATTTTCTCACCAGGATAGGTTACTATCAAGGACAACACTCAGATATATGGCATTATTCGAAAAGGAAGACAAAAAAATTCAACATCATTGTTTTTGTATCATTTAGGTTTTAAGATATCGTTAGCTAAAATGTAAAAAGGGGTAACTAACCAAAAATTCTAAATCGAGTTTTTGATTGATTATTATGAATACTTTTGAACTATATATCTTAAAAAAATTTTACACTTCTGCGATAAAAAATAACGCTTTTATTACAAAAAAAACAAGGGAACTTAACTACAAGTTTGTTTGGTTTTTTTTTGATTCATTTTTTATTTTAGCTTTATTTTATTTACTTCAAATTTAAAACTTTTCATCCTAACCTCGATGTTTTTTTTTGGTTTGTCGGTTTCAGCTTTTTTACAAAAATCGTTATTTCTAATTAAGTATGCAGAAAAAAATCCTTCAAATATCTTTACCAAAATTTAGAATTTAGAATTTTAAAGATGCCTTTAGTGCAAAGTATTGTTCATTTTGAAAATTGTTATCATTATTTTTCAAAATAACTATTAAGTTTGCAAAGGGTGCCTTAACAAGGCACGTATGACATTTTATTACATGGATTTTTAACATTGCTCCTGACAATAAATGAGGTTGGTAGCGCAAATTAGTAACAAAAACTCAAATTTCAAGAAGAAAATTTTTTGTCACGGAAAATGTCTCTAAATAATAATAGGGTGTGCTTAAAGTTTGCAATAATGTGCAAAAGCTTCTTAGCAAGTGTCTCTCTAACCTTTTTACAAGTGCGAATTCTATAGTATTTTTTAACCATTTGAATACACGTGTATTGCTCCAAAGAAGTGTAATATAATTTTTTTTTCTGTTGTAGACAACTTTTCGCTTTTGCCTTGTCTATTCAAATGATTTTGACGAGAATATAAAAAAATAGAATTAAACAAAATATAGTTTCTTTTTTTATTTTCATACACCGAAACTATTGTTGCTGCCACTATGACCCACTTAATGAAGTATTGAATTCATAATGAAATCAAGTGCACCCGACGCATTTCTTAAAATTTAAATTAAGAGGAAACGTAGCAAATGTGGTAGGATGTGATGGTAAGTGCTAACAATGAAGACGCTGATAATGTTGTATATGTATGTATTATGTTGAATTTTTTTTTATTAGTTTATTAAGTTTTATTATAATAATAAAAGTAAACACCCACATTAACTATTCAAAGCTTCACAAGCAAAGTTTCTTGCAAATTATGCCTGAGAAGATTTTGTTGTGGGTGCTGCTGATTTTTATGTTTTCATGAACATGAGATTAAATTTATTTCACGTTTCTTTGGGCATAAAATTTTTATTAGTTTTAAGTTGTACGTTTGTAAATATTAGCCAACAATTAAATGGATTAACAATAGACGGATTTATGTATATGGCGCTTTGTTAGCTTAAAAATTATTTTATATTTTTAAAATAGAATAGAATGGAATTAGTTTTACTTCCTTTTAGTGTTATTTGTTAATTTAAGTTGGGTTTGCAAATACTAATCCACAAAAAAAAGCAAATTTACTTATGTATATCGTATTTTGCACGAAACCGTGTGAAACTATGATGACGTGGGGATTATTGGATATCTATGTCTATTGAAATATCTGTTATATTGAACTTTTTATACATAGCTACTTCTGTTAGTTGTCTATTGTCTAACCGGCAAAATAATTTTCGTATTTTAGCTTTTACCATTCCAGAATAACTATCGAAAGCAGACTTATAATTATAAATAGAGATGTGGAAATGTCGTGTTTTATCGTGTCACGCGTGAATCACACGTGACTCACGCATGAATCACACGTGACTCACGCATGATCGTGATCAAATTTTTAACCAATCACACGTGAGTGCGTGAGCATGACTTAAAAATATATTACTCGTGCGTGATCGTGCGTGAGCTATTTTTAATAATCACGCACGAACTCTCACGCTCTCACGAGATATCATTCCTGAATTCTATACCATTTTGTACATGCTACGATGCAAGACCATTTGCACAAGATTGTGTATTGGGCTATTTTTATAATTTTTTCAGGCTCATATGAAATTCAAATATACCAATATAGAAAAATTAAATTACTTTAATATAATTTTTTATGGTACACAATTAAATTTTTTCTAAATTTCGACTTTTTTCAGAAAAACTACGCGTACATTTAGTTAAAAATTTTTAAAACTATACCCAGCAAAAAATTTCAAAAAAGGTAATCGAGTTTGGAATTAAGCATTTTTGGTGGAAGCACTTCCCTACTTTATTACCAACTTAATGATTTTAACAAGGCGTCGTCTAAAAAAATCATTCTCTTCATATAGCAACTTGCACGTCATATTTTGTAATTTTAGGTAATGTGATTTGTAAGCGAGTGATGAAAATTGGCAATCAGAAAAGTAAGTCATTATATGGCAAGTAGTTCTAATGGTAATGTGTAATTTTTTGCTGGGTATCTACATAATAAAATCTTATAGTTGAATCTTTCAAAATCTACCTTCACAACTTTTTATAACCGATTAGACACAAAAAATATTTTTTAAATTTACTATTTTAGGACATTGCTGAATGTAAGGTACATGTCCAAAATAAAAAATAATTGGATCTAAGCCCATTCTTAATGCATTGTCTTTAGCGCTATGTAATTAAAAAATTAAGAATGTATTAAACAAAGTTTTTTACACATTTGAAAATAATGAATATACTTAAAAAAACACATGCCTTTTTCAGGGAAATTTTAAAATTTGGATTTTTTTATCCTCTTCCCGATTTGACGAATGAATACGTTAATAATTTTTTTTCCTTTTTTATATAAATTTTTTTCAAAAATTTAACTTAAAATCCAACAATGAATTAAAAAGTAATAGGCGAAATACTAAAAAAAGGTCAAGGCAAAAAAAAATTTTTTTTGTCTTAAGTAAAATATCTTATGAGAGATACGGAAACACATCTTGGGAAATTATTTCTTAAGAACTTCAAGTTTATGTCAAAATGTTTTATCCGGTAAAATTCGGATAATTTTTAAAAAAGTTACAAGCCACGGAATTTTTTTTGAGTCCCAGGTAGTCAACTTTGGCCCACTGTAATTCATGTCCAGCTCAAGCCAGAAGGCTGTCATGACATATGGTATAAAGCCTAACCCCCTTATGCAAAAACGATTGTTATGGTTAAAGCATGTGTTAAAACCGGTTTTGCCAAACAAAATTCGTTTGTTAAACCAACTTTAAGTTTAACAATCGTTTTTGCATAAGCGGGTAAGTCCTCCTCTATGGATGTTGGAGTTTCATATAAATCCAATCAGTAGTTTAGAAGTTCCAGATTTATTGCCATTTACTTTGTACAAGTTCCCACTGTGCAATGTAAATTTTACTTATACACGTGCAAACATATGTACATACATACATACATTCATACATATGTATGTGTAAAAACCTATTTTTCAACCCAAAAAATTATACAAATTGGATTACATACTTTTTCGTGAGCATGCGTGATCGTGTTAAGTTGTAAACCACTCGTGCGTGATTAAGAAAATTTTTTTCGTGAGCGTGCGTGATCGTGAAAATTTTCAATATCATTCATCATGAGTAAAATATTTTTCTGCGTGAGCGTGCGTGTCGTGAGTCAAAAAACGCTCACGTGCACATCTCTAATTATAAATACATACATCTAGGGCTAGTTTCTTCCTAATTAGTTTAACATACGTTCTAGTTAACCAACAAAAAATTTTAACGCAGTTTAACCGCCTATGCTGTTTTTCCGTAATGGATATTGATGACAATTCTTTAAATTTATTTAAAAGAATGCTCGAATAACTGTTTTCTGAGATTTTTGAAAATTAAAAAATAAATATATGTAATGTACTTAAAAAATAGTGACGCTCAAAAAATAAACCAAAAAAGATCATCAAATTTTAAATGTAACGGAAGAGAGATTGTTTCCAATTAAATGTAGAAACAGAATAAAGTTTGCAACTTCAGGAAAATCGCTGATAAATTAATCAAGCCCATAATAACATCGACGGCAGTAACTTCAAATGCTCTCTAATTTTTGTTTTATTTTCTTTTGTGCTTATTTTTCTTTGTAGTTTTGTTTACAAAATGTATGAAATTTATTGAAAGTATGGTAATATTTTTGTGAGAATGAACATTGATATGTGAGAGTATAAGAAAAAACGCTCTCAAAATAAAATAGATTCTATCTCACGACCGGTTTCTGCGGCTGTTTTTTTGTGTCAATTTGTATGGAAAATGTATTGAAGCCGGTATTCTGTTTAATCATTTAATGTTCAATGTTCATTCTCACAAAAATGTTACCATACTTTCAATAAATTTCATACATTTCGTAAACAAAACTACAAAGAAAAATAAGCACAAAAGAAAATAAAACAAAAATTAGAGAGCATTTGAAGTTACTGCCGTCGATGTTATTATGGGCTTGATTAATTTGTCAGCGATTTTCCTGAAGTTGCAGACTTTATTCTGTTTCTACACTAATCATTAACTCTAAAACATCGTCATCAATTCATTATACGAGTACACATATAAAATATTTGGACGTGTTCTCATCCTTCTCAATTTTATAGGTTTCATAATTACTAATCACATAACCGTTATAAAAAACATTCGTTTTATTTATTATGTCTGAATGTATTTATTTATTGAACTTTTTAGTAAAACTGTTTTTTTCAATTGCGTAATATTTATTTCATATTTTTATCACTTGACAGTTTTAACTTGAGTTTATCTGACCAATGTTACAATACTTATTTGTAAAACATGTAGAGTTTATCTTTATATTAAAAGCTAATTCATAAATTGTCTTTTGTCCAGTGTCTTTTATATCGCATGTGGAATACAACATCCTGCAAATGTGCGTCGTGGCCTCGTGCTCTCAAATCGCTCGAGCGAAATATTCAATGTATGTAAGTCGATGGCGCTTCTTGAAACCAAATGTCTATATTATGCAATTTTGGCCAAATGAAACTGGTAGTCATCGAACTACAACGTTCTAGATTGAGCTTAAAAAAACTTAAAAAATATCAACATATATCACAACACATATCAACAACACAAAAATTTTTCATTACAATTTTAGGGAAAGAGAACACATTTCACGTGAGCTTTTGTTCTCGATATGGGTGAATATCTGGAATCTAATTATGGCTTCTGGGACAAAACGTGAGCGATCGTTGTCTAAAGCGAGAATTAGACCCCTGATTTTCATTCATTGTTTTTACGTAGCCAACTATAAGAAATGCGATTGTATTTAAAATTACGATAGAACTATTAATTATTTATTATTAAAATTAACGTAAGTACTGTAAATTTACTGACATACTCCATAAAATAATAAGTTGGTAGTGTGTAGGTTGCACTTCTACTCTCTTTTTTTTTTTTTGCTTTTGTCTAAGTGCAGAAAAAAATTCTATACTCGTAGCTGATAATTTAAAATTTTAATTCATTTTTATAAGCGATAAAATATTATCTGCCCTATTCATAAAAAAATATTTCAGGTCTATTAAGTGCTTATTTGACATATTTCTATGGGAAATTTGTCAAATAAATCTGTAATAAACCTAAAATATTTTTTATGAATTAGACCGTATATGTACACATCGTCCCTACCACGTCAAACTATCCAATATGCAAATTTGTACTTTTCAGAAGAGCAACGAGTCTTAAATTGTGAATTTAAGGTCGGCGTATTTCTAAAAATGCCAGGCTTAAAATATTTCTTATTGAGTTGTCTATTGTCTATGAGAATTTCCGCATTTTGGAACCAGGCATATCCTAGAAATTAGAGTAAAAATGTAACGAATCTAATAAACGAATTTTGCATATTGGATAGTTTGACGTGGTAGGATATATCGTGCCATAACCGCTAAAATAGCTTAAGCGACACATTTTTTTGACTTCGTTTTTTTTTTTTTTTTTTTGACGAAAATCGACTATTTACGATCGCAAATAATCGATTTTGGTCAAAAAATAGCTTCCATGAAGCGCCTTAGATTAGTATTTTTAATTCTGACCTTTATCTGACCTCCTAGCTAAAATTTCCGAGTTTTCAGATTTTTTTATTTTATTTATTATCTAGACCTAGCTCTGTATCGAATTCCAGGTCAATAGCACAAATTTAAATTTTTGTGGGGTGTAGCCCCGCCCTCCTGGCTAAAATTTTCGGGTTTTCAGATTTTCCTGGTCCATTGCTCACCTAGATCTTCTCGTCTACCAAATTTTAGCTCTCTAGCTATAGCATAAGTGCTTCATCAATTTGATGAGTGTGTCAGTGGTCAGTGAGTATGTCTTAAAATATGCACTTTTTGCACCTCCATATCTCCGGAAGCTTTCATTGTAAAACTTTCAAACTTCGCATGTGAATATATGAATTTATTCTAATTATGGTTTAAATATCATAATTTTACGATTGCGGGGAACATAAATACAACTTTCTAAATTGAGCTTAAAAAAACTTAAAAAATATCAACATATGTATATCGCAACACATATCAACGACACAAAAATTAGTCATTACAATTTTAGGGAAAGAGAACACGAATTTATTCTAATTATGGTTTAAATATCATAATTTTACGATTGCGATGAACAAAGTTATGAGGGGGTAAAAACAGCTCGAATGGCTTCGTGTAAATATACACACTGTGTGCATTGGCCAGAACTTGGCCTGGCGCACTACCGTGCGCCTAGATAGTTTTTTGCAATTTGTATATTTTTGTTTAATATATTAACCCAAATAAACTCTTAAGTGAATGCAGTGCTGGAAAAAACTATATGAATAACTTATAATACGTAAGATATTTTTTTATAAAGTAGTTAAGGAAATTATTCGAATATTCGGCAGAAATTATTCAAATAAGTCTTTATTCTAAATTTTTTTTTAACATGTATTTATTTATTGTATCTTCATATATGAACTAACAATAAGTATTCAAATCTTAAATCTATAAAAAAAATTATTAGGCCGACCAGTGTCGGACATAAACTTAGTGATTGTTATAAATAATATATTAGTAGTGATAATCAAAAAAGGAAAAAAAAAGTATTTTCAAGTAGTCCAATCTGGAGTGTTATGTATAAGAGCCCGTGTGTCCCTCTTTTTTAGGCGGATGTGTCCAGTAAAGTTCAAAATATTACGAGCAAGCGGATTAGGATGTGATTCAAAACAAATGGCCGGATCACGCCCACTAAAATTTAATGCTTTATTTTAAGTGGTTCTACTTCACCGTTTTTCACAAGACTTAATACGCACCCTGAGCTCTGAAAAACACACATTCCTGCATTAAAAAATGGGCAGAGTTTCGCCCATTAAAATATAATTTTATATATCACGTTCTTCTTTTTTTCTTCTTCTTCTTCTATCAGATCTTTGCATAGAAGTCGGTTTTTTTCGCAGAGTTATTTTCTATATTTTCTCCTTCCATTTGTTAAATTCAGGAATTGATTTTCTACGAAAATTTTATATTGTTCATCTTTATAGAACATACGGATTTTGTTGCAAGGCTGCCACAACTCATTCAAAAAGCTAAATTTTAAATTTACAAGAGGTGAGTACGAAATTATTGTTATTATTTTCGTTTATAACATTCTGAAAATGAAATTATTTTAAATTTCTATTACATCATAGTGCGTATGAATTTGAGGATTAGTATATTTTTATTAATTCTTTTCACAAAAATGTGTAGTCATAAGTAATCCTATCTTATACATGTGACATTGTTTCTAAATATTTGAATGGAGTTTTTTTCTCCTCTTAATTTTTTGATCGATTGTATGAAATCATAAAGTTGACTTCATAATCTGCCATCAACATCAACATCATCGTCATCATCGCTGTCACCAGTTTTTTAGCAATGAATGTCAGTTTAAATGTTTCGTTTTTTGGTTTTGTTTTTAGTTTTTTATTTTATTCTCGCAGCCAGTCATTCAGTCATTCATTCAATTATATATTCAAGCAATTCATTTCATAAAAACACAACATAACACAAGTACAATCTTTTTAATATTTGCAATTTATGTTCCTTCTAGTTGACTTTTTCAAGCTTGGTCGCTTCCAATTATTTATAAATATTTGATTTCATTGGAACGAGTGCGAAAGAATTACTTTGATCCACTACAAATATACATACTTATGTACATAAATATTTATGACAATTAAAATAACTTTAGAAAGTATATATTTACAAAAATATATATTTTGTCGTTCTTTTGCCGGATGCATGTAGGTACACATAATTGGCGATATGTCAAGGTGGTAAAGTCAGAATAAACAAATATGTAAATAGCAAAAAAAAAATTTAATATCTGTGATGAATGAATCGTGCAATAAAATAATTGAATTTTCGGTCCCCCTTACACCCTTTCCATAATGATGGATATAATGGGTGTTTTTTATTGAGGTATAGAACTTTAAGTTGGCATCACTTTTTTAACTGGCGGCCATTTTGTCAGCTGTCAAGTGATTAATATTTAGTTTGGTTTGCCATTTTATCGCGAACAGGTTGACAAAAGAACAACGCTATGGGGAAAGGCAAGAAAAGAAAAATATCAATATTTTAAAAAACTATATAGCTTATATTTCAAATACATTTATCTCAATACATCGATATTAATTTAAAAAATAATAACATAATTTTGACAGCATTGTTTACAAGAAAGCCTTGGGGTCTACTCTGTAATTCTAAACGAAAGCAAATGCTTTCGAATTGTATTGTTTATAGCACACTACTTCGAAAATATTCTCTTACCTTTCGAAATACAGGGTATACCCATTGGATTCATTACCAAAAAGCTAGAAAAAATTTGTTGCATCAGCAATACCAACTTGAAAAATACGGGAGCTAGCAACACAAAAAACACGATTTTTATTATGTTTTCTCTCTCACTTCCTTAAGGCTTAGTTAGCCGGCTGTAATGGAATGTAACTGCAACGACTTTCTCTCAAGGACAAATATTTGGTGACCATTGTTGTAGAGTAACTTCGGGTATTGTGGAACACCTATTTTTTTTTTTTGGATTTCGTCAGAAAAGTTTTAGTAAAAAGTTTTAGAAAAGTTTTAGTGTTTGTTGATCGATTTTTAGACTAAGTATATCACAAATATAATATTGTTACGTTTCTCTCTCTGTAAAAACGCTTTTCCGTGGACTCGAAGATTTGCCAATGAATACAAGACCCGAGTGTAGTAATTAGGGTTAAGAATAATACAAGTTTTATTTACAAATATATTTAAACTAAATTACTCAAGAGCTTAAATACACTAATACAACTTAAACTACTGAATTACACACAAATATTCACAACTGGTTACCACTACGCCTTCCTCGCTGTAGTTTAAGCACGTCTCTTAGCTGGCTGCGGAAGTATTCACGTAACACCTCTTTGTCTGCTGCTCGTCACTTACGGTACTCACTCTACCGTCACTCACAATTGATACACCAATACCTCTTTATCTGCTGCTTGTCACACACGGCACCCACTCTGCCGACACTCACAGTTGATACACCAATAAAGACTCACTGGCTTTACTTACACCCTTACACACGTCTATTCGCTGTACTGTTCCCTTTACTCCAGTCGACACGATAGACTCCACAATAATCTCGATTCCATGACAGACTTTGCTGTCACTATAGACTGTCCTATAGTTTCTCCTTTTCCCAACTTGTGTGTAAAGGACAGACTGCTCTTAACTATCAACTCACCACTGTATCGCAGACTATTATTAATTCACAACTTAATTATCAACTGACTTGTTCACACTTGTTCGCAACTGACTCACAACTGCAACTAACTAACTCATTGGTTGCGTCACCGCTTTTTTATACTCCACACAAATCCCACTAGAAGTTTCAAGCAATGTCTAGACGATCATTATTATCTTATATGCTGTTTACAACGTGCCTAATTAAGTTCATGTGGTAACTACGTACATACATGTGTATATGCATACGTGTGTACATCATTAACTAAGCAATACACGGTGGTTGTTTATCCTTTCCTTTTCGTTTGAATTAGCATGTATGTACGTAGGTAAATATGTGAATCTTCTCAATAAGCAGACGCTTTTTGTTGTTGTTGCTTTTGCTTGTTTGCGTGTTACGCATGCTTATTTAGTTGTTTGGTACTATTCTAGACTATTCGTTACATTGACCTTGTAGGAATATTTTCGCGTAACACTTACATTAACCCTGTTGGAATATTTTTGTGTAATGCTGCTTAACATTGTCGACGGCCATTTTCGTAACAATATTATTGGGTCTATATAGGTTTGTCAATCCATGTGTAATTTCCACTATGTCAATATGTGATCCGTAAAGTAAAGGTCTTTATGAATAGGGAAGACGAATAAGCGATGTCCGTCTGTCTGAAAAGCTAGAGACTTTGGTCCTAGAATGGTGTGTCAGAAATGGTCCAATATAAATTGGAATTAAAAATCAGCTAAATCGAACAGACCGTTTAAGAGCTGGAAAACTTAAAAATAAAATAAGAATATTAGATTTTGAGTATATTGGCTACAAATCTAATCACAAACTAGATTTTGTTTTGTATAGGAAATCAAGTAAAAAGCAGTTATAATGTATTTAAAATATCTCGAAATCTAGTACTTACGAGATTTCGAGCTAAATCTAACAAATTTGTAGCTTCAATCAATTAAAATTGAAAATTAAATTGCCATATAAATGGATAGGTGAATTTGAAAGCCATCTAGTTTTCAATTTAAAATAGTATATACTGTCTAAGGCACCACTACATACAAGCGTTCATTCATATAAAATCAATCCAATCAATTAAACATTTACAAGAGCGATTTTTTTCAGTGGAGCAGCACTAAAATACCTATTAGTGCTCTTCTACTTTTAAGCATTTTCTCTTTTTGATGACCAATGATCTGTATACTACATATGTGGAGGTCCATAACAAAATGCAACAATTCCACTTTTTGAGTTTTCTGATTTTTTTATTTAATACAGTTATACAGCTTAAAATCTATGTAAACATTTTCATAAAACATACCAAAGGTCTATAGTTTTATTGTGACTCAATACCTAAACTAGATATTCAGACCAAAATGAAATAATTGCAATATGTATTCTCATCAGTCTAATTATAGTTATTCGTTTATTCAAAAAATTTCTCAAGTGGAAATGTTGCATTTTGTTATGGACCTCCTCATATACGTACGTTGGTGAAGGGTATATAAGATTCAGCACAGCCGAATATAACAATCTTACTTGATTTTACTATCGTATTAATAAAACGTTCTCATGAACTAGTATTTGGTTTTTTTTTTATACATTAATTAAATAATAGATCTTTCGTATCATTATGTACACGGCGAAAATTTCCGGAAAAATAAAGAAAAGCAGAGAAGCATACATACATAAATACATACTAGGGTGATCGTCTCGGTTTTTCAACCGGTTTTAAAACCCGGTTTTTTTACAATACGGTTGGTGATTTTTTAAAAATGTTGATTTTTCGAATGTCGAATAGTCAGATTTTTTTACAATTTAAAAACCGGCTGAGTCGAATACTTTTCGATTTGTACATTTTGCAATAAACTTATTTTTTACTATGTTAAAACTTAGACCAACGCGTTCTGTTGATTTTTCTAAGTATTTTTTTATACTTGATTTACATTAGGCATTTTTTTCATGAAATAAGTTGCATGAAATTTTTTTATTTGCCGATAGGAGGCCCGAAGGAGCTACTTATATCAAAAAGTTGAAAAAAAAAACTGATGCATTTTTCATTCTACGTAATTTTTTATATAAAGTTCTGTTTTATAGCAATTAGCAAATAGAAAAAGTTTCGTTCAACAAAATTCATGAAAACATGCTTAACCCTAGAATGGTAAACATCGCCTGTGAGGCGAAGCAATATTATTTTTTAACGCTAGGCATGCGCTCGTGCCAACTCAGTTGAGTGTTGTGCGAGGTTGCTCGCACACGTGCTCTGTTTTGCTTCGCTGCATTGCCGAATAATACATATGTTAGTCGCCTGTGAGGCGAATTTTGCCAATAAAGGTAATTTTTTGAGCATAAAAGTTTGTTCGTTTTTTCCTTAAAAATTAGAGTGTACATATGTATAATCCTTTCAGTTTTTTGTGATGATTGATTCTGAAGCGCAGATACTAAATTGGCAAGGACCTAAGTACGACTGGTGTGCTACTCGTTTAGAAGAAAGGACGCGTATGCCCAAAAAAATTCGAGCAGCACTACATGACGATATTGGTCATAACACTGACGATTATGCAGACGAACCAGGCATAAAAACGGGCAAAAGATCAAAATGGGATTTCTTCTTCCGATATCAAAATGTATGAGCGTATGTATATTTCTCCGGCAAATTAAAGGGAACATACTATTTAGAGCACAGATCAGCAAACTGTTGGCAATGTGACGCAAAAAAATAGTTTGAAAAACTACAAAATTTATTTTGGTGTGGAAAGTTTTTCTCCACTTAAAAGCCTTATATTATTTTGTTATATGTTAACTTGATCTCAGGAGAATAAGATAAAATAGGTTTTTTTTATCTCGAATGGAACTTTTTTATTTTTTTATTTTATTTTTAAACAATCTCTTAGAATTAAAGATTAAAATATGTGATTAAAAAAAAGTCTGGCATATGTTTAAGAAATTTATAAAATGAACTGGTTTCTGTTTATTTTTGTTACTAAACATTGAAGAAATATATTTTATCTTTGGTTTATTAAAATTTTTTTGTTTTTAAAGTGATGTAAGGGCTTTTTATAAAAGTCGCCTCACAAGCGAAGCTTACCATTAAGGAGCTAAAAAGTATGTTTACCATTCTAGGGTTAATGTAAATCAGGTATTAGTGTAAAAGTTCAAAGCGTTTTTTGAGCATGGCAACACCTATTGAAACATGAAATTCAAGCGAAATTATTTTATGAGGAGGTAGCAGAGGCGAATTAAATTCGGCTTATGGTGTGCAATGGATTTCAAAATGGATTTGCAAAAAGTATTTTTTAGTGTTGTTGACATTTTGATTCATACTTTATATAGAGGTAGATATCCACCTTGTACATACATAAATATTTATATTATATATATGTACTATACATATGTAAGTATATGAAGTTAAATTTTATGTTTTACCTTTAATTTTTGTATTGTTTTATAGTATTTACAGGAACTTTTAACTCTATTTTTTTAATAAAGCAATTTAAAATCAAAACTTTTGTATAATAATCTTCTTGCTTAAAAAACCGGTTGACCGGTTGTTCATGAATTGAAAAAAACGGAAACCGGGTTTTTCATAATTTCAAATATTCGAACTATTCGAAAACCGGTTTCTGGGAAAAGTCGAATAATCGATCACCCTAATACATACATACATTGACTCCAATTTGCCTTAAGTCCCCAAACTATAGTCCTTGTCTAAATATTTGTTAAATAGCAAGCAATTTGTTAAATGTCAGTGAAATGTTGCTGATAATTTTTTAAACACTTTTTGTTAATTTAAAATCTAAAAAGGCAAATATATTTTAGATGAATGTAGAAAAAAAATCCAATTTAATTAAAACACATTCAAACTTAATATTGGTTTTTGTTTGAAGCAGATGTTCTGCGTTTAAAAAAAGATTTACAAAAAAGCTTTTAATTGCTGACTATTTTAATATTGATTGATTCAACATTTTATTTGCCAAATCTTAACAACTAAAAGATTTTCACGTGCCGCCTGATGAATTCAATTATTTTTAGTTTATGTTTTTCTTTTGGTCATAATAAGCACTTGCTCATATTAAAGGTATTCACGTCAAAAGTTGCACTGTTGCAGAAAAGCAAAATTGCAAAATTTTCAAATAATATAACAACAACCACATAGAAAATTATTTTGCACAAATGATGCGAAATTGTCAGGGTCTGAGTAAGTGCAAGATTATCAGAGTAAATTTTGCAAAGTTGTGCAACTTTTTATAGCATTGCCAATCCAAAAAAATGGACAAAAATCTATATATATAAAAATAAGTCCGTATATGTACGTCGCCAAACTAATCATAAACGCGTCGTGCGATTTCAACCAAACTAATACACTACGTAGGTAGTGGCCCATATATGGTTTATATGAAGTTTGGTTGAAATCCGATAACGCATGTGTGTGCGGTGCGTATGTGATTTTGCCGCAGGCATTTTTTGTACCGCATAATACAGCATTCATTAGTATTGAATACATTTTGGTCGTTTGTGTATTGGAGAGCATTGCACGGAGTGATGTAAATAGCAATTTGTTATCATTTCTCTTTTCTCTTTGGACGTCATTGGTGATTGATCTTATCATAATCGATTTTTGAAAATATTAATTTCTTCGCATTTTTTGGTGAGTATTTTGATAAAAATAAATTAATTTTCGTTCTAATCATCGTTTTAATTTGAATATTTTGTTAAAAAAAATTAAAAAAAAACAATGATTAATGAGATAAAAATCGATTGTTTTGCTCAACAAGTGTTCTGATTGTTACAAGTGCATCATATGATTTTGTGACATAATCTCCAATTTGATTATTTGTGAAAAAAATTAAAAAATTGAGTGAATTTTTTTTTGTTTAATGTCGTCTGGAATAGCAGCGACGTTATTAGATGGTGGTCGGACAGCCCATTCTGCACTTAAATTACCACTGAATATGAATGTAAATGAAAATCCCACCTGTAATGTTTCCAAAAATTCGGGAATGGGCAAAGTCTTGCAACAATGCAAATTAATAGTGTGGGATGAATGTACAATGGTCCATAAGAAATCAGTGGAAGCGTTAGACAGGACATTGCAAGACTTGCGTAGTAATGATCAACAGATATTTGGTGGCGCTTTGATTCTGTTGGCTGGTGATTTTCATCAGACATTGCCTGTGATTCCCCGTTCAACACCAGCAGATGAATTAAAAGCATGTTTAAAGTCATCTTATTTATGGAGACATGTACAAATACTCAATTTGACTACAAATGTGCGAGTACAAATTCAAAACGATCCATCGTCCGACACATTTTCAAGGCAACTGTTGGCAATAGGCAATGGTCAACTTGCTGTTGATCGTGAAACTGGCTTAATCACCTTACCAGATAACTTTTGTAATATTGCCCCGACAAAAGAAGAATTGGTGTCAAGTGTTTTTCCAAATATTGCAGAAAATTATTGCAATCATAATTGGTTAGCTGAAAGAGCTATACTGGCCGCTAAAAATAAAGACGTTGGTCAAATGAATGCAGACATTTTAACCCATGTTCCTGGCGAGGTTGTAACATATCAATCAGTTGACACGGTTACGAATCAAGACGACGCTGTTAATTATCCGACAGAATTTTTGAATTCATTGGATTTACCCGGATTTCCACCTCATCGTTTACAATTGGAAGTGGGTGCTCCCATTATTATGCTTCGAAATATAAATCAACCACGATTATGCAATGGGACAAGATTAGCGGTTAAAAAGGTCATGAACAATTTGATCGAACCAACAATTTTAAAGGGGAAGTTTAAAGGTGAAGATGTATTGATTCCACGAACTCCAATGATTTACCTTTTGAATTCAAAAGATTACAGTTTCCAATACGTCTTGCATTTGCTATTACAATAAATAAAGCGCAAGGGCAATCGTTGGAATCGTGTGGAATTGATTTAGAATATCCTTGCTTTTCAGACGGCCAGTTATATGTTTCGTGCTCACGTGTTGGCAAGCCTTCAGTTCTCTTTATCTACACAACAACTCATGGCAAAACCAAAAATGTTGTCTACGAAAGAGCTCTAAGATAGTTTAAGTGATACATAGTCTAAGATTGTAAGAAACTAGAATTAAAAGTTGAATAATGGGGAACAAAACCAACTTTATTAAAAACAAGTGTGTTTCTTTTCTTATTTTGTTTTGCCGTGCGAAGCAGGCAACGGGCCCGCTAGTTACTTATAAAATCAACCATACACAAAATTACAACGCAGAAATACCTAATGTTTTCCTTTTAAATGAAAAAACAAGAGGTTAAAGAGGTTTTCGATACAAATAAATGAATTAAAAAACTATAAAATTTAAATAATTTTAAAAAGGTACTACTTTTGCGAATTTATTTCGCAAATATTTCATACCAAATACTTTTATATGCAGTTTGACAGCATTTCGCACGAAATTCTGAACAGAGTACCAGGCTTTAGCTAGAAATTATAAAGAAATCTTCAAATTCTATTTTAATATAACAAATACATAATTTTGTTATTTTCGAAAGACCTATGGGTCAAATTGTTATCAGAATTTTGTTAAATAATACCAATATGGGTTGCTCACGTCAGCAAGTGCAGTTATGCATTTTTGCACAGTTGCAAGAGTTGACGTGAATACCTTTATTGTAACAACTTTCTTAATACACAAGCTTGTGCGTATTTCTAAATATGTATGTTTATTTGATTGATTTAGGTCCAAATTCACAGTCTATAATTAAATAACGCCTGTTGCTTAACTAAAGATTTTTCTTATAAGTTCAATTGGTAAAACCACCTTTATTAGTTAACTAAACACTGTGAATTGGAGCCTTAATGTTATCGTCCTTGAACATTGACAAGTGAATAGATTTCAAAAAAGCAATAAAATAATTAACCAAATCCGGCTTTTCAACACCCTTCACAACAGTTGCTATAGCATATTTTTATTAAATTTTTAATAATACAATACATTCGTCTTGAATATTTTTTTTTTGCAATTAGATATTAATGAAATAAAAAGTAATGAATTTGCACACCTTTTAAATAAAAGATTATTTGATTAAAATAAAATTAAATATTTTGCCACAAGATATGGCCGGGTACTGGCCATATCTTGAAGCGCATCACACTTCCTCAGTTTTTAAGTGTTGTATTCTTTTTTAGTGAACATAAAAAAACATATTTAATAGAATTATGATGTAAAAAGTAGACGTTATTTTGTTCACTTAGTGCAATATGGAAATAAAATGGTTATCGCTTCCGTTAAGTTGAACAAATAATAATTAAACTAAAATAGATGTACATATGAATATATTTATTCAAAGAAGTGACTGGGTTTATTTAATGTATCAGCTTCCTGTCTCATATTTAATTTAATGCTACGATAGTTAGTTAGTCTAAAGTTATTATACCTATTAATTTTTATTTTAACCAAATGAGACGTATTATAACCCTGCAAACTTTAATAGCAATCTTAAGGAATGACCAGAGAAAAACAAAAAGTTAAATTTTTAATACTCATAACTTATCTATACTGAAACGAGTATGAGTATTAAAGTATATACGCATAAATAGCATGATTACGTATGTACAGTAGGGTGACCGTAAAAAATCCATGTTGTATTTTTGACCATGGGAACCCCACAAAATGATGAGTTCTTGCAGACTTTACGACAGCCAAAGTTTGAGCACGATTGGAGTATGTTAACACTTGCGGCTGGGGGCTTAAAATTTCGAAAGAGTGTTTATATGGGAAAAATATGATTTTTTTCAGTTTTTACGAAAATTTCGTTCTATAGTTTAATTTTTTCAAATATTTTTTTCTAAATCGATTTGAGTATAAAATTCTCTTTTCAAAAAGATACAAGACTTCAAAATCGTACAAGAGCTCACCAAGAAACAGCAAATTCCCCAGACCAATCTTGTGCGAAAACACACTAGGTCATGAAATTTGATGGCACTTTTTTAAACTTTCATAAATTGATTAAAACAATGACTGTTTTTTGCTCTATATATTTATAAATAGTCGGATATGAAATACTGTTTTATTACCTGTCTGTTAACCTGTTCCGAAATAAGGCAATCCTTTCTGAAAATTTATATTTTTAGGCCAGCTACTGGGGGCTTCTCTGAGAAAATCTGCATTAATATGGAAACGCTTAAAGAAATTCATGGTCGCCTCGGTAATTAAATTAGATAACTAGTTCTTCCAACTGGGGTCTTCAAAATTTTTAGTTTATAATTCTTGAATCTTCTGTATCGATTTCACTCAGAGTTAGGACTTTGTTCGCCATTTCCGATTTTTCTTCCTCTGAAATTGAGGTATTAAAGAAAACGAGGGCTATCAATTCTGCATTGAAATACAACAAATGGTTTGAGAATTTCTTCAAAACGCCCTCAGAAATATCCTTGTCAATCTCCTGATAGATAGATACATTTTCAGAAAGGATTGCGGATTGTGAAGTCACTAAAGGTATAAGTACATAACACGCGTCAGTTCTCGTGAAAAAGGCAAGTTACACAACACGCGTTATAAACGCCTATTCTATCAGATTTTTACTTATTTTTACATTGAAAAATGGACTTGTAACATTTTCAAATACTTTATTATCCAATACTGTATGGTTTTCAAACTCTTCAATAAGTTTTTACTCCATGATTCTAAATTTTTTTTAATATTTTCTTATTTATTGTCGGCTGATTAGTTGTCAAAATAATACAACGCGTTAAGAAGTTTAAAGTTAACCAACTTTCTGCTGCAAACGCGTCAAAGAGTTTTGTATGTAACTTGTTGTATGTAAAAGCACTATGTCAACTTTTTTTGACACAGATGCCTACAGGTCGAAGACTTTAGTAACCTTCTCATCAAAGATGAGCAGCAGAAACAATTTGTTTTACAAGTAGTACACAAATGCCGAAAGCAGTATCCTGATGTTTCTAAATAAACTTTGAGCAAAGCTTTAGAATAAAGTATTCATTATTGTATCCTTCTTAAGATGGCAAATGATACAATGTCAATCTCTTTTTTTTTTATTAAAATTCAGTTAAATATGTTATAACAAAGCATTGTCATTTTTTTCTATCATAATTTATTTCAAACTCTGAAAAATAATAAAAAATTCTCATATAATTTCATTAACAATATTGCGTTTTTTGCCTTATTTCGCGACAGGTTAAAAGACATGGGCCTAATTCCTGCACTCGTGATCGGAATTGCATTTGAATAGAAATTAATTTCGATGGCAAGAAATTTTCCGATGATGTCACTCGCTACTAAGCGAATCGAGTTTTTGTTTATATAATAATGTGTGTATATTGTGTGTGTAATTTTCAATATAACTAAGCTCTGCAGCTGCTTTTCTTCAGCACCAGAAGTGCCGATTTTGATTGAGAAAAGAAAGATCTTACTTCTTTGCTTGATCAATTATTTCTGAATTTTATTTACAAAATCACCAACTTATATACTAACTTATTCTAAGGGTCAGCATTAATGTGGCATTGCAACAAATCAATGGTAGATTTGCTGTTCCCACGGAACTTTTCAATCTTGACAAATTTTTGGTTATCAAACCCAGCAACAAATCAATATAAAAAAATTCAATTTAAAATTCACATTATAAATTGTTCACTGCAACAGTTTACTTCACATAGTATTCATGTTACAATTTTCTTTGATATAAAATTTATTTAATACAAACAAAAAATTTAATGCTCATTACTGATGACAAACTAAAAAAATAAACAAAAAAAGTATTTAGCGTAAACAAAAAATGAATTGAATTTCAAGTTCAATGTCATATGGATTAAGCTTAGAGTAAATAAAATTCTTACGTTGCTACAGTGCTTATGCTAATTATAGGTTCACTACACCCTCACGCTTCTAGGTTTGGATATTATTAATAAATTCAGTAAAGTGCGACTCTGACTCGCGCACAAAAAAAAAGGTTCCGTACGAACACTAGATATGTAATTTAATACAAACTTCATCCTATATAATATATAGTTTTGGCATTTTTTTCGTTTTTGGGGTCTATTCGGTTTTTTTGTTTTGGCGGTTTTTGCGTTTTTTCGGTTTGGGCGATTTTTTTAAGTTTTGGTTCCTTTTTTAGTTTTGACACTTTATTTTCTTGTTTTGGCGATTTTTTTCGGTTTTTGGAGTTTTTTCATTTTGGCGATTTTGTTTTTATTTTTGACGATTTGTTTAATTTTTGCGATTTTTTTTTATATAAACTTTTTTTAGTTTTGGCGACATTTTCGCGTTTTGGCGATATTTTTTCGATTTTTAGCGTATTTTTCATTTTGGCGTTTTTTTTTTCATTTTGGCGATTTTTTCGAATTTGGCGATTTATTTTAGTTAGAATTTTTTTTAAATTTTGGCGATTTTTTTCGTTTTGGCGATTTTTTTTAATTTTGGCGTTTTTTTTTTTTTTGGTTTGGTGATTTTATAAATTTCGGTTTTTTTTAGTTTTACCGTTTCTGAAATTTTCAAGTTTTTAGCGATTTTTTTCGGTTTTTGGCGTTTTTTCATTTTGGCGATTTTTTTTTATTTTTGGCGATTTTTTTTCATTTGTGCGATTTTTTTTTATTAAAATTTTTTTTAGTTTTGGCTATATTTTCCCGTTTTGGCGATTTTTTTTAATTTTTGGCGTTTTTTTTTCATTTTGGCGTTTTTTTTTATTTTGGCGATTTTTTCCAATTTGGCGATTTATTATAGTGTTAGATTTTTTTAATTTTGGCGATTTTTTTCGTTTTGGCGATTTTTTTTTAATTTTTGGCGATTTTTGTTTTGGTTTGGCGATTTCATAATTTTCGGTTTTTTTAGTTTTACCGTTTTTGAAAATTTCAAGTGTTTGTCTCTTACAGTTTCCAAGACATAGCAAATTGTCAAAATTATATAGTCAAAATTGCATTAACTGATGGACCACCCTTTAATTTAAATTTTTTTCAATTTTAGTGTTAATTGTTGTAGTCTGTATAAAAATACACTAATTTTACAAATTTCAAGTTTCAATATACAATTGTATGTATATTACATGGGACTTTAACATTTTTCTCAATAAAATTAACATTAACTTAAACTAAAATTTATATGATCTCTAACAGTTTTGGCAGAATTTGCTTGAGCATTATATGGATACCAATTTGAAAATAAATTCACCTTAAAGCGAACGTAAAGTAAAGATCACTGGTGATTCAAAGAAAATAAATAGACACTATGACAGGCTTTCTTATACATTGATCATAATTAATATATAAAAACTGTACAAAAACAGTACATACATGAAAAAAACAGTACATTTGTGTACTGATTTGCTAGTTATGCATAAATCAGTACTTTAAACAAAAATCAGTACATGTACTGGCAAAATCAGTACGACTGGGAACCCTACATCTAAGCCTAATACTTTGTATGGGTTTTTGTATGGAGGTTCATACTTTTTTCTATTTAAAACTTTAACCAAAACCTCATCTCTTATCAATCTTTCTAGCATCACTTAAAGTGTCATTTGGCAGTCTAGGAAGTCTACCAAAAATTAGTTGAAATGGTGAATAATCTGTATCGACATTTGGTGCCGTATTAAAAGCAAAAGTATAATATGGTATCCACTCATGCCAATTATTGTCATCTAAAAAATTTAGAAAATATTCATTTAAAACGCGATGATTTCGTTCTACTGTACCTAAAGTTTTATGATGGTAAGGTGTTGAGAAATTTTGTTTTATTTTTAATAATGCACAAATCTCTCTCATTAATCCATTTTAAAATTCAGTTCCTCTATCTGTTTTGAGAATGTTAAATAAACCGTATTTTAATACAATATGTTCTATTAAAGCTTTCGCGACTGTTTTGGCATCTTTGGTTTCGATTGGACAAGCAACAACACATTTTGTCAGTTCGCACTGCATTGTAAGTATTTATCTAAATTGTCCGGATGGTCTTAATGGTCCAACTGTGTCCATTACAACAGTATTAAAACCGTGTGATGGTGTATCTTTTATAGTAAAGGGTTCTTTTGTATTTTTTATCTGTTTATGTTTTTGGCATGAATCACATGTTGTTATGTATTTTTTTACAATTTTGTTCATATTTTTCCATTTATATCTTTGTTATAATTTGGAAAGTGTTTTCCTAATTCCAAAATGTCCTCTATGTGGTGAGACATGGAATTCTTCTATCAATATATATTGTGTTATATTATCTTTTATTTCTCTTGGCATTCTGTATATAATTATTTCTATATCATTTTTCTTTATATTGTTATATTTCTCTTTCAATTCTTCGGCCGTTATATATTTAAATATTTCATCATTATCATATAGTACGTACTTTTTAAATTTCAATTTCTTCAATCTCAATAAAAGTTTCTCCATAAATGTTCCTGAAAAGATACGATTTTCGCTTTTATTGCATATTATGCGCGTTATTTTATCATTCTTTTCTTTTACTTAATTCTTTAATTGTTGCTGAAGCTTATTATCATATATAAATTTAATCTTTTGGGTACCCTTAATATTATTTATAGACGTACATTCCCAAATATGGAGCTGATCAGTCTCCTTTCGAGATATGCAGTCGTTCTTTTTATTTTCATCTTCATCATATTTATTTTTCATTTCATTATCAATCTTATTTTTAATTTTTTTTTCCATATTTCTAGTTATTGCCAAGGTTTTCTTTTCTTTTTCATCAATATAGATGGAAATCATGTCTCTTAATATTTGTGAGTTTATTTCTACACGCGATAGAGCGTCTGCGTTCGTATTATTTGCTCCCTTTTTATATTTCATATCAAAGTCATAATCCGAAAATTCAAGTCTAATTCTGGTTAATTTTGAAGACGGGTTTTTATGGGTAAACAAAGCAATAAGAGGTCAAAGCAATAAGAGGTCTATGGTCTGTTATTGTTATAATTTCTGTTTTGGTTTCTGTTGTTATTGTTAAAATTTCTGTTGATATTGTTATATTTAGTTTCTGTTATTCCTATTTATTTGTAAGGTTGTAAATGTATCTGATAGTTGCAATGATCTTTCCTGTGTACTTGCAATGTCATACGCTTGTGCCAAAGCCTTGGGTTGTGCAGCTATTACAGCGGTTCTTATGTCTTTATATAAACCTTCTTGAAAAATTTCTAGAGCCAGTTTTTCGTTCATAGTCTTAATCGTAGAGCGAGCTACTTGATTTGAACTGTCTTCTAGTTCTGAAATTTGTACCAATGTCAAGTCCGCTTTTAAAGTGTTAATCCGTTCTTTATAATCAAGTACACTTCCTTTTTGCTTGGTATTCTTTAAATCAAAATGTATGCTGCTTGCCGTTCTTGTGGATTTGAAATGTTTTGTTAGAACTGTTTAAAGTTCTTCGAAAGTTTCAGGTGTGTTTTCTATAATTAAAATATCCCTGACTCTGTCCACTAATTTTATCGCTAATACATATTTTATTAGGTTCTTTTTTCCTTGCTCATTTAGTTCAGAATGAAACATTTCTATCATTGAAAGGAAAACATTAGCATTCGAAGACCGAAGCCTTTTTGCTGTCAAAGTTCGACATGACTTTAGGATTTTCAACTTCTTTCTCTATTTCTAATTTTTCTCCTTTATGTTCTGTTAACAGCTGAATTGCTCTTTCTCTTAAATCTCTGAATTGAGCAATTTTCTCATCTCTTGAGGGATTCGCTAAATGCCCTACAAGTTTTTTGAATTTTTCACTCAACTGTTGTATTGATTTTAATTTTTCCTGCATAGTTTCTTTTGTGTATTTCTTTGCTATCGATTTTTTAGCAATCGCAATTAATTTTTCTAATTCTTCATAAGTCTGTTCCATTAATTATATTTATTTCTACAGCATGAGATAAAAAAAAATTATTTAGATTTTCTCTATTTAAATTTTATTTTGTTATTTATACATTTTGTAAACAGTTTCTTACAATCTGTTTCTTTATATAATGCTGTAAGAATTTGAATATGGCTACTAGTATGAAACTTATTATTATTTCTTGATCTATTGTTATCTTATTTGTATTTATAGCATTGGCATTCGCATGGCCCTCTACTTTTGCATCTGCGATGCCCATTTTGAGTTCCTCTAATGTATATTCTATTCTATCTTCCTCGGTTAACTGAAAAGTATGTAGTACTAGATTCATTACCTATATTAAAATCTAACACTGTGGTTGAAAGCTTAATTTTCTCATTTGTAATATTGTTTCCAAATCAAGGCGATGTCTTTTAATAACCTCGTTCCTATCAGAGGTTCCTGCCATTACAATTCTGTTAAAAACTATATTGTGTTTTTAGTTTCCTGTTCTTTATCCTTTAATTCTAATGGTTCCAATTTTATCGGGTTTTTTGGTCTTATCTTATTTCAAAATCTATAAAGTACAACTTCATGTTACATTTATTTATGTTAATTTATTTAAAATCTATAAAATCTTAGCATAATATAAAATTTAAGGAAAAATTTTGAATTGAACTGAATTAAGAAAAAAAATTATTTTTGTTAATTGAGTATGGTTATTGATGTCTAGTTTCTCCAACCGGTTCTTCTGAGTTCTATCAGTTGCTGTATTAAAGTTTGTTTTTGATTCCCCTGACTAATGCCTATTATGCGCTGCAGGTCCTTGCAGGCTTTTTGAAATTTTACCTTTTTTCCTCGTTTTTTTTGCTTGGTTCCTGAAGTTTTGAATTGTTATTTGTATTTTTTCTGCCTAGCCTGATACTGCTCTATTGTGATTGGCTTACGGCCAGCAGACTTTGAAGTCTGTGTATAGGTCGGTGGCTCTTCAATTGGTGTTCCTTCTGGAACGTACTCCTCGTGTAGAAATTTTTGCCAGCGTTTGAAAATTTCGTTGACTTCTTTTTGAGTCATTTCGAAAAATAAATTTAGGTTTTTAATGTTAAATTTTGTAGAACTCTCCAGCAAGGGGGAGAAACAAAAAAAAAAGTTTTAAAATTTCAAAGAGGAAAACAAGCAGGATCTTAAAAATTTATTATGTTTCTTTATATTCTCCAGGATTAGATCGGCAGGATCGTCATATAATGTGTGTATATTGTGTGTGTAGTTTTCAGTATTACTAAGCTCTGCAGCCGCTTTTCTTCAGCACCAGAAGTACCGATTTTGATTGAGAAAAGAAAGATCTTACTTCTTTGCTTCATCAATTATTTCTGAATTTTATTTACAAATTCACCAACTTATATACTAATTTATTCTAAGGGTCAGCATTAATGTGGCATTGCAACAAATCAATGGTAGATTTGCTGTTCCCACGGAACTTTGCAATCTTGACAAATTTTTGGTTATCAAACCCAGCAACAAATCAATATAAAAAAATTCAATTTAAAATTCCCATTACAAATTGTTCTATGCCAACAATTTACTTCACACAGTATTCATGTTACAATTTTCTTTGATACAAATTATTTAATACAAACAAAAAATTTAATGCTCATTACTGCTGACCAACTAAACAAATAAACAAAAAAAAAATATTTAACGTAAATAAAAAATGAATTGAGTTTCAAGTTCAATGTCATATGGATTAAGCCAAGGCACATCAATCAGGTACCCGCATTTCTACAACAAATATTACAACAGCAATAACCACATTACTTTGTTGGTATAAATTACCATCTTACTTTTCAAAACAGGGTAGCATCGTCAGATTGCATGTTTCTTATAGGAAATGTCAAACACCATATTAAACTGAATATTCCATAGGTGTTTATGGATACCCAAATAAAAGCATGCTTTTAGGCTTATACCTAAACAATCCAAATTTGACATTTAGATTGGTATAATGACATTAGTCACCTGGTTTAGTGCTGCCACCTAATAAATGCGCCTTGGATTAAGCTTAGAGTAAATAAAATTCTAACATTGCTACAGTGCTTATGCTAATTATAGGTTCACTACACAGTGTTGGAAAAAGGCAAATATATTTATATATAAATTCATTTCGCAATACTGAATAAATTGCAAGCAAAAGCATATGTTTGTATATATGTAGGTGTGCAAAAACATATGTACGTACGTACATACACACGTATATGCAGAAAAAAGAAACGAATATGTATAAATGTTATTTTCATTTAAATTTAATTAATAACTTAATAATAATAAATTAGTGTAAAGTTAGAGAATAGAGCTCTAGCCACATTTTCGATTCTTTTAGTGAAGCAGTTAATTTGTTATTTAGATGCTCCAAGAGTTGGTTGATTTCTTTTTATTTTCCCCGACAACTCTTAAGCAAAACATTATTTGCCAAGTCAGTGTGTTTTGTTATATTTAAAGTCAACTAGAAATTAAAGAAGAAAATAAGTAAGAAAATAAAAAAACATGTTGATTATTGAGTTCTTGTTTCAACTTTGTTATTTGTTATTGAGCTTCTCATTTGTTTAAATGAAAGTTTGTAACATAATAACTCTAGTTGTTCTAAGAAGCTTTGGGTAAAGGTTCCTTGATTATCTGCATTAGCAACAGTGAAATGCGCATAGGATCCAGCTAAGCTCCTCAATAATCAATTTCAATGTATTTTTAATTAAAAAAAATATTTTACTTAATAAGAAAATATTAATTTGGGATTATTAGTGCGTTTAAAAAATTTTAAACTTAGATTTTTTTTGGCGATTTTTTTTAACTTTCGCGATTTTTTTTATAAAAAACTTTTTAGTTTTGGCGAGATTTTCGCGGTTTGGCGATTTTTTTCGATTTTTGGCGTTTTTTTCATTTTGGCGATTTTTTTAATTTTGGCGATTTTTTTCGTTTTGGCGTTTTTTTTTAATTTTTGGCGATTATTTTTGTTGTTTTGGCGATTTTATAATTTTCGGTTTTTTTAGTTTTACCGTTTTTGAAAATTTCAAGTGTTTGCCTCTTACGGTTTCCAAGATATAGCAAATTGTCAAAATTACATAGTCAAAATTGCACTAACTGATGGACCACCCTTTAATTTAAACTTTTTTAAATTTTAGTGTTAATTGTTGTAGTCTGTATAAAAATACACTAATATATATATATAATATATATATATATATATAATATGTTCATACAATTGTATGTATATTACATGGGACTTTAATATTTTTCGTTGCTCGTTTTGGAACACCCTTTAATTTTTAATCACGTATTTGTTGTTGTAGAGGCCAAGGTTCTACATACTCTGTCCAAATTTCAGGTCCGTAGCGTAGGTCCGTGTGACGGACAGACGGACAGCGTAGCGAAAACAATAGGGTTCCATTTCACCTTTGGTGTACGGAAGCCTAAAAATGTATACAACTATATACATACATGAATACATACTATAAAAATGTGTACATATGGATGTATGTATGTATGTATGTATATCTACATATGCATGTATAATGTACATGCATATATACATTGTACATACATTCAAGGCTACATTTTGGAATATCCTTCTGAAAAAAAGATCCGTAATTACTCTAAGATTTTATTATATACATATATATGTATATGGGTATTTTTCTGGTGTCGAACGTGATTGTCGCATGCATTTAAAATATAAAAAAAAAAACAAAACACAAAAACATTTTCAGGTTAGTTTTTATTCTAAGTTATAACTTATAGGGAGCACTAGAATATATGTTAAAGTTGACAGCAGATAGAAGTAGGGACAAAAGAAAATGGCAAAAAGAAGTAGAGGTTCGAACGCGACAAAAATGGAAGTAATTTTCATGCACACGCTTAGAAAGGAGAAATTCAGCAAAGCCTGACAGAATTATGTATTGCAATTAACTTTAGAATTTTATGTAGCAGTTTTACTTTTTACACGCGTTTGACTTTGGCAAAAAATTTCGTGTTTGTATTTTTTTAACTAAAATCTGGGTCGATACGTGACGTATCGAACGTGACATTTTTTCCACAATGATTCCACTATTTAGTTATTAGCAGGGCAAGTTTTTTGTGGCACGAAGGACGGTTCAAAATGCTTGGCAAAAAACTCAACATGTTTTTTATTTTCTTACTTTATTATTGCTACATTGGCTGACTTTTTTCAGCTTCAAATTGTAGTCGTAAGAGTATGTAAAAGAAAATAAATGTAAATAACAACAACAGCTAATTATTTAAGAATAGAGTGTTGCCACACAAGTATTTTTTGACCTGGTGCAGTCAATTTAATAATTAGTGATTTTTTATGGGAATTGTTAAAATTTAAGTTTAAAATTTTTTAAACGCACTAATAATCCCAAATTAATATTTTACTTGTTATGTAAAATATTTTTTTTAATTAAAAATACATTGAAATTGATTATTGAGGGGTTTAGAAAAAAGTCAGCCAATGTAGTAATGGTAAAGAAAATAAAAAACATGTTGATTATTGAGTTCTTGTTTCAACTTTGTTATTTGTTTTAAGCTTCTCATTTGTTTAAATGAAAGTTTGTAACATAATAACTCTAGTTGTTCTAAGAAACTTTGGGTAAAGGTTCCCTGATGATCTGCATTAGCAACAGTGAAATGCGCATAGGATCCAGCTAAACCCCTCAATAATCAATTTCAATGTATTTGTAATAAAAAAAATATTTTACTTAATAAGTAAAATATTAATTTGGGATTATTAGTGCGTTTAAAAATTTTAAACTTAGAAATTCTTTAATTTGTATTTTTTTATACATATGTACGTACATTTATGCATTCATTCATTTATAAATAAATAAGTCAAATATTGAACATACATTTTCTTTTTCTTCGCTTTTTCTATGTTAAGCATGATTTCGAATGCCTTTTTGCTTGCGAGTAAAAACACGAACGGTTGCATTCGAATGTATGCACGTTATCGAATGCTGTCATTAGAAATTTCGATATTTGTTATTCGAAACCAAATGCGAAAATCCCAAAAGTTAAAAAACTCGCACATTCGAGTAACAATTCGCTCGCAATCGAATGCGGGAATTAGGCCCCAGGTAATAAAACAGTATTTCATATCTGAGTATTTATAAGTATATAGAGCAAAAAACAATTATTGCTTTAAGCAATTTATGAAAGTTTAAAAAAGTGCCATCAAATTTCATGACCTAGTGTGTTTTGGCACAAAATTGGTCTGGGGCATTAGCTGTTTCTTGATGAGTTCTTGACTGATTTTGAAGTTATGTAGGTTTTTGAAAAGAGAATTTTATACAAAAATCGATTCAGAAAAAATTGTTTAAAATAATTTAACTATAGAACGAAATTTTCGTAAAAACTGAAAAAAAATCATATTTTTCGAAACTTTGAGCCCCCAGCCGCACGTGATAACATACTCCAATCGTGCTTAAACTTTGGCTATCGTAAAATCTGCAAGAACTCATTATTTTGTGGAGTTCCCGTTGCTAAAATTCTGGAAATTTTTTTCTCCCATATCAACTGCGGTCACCCTAATGTACAGGCATTCATACCTATGAGTATCAACCCAAACAAGTACGCATATCGATATGTGTTAGTTAAATGAAACAAGTATGCTAAATATAATTAAAACGATACTTTTTTCATTATCTGATGGGAATAACTATAGATATACTTAGATAAGCGATGTATTCCATACAGGTATGAAATAAAGTACGCAAGAATATACGCAAGTATGAGAATGAATTGGTATACATAGGTATATGTAAGCACAAGTATCTATATTCGATATGTTGATACTCTATTTTGAAATTTTGTTTAATACTGTCTTTTTCTGATGCACAAATAAATTTCAATAGAATATTTTATCGTGATGAATGCCACATTATTACGCACTTTTAGATTAAAATATACATTTAATGGGAGTGACCTCGCCTACTTTTTAAATATACTGGCATACTAAAGTATGCTTAGACTAGTACATAAGCCAGAAGCTTAGAATTTTATAGATATAAATGCAAGTGCAATGTGCATGCAAAGTTTCAATAGAGTAGCTTGTGCTTTAATTTTTAGCTTTTGCGATTTTTCTCCTCGGTAACTCAATTAGGCCTATTTTTGTGAAACCGTATAATATAACGTTAAATTTTTACTGGCGTAGCTCTTACAACTTTTTTAACGCATGATTATAATTGTGCTACAGCTAGTGCTTACTCCGGTTTTAGACTCGGCAGTTTTAGTTGCTCAACTTTTGATTTTGTATGAGAGAGTTGAGATAATAATATATACCTTTTGTAACCTATCTCTTTCTTTCTCCTTATAAAATCAAAATTTGAGCAAGAAAAACTGCCGTGTCTAAAACCAGAGTTATGGTTCTTGTAAAGTTTCCTACGAAAAGGCTTTTGAGAAATAAATAATAATACATACACACTATGTCATGTTGAGACATAGAAATAGTGTTTACTATTGGCAAAGTTTATCATTCCCGGTATTTTTCGTTGATGAAAAGATGATGTAAATAACGTTGCACACATCTTGAAAATTACACCGCAAAATAACAACGCAAGAAATGCCAGATGTGTAATCAGCATAAGTGACACACCAAAATCTGATAAGGCAAAGTATATGAAAGAGAAGGCTAAGATTAAATATTATATTTAAATATGCTAAGCTGAAATTCATGAACAGCCAGCTTTAAGTGCATGGGTGTGTTAACGCCCGTTTTCTAAATAAAAATGTATATCACTGCATTATCGCAACATGTATGCCAAATTTCAATAAGGTCTACCTGTGCACCAAATTTCAGTTCTCTAGCTACATATAGCGGAAGTGCTTCAACCATTTCATGAGTATGTCTGTTAGTGAAAAAGTGAGTGTGTCTTAAAATATGTACTTTTAGAACCTTCATATCTCATTGTGTTTAACTTTCAAACTTCGCACATGAGGTTACATAAATTAATTCTAATTATGGCTTGAATTTCATGTTTTTGTGATTGCGGCGAACAAAGTTGTGAGGGGATAAAAACACTAAAAACTTTTTAGAAACTTTTTTCATTATATCCAAAACTTACTTAGAGAAATAAATAAAATTTTGCAATTGCAAGTGCTACTACAGGGTGGGCCAAAAGAAACCAAGGGGTGTAAAAGTTTAATAACTTTTTTGTTTATTAACTTTTTTTTATTTTTTCTTTCAGATTATATAATATACAAAATGGAAATTTTTTTACACTAAGTATGAAAAATGATGTCTCTTAAATGACCACCGTTTTCAGCTTCGCACTGATGGGCTCTTTTTAGAGCATTTTCCATAACATCTTTCAAAACTTGTGGCTGTAGCGTTCGAATTTCTGCAACAATGTTTGCCTTGAGTTCAAGGATTGTCTCTGGCTTGTTCACATACACTCGCTCCTTCAAAAAACCCCAAATAAAATAGTCGGGTGCTGTCAAAATAATTTCCGAATTTCGAGAAATTATTCGCTCTCCAAAAATTTGACTTAAAAGTGCCATTGTGTCTCGGGCAGTATGGGCAGTGGCTCCGTCCTGCTGAAACCACATACCAGGTCTGTTTTCAAGAGCAGGACGTAAAAAATTTTCTATCATAAACCGATACCGCTCTCCATTTACGGTTACAGCACTTCCATCTTCATTCTCGAAGAAGTAGGACCCAATGACATTTTTAGATGTGATCCCACACCATACTGTACACCTGATGGGGTGCAATTGGCGTTGATGAATGGCTCTTGGATTTTGAGAACCCCAGAACCTACAGTTCTGCTTATTAACAAAGCCATTCAAATGAAAATGAGCTTCATCACTCATAATCAAATTTTCAATAAAGTTGATTTCATTTATTCATTTCTTATTTTCTGATTTTCATTTATTATTTTCATTCATTATAAATTCTCCAAGTGTTGTCTATATAATCTGAAAGAAAAAATAAAAAAAATTAATAAACAAAAAAGTTATTAAACTTTTACACCCCTTGGTTTCTTTTGGCCCACCCTGTACATGCAACCTACCGCTACCAAAAAACAAAATTAATTGATCGTAAAAAATTAATTGTGAAAAGTTTAAAATTTTTCAAATTCTTTTTACATTTTTTTTTTTATTTTATTTGCATCCAAAAATACGTAAAGATAATTACTCAAGTGCTGCTCCGTAGTACACTGGGACCGATTGCAAAAATATGCAGCAAGGAATTTCTATGTTTACTTTATTAGAATGCAAAAAGGTACAAAAAATTTCCTATAAATTTAAGTTGTCGATATAATGGTGTCACATTTTTCAAAAAGCACGCAAGACATAAAGTGATTTTTGGTTTTACAAAACACTCAACTTTGGTTTTGTTTTCAACGAGAGTTTTTGATTATCTTCGATAAACAGTCACTAAATGAATTTTATGAAGAACACTTTGCTGAAACTTCTAACCGGTTGAGGTTACTTAGTTTAATAATTTTTACAAATGTTAACGTTTAACTTCAAGCATTGGTTTACTGAAGGACTTATACTAAAATTTAATGGAAATTTTTTTTCAATTCTTGTTCCTCTTTATAAGTAGTTATTTGACATTTTTTCAGATAGACATAAAAATTCCTTCATGGATAGGAGGTTAGAGGCCTAAAACGTTGTCACGAACCAGCAAGATGCAGACGCAATCTTTCAAAATGCAGATAATCTTATATTATATATTTTATCCTTTGAAAGAATCAGTCGTCATTATCTTGTTTGATTTTGTTGCACAGTGCAATTCTTGACTCTCTTTGAAAATTTGTTGAGATTTTTTATTTGAAATACACTTTTACGTTAGGGGCTATTCATATATTACGTAACACTATTCTCGGAGTTTTTATAACCTTCACAGCCCCTCGTAACGATTTTTACAAAATCTTCAGTATATATATTTTCTAAGCCACCACCCACCTGCAGCGATACGTAATATTTGAATAGCCGCTTACCTTGTTGTGAACAGAAAGTTTCTCTTGTATCTCTTACCGAGTTTTTGATGTGTAAACATCTATACGCTAGGGGGTAAAATTCTTTTTCACAATACAATCACAAATTTTGCTGAGATTCACACCGCGTTGTCAAATCGGTGTGAGTTACATATGTATGAGCGTATTAGTGTTTAAAAGAAGCAATACAAACCCTATCGGAAATTTGGCTAACTTTAAACTAACTTTAAGCTAACTATTTCGCAACTAGTACTGACTACACTTGGATTACTTTACAATGTAATCAACTGACTATTTTAACCTTGCGATGTCCTAGGCGGTAGTCAATTGTCTCACTATGCACTACTTTAAGCTAACTTAAAGTTGATTTTTTTAAATCACTTGGTAGTCAGTAAATTAAAAAAAATTTCTGGGGCTTGAACATGTAACACCACACGTTGTGTACTCAATGCGCTACCACTCGGGTAAGCTGCCATATAAAATAACAACAGCAAAATGTTAATATAAAACTGAAATGAATTTTAAAGTAGCTGAGAATAAATTTGTTGGCTCTCACCAAATTCGATTGCGTACTCAACTTTGGAATTAATTTTGGGCTTGTTCTGGATGACTTTGCAGCTAGCTTTTGGTCAGTCTAAGAAAAGTTAACTATAAGTTAACTATTTTTGTAGTCAACCACACATTCTCCGACAGGGAACTTATTTAAAATATTGTAAATACATAGGAATTTGCTTGTTTTTGTTTGTTTTATTTAACTTGATAATTGCTTTATTAGGGTTCCGTATACCAAAGGTGAAAATAAACCGTAAGAGCTAAGGATCTGAAATTTGGACACAGTGTGTAGACATTTAACCACTACAACAACAAATACATGACAGTTAAAAATTAAAGGGTGTTCCAAAACGAGCAACGAAAAATGTTAAAATCCCATGTAATATACATACAATTGTATGTACATATATACACTTGAAATTTTAAAAGTTAGTGTATTTTTATACAGACTACAACAATTAACACTAAATTTAAAAAATTTAAATCAATGAGTGTTCCATCAGTTAATGCAATTTTGACTTTGAAATTTTGACAACTTGCTGTTTCTTGGAAACCGTAAGAGCAAAACTCTTGAAATTTTCAAAAACGGTAAAACTAAAAAATCAAAAAAATATAAAATCGCCAAATATAAAAAAATCGCCAAAAACAAAAAAAAATCGCCAAAACGAAAAAAGCACCATATTAAAAAAAATCTCTAGGACTAAAATAAATCGCGAAAAACCGGAAAAATCGCCAAAATGAAAAAACACTTAAACAAAAAAAAAACGCCAAAATAAAAAAAATCGCCTAAAAAACCGCAAAAACAGAAACAATCGCCAAAATGAAAAAAATCGCCAAAATTAAAAAAAAAAACCAAAAACAGAAAACAAAATCCCCAAAATGAAAAAAAATCGCCAAAATGAAAAAAAAAAAATTGCGAAAATTAAAAAAACCCAAAAAGAGAGAAAAAAACGCCAAAACGAGAAAAAAGCGATAAAACTGAAAAAATCGTTTTAACAGAAAAAACTTAAAAAAGGAAGAAAGCTAAATCAAAAAAATGCTCTAAACCGAATGTGCCCGAGTCAAAGTTGCACTTTACTGAATTTATTTTAATTGCAATGCGTGCACAACAACAAGAACAGCAACAACTAAACGATGAACAACAGGAATTAAAAATTATAAAGTAAAAGTAAAGGCATTTACCATAAATGAGCACTGCAGTATCACTAAAGTTTCAGTAAAAATAATAAAAAATTTTTAACAATAAATTTTTACTGATTACTAAAATTTTTTTCTACAATTTTTATAAATTGCCTAATTGATTTGTTATATCATGAGGTGCATTGAATTTTCAGTAATCATTAATGCCCGTATTCATAGTGAAATTCTACCAAGTGGCTAAATGTTTTTCATACAAAAGTTTCAAAATTTGAATGAAAAAACTTTGCCACTTGCTACAATTTTATTATGATTACGGCCCTACGATTTTACTGGTAATGCAAATTAAATTTCATTAGCAGTAAAAATTTACTGAATTTTTTTAGTAATCAGTAAATTTACTGCTTACTGCAATTTTTAATGCAGTACATATACATATACTGCAGTGTGCCCATTTACCAACCAAATAAGTTTAATAAAACAAACAAAAACCAGCAAATTCCTATGTATTTACAATATTGAAAGTTTTGATACTTTTAATCAATTAATTTAAAAAAATATACTAAAAGCATAAGTACTTCCAACTTAAAAAAATTTTTCGTTACTAGATGTTTACACATCTCCTCTGTGATCGGACTCACATTGCTTTTTTTTTCATAAAGTATGAGCTCAATAAGTTGTGAAGATAGCACTCGTATGTACATGCAAAGAAAAGATATGGCTGTAGAATGGTTGAGAAAACAACATTGTGTTCTCTGAAACTAATGTGTGGTCGCTGAAAACAAGTTATTGTTATTTTAAGCATATATTTCGCTACGATAAACAGATTAATGTTTGAATTTAATAATTACATTATCAAATGCATAAAAAATGTGATATGGTAGAGTTTAACAACATAGTTTTGTTAAAAATTTATGACTGCAACATAATTTGTATTATTATTTAAAAATAATATGATGTAAATAACAATATAATGTTATCCAAAACGATACTATGTTATGTTTTTAAAAAAACCTTTTTCAGAAACATCTGTCAGCTCAGTATTTCATTTGTAAGCTAGCGGTAGTGCACGGGTGGTGTTAAATAAATAAAGAATAAACAAAAGGGTAGACCAATAAAAATATGTAATCATTTTTGTATCTCTTTAAACAGACATGTCTGTATGTCATGTAAGTATACATTTCTATATATACATTTTATTTCAACAATATTAAATTATTTTTATTTCGAATTTAACGCACAGCTGTTTTTACAATAAATATATGATTAAAAAACAATTCAGTATTATTATATTAAATAATACTGTGGTCGTATTTAACAATATTAATATAATATTAGAACATGATATGGTGAGTCTCAATTATATTTTAGTCACATCTAACAATAATGTTGTCATATTAGATTAGGTATAACAAAGTTAATTTTTTTTGTGGATAATATTATTATTAACTCAGATAATAATATTATTAAATTTTGCTTTCTATTAACAATAATATGATTTGACTGCAACCATATAATTCAATCATAGTATGTTGCTGTTTGCTTATGGTTACCTCAACCATATTTTTTCTTTGCGTGTATCTTCGTATGTGTTCTATTTTCTAATTAATTTTTTATTTTGTTTTATTATGATTCTGGGGTCACACAAAACAGTTTCAGTTGCTGAACTTGTTAAAATTTTTGGCTGAAATTGGCCTTACGCTCCCAGAAGAAATCTTGTTTTAGCAATAATCATACTTTATTTAGCTCAATTTTTTTAATTTTTGAGATTAAATTTTTTAGATTCTTTTCGGATGTAAGTATGAACATATGTTACATACATATGTATGTATGTATGAATATAATTTACAGGGCTTGGACTTGCTTTTTTGTTAAACCCTTAACAAGTACACCTAAAAATTAAACTATGCTCAAAAATATGCATTTACCTACGGAACAAGCACGAAAACTAAACTAATATGGATATATTTTTTTATAGTTTTTATTAATAATCATTTTATAAAACATTCTTTATAGAATTTAGATTTAAATATGAATGAGGAAATGGTTAAAACTGCAAAAATATGCTTTTATGCCAAACTACGTGAATGGTAACACTTAGCTCATGTCTGATTTGACAGATAATTAGTTTTATGCTTCCGTTGAACGAGCCAACTGACCATCCAATGCGTTTTCGCTTAGCTAAGTGGGCCTGCGATCGACTTACAGAAGATGCCGATTTTGCCAAAAAAAAATCATCTTTTCAGATGAAGCTCATTTTGATCTTGGCGGGTATGTAAACAAGCAAAATTGTCGCACTTGGGGCACAGAAAACCCGCACGCATACATTGAAAATCCGACGCACCCAAAACGAGTCACTGTTCAGTGCGGACTTTGGTCCAGAGGCATAATTGAGCAAGGAGTTGCCATTACAGTCAATGGCGATCGTTATCGGGCCATGTTGAACGAATTTTTGTTCACAAAAATTGAAGAGGAGGATATTGGCAACATTTGGTTTCAACAGGACGGCGCTACGTGCCACACAGCCGAAGCTTCAGTAGTTTTTTTTAAAGCATTTTCAAAAAAAAAAAGTTATCTGGCGGACCCTTTACACATCGATGCCAAATTACATAAAATTTGGTGATTCTGATAAATTATTCCTCAATCCGAGCCCTGGATTTTTTAAGTACTTCTTACAATTTTAAAAATCATGTTCAATATTAATTTTGAAAACAAACAAAAATATTACACAGTAGATAGACTAGGGCGCTGATGAAGTGAGTGGCTGCACAGAAAAATATCGGTATTTCCCCCAGCTAAAAAGTCTAGTTTAATTTATCTTTTCTTCTTTAGAAACTCACATTAATTAATAAAAATATTTCATTCAATAAGAGTTGAAATTACTGAACTTAAGCCCGAATAAACAATTATTTCTGATTAAGTTACACAGCCATATTGGGAAAAATTTTCATGAATGAATGAAAAGAAATATAATAAAATCGAAAAAGCAATTATGATCTCTTTCTATTCCGCTTTCCTCGCCTTTACAAGCTCAAGAGTTGAGCAACGAAAATTGTTGTGACGAAACCCAGTCTATCTATTTCTGAAGTTGACAGCTAGAAATTCAACCATAAGTGGTAGCTTGTAATTGTCTTTGAATTTTCCTTGACGTTATTATGAATATAATTACTCTTTGTATTAAGAGATAATTTTAAGCAAAATTTCTTAAAATTATATTAAAAATGTATTAAAATTCTGCAGGATGGCGCTAATCAAGTCAATTTGTTTCAAACAAATGTATAACTCACCAAGTACTCGTAGAACTACAGCAAAAATAAATTATTATTTTTTAAAAATAATTTTGCTATAGTTTTAATTTTGCTGCATAGTTAAGAATGCGGAAGTAAGTTAGGACTGAGTCTGCAAATTTTATAAATTTCTATTCAAAAAAGGAGAAATACAGTAAGAGTGATTTTTTTTAACTAAGCTTTATATTTGGAAGTCATTCCCACTGTGCGCTACTGAACTACAATTAAACAGACAGTTGGCACAAGCAAACATGACTCTTGTTTATTTTATCCTATTACATAATTGTTTTTTTTTCTTCTATTTTATATGGAAATCGGTTTTGATGTGTCTATGCATTAAACAAATATATAAATAATACAGCATAAGTAATAAGAAAATATTGTAATGTCAGTATCAGTTAATAAATTTTAATATTTATGGCGACTTCTGACAGTTTAATGCCCATTTTTTCAGTTGGTAATCAAACCGTAATTATTTTTAAGTTCTAATTAAATACGAAATTGTGTTTTTGAGTGCTTATTTAAATAATAATTAAATGCCCAACCTTGCGAAATTAAACACTACTTAAGTTTTATGATTGTACCATATGTTTTTATGCGTGTGTGTGTTTACTGAAAACATGCACATGAGCATCATGCGGTCGTATTAAAAAGAATTTCGTTTAAATTTCATAAATATTTAACATATACAGTACAAAGTTTCATATCATGGAATAAAGTAATATAAAAAGGTATTATGATGTTCTTTTGGTCTCATAAAATGAGTTTTTATGCAATTTAATTTTCTACATGTTGATAACCTAACTTTTTTGCTTACGTTAAACAGCTGCTGTTTGAAAAGCCTTCAATAATACTGGGAAATTTTGCAGTGCTACCGTACTTTCAACGTAATTTAATAAAAACTTTAAATAACCACTGAAAAATAAAGCGTATTTAATTACAACTTAATTTTAAATAAAAATTAGCTAATTACGTACTTAATTTTAAGTTAAAAACTGGGGGGTAAAATAGTTTTTGACACCTTTAGCGCATGACACGTATCACACATGAGCGCAACACCCGCAAAAAATATTATTATTCATAGGGCGCATTCATAAGACGTAGCTGTTGAGCTCAACAGCTGTGCAAATGCTAGCAACTGTGGGCTCCAACATCTATGTCTTAGAAACGGCTTGATGTATATAATTTAATTTTATATCTTTATTTCGCTACTTCATCGCATTTGTAATATAAAATTTAACAAATATTTGCTACTGCCACATAACAAAGCATATAAATGGCAAAGCTCTATTCGATCAGCTGTTTATGCTGAGCAAAACATGTTGACTACAGGTAGCGAAAAAATTTTGTGATGGAAAATTACTCAACTGTTGAGTGGAGCGGAATTACGCAACTGTGCGTTTCTAAGACAAATACTCAACGGTTGCGCAACAGCTACGTCTTATGAATGCACCCATAGATAGTGAAAATAATTTCTAAAATGGTTCAAGATTGTTGGACAGGGTAGAACATTTTTTATCTGTAACATTTAAAATTTTTTTCTCTAACTTATAACTAAAGCATGATCGTCATTTAAAAATTATGCAACAATTATCGACTATGCCGCATCCTTTACACCGCACAGTGGTGGATTTTGAAAAAAAAAAGTGGAAATCATTTTTCAGTTTCTAAACGAGCTGCCCAGTATTAAGAAATTGCATACAACATTTAAAAAGGTGTTACCGAGCTTAAGTTTGGAATTTGGATTATATATCTTCAAAGGGGCGGAGTTACAAAGCCCCAAAGTGGGCCACCTCGGCTTAATGAAAAATTCAAACCGATGCCAAGCTGATGTTTTTGATCTGATAAAAAAGATTTTTTGCAAGTGGATTTCTCTATCCAAGACCTAAAAAAAACGTCTACTACATTTATGCAGTTTTGCTTACAGTTTAGGAAATATTCGAGAAAAAAATTAAATTTTGGGGTTTTTACTAACCTGGGTCCACTGTTCTGCTAATGGATAAGTCAAACCTTGTTCGAATTTAAAATAAAATCAATTTAAATTAAATATTTGAAACAAGTCGATTTTTTGCCGTTTCTTGCAGATAATAATGGGTTAATTATCGCTATTATTTAAAAATTTTGCAAGGATACCAACCCCGTATTTTTATTTAATCAGAATGTAATACTATAAGAAACATTACTAAAAAAATTTTTTGTTCAAAATTTATAAATATCAAATTTAAGGTATTTTATCTCAAATTCCAAGGCTGGATGGAACCAAAACATTTGTCATTTCACTCTACGACATGGTATGTTTTTGATGTGTAAACATATATACGCTAGGGGGTAAAAATCTTTTGACATTGATTTCTTTGCTGAGATTTCTTTGCATTGTGAAATCGGTGTGAGCTATGTATGAGTGTATTAGTGCTTGAAAGAAGCAATACCAAGCAGAGAAACAAGTCGACCGGCTCGAAGCCGACGGTGTGCCGCCGCCGGTTATTTTTCTGTATATTTCCGTACACCAAATTTGAAAGTGAACCGTAAGAGCTACGGACTTGAAATTTGGACATAATGTGTAGACATTTGGCCACTACAACAACAAATACATGAGAGTTAAAAACTAAAGGGTGTTCCAAAACGAGCAACGAAAAATGTTAAAATCAAATGTAATATAACATACAATTGTATGTACATATATACACATGAAATTTTAAAAGTTAGTGTATTTTTATACAGACTACAACAATTAACACTAAATTTAAAAAATTTAAATCAATGGGTGTTCCATCAGTTAATGCAATTTTGACTTTGTAATTTTGACAACTTGCTGTATCTTGGAAACCGTAAGAGCAAAACTCTTGAAATTTTCAAAAACGGTAAAACTAAAAAATCAAAAAAATATAAAATCGCCAAATATAAAAAAATCGCAAAAAAACAACAAAAAATCGCCAAAACGAAAAAAGCACCATATTAAAAAAAATCTCTAGAACTAAAATAAATCGCGAAAAACCGGTAAAATCGCCAAAATGAAAAAAATCCTTAAACAAAAAAATCGCCAAAATGAAAAAATCGCCTAAATAAAAAAAATCCCAAAAACAGAAAAAAATCGCCAAAATGAAAAAATCGCCAAAATGAAAAAAATTGCAAAAATTAAAAAAACCCAAAAAGAGAAAAAACGCCAAAACGAGAAAAAAAGCGATAAACCTGAAAAAAATCGTTTAAACTGAAAAAACTTAAAAAGGAAGAAAGCTAAATCAAAAAAATATGATCAAAACCGAATGTGCGCGAGTCAAAGTCGCACTTTACTGAATTTATTTTAATTGTAATGCGTACACAACAACAAGAACAGCAACAACTAAACGATGAACAACAGGAATTAAAAATTAAAAAGTAAAAGTAAAGGCATTTTCCATAGATGAGCACTGCAGTACCACTAAAGTTTCAGTAAAAAAAAATACTGATTACTACAATTTTTTTCTACAATTTTTCTAAATTGCCTAAATGATTTGTTATATGATGAGGTGCATTGAATTTTCAGTTATCAGTAATGCCCGTATTCATAATGAAATTCTACCAAGTGGCTAAATGTTTTTCATACAAAAGTTTCAAAATTTGAATGAAAAAACTTTGCCACTTGCTACAATTTTATTATGATTACGGCCCTACGATTTTATTTTTAATGCAAATTAAATTTCATTAGCAGTAAAAATTTTCTGAATTTTTTTAGTAATCAGTAAACTTATTGCGTACTGCAATTTTTAATGCAGTACATATACATATGCTGCAGTGTGCCCATATACTAACCAAATAAGTTTAATAAAACAAACAAACAAAATATTTAAAAAAAATCAAATAATATAAAAATATAAAAAATTATATATCATATATATATTCCAAATATGTAAACATCTGTCTATTGTACCAAAAAACTAATTGATGCGTCGTGTTGCTTTTGAAGTTCGAATTGTACATAAAAGTTCAATAACGGTATTTGGTGTTTGATGCAAATGACCTTGCAAAAGTCTATGTAAATGTAAAATATCATAACTTTTCTTTGTATTGTGTTTATATTTTGTTGTTGGATTTTAAAGAAAAACTAAGATATTTTATATTGACACTTACGCAAAACTATTTGCATCAAACGCCTATTACCGCCAATGTACTAACTTTACGAGTATCATCCATGTTTGTTTTGGAACAAAATGTTTTTTTATTATTTAAATATACATATATATCATTTTTGTACAACGATTCTCAAAATGAATACGAATTTGAAAAGACTTCAAATTATTTATATTTTTGCTCTCATATAAAACTGCGAAACCAATCAAAAGATTAATTGAGTATTTTAATTGAAAGTAATTATTCAAGACAATGTTTCATACCATAAAAAACTGCTCGCTTTTCACACAAAAGTTATATTATTTACAAATATGTAATAATTGTTTACTATGTCATAGTATTTTGAGTTGATAACAGTTTTTTGACATAGCAGTAAGTTCAAATAAATCAAACGTATATTTAATTAAAATAATTTTTCTGGTATATACTATTCCAAATAAAATTAATTTTAATTAATATATGAGGTAAAACCTATTACTTTTGCTCAAAAAAATCTAACTTCCTTGACCTATTTCTTGTTTTCATAGTAAAAAATTGCCATTCACACAAAAAATGCTCTACTTTTACATTTGCTAAAACCAAAAGAAAACGAAACTACAAAATGACTGATAGTCGAACATCCGACAGAGTGCGGCGAACGCGTGTCGCCTATGCTATTGATCTATTTAATAAACATCACAACAAATTATTAAAAATAATATCTTCTCTCCAACAATTCTTTATAGATATTCATATTTAGAACTATTTGCATCATTTATATAGTTGATGAAAAATAGTAAAAACAAAATCGTGTCACATGAATGAATTGAAATAATTGAGCTGTTGTAGTCTCTGACAATTTTTTTTTTCAATCAATATTTCAATTAATTATGAATAATTAACGTTTCATTCTTCGCTTAAATTATATGTAATAAATTAATGGTTCTTAACTATTTTACATTATCTTATACAAGGGAATAGGTATGTTTATGTTTATTAAATAAAATATGTGTGATGATATTTGTTTATTATTAAATAATTTCTTATAATTTATTTATTTTAATTTTTAATGCGTGAGCAAACGTCTATATAAACATTTGTATGTAATTATACATATATATATATATATATATATATATATATATATATATATATATATATATATATATATATATATATATATGTATAATTACATACAAATGTTTGTATATATATGTATACTTATAATTTTTAAAAGACAATAATATTTTAATGTTTTATAATCCATTGGAAGAAGAAAATCATCTTTATAGTATTTCCCATGCAGGCTAATTTCGACACACATTTGTCTCTGCTCTCTTTTTTCCTTGTAAATACATATGTATTCGCTATGTTTGCAACACTTTTGTTAGAAATTGCTTTAGCTGTTGATCTTTTTTACAATGGTTTTCGATTTACTTTTGATTCTATTTTAGAGTCACATACAAATCCTAAGCGAAAATTAGATATACATATACACAATATTTGGTTCAATGGTGGTACACTTTGAAAAATAAATAACACCAAAGCATTTTGAGATATTTTACTTAAAAATTTGTAATTCATTAGACCAAGAGAAAAAAAATTACGTGCTCAAACTGATCACATTCGTTGTCAAAAGTGTCTCAACAACGTGATAAGACCTGGTTCACACACATAAGGTTTACCAGATCTGTTTTTGTTCAATTTTCTTTTGAAGCTGCATTTGCATTCATACACACCGTCAAGTTTGTTTCATCAATACCTGATTTACATTAAGCATTTTTTCATGAAATTTCATGAATTTTGTTGCATGCAACTTTTTCTATTTGCTAATTGCAGCGCTATAAAAAAGAGTTTTATAGAAAAAAGGGTTTAGAATGAATCTCTGAAGCATTTTTGACAACTTTTTTGATATAAGTTGCTCCTCCGGGCCTCGTATTGGCAAATAAAAAATTTTCATGCAACTAGTTGCATGAAACAAATGCCTAATGTAAATTAGGTACAAGTCTCATAAATTTGCGTTGTAGTAAAGTATTACGAATGACAAATTAAAACGAAAAAGCAAACTTGACCCCCATTCTCTTTTCCTCTCTCTCCTAAAAACTCAAAACTTGACGAGTCAGACCTGACGTGTGTGAACCAGGGCTAAAATAGTACATACCGTGTCAATTGGAAGACGAAATATTGACAACGAATGTGTACAGGTTGACAACCAGCGTTATCGATAACCTAAACTTGACAACGCATCGTTGTCAGTTCATACATATCCGTGTAAAAGATGACAAACAGCGTTGTCAATTATCCAAATTTGACAACTATCGTTGTTAAAAAAATGACAACTTATTTATAATTAATTATTATAATTGTACATTTTTCAATGTCTTTTTTCCGTAAAGTTACGCAAACTTGTTCCACCGAAGTGAGAAATACACATACAAATCTAATTTAGTTTAATTGTTATTGTTTCTATATCTATAATTTTATTGGTCTAAAGTTTATCTAATGTTATATTAGGTTGAAAAAAGAAGCCATTATGCTCATGTCCGAGGAAATGCACATACGGACCCTGTTTAGCGCTTTAATGTGAATTAAAGACGAAACACACATTTATGGGACTCAGCACCGTTTACGTACTCCTTCAAACTTTTTCAGTCAATACCTATAAAGTGGGTAATGTCTGGTAAGGTATCATCCCCAAAACAAGGAAATCTCGGTTGGGCGAAATTTGTACAATGGCAAAGGAAGTGCTTCATTTTCTCGACGTCCTTCATGCAAGCCCTGCATTTATCATCCGATTTGGCTCCAAATGCCTTCGTAAATCAGAGTGCCCCGTTAAGATGCAGTTCAACTTTCCTAGGTCGGGCTTGTTTAGTTTCCTCTGTTACTTTGCATTTGTGTCTTCATTTGCGATTACGACTGCATACTGCGTAATCTTTAAACATATTCTTGCAATCTAAAACGATCCTAGAGTTTACTCTTTCGGTTTCGATTGCACTAATTGCCGATTTGTTTTCAGTAAATATATTTACATCTTTGGCCCTGATATTCACACTGATTCATTTTAAAACCTCCGTAATCGCATCAACTTCCGCCAAAAAGACTGTATTTTGGTCAAGTATGCAAAAATAAATCTCAATCATCCGTTCTTTGAAGAAACCTGGGCGCGTTCTTTTCCCTAGTTTCGAGCCATCCGTGTAGGAGCAAACGCCACCGGGTATTTGCTCCACGGTTCCATTCACCCAGGAGTATCTTTCTGATACCAATTTCAAAGTATGTTCATATCGATCCAGTGACGTTCATGTGTTCTGGTGATATGGTATGTTGTCTTGTTCGATTCATTGCCCTATCACTTTTAGACCTTTTGTAGCAAGCGCTGCATCGTGTCTTGTACGAATATCTATAGGTTGGATATAAATAATGCTCTCCAATGCCCTGGTTGATGTAGTCGTCATAGCGCCACTTAAACCTAGGCTGCACATTCGTTGAATCTTCTCAAAAATTTTATTGTTGCACTTTCTCTACCCAGTTCGACTCAAGTGGAACAAAAATAAGCAAAAAGAACTAATGAAAATGGCAAGACTGTTTTAAATTAGAGATGGTAAAAATTGAGCTTTCACAACAAAAAAAGTTTCAGCAAATTGTAATCTGTAAGTTGAATCAAAACATATTTCATTTGTTCCGTTCATAATATTTACAATTAACTTTGGTATTATTTGTTCCTTAAAACTAGTTTGTCTCACAACGCGATACGAACTTTAGCCTCATCAAATGGTATATATAGAATTAAATTTATTTGAGGCTGTTTTGACGATCTTAGTTAGGTTTTCTTAATTTATTTTCTGAATCCTTAATAAATTCCATATCTGGTACAATGTTCATATAGAAGAATCGCAGTCTGATCTGACTAAGCACCAGCGATGCCAACTTGGTACTTTTGGCACTATTTTTAGTGCTTTTTGAAGACACCAAACGCCAAATTTTGAGCGTTAGTGCCAAACTGAGAAAAAGCACTAAGTAGTGCTTTTAAGAAATGTTTGTATTTCTTAAAATTACTTTAATAAAAACTTGGTGTATTAATTTTTTCAGTGTAAATCACACGTTTTTCGTTTGATATATATCATTAAAGATGATACTATTGCCGTAATAGAGTATAGCTTAGAAAGTATTAAACATTATCAAACTTCACTCCTTTGAAGCTTCACTCGTTTTTCACGTAAGTGCTTTTTACGCTTTTTAGATCTAAAAATTACGCTTTTAGTGCTTTTTTAAAATTTTGATGTGCTTTTAGAGTAAAAAAAGTTGTCATCACTGCTAAGCACTGGATAGTGGTATATAAAAATGTAGAAAACTGAAGCTATAAAATGGTCAAACATTAAACCCTGAAGTATGTTGGGCACAAGCAAGCTCAAATTTAAGCCATCATAATATGCGATAGGTCAATCACAAACACATCATTAATGAAAGTGTTGCATACCGAAACATATTCTTATGAAAATATACGTGAAGAAACCTAATATGTAGTAATAAGTTATTGCCCGCAAAAAAATTTGAATACAAGAAGAATAATCCAGATATTATTAGCTAAAGAATATAAATACACAAGCAACATAGACATACAACACAATATTGAAGTAACTATTCCAGCATAACAAGTATTGTATTAAACTCCTATATTCTGCTTGTTAGAAAATATACAACCACACAAATACATAAGCCAAGGTAGACGAAAGACACAAAGAACAATAATTTAAATTCAAACATATGGCATATATTTGTATATATAATCGTATATACACACAAACTAAAAGAATGAATTGCAACTCAAATTAATGAAGCAATCGAAAGTTAAAATTAGGAGGCTTTCGGGATGCTGCCAACATCGCGATGCATCTGCTAAGAGTAGAGTCACTTTAGTGGAGTCGAATAAAGAACAGCGAAATTAACATCGTGATGTTCAGCAGTTAATTAACTTAATATTGTGTGTTTTAAAAGCTCTTTAAACTTATTAGCCCAATTCACAGTCTTGTGAAAATGGTGTTGCACATGCTACGATGCAGGACTGTTTGCACAAGATTGTGAATTGGGCTATTGAGTAAATAAAGTGCTTTGATTCGATAAAAATTATGCATTTGTAACTTTTTATTTTATTACAAAAGCAACGTTTTTAAAAGGTAACCATATAATACAATGGGCTTATAAACACTTATATATGTATTTAGCTCCGAAATTTTTTGTTCGGAATATTGGGCTTCTTAAAATGGAGGACTAAATAAATAAAAATTCGAAAAAAGTATATTTTCTTAACTGTTTTACTTCAATTACAAAACTTGTAAATTCTGAGATACACGCCCCAAGCAGACGGATCGACAACTTGTATTGAAAAGATGCAGTAAAATAGGAAAAAAGTTATATTCATTCAAAGTAACCGATAGAACGGTTCCTGTCCACATCCTGGGACATGCTGTTAATCTTAATTTTTCATTTTAATTAAGCGATCCGGTTCGGTAGATTTTGACAATTTTCGAAAAAATTATCTTTTTAATTAATTTTAAAGTACCAACACTATAGAACACAATATCAACTCAGCTGATAATATCATAAAACAACGTTTACTGCTGAGTTGTATTAAAAACGATTAATTCATTCGAGAGACATCGTTAAGCAAAAAGGGTTTAATAACGAAAAAAATCCTTGTCTAACAAATCTGTAGGACTTTTGTAGGCGTCGAATGAGACGAATTTCGAGAGACATTGTTGTCGAAAAATAAAAATTTTTTTATTATGAACCTTTCTCCAAATAGATTATTAGGATTCAGCTACTTTTTACGGATTCGACAAATTTTGTTAATATCGGTGCCATGCATTGAGAGATATCTTTGTCGAAATTCGTAAAAAATTTCGATGGAGTTCGATGAACTGTCAAAAGCTCTGTTTTGGTCTCAAAAAGTTGAAGTGATAACCAATTTTTTACACGTTTTAGACCACTGTAAGACCTCTTTGGTTGTCCACAGGCCCGCAAGGTTATTCTTATTCCATATTTTTCACTTTTACTTATTTTCCATTTATATCAATCTATATATATATATAAAAATAAGTCCGTATATGTACGTCGCCGAACTAATCATAAACGCGTCGTGCGATTTCAACCAAACTTATACACTACGTAGGCAGTGGCCCATATATGGTTTATATGAAGTTTGGTTGAAATCCGATAACGCATGTGTGTGCGGTGCGTATGTGAAGTGAGTGTGTTTTTGCCGCAGGCATTTTTGTACCGCATAATACAGCATTCATTAGTATTGAATACATTTTGGTCGTTTGTGTATTGGAGAGCATTGCACGGAGTGATGCAAATAGCAATTTGTTATCATTTCTCTTTTCTCTTTGGACGTCATTGGTGATTGATCTTATCATAATCGATTTTTGAAAATATTAATTTCTTCGCATTTTTTGGTGAGTATTTTGATAAAAATAAATTAATTTTCGTTCTAATCATCGTTTTAATTTGAATATTTTGTTAAAAAAAATTAAAAAAAAAACAATGATTAATGAGATAAAAATCGATTGTTTTGCTCAACAAGTGTTCTGATTGTTACAAGTGCATCATATGATTTTGTGACATAATCTCAAATTTGATATTTTGTGAAAAAAATTAAAAAATTGACTGAATTTTTTTTGTTTAATGTCCGATCAGTGAGCTAAAAATTACTTGGATTTTTTGGCCAATTTTTAATTGAATTTTCTCACATTTTCAGCAGATTTTCGTGTCTTTTCGTCACTTTTTGGTGCTTTTCGAGTGCAGACGATCTCGAACGTTTCATTTTCGCTTCCGAACGGTAAGACAAAAATTATTTCGATTTTTTGGCCAATTTTTAATTGAATTTTGACACATTTTCAGCATATTTTTAACAATTTTCGTGTCTTTTCGTGACTTTTTGGTGCTTTTCGAGTCCAGAATTTGCTGGATTCAACCACGATTATGCAATGGGACAAGATTAGCGGTTAAAAAGGTCATGAACAATTTGATCGAAGAAACAATTTTAAAGGGGAAGTTTAAAGGTGAAGATGTATTGATTCCACGAATTCCAATGATTCCATCAGATTTACATTTTGAATTCAAAAGACTACAGTTTCCAATACGTCTTGCATTTGCTATTACAATAAATAAAGCGCAAGGGCAATCGTTGGAATCGTGTGGAATTGATTTAGAATATCCTTGCTTTTCACACGGCCAGTTATATGTTTCGTGCTCACGTGTTGGCAAGCCTTCAGTTCTCTTTATCTACACAACAACTCATGGCAAAACCAAAAATGTTGTCTACGAAAGAGCTCTAAGATAGTTTAAGTGATACATAGTCTAAGATTGTAAGAAACTAGAATTAAAAGTAGAATAATAGGGAACAAAACCAACTTTATTAAAAACAAGTGTGTTTCTTTTCTTATTTTGTTTTGCCGTGCGAAGCAGGCAACGGGCCCGCTAGTTACTTTTTAAAATTTTTGAAATTAAGTAATTTATGTTATGAGCCTTGTTTGCAATTTTCGGAACACTAAATAAGTTTTGATATGAAATAAAAGTTTTCTTAAAGCTTGGCGCTTAGCGCTTTTCTGTGTTAAATTTCGGAACTTCCTATTGAATGATAATTTATAAAGATTTTAGGTATCCGTTTTTCCTGTGTAGTTTAGTTTTTTTTTTAATCAAGACTATGATCACTTTCGAGCATGAGAAAAACCATGTCAAGTTGTAAATATAGATTTTTGTTTAGGGATTTCATTAAGGGAACTTTTATATTCTCTCTTTTATACATATGCATAGGTAGACATGTATGTAATATGTGCACACTGAACAAGTACTCGTATATACCCTCTGGGAAGTGTCAATATATAAATAACAACAACAATACTGATACACTGCTGACTCGTCAGTGGTATTGATGATAACTACTGCCGAGTTATACCTCACACAATTTGTACTATTAAAACGATAGCTCTTTTGGGACAAAACATTGGAAAAGTATATTTTAGTAACTCTAGTCTAAACTACTGACGTTGGAACTATTGGCTAGGAAGTGCTTTTTTTAGGAAAAGCCCTCTTTCGATAAAAAAAAAAATTTTGCCGCCGATAAATTATCATTCAGCCACAGCCGCGTAGATTGTGTATCTGACAAAAATTGTTGTACTCAACTAAAGCAAATATTAATATGTAGACGCTTCGTGGACAATGTTGCCAAAATGTCACCAAAATGGCGGTTAGAAGTGGAGACTTGGAGACACTTAAACCCAAACTTTCTACAGGCTAAGTACATTTTACATATACACATGAAATTTTAATTTTTATATAAATTCTGAATGTTCAATTTCTTTTTTGAATAAAACGTTCCAAAAAATTATTGCTCGAGTGTGAAATTAGCTGAAATAAACACCAAACACTCATCATTGAACTCGTCTGCTCAAAAAAAAAGTGTTGAAAATTCTACGTATTCGCACAATTTAAATCTTAGCAAACCACTACAAAATCTTTCATAAAAGAAAATCTTTTTTTTTTTTTTGTTTGGAAAATTCATTTGTTTGGATGTGTGTGGTGTTTTTACAGTCTAGAAAACAACAAGAAAAATTATTCTTTTTAAAGATTTTTATAGCATGTTTTTAAAAAGCAAAACGTTTCATTGCTAAAATTTTTCTCTTCGAGAAATACTAACAATGGCTATTAATTTAAATGTTTACTTTTGGAACGTCTGTATTAGAGCTGGCATCGTGAGTGAAGTATTCACGCTTGTGTGCACTTAAAGCATATGTAAATTTTCATAATAAAACACAACTTTATTTGGGCTGACTTCCAAAACGTATCAATACAAAGTTTATATACATTTACGATGCGGTATTTATGAATGTATATCATGTACAGGTAAAAGGTTACGAATCATTTTCGGTTCGTTTATTTTGGGGTTTTCCTTTGATATATATGGTTACTATTTAGTCCCAAATCACACTGTGCAAGCTGATTAGTTTCAGGGAGAGAGAGACGAGGGGAACAGCAACGTTTCTTTTCCCCCCGTCTCTCTCTCCTAATAAACTAATCAGCTTAGCAATAAGACTTGCATAGTGTAAATAGGGACTTAGTGTAGGAAAAATTTTTAGAAATAAATTTTTTCGAGTGCAGAAGGGAAAAAAGATTTAAGAAATTTTAAAATAATTTGTCAAAGTAATATGTCTTTACTTTGCAAAGTAAACTTTGCGTGTGAAAAATCGCTCTTTTAAAATTTCATTCGATTTCGAATGCCATAATTTGCATCCGTTACTTAACAATCACAAAAGCAAAATTCCAAGCAAATTGTCTTCTTATGTAGACTCACTTATAAAATATACAATGATTGTCCATTATCATGTCTGTTCCATCACTTAAATTTTGCCCATCTCTAGTCTGTCTTAAAATATATTTTTGTGTAAGTGTGCTTTTGGCCGTGTGCATGTATGTATACGCATTTGAGGGAAATAAAAAAAATGGGTGGGAGGCCATTTAACAATTTTATAATATAGAAAAAAATAAATTAAAGAAAATCTTTTGTTGATGGAAATTATCGAAAAGAATATTCAGTTGAACAGCAAACGCCCGAGAAGCATCTTGGTTATCAATTCAGAATTTAAAGAAATTTAAACAGAATCCAAATGGCTCCCAGTGTTGTCGTAAGTGATTCGAAGTGGAGAAAGAAATTTGAGTCGAAAGTGATAACAAAAATAAATAAAAGTGTTTCCAGGAGTTTTGCAAGAAGTCTAAGATTCGAAGAAGTGTCAAAAAATTAATAAATAGCAAAATTAAAAGAAAACTTATTATTATAAAAAATTTTCGTACATAATTAATAAAACTCAAAAGGAAACTTGATTTTTTATACAAAATATAATATGGTATTGCAAAATACTTGGTCGAACAATTTATTATAAATTAAAAATGTGAAAAAAATCAACTGCCAAAGATTAGCACTTTTAAATCAAAAACAATACAACCCAGCTAAAAAAATTATATATGGTCCATATATTTTTAATATATGAATGTATATAACTATATATGAGTATGTATGAATTCATGTATGGAAATATATGGGATTATACATGGCAAAACTATTATATATGAACTAATATATGAAATGTATTATATTATATGAGCTCATATATGGAAATTTAATTACGAATCTCTTCATATGGGGATCCATATATAGAAATACGATTTAATATATGGAGCCATATTTTATCACTGGCGAGTTAGAAATCCATTAGAAAATAGATACGGTATGCAAAGTTTATATGCGTACCCTCAACGTTAAAAAAGAACAACTGTTGTTAAAAAAACTATTCTCGTATGATTTTATACATTGTGACCCCATTTAATGTATCAAATAATCAAAAGGATAATCCAGTCATTAATTTTATAGAAAATAACAGAATTCTCTAGATAAGAAACAAAGTTCATATTACTGCAAAAAATTTTATTGAAAACTATTGTTAGACGGATTATTTCTTCTTTTATAATTAATTGCATTACTTTTTAATCTGATTGCTTAAATTAAATTTTATGTACGAATATGATTTTTGTGTTTTTTAAATAATTGATTCACCTTTTGACTTAAAGTGAGGAGTGAAATGACTTTTAGTTCGTTTTTCATTATTTGTTTCATTAAATAAATCAAAATTAAAAAAAGTAATTTTAGTAAATTAAATTATTGCACAGCAGTGAAGTATGAATATGAACTTTGCATGCTATAGAGGGAATATATACACATGCATGTATAAAAATATATGAATATATACAATCATATATGCCCATATACCCTCATTTTTCGGATCCGAACCATATATGGGATATAATATATGCTCCATACATATTTTTTTAGCTGGGAAGTTAAAAAATATTTTGAGATATATTTTATTTACGAAGTAAAAACGTTTATATAAAATTAAAATAGTAATAAATAATTATCGTAAATTGTCACGAGTAACTTAAGTAATTTCTTATATTTTCAATCGTTTGTAATTCCTTTTTACATATAGGATCAAAAAAGAAATAATTAACCACCATAATGTTTCCATAACCCAGACTGTCGAATTCACTAAAAAATTTACATATATAACAAGTGCTAACTTTTAAAGAGATTTTCATTACAATTTTCCAGACACGTCTACTGTAGCAACAAAAAATCATAACTGGAGAAATGTTTAAATGAATGATACTTCACAATTGAAAAATTCTCATTGATTAATATTTCAATCAAAACGTGACGATATCAAACGAAAGTCTAAGAAAGCCCTGTCGCAAAAATATTAATTTGGGATCTAAAAAATTTCTAATCATAGGACAAACCTTGCCGGAAAAATACTGAAATTGATACCGACAGTTATTAAAAGTTAGCTAAGATCGTTTCTTGCCTATTTAACATCTAATGATGTTTGGATTTTAAGAAACTCTGCTCTTCTTTTGGCAACATTTTAATAACGCTGTGCTTTTATTTTAACATGTTTTTTATTTGACAACATGAAGTTCATGTTTCAAGAAAGTTCGTTATTGATTTAACAAGTTGCGTTATTGCCTTGACAGTTGCTCGAAAATTTTATCAATTTGTACTTAAACTAATAACGTTCCGTTCTTTATTTGGCAACGTACGAGTATAGAATTTCTTAATCTCGAAAATTCATAAACACGATCGGAGAATGCATGTTTAATTAGCGAAAGATGAAATTATATGATCTGGAAGTGTTACATGGACCAAGGAATATAACATACTCCGTTGTACTATAACAACGTTATAGTCTGTCCAATGGAGCAAAATTTAGGTAAATGCTAGTTCCACTTTGATATTTGTAGAGTAAACAGTTACAAAATATGGGCATTTCCGCGATATAGCTCACTTTTTTGTCGCGTGCGACAGCAAACAGTTAAGTTTGTATATCAAAACAATGTAGAAACACCACTGAACCTTAAGACACTATACTCATTAAATAGGACAAAAAATTACGGCTTTAAGAAATAACATAAAGTTAACGCGTTTAAAATAACATAACACTATAAACAACAACAAAAAAAAACTTGCTAACAGTGCTGCCACTTACCCTGCGTTTACACATAAAGGGTGTTTTTTATTGAGGTATAGAACTTTAAGTTGGCATCACTTTTTTAACTGGCGGCCATTTTGTCAGCTGTCAAGTGATTAATATTTAGTTTGGTTTGCCATTTCATCATGAACAGGTTGACAAAAGAACAACGCTTGCAAATCGTGAAAATTTATTTCGAAAATAATGGTTCAGTTCGCGAAGTTTACCGCAAGCTCCGTCCATTTTATGGTCGACATAATCGTCCATCAGAGCAATTAATTCGGTTAACCATGGATCGTTTTCGCACTACGTTTACTCTATGTGATAATACGCATCCGCAGAGACGTCGAACAGTGCGCACCGAAGAAACAATTGCCGCTGTAGAGCAAAGTCTTGAAGAGGACCCGAATGAATCGATTCGCCACCGTGCACAGCAATTGGAGCCGACTAACCGACTATTTTGTTCCCGAATTGGATGGCATGAATGTGGATGAGTTGTGGTTCCAACAAGACGGCGCTACATGCCACACAGCGCACGTCACAATCGATTTATTGAAGGAAACATTCGATGAGCGCATAATTTCGCGGAATGGACCTGTCAATTGGCCACCAAGATCGTGTGATTTGACACCATTGGATTATTTTCTTTGGGGATATGTGAAGTCGCTCGTCTACGCCAACAAACCAGAAACGTTAGGGGACTTGGAAGCCAACATTCGTGGCGTTATTGCCAACATACGGCCCCATATGTTCGAAAAAGTGGTTGAAAATTGGACCTGTAGAATTGGCTTTATTCGAGCTAGCCGCGGCGGCCACATGCCCGAAATCATATTTAAACATTAATGGCATAAGATTATCCTTCCAATAAAGCCAAATTGATGGACATTAAAACGATTTTCTTGTGTTTTATTTCAATTCGAAGTTCTATACCCCTGAAAAAAACACCCTATACAAGTACCTTCCATGCAAGCTCTGTGTACGTATTATCAACGAAAATTTCATACAAATGCCCGACTGTCTTGCAACTTGCATGTTTGCCTTTTATTGAAGAGTTGTCCATAACATAAAAAAGTTTAATTTAGAGGGAACCAGATAGTATTGAACTTAATTCGTATTATTTTAATATTATTTATGTCTAAAAAATTAATTAACCGCTTGATTTATGAATATTTAGGAAAATAAATATTAAATTAGCTTTTAAATGTATTTAAAATTAGTAAAAACTCATATAACATTACATCCAGTTAATTTCTACTAAAGTATTAATAGGGCAACACTGTTAGCTAACTTTTCACTTGCTGCAAGTGAAACAAGTCACCGTCTTGTAAAATTCCTTGGTAGTTGAGTTGGAAGTAGAATGCAAGTGCCGAAAGTGTAGTTGTGTTAGTAAAAGAGTTTGAGTGTATTGCAAACTTGCACTTGCACGTGTAAACCCTAGGTTACAAAAAAAAGCTTATTCTCCAAGTGCAGTTATATTTAGCTAATGGTGTGGTTTGTTGGGTTGTAGAAGTATTTGGTGGTTGTAAATATATGTTTTAAGAAGCAAAATGTACGGATTAGAGTTTTTCTTTTCCCAGACTTTTTTATTTCCCGGGAACGACTGAATATTTACTTCAACATCGTCTTGCATGTTTATATAATTGTGTATATATGTCCATTACCTAATAATGTCTAGATTATTCTTTTTAGGTTTATTCACGTATATTTTCATAACCATATGTGGTACAACCACATTCGACTAGAGCTGGCAAACTATCGATAGTACTATCGATAGTATCGAAGGTTTTGTTTTTATTAGACTATCGATAGTTTTTTCTCGATAGCGATACTATCGTTGAAAAAATTTATTGCCAAATTGTCAACAAACTAGATAAAATTTAACATATTAGTTGTCTTCTATTGAAAATACATAAGTACATATCGCTCTATTAATATAATAACGTCATAACTCAAAAAATTAATTTATTCAGTTAATAATACAGAATGCCCCGGCAATTCATATTTCATCTTGTGTAAAAAAATTCACGCAATGGCGTGCAAGCTCATCTCTTGATAGAAGAAAGCTTTATTAATATATCCACTGAGTTGTATATAAATTGAGAACTTAACACATTTTTTTCAAAATGTTTTGAGTTATAATAATGAATAAATGAGCGATATGTATTGAAAAATGAAATTCAGCATTCCTAATAGCATGATCACACGGACAACAAATATCGAGGTTCGCTCTCACTCACATTCACGATTCGCCCTCGAATATTGATTGAAATATACAAAATTTTGTGAGCGAACCATTTTCTTCTATTCTGAATCTTACTGAATTTTTTGATAACAAATTATCGCTAATTTAATTAAAACAAAATTATTACATGCAAACGAGTATGCACGTATCGTCATCTTAAATGCAAACGTATGTAACTACACTTTTATAGAGAAACAAACAAAAAAAAACGTTACAAAATCAATAATAATAAAGTATTCTTGAAAATTTTCCTCGAAATTTACTTGTAGTATGGATTCTTATATCTTCTTAAATATTTATTTCCTTTTTATGTATCTTTAAGCTTTATTGTTAGTTACGTTCCTTGCAATAAAAAATTAATGCATTCGTAATTACGTCCGTATGAATTTCTTTAATAAAATCGTCATTTTTCATCGCAGAGATCTAAATATTTAAGTGAACATGTAGTTTGATAAAATGAACTATAATAAATCAAAAACTCGATTTGGAATTTTTGTGTAGTTACGTGTGTTTGCATTTAAGGTGACGATATGTAGGTATGTCTTTGTAGACAAAAAAAAAAGATATGTGTTTAAAATTGAAAAATTAGAATGAAATTGAACACAAAATTAATTATTTAAGGCCTTATTCAGAAAAAAATAATTTAAGTTTAAAACGCGTTTACAAATAAATTTTCATACAAAATTTGTTGTGTAAACCATTTGTAAGCGAAAATTATTTTTCTGAATAAGGCAGTTATAATTTTTACCTAATTTTTTTTAACTATATCCATATATCAACAGTCAAAACGACTGTTCGTGTTGGCGTGTGAACATAGTGTAAAATAATTCGATACTATCGATAGTATCGATAGTTTTTCAACAAAATATCGAAAATATCGAATGGCGTGACTATCGATAGTTTGCCAGCTCTACATTTGACGTACAAAATTAATTATGACTTTTTCCCGATTATTTGATTACTGTTTTTTTTTTTTGTAAACAGAGAGGAGAACGTTGCCACACACATATAATGGCAACTTTCATTTAGGAATCCTTTTTGAAATGTGTAATTTGAGTTTATAGTTTAATCCATACTTTTTTTTAAATGCTATATTCATTGGACATGAAGATAACAAAATCTGTGTGTAATATGATCTTCAAAAGTTGTCAAATGTTTGATTTATTATATTTATTTCACCACATGCATGCAACATCAGTCTTAAAAACATCGATGTTTTTGTTAAAGCAGCATAACAGAAACGCTTAAAATTATGTACTGAGGACTGTTAGGAAGCAGGATACTTGAAAAAACTCGCTTGCATGGCGAACATTGCAAAAATACTCGAGAAGTTGCAAAATCGGAAAAAAGCCTTAAAATTTATCAGAAATCGCTAAAACTGTTATACAGAAAATGAACTCGGAAATAACGCGAAAAAATCGCAAGTTCGCGAAAAATTTCTATATGCATTGAAGAAATAACTTCAACTGCAAAGAATAACAAACTCCCAGAAAATCAGATTAATCGCAAAAAAAAATTCCTAACATCGCAGAAATTGCAGTGTCTAGTAAAAGTTTTTGTATAATTTTCATTACGAAATGAAACTTCAATGGACATAAACATTCAAACATTTGGTCATCGTTCGACGACGTAAGAAATAAACTATCGCCAGTTATTTACGCAGGGAAACTTTCGTCCAACGTACTGTTTGTGTGTGTTTTCATATACGCAAAAGTGTTTTTATATTTTACCAAGAATATTCGTCGTTGATGCCAGTTGTGTTTACAGCAGCTTCGTCCAAACACACCTGATCCGACATTTGTATTTGAGGTGAAAGCTTTGAAAGCTCTTGAATTTTCTCTCGTTTCTTTTCAAAATAAGAGCAAGCATTGCTGTCGTCAAGATCTTATTGGCTGATGTGATCTCTACTGCTCCTGCCGGTGTGAAAGCACAAAACCTCCTTTTTAAAAGTTTGCACATTTTGCATATGCCTTGGACGTACCTGATGTAAGGCAATAAATAATACAGTGAAGCACGAAATCGAAGTCTCGCCTATGATTCGGAAGTGGAGCAGATGCTGTTCAGTTAGGAATTTCCTAGCAGCTGTTCATTTCCTTGCTGTTCTATCTTTGCTGCTGCCGTTGTTGGTGCTGCTGTATTTTTTTATTGCTGTTTATAATGAAAAAAATTAAATATTTTTAATTAAATAAACAACAAAGTCAAAAAATTAATCAAAAACTCGGATTTCATAAACTTTATTAGCTAGCATTAATTTTGAGAGTAAAAAATAATCGGGACAAACGTTAGAAGCAGCGTTGTCAACTTGGTGCGTTTCGCACCATTTTGGGTGCTTTTTGAAATCTTTTGTGCGAAAAATTCCTTAGTTGGTGCGTGGTGCTCTTTTTTTAATTTCGGTGCGTTTTTTAATTTTTGGTGGCAGCAACGCAAATTTAACACAGCAGTGGGTTAAAATCGGAATATTTTTGTTGTGAAACTTTTCAAGTTCCTGATAGTGTTAATTACCATATTAATACTAATAATGTTTACAAAATATCACAATTTGAAATGAAATCTGTTTTATGGTCCAATGATAACAATAATGATGAAAATATTAGCTTTATTTATTTGGAATAATTAATTCTTGGTTTCTTTTAAAAAGTTTTAAACAGAATTTATAAAATTAATATACAAAAATGTATCATCTTGGACAAATGAATGCAAAGATATGTATGTGCCCTTAATTATGAAAGTTGTTAAGTCTTATATTTCTTTGGTCGAGATATTTAGTAGATTACATTGGAACAAATCCAAAAATAATTTTTTTGTTATGCAACAGTTTAATTTAGAGTTGTTCTATTCTGATCAAATGTAATGACCTAGACCACTTTCATATGTACACTATGTATGTACGAATTTGTTTAGTTTTTTTTTTTTTGTTGTTTTTTAATTATGTACATGTATTGTAAAAGGCTGTTTATTTTTATTGTTATATTTTTAATATGGATATATTAAACTTCTGATAAAAAAAATTTAAAAATATTTGAATAAAATGATAAATAAAGAACTTTTATTAGTTTTGAATCCTTTCTATTAATCCTTGAACTCTTTAAAAAGTATTGTACAGAATTTATGAAATTAAAAAAAAAATATTATCTATGTAGTACAAATGAATATAAACAAATTTGCTAAGTTTTTGTAGGTTTTATTTTTTTAACCCTGAACTGTAAAATACTCTTTTAGTGTTAAATTTTTAACACAAAAAAATAATGTACTTTTATGCATAATTCAATAAACATTTTAAACTAAAAAAAAAATTCTAAAATTGGTGCGTTTTTTTTTTTTTGTAAATGGCGCGTTTTGTTCTCCATTTTGGTGCGTTTTGAAATTTGAAAGTTGACAACGCTGGTCATAAAGTTAATATGGCGACGAAAAGAGAGAACCTTTATATTATTGTATCATGTTTCATAACAATATTTTTACCGTGCAATTTCCTTAAATCAATAGGTATTTGACTTACATATTAATAAAGTATTGTAATTCTGTTTGTGAAGATAATTTTGTAATTTTTAGGAATCATAATAATCGAAAAATATCGATAAAATGGAATTTTTGTAATTTGTGGTCCAACATATAAATAACATATGTAAGTCATTTTTGCACTGATTGGAAAGTAGCAGATTGAAGAGGAGAAGGTTAAGCTTTTGAAGCACATTTAAAAACTCTGAATCGATCAGTCTTAAAAAAATGTCAAGTGATTTATGCCACTTTCAAATTGACTATTTTATTTTTCCTTCGCCCCTATTTATTTGCCGTTGTCTAAGCAACTTATGTATCCATTTCTTCACAACAAATATTCTTATCAGATTTCTAATTCTTTTCTGATTTCTTCACAACCTTTTTAATACATTACAGACCTGGTTTCAAATAAATATACATAGTAGCATGGTGTAATTATAAAGGTGACTTCAAATACGGCAACCATAGCTGTATAAAGAACCGAAGAATAACAAAAGCACAAAAATAATTGTACTAAAACCAAAACAAAATCGAAGTTTTTGACATTCTTCAGCTACAAAGCACATAGAGCAAAAAATTATCAGCTGAAGTAGCGCTGCCACCTAGTTAGATACAACTTGCATAGTAGTATATGTTATTAAAACATTTGTATAATCGGACTTTGTGTTATCGGGTCTTGAATTAGCCCATACTAAGATGAAAGAATTATATATCTTAACTTTACGCTTGTTTACAATATTTTCTACGCAAAACTCCTCGAACACTGGAATCGCTACCAATTAACGAAAATATTTAAATTGTTTCCATAATTAAATTTGTAAATTTTTTTGCAGGATGAAGATCTTACCCCCGAGCAAATTGCCGTTTTGCAAAAAGCTTTCAACAGTTTCGATAACCAAAAATGCGGAAGTATTTCAACTGAAATGGTTGCCGATATCTTGCGTTTGATGGGTCAACCTTTCGACAAGAAGATCTTGGAAGAACTTATTGAAGAAGTCGATGAGGATAAGTCGGGTCGTTTGGAATTCGAAGAATTTGTGCAATTGGCTGCCAAATTCATTGTTGAAGAAGATGCAGAAGCCATGCAAAAAGAATTGCGTGAAGCTTTCCGTTTATATGACAAACAAGGCAACGGTTATATTCCCACCTCCTGCTTGCGTGAAATCTTACGCGAATTGGATGATCAATTGACTAATGAAGAATTGGACATTATGATTGAGGAAATCGATTCTGATGGTTCGGGTACCGTTGATTTCGATGGTGAGTTTCAAATAATAATTAGTGAATCCACATTAATGCCGGTATTCAAAAGTGATTGTTAAAGTTACTTTATGTTAACCGCAGGAATTTTGTATAAGAAAAGAATGTTTTAACCTTAACAATCGTTTGTTTCACATCATAATACAAGTATTACTACTTTTGAGGAAAATGCAATACTGACGTCGTGCCGTAACCGCCAAAAAACTTAAGCGCGATAACTTTCATTTTTTGACCGGAATCGATTATTTGCGACCGTAAGTCCAAAATATGTTTCGCTAAAGCATTTTTTTAGCGGTTATGATATGATTAGTGGTTATTGTTGTAAAAACTTTTTAAACAATAATTGGATCAGGAATGAATTTTCGTCAAGAGTATTGAAACTTTTATTATACTATGAAACGGCCTCAAAGTAACTGCTCTACAGACATGTAAATTAAATTAATATTTTTTTTTCTTACCAATAATTTTCATTTTATTTCATTTAATTTCAGAATTCATGGAAATGATGACTGGCGAATAAACATTTATTTTAATCAGTGTCTTATTTAAACTTAACATTCACAAGCTTCACTTTGAAAAGAAATGCAATACTCATTAATTAATCAAATAAAAATATGTAGCTAAATTATTTTTAATAAACTGAATATTTTGTAAAAAAATAAAATCTTTAAACCTTGGCCTTACCTGATTTTTTTCCACCAACTATGTTCTCGTTGCACCGTCATAGTCAACAGACAGACATCGGAGTTTTTCTTGTACATGTACATACCAACTAAACAAACAAAATATCATACAAAAAAAATATTTGTAATATATGTATGTATATCGACATTGATAAATAAGGTTTATTTGTTTTAATAATACTTTTCGCACAGTCTGAAATACTCAACATGATTACCCCTAAAACAAAAAATTGTGAAGTAAGTTCTAACGGCAGAAATGCCTATTTAACTGCTAGTTCTGAAACTCTTAACGCAAACAATAAAAATTAAAAAATCTGATGATAGTCCTTTTCTAACGGCATAGCCACTTTTCAGTAAGCGATCAACTTCGCTTTGTCCAATGCCAACTGGCGACTCGTTAATATTACCGTTGCCTAGTACTTTTACATTTAAGTCAGCGATATCATCCGCTTCGGGATCGTGGTCATCAATTAACCAAGTTATCACTATAGATAACAGTATTTCAAAACCCAAGGTCCAAGTCGGAATGGACAGATATATAATAGAGACCTGCGTAAAAGGTCTTTAAATATAAATACGTCATGATTTTTAAATGTACTCACGTCGCATATATTATACTAAACCAATAATAAATGCTGTCGTACTATAAGCGAAGCACGATGGATGTATTGGTGCACGTGTATATCAGTGTTAACAAGCGATGTCGCAAGACAGCTTGTTTGTAACAAACACTCAGAAGAAGTACTGTTCATTAGTGTATGCTTGTTATTTTTCATATTGTACGTTTGAGTGTGTGTGTAATATGTAGATGGTACGCTATTATGTGGTTAACCGCATACAACGAATTTTAATGCATGTGTGTGCCTTTGCATGTGCGCAGAAAAATAAAAGATCATACACACATACTTGCATGACGTTTGTACACGCGCTTTTCCGTCACGAAGTGTTTTCTTCTTTACTCTTATACCTACAATACTGAAACAAATTTCTTGCAGTGTTGTTAACGTTTGTTTTATAAGATTTCGCTGTAGTAAAGCATTTGAAAAATCCCTCATGTCTTGAAAGTTCTTATAAGATGTCTTATGCAGGACACTAATATATAACTGTGGTAAGGCGTGGGCGAAGCCCTAATTCTTCTAAAATTTCCTCTGCTCCAGAGATATCTAGGGATAATAGCACAGCCTCAATTAATCGTCAAAACAGTTTTAAAATATTACAAGACGACAACGACAAACCCGATGTATCCTCGAACAAAACTTCCAAGCCACCACCAATCTATTTGAAAAAAAAAACTCAAATGCCCTTTTTAAAAACTAATCTCGGTCATTGGTGAGAATAATTTTCACATTCTTTCAATAAAATGTGATAATATTGATGAAACAAAAATATGATTCTTATGTGGTTTCCGAAGAAATAAAAGATGCACTCGTCCTCCAGGCATTTAAGGTAAAAAATTTATTTATGGCCTGATTTTGTAAAATAAAACGAATTTTCGTTTTCGTTTCTGGTTGGAGCGTAAACGAAAATATTTTAAAATTTTTAAAACGCTACGTTGTTTTCGTTTCATCTCAAAATATTATAATTAAAAAATATATTAATCCTCGTAACAATTATTAATAAAAAAATGTTTTAAAAAATTTTTTATTACATTATGGAATATGAACCAACAAAAATAAGAAATTTGGAATTAGCCGTGTTAGTTAAGGGCCCATAATTACTTATTGGATCTTTCTGAAACTTTGAAACATTCAATATTTCACTGTTGGAGTAAAATGATATTGTGGATGGATATCTTTTTCATAACACACATGGATTTAGTTCAGATAGCTTGTCAAGGTCAAGTTCCTATCCAAAATCTCACAATTGCAATCTTCAAGGTCCCATATCATTTCTAGGCAGTGATGCCAGAATTCCTTCAACAAAAATTGCTAAATGAAGACAAAAAATGGCTAAAAACTAGCTAAAAAATGGCTAAGCGCCATCGAATGCAAAATCATAAACTTTATTTCATATATTATTTTTTAAGGCCAAGTCGGGAACATTTTTTTAAGTAAATAAAAACAATAAATTGAAGTAATAAATAAATTTATTTTTATTCAGGTAGTCAAGAAACTGCGCATATAGGGCAAACTTGCAATACTTACAGTACGCCTTCATTCATTTGTATATTTTGCTATTCAGTCTTTAAATTTTTGGGTTACTAATTCATTCCTTGCGAAATTTTTGTTTATACTTTTTATTCATTTTCTATTTTTATAGTTTGTAGTGTGTGTCTGTGTGTCTGTGTATCTGTGTGTCTGTCTGTGTCCACGTACAGGCCAAACGGCTGGACCGATTTTCATTTAGTTTTTTCTGTTTGAAAGATGACTTGATCGAGAGGGTTCTCAGCTATGTTTGAAAAAAATCGGTCCAGCCGTTTAGAAGATATAACATCTTTTCTGAAAAAAGTCGGGGGTTTTTAAAATTTTTAATTTTTGTTATTTAAACTTTAATTTATTTTTTATTTTCACTCGTATAAAACAAAAATGACACTTGTTTGATTGATATCATAAACCACCAATTAGACCCGATAACTTATAACAACATTGCAACGATTATAAGAAAATCTTATTGTTACAACTTACAATTTCATATAAGCTCTTTTAGACTTGTAATTTTTATTGCAGCAATTATTGAATAACTCTTTATTTTTGGAATTGAGAATTTTGCATTTTTCGATACATTAGATGCTCTTCTAGCGAAACATACAAAAATCCCGATTTAAAAAATATAATTAGTTACGGCCTTTCTATATTAAGGTAACGATATTTGTATTCCTCTCTACCGTCCCCTTTCACCATCTGCGGTAAAATGTTTGTTAAAATAAAATTATCTAACTGCTGGTTTGGATAACTGGTATGTACTATTTAATCAACGGTTACCGATTTTCGTTTCACCATCCTTCGGTTATTTAACAACAGAATTTGATGAAAATGTGGCAATACTGTCGGTTTGTTTACACAAAAAACAAATATATATATATTTTCACAAAAAAAAATAAAAAGTTGCTGCAATAAAAATTGCAATTTTGAACCGGGATTTATTGATATTGTTACGTTTAAATTTTGTTAAACGTGTGAGTTCTTTTGATTGCTCAAAAATAAAAATCAATAACATCACAATTTTTATTTGCTACTGATTTTCCTTTTATTCTTAACGAAGCAAATTACAACTTGTCTTTACTTAACTACTTCTTATCGTTATTATCCACTTTCAACGAGGTCTTAACTTGACTACTTTCTGATTAGCACTCAACTCAACGATATCAACTTGATTACTTTCTGATTAGCACTGCTCAACGATATCAACTTGATTACTTTCTGATTAGTACTGCTCTATTCTCGCACATGCTGCCACTTTTTATAGTACATGAATCGGTTCTCGAATGTTCGCCCGATAGGTGGCGTAATAACATGTCTGTACTTAGTAATGGCATGATAACAACAACAGTTCCAGTGTGTTTCTGGTGATATTGTCAATGAACGCGTCAATAGTTTTTTTTTTCTGTTTTATTATGTTGTGCAATAATATTAAATAAATATATGTAGACGAGGGTTACTTAAATGTACTAGTGAAACTTTGGTTCAAATATCAGTAGCACTATTGACAATGTTACTAGAAAATCACTATAAATTTACTATTGACAACGAGCGAGTAAATATCGATATTGTAGACTAGACCCCCTAAAATTTACTAGTGCTTCTTTATTGTCAATGTCTCCATGTGGTCCCAAAAGAACTACTTAGTCAGTAGTCCTACAGTCTAGTGGTGGATTTTCAATGACAAGCTAATGGTAAATGTCAACAGATGATACCATTGGCTGGGGTACACCTGGTCAGTAGTACTACTGACAATGTCTCTAGAAAATCACTACAATTTCACTATTCGCACTTTCTGCAGGGTATGTATACAATTATTGTTGTTGCTATAGTATTTGCACGTAAATATGTGTGTACGTTTAGTTCTTTAGTTAAATACTTCCAGATAGTTCTTTGCTTTAACCCTGTAGGAATATTTTTACGTAACACTGCCGCCCACTTAAGCCTATTCGTCCCGAATAGGCACATTGTCCGGCTTTCCATAGTTTGCGAGTCGTTCTAAATGTACAACTTTCATTTTTGACCTTGGGCTATTGTGTTTTTGTATTCTGTAGACGACATCGTTTAACCTTTTTACCACCGTATATGGTCACTCCCAGTGAGTCTGTAGTTTTGGAGACAATCCTATTTTCCGCTGTGGGTTGAAAAGTAGAACCAATTGACCTTCATTAAAGCCTTTAGAATTTGCAGCACGGTCGTATCTAACTTTCATCTTATTACTGACCATTTTAATTCGGCTACGGACAAATTCATGTAGCTCTTCCAGATAGTTCTTTGCTTTAACCCTGTAGGAATATTTTTACGTAACAATATTAATGCGAAAACAATAACATATTATGTACTCTGTTCTGTTTTTTGGTAGTAAATAAGTGTTCCTTTGTTGCGAGTATAGATTTTTTATGAAAAAATCAATAATAAATTTCATGTTTGGAAAAATAGCTAGATTAAAATAAAAATGGCTAAAAAATATAGCTAATAGCTAAATGCACTTTTCTTCCGGCTAAATGGAATGAAAAATGGCTAAATTTAGACAGAAAAGGGCTAATTTGGCATAACTGTTTCTAGGCAACCTGCTTAATTAACAACATTTTTCCTTTCATAAAGATATAAAGAGATGTTCGCTTTATCTTCTTCTTAAAGGATAAAAATATGGACAAGTATGCAGGTTGCATAAAAATAATATGACACTCTAACGATTACAAATTAATATAATATTGTGATAGGTATTGTGCCAAACAAGAACTTGTTCTCTCGCTACTTCTGATGGCCGGAATTTCGAATAGGAACTTGGCCTTTTTTCACATTTATATATTTGTGAAATTATAAACTACTTTTGTCTTATCGTTATTTCTGTTAATGATCACTGCGCCAATTTAAAAGGGCAGAAGGCAATTATATAATGGGTAAGAGAGTGATACATACGCCTAGGTTCTACATTCGTAAAATGAAATGAAAGTGAAATTTTCTCTTGGTTTGTGTTCTTAATTTCGTAAAAGCGATTTAAAAAGTAAAATTTCATTTTCAGTTTGTTACAAACGAAATTGAAGTGTTCTGGGATCCAATTTCACTACAAAAAAAGTAATTTGAATTCGGCAGCAAACAACATTGTGAAAGAAAATACGTTTTAGTAAAAATAAAATTTTTGTAACTTTTTACTGCAAAAATACAAAAATGTAGGCACATAAATAACATTTGTACATAAATAATTTTTTCAAACGATTTTATTTGTATTTTAAAGGGATAAGTACAAAAACATGGAATAAGAAGAGGCGTTGCTAAAATATATGGGAAACAAATCCGGGATAAGCTAAAGGGTTCTGTAAATGATTTATTCAAGGCGTTCAGAAACTTTTAGCGGACTTGCGATTTTTTCGCGAACTTGCGTTTTTTTCCCGAATTTATTTTATTTATAACAGTTTTGGCAATTTTTAATGAATTTTAAGGATTGCTTCCGATATTGCAACTTCTCACGAATTTTTGCATTGTTCGCAATGAACTCGGATTTTTCAAAAATTCTCCTTCTTAGCATTTTTTGCGAATTTTAAATAATATTAGACTTTTTTATTAAATTTTTGCAAATTTTCGCCATTTTTGCGATTTTTTACCTAATTTTTTGCATTCTTAGAGAGAGTTTGGCGATTTTTAATAAAAAGTTATGACTTCTTTAAAATTTCGCAATTTTTCGCAAAATTTCTAGTTTCTTTTTGCGAAAGATGTCATTTTTGCAACGTTTTTGGCTTTATTTATTTATTTATTTTTATTTAGAGACTTAAAATTAAAAAGTTTTGCAAGCTTTGGCGAATTCTCATAATGTTTTGCGCTTTCTCCCGAGTTAATGACTTATCTTACAGTTTTAGCGAGCTTAATTAATTTTAGTTTAGAGCTTGTTTCTAATATTGCAAATTTTCTAAATTTACGCGATACATGGTTTAATATATTTTTTATCAAGATTTGATATAGATTTTTGCATTTATTTTTATTACATGTACATAAACATTATTTTTTTTTTTTTGGTGAATATACTTATATGCAATTGATTCTTTCCGCAGTGAATATTTGCATATTTTGGCATCCATTGGCTACAAAAATATCCATAGCAAGGCAGATAGGTAGTCAAATTTAATTCTTGCAAAAGACTAATTTAAGCGACGAAGTTTAGAAGGGAATTTCATCGTACTATGCCCAGTTCGGCGTTCGTCCCAATTGTGTTTATAGCATAAAATCTTTTTTTTCATGTTGCTTGAAATAGTTACTTGAATTAAACTGGGAATGAAATCGTCACGGAAAAAAAGTTTCATTACTTTTCTAGAACACAGTGATATCGTCTTTGAGGAATTAGAAACGTTTTCAATTTCATTTTGTAGTGGAATGTAGAACCTGGGCGATAATTGTATAACATTATGTTAAATTTTTATGAGCAGGGCCCCGCCTCCCTGGTTTAACAATCGATTCTTTCGAATTGTTCTTGCTCGTAACTCACCTAGGTCTACTTGGGTATCAAATTTGAGCACTACAGCTAGAGCTCAATTTGATGACTGTGTCAGTGGTCAGTGTGTCAGTGAGTATGTCTTAAAAATGCAATTTTCGCAGCTCCATTTATCAGGAAACTTTCATTAGAAACTATCAAACTTCGCATATGACGATGAAATCTACTGAAGTTTTTTCACTTTACATTTGGCGAGAACAAAGTAGTTATGAGGGTGGTAAAGCGAATTAATCAGCCAGGAATTCAATCCGTATTTTGGTGCTTTAGAAAACGAAAAACGAAAAAAAAATTCGGAATGAAATCACTTTTAATTTCATGGACGGAATTAACATTTTCTGCATGTTAAAGTAAAAAAAAACATTTTAAACAATTTTTTTCAGTTAAGAATACTATTTTTCATTTATTTATTCAAAGCTGGATTACAATTATTTAGTTTTCATTTATTTATTATGCAAATTTCTCAAGTCATTACAAAAATAAAATCAACAGAACAAAATGTACGGAATTGGTTTCTTTGGTATTGCCATATCATTTTTGTATGCACTTTATCAAAATCTTCATATTGGCAGCACACAAAACAAAAAAATACAAGGCAGAATTAAAATATGCATACAAAAAAAATTTAAAATGCCTAAACATATGCCACATTATCATTTACTACAAAATTATGTTGCCACACTTGTAAGATTAAGCATTTTTTTCGGATTGATGAAAACGATGGGAATCTGAAGCACCAAAATGAAATTTGAACGGAATGGTTAATACGGAATCAAAACCATTCCGAACGGAATCTGTGACACGGCTGAATATGTAAATATAGGCATTACGTGCGTAGGCCTAGCTGGCCTGGAGCACTATCGTGCACCTAGATACTTATTTACTCCTTAGTGCAGCAAAACTATTTCAATAATGTTGTTAAAACTTTTAAAACGAATACAATTTTATGAACATTTTCATATGACATTTAAGTTGTTTAAAAACGTTTGGTACTGTTTTACTCTACGTCTCCACCTGACATGAAATTTTGCTGTAACTTGAAGTTATAACTGAGTTGTTAAAACAATTATGTTATAACTTGAAAAAAACATTAAATTGAGCAGCCTACATTAAACATTAACTTGAAGTTAATGTTAAAGTTAGTCATTTTATGTCAGGTGGAGACCGTAGATTATAAAATACATTTTTTTTATATAAAATAGAATTATCGTTTTCAAATGTTTTACAAAATTCAAAATTAAAAATAAACCAAAATTTTCTGTTTGAAACGTTTCGTTCTGTATTACAAAATTAGGTCATTAATATAATAAATAGGGAGAATATCCCCCAACCTCTATTTCGAGTTAAACTTGAGCCAAATGATATAAAATTGAGAAAAAAATTAGATCCATCCAATTTATAGATTAAAATATCTCTTATACCGAAAAATAACAGTTGAAGAGCCACACAAGCGTTCAGGACTCGTACAGTTCTATAATAGCCAAGAACATGGCCACACAAAAATTACCTACAGTTTGTGTTATCTGCGGTGAATTGCACGGTACTGCCAGCTGTACTAAATCAAAAGATCAAGTAGCAAAAAAAAAAACAATGTGAGTCCGATCACAGGGGAGATGTGTAAACATCTAGTAACGAATATTTTTTTTTTTTAAGTTGGAAGTACTTATGCTTTTAGTACCTTTTTTTAAATTAATTAATTAAAAGTATCAAAACGTATTGTTACGTTTAAATTTTATTAAACGTGTGAGTTCTTTTGATTGCTCAAAAATAAAAATAAATAATACACAATTTTTATTTGCTACTGTATTTCCTTTTATTCTTAACGAAGCAAATTACAACTTGTCTTTACTTAACTACTTCTTATCGTTATTATCCACTTTCAACGAGGTCTTAACTTGGCTAGTTTCTGATTAGCACTGCCTCAACGATATCAACTGGACTACTTTCTGATTAGTACTGCTCTATTCTCGCACATGCTGCCACTTTTTATAGTACATGAATCGGTTCTCGAATGTTCGCCCGATAGGTGGCGTAATAACATGTCTGTACTTAGTAATGGCGTCTATGAATGATGACATCTGTATTGTCATTTACTATTGGTAGCCAGATGTTCAAACAGTTCTCTAGCACAATCGGGAAAATACGTGTTGCTGCTTCTAGGCGTTTGTAGATAATTCGATTGGTCGTTATTTTTGAATTTTAAAGTAACGACTCTTATGTTGGCAATGCGGTTTGCTGCTGGTAGTACAGTGCTCGCACTTTTATTTGTATGTGTGTGTGTCTGTAGCTATGTATACAATTCTTATTGTTGCTATAGTATTTGCACGTAAATATGTGTGTACGTTTAGTGCTTTAGTTAAATACTTCCAGATAGTTCTTTGCTTTAACCCTGTAGGAATATTTTTACGTAACACTGCCGCCCACTTAAGCCTATTCGTCCCGAATAGGCACATTATCCGGCTCTCTCTTTCTTCGTTTTCTATACGCCTTGTAGTTACGCTGGAGACGACTACCTCTTCCATATTTGTAGGCTTTAGTTCTGGCTTTGTCTCGTTTCTCAACTGGAACTTGTGTTACCATACGCTGAAGGTGACTAATTCGTTGACATTTGTGGTCCCTGGTACTGACTCTGCTTCCTGTTTCCACTTCAGCTTGCCTTGCCTTCCGCTGAAGATGACAAGTTCTTCCACATTTGCAGCCCATGGTAGCGAATCTGCCTGGTATTTCCACTACAGCTTGCCTTGCCGTATGCTGTAGATGACAACTCCTTCCACATTTATGGCCTTTGGCTCTGACTCTGCCTTGTGCCTTGACTAGAGCTTGCCTTACCATTCCACATTTATGGCCCCTGGCTCTGACTCTACTTTGTCCCTTGACTAGAGCTTGCCTTACCATTCCACATTTATGGCCCTTGGCTCTGACTCTACTTTGTCCCTCGACTAGAGTTTGCCTTACCACACGCTTGAGGTTCTTTATAGAAGTTGTCTTCTTCTTCCTGACTGCTTTTATGCTACGCGCTTTGTATATGGTAGCATTTTCTTTACCCTGAGCAAGCGATACCATTTCACCCATTGCTTGCATAGCTTGTTTCCCTGTTTCACAGACCACATTTACATCTTCTACGTCACTAGCTTCATTTTCTTCGCTGAAAACTTCTGGCTCACGTCCAACTTGTTGACACTGCCCTCTGCTAATTTCATCTTCTGCCTTCAGTCTTTGGTCAACGTTTTCCTCTTTGCCAGAAATGTCATCCAAGCCAGTATTCTTTTCGTCAGATTTACTGACTTGCATTTCTACATCACATGCCCGTCTTTTTATGGCCTCAGAAATTTCTTGAAGTTTCTCATTTGTGGCCTTAACTTCACCTAAAACTTTCTCGTTGTTGGCTTTAGAAGTTTCTCGAAAATCAGCCTTCATAGCTCTAAGAGACTCCTGAAGTCTCTCATCCATTTGGCCTAGAATTTTGTCGTTGTTTAGCTCAGAAGACTTCTGAAGTCTCTCATCCATTTGGCCTAGAAGTTTGTCATTGTTTGCCTCCATTTTCTCATTGCTTGCTCTAGAAGTTTCTTGAAGCATTGTTTCCATTTTACTCATCATAGCAGCAAACATTGCACCAATGTCTGTACTGGTTGCTGCTGTACGAGTACATACCTCAATTTCTTCTTTTTCATCGAACTCGTAGCTTTCTATATCGATGTTGCGCCGCTGAAACTCTTCCAACAATCTTTTCTGTAGTTCGACCTTATTACCAGTTGTTGGCAAGTCCAGATTGTTCAACTCTTTCTTGAGTTGCTCCACCTTAAGCTCTTGAAGTTTCATTCTTCCTCGTATTACAAATTAATTATTTTCTAATTAATTTATTATTTTTAATTTAATTTTGCAATCCCACTTCTGACACCAAATGTTACGTTTAAATTTTATTAAACGTGTGAGTTCTTTTGATTGCTCAAAAATAAAAATAAATAATACACAATTTTTATTTGCTACTGTATTTCCTTTTATTCTTAACGAAGCAAATTACAACTTGTCTTTACTTAACTACTTCTTATCGTTATTATCCACTTTCAACGAGGTCTTAACTTGGCTACTTTCTGATTAGCACTGCCTCAACGATATCAACTGGACTACTTTCTGATTAGTACTGCTCTATTCTCGCACATGCTGCCACTTTTTATAGTACATGAATCGGTTCTCGAATGTTCGCCCGATAGGTGGCGTAATAACATGTCTGTACTTAGTAATGGCGTCTATGAATGATGACATCTGTATTGTCATTTACTATTGGTAGCCAGATGTTCAAACAGTCCTCTAGCACAATCGGGAAAATACGTGTTGCTGCTTCTAGGCGTTTGTAGATAATTCGATTGGTCGTTATTTTTGAATTTAGTAAATGGGCACACTGCAGTATATGTATATATACTCCATTCAAAATTGCAGTAAGCAGTAAATTTGCTGATTACTAAAAAAATTCAGTAAATTTTTACTGCTAATGAAATTTAATTTGCATTACTAGTAAAATCGTAGGGCCGTAGCAAGTGGTAAAGTTTTTTCATTCAAATTTTGAAACTTTTGTATGAAAAACATTTAGCCACTTGGTAGAATTTCATTATGAAAACGGGCATTACTGATTACTGAAAATTAAATGCACCTCATCATATAACAAATCATTTAGGCAATTTATAAAAATTGTAGAAAAAATTTTTAGCAATCAGTAAATTTTTTTTTGTTTTTACTGAAACTTTAGTGGTACTGCAGTGCTCATCTATGGTAAATGCCTTTACTTTGACTTTTTAATTTTTAATTCCTGTTGTTCATCGTTTAGTTGTTGCTGTTCTTGTTGTTGTGTACGCATTGCAATTAAAATAAATTCAGTAAAGTGCGACTTTGACTCGCGCACATTCGGTTTTGATCATTTTTTTTTTATTTAGCTTTCTTAATTTTTTAAGTTTTTTCAGTTTAAACGATTTTTTTCAGTTTAATCGCTTTTTTCTCGTTTTGGCGTTTTTTTTCTCTTTTTGGGTTTTTTTAATTTTCGCATTTTTTTTCATTTTGACGATTTTTTTCTGTTTTTTGGGGGTTTTTTCATTTTGGCGATTTTTTTCTGTTTTTGGGGTTTTTTTATTTTGGCGATTTTTTTCATTTTGGCGATTTTTTTATATTGACGATTTTTTTGTTTAAGGATTTTTTTAATTTTGGCGATTTTTGCGGTGTTTCTCGCGATTTATTTTAGTCCCAGAGATTTTTTTTAATTCGGTGCTTTTTTCGTTTTGGCGATTTTTTTATATTTGGCGATTTTATATTATTTTGATTTTTTAGTTTTACCGTTTTTGAAAATTTCAAGAGTTTTACTCTTACTGTTTCCAAGATACAGCAAGTTGTCAAAATTACAAAGTCAAAATTGCATTAACTGATGGAACACCCATTGATTTAAATTTTTTAAATTTAGTGTTAATTGTTGTAGTCTGTATAAAAATACACTAACTTTTAAAATTTCAATTGTATATATGTACATACAATTGTATGTATATTACATGGGATTTTAACATTTTTCGTTGCTCGTTTTGGAACACCCTTTAGTTTTTAACTCTCATGTATTTGTTGTTGTAGTGGCCAAATGTCTACATATTGTGTCCAAATTTCAAGTCCGTAGCTCTTACGGTTCATTTTCACCTTTGGTGTACGGAAATATACAGAAAAATAACCGGCGGCGGCGCACAGTCAGCTTCGAGCCGGTCGACTTGTTTCTCTGCTTGGTATTGCTTCTTTCAAACACTAATACACTCATACATAGCTCACACCGATTTGACAATGCAAAGCAAAAGCAAAATGCAAAGAAATCTCAGCAAAGAAATCAAAGTCAAAAGATTTTTACCCCATAGCGTATAGATGTATACACATCAAAAAATTCAGTAATTGTGGATGTAATTACACCGCTAACTACAGAGGATGTTCTGTGTACTCTTCCGTCAAGCAGGCTATGGGACAAAAACCTAAATTAGCTCCAGTTAAAACAGCAAACGCTGCTCAAATGAGCCAACCAGTGACTTCCCGTGTATCGTATGCAGCAGATGCTGCTAAAACAAATTCTATTCTCATACAAAATGTTTCACCGCCTTATAATAATTCAACAAATGCCAACTCATGCTTTAATTTTAATCGCCTTGAAGCTACTATTCATAATCTGGTGCATACTATTTTAAACAAACTTTTTAAAAAATTTTACAACAAATATGACTAGAATGATGCAAGAAATGCTGCGAATGCAGAATACACTGCTTCAAGCATTAATTAACAAGCCATGAACACGTTAAAAATATGCTTCTGGAACGCAAACGGCATTCGCCAACATAAAATTAAACTTGAGCAATTCCTCATGGAAAAAAATATTGATATAATGTTGGTCTCTGAGACTCATTTGACTTCTATAAGCCTCTTTAAAATGAATGGATACACATTATATGATACAAAGGACCCTAGAGGGAGAGCATGCGGTGGATCAGCAATTCTAATAAAGTCAAGACTCAAGCACTATATTCTTGACAACATTTGTGAAGAACATCTACAAGCAACAAACATTTGCATTGAGAATTTTTGTTCAAATTTCGTGATATCTTCAATTTACTCTCCTCCTAGATTTTCAATCACTGAGGATCAATACGAGAAATTCTACAAATCTCTTGGACCTTGTTTCGTAGCAGCTGGCGACTACAATGCAGAACATACGTACTGGGGTTCGCGCCTTGTAACACCTAGAGGGCGGACGTTGTTCAACACAATTTCAAAAAGGGAATTGGACGTCATTTCGAGTGGCGAGTCCTCTTACTGACCTACGGACACACAAAAAATTCCGGATGTTATAGATTTTGACGTCATGAAAAATATATCTAGTGATTTAATTCACGTTGAAGCTTCCCTAGATCTTTCCTTCGATCACTCTCCCACGATCGTTACAAATGTTAGTGGGCTGCACACTAAGAAGTGACTTACCTCACCCGTATGTGAAGATGATCAAACGTATTAATTGACTGGGGTTCAAAAAATATCTCAGTTATCATTGGACGGAGAACATTAAGCTAAGAACATTCGTAGCTATTGAATTTAACGTTGCCAATCTTAACGAAAATATTAAACAGTCTGCTGAACATACCACAGACTGGCTTAAATAGAATTCATTCTACGGATATTGAACGTCTTGTATGTGAAAAAAGGAGAGCTCGAAGAGAATGGCAACAACACAAATCACCTCTAAATAAAATCAGACTTAAAGAATGTACTAATCGGCTCCAAGAGTTCCTATCGTCGAAAAAAACTGCAATGCTGGAAAAATATCTAGAAGGTATCGATGTCATGTCAGCATCTAATTACTCTTTATGGCGAACAGCTAGAAATCTTAAAAGAACCGTTGAGCTTGAATTACCACTTCGAGCGGAGGACGGGCAAGAAGCGATAGTGAAAAAGGTAACTTATTTGCTGAGCATTTAAAAGCTGTATTCACTACCAACTCATGTACTGGTGCTGCTGATTTACCAAGTGCAGTTTCTCTACCCCCTTGTCCCTTAAGGTTTAAGATGCGTGAAGTAGAAGAAATAATTGCTGAACTCAAACCGAAGCAAGCTCTATGTATTGATGGCATTAGTAACAAGATGTTGATGATTTTTCCTCATATTGCAATAAGAATCCTGCTATTTATTTTAATGCCATTTTAAGAATGCAGTACTTTCCACATAACTGGAAACTTGCCAAGATGAAAATGATTCCAAAGCCGGGCAAAGATCCTACCAAGGCTGAGTCATATAGGCCTATAAGCTTACTATCAAATAATCTTAAAGCTTTTCGGAAAGCTTCTCATCACCATATTTTCCAAAATTTTAGCTGATAATGGGTGCATCCCGGACCATCAATTTGGTTTTAGAAGTCATCATAGCACCATTGAGCAAACGCATAGATTGGTGCAAGTTATAAAGGTAGGTACTCACAATGCAATCTGTTTCCGCAATCAATTTCTCATTAAGATTTCATGTTTTAGCACATACTCGGCAATCAGCAATGAAATCATAAACGCAATATCAGTTCTGTTTTGTTTGTATTGGCATAAACATCGCGGGAGAAATACGGTTCTATTTTATTCAGGTACACAAATAATTGAATTTTTATGCCGTTGACAAAATCGCATGCGTGTAGGTGTTTACAGTTTGCTGGTTTTCAATGAACTGAATAGGTAAAAACAAGAAATCACGCACCAACAATGCCATCTACATCAGTGCAATCTCAAAATATCAAAATATTTTGATATTGCTGAAATCTCGATTGCAATCCGAAGTGCAATCAGAACACGAATACTAACGATGCAATCTACAATACAATTTGCCAGATTGCGGAAACAGATTGCATTGTGAGTACCTACCTTAAGGAAGACATTTGAAGAAAAGAAGTATTGTTCTGCTCTGTTTATTGATGTTTCTCAGGCATTTGATAAATTGAAGACATATCTGTCAATAAACATACAAAAACTTTTTGAAAATTATATTATTGATAGGAAGTTCACTGTTGTGAAGAAGACTTCATGAGTGTGCCCGAATCTATGTCTTCCGGTGTCCCACAGGGCAGTATTCTGGGGCCAGTCTTGTATTTAATATATACTTGTGATATGCCTGTGAGCAATAATATCCACATCCGCAATCTACAGGAACATATTACCCAGCTGAAAATATGGTTGAACTTATGGAGAATTAAAGTAAATGAACAAAAGTTTACCCTAAGAAGAGATACTTGATCCCCCATTCGAATCAACAATCAAAATATTCCTCAACATTTTCAAGTGAAATACCTTGGTATACACCTTGATCGAAGACTTACATGGAAACATCATATTGACTCTAAGCTAACACAAATGAAACTAAAATTAACTCAGATACATTGGCTGATTGGTAGAAATTCAACCATCAGTCTAGATTGCAAACTTTTGATATACAACACGCTTTTGAAACCTATATGGTGCTAGGGAATTCAACTGCTTCAGCTTCCAATGTCGAGAGAATCCAACGAAGCCAAAACAAAATTTTAAGACTAATAACATCGGCTCCATGGTACACACAAAAATTTAAATTTACATCGTGATATAAATATGCCACTAGTGACTGAAGAAATTGCAAAATACGCAGGCAAATTCTTGAAAAAACTCAAGTGCCATCCTAATTCCCTTGCTCCTAACATCTTGAACTTTACTGGACACATCCGCTTAAAAAATAGTGAGACTACGGCTTTAATACTCAACACTCCAGATGAAACTGCTTGAAAATATTTTTTTTGCTTAATACGACATTTATGTATTATTTTTCACTTTCACTAAGTTTATGTCCGACACTGGTCGGGCCTAATAATTATATTTAGATTTAATATTTGAGCACTTCTTGTTAATTCATATGTATTTGAATACATACCCCCTTATGCAAAAAAATATATTACTTTAGCTTTAAAGTTCATAGTAGTTGATAAGCACTTTAAGGCTAACATAGCTTTATTAAAAAATCATATGCAAAAGACAACTTTAAATATTTTGTGATTTAATAATAAATACTGGTAACACCACCGTGTTCAACAACCACTTCACAGCTTATGTTGTACAAAATTGAATACAATTTCATTCGGGTATTCAAATATTTTTTTTTATTTTATTTAATAAATTTTTATTATCTTGAAGTAAAGCAACCTAATTTAAAAAATATGAGCTTCTTCATAGTAGGAAAACAGATGAACACAACCATGAAGTTAAAGTAAAAAAATGTGAAAAATTATCACAATTTGTTTTATTCGAATGAAACGAGTATTTGAATATCCAGCTTTTTTCGATTTGTTTTGATTGTATGTACATCACTCAAACATTTTTGTTTAATTGTATTTATTTTAATATTTTTTTATGGATTTTGAAATGTATTTCGAATCAGTTGGACAATTTGGTGATGTTTCCCATTACATGACAGAAATAATAAATTTAAGATAAGAGCAGGCACTTCTAGCTTCATTTTCAGATGTAACATGAATCAGTATGTGCTATATTAGTAAAAATATTTGAGGTACAAAATACACATTTTGGAAATATCAACTTAAAGTAGTCTTAACAAACGTGGGTGGGTAGAATTTTTATACAATAATTTTTTTAGAATACAACTTTACTTAATATTGCTTGGCAAAGCTTTATTAAGTTTTTTTGCACAAGACCCATAATAAATAAATATAAGTAAAAAAATCACTTTGATTCCTGAAAAATTACACAAAATTCCCAAAAGTGCTCTAAGTCCCTGTCCATACTTGCAATCTTTGTTGCAGCAATTCTTGAGTTTATTGGTGAGAGCGGTGAGAAGATTGGGGAGGGGTACACAGCTTCATGTGCTCGGCAAGTCTCTTTTGAATTGAAATTCGTAGTTATTAATTTCAAGTTGTTAGTTTGTATTTGACGTTTTTTGTAGTTTTATTTCTTCAGTTGTATGAAAAATAAAAAAATACAACAAAAAGTAAATATAATTGTTAATAAATTTGTGGTGTTTTAATTTTTTTTAATACATAATTGCAATATTATAATTTCGTAATGTGGACACTTATGCAATTTGAGAGCAAAATTTTAAGAAATTGCAGCAACAAAAATTGCAAGTATGGACGAGGACTAACTCTTCTGTCAGTATGTTGAAAATATACTGAGTCGCTTTTGACTTTGTCACCAGTACTACTCTACAATTATTCCCCATACAATACTTTGTTCTATAGATATTAAGCATGTGCTTGTCATTGAAAATCTACTACATAGTAACACTAAAACAATTGACTAAGTAGTGAATTCATAGTTCTTATGGGAACATGGAGGCATATCAACCAGACATTTACTGGTTCATTTCTATACCTTACGTACACACAAATTTATGTATATTGACAAGTTGTTGCAAAATCCACCAGAAATACATCACATCTGTTTTCTCTCTTTCTTTCATACTGACGAATAGAAGAGAAATTGTAGACAATGTAACTACTACTAGAATTTTAGTGTTGACATAGAGACACTTGGCCCTAGTCTGACTGCAGGGTAAGAATAAAAATAATAAAAACAAACTGCATACTGGGCATACAAAAATCCACCAGTCTGAATCACAGGCGTAATCTTAGGGTGACTCTCAACCATTTTCTATTCTTCCCCGCTGGCACAAAACCAAATTAATACTTCAGGGATTATTACTGTCTTCCACAGATTTTCATCGATTCACTTTGCTGGACACAATCTTTTTCTATTATTTGTCAATAACTTTTACTTTTCGACTATCTTCTTTTCAAGTTCAATCTTCATTGCCACGAAATCTACTTTATTTTCACTATCTTACCCTTGATCCTTTCCAGTTCTAATTGCTCTCTTTATCTGTCTCTTTCTATTTCTTTACTCTTTCAACTAGTGGCGATTAAAACTAAAAATCCTTCTCGCTCCCCTCATAACATTTTATGTCACGCCTGCGCTAGGCAGACGCACTGCTACCTAAGTTATTCAAATATGAAGTCAATAACCCTTTGCAAATCTGGCATTGAATTTGGTCAGTAGCCTGTAAAGTCCAATTAGGACGTTGTTTTGAATATACATATTGTTACGGCCGTCTTCAAGGTTAATGCAGCGTTACACAAAAATATTCCAACAGGGTTAATGTAAGTATTACGCGAAAAATATTCCTACAGGATCAATGCAAAGAACCATCTAGGAGTATTTTACTAAAGAATTAAACCTACACACATGATACAATAATATAAAGGTAAAACCGTTCCCTCTCTTCGTCGCCATATTAACCAGCGTTGTCAACTCGGTGCTTTTCGCATCGTTTTTAGTGCTTTTTGAAATGTTCGACGCGACAAATTTTGAAGTTAGTGCTCAGTGGTTTTTTAAATTAATTTTCGGTGCTTTTTGTTTCTAGGATGTGGCACTAAGCCAAAAACTCAAAGGAAAATTTCCTTACCTATTTTTTTTTTCGAGGAAGTCTTTCATTCAAAAACATAAGCTCTGAAGTTAAATGGAGCATCTCAAAAAAATCTACTAAAATTTTAAAAGACTTGGTTTAATAAATACGTGTCATATTACCATCAAACCTTAACATTTTAAGCATAATTAATGTAAACAGTGTTTTGCCATACAACAAAGAAGACATAATTCAAGTATTTACTCAAATATAGTCTAATAGCGAAATTTTGTCTAGTATAGACAATGGGTGGAGAATAATTGATTCACTTAATGCAATGGGAAAAATATTGAGTCCACTATTGAGAGATTCAGTTGATATGAACTCGTTTGAATCATTATCAAAACTTGCATTCCCATCTAACTTCTGTTACTTCCATATTGAAACGCAGAATTTTTATTTCGATAAAAATTTATTATCTCTGTCACATATCAGCCGAGAGAATATTTCCACATAATTTAATAAAAACCAAATTTTGTAAGCCTTGATTTTAAAATATTTTCAACTGCTAAGCCCATCGAGCTCAAAATGAACGAGTACTCGGCTCTTAACCTCAGAAATACTTGTGGATTACTGCCAATTTGACTAAACTCGAGAGATTCGTTTGTTCATTGACGGAAAAAATTAAAAATTGTTTATAATAATTTGAAAATGCTTCGTCTTATAAAAATAAAATGTTTTTCGGATGCCTCAAATTTGTACAATTTATGTACATGTTGTCGGTTGGTTATTGGTTTGCGGCACAGTATATTCAAAATACATTATGTCTGCAGCAAATCAATAACCAAACGATGTGTAAATTTTTTTCAAATAATATAATAAAATTTTAAATTTAGTGCTTTTTTACTTAAATTACGCACTTTTTTCTTGGTTTCGGTGCTTTTTGAAATTTAAAAGTTGACTACGCTGATATTAACCTTCTAACGTTTGTCCCGATTATTTTTTACTCTCAAAATTAATGCTACCTTATTAATTTATGAAATCCGAGTTTTTTTGACGTTCTTGTTTATTAAATTAAAAATAATGGAAAATATTTTAATTATTTCATAAATTTATAAAAAATAAAGAGCAAAAATTTATAAAAAATAAAAAGCACCAATAACGGCAGCAAGCAAGATACAACAGGAAGGAAATTGCCAACTGAATCAAGGTGGAACTTTGTCTTTATACTATCTGGTGTATTGCCTTACATCAACTGCGTCCAAGCTATACGCACTATGTGCAAAGTTTTACAAAAGACCTTTTTTGTGTTCTCACACTGACGAGAGCACAACATCCAAGCAGGGGGCAAATCGCGGCAATCGTTATCGAGCGTAATTACGAAATATTTCAATAGAATTAATATGGAAATATTTCGTAATTCGATACCGAGTGCCACGATTTGCCCCCAGATCTCGGCGAAATCTTTGGTCTTTGCAAAGAAACAATATTAATTATTATTAATATTATTAGGAGAAATGTGATAATTACATGTTCCTAGTCCAATCATAGGCCATGTCCTTAGCAAACAAAAAAGAAGAACAATGTTTTTTGTATATATCAACAAAGCATTAACTCTTATTCAGATACGTCCAAGCCATATGCATAATGTGCAAACTTTTATAAAGAGCTTTTTGTACTTTCACACCGACGAGAGCAGTAGAGCTGCAAAACTATCGATAGTACTATCGATAGTATCGATAGTTTTGTTGTAAATGAAATATCGATAGTTTTTTCCACTATCGATACTATCGGCAAAAAAAAAAAAACAAGTAATTAAAAGAGTAAAAATAATCGAAGTCAGTAAACAGTAGCCGGCAGCTTTGAAGCAAATTATCCGTAGTTGATTTATGCTTTTGTACAGCGATGGAAAAGTTGGTACAATTGTAAAATTTTAGCGCTATTTGAATGCCAAAAGTACCGTAGCACCGTAATGACCCATTTAGCACTACTGCAATCTCTTTATATTACATGCCAAAAATAGCATTAAAATATATTAACCCCCTTATGCAAAAAATAATGCGTGCTTGAAGTGTACATTAAAAAAAATTTCCATAGAAAAACCGGTTTTAACGTTCACTTATTTTTTTGCACAAGGGGGTTAATCTTTAGCTCGAAGGTATTAGAAAATTAAGTAAATCAAACGATGTTTTCCGGTACTTAAAGAATTGCTGGAGGAATGTTATTTATTCCAAATTCATCTGCAAATGTGGAAATTTTATTTTCGTACCAAGGAGAGAAGCCGACTATTTGCATCGACTGTGAACAATCGAATAACAAAAAGGTTATAAACGTAGTATATCATAATGTTACTTTTATATTCAGATCCCAGCAACTAATATTCTTTGTGCACCTTCTGGCGTTTTGTTAATTGATTTTTAGTTAATTAAAAAGTACAAGTATTAAAAAAATATAAATAAAGAATTATGTAGGTACAATCGTACTGAAAAAATTAAAATTTTTTTTGAAAGTTAGTACAATTTGTAAATATGACATCGCATCCCTGCTTCTGTATACATAAGTACTTAAATACATATGTATGTATACGAATTTATTTATAAATCCAAGTGTTATTCGACAAATAGTAGTCACAAGTATCTTAATAAATTCAACATAGTCGACACAAAGATAAATTTTGGTGGTACTGATATCGCGACGGCCGCCAATCGTCTCTTACGATAAAACTTTACAGTTAGTGTCTTAAAAGTTATCAACAATTTTCGCATTTTGATAATTCTAAACCATGGGTAGTCCCATAAAATTTTAAGTTCAATAAAAAAGTATATTTTCGATAATATACCGCATACGATAAAATCGAAAAAAGGCTTGATATATTTTTATATACTAATGAAAATGTTGAGGACTCTGGATTTTTTTCGAGTCAAATGTAGTTTATGTGGCAACTTTTATAAAACTCTTCGATACTATCGATAGTATCGATAGTTTTACATAAAACTATCGAGTGGAGCGACTATCGATAGTTTTGCAGCTCTAGAGAGCAGAACAGCCAACCAGATCTCGGCGACAACAATGCTTGCTGTTACTTTGCAAAGAAACAAGAACAAGTTTAAAAGCTTTGAAAGGTGTTTGCCTTAAATGCAAATGTCGCAGCATGTGTGTTGTGCTTGATGTAAACCAGCAATAAATTTGCACATGAAGTATATGCGAATGTGTATTATATTTATGAAACAACCGTGAATAAAACATCGATGTATCGCTTCTAAGAAACGCCGTATCTTTATATCGATGTTTTTAAGAACGAAGTTGTATCCCAAGCCGTTAGGCTTTTTTTTTTTTGTTATCTATTGAATTAAATAATTAATCAAATATTTGCTTTTGTAGGTCTTATTATACACAGATTTCGTTATTCTCATGTTCAATTAACATTAAAAAATATGTGTTTAACTACAATTTCTAAACTCAAATTCCACATATCAAAAAGCATTCCTAACGCAACGCTTTCCTCTCTGTTTACAAAAAAAAACAATAATCAAATAATTGGGACAAAAGTCAGAATTAATTTTATACGTCAAATGTGGTTGTACATTTATATTATTCTATCATGCCTACACACATATTCACGTGCAAGCACTATAGTAACAACAATAATTGTATACATAACTACAGACGTACACACATACACATAAAAGTGCGAGCACATAATGTAACCACCCTGTATTGCCAGTAACACACGGTATTACCAGTGTAAAAGTCGTTACATAGTAACTTTGAAATTCAAAATAACGGCCAATCGAATTATTTACAAACATCTAGAAACAGTGAAATGAATTTCCCAGATAGTGTTAGAAGACCGTTTGATCACCTGCTACCAAGAGTAAACAACAACACAGATGACAATTTGCGCCTAAAAGCAACATCGTTATGCAGTAATACAGTTTCTGCCAGTTGGCTTTACTAAGTACATACATACATGTTATTACGCCATCTATCAGGCGAACATTCTAGAACCGGTTCCTGTAGGATTAAAATAGGTGCCCTGTGTGATAAGTCAGTCAATGCTAATCAGAAATTAGTCGAGTCAGCATCGTTAAAAGTAAAGACCTCGTGCGGTGGATAATAACGATAAGAAGTAAATTAGCAAAGACACAGTCTGTGGTGTTGTATAAACAGTGAGCATCACCAGAATAAGTATTGTGTGTGAAAAATAGCAGAGAGGAGGTTTTGCTACAAGGCCAGTGCAGTCAGTTGTATGAGACGTGTGTATACAACAGCGAGTAAAGCGTAGTAGTGACCATTTGTAGCATACTTACGCAATTTAAGCTGCATTACTGTATTTAAGCTCTTGATTAATTTACTGCCTGTTCAACGATATCGCAAGAAAATCGAAGCGATAGAAAGTCAGTCACTCGAAATCGAGTCAGTTTGGATTCAACGATGTCGGCAGTGCTCGTTCGCATGTACTTACGTTTATCAGTTTATGTTTCTTACGTGGTAATGAATTAAAACATTGCCAGATAGGAATTTTCATTATATTTAGTCGATTTCTTTAAAACTTAAAAATAATACTACTTATTTGTATGAGATTAAATACAACCATATTGAACAATGAAAAAACATTCAACAAAGTAGTCGCACTACAACACCTAGTTGTGATTGTTTCGTTTCACAACTACATTCGCTGTGTTTGAAATGTGCGAGTACTTTGTAAAATGAATATAAAGCAATAATCAAAACAAAATTGTTCAAAAATATTCTAATTCATATTATATGTCTATCGTGAAAAAATAAAAAAATAATCTAAAAAATTTGAATCAAAAAAAAAATAATAAAGTGATAAAATAATCTTTTTTGAAAACTTTAATGGCTTCTTGGGAGATAAATTGTACCAGTCGAAAGCAAAATAGCAAGTGAGTGGTTTTGACATGTGAGTTCGTATTATTCATAGTCTTGTCGACGTAGCTGAACTGTTTTTTATATGAAAACACTTACGTTTTCTTTCGAGTTCCTATTTGAATAAATGTTCGTTGTTGATAAACCCAAACCAATTTACTTTCACTTAGAACACGAAAGAATGCCTAGCTTCGACATCGTTGGACAGGCTGTTAGTTTAAGTTTAGTTATAAATAAAACTTGTATCATTCTTAACCCTAATTACTACACTGGGGTCCTTTATTCATTTGCAAATCTTCAGGTCCACGGAAAAGCGTTTTAAAGAGAGAGAAATGTAAGAATATTTATTTAATTTGTTCTTATTTGTTTTTGGACATTGATCTCTTTATTATGGCTACTCCCGATTGCGAGTATTATGTCCTCATGAAAACAGTAAGTTGTCATACCTAAATTCCCTTATTGTTTACCTTGTCATTCCATCTTGATTTCTTCCTTATTTTGTTTTTTTTTCTTCCCCCTTCTTTTACTCTTCTTAGTTTTTACACGTTTACTCCTACGTGAAGTTGTAATTCCAAAGAAAATGAGCCAAAATCCAAAATCCACAATAGTAAAAAATGACACAACATGACACAAATGAACAATAACAATATCCAACACAAACAAAACTACATTCGCTACAATTTTATAAATTTTTTATTTTGGCCTTAAGACATTATTCTTTAAAAACAGCACTTCTCCGTAAAATCCCTATATACGTTTATAAAATACCAGAGTTTTATATATGCATGTTGATCCATAAAAGGAACTTTAAAACAAAAACGCCGAAATTAAGGAAAATAACTAATTTGGAAAATGTCAAAATATATGGGAAATTACTTAATTTTAACTTGATTTCGGACGAAATCACAAAATTATTTATTTTGGCGTCAGCCTGAATATTTTATTATACATATAATATTTTTATGCATTCATTTTTAATATTGTTGTATATGTATTAATTTTTTATGTTGAACAAGTAAAACAAATATTGGTAATTTATATTGAATACGCCTTGGCCTAGTCTTAATACGAATGATTTCACTGTAATTAGTGGCAGTGGCGTTTCAATTGGTAAGGCAGTGCATACCAGTTCGAAATAGTTTCGTCAGTATTTAAGCAGTGCTTCATAAATGTTCATCAGAACTGCCAGCACAGAGGCAGCACCTTGTGCTGCCAGAACTAAGGAATATGATCCAGCTGTGTTTGTTTATATTTAATGGTCAGTTTTATAATTTTGCATAGATTGGAAAAATTTTAGCGTATAACTTAAAATTTTAAATTTTAATATATTATTTATAATTAACTGAATGAAAAGTAATATTTATCAATGTAACCCCATTTCGGAAACTGTTGTCTTATCGAGATTATTATGGTTCTGTTGCAGAAAGGATGGAGTTAACACGAAACAAAACAATTGGATGGAGTAAGTTCTTCGTAATAAGCTATACATTGTATATGAAGAGCTGGCGAACAAAACTAGACATGTCCTCAGTTAATAATTTTTTATTTATTTATTTTTCGGACTCTCCAAGTACACATCTTAAAGTCACGACATATTTTCATTCAAAACAAGTTCGATCTTACCTTCAAAAAATAACGAAAACTGACTCCATGCTTGTCCCTATCAAAAAAATTTTTGTAATTTGCCTGTCCTGAAAAAAACAGTAAACGGTACTAGTCTGGTTTTGTTCGCCAGCTCCTCATATATTATCAGACTGCTAAACTTGTTGCATATCACATTCTAACGATATTATGGCAAGCAGTGAATTCTGTTCAATTGTTTGTTTACTACAGTGTGGTGAAAAATTAGTCAAATACCCAGAAAAAAAGTGAGGAAAAGATGTAGAAAAAGCACCACATCTGCTGAATCAAACCACTTCAAATTTAAGTAGAAAACCAATGAATTTTACATTGACGTGTCATTGGAAAGAAGTGGTTTGAATTTGACATTTTTAAACTCAATAAAAATCATGTTTTTGCTGCTATAAAAATCCGAAATTTGGTAGTGAAAATAATTCACTTCACAAAAGTAGTTAAAAAGTACTTTTTATTCAGTGATAAAAATCACTTGTAAATGGTTTGAAAAAAAGGTTAAATTATTTATTTTTTTTTTTGTTATTTTATTCCATTGTTATTTTTAACATAGCTGTTCAATATGATTTTTTTTCTATGTTTATGATTTGAACAGGCTAAAGTTCGTATCGCTTTCTAAGCCAAATTACACGTGATAATTATTAATGAACAAAGAACACCAAAGTTAGTTGTAAATATTCTGACAACACATAGTTGAACGGAACAGCTAGCCGTTTTCGAAGGCCACTAAACCTTCATCATCAGCGTTCTTTTGTGTTTGGTCCACTGTGTGTGGTGTCAGTTGATGTAGATTTCTGCTTTATATACGAAACTTTTTTGCAAATGGAATGAATGATTTTTTTTATTTGAATTTTTTCATAAAATTAAATTGAACTTAAATTTTATTTCTGTTTAAGAAATAGAATTTCATTGAAATGATTGACATTTCTCATGAAATGAATTAAAATTTGTTGTTATTGATTTGAAATAAAATTTTTCAAATGTAAATTTATTTTTTGTCAGAAAATTTAAAACAAATCAGGCCTTTAGAAATTCAAATAAAAATATAACAAATTAATGCTTTATTTGAATTCAGCGACCGAAATGTTTTTAAATTATATTTCTATAGTTTGAATGAAATTTTATTTTATTTCATTTGAGTTTTTGAAATTCAAATAATTTTATGTCAAATTTATATTATTCAACAAAAACTTTTTTGATTATTTCAAAATCATAAAAATATTTTTCAAATAGTTAAGGGTTTTCATGAGAACTCTTAAAATTCCTATTTGTGCAATTGGGCAAATATGCGAGACTTGATTCATGAAGCCCCTTTTTAACTTTTGCACAAACATTTTAGTAAATTTGAATGAAATGTCAAAAAAATTAAAAAATTTAAATTTCAAACAGTTTTTAAATTAAATACATATTTATTTATTTCTATTAATACAAAAAGTGTGTGTGTGTGTGTATTTAAAAATGTCTCAAGGAAGCAAAAAAAACCAAAAAGTTGTTGTTGAATAAATTGTTGGGCAAGTTAAAAGGTTTGTGTAAATAAATTTCTATACAATTTTTGACATTTTATTTACGAGAGTGTAAAAATGCACAATTGCACAGTTTGCGAGACTTTTGAACATTCTCATGAAAACCCTTGTTGTAAATTGTAAAAATGTATATAAATAAAAAAATTTTCTTTTATTATTGAATGCGAAGAGCTCTAAGGAATTCACCTATTGCCTCAATTATCTATTCCCTCAATTATCCGTGTTTTGTCTACTTTTAACGTTATTTTGATATAACAAAATATTTAGCTCAATAAAAATAACAAGGTATTGGGTTTTTGCAAAACTTGCGCGAAATCATTATATTCTAGCTCTAAATAAAATTCAAATTTTATTGTACACCTAAGGAAATTTCATAGTGAAAAATATAATGAATACCAGAGGCTCAGTAGTAAGAAAAGAGATAAGAAAACCGCGTTCGCACAAAAAGTGCTCTTTTTCATTGCTGAGTCCGTTAAAAAAAAAAGTTCAACTATAGAACTCTCTGACCTAAATATAGCATAAATGGTTGTTATATATTTGTAAGTATAATAAATATTTCTAATTTAAAATAAAAACTATAACTGAAATAAAAATATTTTTATTTTTCCTTCCATTCACTTATTACAGCTATGATTTTTAATAACCCAAATCTCTTGATTTGAAAAGCCGTAAATGTTATAAAGAACACTTGTATTTGGCTTGAGCCAAAAAAGTAACAAAACAAAAAAAGGAAGTGATTTAAATTTCCATTTGATATGTGGTTAAAAATAACTTCTTTAACATCTAAAAATATGCATTAGATGCTTTCGAAGTAATTTAAAAGTGGTTCGTAAGGAAGTACTCATATTATTTTTTGCTGGGTATGGGTATCATTCGATAGGTACTTTAAACTCATCTTTAGGTTTCTCTTATTATGTTTCTTTTCGCATGACCATTTAGGATATTTAACGGTTTAAATTTGTTCGCAGTCGGGATTTTGTTTTTTTTTTGTTTAATTACTGTTTGTTTTAACTTACTATGTACAGTGTACATATACATATACTATGTATATGTACTTATATATGGGAACTTCCAGAGAAAAGTCTACCGCGATGGAAAATATTAAACTTCACCAACAGATTTGTTTTCTTGTACAGGGTTGGCCAAAAGAAACCAAGGGGTGTAAAAGTTTAATAACTTTTTTGTTTATTAACTTTTTTTTATTTTTTCTTTCAGATTATATAATATACAAAATGGAAATTTTTTTACACTAAGTATGAAAAATGATGTCTCTTAAATGACCACCGTTTTCAGCTTCGCACTGATGGGCTCTTTTTAGAGCATTTTCCATAACATCTTTCAAAACTTGTGGCTGTAGCGTTCGAATTTCTGCAACTATGTTTGCCTTGAGTTCAAGGATTGTCTCTGGCTTGTTCACATACACTCGCTCCTTCAAAAAACCCAAAAGAAAATAGTCGGGTGCTGTCAAATCTGGCGATCGCGCTGGCCAAATAATTTCCGAATTTCGAGAAATTATTCGCTCTCCAAAAATTTGACTTAAAAGTGCCATTGTGTCTCGGGCAGTATGGGCAGTGGCTCCGTCCTGCTGAAACCACATACCAGGTCTGTTTTCAAGAGCAGGACGTAAAAAATTTTCTATCATAAACCGATACCGCTCTCCATTTACGGTTACAGCACTTCCATCTTCATTCTCGAAGAAGTAGGGCCCAATGACATTTTCAGATGTGATCCCACACCATACTGTACACCTGATGGGGTGCAATTGGCGTTGATGAATGGCTCTTGGATTTTGAGAACCCCAGAACCTACAGTTCTGCTTATTAACAAAGCCATTCAAATGAAAATGAGCTTCATCACTCATAATCAAATTTTCAATAAAGTTGATTTCATTTCTGGCCAACTCTTGAAATTTAACTGCAAAATTTAGACGTTGCCGATGATCTGCGGGTTTTAATTCTTGGACCAATTGCACCTTATATGGGTATAACTGTAAATCTTTTTTTAAAATGCGCCGTAGTGACGTACGAGACATTTCTAGCTGAGCAGAACGCCTTCTGCAAGATGTTTCTGGTGCTTCGTTAACACTTTGCTGTACTCGTTCAATATTTTCCGCAGTGCGACTTAAACGTGGTCTACCGGTTCGAGGCAAATCTCTTACTCTGCCATGTTGGTGATGACGATTAACTAAGCAACGAATCATCGCTTCAGAGGGCGAAATTATGACGTTAAAATGTCGACGATATGCTCTTTGCGTTAAAATAATTGATCTCTGGTTTAAATAATAAAATTCTATTGTTCTGGTTCTCTGTTCAGTTGTGAACCTCTCCATTATAAATTCTCCAAGTGTTGTCTATATAATCTGAAAGAAAAAATAAAAAAAAAATTAATAAACAAAAAAGTTATTAAACTTTTACACCCCTTGGTTTCTTTTGGCCCACCTTGTATTATAAATTAGAAATATTTAAAATTAAATAAATTTAAGAGTTCGAAAATTTCCTTAGTTGTGATGGCTTCTCGTTTTGGTAAGTTTTACTTAATTTCAGGAGCATTTTCTCTTTACTTTTTATAATTCTAGGAACAATTCGAACCGTCCAGAAATTAGAACCGGCCATTTCAATGTATTAGACGCTCTGAAATTAGAACCTGTGGTTCTAATATCTGGAAGTGTTTTTCGTTTGGTTTTTTTTCCACTAGAAAATTATTATTTTTTTTTTTATTTTGAACCGATTAGGTGAAAAACCAAATTAAACGCTCTAAAATTAGAACAGGGTGTTCTTATTTCAAGAAGATTTTTTATTTTTAATATTTTTTATTTTTTATTTTTTATTTTTTATTTGCATTACAAATGATTTTCTTCGTTTATTAAAGTAAAAATAAAACGGGGATTCACCAAGTTATTTGTGCTGTATACAGTTCTTTCGTATGTATGTGAAATTTGATGTGGTTGTTAAATTTTGGATCAGTTGATGAATGAGGGTCAAAGTGAAGTGTTCATACGTTTGAAAGTTAAAAAAATGTCAAACAAACGTAAAAGACAGGCAAGTATTACTGACTTCTTGTTAAAAACCAATTAAATACCTACAGCCTCATTTATAAATATTATTAAAGCGTTGTAAATGCTTAATAAAAAAAAATTTATGAAAATTTGTCTTAAAAACCTTTAATAAATCCTAAATAATTTTTAAAAATAATGCCATAAATGAGTAAAAAAAAACTTCTTAAAAGTTTTTCTATGAATTTAATATGTTAAATTAATTATATGTTAATAAATGAAAACTTTGTTTTTGTCAAAATAATGTAAACTTTAACTGATTTTATTATAATTTCTGTAAAAAAAAAGTCCAGAAATTCGAACTTTTCAGAAATTCGACCTGCCCCGTGCACAAAGTGGTTCTTGTAACGATAGGATGTAGACTATAAGAAAATTATGTTATGTTATGCTATTATAAGTGGCAGCACTGTTATATAGATATAAGAAAAGAAGAAATAAAAGTTCAGTTGTTGAGCACATGTAAAAGAAATAAGACGTCTTATTAATAGAACTGAAACAGTTCTAATTTGTGAGATTCTACAGTAATACTTTTATTGCAAAACTACATATTGCTACAAATAACATAAAAATTTCCTTGACTGGTCCATACAACTTTTTTTTTTGTATAATAATTGCATTAATGATTTGTAAATTGACAAATGTAATATAAAACACAATTTTTGTGGATGGCGTTCGAAAAGAAAAAAATTAAAGTATTTTTTTATGTAAAGCACTATATCTCTGAAACTAAAGGGGCTAAAAAACTAATAAGCCTATTTTCATAATCAGCAAACAAAATTACATGAGGATTAGTTATAATAGGTTTAACAAAATTATAATCAAAAAAATTTTAAGGACTAAACTAAAAACACACGATTTTTAACATCTTTACAATAACATATAAAAGAGATTTTTGTGTAGATTAATTAATTCGAAAGTAGGGTGATCGACTCTGTTTTTCAATCGGTTTTAAAATCCGGTTTTTTACAATACGGTTGTCGGTTTTTTTTAAAATTTAGATTTTTCGAATGTCGAATAGTACGGTTTTTTACAATTTAAAAACTGGCTGAGTCGAATACTTTTCGATTTATACATTTTGCAATAAAATTAGTTTTTGCTATGTTAAAACTTAGACCAACGTTTTCTGTTGATTTTCATAAGTTTTTTTCTTTTCAGTGTAAACGTTCTAGGCGTCTTTTGAGCAAGGCAAAACTTACTGAAACATGAAATTAAAGCGAAATTATTTTATGAGGTGGTAGCTTCATATTTTATATAGAGATATATATCCACCTTGTCCATACATTCATATGTATATACATATGTATATTATATACATATACATATGTACTTTACATAAGTATATGAAGTTAATTTTTATGTTTTACCTTTAATTTTTGTATTGGTTTATAGTACAGGCAAATCTCGGTATAACGAATTTCGCTTTAACGCCTATATACCCATAGCGAAGGCAAAAAAAATATTTAAATAAATCTACAGCAGTAATTTAAATGCGAACACAAAGTGTGATACCGTTAGTTTTTATTTGGTATTTTATTTGAAAAAAAAATGCTTCATTCTTTTTATTGTGTTGTACTTTGTCTACAATAATAATAACTAAAATAACACTTAAAAAACTTTGCGATATAAAGAAGTTTTCGGTATAACGAATGGACCTGAGATTTTATCCTTCGTTATACCGGGATTTGCCTGTATTTACACGAACTGTTAACTTTTTGTTTTAATAAAGCAATTCAAAATCAAAACTTTTGTATAATAATTTAAAATAATTTAAAAAAAACCGGTTGACCGCTTTTTCCTGAATTGTAAAAATCAAACCGGGTTATTCATAATTTCAAATATTCGAACTATTCGAAAACCGGTTTCTGGAAAAAGTCGAATAATCGATCACCCTAATCGAAAGTAGTTTTCAGTTTGGAGGACCATTCGTGAAATATTAACGGAATAATATAAAAAGGGGTGTAAATTATGCAAATGCTAAATATCACTTTATCTTTAAAACTAGAGCTGATAGGGAGAAACTAAGGACGCCATCGTAATCAGGAGATAAAAATACATAAGGATCATCCATTATTATTTAAACATCTTAAACACTGTTGTGCAGTGCAATTAACAAAATATTTATAAATTTTAAGTATATTTTCCAATTAACAACGCGAACGGAGGTGCTTGTAAAATAATAATAAGTATATACATATAAATAACAAATATGGTTTTCTTACACCTTTGTATATCTTTTTCTTAATTTTTAACCAAAAAAAACATCAAATGGAAATATAAATAACGACACGCTAGATACTAAGGGACAAAGATTTTGTAATGTAGTAGCTTGGAAAATAATAAATGTCTTACATTATTACAACTCTCCGATAAAATAAGTAATAAAATTTGTGTATTGTGGCAACATTGCAGTGAAAACCGACTACTTTCGACCACACTTTTGACTGTTACGAATTTTTAGTGGCAACCGTTTACGTTTATTTTTTGAATTGTGATTTTTTTTGCTTGTTGGTGCTATATAAAAATTTGGGGTTTTAAAACAAATTTTTAATTAAAAATCAAATACTTTTTGATGTGTAAACATCTATATGCTAGGGGGTAAAAATCTTTTTCACAATACAATCACAAATTTTGAATGAGATGCATATCGCATTGTCAAATCGGTGTGAGCTATATATGAGGGTATTAGTGTTTGAAAGAAGCAATACAAACTTATTTAAAATATTGTAAATACATAGGAATTTGCTGGTTTTTGTTTGTTTTATTCAACTTGATAATTGCTTTATTAGGGTTCCGTACACCAAAGGTGAAAATGAACCCTATTGTTTTCGCTACGCTGTCCGTCCGTCTGTCACAGGGTATTTTCTCAGTGTGTAGACATACAACAAATCATGAGAGTTAAAAATTAAAGGGTGTTGCAAAACGAACAACGAAAAATGTTAAAATCCCATGTAATATACACACATACAATTGTATGTACATATATACACTTGAAATTTGTAAAGTTAGTGTATTTTTATGCAGACTGCAACAATTAACACTAAATTTAAAAAAATTAATTAAAATATGTTCCATCAGTTAATGCAATTTTAACTTTGTAATTTTGACAACTTGCTCTATCTTGGAAACCGTAAGAGCAAAACTCTTGAAATTTTCAAAATATGTAAAACTAAACTATTATAAAATCGCCAAAAACAAAACAAGAAATCGCCAAAACGAAAAAAAGTACCGAATTAAAAAAATTCTAGGACTAAAATAAATCGCCAAAAACCGGAAAAATCGCCAAAAAGGAAAAAACCCTTAAACAAAAAAATCGCCAAAATGAAAAAATCGCCAAAATAAAAAAACCCCAAAAACATAAAAAATCGCCAAAATGAAAAAAACCCCAAAAACAGAAAAAATCGCAAAATAAAAAAAATCGCAGATGAAAAAACTTGCGAAAATGAAAAAAACCCAAAAATAGAAAAAAAAGCGACAAAACTGAAAAGATGGTTTAAACTGAAAAAAACTTAAAAAAAAAATGCCACATCAAAAAAATGCTCAAAACCGAATGTACGGAACCCTTCGTGCGTGAGTCAAAGTCGCACTTTACTGAATTTATTTTAATTGCAATGCGTACACAACAACAAGGGCAGCAACAACTAAACGCTGAACAAAAGGAATTAAAAATTAAAAAGTAAAAGTAAAGGCATTTACCATAGATGAGCAGTATCACTAAAATTTCAGTAAGAATAATAAAAAAAATTTTAACCAGTAAATTTTTACTGATTACAAAAAATTTTTTCTACAATTTTTATAAAGTGCCTAAATGATTTATTATATGATGAGGTGCATTGTATTTTCAGTAATCAGTAATGCCCGTTTTCATAATGAAATTCTACCAAGTGGCTAAATGTTTTTCATACAAAAGTTTCAAAATTTTAATGAAGAAAACTTTGCCACTTGCTACAATTTTATTATGATTACGGCCCTACGATTTTACTGGTAATGCAAATTAAATTTCATTAGCAGTAAAAATTTACTGAATTTTTTCATTAATCAGTAAATTTACTGCAGTACATATATACTGCAGTGTGCCCATTTACTAACCAAATAAGTTTAATAAAACAAACAAAAACCAACAAATTCCTATGTATTTACAATATTGAAAGTTTTGATACTTTTAATTGATTAATTTAAAAAATATACTAAAAAAAAATTTTCATTACTAGATGTTTACACATCTCCCCTGTGATCAAACTCACATTGCTTTTATTTTTTTTAATTTGATATGAATTAGCAATAAAAATATTGATTTTAAACAAGCGATTTAGTCAAATTTTAACTCTAGACACTCGATCATGGATAATATGAATTGAAAAATGAAAAATGACTTCATCAAATCTGTTAAAAGTTGTTGTGAAAAATTAATTATATGCTTAAAATTCGCAGTGCTCGGTATGGATGTTGTAATAGAATAGCACTGTAGGGAATGCATAAGTTAATGTTTTATTTAACTGAAACTAAAATATTTTTTTAACTATACTAGGCTCCAAATTCAAAAAAAGATGATATTACTCATATTCGAATCTCTTGTATCTAAAATGCATAATTATTATCTAATGTGTATAATTCATCACTATTCCCTGTTTTGCACAAAAAGTTGGAGCTGCATTTTGTTTGTGGTATTTTAAAACTATTGGTAAAATTTTTTTTTTTAAATTTTGAAATTATCATGTGTTTATTAAAATGTTTAGGATAATGAATTTTTTTTATGGCTATTAATTTTAGTTAATTTTAATTATTATTCAACAAACCAAAAAAGTTTGTCTTAAGTAGAACAAAAATAAACAAATTAATTAACATGTGCATAAATAAGTAAAGAACAAACGACAATGGTAAGACTGTTGTAAATTTAGAGATGGTAAGGTTAGATTTCATTACAAAACATCTTTCAGCAAATTGAAATACGATGAATCAAAACAATTCACATATTCCATTTGCAAAAAAGTTTCGTATATAAAGCAGAAATTTACATCAACTGACACCACACACAGTGGACCAAACACAGAAGAACGCTGATGATGAAGGTTTATAATAACGTAAATATTGGTTAGCTCCAACCAGTTAGGCAAACGTAAATACTGGTAAGCTCTAACCAGTCAGGCAAACGAAAATATTGGTTAGCTCTAACTATTAAGTCCTAACATAAATATTTGTCAATTAAAATTTACATTTTAAATCAAAGTTTTTATTTAACATAAAACAATAAATATTAATGTTCTTAAAACTAATTTAAGCAACATGCTCTTCATCTTACTAGCCAAAGATGGATGCATGCTTTCGGTCATTGGGTGTAAACGTCCGCCCAGAATTTGCTCTTATGGTATTACATTTTCCAACAAAGACCTTTATGAACTTCCGTCATGCACGAGTTTGGATATTTTTATTCCAACATGCCCGTGGTCTTAGATGGATCCATACGTTCTATCATTTGGTATGAAGGTTCGCCCAGCTGCTGATCTTGTGGTATTGCCTTTACCAACAGCGAGACAAAATATTTTCAGGTCCTTAAATAAATGGCGAGAACAATTAAAACTTCTAAAACAAAATGATTTAAAAAACATATTACCGTTTTGATGCATTTGCGGAATAGCTAGAGTTGCTTGAATCTGTTGAGTGTTGTGGGCAATTTGAACATATAAACGTTGGCCGGGTCCCATTCTAGGCAAAGAAACCACAAGCGGCATTAAGTGGGAACATTTGGCCAAGTTGTTGCATGTACCATGCCTTAATGACGGAAATTATTAAGAACATATAGTACGAATCAAAATTGATTATATTTAAAGCGCATTAAGCGTAAAAAATATTTAAAATTAATTTATTTTGTCAATGCAAATTCTTGAACATGATTCTACAAATATTTCATCACTTTCCCATTATTTAGGCTTTATTTCACAGTCAGAATTTGAGGAACACCACTGGCCTTTGATTAAGGAATTTAAAACACAAAAATTACAGCCATATTGCACAATTATTTAAATTTTATTCCAAATACATGTCAAAATTGACTTTTAGAAAATTTTATTTTGTATAGCTAGTGCTTGTTATATTTACATGCAAAAAGTATTAGCAAGAATTATTGCATGTACGCATATAAAATATATGTTAGAGTGAAACAACTGATGCAATATATGCCTGAACTGCCACTAGCAAAAATTTTTGTTCAATACGTTTATTTTTTCCTAAAAACCCCCAAAATTTCGAAAACCCATTTGTATACTAATTCTATTTTTTTTTTGACAATAAATAATCAAATAATTATAATTTATGGAAGCATTATCAATATAGTTTAATAAAACTTTAATTAAAATAAAACATATAAATATGTACAAAAATTACTTTACAAAAATATGCAATAAATATTGTAAAAACAATCCTTCAAATTTTATTGAAAAAACGAAACAGTGGCAGCTCCAGTAGCAAAAATTCAACATAAAATTGTTGCATGTGTGTTAGTAAAAAAGTTTTGTTTGTGTTAGTTTCGGTCATTCATTTCTTGTAGGGTAGTGGCCTTCGAAAACGGCTAGCTGTTCCGTTTAACTATGTGTTGTTAGTCAGACTTTGTTGTTATTTGCTCATTAATAATTATCACATGTAATTTGGCTTAAAAAGCAATACGAACCTTAGTCCGTTCAAATCACAAAAACTATTTATTTTAAAACTAAAATCGATGACAATTATGCCCGGCTTCCACAAAGAACTGAAAATAAAATCAATACTGTTTTACTTCCGAAACTGCATTAAGAAAGATTGAAAATGAGAATTAATTCATATTTTCTAAATTGATTCTTCAATTCTTGAAAGTTTTTAAATGAAGTCTTTTTTTGTTTAATTTTAATGAATTTACTTTCTGTGATGCAATATTAATTAATTAATAAAAATATTTCATGCAATAAGAATTGAAATGTCTGAACTTAAGCCCAAATAAGAAATTATTTCTAATTAAAATAAATTCTTTTAAGAAATTGTCGCGTATTGACTATTTGGTTGCCTATCAACCGTTCACACGATTGCCGCACCAGAGTTGCATTTTATTGCTGCAAATCAGCACAGTATTGTTCTCGATTGTCGTATGAGGCAATTAATTGTGAAATCACACAATTGGCATATAAAAAGGAACAACAATTGGTTCATTGCGGCAATCGCATGATAGTTACTTTTTATTTCATAACTTATCAGCTGTTTCTAATCAGAATGGTCAGAGTTTTCCGCTAAAGTGATGAGTTTTGTTGCATCGTCCATATAATTTTATGTTTTTCTGGTAAAAATTTAATATTTTTAAATTCTTAAATCACAATCACAGTTTATTTCAAAATGTTTTTGTTTTATTTATGCAGTCATTTACAATTTTTTTTCACAGGTTTAACGCTGCAGCCACACGTTCAATAAATTGCTTTCAACTTCATTACACATATTGTGTCAAAATTCCTTGAAATTGATAGCCGTGACACAAATTGATAATCAATTTAATTTTTTAAATGCCACCGAAGCAGAAACAACTCAGATTTTTAGATTCAATCAATGTGTGCTGTGAGCAGCCGTTCAAATTGAATATTAAATTGCCATATAAATCAAGGCACATTTACCAGGTAGTAGCGGAAACGCAGCTGAGCTATTTTTTTTCAAATTAAAGTTCATTCGAAATCTCAAAAATTGTTTACGAAAAAGAAATAAATTTTTTTTTTAAATTTCAATGTGAAAAATATTTATTAAAAAAATTAGTTTAAAACAAATTTAAAAATACGAAAAAACTTAAAAAATTGTGAAAAGTATTAAACGTTGCAAATTTTGTTAGTGGTAGCTGCCGTGGAGAAATTTGTTCAACCTTTTGTGAATAACTTTTATTATTGTTATTTTCAACAAATTATATTTTTGACATTTTGAATAAACTAAAAACCATGTTGTTTTTTCATTGTTGTATTTTTTCATTGTTTTTGTAATCCTGATATTATCTGGAAGTAACATAGTGTCTATACCTGATAAAAATTTATCATAACAACTAACAAAACGTCGGCAGAGCATTTGTCAAATTTTTGTTAACGCAAGCATACATGCGAAGACGTTGTGGTTTTTTTATTATCATAAATCATACCAATACCTGCAATACTTCACTTCATATTTATTAAAAAGCTTTTATTTAATAAAAACATCAATATTTTTCTGTATTTTTATATTTTTTTCTTTCTAAAAATTACGTAAATATTTTATTTTTTAAAAATAAATTAAAACGTCACACAGTTTGTTTACATTTTTTATCACGACAAAGTTGTCTGAGCTGAAGCTCTGACAAAAGGCCCAACTATGTATAATATGAATAAGCTAATGTATAATATGAATAAGCTAACGTTAGAATTGAACGATAAGTCTGTCAAATGCTTAAACAATTCAGATGTGACTTTTAGGTGGCCGCAATCTACTTATATGCACTTAAGTATTCTTTAGTCACAGCTGTACATCTAGGTATTGTCAATAATTTTGTAGTAATTTTGTTTCTTCTCATAACTCATAAATGAATGCAATTCAATCAAACTAACTTGAAAGAATGTCCTAATCTATTAAAAATTCACATATAAATATATCCATCACCTTATTACTTGTTTTATTTGTTTTGCCTACTAAAAAGTACAAAAGTGAATATACATAAGTAAATATATGTGTATGTGTGTATATCTGTATTGTAAAACAAACAATGAAAATAAAAGTTTTGCTTTATTTTCCGAGTTTAAAATAAGAAACAATAAAAAATATTTAAAGTCAATGAATATTTTCTGCTGCTGCTTGTTTGAGTTTAAAAAAATGCACAAACAGTTGTTTCCTTACGGAATGTGCGTTCAGTTTGGCAATTTACTTAAGCAAATGACATTTGACGAAACTTGACGGAAAGCTTGTTAAGTACATTATAGTTTGCCACATACGTTTTATATCTAACCGCACAGTTGCTTAAGCTAGCTTATTCATATTATAGTTGGGACTGAAATTATTAAGACAATGCACTAATAAATACAGTCTACACCATGATATAAATATAGAAGGTACTTCCATTCTCTCAATTTTTCTTGACATTCACCATCTGACAAGTATAAGTATTGTGAAGTTTCCGGTAAAATCGTGCTACCGTATTAATTTAATATTTCCCCCTCTGTTTCCTGGTTGTTTGAAAATTTTATTCAAAAATTATTTCAAAATTGTTTTTATAAAATACAGAATGTATAAATTAAATAATTAATGCCCAAATTCTGTTCGACGATTGTATCGTCTTGTCTATGGACAAAAAAGAACCGCAGATTCTTTAAAACAATTATTATTTATTGTCTATGCTAGAAGGTTCGTGTATTTGCTTTATGATTTTGTTTCAAACATTATATCCAACACACATTTTTCATATATTTTTCAAACTTTTGTATAATTTATTTTATTTTTATGTTTTAAAAACATGGTAATAATATTTTAATTTTCCATTATCAAAGACAACAACCATTTTGAAGAAAATAATTTAGACAATTCATAAACAAGAAAATTATTTAAAAAAAAACGTCATAAATCTTCGTACTTAATTAGGGCATAAGTAAAAAAATAAGAGTGCAGCATATTTTAAATTCCCTGCATTTCCTGGTGTTCGCCAACAGTGGCTAAGAGCCTATAAGATCTGTGAAATAGACTTGCTAAATGATCTGACCGATTATTACACCAATTTTTTTAGAAAGGGATGTTACAATCAACAAGAAACATATTATGTAAATTAAACAGAATGCAATATCAATTACTATTTGTTAAACTTAATGAAAATTCGTTGTCAAATAATCCAAATCATCAATCAATTTGGTTTCTCAGCGCCAAATTTAGATGAAAATATAGTTAAAAGATTTGTATTAAGCAGAAAACTTAAAAATATGAGATAAGTTATTACATCATCACTTTTTAAACTTCACAGATATGTAGTTATGTACATATCGTCACCTTAAAGACCAAACAACCTATCAGCAAAAATTTCAAAATTGAGTTTTTTATTTAATATTATTCCGTATATCATAACGCATATAGCAAAATTTTGAACGCCTAATATTACAAATAAACAAGCTATTACCAAATTTCCAAATACCCTATCAGCAAGTGTACAATTTTCTGAAACCAAATAACCTATCAGCACTCATGCTAAAGAAGAAATCAGAGTAACTATTTGAATTTTTTCTTTTTGAGAAACAGTTACTTTTGATTTGTTGTTCTTTGTTTTTTATTACATTTTATTTATTGTTAGAAGTAAAAAGAAAATAAAAAAGTTTTAAAACGCAATAAAATGCAGTAATGCCAAATTTTGAGACTCAAAACGCGTACAAATTTTTGAAAAAAGGGCTAGAAAGGGCTAAATTGAAAAAAATATTAAAAAATAAAAAAACAATAGTAAAATTTTTCGAAAAAGCGCGAAAAGGGGATAGTATTATAATGTTATATAATAACTATCATGAGATCAACACATACATAGCTTGAGAGCTTCAATATTTTACATATTTCATACATATGTAGATTAAATAGTTAGCATATATATATATATTAGAAATATATATACATATGTATGTTTACATAAGTAGATACATTTAAAATTGGCCGTTATTAAATAAAATTTCGATTTCTCGCTCTTCTAAAAACATACATTATCTGTCTGTACTGAATAACTTTCAAGGCATAAAAAATTTGGAAAAAATAAAAGATTACTCTATATTATTCTTCTTTTTTAAATTGGTAAAGCAATATCAACTTTTTACTCATTTTATTTTGCTAGATTAAAGGAAGAAAAAAATCGCAAAAGTTTAAATGTAGCCATATCGAGCAAAAACTAAAAAGGGGCTAAAAGATTACTGTAAAAAATGCTAGGTTTGCGCCTTTTTTAATTTGGGGCTAAACATTTTTTTTCGCGTTTTGACTGAATGAAAACGGGCAAATATGGAAGTTCCTAAAAAAGTCAACAAAAAAGAAGAAAAAAAAACAAAAATCGTATGAACGGTAAGGAATATGAAGATTTTTCAAAAGGCAAAATCATTTACAGAAAGGCAAGAGAAATGGAACCTGGGTGCACATCAAAATGTTGTGAAAAAGCTTCAAATCGACATTGTTCTATTTTTTCCGAAAAATTAACTTTAATAACTTTTAATAACTTTATTTAAAAATTAAAAATTTTAGGGAAAATAAAAAATGTATACTTTAGAAGGCCGTGACGTACTAAAAAAGAGCAAAATAAATCATCAAAAATCATGATAAAATTTTAATTTTGTTGCATAGTGTAATTTAAGCAAACATTAGGCACTTTTTTGTTTAAACAAGTAAAATAAACTATAACTGTTAATATTTAATTTAAATAATATTCATGTGTTTAAAGGAATGCTTAATTATTCATACTAATTAGTATTGCTGATAAGTTGTTTGGTTTCAGATTTTTACAATTCCAAATAACCTAAGCTCCATATCATAGGCTGTGTTTAGAAAAACCGAGCTTTCTCAACCGATATATACTTCTGGTTTCATTTTAATCTGAATATATAATTTTCGTTTCAATATTACAAATAGTTCCAATTTTATAACGTTTTTTCTCTCTCCTGTAAACTTTTGAAAACTGCTGATAGGTCGTTTGGTCTTTAAGGTGACGATATATAACTATATTTATTCCCAATTTTTGTTAAGAAAATTACACATTTTTGTAAAAAAATTTCTAGAAGACTTAAATTTTTTACTATATGGGAACATTTTTTTATATTTCTCTCAAAAAACAAACTTCAAAAATACTTATTTTTAAAAACAAAGAGAGAATGTAAGTATCTTCTATATTTACATATATCATGGTGTAGACTTCTGTGTAGTTTGTATATAACGAATAGGTGAATTTGAAATCAATCTAGTTTTCAATTTAAAAAGTTTGATTGTGTTAGTGAAAAAAGTGTGAGTGCATTGCAAATTCAATGGAATTGAAAGTCAAAAATTGAACGTGTGGCCAGTGATGCCAACTTTTGAGACTCAAAACGCGTAAAAATTTTTGAAAAAACTTACTAGAAAGGGCTAAATTGAAAAAATATTAAAAAAAATAGTAAAATTTTTCGAAAAAGCGTGAAAAGGGGCTAGTATTAAAATGTTTCTGTTGAAAATAAAAAACATCAAATCAATTTTTGTAAAGTAATTTATTAGAATATAAATAACTATCATATCGGATCAACACATACATACATAGCTTTAGAGCTTCAATATTGTACATATTTCATTTACATTTCATATTACATTTCAATAAGGTATGTACATACGTAGATTAAATAGTTAGCATATACATACATATATAATAGAAATATATATACATATGTATGTTTACATAAGTAGATACATTTAAAATTGACCGTTATTAAATAAAATTTCGATTTCTCGCTCTTCCAAAAACATACATTATATGTTTTAGGCTGTACTAAATAACTTTCAAGGCATACAAAATTTGGAAAAAAATAAAAAATTACTCTATATTATTCTTCTTTTTGAATTGGTAAAGCAATATCGACTTTTTACTCATTTTATTTTGCTAGATTAAAGGAAGAAAAAGTTCGCAAAAGTTTAAATGTAGCCATATCATACAAATAGAGTAGGAAAAAACCAAAAATAGAACCGTTGTTAACGCAAACAAAACATTCAATCCAGAAACTAAAATTTATATAAATAAAAGCAATTTAAATTTAAATAATTGGAAATAAAAGAAACAAAAAAAAAACAATAACATACATACCATGATACAATAATATAAAGGTACAACCACATTTGACGTATAAAATTAATTCTGACTTTTGTCCCAATTATTTGATTACTGTTTTTTTTTGTAAACAGAGAGGAAAGCGTTGCCACACACATATAATGGCAACTTTTATTTAGGAATGCTTTTTTAAATGTGTAATTTAAGTTTAGAAATTGTAGTTAAACACATATTTTTTTAATGTTAATTGAACATGAGAATAACGAAATCTGTGTGTAATAAGACCTACAAAAGCAAATATTTGATTAATTATTTAATTCAATAGATAACAATTTCGTTATTAAAAACATCGATATAAAGATGCGACGTTTCTTAGAAGCGATACATCGATGTTTTATTAGTTGTTTCATACATATAATACACATTCGCATATACTTCGTATGCAAATTTATTGCTGGTTTACATCAAGCACAACACACATACTGCGACATTTGCATTTAAGGTAAACAAAGTAATAGCAAGCATTGTTGTCGCCGAGATCTGGTTGGCTGTTCTGCTCTCGTCGGTGTGAAAGTACATAAAGCTCTTTATAAAAGTTTGCACATTGTGCATATGGCTTGGACGTAGCTGAATAAGAGTTAATGCTTTGTTGATATATAAAACAAACACTGTACTTCTTTTTTGTTTGCTAAGGACCTGGCCTATGATTGGACTAGGAACATGTAATTATCATATTTCTCCTTAAAATGGACCACGTGGTCTAATAATATCCGTAAGGATGCTACATCCGAATAATGTAAGGCAGCTACGTCTAAACTCACATACTCTAATATACAGCTTTGTTATTGTTTCTTTGCAAAGACCAAAAATGTCGCCGAGATCTGGGGGCAAATCGAGGCACTCGTTATCGAATTACGAAATATTCCCATATAAATTCTATTGAAATATTACGTAACTACGTTCGATAACGATTGCCGCGATTTTGCCCCCTGCTTGGATATTGTGCTCTCGTCAGTGTGAAAACACAAAAGGTCTTTTGTAAAACTTTGCACATAGTGCAGTTGATGTAAGGCAATACACTAGAGAGTATAAAGACAAAGTTCAGCCTTGATTCAGTTGGAAATTTCCTTCCTGCTGTATCTTGCTTGCTGCCGTTGTTGGTGCTGCTGTAACTTTTTTGCTGTTTATTTTTTATAAATTTATGAAGTAATTAAAATATTTTCCATTATTTTTAATTTAATAAACAAGAACGTCAAAAAAAAAATAAAAAAAACTCGGATTTCATAAATTAATAAGGTAGCATTAATTTTGAGAGTAAAAAATAATCGGGACAAACGTCAGAAGGTTAATATGGCGACGAAAAGAGAGAACGGGTTTACCTTTTTTTTTACGAATTTTTTCGGCATTTTAATTGAAAAGCTTTCATATCATCAAAAAAATTTCGATTAAGCCCAAAGAGAAACTCTGGTTTAATCAGACATGCAAAAATGCAGTCAGATCTAGAGAGGAAGCATTCAGTATTTGGCGAAGTAATCAAAATGCCGATACTGATTTGCTACGCAAAAGGGCGAGATCTTCGTGTGCCAAAGTACTGAGGCGTGAAAAAGCTCTTTACGAGAATCGTCTCCGTGCTAAAGTTCTTGCTGCCACTCGGGGTAGTAAGAGCTTCTGGTCATTCGTTAAAAGAGTAAAGAATAATGCTAGTTCTTCAATTCCGACTCTTTTAAAGGATGACTTAATATTCACTGATTCACGGCCGATAAATCTAACCTATATACTAGTTGAAATATTTGCAAGTAATTCCTACTTGTTCGAAAGCAATCAGCCTCTGCCTATGCTAGAGAGAGTATCCACTACTATACCTAAGATATTCTTTCGAGCTCGGGCAGCAAAAAGGGTTTTGTCGGAACTCAACATAAACAAGTCTCCCGGGCCGGGTGGCATTCCAGCACTGGTCTTGAAACAGTGCTCCTCAACGCTAGCACGTCCATTAGCTAACCTCTTCAGCACGTTGTACCATGTTTGTGAGTTCCCAGTGTGTTGGAAAATTGCTAATGTTACGCCAATCCCTAAAAAAGGAGAAGCTACTAACCCTGAAAATTATCGCCCAATCGCAATATGCTCTGCACTTTCCAAAGTGATGGAAAGTATGGTAAATTTCCATCTTGTAAGGTATTTGGAGTCCAACAGCTTACTCCACGACAAGTAGTATGGATTTCGTAGAGGCCGCTCTACTTGAGACCTACTAGCCCTCCTCTCGGAGAAATGGTGCAATTCAGTCCACCATTTTGGCGAAAGTAAGATGGTGGCTCTAGATATCTCCAAGGCGTTTGATAGAGTGTGGCATGGTGCACTTTTGTCAAAATGTATTGCCATTGGTGTCGGTGATAATTTCTCTCGTTTCTTATCGAGTTTCCTCAGGGATCGCACTATAAGAGTTGTTATAGATGGGATCTCATCAAATGAGTTCAAGTTAAATTCAGGGGTACCGCAAAGTTCCGTTCTTTCACCAACCCTATTCCTTATCTTTATAAACGACCTTCTATGTAAAACTTTCAACCCTATCTACTCTTTCGCGGACGACAGCAGCATTTGCCATTCTTTCTCATTCAGCAATAGACCTAGTCTGCCGCAGGTTGAGGCCATGCGTCAAACAATGAATGAGACTTTAAACTATGATTTAGAAAAAATTTCTGAATGGGGTCATGCGAACAGGGTCGACTTTAACGCCCGTAAGACCCAATGTTGCTTGGTTACACATAGACGCATGACCGAAAATGCTGTTGCCTCTGTACCTATGGGGGGTATAAGTATTAAGGAATCTGATGTTCTTGGCATGAAAATACTTTGTGATGTTCGTTGGACTGAACACATTTTTCAAATTGCAAAAGAAGCATTCAAGTGCCTCGGCTTTTTGAAACGGTGCAAACGATATTTCACCCCATCTGATCTCCTTACTATTTATACCACTTATATCCGTCCGAAAATGGAATACAACTCTCATGTATGGGCCGGCGCTTCAAAGTCTATTTTGGGGCTGCTCGACCGCGTACAGGAGAGGGCGAAAGAGCTCATCGGTGACAGTAGGGTATCCAACTCTATATTGATTCATTGGACCATTGACGCAATGTGGGGTGCATTTCATTGTTCTATCGTTACTACAACGGAATGTGTTCCAATGAAATTAGGGAACTTGTTCCTGAAACCCGCACATTTATACGTACAACACGTGCCTCATTCAGAGCACATCCCTTTGTGGTCAATTGGCCAATGCATCGCACTACGCATTACAGAGGAAATTCCTTTTTTAACCGCACTGTTCGTATGTGGAATCAACTACCTGCGGAGGTCTTTCCTGTCACTACCAGCTTGGGAAGGTTTAAATCGAATGTCCACAGACACTACTCCCTCTATCCTCCTTCCCTATAACCTATTTTCCTAGTTCTAGCACAATGCATTGCATGAGTAGGGGTTATCCCCTGAGTGCTGGTCCTATTAAAAAAAAAAAAGGGCTGAAAGATTATTGTAAAAAGTAATAGGTTTGCGCCTTTTTTAGTTTGGGGCTAAAATTTTTTTTCGCGTTTTGACTGCCTGAAAACGGGCTAAATCTAGCCCTAAAAGGGCTAAGTTGGCATTACTGCGTGTGGCCCCAAGTAACCGAAACGGAACAGAATGGAACAAAATATCTAACGAATGGTATATAAACAAAAACGGAGTCAGGTGATTTGTAACAGAATAGAAAATAAAAACTAAAGGCTCAGTTAGCCGACTGTAATGGAATGTAACTGCAACGGTAGGAAAAAGCTGAACGATGTTGTTATGTGAAAAGTAATGAAAATGCTTATAGAGATGTAAGCGGAATGTAAGAATCTGTACATTACTTTTCACGTAACAATATCCGTCAGCTGTCTGTCACCGATACAGTTACATTCCATTACAGTCGGCTAACTGAGCCTTAATTCTGCCTTAAGTGTGTAAATGCTATAACCTTAATTGTAGACTTTTGTTTTTTTTTCTTTTTGGCAACGCTGACTGCACAAAATAGTGGAATGTCTAAAAATCAGCTTAAAACCAATTAAATAATATTTTATGTAATTTTGACTAATATTGACACTTTTGTCTACAAAAGTTTGTTAATGGTTGTCATTTGTTAAAGGTGTGTTGGTTTTGTTTTGTGTTTACTCGTTTGTTTCGATATTCTTTCAGAAATTGATATTTAACTCATGGCATGATACAGTAGGTTGCAGTTATAACGACATAAAAATGTTATTGGATTTTTCTTGCTAAATAATATCAATAGGATTCATAAACGATTGTTGACAGTAATGTGGGTTTAACACACAACGGGGTCGATTTTCGTTCTGTGGAGCTTTGGAATGAATTTTTTTTTTAAGATTTCATAATACTTCTGATTCTCGTTCAGTGAAAAAGTGAAAATAATGTAAGTATATTTTCATATGAAAAAGATGGAACGGAACCAAAAATTTTCACAGTTACAAATCTTATACCGGAGTCATAATTGTATATCTACATATGTATGTACATATAAAGAAGTTCAAATATATTACATTAGGGACTCTTGCTTTAAGAAGATATGTACATTAAGACCTCAAAACGGATTGGTTTAGCATTTAAACATGCGCCTACATTTGAAGAAAAAGTTCTGTTCTACGCAAACACCAAGGGTATTCTGAGCGATTGCGCTAGACACTTTTTAAGCCAGTTATCACATTAGGTTAAGAGAAATTGATTGATTAATTGAAATCTTTCAGTGATACTAGAGTTTGCTATAACAGTATTCTATTGTATTTATATTAATGTCATTTCGCTTGAATTATACATAGGTACATATTTCTTTTGTATATTTTTCCTATTCTTCTAATTCTGCCAGACTGGGCAATAAGTTAATTAGCATGTTTGATGAGACCGGTTGGCTATTTGAATAAAACAAAAATATAAATTATATATTTAAATTAAATATGTAAATCTAAAAATACTCTTTGCTGCAATAAACATACAACTTGATATTTTAAGATGATCTTCAAAATGACAAGTAGATGATTATGATAATCATTGCACATATGAGATGATTATTTATTTATTTTTTTTTTAACTTCTTCATGCAATTAATTTTTTAATATTTGCTTATGGACAGAACTTTTCGTAAAATGATAAGGACGTTTTTCAATGCAAATTTATATGGAAACATTGAAAATTTCGTACCGTATCGAATAAGGTTCAGGTAATAATAAATATTTTCATTTAAAATTTATTTGCTGGTGGTTCAGCTTTGTCTATATGCATTTCATTGTTGCTGTAACAAATCGTCAGTAGACTTCAATCACACATCTTGAATAGTCACAAACCTCTTATCTTATGCACAGACTTTCAAGAACTATTTGAGAATTAAATATGAAATATTTTCTTTAACAAATATTAATTATTAATTTGGAAACATATATGAGAGAAACTAAAAATCAATAAGCAAAAGAAGCAGTTGAGAATTTTCCGAATTGTTGACTTCCTTCCTTTGCATTCAATAACCATTGAACAATAAAAAAAAATAGCAAATATCTCCTCTAATTTTATCAGCTTACAAAAAGTCATAAATACTATGGCCATTTACTTTATTCATCTTTGGATTAAAATTAGAAGAAAAAATGCAAAACGCAATCAAAATTTAATGTTTGTATTGCAAAATGTTTAATTAAAATACACGCTCTCATACACTTGTAATGGGGTGGTCGACTCATCATTCAAATATTTTTGAAAACTTTGAAAACGAAGCTTAAGATCCGCATTAAAATTAAAGGCAATCAAGTGCTCTTTAGCAGTACATCGTGACATGATGCAGTTTTAACAGGTATTTTACTTCTTTTTGAGTCAGGCGTATCAAACGTGAATCAAACAATAATTTTATTAATAGTTGGATAATTGAAGGATGAATGAAATGGCATTGCACAGTGGGCCATATTGCAGAACAAATATTTAGTAATATTGAATAGATTTGACTGAAATTTAGATCAATAATGAAAGAGAAGTAAAATTTACTGATATTAAATTGGTTTCTTAAAGAAGTTTGCTTTCATTTACTTCATAAATAGCAAATTTTTGTTAAGCAAAAAAAAAAAAAAAAACAAATTAGTAAAGTGCACAAAAAAAGCACAAAGATATAGCAATTAAAAAACAAGGAAGTTTTCTATATCTATCTGAAGACACAAATCAATTCAAGATGCTTAAAAAATATTTACTAACTTTTCTTAACTCAGGAAATATCCCGTCCAATATTAAGTTTTAAAAATACACGAAAAAAACGAAACAAAAAAAATGTGCAAAAATATTGATTTCACGATTATTTCATAATGCAAATAAAATGCAAAATTAAGTAAAAAAAATAAAGAAATTTATGAAGGTTCTTAAATAAATGATAACTAATAATTATTTGGTGATATTAAAACTTTAATATATTTTAAGGATTTAAAAACATTGAAGATTATTTAAGTTATTTGGAAAATTGAAGAAAACTAAAGATAAACGTAATATGCATTTTAATGCCATTTCAACAACTTGTAAAAGAAATTTTTCTATCGTATGCATACAGAAACACTCGTTTATACTGAGGTTGAATAACTCCAAACACTCCTGGGAAGTTTTCATACGTTTGCCTTTGTGGTCGATGGTAAGCAAATGTGCAAATCATCTTGCCAAACGCTTTCTCATGTCCAAGTGATCATTTTAAATTGACACAACTGAATCATATGAAATGGCTGCGGATTCCACAATCTCATTCACTTTCAATCTCCGATAATCCAACAGCTTATAGTGAATTTTTTTCCAATGGTCTCGGGCATATATTTCGAACTTGTGTGGCCACAACCACTGAAATGGATGGTGACTGATAAATGTTCCTGCAAACAATTATGCTTCATAAGCACACGAAAATCACTTCTGTCCATTTCCGTCTCAAGTCACGCTGTAGTGTGCTATCAGTTTAAAAAAACAATTTTGTAACTAAGCAATGTAGAAATTAATATAAATATGTAAGTATATCGATGGCTTAGTATAAGAAAGGCGTAACTCAATTTTTTGTAAATTTTACAAGTGATGGCACAAAACTGAATAAAAATTAAAGCATATTCATGAAAAAATAATATTTTTTAGTGGCCATAAATCTTTTATTTTTAACTGTAACATGCTTAGCCCCTTAAGGAGGGTATACTTATGTATATGTTGTCTAACAGAAAATTTTTAAAACACGCACAGAAAATTTTATAGCCAAAATGCTTTCAATTAAATTAATTAATGTTGTTTCAAAAAATTTTATGATTGTCCCAATTAAATTTTGTTGATTGAAAATAAAAAAGTTTAATGTTTGTCTGGATGTTAGCAAATATGCAAACATACATACGAATATTAAACTCTTGTACGTATTATTGAAAATTCAACCAATTTTTTGATTGTTTGAATTAACTTTGTTTAATAAAAAAAAAAATATTTTAGTTTGTGTTTGTGCTTGTTCATGTTTTCATGGAAGTGTGTCAGCCTGTTGTTCTAGAAGTACCAAGTTCGAAGCATGACAGCACTGTAAGTTAAAAAATAAAATAAGAACACACACACCTACATATGTGCAATAATTGAATGAAAAATAATTTGCCACGATAGCCCAGTGGATGTGTGTTAGCCTGTTAGAATGGAGGTACCATGTTCAAAGCCTGCAGCGTAAGTTGCGGAGTGAAACAAATCCCCACAAAAACATAAATGTGAAAAACGGCCAAGTTCCTATCAAAAATTTCGGCCATTAAAAGTTGTGAGATATAAATTTTGACCAAGTTCTTCTTTGCCACAATACCTAACACAGAAATATATTATGTTATGATATAAATTTGTAATCGTAAGGGTGTCATATAATTTCTGATTACTTTTTGAAAAGATTTATATAATAACGCTTATTAAACTTAAAATTTCTAATGTATTTTATTTCTATTCATGATCACTGTGCCAGTTGAAAATGGCAGAGTTATATAAAATAATGAGTAAGAGTGTGATGGGTGTTGAATTGTTGACCTTAAATATGCACCATTGTGTCATTACAACGGGTCGCCAGTGTGTATGCAATTTGTTAAGAGACGACTGGAAGAAACATGTAAAATACAGCGTAAATTTTACTGGGCATGACCCCGCCTATTTTCTCAATATATTTACATATTTTAACGTTACATTAGCCGAAGTACATAAATCAAAAGGATATGCCCAATGTGTATGCAAAGTTTCAATAGTTTAGCTTGTGCTTTTAATTTTTGGATTTTCCGATTGAGTAAATCAATTACTATTTGTGTACAAAATGTCAGCTCTCTATAGTATAATATTACGTAAAATTTTCATGAGGCTGGCCCCGCTGAGTTTTATATCTGCTAATGCTTATGGTTCATGCAAAGTTTGGTATTAAAAAGTTAATAAGAAATACCTGAGTATTAAATTAAAAACTGCTAATCCGAAGTACCTGAACGAAAAAGCTAAGATTTATGGGTGAAGTCACGGCTACTTTTCAAAATAGGGAATTTTTTTTGGATAAGTGCAATGTGTATGAAAAGTTTTCATAAAATATATGTTAATTTTGAATTTGAAGTGCTTGTTTCCGTCCTCTGATAGAAACTTCTGGGTTTTAAGATTTTTCTTAGTGATCTCTTATCTAGATTTATTTGTGTATCAACTTTTAGCTCGCTAGTGCGAATTGGAGTTTTAACGTCGTGGCCCCGCATAGCGGGTAAAACTTTTTGATTTTAAGATTTTCCCATTGGCCTACGCAGCTACACTTACTAGTGTATAAAATGTCAGCTTTCTAGCGCGATTTATATCTTTAGATTTTATCAGCATTACCTCCCCACTATTCCTAACTCAAAATTTTGTTGTGAGCAGCGCTTATAATTCATGCTAATTTTCTTCTAAGATATGCTAGACCGATGTAGATTAAACACAAGGCCAATTTTTAAGGTGATGCAAGATTTCACTAAATTGGCTTGAATTAAAAGCTGTATATTAAGTATTTAGTTCAAAATAATATTAGCGTAGCCCCGCCCATTCTCGTAAAATTTTTTGGGTTTTCAAATTTTTCTAGTTTGTTTCTCACTTAGACCTACTTGTATATCAAATTTCAGCTCTTTAGCGCAACTTTTAATTTTTAAGTTTTATGGGTGCAGCCCCGCCCCTCTAACTAAAATTTTCGGGTTTTTAGATTTTTCTAGTTGGTTTCTCACCTAGACCTACTTGTATATCAAATTTCAGCTCCTTAGAGCTACTTTTAGCTTTTAATTTTTATGGGTGTAAACCCGCCCACTTTTCCAAAGTCAAATTTTTTTGGGTCAGTGCTTATTATTCGTGTCTAGTTTCGTTACAAACGGATAATAATAGCTAGATAAATAGTATATCTAAATATGCTGAGCCGCAGGGCATTAAAATGAGGTTTAAATTGTATGGGCGTGTCAACGCCCACTTTTTTAATAAAAAATTTATAGCCTTGCATTACCGCAGTATATATGCTGAATTTCAATAAAATAGCTTCCATGAAGCGCCTTAGATTAGCATTTTTAATTCTGACCTTTATGGGCGTAGCCCCGCCCTCCTAGCTAAAATTTCCGGGTTTTCAGATTTTTTTAATTTTATTTCTCACCTAGACCTAGCTCTGTATCGAATTTCAACTCAATAGCACAAATTATAATTTTTATGGGCGTAGCCCCGCCCTCCTGGTTAAAATTCTCAGGTTTTCAGATTTTTCTGGTTCATTGCTCACCTAGATCTTCTCGTGTACCAAATTTTAGCTCTCTAGCTATAGCGGAAGTGCTTTATCAATTTGATGAGTGTGTCAGTGGTCAGTGGTCAGTGAGTATGTCTTAAAATATGCACTTTTTGCACCTCTATATCTCCGGAAGCTTTCATTATAAAACTTTCAAACTTCGCATATGAGGTTATATAAATTTATTCTAATTATGATTTAAATTTCATAATTTTACGGTCGCGGGGAACAAAGTTATGAGGGGGGTAAAAACAGCTCGAATGGCTTCCTGTAAATATACACACTGCGTGCATTGGCCAGAACTTGGCCTGGCGCACTTCCGTGCGCCTAGATAAATAAAATAAGTAAAGTTATATAAATAAATAAATAAAAAAATTACTTAACTTTTTAAAATTTTTTTACTTTTACTTTTTAAAATTTTATACAATTCAATTACTTTTATTAATTCATTTAACGAACAATTTAATTGTTTAAAATCTCTAAATTCAATTATTAATTTAATTGGGCCAATTGATCATTTGTTTAAAATAAACGCGTACTTTCAATTTACTCTATTAATTGATATCAACAGCAAGAAAATCTCATTTTTACAAATTCATTAATTGACACCATCAATATGTTTGCAGGACGAAAATCAGTACAGGATTTATTAATAGTACAAATTTCTAACTAAAATATTAACTAAAGTTGATTTTAAATTTTTTCTGTGCGATTTCTGAAAACAATTGAGATACGACTTTTTTTTATAATAAACCATCGATATACACCGATATAAGTTTGTAAAATTCAAAATTATTCAAACTTCAAAAAATTATTTCAAAATTATGCGAAAATATTTTTTTATTTGTTACGACTTTTGTTCGAACACTTTAAACTACTATAATTTATATAATTTAAGATAAATATGAAAATCTCACTTTCTTTTATATTTTTATTTAACCACAAGTAAAACTAATAATGGAGAAAAGTTTTTTTGTTATGAGTTAACCTTAATATAATTATGTAGTTCTAATTCTCAATTATATAGTGTAAAAAGTTTTAGATTACCAACAATATTCAGTATCAATATCACGTACATCTGTAGACATATGCATGTATGTATGTACATTAGAGTGGCCGTAAATTGTATGGAGACTTTTTTTGTTTGATTTCTTCCCCTCTAACCTCCCAAATCAGTTCAGTTTAAGTAAAAAAAATACAAAAAAATTTCATGCCGATAAGTTGCGTTTTAGGGGGATGCGTCCGGCCCTGAAAGTTTGTCTTCAAGCCCATTTTTTAATGTAATTTTTTGCATATGACTATCTTTTTAAAAAATCATTTTACAACCCTAAAACGCAACTTATCGGTACGAAATTTTTTTTGTATTTTTTTACATAAAACTTAACCGATTTGGGAGGTGGAAGAAATAAAAAATAACGGCCACCCACGCATATAAGCCAAAAAAAAGTAATTAACTAAAAAGCCTTTAAAAGATTAATTAATTTAAAAATTATTACCATTTATTTTCCATTGGTTCCACTGTGCACTGAGAAGAAGTAACAAAAACAGTTGATTGGCATTTTATATAAAAAAAATCTAGTGATTCGTATACAACTTGCAGCAAACATTCCATATTCCTCAAAATCCATTGTGTAAGTCCTGATTTACACACGTCAGGTCTGAGTCGTCAAGTCTTGCGTTTTTAGGAGAGAGAGGAAAAGAGAATGGAAAGGGGTACAGACTTGACCGTACCAGTCAAGTTTGCTTTTTCCTTTTGGTTTGTCATTCGTAATACTCTACTACAACACAAATTGATGAGACTTGATGAAACAAACTTGACGGTGTGTATGAACGTAAATGCAGGTTCAAAAGAAAATTGAATAAAATCTGATCAGCTAAACCTGACGTGTGTGAATCAGGACTAAATAAATATAAATAATTAATCTTTAAGCACTATTCTGGTGTACTTTTGCAATCATAAATAATTATGATTGCTCTTTCTTTCACATAAAGATTGAAATTAATGAATTATATATCTATGCTCTTCATAACAATGATCTTCATAACAATGCTCTTATTAAGCCTACAGTACACGGCATGTAAAAAGCCACATGCGTATGTGGTCATGACGTCACGAGAATTTCCAGCATGTTCGTTGCATTGTTTTAAATTACTAGTAGTGGCTAGATGCCGTAAAATTTTTATAGTATTTTTGTTCAAAAATACATATGTGTCACATGTAGCCGAATCGAAGACACTTTTTGGGGCAGCTCATCTGTAAGCATGTTAATATCTACATGTACATATGTTGCTAGTACTCGGCATGTGGCAAATGTAGCAACGTCATGACGTCAAAATTACGTCAGAACCACATGTGTATGTGGTTTTTTACATGCCGTGTACTGTGGGCTTTAGTATTTTCACACCTAAAGTTAAAACCTGGTTTTAAAGTTAAAACCATAAACAGCTGATTTTGCATTCACAATGAAAGTTTGATAAATTCAGGTTTTAACTCACAAACTGTCTACTAACTTTGTTTAAAATAAAATAAACATTCCGAAGAAATGCGTGTATTTGTTGTTGTATGTTTTCTGCTTTTTATAACACTTATTTGACAAACTGTACAACAACTGTTTTTGTTTGCATGAAAACTCCAAAATTTCATAATACGCTCTAATGGACTTCACTGGTGCTGTACTGCTTGTAGGAAAATCAGTGTGAGTTTTTATCACTTTTTTTTTCCCCATTTTAACGAAATTCAAAATGAAGCTGGAAAGCTTTCCGATCGCATTGCTAATTATGGTAAATTTTTCGAAGATTATAAGTCACTTGAAAACTTAAAATCTCCTTCCCAGGTCTCACCTAAACGTCGTAAATCGTCTAGAAAAATTAACAAAGACAAAAATGAAATAACTCCAATCACTCCTGCTAATTTTGCTGCTTCTTCGACTTCTAAGTCTAACACGGCGAATTCAGCACCTAGTTCTGCTCCAGCCGCAAAATCTCCAGTCGTTATTAATTCCATTTTGGTTGATCCGTGCTCTTCGTCGCAAATTTATGCCGACAAAACGTTAACCCCAATTATAAATTCTAAAAAAAATGACCTGGATCATAACGAGCTCAAAATTAATAATGGTGTAGTTGCGCAAAATAACGGTAATACATCACCTAGGGCGCATAGAGTCTTACGCGGCGTTCCTCCAAACAAACATATATTCGTATCCCGTCTTGCATCTGACACTACAGCTGAGGAAATTGATGCATATATAAATTCCAAACTCGACATGAATGCTGTTATTAACGTATATAAATTTTCCTATTCGCAACAAAGAAGTATAACATTTTTCAAAATCACTGTTCCTTTTGACGTTTTTAACCAAGTTATTGATTAGTCATTTTGGCCACTTCATGTCTTAGTCCGTGAATATGAATATAAGGGTTACAATCGAAATATTGCTCACCTTCCTCCTCGCATATCTACAACGCCAAAAAACTAGATAATTTCTCTGGTAATCAACTGCATATTATTTATCAGAACGTTCGTGGGCTTAAAACTAAACTCACTAGCTTATATTTACAAAGTTTCAATTTCAATCACCATGTTTTTGTTTTCACTGAAACCTGGCTAAACAATACTTTTTTAAATTCTTAAATTCTCTCCGATAATTTTAATATTTTCCGTCGGGATAGAATTACAACCACGACTGGTGGTGGAGTGCTAATTGCTATCTCTAACCTTTATCCAATGGAAGAAATCAAAATTGACTTGTCCGCCAATATTGAGTTCATTGCCGCATCATTAAAAGTAAATCAAATAAAAATCTTTATCACATGTCACCTCATTCGGATTCAATGATCTACAAATACCATATAGAAGCAATTAAAACGGTCACATCAATGCTAACCCCAGTTGATTTAATTTTTGTGTTTGGCGATTCTAATTTATCTTGCATCACATGGAAACATTCAACTGAACATAGTTTTTATTTACCCACGAAAACGGATGATCTTGGTGAAGAAATATTTAATAGTATATCAGATTTGTATTTTTATCAAATAAACGGTACGTGTAACTATTATGGTAAAATTCTGAATTTGGTTTTTGTCAATGAGCCCAATGAATGTCTTGTAAACAGTATTGAACCGGTCAGTTTGCCAGAGGATCGTTACCATGCAACAATTGAAGTAAGTTTCAACTTATTTATTAATGGTCAAGTAAAGAACTCAGCTCAAAACAAAAAAGTTTACTGTTTCAACCGGGCTAATTACTCTGAACTTAATAATCTTCTATTTAATACCAATTGGCTTAACTTGTTATCTTCACCAAAAGGTTTAGCGTTTTAAATTGATGATTTGATTGACAAATTTTATAAAATTATATTTGAATATATGGATGAATGTATCCCTAAATACATACCTCAGATTAAATCCGGCCCACCCTCGAACTCCAAACAACTTTCTATTCTGAAGAATCTAAAAAATAAATACTTCAAAAAATATAAAAACGATGGGTCTTCTTTTCATTAATTCAAATATTCAGTTCTTCGGGCAGAATACAATTTGCTTAACACACAACTGTACAGAAATTACCTACGTAAAGTTAAACGTAACTTTGTTCAAGATGCTAAAACGTTCTTTAAGTTTGTTAACTCCAAAAGAAAATCAACTGGATTTCCTAAGGTCATGAAATTTTTATGCTCTGAATCCGATGATGAATTGGTAATTAGTAACATGTTTGCTGACTCTTTTGCTTCAACATATTCTGAAGCTTTGTTTGATCCCTGTACTAAATACCCTTACAAAATCATTGCTCATCAAAGTATATCGTTAACTACCATCACTACTTCTCATATTTTTAACTGTTTAAAAAATTTTAAATCAACACCTTTTAGTGGACCTGATGGCATTCCGAGTTGTGTTATAAAAAATTGTGCATCTTCTTTGCTAACACCATTATCGTTAATCTTTAATACATCTTTAAATAGCGGTCACTTTCCGAAAATGTGGAGAGATTCATATATTATTCCAATATTTAAATCCGGAAACAAGTCTGATATAAGTAATTACAGAGGTATAGCTAAATTAAGTGTCATTCCAAAACTTTTCGAAAAATGTATAATGGATAGTCTTATTCATCAAACGTCTGTTTTATTATCACCACTTCAACATGGATTTCGAAAAGGATTTTCTACTATGACTAACATTTTGCATCTAACAACCTTAGTAAATAGAGCGTTTGGATATGGCCATCATACCGACGTTATTTACACGGATTTCAGCAAGGCATTCGACAAAGTGAACCATGCACTCTTATTAAAGAAATTAGACGTTATGGGCTTCAATAGTATCTTCCTGAGTTGGATTAAATCATATTTGCTAAATAGAACACAATCCGTAAAATTTAATGCTTCAGTTTCGAGGAAAATTCTTGTAAGCTCTGGTGTTTCGCAGGGTAGTCACCTTGGTCCGATTTTGTTCCTTCTTTTTATTAATGACTTACCAGAATCAATTAAATTCTGTAATATATTAATGTATGCAGATGACGTAAAAATCTTTTCGAGTATAAAACTTCCCTCTGATCAGCAGTATCTACAGAATGATCTGGATAGTTTTTTCAAATGGTGTAAAATAAACTTAATGGAACTTAACTTAAATAAATGTAAACATATGCAATTTTCAAGATCACAAAACTCTGCTCATTCCTACATTCTTGATGGATATAATTTACAATCATTTGACGTAATTATGGATTTGGGAATATTGTTAGATTCTAAACGTAACCTTATTCAACACAACACAATGAATGTAAATAAATCTCGCAGCGTCCTTGCATTTATTAAAAGATGGGCAAAGGAGTTCGATGATCCCTTTATCACCAAAAGGCTTTTTACTTCGCTGGTAAGACCAATTTTGGAATACGGTTGCATTATTTGGGACCCGCATTATAATGTTCATAGTGATCGCATCGAGTCTGTCCAAAAACAATTTCTTATTTTCTGCCTAAGAAACGTTTATAGAGATCGTTTGGAACTACCATCATACTCTAGGAGATTAGCTGAAATTAATTTACCAGCTTTAAAAAGCCGGAGAACAATGCATAACATATCTTTCATGGTCAATCTCGTTAATAGTAACATATATTCAGAATTTTTGTTGAGTAACGTTTGTTTCAATATTCCTCAACGCTCACTTCGCTATTTTAACCCACTATATGTAAGAACATGTCGTACTAATTTTGCTATGTCTGATCCGCTTAGGAAACTATGCACTTGTTTTAATGAAATGTATAATTTTATAGACTTTTCTTTGAACACTGATATTATTAAACGAAATGTCATTTTATTTTTAAATCAATAATTTTAATTTTTATTCTATATATTGTGTTATATGATCTTAAATTAATCCTATAAAAATTAAATTGAAAAAGTTTGTAATATTTAAATAGTCTGTAAGGAAATTATCCATAGACTAAAAGTGAATTAAATTAAATTAAATTAAAAAAAATGGAAATTATTTTATATTTTGTAAATAAACATTTTAAAATTATACAACTCTTATACAAAGTAAAGAAGAACTTGGAAGTAAAGTTATTGTATATAAAAAATGAACAAATACATACATTACAAAATAAAACTTTTTTATCAGCTACTTTCACTACCCAGAGGTGAGCAAAAATATTTTCGTTGTTTTACGTCCAAAAGATTCCTTTTTTCCGCAAGTTTTTGATTATTATTGCGGTTGTATCCATTTTTAAGTTGAAAATGTATCAATTGGTATTCATATTTATTCTTATTGGGGTATCACACACGGGAGTAATTTTTAAGCCGCACAATTTTTGTTCTTTTCACAATTACATGAGACTAATTCATCTGGCACAAAATGTATACGTATACACAGCTCTGTGTGTGTTAAGTGTTTTAGTATGCATTTAATATTTGCTGTTTTTTAAGTTGTGGTTGTATTGGTTTTATGCTGCTAATGCGGGGTTGTAGCTGGTTGAAAAATTATGCCAAACACAATATCACTCTCTTTGCCTCTCTCACCTACAAACTGGCTTGTTATGCCAGCACAATTGTTCTCGTGTGTGATAGCTTATTCACTGGCATAAATATTATAAGCTGCTTCCGGTCATTTTAACTTGGTAGAACTGAATTTACAACGAAAACAAGGTTGTATTTCACAAAATCTACTTAAAACCAATTCAAAAATGTTTTTAAGTTGGTTTTAACAAAATCGTTTTGTATAGTAAAACCAGGTTTTAACAGTTGGTTTTAACGTTAAAACCAACTTTTATTAAAACCATGTCAGTGTGAAGACCCTATATGATAAAACCATTTTGATTTTAAAACAGCTTAAAGCAGTGGTAATAAAAAATGTAATATGCTTTAAAGTAGAACAGCACTTATACGTATGTACATGTTTAGTGCTGTTCCACTGAAAAAAATCGCTCTTGTAAATGTTTAATTGGGTATATGAGAAATATTTTTATAGGTTAATTTTATATGAATGAACGTTTGTATGTAGAGGTACCTTAGACTGTATGTAGTATCTTTTTCTTCAATTGCTGGATACATACTACAGTTGGGCAAAATCGTTCCTTTTTGGGAATCGGTCGGAGCGATCCGAAATATTAAAGGAACTATGTCGTTCATTTCGTTCATCGTTCCTTTTTTATTTTGAACAGGAAATGAACGATGAACGAGAGCACTTCTCTGTCGCTCATAAAAAATGTGAACACATGCATGTCATTTATTTTGACGTTTCAGAATTGCTGTTTGCTTATATATATATTCTCGTGTTGAGCAAATCATTGTTTTAATTATAAGTAAAAAACCAAATATATATTAGCGCGTTTAAATATATTAAACAACATAATTCATTGTTTAATTAATTAATTGTCAATCCTTACACAAAAATACAACAACAACTTTGTATCAGAAATAGCCTTATGTTCATAATGCTATCTTGATGAACCATCAACTTGTTCGCAAATACCGGCCACTGCTGTCAAACTTCATGTGAATACTTATAAAATCTGTAAACAATGCCTCAAGCTTCATACAAAAAGAACCCTTCAATTATTCTGTGCATATGTGGTTGTAATAATAACACCACCTCGTTAAAAAAAGCAATGTGAGTCCGATCACAGAGGAGATGTGTAAACATCTAGTAATGAAAAATTTTTTTAAGTTGGAAGTACTTATGCTTGTAGTATATATATATATTTAAATTAATTAATTATAAGTATCAAAACTTGCAATATTGTAAATACATAGGAATTTGTTGGTTTTTGTTTGTTTTATTAAACTTATTTGGTTAGTAAATGGGCACACTGCAGCATATAAGTACTGCATTAAAAATTGCAGTAAGCAGTAAATTTACTGATAAATAATAAAATTTTATGTAGCAAGTGTCAAAGTTTTTTTCATTAAAATTTTGAAACTTTTGTATGAAAAACATTTAGCCACTTGGTAGAATTTCATTATGAAAACGGACATTACTGATTACTGAAAATTCAATGCATTTAGGCACTTTATAAAAATTGTAGAAAAAAATTTTTGTAGTCAGTAAAATTTTACTGGTTAAAATTTTTTTTAAATATTTTTACTGAAATTTTAGTGGTACTGCTCATCTATGGTAAATGCCTTTACTTTCACTTTTTAATTTTTAATTCCTGTTGTTCAGCGTTTAGTTGTTGCTGTTCTTGTTGTTGTGTACGCATTGTAATTAAAACAAATTCAGTAAAGTGCGACTTTGACTCACGCACGAAGGCTTCCGTACATTCGTTTTTGAACATTTTTTTGATATGGCTTTTTTCCTTTTTTTAAGTTTTTTTCAGTTTGAACGATCTTTTCAGTCTTGTCGCTTTTTTCTCGTTTGGCGTTTTTTTCTATTTTTGGGTTTTTTTCATTTCCGCAATTTTTTTCATCTTGGCGATTTTTTTTCCATTTTGCGATTTTTTCTGTTTTTGGGGTTTTTTTCATTTCGGTGATTTGTTTCGATTTGGCGATTGTTTTCTGTTTTTTGGGTTTTTTTATTTTGTCGATTTTTTTTCATTTTGGCGATTTTTTAATTTTGTCGATTTTTTTGTTTAAGGGTTTTTTTTTCATTTTAGCGATTTTTCCGGGTTTTCGCGATTTATTTTAGTCCTAGAATTTTTTTAATTTGGTGCCTTTTTCGTTTTGGCGATTTTTTGTTTGTTTTCAGATTCGGCGATTTTATAGTTTTTTGATTTTTTAGTTTTACCATTTTTGAAAATTACAAAAGTTTTGCTATTACGGTTTCCAAGATACAACAAGTCGTCAAAATTATAAAGTCAAAATTGCATTAACTGATGGAACACCCTTTAATTTAAATTTTTTAAATTTAGTGTTAATTGTTGTAGTCTGTATAAAAATACACTAACTTTTTATATGTGTATATATGTACATACAATTGTATGTGTGTATTACACGGGATTTTAACATTTTTCGTTGCTCGTTTTGCAACACCCTTTAATTTTTAACTCTCACGTATTTGTTGTTGTAGCGGTCAAATGTCTACACACTTCGTCCAAATTTCAGGTCCGTAGCTATTACGGTTCTCGAGAAAATACCCTGAGACAGACGGACGGACAGCGTAGCGAAAACAATAGTGTTTATTTTTAACCCCCGACTAAAAAAAAGGGGTGTTATAAGTTTGTAGTGTGTGTCTGTGTGTCTGTCCGTGTCCACGTACAGGCCAAACGGCTGGACCGATTTTCATTTAGTTTTTTTCTGTTCGAAAGATGATTTGATCGAGAGGGTTCTTAGCTATGTTTGAAGAAAATCGGTCTAGCCGTTTAGAAGATATAACATCTTTTCTGAAAAAAGTCGGGAGTTTTTAAAATTTTTAATTTTTGTTATTACCTTTGGTGTACGGAACCCTAATAAAGCAATTATCAAGTTAAATAAACCAAACAAAAACCAGCAAAATTCCTATGTATTTACAATATTTTAAATAAGTTTGTATTGCTTCTTTCAAACACTAATACACTCATACATATGTAGCTCACACCGATTTGACAACGCGGTGTGCATCTTACTCAAAATTTGTGATTTTATTGTGAAAAAGATTTTTACCCCCTAGCGTATAGATGTTTACACATCAAAAATTTAGTCGGAATGATGAACGATAAGAAATGAAACTGTGTAAAAGTTCGAACCGTTCCTTTTAGTGAATCGTTCAATGGAACTAGGTCGTTCCGGAACGACACAACTCTATAAAAGTATTCAAGCTAAATGAAAACTTATTTTCCAACTCTATATTTCACATACATATTTTTTTCTACAGCAACAAAAAGTTCTGTTATAAAAAGATTTAAATGAAATAATTTATTTATATAAATAATATAGAAAAAAAATTTAATAATTTTGGTGGTGTTTGAATACTGTCGGTAAGTATATTCTTCTCATAAGGGGCTGTCCATACATTACGTAAGGCTGTTTTCCAAGATTTTTGACCCCCCCCCCCCCCTACTAACAGATCGTAACAAAACTGTGAACCCCCTTCCCCCCCGGGAATAACGTAACAATGAGATAAAAAAATTAATTAAATAGTTAAAAGTTTTTATTAAAAAAAATTAAATTTAATTCATTGCTTTAAATTAATTTGTTAGACTAGCACAGTGCGCAGACAAAAATTAAATAAACTTACATATGAACGTACTCCATATATTGGCGAAACTATTTTTTTAAATTTCTTCCCAAGTGTCCTCAAACTCCAAGAATTATGGTTTTATAGAGAGCTTATTCCTAAACTATATGTATGTATGTATTAGTGATGTGTATTGGAATTCCAAAACATTCGGCCGTTTCTAATTACTATTCGTATTCGTTTAAAAAAATATATAAACAAATTCATAAATCCAAAACGAAATTTAAATGAATGGCACACAAATATTAGTTTGTAATAATTAATAAAAAAAAATATTTGTTAGTTTTTTTGCAATGCGCTTTTTGCCAAATCATCTGCTATAGTTTTCCGTATTGATGAATGATTATTTCAAACATCAAGACGAGAATTGGCATTAGCCTTGCGGTCGCTTTCACTAGTTTCTTTACGTGAAGTCGTCGGGTATTTCAGAGAGCTTAAAGATGACTCCGTTTAACCATCTTCAAATCAATCTAAAATGTGCGTGAAACAAAAAATGGTGAATTACATTCTACAACATTACATTTTCAATAGATATTTGCCCATTAAAAAATATACCTTAAAATTAGAGGGGTACACAATTTAGTTCCTAGTCGCATTTCACTGTTGATTTCATATTTTTTTAAGTTCTGTTGCATAAAAAATTAAAATAATATCCTTATGAAAATACGTCTGTGTATGCAAGTTTCCATTAACACATCTCTCAAAACTTAAACATTGTAGCCTCAAGTTGACCAACAAAATTATTATTATTATTATTATTATTATTATTATTATTATTATTATTATTATTATTATTATTATTATTATTATTATTATTATTATTATTATTATTATTATTGTTATTATTATTATTATTATTATTATTATTATTATTATTATTATTATTATTATTATTATTATTATTATTATTATTATTATTATTATTATTATTATTATTATTAAGGAATAAACTCTACATACAACCATAATTTTTAGGGTTTGTGCAAACTTGGGAAGAAATTCAAAAAATTAAATATGTCAATATTTAGGGTGCTAATAAATATGTTTATACAAAAAATAATTATAATAACACCTACAGTAGCAAAAATATTCAAAAAGGTCTACATACAGGCATAAAATACCTGGAAATATACGTGCAAAATGTTTGATGTCGTCAACTTGTTTGGAAATACTGTGATTTCCGGTACAAAGCCGTCAACAAATGGCATCCAAATATGGTCTGTTATGTTGTTGTTTTTATACTTATTTTTAAATTTTTTATTTGTATAAAGATGTTTATTAGCACCATAAATATTGGCATAATTTTTTGAATTTCTTCCCAAGTTTCCTAAAACCCGAAATATGATTGGTGTATGTAGATTTTATTTCTTAATGGTATATACATATGAATGTATGGACAAGGTGGATATCTACACCTATATAAAATATGAAGCAAAATGTCAACAAAACTAAGAAACACTTTTTACAACTGTATTTTGAGATCTATTGCACACCACAAGGTCAATTAAATTTGCCTCTGCTATTACCTCATAAAATAATTTCTCTTAAATTTCATGTTTCAGTAAATGTTGCCATGCTCAAAAAAGCTTAGAGCCTTTACACTAAAAAAAATACTTACGAAAATCAACAAAACACGCAAAATGTACAAATCGAAAAGTATTCGACTCAGCCGGTTTTTAAATTGTGAAAACACTGAACTATTCGACATTCGAAAAATCAACATTTTGAAAAAACCGACAACCGTATTGTGAAAAAACTGGGTTTTAAAACCGGTTGAAAAACCGAGTCGATCACCCTAATACATACTCGTACATAATATATGCAGGCAACACGTATGATCAATTAAATAAATAAATGAGAAAAACATACGTATTTTTGTACAAAATTAGTAATTTTTTCTGTTACGTTTTTCTGTTTTCAAAGACTCCCTCCCCCCACCATAACAAATCGTAACAAAACTCGAACCCCCCCCCCCCTCTCCCCTAGAGCGTTAAGTAATATGAATATTGACAGCCCCTAAAAAATTCTACAAAAAAACTGCTCTTTTTTTGGTGTGTTTTATGTATTGTTGCCATTTTAACATTTTCACTGCTAGATCTGGCATTTTCATTAGTTAAAGAGCATTCAACTTTTTAAAAATTCTCCTAAATGCTTTCTGATTTCTTTAGATTTCTTCTTTAGTGAATAAAAACCAATTTTAATTTCCACAGAAGTACCTTTTTGTGATTGTCTGTATTTGACATTAGATACAATTGAAATTGTTATGTGGAAACAGCAAATTAAAAAAGTATTACGTTTTTTACTCAGAAAAAGTGTACACTTTTTTATGGAACTCATATGAACACAATTTTTGAATTACTTGTAATGTAGAAACATGCCATTAGTTTGTTGTTTCTACATAACAATTCCAATTGTATCTAACGTCAAATACAGACTATCACAAAATGTACTTGTATGGAAATTGAAATAGGTTTTTATTCATAATATAAATAAACGAACTGACCTAATATTGTAAAGTGATACCAAATACAATGTAAGCTAGACAAGTGTACTATAAAAACTAATTTTGTTACGTACTCGCCTGTGTACCGCTATCTTGCCTGAAAGCTTACTTGTTATGTAGAAACAGGCCATTATATGTAACAGTTCCAAAAAAACACCAATTATTAACTATTTTATGTTTGTATGTGCTATAAAAATACCAGTAAATACTAGTGTTCTGCACAAGAGTATTTATAAGACTTTTCAAGACATGAGAGATTTTTTCCAATGCTTTACTACAGCGAAATATTCTAAAAGAATCGCTAAACAACACTGTTGGCAAGACAAACCACCGAAAAAAATTACTTGCCAACAGTGTTGCTTCATGTCTTGAAAAGTCTTATAAATACTCTTGTGCAGGACACTAGTAAATACTAATAAGTTTGTATTAACATGATGGCCTCATAAATTTTGCTTATTTATTTCCAAATTTTTACATGATTTTAAGATAATTTTAATTTAAAAATAAATTTTTTGTTGATTGTCATACAAGTTACCACATTTTATTCAAATATTAATAATACATTTTGATTAGTTTATTACCATGTGCATACATTTTGCTATTTATGTATTTAAATTGAAAAATAAATATTGGAGGAAAAAAGTTATAGGTACACATATCCATATTTAAAGATTTTATTAGCAACATTTTATTATTAAACATTCAAAATAAAACAACTGGTATTTAAATTCTAGTCGCTTAAAAATATACACATGAAATTATTGGAGAAAACAACTTTTAAATATTTGCGATTATTGAAGTGTGTCTTTAGCATCGCAGAATATTAACAAGAATCCTCAGCTGTTGTATAAATGGCATTTTACTACATTTGTAATATATGTAAATGTATTTTATATCAAATGAATTTTTTAACAATAAAAAGATATTCAAACCAAATTAATGATGTCCAACTTCTTATGCCGATGAACGAACGCTTATGCATACATATCGCTACAGGAATGGGAAAACGCCTTATCCGACATTTTTAAAATTTTTCAGAAGACACAAAGAACCATATCAACAAACAAACATAGTAGTCTATAAAATCATTATTTAACCATTGCTGGAAGAGTTTGAAATTTTTCAAGGATTGTATTTTGAATTATCAGAATGAATTTGTAAAAAATACAATGTTTAATTTTTCGTTAAATGGGACGAGAGGAAAGAGATGTTATTATTTTTAAGAATAGCTTTTGTAGCCAAAAAAAAATGGCTAAGCGCCATCGAATGCAAAAATCATGAACTTTAACCAAAAACAAGGTATTTCATACAATATTTTTTTAAAGCAAATCGGGAACCTTTTCAAAGTAACAGCCAATCCCACGATGTCCCTCATTTTCGTTCCCAACACATTTTAAACGACTGCTATTTTGCGTTCCACTAAAAGCTTTTAGCACGACAAGTCGAAAGAAAATGAGTGCGAACGATAACGTAAGCATTTCAATACAAATTTTTGCCCCAGTAAAATTTTTTTCAGTCATTTGTACGAACTCTAATGTCAAAAGCAGGCACTTGTATTTTAATTGTCGACTGAGACAAAATCATGGTGTAATTATACAGGTGACTTATTTTTATTTACACAAATAAAACATTTTGCTTTGCCAATGAGCAAATATAGTACCGGCTTCGCTGGTAATGGGTTTGTTGCGTAACCCATCGTTGGTGGTATCCTCACGCCCGAGCTTGTAAGTAAGCGGTTTTGCGTCCTTAGGCTGGCCTTTGTGGTACTCTTCTCTAGGTATGTATGTGTGTTCGACAACAGCTCCGATGAGTAAAGATTTTCTGCATACCGCCACTTCCGCTAGTTATAATGAAAGTTGGTTAGAAACTATCGGTCTTATGTATAAGAAAAAGCGGTCAAAGGGTTAGCATAAATCACGCTGGGAGTCAAATTGTATGGAAGAACTCTTTAGCTCCTAGTTGAATGTCGTTACTTACTTCATGCCAGTTTTTTCTTATACATAATTATCTAAGCAGTTATTCTACATACACACAGGAGAAAATCTTTAAGCTATCCGGCTATACAGAAAACTCTTCTGAGTGGAGCCGGTATTCGGTATATTATACATACATAAATGCAATAATAATATATGTATGTATATGTATTTACATTGGTCCATACCTAGAGGAGAGAGTCCTTAGGATCGGACGAAGGCCAGCTAAACAAAAAATATACTTCTACTCTACGAAGGCGTCGTTGCGCATACATATGTATATACATACATACATACCTACATATGCAAATATTTATTCACAGAAGAGAAAATTATTGCACCCGTCCAAAGGCCGGCAAGGTAGAACACTTTTTCTGGGTCTGTTGGTATTTTTCAAAAACCTAAAGATAATGACAATCACCCAAATGACAATGAAAAATAGCGTAAATAAATGGGCTGTTGGTTATTATTCCATTTGGTTGATTCTTCAGAAGATTTTGCATAGCTTGTTGTGTTTTCTGTCTTTATTTACATTAATAAAAACTCTTTAGTACTTATGTACACTTTTTCCCCCTTATGCAAAAATATATTTTACTTTAACTTTAAAGTTCATATTAGTATGTATGTGGCTTTTTACATGCCGTGTACTAAAGGATCAGTGATGCCAATTTAGCCATTTTCTGGCTAAATTTAGCTATTTTTCATCCCATTTAGCCGGAAGAAAAGTGAATTTAGCTATTAGCTATTTTTTTTAGCCATTTTTATTTTAATTTAGCTATTTTTTAGCTATTTTTCGAAACATGAAATTTATTTGTGATTTTTCATAAAAAATTTGAGCTCGCATCAAAGGAACACTTAAGCTGTATTCACCCATTATTTCCGAACAAAATTTTTGTCCATACAAAAATTTTTTTACTGAGATTTTTCTGCAGCACGATTCATCTATTTCAAACATTTTGTCTGGAAAATCAAAGCTACCATATGAAATACGTATGTAAACGATGTGTATTAATTTTACAAGTGGCAGCACAGTGGCAAATGATTACAATTCGCTATGTATTTTGAATTGTTTAATGCAATTCTTTCGTTCAGCTCCACATGTATATCGTCAGCTAAAACGCAAACGGCCCTAACTAACAAAAAATCTAAAATCGCTTTTTGTTGATTCTGATGCATTGCATCAAAATACACAACCACAAAAAAATTTAGACTTGTCTGACCAAAATTAGCTATTTTATTGACGAAAAATAAACAGCCCTATCTACAAAATCGTTTATTTCAGAAAAGCAAAAAGACTTAAGTCTTTTGTCGTTTGTATGGGCAACATTGAAAAATGACATAAAAAACTGACAGATTTAACCGTTGAAGAAATTGTTTGTTAAAGGAAAATTAAATTAGCTTCAGCTTAAGGCATTTTGTAAAAAAAAAAATTAAAAAATTCATCTCAAAAGTGATTTTGTAAGAAATAAAGGAAAATAAGCGTCATGTCAATGATAAAACTATTTTGCATTAAAGTGTAGATAGGGCCTTTGGTTTCAGAAAATTAAGGTAAAAAAGCAACTAACTAACATAGCCATTCAAATATCACAAAATTTGATTTTATTCTGCCAGAAATCAGTTTGCCACATCTTTTTTAATAATTCTGGTAAAAACCATGCTGATTGAAACTATACTTTTGGTTTAAAACAGTATTTTACTTCTCCTGTAAAATTTCAAAAAAGGGCCGTTTGCGTTTTAGCTGACGATATGTTTTATTTTCCAATTTTCTTTTATTTCTATTGTAATTAATACAAGTATACTCTGTATTCTTTTTATTCATATAACATGATGTGGCAGCTCAGTTCAACTTCGGCTGAAAAATTAAAATACTTGGCAGATCAGTTCGATTTTGTCCGGACAAAATATAAAATTAAACCAAATCAAAGTCCTCGTCCAGACTTGCAATTTTTGTTGCTGCAATTTCTTAAAATTGTGCTCTCAAATTGCATAAGTGTCCACATTACGAAATTATAATATTGCAATTATGTATTAAAAAAAAATAAAACACCACAAATTTCCTTGAAAAATTAACAATTATATTTACTTTTTGTTATATTTTTTTTGTTTTTCATACAACTGAAGAAATAAAATTATAAAAAACGTCAAATACAACTAACAACTTGAAATTAATAATTACGAATTTCAATTCAAAAGGGAATTGCGAGCACATGAAACTGTGTACCCCTCCCCAATCATCTCACCTCTCCCACAAATAAACTCAAGAATTGCTGCAACAGAAATTGCGAGTATGGGCAGGGACAAACTGAGAGTTGTTCGTAAAAAATATGTTCTCTCTCTCAAGAAAAGAGAAGTCAAACTACATATAAAAAAATTTTGTCCGGACAAAAATTTTGTTCGGAAACAATGGGTGAATCCAGCTTTATTTACTACCAAAAGGACACAACGGAGTTTTGCTTCGCATTACTATCAATGAATTCTGGTTGAAACTTATAATCGTTGCCATGTTGTTATAAATTGTCGGGTATATTTAGTGGTTTTTATATCAATCAAACAAGGGTAAGTTTTGTTTTACACGAGTGAAAATAAAAAATAAATCAAAGTTTAAATGAAAGTTTAAATAACAAAAATTAAAAATTTTAAAAACCCCCGACTTTCTCCAGAAAAGATGTTATATCTTCTAAACGGCTGGACCGATTTTCTTCAAACATAGCTAAGAACCCTCTCGATCAAGTCATCTTTCAAACAGAAAAAACTAAATGAAAATCGGTCCAGCCGTTTGGCCTGTACGTGGACACGGACAGACACACAGATACACAGACACACACTACAAACTTTTAACACCCCTTTTTTTAGTCGGGGGTTAAAAATAGAAAATAAATAAAAATTGTAAACAAAATTTTCGCAAGAAATGGATTAGTAACCCAAAAATTTAAAGACTGAATAGCAGAATGTACAAATGAATACAAGGCGTACTGCATGTATTGCATGTTCGTACTATATGCGCATTTTTTTGACTACCTGAAGAAAAATAACTTTATGTATTACTTAAATTAGTTTTTATTTACTTTAAAAAATTTTCCGATTTGTTTAAAAAAATTAATGTATGAAATACCTTCTTGTTTTTGCTAAAGTTCATGATTTTTGCATTCGATGACGCTTAGCCATTTTTTAACTAGTTTTTAGCCATTTTTTTTTTGTATGCATTTAACCATTTTTGGTGAAGGAATTCTGGCATCACTGTATAGGCTTTAGAAACGTAAAATCAGGCGAACGATAAGTCGAATATTATTCGGGCGCTCAAGCGCACGAATATGAGTGACTCATAGAATTTAGAGAACGTTAACTTGTGACATCGTGGGATTGGCTGTAAATAAAAACAATAAATTGAAGTATTAAATTAAATTATCTTTTTCAGGGAATCAAGAAACTGCGCATATAGTGCACACTTGCAGTACTTAAAATTTTTGGGTTACTAATCCATTCCTTGCGAAGTTTTTGTTTATACTTTTTGCTTATTTTCCATTTTTTAAACTTTCATTTAAACTTTAATTTATATTTTATTTTCATTAGTGTAGAACTAAAATTACCCTTGTTTGATTCATATCATAAACCACCAACTAGACCCGACAACTTATAACAACATTGCAACAACTATAAGAACGGAGTAGCAAATCTTCTTTTTACCAATTTACCCATCTTTTTCATATAAGCTCTTTTAGACATGCAATTTTTATTGCAGAAATTCTTGAATATGTGGGAGAGTATTGAAATAGAAATACATATCGTTACCTTAATATAGATCTATAGAATTTCAATGAATTTAAATCAATGAATGCGAGTTCGTTGAATTTATGTAAAACTGCTTTTTCAGTGTAAAGCCTGGTACTCTGTTCACAATTTCGTGCGAAATGCTGTCAAACTACATATAAAAGTATTTGGTATCAAATATTTGCGAAATAAATTCGCAAAAGAAGTACTCTGTTCTTGTTGTGAAAAATACGTAAAACAATGTCTTTCCATGCAAAATTAGTCTGGCATCATTTTAGTTTAGGTGCGAAACAACATGAACTGTGCCTTTTTCGCATGAAATTTCAACAATGTTGCAACAAAAGCGAAAAATTTATAAAAAAAAACCGCGAGTTGGTCTACATTTATTACATGTCAAATTTTCACGCGAAATAATCAAAGGTGCTGAAAATTTTTCACAACTTTGAACAGAGTACCTGGTTTAAGTGATCATTTTTTTGAAATTAAGTTTTTTGTATATTTCGATAGAAGAACATCTAATGTTGAGATGAGATTATTGTAATAAAAATGCATACATACATTTTGTATTCCTCTCTATACATTTTTCACACAAAAATAAAAAGTTGCATATTTGAACCGGGATTTATTGACATAAATGCGAAAATAATAACATGTTACTCTGTTCTGTTTTTTTTTTGGTAGTTAATAAATGTTGCGACTTTAAATTTTTTATGAAAAATTACAAACAAATTTCATGTTTGCAAAAATGGCTAAAAAAATAGCTAATAGCTAAATTCACTTTTCTTCCGGCTAAAAGATTAATTGTTAAGTAAAAAATTAATATTGAAATATGTTAAAGTTTTGTATAAATAGCTCATTTTAAGAATGCAAGAAGTGAGTTGTAATTAGGGAGTTTTTAGTTGTAGTTACCTGAAGTTAGTTGTAGTTAGTTGAAGTGTGTTGTACAGTTGAAGTTGTAGAGTCAATACATGCGATTCCCACGGAACCCTCCAGGTTTAAATTTGTAAATTATAGAAACAGTTATTGAACAGTTTTTAATAAATCCTTTTAATATATTCAAGAAAAATCCGTATTTAAATTCAACACAACAAAGATAACAAGTGCAAAGTTAAAATACTCGTAAATCAATTTATTTTTCTCAAATTCGTTAAGTCGTCTTGACCTCAAAAAAAGAAATAAATTATCTGGCTGGAGACAGACAACAACTCTTTTAATTTGTCAATGAAGACGAAACGATGATGGGCAAAAAATTAAAAAGGTGTTAAAATTATATTTAAATGTACACTAAAAATTAACGTTGCTCATTATTAAATAAAAAAAAATGTAATGCAACGTAAGTCTGTACTAAGACTTTAAGCTTGCGAATTGTAGTAATTGCAAACAATTTTTGGTAATAAAACCTGATATATAAATACATGTATTTGCTACATACCGCTTAGAAGTCATTAATTATTAATGGCATTAAAAGATTGCAAATTATCGCAATTTGTTTTAGCTTTTTAATTTGAGTGCTTTATTAATTAACTGTACATATACTTTTATATACTTTTTAGATGATCTGGTTTTTAACTATGAGCTAAACCTGAAAGAATCGAAATAAAATGTATAACTGAATAAATTTTTATGCAAGCAATGCGAATTTTGTTCATAATCAAAACTGTTAATAAAAGAATTTATATCATAAATTTAAAAAAATTATTTGTAAACGATATTTGGCCTTGAAAAGGGTTAAACTTGAGTTTCATAAGTTTGAATACAATTTCAAAAAATTTGCATATAAGTATATTTGTATTAGTCTCCTGCATAAGACATCTTATAAGAACTTTCAAGACATGAGGGATTTTTCAAATGTTCTACTACAGCGAAGTCTTATAAAACAAACGTTAACAACACTGTTTGCAAGAAATTTTTTTGAGTATTGTAGGTATAAAAGTAAAGAAGAAAACACTTCGCGACGGAAGAATTTGTGATACTTGCTTCTTTCTACGCATGAGCGCGTGTACAAACGTCATGCATGTATGTGTGTGTATGATCTTTTATTTTTCTGCGCACATACAAAGGCACACACATGCATTAACATTAGTTGTATGCGGTTAATCACATAATAGCTTACCATCTACATATTACACACACACTCAAACGTACAATATGAAAAATAACAAGCATACACTAATCAACAGTACTTCTTCTGAGTGTTTGTTACAAACAAGCTATCTTGCGACATCGCTTGTTACAACTGATATACACATACACCAATACATCCATCGTGCTTCGCTTATAGTACGATAGCATTTATTATTGGTTTAGTATAATACATGCGACGTGGAATACATTTAAAAATCATGACGTTTTCACATTTCAAGACTGTTTACGCAGCTCTCTAATTTGTATCGAATATATTTTTAATTAACTTCAAAATAAATTCAGTGAAGTGCGACTTTGACCCGCGCACGAAGGGGTCCGGACACTAGATATGTAATTCAATATGAACTTTAGCATATATAATAAATAGTTTTTTTTTGGCTTTTTTTGGTTTTGAGTGCTTTTTAAGTTTTGACGTTTTTTCGGTTTTTGGCGCTTTTTTAGTTTTGGCACTTTTTTCCCCCATTTTTTTGATTTTTTCGGTTTTTCATTTTGGCGATTTTTTTTTTTTCATTTTGGTGATTTGTTTAATTTTTTCGAGTTTTGGCGATTTTTTTCGGTTTCTTGCGTTTTTTGTTTCAATTTAGCGATTTATTTCATTTTGGCAATTTTTTTCATTTGGCGATTTTTTTTCATTTACCCGATTTTTTTAGTTTTGGCGCCTTTTTCGCGTTTTGGCGATTTTTTTCGGTTTTAGACGTTTTTTCCTTTTGGCGATTTTTTTCATTTTGGCGATTTTTTTCATTTCGGCAAGTTTTTAGTTTTTGCGCCTTTTTCTCGTTTTGGCAATTTTTTTTAGATTTTTGGCGTTTTTTTTCATTCGGCGATTTTTTCATTTTGTCGATTTTTTCGGTTTTGCCGATTTATTTTAGTGTTAGATTTTTTTTTAATTTGGTGCTTTTTTCGTTTCAGCGATTTTTATTTTTTTTGGTGATTTTTTTGGTTTGGCGATTTTATAATTTTGGGATTTTTTTATTTTAAGCGTTTTTGAAAATTTCAAGAGTTTGCCTCTTACGGTTTCCAGGATATGGCAAGCTGTCAATATTACGTAGTCAAAATTGCATTAACTGATGGACCACCCTTTAATATAAATTTTTTTAAATTTTAGTGTTAATTGTTGTAGTCTGTATAAAAATACACTAATTTTACAAATTTCAAGTGTCAATATACATATGTACTATGTGCAAATGTATGTACATTGTACATATAATTGTATGTGTATTACATTTGATTTTAACATATTTAGTTGCTTTGGGAACACCCTTTAATTTTTAACTCTTATGTATTTGTTGTTGTAGCGGACAAGGATCTACATACTCTGTCCAAATCTCAGGTCCGTAGATCTTACGGTTCCTGAGAAAATAGCTTGTGACGGAGAGACGGACAGCGTAGCGAAAACAATAGTGTTCCTTTTCACCTTTGGTGTACGGAACCCTAAAAAGGAGGAGGTTATAATTCGTCTCTATATTTTTTTTTTTGGTGTTACTCCATAACTCGGTAAATATTAGACCTATTGTAAAAATAATTTTTTTTTTGTCTGAAAGGGTAAAGCTTCCCATTTGTCCAATTTAACAGGTCGGAGACTCTCCCACATTTTTTTAAATTTAATTTTATAATATACTTATTTGATTGCTGCGAAACCTACCAAACACCTTTGGTTCTTGTAACTACACAATTTGAAAATTTAAAAAATGGGCGGGGTTACGCCCATTAAAATTTACTATATTTCACGTGGTTCTACTTAACCAATTTTTACGAAACTTACCACACATCTTAGGCTCTAAAATAGACACAATCCTCCATTAAAAACATGGGTGGAGCAACGCCCATTAAAACTTAATTTTATATTTCATGTGCTTCTTCTATCAGATATTTCCATTGAAGTCGGTTTTTTTGGCAGAATTATTTCTAAACAATTATGAAAACTAGAGCCGCACTAATTACGAGATAGTGTAGCTGAATTTTTTAAAGAAAAATTTTATGGGAGGTTATGCTAGGGCCAATGGGTCCTCCTGAATATTAAAGATTAAAAAGCCCCACACTTCCAGGAGTTATATGTAACTAAAAAAAAAGCAAAATGCAATACCGACTCCAACCATGTTTAACAAATTTTTTTTTTTTTGATAAGGATGAGATAGTGTAGCTGAATTTTTGAGTTTCGAAACAAAAGTTTGTTGGAGGTTATGGTAGATCCAATGGCTCCTGCCCTCAATATTAAAAAGCATCACACTTCCTGGAGTTACATGTAGTGGGGAAAATCCATTAAAGACCATCGAACATATTTTAGGATTTTTTCTTTCTAATTTTTTAATTAGTATAAAGAATATTCCACAAAACGAAATATACTGTTGCCTGCGGCTTAAAATGGCCTACAGGAATTGGAAAGGCTTAACAAAACAAGTCAAAGTATGGTAAAACATCTAAAAATTGTCATGTTTAAGGTCTTAAACATAAATGCGACATTAAACACGTAAGTGAGAACTACTCGTAGTATTAGATTTGAGGCGAACTCATTCAGTATCTCCTTGTGACACAAACCTATGATCAAACCTAAATACATTACTTCGACCCAAGACTACTCAAACTGTCAGCTGTTTCATCGTAACTCTCAAACAGCATACTTAATATACCTTTCAGACCGTTATGCATTGAAGTATATAAAATATAAACATTGCCTATATTTTCATATGATAAAGAGATCATATATCCCAAATATTACAATAGTGTCAGGTCTGAAGGAGATATGAATGTAACATCTTGGTATGCATGTATGTAGATTAGCGTGGCCGTTATTTTTTATTTTATTTTTATTTTTTATACTCATTTCCCCCAAATCGGTTCAGTTTTATGTAAAAAAAAAAATATAAACAATTTCATAGCGATAAGTTGTGTTTTAGGAGTGCCTCTGCTAAAGCCTTACATGCATACACATTAGAATCAAGTTTTGACTTTCATAAAAGCTCACGACGAATATTTTGAAAGTTAGTATAAAGCTGAAATGCTTAACATTTGATATAAATGGAACAACCTCAAGGCGTACCCCATTGAGGGTGGCGTTGCCTGAAGTAGTTACCACGTTGACTATAAAAACGAAGGTCCTGGGTTCGATTCCTCTTTCCGATAGTCATTAAATAAGAACAACACGCAATTTTCTGATGTACATTAGTGTCCATTTGCATCAGTTGTTGTAGGAAAGTTTAATTGATGAAGGCATAGACTGCTCCGGCTTCAGCGGATGCTAATGCTAAGGTAACATCAGAGCGCCCTCTTTCATCAATATTGTGTAGCAGAATCATCATCGAAATAAAATGGACACTAAACACAGCTTCAAAAATTTAATACGCTGAAAATGTAAAAGTTTTAATTGTGGAATTCTTGATTCAAAGCGATGAATGGTTATATTTTTGTTTATTAAGTATTTTTGCAACAGTTTTGCCCAAAAATTTCAATATTTTCAAACAAATTTTTTAGACATATGTATAGGTACATATGTTTCTTCGACCCATGTGTAGGTTTGACCCACATGACAGCAAAGGGTTAATTTAAAAAAAATTATATGCAATTCAACATATTAAATAAAGCAGCAATTTCAATAAGTAAGAATCTAATATATCCCAATAAGCACTCAAAAAATTTAGATTCAAGCACTTGAAATTGAACTGGAAACAAAGTTGAATTCAAGGATTTTTTCAAGTAATTTTCAAATTTGAAAATATTTTTAAATAAAAAATCAAACAAGATAACATATATGTTCAAACCTTGTCAAATACGTAATTTATTTATTATTAAAACTGAAATTATGGTGAATATATCAAAAACAAATAAATAAAAGTGAATTTGGACAACAAAGGTGGGTAAAAGGTGAAAACAATTGCGTAGGCAGATGTGCAGAAAATAATTATTAGAAAACAAAGGAATTCCATTTTGCTTTCCATTTTAAAAGCCTTGTTTTTGTAGCTTGAAATACTTTTGAATTCAATTGTAATACAAGGTCGAATTACAGTATAATTCAAGGCTTGAATTAAATTGTACTACAACTGAATTGTTCGCATTGAGTTCAAGTTCCCTTTTCACTGGAGAATGCTATTGAATTAAAGTGTGAATCAAGCATTATTTAACCCTTGACAATTGATTGTGTGTGTGGCTTGAATAACACTTGTTTTAAACTTGATTTCAAGCAAAATTGCTTATTGGGATATAACATCACCAAAATAGTAGTAAGCTGCTTTTTGATTATCATAATAAGTAAATGTTTGATCGTTCAATTCAGGATTTTTATATAAAGAAAAAATCTAGTTTCCAAAATAGAACAATCTTAGCTTTCCTTAGTTCCTTTCCGATTTCCTAAATGAGAAAACAATTTTAAAAGAAATTATGAGCACAAGTAAATATGTATGTATGTATTAATTTTCACATTGCTTGTCACAGTTTTAAAAACATCATTTAAATTTTTTCTATATTAGGTTGATAACCGTGTTCATCAGCTACATAAGAGACCTTGTGGTGTTTGCCATCCTTGGAAACGTATTCGTATTCACCATGTACCAGCCAATTGTCCTTATCCTTCAATTCACCATGTTGTTGAGCTTTAATGGAGTTATCTAGTTCTAAAGCATAGTGGAAGCTATCGGGATTTACTTCGGCTTCATTTTTAAGAACTTTGGTATCCTCATTGGCGTAAGCAACAACCAAGAGGCAGGCAAAGGCAAGAACAATCTGCAACAATGGATTTAATATAATGCAAATGTTTTTGACTATTTTCCAAAAGTCTTTTAAACTTACCACGAATTTCATTTTGCGAAGAAGCTTCTTTTTGAAAACCAAAAATTAACTGATAAATAGACTTTCATTTGTTGGGGTATTTATAGTCAAAAAAAAAATTATTTTAATATTGCTTGCAATTATTCTGTTTGTCTGTCGTTTTGTTTGTAATTTTGATTCAAGTGTTTGACAAGTCAATTAGCATTCTTAAAACAAATTATGCAAGTTGTTGCAATTTTGCTAATCATTACTGTTATTGTTGTTGTTTGAAAGCGATATTTACTGATTTGAGAAAGAGGAAAGACAGTGAAAATATAAATTCATTTTGAAGAGAAAAGCGAGAGAAAGAGAAATCACTTTATACTGGAGGACTATTTGGACATGGGAACTTCTTAATATTGTGTACATACACATCTACATTTTCAAAAATGTATACTTTTTCTGATAATCTTTAAAATTTAGTAGAGTAATACTCCTAATAGAAAGAAATTTATACTTTCACTTTCTTTATTCGTTCTCAAGTCAGTTAATGTCGTTTTCAAACAACAACAATAAAAATTATAATTCGCAAAATTGCAACAACTTGCATCATTTCTTTTTTTTTTAATGCTAATGAACTTCTCAAACACTTGAACCGAAATTACAAGCAAACGACAGACAAGCAGAATAATTGCAAAGAACATTCAAACAATTTTGACTATAAATACCCCAACAAATGAAAGTCTATTTATCAGTTAATTTTTGGTTTTCAAAAAGAAGCTTCTTCACAAAATGAAACTCATGGTAAGTTGAAAAGACTCTTGGAAAGTAGCAAAACTATTTGCGTTATTTTAAATCCATTGTTGCAGATTATTCTTGCCTGCCTCTTGGTTGTTGCTTACGCCAATGAGGATACCAAAGTTCTTAAAAATGAAGCCGAAGTAAATCCCGATAGCTTCCACTATGCTTTAGAACTCGATAACTCCATTAAAGCTCAACAACATGGTGAATTGAAGGATAAGGACAATTGGCTGGTACATGGTGAATACGAATACGTTTCCAAGGATGGCAAACACCACAAGGTCTCTTATGTAGCTGATGAACACGGTTATCAACCAAATATAGAAAAAATTTAAATGAATTTTTTAAAACTGTTTCAAAGAATGTTAAAATAGATATGTATTTGTGCTCATAATTTGTTTTAAGTGTGTTTTTGTATTTAGGAAAAGAACTAAGGAATGCTACCCAGCAAAAAAGTTTGCCTACTAGAATGCAAAAAAGTGTATGTACTCTCCAGTCGTGAGTACTTACAACTTGACTGAATAAGCCATTATTTTTATATGAGAAGTTCAAAAAGTATGCGGTAGCCTATACTTTTTGCCTACAAATATCCAAAAGTTAATAGATTACTGATTGCCTAAAAGTATTCAAAATATAATGGGGTTTTTATGCTCACAAAAATTCAAAATTTAATAAAATAGCCAAAAATTATAAACAAATAGAATTTTGTAACATAATTATAATATTTGTACCTTTTTTGGGATTTTTAAAAATCATAATTTTACAAAGCAAATATATGAATACGTGTATTGAAGAATATGCGAAAATACTTAGATTTTGTAATAAATATTGTAGTAAACCAAAGTTATTTTATTGTTTTCGAAGCTCACTTTCACGATCAATAAATATTTTTTAGATAGATTTCAGGATTAACTAGGAAGTACTACAATAAGTACCTTCATGTAATGATATAAATAAGTTGTTATTTTATTCATTAGAAGACAGTCATTATTATACACATAAAATAATTAAATAAATAAGTACCACTCATTACTTTGTAAGCCATTAAAAGAGTACTACCCATTACAAAATCTTCAAATTTTTTTGCTGGGTAATATTGTTTTCTTTTGGATATGAGATTTTTTCTTTATGTAAATGAAACCCGCAACTTTAATTAAACTGGTTGGCAAAATAAAAAGAAAAAATCAGAAGCAAGAGCTTTGTTAAGTGTTTTTAATTTTAATTAATTTTTTTAGATTTTCTTATTTAAATGAAATACCGATATTAGGTCTGTTCATGTACTTTCCCAGCAGAAACTAGCAAGGCAGAAATTTACAAAATTTGTCTCCCAAATACAAAAAAGTAAATAAACGCTTTATGCTAAGAACCAGTGATTTTTTTTAAGAGAAGTAACACTCAGGCAATTAATGCCTACTACTATTACTAGGTGTTGCCTTCTTTCGGAAAGGGATAGTGATAGAAGACAGGTGGCGAAGAAAGAGATAGAAGAAAGTTTCTTTCTTTTACAACTCTGCTTTTTGCACGATTTTTTATTTTAGAATAATGCAGTGTTGCAGAGCCTTCTGGTGTCAAATGAGGCGTATTAAATTTTTTGAAGCTGTGTTTAGTAGCCATTTTATGGGTTATTTTACTTCGCCGATGATTCTGTTACACAATACCGCCGAAGCAGGGCGCTCTGATGTTACATTAGGATTAGTATCTGTTGAAGTCGGTATAGTTCAGTGACCAGTGAATATGCCTTCATCACTTGAGCTTTCCTAAAACAACAACAACAACTGATACAAAGGGACACTAATGCACATCAGAAAAATGCGCGGTGTTGTTATTTTTAATGACTGTCGGATACAGGGATTGAACCTAGGATCTTCGATTTTGTAGTCAACGTGCTAACTACTTCAGCCAAAGCCAAAGCCAAAGATTGCAATAAATATGAATGCTACATCGACATCATACTCATACCATATTCACACTCATAAATCACCTCAGTTTGATTTACAATTTCAGAAAAATACTTATACTACTTACATTGATTCAGCTCATTCAACTCATCCATATAGTACAACTACAACAGTATAAAGTGTATAAAAGAACATATTTGTAACCTCATAATGATTATTTTAAAGTTCGTATACGAAGTTGGCTTTAAGGTGCCTATACACTACATGTTTTTTACATTGCACCTGTCAAATTTTAGATAATTCGGTAAAAACATGTAGTTGGTGATCTCAAAAACTTTGATTGTGTAAAAATACACAAGCAAAAACATAAGACAAATTTTCAATTAGAGCATGTTCTATTTTCTTATGTTCACACATGTTTTTTCAAATGTCTATGCCATGTGAAAACATTTATCGACGGTTGAATGTCTCCGATATCATTAGCCGTCCGTTTAAAGTATTTGCATTAGTGATAAATTGATTATTTTTTATCTCATTTTAAAATTTTATTAACAATGATATAAAGTATATAACAAGTGTTGATACAAGCTCCATATTTTGCAGATTAAAAAGAAAAAAACTTAAATAAATATTTGTGACGCCGGCACTTCAGCAACGCTACCAAAGAAATTTCCAGCGGCTTTTATGTTATAATAAAAGCTGTTGTAAACAATCATGGCCGATGTCACGTGTAATTGTACATACAAGTTGGTGACCAAAAATTAAAAACCGTATGTAAATTAATCAAGTTTGACAGACACAAAAAAAACATGTGAATTGTAAACTTCAAAAAACACAAGCAAAAACATGTAGTGTATTGGTACCTTTACTATGCAATACTTATTTTGCATCGTCTATAAAGGTTGAGTTCAGGAGAGTCGAAATAAACAACATCATAGATCTTGCCAAGTATGAGTTCGATGCGCATTTCAAACTTTCGAGTGAATATGATTCATAGACATCATTGCAATAAGTATGAGTGCGCATAAGTACAAGAAATAATAAACCATGATTCAACGCTACACACATTTTCACTAATCATTGCGCATCTCTGCTGGGAACACAACTGGGACGAACGACCAATTTCGTTCACGTTGGCGCATTCGTCGATAAGAATTCGTTGCGTAAATTCGTCGTGTGAAGCACAATAACGATGAATTTAGAATTTACTCAGCGAATTCTGCTCTTATAATTGCTAAAGTTGTTTATTGTGTGTGCAAAGAGAGAGAGAGAGAGAAAATTGTTTTATCGTCGTTCGTCGGTGTACAAAATGGAAATAAATCTATCTCAGAGTTCGTCACGCATGACGAATTTCGTTCTACGGTGGTGCACAGAAAAAAACTGCCTCATAGAATCAATAAGATTAGAGCAAATGAAACGTTTTTAGGCTAAGGTGTATCCCAGCAGAAAGAAGCGAAGATTTTTTCATAGAGATTCCTTATTGTTTTTATGTAGTAAATCTTATTAATTTTATCAAGAAGAAAACCACATAAAATCAAGAAGAAATCTTATTATTCCCAACTTTTTTTTAATCAATTTCCGTTATTTTTGGCACCAAAAAAACAATCCATAGATAAAAACTTCTTGATTCTGTTAGGTTTTCTTATAAATTGTAAACTATACGGATTTCTTACTGATTTTATTAGGTTGCCTTATTGATTTTTTCAATAAGGTTTTCTTCTTGATTTTATTAGGTTCCTATATGATTATGTGTAAAGCATCTTATTGATTTTTTTAATAAGGAAATATTCTTGATTTTATGAGGTGTCTTGTTATTTCATATCTATAAATAGACACAGAAAATTTTTCGTTCCTGATCTTTTTCGTTTTCTTATAAGCATGTTTGCAAAATTATTTCAATGGTTATTCAGACTGCTTGTTAGCATATTGGTTAGAGTGTTTGTCTCAGTCAGAAGTTTGCTGGTTCAATACTTGTCTCCTTTCAAAGTATATGGTATAGAATTTAAATGAAAATATATAAGCAAAGCACAAAGAATAAAGAAAGACATAATTTTTTTTTTATTTTATGAGGTCGCCTCATAAAATCAAGAAGAAAACCTTATTAAAAAAATCAATAAGATAACCTCATAAAAACTACAAAATTTCTTCTTAATTTTTAAAAAAGGTTTTCTCTATGAAATTAATAAGATTTCCTTATTGAAAAAAACCATAGAGATTTCTTATTAATTTTGTTCTATTTTATGAGGTAATTATTAGGCACTGTTTTCTCTGTGTGTTGCGTTCATTTTCATATGAATATGTTTTATTTTTTATGACGAAAGTTCGCACCGAAAAATTCGTCGTTTGTCCCAGTTCTGTTTCCAGCATCTCTTGTAAAAACTTGCAAGAAAATTTTATTCATATCACAACCGTTGATGGAAATCATGATACAATTGTACTTTTTCTGATGTGTGTTGTTTGCTAATATATTAAGCTGCAAATTATTTGTTGAATTTGACATTCTTTATTTTTATTTTTATGCATTTTATATAATTTTTTAATTCTATCCTAGTAAGTCCCTGTCCAGACTTGCAATTTTTGTTGCAGCAATTCTTGAGTTCATTGGTGTGAGAGGTGAGAAGATTGGGGCAATTCTATTTTCATTTGAAATTCGTAATTGTTAATTTCAAGTTGTTAGTTGTATGTGACGTTTTTTATAATTTTATTTCTTCAGTTGTATGAAAAACAAAAAAATATAACAAACAACAAAAATTAAAAATTTTAAGAACCCTTGACTTTTTTCAGAAAAGATGTTATATCTTCTAAACGGCTGGACCGATTTTCTTCAAACATAGCTAAGAACCCTCTCGATCAAGTCATCTTTCAAACAGAAAAAAACTAAATGAAAATCGGTCCACGTGGACACGGACAGACACACAGATACACAGACACACAGACACACACTACAAACTTATAACACCCCTTTTTTAGTCGGCGTTAAAAATAAATATAAATATTAATTTTTCAAGGAAATTTGTGGTGAAAATAATTTTTTTAATGCATAATTGCAATATTAGAATTTCATAATTTGGACACTTATGCAATTTGAGAGGACTAACAAATACAAAACACTTATTTTCTATCTCTGCTGATATATGTGAAACAAAAAAAAATTCTTTGACATTAAAATTGAATTTATGTGATTTTTGCTGCAGCCACATGTTCAATAAATGGCTTTCAATTTCATTACACATATTGTGTGTCGAAATTCGTTGAAATTGATAGCTATGATACAAATTGATAATCAATTTCACTTTTTAAATGTCACCGACGAAGAAACAACTCAAATTTGTAGCTTCAATCAATGTGTGCTGTGACCAGTTGTTCAAATTGAAGATTAAATTGCCACATATCCATTGAATGGATAGGTGAATTTGAAAGAAATCTTGTTTTCAATTCAAAAACAATAAATTAAGAAAACTTTCTTTTAACATTCGTGTACATGTTTTTTTTTAACAAAGAAATGCAAATTTTTCAGTTTTCTTTTTCAGATATTTTTGAAATAATTAATTTGACAACAGGTGGTTTGCATGCAAAAATTTTACTAGTAATAATTTGTATGAATTTTTTTGTCTCTCAATTGTTTCTCCTTGCAAACTTTTTGAGTTAATGAATACTTTCCAGTAACAATTGTTACAAATTCGTAACAATTTTTTGTAAATGAACAAATTAAACATTTTTTATGTCATCAAACTCTAAATTATGTCGAACTTAATTCAAATTTTAACAAAATTTCTCACAAAATTCCAATCGTAGCCGAAAATCGCTAAATTTATAAGCTCATATATGAGGATGGCTTTATACATCTTTGGAAAAGTACGAATTAAGGATGCTGGTCATCTCAAAACAAAATGTGAAATAAAGTATGAACAAAAAATTTTTATCAACAGCTGTAAAGAATTTATTTTAAATTTCATCAGATTATTTAGATTTCAATTTTGGATGGTTGATAACCGTGTTCATCAGCTACATAAGAGACCTTGTGGTGTTTGCCATCCTTGGAAACGTATTCGTAATCACCATGTACGAGCCAGTTGTCCTTGTCCTTCAACTCACCTTGTTGTTCGACTTTAACGTGGTTGTCCAACTCGTAGGCATAGTGGAAGCTGTGAATATCAATATCGTTTTCCTCCTTCAGAACTTTGGCATCTTCGTTGGCGTAGGCAACAGCCAAGAGACAAGCGAGAACAATCTGCAATAAACAATTTAAAACATTTTAAATTAATGCCGTTGGTTCAGCTCATTTCTAAAACTTTATTTTACTCACCATGAATTTCATTTTGTTTAAATGTTTCTTTTTGATAACCAAAAGTTAACTGATAATTTGACTTTCGCCTTTTGCAGTATTTATAATCGAAATTGATCTGATATTCTTTTAATTTCAATTGTTTGCTTTATGTCTCCAGTTTTTTTTTATTAGAAGCTGAACAGGTTTTTGGTAGAAAAGAAATTATGTAAATTGGCAAACTAGAGTATTATTTTTGATTTTATTAATTTGTGCAGTATGCTTGTAAATAAATTTGTGCATTTAATAAAAAAAATACACATGAGAATGTTATATAATTTTGTATACGAGTATGTTAAAAAATAGATGCGTGGAGAAGAATAGTTGTGGTTGAATCATGGGTTCAAGTCATGGTGAACTGTTCCATTTAGGCGAAATATCCATGACTTTTCCATTAGAATATCATTGGATATCATGTATTTGTGTGGGAATTTGAATAAATTTCTCTTCATTAAAATGAATCACTCAAACCAATGCATGTTCTCTGATTCAAAGACGTTTTTCCATAGTTTGAAAAATTAATAGATATTTTTTAAAAGTCGATGATGAGCCCGTGAATGTTAACCGATTTTAAAGCTTTCTGGATGTTAATTTTTATCACTTCAATTATAACGAATTAAGACGGATTTAGGAAAGCGTTGGGCAAGAATTCACTGCATGCAATAATGAAAATGACGTGAAAAGGAGAAATTCTTTGAACCGGGAACTCATTAAACACCACCATATAACGCACCTTGTTTAAAAATTTGTTTGGCAAAGCTCGTATACTAAATATAATATTCTTTATATATTGGACGCATATTTTTAAACAAACACTATTTCCGTATGATATGAAATAATAAATGCATTTAGATCTTCATTGATAAGGCGATAAATGAGAACAAGTTCACTTGCAAATGTCAACATATCAACATTTGTTATAAATTTCTAATTATGCATAAATCAACTTTTTTTTTCGAAAATATATAATAAAATCATGTTCCAAATTGCTATAATGCAATAACTTTTTTTTAACAATTCTTGCTCAACTGGCTGAAACTAAAACGAAAAATAATTAAATAATAGCAACATTATTTAGGTTAACTATAAAAAGCCAGACGAATGAAAGTTTTATCATCAGTTAATTTTTTGTTTTTCAAAAAGCAACATTTAAACAAAATGAAATTCGTGGTAAGTTAAAATTACTTAAAAAAGAAATAAGTAATTGAAACTACATAGTACGAGTCTATCCAAAACTATTCGAAATATTCCATTTATTATAGATTGTTCTCGCTTGCCTTTTGGCCATCGCTTATGCCAACGAAGAAGCCAATGTCATCAAGGAAGAAAACGAAGTAGATGCTGAGAGCTTTAAATATCATTTGGAATTGGACAATCACATTAGAGCCGTACAACAAGGTGAATTGAAGGACAAGCACAACTGGCTCGTAACTGGTGAATATGAATACGTTACCAAGGATGGAAAACACGTCAAGGTCACTTACCACGCCGATGAATACGGTTACCATCCCAAAGTTGAACTTTCGCACTAAAAACAAAATATACTGTTCAAATAATAAAAACAACAAATAAGTTTAAAAAACATTTTTGCGAACTTTTTTTTTTATTAAACAAAGCGTTTTTTTTAATTTACGTAAAACAAGCCAAATAGATTTGATATCTCATTTTCAGAAGGTGTTAGAGCATTAAATGCAAATCTAGACAGTCATCTGGATCGACTTGATGTCAATGGTAATGACTAAACTAACTATGCAATTAAATTAAAGGTTAGCAATGTGGAACGCAAACGGCTTATGCAATCATGAAAATAAATGAAATTGAAATTTTCGTTAGAAATAACTACATACATATATACTAGAAACGCCAATCGGGATTGGTTTTCATGAATCCCGGTATTCGGGATTTCAAAAAATCAAAATCCAGGATTTCGATATTTTTCGCTATCCCGGAATTTTCTGAGATTCAGAGATATATGCTTTTAATGTTAAAAAACGTCTTCGACAAACGTTCACAAACAAAAGTCTTATAATTCGTTTTATATTAAATAATTAATTATAATTATCTTAAATGTTTGACTATAACAATATAAAATATTTATTATTCATAAAAAAACAAAGTTACAAAATAATATCTTTTAAATACTATTATTATTATTATTATTAAAGGCAAAATTTTCAAAAAAAGTTATCACAACAACCACATAGAAAATTATTTTCCATAAATGTCTCAAAATTATCAGGGTCTGAGTAAGTGCAAGATTATCAGCGTGAATTTTACAAATTTTTGTAACTTTTTAATGCCATATTAACAGTCATTAGTTAATTATTAAGTTACGGTCACACTTGTCAAACATTTGCCCAAAAAAGCGTAACCGCCAAATGCTAATGAAAATTCTTTCAATTCAGGGGGCAAATTACGGCACTCGTTATCGAACGAAATTACGAAATATTTCAATTTTAAAATTTCGAAACGTATCGAATGCCGTAATTTGCCCCCAGACAAAAGTTTGTCAAGTTAAAGAGTATCCAATAATGTTGGATTCTAGTCCCCAAGACCGCCTGTAGACAGGCTATAGTTTTTGCTCACTTATTCACTTACCAAATTCAGTTTTGCTTTTTTTTTTGTATTTTGTATATTTCGGGGAACCACAAAAATTGGTTTTGTTTTATTTGCAACGTATGTCTACGATTTAACCAACTATTACATTCGTTTGAAGTTGGAAAGTTGTGAAATACGGACGAAATAATTATTTAGCAAAAAGTGCAAATTTAAAAAAATCAAAAAAAATACTAAAAGTGATCGCAGCTAAAATATAAAATTATTGGTGTATTGCTGCTAGTGTAAAGAAACCAAAAAGTGAGAAGAAAAGGAAAAAAATCGTTTAGCAAACTTTTAATTGAGTTTGCAAGGTAGTCCGTCTGGAGGCGGTATTGGGCAAATACGACAAAAAAAATTTATTAGGTAAGTTTGAGAGTTACACTTTTCAGGAGAGATTTAAGCTAAAAATAATCGTTAATAGACATGGACCGTCGACAAATTCAAAGGCTGTCATCACTTTCTGATGAAGAAATTGCAAAAGTTTTGGATTTGATGAGTTTCGAGAGCGATACTGAGGTAGAAGACATGGAGGATGATTTGGATGATGATGCTTGCGAGGTAGAACGCCATATCAACGTTGGATTTGATGAGGTGATAAATAAAGCGGTAAATATGTCAGATTCAATGCTAGAATCAGAGATTTGCGTTACTTCAAGCGGAAGCCCAGCGTTATTGGCAAAATTACTATCTCCTTCTACTTCCATTGCTTCGAATATTGCTCCCTCACAGAAACGCAAACGCAGTGTGCCTGCTGTGCAGAATATCGCTCAGACTGAAGATGATATTATAAGTGAAAAAGGGGATTTTATTGGATCCGCTGCGGATATAGATCCCAAATCTTTCACCTTCAAGAAAATATTGTGGCGCCAAAAGAACTTAGTGTTGGATAGCTCTGCCATTGCATTTTCTGAGCCTGAACTGGGAGAAGATCTCAAAAAGCTTGACACACCTTTCAAATGCTTTGAATATTTTTTGGGCGACACTTTTATTCAGCACATTGTTGAACAATCAAATTTATATGCCACTCAAAAAGATATCACAACTTCCTTTATAACAAGCAATTCTGAAATCCGTCAATAAATCGGCATTTTATTTTATATGTCAGTTTTTCGTTATCCGAGTGTGCGTGCATATTGGGGCGAATATGCGTTCCAAACAATCCAAAATACTATGCCTAGAAATCAATTTGAGAAAATACGGAGTAATTTGCATTTTAACGATAACAGTAAACTGCCCGCCAAGAATACTGCAGACCACGATCCGTTGTACAAAATACGACCAATTGTGAGTCATTTTAATGAAAAGTTTCAATCCGTCCCAATGAATCAACGTTTATGTGTGGATGAACAAATGTATGCAACGAAGATGAAGACTTTTCTACGGCAATATTTACCAGACAAACCACACAAATGGGGAATGAAACTTTTTGTTTTATGTGACTCCTTCGGATTTTGTTATAATTTTGAGATATACTGCGGAGCAGGAGACAATGTTGTACAACCAGGCTCGCCAGATCTTGGAGCGTCAGCGAATGTGGTTATTCGATTATCACGCAATGTCCAAGAAAATAAAAACCACATAGTATACTTCGACAACTACTACACTTCACTGCCACTTCTTGTTTATCTCAAATCACGCGGAATTTATTCCTTGGGGACTATTCGTTCGAACCGCATCCCGAACTGTAAGCTGCCAACGGACAACGATCTCAGGAAACAATCACGTGGATATTCCACTGAGTTTTGCGGATCTGCTTCTGGAGTTGAAATTTCTTTGTCGCTTTGGAAAGATAATAAGGCTGTGCGACTCGCATCGACTTACGCAGGCACGAAACCTTTTCAAAATCAAACAAACCCAAAAAACACGGTATCACGTTTTGTTCGCTCTGAAAAAAAGTTTGTTGACGTCGATTGCCCCAATATAATCCATGAATATAATAGCCATATGGGTGGTGTCGATCTCATGGATGGTCTTATTGGTCGATATAAAATTCCAATGAAGAGCAACAAATATACAAATCGACTGTTCATACATTTGCTTGACTTAGCCATGGTAAACGCCTATATTTTGTTCCACAGAATCAACAAGCCTGATGCTAATGATAGACGATACAAACTGCCAAGCTTCCGAGCAGAGATCGCATACGTAATCTGCATGCAGAGCCCTTCGTTGCCAAAAGCTCCAGGGCGCCCACGACAAGATCTTAAAAAAAAGTGTAGTGGTAAAAAATCTTTTGTACCACCTGCAGACACTCGTTACGATGGAGTCGGACATTTTCCGCAGTTTTTATCACGTGCTGGTAAAAAAACTTGTAAGCTTCCTGGTTGCAGTTCCGAAACTCAAGTTGTATGCCGAAAGTGCAATTTAAACTTATGTCTTTCTAACCACAAGGACTGCTTCTACGATTTTCACCACAAATAAATTGAATAAACTACTTTCTTGAATTAAATCTGGACTTCTTGTTTATTTTCTGTGCATATCTCACGAACTACACATATCTATTAGTTATAAACTGTTTCAATAAAGCATTTTATTTTACATGAAGAAATAAAATTTCATTGAGATTTTTTGGCTTATTATCCCAAAGCCGCCTAGAGGCGGTCTATGTTTTCGGCGTTATAACAACCGATCTGACCAAAAAAAAATTTTTTTTTAATATATTCTTTACTTTTAAGAAAAGTCAAAAGCAAAAATAATTTTTTTACCCGGAAAAAAATGTAGGCACTAGAGGGTTAATTGTGAAACTGCTTACTATAATAAACGAATGTCTGGATCAAAATTTTTTCATTAGTGTTTGTTGGTTTTGCTTGACTGACCATACCTTTAGTAAACTCAAATGATAAGTATTGTTAAACTAATACTTCATATTCACAATGTATAGTTTAACTTAAGTTTTTAATATGAGCGAAGAATGGTAACCCTGTCAAATTATTAAGTTCCAGTATTGGCAGCTCTGCTATATCATATGGTTTCAAATTTCACATATGTACTCATAAATTAACACATTTTAAGGTATTAAAACAAAAAAATATGACTGCTGTGAGCAACCCCTCATAATTTAAAGTTATAAATATTGTACTCAAGAATGATAAAATAAAGATTAAGCCAGCGCAAGAATAAAAAACATTTCTGCGCATGATGGAATTCTGACGTCACTCAGCCTGTGTTCTCATTGGCTAGTAAAATTCAACTGTAGAACTATTACACGCACACAAACTCACATTTCATATTTGCTCTTTTTCTTATCTCTTTATTTTGTTTTTTATTTTTCTTAGTCTTGCAGCTTTTAAACAACAACATGTAATTTTTTTCTTGGAGATCTCTCTGAGTAAATCAATCACAGGGCTGCCAACTACAACAAAATACATAAATTTTTTGCAAAAAATTATAAATTTCACATGTGATTCATAATTGGGATTAAAGAATTTAATTTTTTTTCAAAGTATGCAATAAGCATTTGTTAAAGCTTACACAAATGTTTACACCCCTATCGCGAATGTTATGGGAATAAGTTGTTTGGGAGTAAACGTGTATTCCCATCCCCAACAAATTGGTATCGCGAATGTTTTGGGAGTAAAAAATCTATTGTGAATATCATGGGAGTAACAATTTCTATTTTGAATTGTTTGTTTTGATTTATAAATAGTTTGCGTGCTTATAAAAGAAAATTTTATTTTGCGAAGAAAGGTGTTAATTTAAAATGAATCCACGGAACGATAGCAGCGAAGACATACACGCGATGTATCAGATCCGCCATCGTTAACGGAGACAAGGTAAAAGTCGTAAAGATTTAAATGTGTTTGCTTCTAAATCAAATGTTTTTGAGAGGTTTCAGGAATATTATAGACTTAACAAAGATGCTTTCCAATTCCTACTGAACGTGTTGGAAGAAAACTTGCCTCCTTGGGGTAAAATGTTTTGGACCACCACCAGTTTTGTTGCGGTCTTTTTGTTTTCGGTGAGTTTTTTTATGTGTCGTTTTTGGTCGATCCACACCTACATATGTATGTATGCATATAAATTTTAAGTCACTGTTGTTAAACCAACAATAAACACCCGCTACATATGTATGTACTCTTACCTTTTTCCACTCCGCTATAGATTTAATAGGCGACCCGCGGCTGTTCAACGTAGTGCTTAGCACATTCCAAAATTTTGCCACATCCTCTTTTTTCTCTTTTTGAAATCCCTTACCACACGCCAGCTGCGTGGACATGGCTTCCACCAGGCAAGTACTTTGATCTTTATTAATACTCCTTCAATAAAAATAAGTTTAATAAAGTTGGTCATTTAAAAACAAATATGTAGCAACTTACATGTGTACTTCTTGTTCCCAATAACAATTTTTGTGTATTAATTTTGTAAAATAGTTGTTGGGAGTAAATATTCGTGATGCCATATTTTTTATGTTTTGTGAACGCATTCACCAAAAATTTCTAAAATCATAAAATTTGGGAGTTTTGTCTTGGGAACGTTTATTCGCGATAGGGGTGTTAATGATACTATAGCGTGTTTAAATTTTAAGGGCCGATTTCGGAATTTTCATAAGGCTGTTAATTTGTAAGTTAAAAGTAAATCAAAATGTTCACGTTTACAACAAAATGTAGGTAAATTTGTATTCAACGCAAAAGAGTGGTTAAATTTTAAGGATCGATTTCGATTGAAAACATGAGGTTATCAATAGCAGTCAGTTGTTTTAGACAACGGCTAGCCAACCCCCAATTTGTTCATATCGTGTTGACGTGCTGTCAATGTTGCCAACTGGAATAAGGGTGAATATCGCAAAAACAAAAACTTTTAAGTTAAGAGTACTTAAGAAAAGATTGAGGCTTTTAATGCATTCTTTATGTGTAAATGATTTTTCAGTAACATACATATCTTAATCTAAGCTTAAGCTTCACCTACTATTGTATGTATGTATTTATATATCTATGTATGTATGTTTGTATATGGTTTTTTATTATTTGCTTTCACATACTAATTTTTATTAAATTAATCAAGATTTTATTTTAATTAATATGTTCATAAATTCTGTTATTACATCTCAAATACTTTGTTTATTTTGAAGCAAAAATTTGAAATTATATTTTGAGCTTTTACACTCTAAACTCTCCTTTTTAAATGGCTTAGGGCCATTATTACAACTTAAAGATAGTTAAAAGTAGGATTTTATCGGACGTATAAAAACTTTACCATTTGCAAAATTTTACTTTAACCTAAAGTGAGCGATATATTACAGGCAAGTTTATCCTATCTGGTAAGTTAAATCCAATTTGAAATAATGGAAAGCTTTTTATACGTCCGATAAAATCCTACTTTTAACTATCTTTAAGTTGTAATAATGGCCCTTAATGTATTAAAATTTAAAAAAAAAATATATTTTCGTGCTTTTTTACCCCATTTTTCGTATTTTTGGCGCTTTTTACCCTTTTTGCAATAGCTTAATGTGCTTTTGCTCTTCGTAGAGATACCAACACTGGTTTTAGCACCTTTGTGCATAGCTTACTCTCTCTCTCTATCTCTCTCTCTCTCAATTCCTTTAGTAAACTCTCACTCATTTCTAGATGTAGTTATGACCAGTGTGAACGTTGAGAAATTTCGAAAAGTAGCACAAAAAGGGGATTTAAGAAATAAAAGTGGCACAAGAAAGGGGATTTTTTTTTTCAAAAAAGGGGCAACTATTTTAGAAACAAAAATTCAAAGTAAGAACACGATTTTAAGTTAGTTTTGTTAATTTTTTCATGGATTATATTTTATTTACAAGTAATAATTGAAAAACATAACAAAAACATTAACAATTTATAGATAAAAAAACTAGTTAACAATTCATGAATATCTTATATGTATAAGAAATACCGAAGTATATTAATTGAACGTAGGATGACGAAAAACTTTACAAATTAAAGAAAACTCCGTCGGAAGAAAAAGCATCACTCATATTTATTTTACTGTTTATTATTTAGTGTGCCATTTGAAGTTTTTAGCTTATTTCCAAAATTTTCGTGTTGAAATCTAATGATGATTTTCTTAAGCAGGAAAGAAACCAATATAGACGTTGTTTAATCGAAACAATGAGCATGTAGAACATACATATCGTTACCTTAATATAGAAAGGCCCTAACTCATTTTTTTCAAATGGAAATTTCTAAATTTTTTCGAACATTATTGTTCTATCGAAATATACAAAAAACTCGATTTAAAAAAATTTAGTTAGGGTCTTTCTATATAAAGGTAACGATACGTATGTATAATGTAATCAGAAATTGTTGTACTTTAAATAAATAATATATGCAAAATTTTCTGAGGTTTCAATTTTTTGGAAATGTGGCTATATATTTCTTGACAAGATATTCTGTTAAACTCCAATCTTCCAACTCAACTTCCAACAAATTTAATCAAAGACAGTTGCTTATTTCTTCTAATCAACTCAAACTTTGTTACAAAAATGTCAGCTTTCGTACAGGTTGACATAAAAAAATTTTATGTCATTAGCGTTGACAACTTTTAAATTTTAAAAAGCACTGAAACCAGGAAAAAACGCGTAATTTAAGTAAAAAAGCATTAAATTAAAATATTTTGTTAAAAAAAATTTTTGTATATAAAAATATAGAAATCGGTTGACCTTACATTTTATCCCTAAAACTTCAAATTTGAAGGATCCGATACACATTTTGATTCTATGAGAATCAGTGAATTCTAAAATCAGTTTGACGAAACCTTTTTAAGTTATTATAAAAAAAACTTATTTTTTTCGTCAACGAAAAAACAAATCACCTGAAATTAGTCAAATTAGCAGCAATTGGCAAGTTTTTTTGACTTGCTGATTAGATTTTGAACTCGATGGGAGTAGTAGTTAATCTTTTTAAAATCAAGGCTAAAAATTTGATTTTTATTAAACAATGCTGTGGAAACATTCACCCCTATCGCAAACAACTATTCCCATAAAAAATTCCCAAATTTTCTGATTTCTTATTGTGAATCATTCCCAAAACAAATTTTTTGGGAGCGAATTCACAAACATAAGGAATATGGCATCGCCAATGTTTACTCCCAAGAATTATTTTGTAAAATAAATTCGCACCACATGCCAATGGGAACAAGACGGGAACATGTAAGTTATAAATTGGTTTTATATTGATTTTATAAAAACAAGTAAATTTTTTTTATTTAAGGAACGCAAATGTGAATAAGGAGCAAATTAATTGCATGGTGGAAGCGTAGCAAACCCTTCATATGCGAAAGGGTTCCAAAAGGAAAAAAAGAGGATGTGGCAAAATTTTGGAATGAATTAAACACGTTGTTAACACTTCTGAAAGCACTTTGCTGAATGAAGATTGCGCCAAACCGACATCAATTGGCTAACCTACTCCCTTTTGGTAGCTGCCTTCCGCCAAAAATCTCAAAGTGCCGGCGAGTTTTACTATGGGTGGTATGGCAAATATCTTACCACTAGGAGGCAAGTTTTCCATCAACACATTCAGCAGGTATTGGAATCCTTCTTTGTTCACCCTGTAATATTCCTTGAATCTGTATGTATAATTCTTACTTTATCTCCGGGAGTGATAGTGGATCCGATTCATCTCGAATAGATCTTCGCTGCAACCTTTCCATGGACTCTTTTTCTCCTCTTCCAGCACCAAAAAAACGAAGATACACGCTATTAATTTTTTAAGTAATTGTATTTTCCTTTAAAAAATTTTCGTGAGGTAATTCACAATAAACACTTGTTTATACAGCATTTATAAATAATTTACAATAGAAACTTTAACTCCCAATATATTCGCGATACCAATTTTTTGGGATGGGAAAAAAAGTTTACTCCCAAACAACTTATTCCCATAACATTCACGATAGAGGTGGTTCTTTCACAGCAAACGCAATATTAATAACAAAGTTACAAACTTAAAAAAAAGTAATTTGCAAGTTAACCAAGTTATATAAACTTAAATTATATGTACTATTATTTTAGAAAAAAGGAACGAAGTAGGTTATAAATAACTTAACTTCAGTGCTTATGTTTTTTAAATGTTAGACTTCTTCAAAAAAAATGTATATACCTATATTATAGGGTGTTCCAAAACGAGCAACGAAAAATGTTAAAATCCCATGTAATACACATACAATTGTATGTACATATATACACTTGAAATTTTAAAAGTTAGTGTATTTTTATACAGACTACAACAATTAACACTAAATTTAAAAAATTTAAATCAATGGGTGTTCCATCAGTTAATGCAATTTTGACAACTTGCTGTATCTTGGAAACCGTAAGAGCAAAATTCTTGAAATTTTCAAAAACGGTAAAACTAAAAAATCAAAAAAATATAAAATCGCCAAATCTAAAAAAATCGCCAAAAACAAATTAAAATCGCCAAAGCGAAAAAAATTCCAGGACTAAAATAAATCGCGAAAAACCGGAAAAATCGCCAAAATGAAAAAATCGCCAAAAACAGAAAAAAATCGCCAAAATGAAAAAATCGTCAAAATGAAAAAAATTGCGAAAATTAAAAAAAAACCCAAAAAGAAAAAAAAAACACCAAAACGAGAAAAAAGCAAAAAAAATGAAAAATCGTTTAAACTGAAAAAACTTAAAAAAGGAAGAAAGCTAAATCAAAAAAGCCGAATGTGCGCGAGTCAAAGTCGCACTTTACTGAATTTATTTCAATTGCAATGCGTACACAACAACAAGAACAGCAACAACTAAACTATGAACAACAGGAATTAAAAATTAAAAAGTAAAAGTAAAGACATTTTCGATAGATGAGCACTGCAGTACCACTAAATTTTTACTGATTACTAAAATTTTTTTCTACAGTTTTTATAAATTGCCTAAATCATTTGTTATATGATGAGGTGCATTGAATTTTCAGTAATCAGTAATGCCCGTATTCATAATGAAATTCTACCAAGTGGCTAAATGTTTCTCATGCAAAAGTTTCAAAATTTGAATGAAAAAACTTTGCCACTTGCTACAATTTTATTATGATTACGGCCCTACGATTTTACTGGTAATACAAACTAAATTTCATTAGCAGTAAAAATTTACTGAATTTTTTTAGTAATCATTAAATTTACTGCTTACTGCAATTTTGAATGCAGTACATATACATATACTGCAGTGTGCCCATTTACTAACCAAATAAGTTTAATAAAACAAATAAAAACCAACAAATTCCTATGTATTTACAATATTGAAATTTTTGATACTTTTAATTAATTAATTTAAAAAAAGATACTAAAAGCATAAGTATATACTTCCAACTTAAAAAAAATTTTCATTACTAGATGTTTACACATCTCCTCCGTGATCGCACTAACATTGCTTTTTTTTTGCTACTTGTACAAGTGGTTTAAATTAATGTATATATTTAAGTAGATATAAAAGGTGAAAATATCAGTTTTATTTATATAACATGACTTTTAGAGGAAAAACAAAGGAAGAAATAAAAGACATGGAATATATATGATAAAAGAATTCATGCCAAGGCGAATTCAGTATCAGGTGACCTTATCAGTACAACAATTTTACAACACAAAAAATAACATGTAGTTTGCTATGCTACAAAACTAATCTGTCAAAAGATTTCTGAGCAAATTTTGACATTTTGGTTAAAATGCCTCAATTCTGCATCAACAGCTGATAATCAGCTGGGCTGATAAGGTCACCTGATACTGAATTTGCTTTGTACTTTGCTTTGTATTCATGTTCTTTGTGTACAATATGCATTGATATGCATTATAACAGATGCGAATAACAATATTAATACGTGGGAAATGTGCTATATATCAAAAAAAAAAAAAAAAAATACTCCATTGCCGTAAAACAGACTTTACAATGTTCAAAAATTGTGAAAATGACGCAAATTTGCACCTCTATATCTCCAGATATATTCAAGATATCGGAAAACTGATAACGAATTTCGAAAGAGGACACATTATTCATATATCATCAATAAATAACTCAATTTTTTTAAATGTCCCATACATCAAAGCAGAAACAAACCGACGATGTGTGTAAAATAAAAATTAGATGTTTATTTTTATAATTTAAGACAAAAATTTTTATATATTTTCATTAGGGTGTTTTCTAATGTTGTTAATTATTCGTCTTTTATATTTGTTCGAATAAACTTTCATGATTTTTTTCTTGTTCGAACAGACGAATAATTTTGAACTTTTGTTCGAATATTCGAACGAACAAAGAAAAAAAAATATATTCCATTAATCTTAAAAAAGTTTGCAAAAAATGACACGTACATATGTGTATTAGTTTATTTTTTTTTTTTTGTTAACAAACGAAAAATTATTCATTACACAAGAAAATTCGTTTTTTTTTCTAATATCTTTATCAGGAACTATAAGACACCTTCGAATTCCATGAAAGAAGCATTACCTTTTCCCAGAAAGAAAAAAGATGAGTTAAGCGAACATATGTATGTTTATATATGTACATGCAAAGAAGCTTACACAAGTATTTATAATTTGGAGTAATTTGATTACTTAATATCATATTGTTAACAAATTAAAAAGTAATGAAATGTAAAATACTCTTTATATAAAGTAGTTAAGGAAATATTTCGAATATTCGACAAAAATGATTCGAATAATTTTTTATTCTAAATTGAATATTTTTGTTCGTTCGAACAATTTTTGTTCAAATGGCAACACTAGTGTTTTCATTAGGGTATTTTCATTAGGTTTAAGAGTAATTTTTTCGATAATCTTCCTTGTTTGCATCCATATTTAGTCTTTTATATATTCATACGAGTATATTTTATATATTCAATAATATTGTATAATATCAAGTAGGAAAATACTCATCAGAAGAGCATTTAAAATAAAGCAATTTGGAATTGAAAACTTAAAATAATTCCTTAAAAATATATGTACATATATACAAATATTTTATTGATATGTAGTGATTTTAATTCATACTTCATGGATTTAATTCTAAAAGCTGACAACACTAATTAGAACAGCCGTTATTTCCTACAGTTTGTTCTTACAAAAAGTTTGCAAGATCAAATAATTATTAGCCCAAAAATTAAAAAATATTTTCCGCACACTTTGTTCACATTAGAAACATTTATGTTTGGTGGCAAATAATTTTGTTTGGCTGACATCATCTGTTTTGGAGTTTTCCCATAAAAAATATTTTATGGTCACACTAAAGCAAAGAAATATTTGTCGTTTTTTGTCAAATGTTTCCTCAATGTGAACGTATCTTTATTACTTTAAGACCTTTTTGTTTGAGCCACAACAACAATTTTTTTTAACTATGTTAAAATATTAAGACATTATGACATTAAGGACATTTAAAACACTGGTGTGAAAGGATAATATTACAGCTTTATACAAAAGATGGTTGGCAACGTATGTATGTATGCTTGTGTGAAATGTGTTGAACATTTTTCACATAACAACAATACATACTAATAAATTTTACAACGAATCAGCTGTTGTCTACCTATTTGTTAAAGGCGGTTTCAGACTATAATACAAGTATTAAAACTTTTGTGGAAAATGCAACTCTGGACATGTTGAGTTGTTATTGTTTTTTGGAATTTTTTAAACAGAAATTAGATCAGGGATGCATTTTCGTCAAAAGTATTAATACTTGTATTATAGTCTGAAACCGCCTTAACCACTGACATCTGGCGGTTTAACTAATGGTAGCCAAAAAGCTGTGAATCAAATTTTATTAGTTAAACTATTGCAATTAGCAAACTAATGACCAGTGATGCCAACCTGGTGCTTTTGGCACTATTTTTAGTGCTTTTTGAATACTCAAAACGCCAAGCTTTGAGCGTTTAAAATTACTGTAAAAAAACTTATTGAATTTATTTTTTCAGTGTAAAGCACACCTTTCTCGTCTGATATATTTCATTAAAGATGATACTATTGCCGAAATAAAGAATAGCCTAGAAAATATTAAACATTATTAAACATTAAATATTTTCCGCACACTTTGTTCACATTAGAAACATTTATGTTTGGTGGTAAATAATTTTGTTTGGCTGACATATCTGTTTTGGAGTTTTCCCATAAAAAATATTTTATGGTCACACTAAAGCAAAGAAATATTTGTCGTTTTTTGTCAAATGTTTCCTCAATGTGACCGTACCTTTATTACTTTAAGACCTTTTTGTTTGAGCCACAACAACAATTTTTTTTAACTATGTTAAAATATTAAGACATTATGACATTAAGGACATTTAAAACACTGGTGTGAAAGGATAATATTACAGCTTTATACAAAAGATGGTTGGCAACGTATGTATGTATGCTTGTGTGAAATGTGTTGAACATTTTTCACATAACAACAATACATACTAATAAATTTTACAACGAATCAGCTGTTGTCTACCTATTTGTTAAAGGCGGTTTCAGACTATAATACAAGTATTAACACTTTTGTGGAAAATGCAACTCTGACATGTTGAGTTGTTATTGTTTTTTGGAATTTTTTAAACAGAAATTAGATCAGGGATTAGAGATCACTCGTTTTTCACGTTGGTGCTTTTTACGCTTTTAAGATCTCAAAATTACGTTTTTAGTGCTTTTAGAGCCAAAAAAATATGGCATGGTGGCTAATGACGGTCGATTTGGGCTTTAATGGTATTGCCAAGCCAATAAAAAAATTAGACAAAAAGTACTTATAAAAACAGCTATACACAAAATTGTAACGCAGGAAATCCTGTTTTAGGTATGTATGTGTGTATATGCTTCTCTTTTAAATGAAAAAACAAGTGGTTGAAAATGCGTTCTATACAAATAAATTAATAAAAAAATAATAAAAATTCTTAACTAGTGAAAATGTAAAAATTATGAAGAATTTTTCAAATTACAAACTCATAATTTTATTATTTTCAAATGTGTTATTAAAATTTTGTTAACTGTTACTAATATTTATACATTTATTCCTGAATTGATTATAGAATTGTTCAGCGAAGTTCGGCACTTTTATGTTTTCTCCTTAACTGGCTCTCGGACTCGAGTGCCGGTATAGGGGTTTTTTGTGTTGATGCTTTGGAGGCATGTAGTGCAGATATCGGGGTACTGTGACTTTTACCCTCACTATCCGAGAGGCCGACTAATGTCTCCTGACTGCAGGCAATAAGGTCGTCCTCTGAAGAGATGTCTTCCCTTCTATATTTTTGTTGATTTTGTTTTTTTTTGTTGTTGTTTCTAGAATTTTCCATAAGTTCCCACGAGTATGCCAGTAAGGGGTTGGACCATCCACGCAGTGACTGCGTGCGTAGACTACACAAATAATTACAACCAGCCCGTGTCCTGGCACCGGAGGGGGGTTGCTAGTGACTAGTCATCTTTAACCACTAACTAGCCATTCAGAACCTCGGCGCAGCCTCCGCACCTTGATCTTACAAGTGAGGGAGTGACAGGATAGGGTGGGCTATATGGGAGGGGGTATGTGGTTAACCTTTCGTCGTGGAGGCCTTAATGAATCCTTATCCCAAGCCATCCGTCTTTTTTTCAAGACATAATATCATGACTATCTCTTAGAGATCTCGGCTCACAATTTGTTGTTGTTGGTGGCTTTAATGTAAAACGCCCTTGGTGTGGATCACGTCTGTTATACGAGTACCCAAACGGAAAAGAAATGTATAGATAAATTTGCAAAAATAATTATTCAACATTATTTACAAGCATTCCTACACACTGGCCCAATGACAATACTAAAATAACAGATCTTCTAGGTTTTTTTTTGTTTGTTTATAAAGTCATATCTTAGACATAAAAGACAGTGCATACTTAAGCTCTGACCACATCCCTCTAATACTAACACTAATCACTGTTCTTCAAACTGTGGCAAAGAAATTCAAAGCTGTTACATCTTAAACAAATCCAGCAACAGTTTGGTTTCTGGATAGAAGAAAATTTAAATTTAAATATACCAATTGTAGACGGCTGTGCTTTAGAAGACGTGTTTGAATCATTTACCTGTTGAATTCATGGAGCAGCATTGCAATTGAAAGAAGACTGCGAAAAAACTATCAAAGACCTAGAAGTCCATTGGATAAAGTAAACTTGAACAGAGCGTCAAAATTATAGTTTCTGGGCGGACAAAAATCCCGGGAATTATTTTTTTTTCAAATCCCGGGAAATTTTTAACGTGAATTTTCGGAAATTTAATACAGGCAAATCCCGGTATAATGAACGATATAATGTCAGGCCCATTCGTTGTACCGAAAAATTCGTTATATCGCAAAGATTTTTTTCAAGTGTTATTTTAATTATTATTATTGTAGACATGATACAATACAATAAAAAGAATGAGGGATATTTATTCTAAAATAAGCTACCAAATACAAACTAATGGAATTAATTTTTTTTACATTTACATTGCTGCTGTAGATTTTGTTCAATATTTTTAGCGGTTCGATACACAGAAAAGTCCCGGAAAAGTCCGGGAAATTAGAAACCTTAGTCAAAATATTAAAAAAAAGTTTAAAAGATTACAAAAATGATTTGTTAAATAACACTGGTAGTTCAACTATGTAACAGGTGGGGGACACGGTGGGTAAAGCTAATTCGAGTACGCTGATCACAGAGCTGTTTACCATTTTTTCAGATTAGCTCTTTTTTAAAAAATAATTTAAAATTTAAAATTTTGGTTAAGAGTACCTAAAAATTGTAATTTTTTCAAGTTTTCTACCGGTTGCCAGTTACAAAAAAAATTCGATTCGAGCACAGTAAACGGAAACAACAACAACATTATTTGTAGGATACACTACAGATAACTGCTGGATCACTGACATATAAAGCATCAACATTAAACATAAAATGAACTAGATAAGTAAATATCATATATATTTAATAATATTAAAACATAATTGTTCTATTGTTGTTGGTGTCAAAATTTCCTTAAAAATTCACTTTTTGCAATTTGCACACTTTGCATTAGCTACTGAGTCAGGCGAAAAATGTGAACGCTACCACCAAATTGCTATTCCAGGACATATTTTAGTGAAAACAAGTAAGAGTGCTATATTCGGCTGTGCGGAATCTTATACATATACCCTTTTCCAAAGTGCGTATATAAAGTATAGAGCTACATTCATAAGCACATCCGTACATATGCATATGTTTTATGAAAAATTTTATTATTTTTTGCTCGAGTGAAATTTTTAGTAAGTGACCTCTCGGTATTTTTCGATTAAATATTTTTTTCGATATTAGCAATAAGTTGAATATTTTATTCTACACTCTGTATTTAAGGAATATTTTACATTCACCCTTATTCCAGTTGTCAAAAAAGACGTCACGTCATACAATACCAAAAAATCAAATTAAAAAAAAGTTTTATATAGTAACTTTAATATCCAGAAAAAAAGTTCAAAGTTTCCAGCTCTGGAGCTGTGGTTTTAATTTTTATAATTTTCTACACCAAACTTTTCTTTCCAAAACGTAAAATATATATAATTTATAAAGAAAAAGAAAAAATTAATTAAAAAAAAGTGTAAGTTTCCTAACCCTGGAATCATCCTTTTTGATTTTTTTGATTTCTTACACCAATCTCTTTCTGTTAAGAATATAAGATACACATGTTTAATTTATAGAAAAAAAGGAACAATTTGTTTTAGTAAGTTACTTTTGTATAAAAAAAGTTAAAGTTTTCCAACCCTGGAAAAGTATTTTTAATTTTTTAATTGTTTTTTTAATTTAAAATACCAATTTTATTCGTACTGAGGCATAAAATAAGTATATTTAACACAAAAAATAAAATAAAAATTAGTTTTCGGTAGTTAATTTTTTATATCACAAAAAGTGCAAGTTTTCCAACCCTGAAATCATCGATTTTAGTTTTTCTGATTTCTTACAGCAATCTCTTTCTTATAAGAATATAAAATAATTTATAGAGAAAGAGAAAAAATTTGTTTGAGTAAGTTACTTTTGTATAAGAAAATAAGTTAAAGTTTTCCAACCATGGAAACGCCTTTTTAATTTTGTAAACTTTTTATTTAATTTGAAATATCAATTAAATTTGCACTGAAGTATAAAATAAGTTAATTAAAAATAAATAAAAATTATGTTACGGTAGTTAATACTTTATTTCACAAAAAGTGTAAGTTTCCCAACCCAGGAATCATCCTTTTTGATTTTTCTGATTTCTTACACTAATCTCTTTATTTTAATAATATAAGATATATTTAATTTATAGAAAAAAGGAAAAATTTGTTTAGTAAGTTAATTTTGTATAATTTTGTATACAAAAATTTAAAGTTTTCCAACCCTGGAAACCTCTTTTTAATTTTTTTAATTAGAAATACCAATTTTATTCATACTGAAGTATAAAATAAGTTTATTTAATATAAAAAATAATAAAAAGTAGTTTTCGGTAGTTACTTTAGTATGGCAAAATAAAGTTTGAGTTTTCCAGCTCTGAAATCGTCTGCTCGATTTTGCTGATTTTCAATACCAATCTATTTTTGGACAATACCGAAGTCTGGGAGCTTTTCTGGAAGCTTCGTACAACCGATTTCACGTACAATGTAACCTTCTCACCTTCAACTACATTCCTGGCCACCAGCTCCGTGGCTCTAAGGATCGTCAAGATCTCAGCCTGGAAAACACTACATTCATTCGGCAGTCTGAAAGAACTATGAATGTTCGCTCCCAAGATATAGACACCAGCCCCCATTTTTGATCCGTCTGTAAAGACTGCACTGGTGTAAGAAATAAGAAAAATCTAAAAGAATGATTCCACTTTTGGGAAACTTACACGTTTTGTGATATATAAAAGTAACTAGGTCTAATTAATTCTTCTCTTTTCCTTTATAAATTAAATATATTTTATATTTTGAAAAGAAAAGTTTGGTAAAGAAAATCAGAAAAATAAAGACTACACCTCCAGAGCTGGAAAATTTTAACTTTTTTTTTTATTAAAGTAACTAAATAAAACTAATTTTTCCTTATTTCTTATATATTTTTTAAAGAACTACATTGGTAAAAGGAATCAGGAAAATCTAAAAGGATGATTCCAGAGTGGGAAAATGTCATTTTTATGTATATGAAAGTAACTAGGTCAAATTATTATTTTTTGTTTACAAATTATATACATATGTATGTATACTTTATGTTTTAGAAAAATAAAAGACTTTTTATGGTATATAAATCAATTTGTTCTTTGCTAATTAAAAATGTTCTATATTTTAGAAAGAAATAAATTTGTACTAAAGAGCAGAAAAATTAAAATTATGGTTTCAGGGTTAGAAATTGAAAAAACATTTTTTTGTTAAAAAAATAACCAATAATATTTTTTTTCAGTTAAACATACATATTTCATGTTTAAGGAAGATCTTAACTCAAGATTATTTTTTTATATTTGTTAAATTTTTATATGGATATCTAATTTAAGTATAAATGAAGTTTTGTGTCATGTTGCTTATTATGCTCTTAGGACAGTTCTGTTTCAAATAGATGGTCTTTCGTTGATAGCTTGTAACAAGTTCTTATTAATTTTTAGTAAATGGAGATAAAAATAAAATTTATTGCTAAAGACATATTATTTGAGATATTGTCAGAAGTGTACAAATTTCAATTAGTGTATGAACAATCATAACTATAAACTAAATCAAAATAAATGTTCTATTTCTTTTCCCTGAAACCGTTCCTTTGTGCTGAACAATATTGAAAAAATTCTTTAGAGATAAACCGTTTACATAATCACAATATACATATCGTGGCTTTTCTTCTTAAACCACGTAAGCGCCAACGACTCATTTTCAAAAAACGAAAAAAAAACTTAATATCTTTGTAAATATGTGTTTTAAAAAAGAAATTGTTTTACAAAACATGTCTTTGCGACCCTGTGGAGGGTGTATAACCTTTTTGGGGAAAAAATTTTTTATTTTTTATTTCCAACTTTAGATATGAAAGTCATTCGTTTTTCATGCAAATGTCATTTTGTATGGCGCTTACGAGGTTTTGGAAATGGCTTTAATTTTTGTTTTTTCATACAAAGTTGTCAAGATGAGAATGCACTCTGGTGGAAAATGTTATTTTCTATCGTAAAAACAAAAAAAGTCAATTTTGAAAAAAAGTGGCGCTTACGTGGCTTGAGAAGAAAGACGACGATATACCATTTGCAATGGGATGTTATAATTTAGTGACTAAACATTTTTGCAACATCAACTATTATTAAATATGGGAAAATATTAAACAAGTTAGTTAACTAGGTATGGAGGTAAAATCGTTTTTTAAGCCAAAATTCTATTATGAATACAATTTTAGCGAATTTTGCTTAAACAACATTTGAAACGCTGTTTAAAATTTTTATAAATACGGCTGTAAGACTCTTTTTAGGGTTATTAAATATTAGTACGGTGTTTAAACATCTCGAGAGTGAGTAAACAAGCCTCCAGTTTTTTGTATTGTATTGACGTGACGTCGATGTTGACAACTGGAATAAGGGTGAATGTAAAATATTTCTAAAATACAGAGTGTATATAGTAGTTGCTAATATCGAAAATAAAATATTTAAATCAAATTCTTTAATCGAAAAATACCAAAAGGTCACTTACTAAAAATTTCACTATAACAAAATATTAAAAATTGTTTCACAAAACAAATATGTATGTATGTCCAGGCTGCCTAGAGACTCGCCAGAGTGCCGAGCAGCAATCGGCTTGGGCAGCTCTGATGTATGCAGTTATGTATGTGTCTGAATACTACATATACGTAAGTAGGTGTAGGGTATACAAGATTCGGCATAGCTGAATATAGCACTCTTACTTGTTTAAACAGAATAGTCTGCACGTATACATATGTATAAGTTTTAAATTTTTTTTTCAAACTCTTGGATTATCAGATCACGGGTTAAAAAATTGGTGAGTGCGAGTGAATTATATATTACACAATCGATTTATTTTGTCTTCTGTATACCATTCTTTTGTGAAATTGAATTATTTTGTTTTGTATTATTTGAATGACAAAATTATTACTTTATTTTTAGTATTATATTAATATTAGTGGAACTTCGTTATTGTTACCTCACGAAGATAATATTCTTATATTTGTTAAACTCGAGGTCGTTTTCATAAAATTGTAATTGTTTTTTTTAGTTATTTTCAATATTTTGTAAACGGTTTGATAAAATTAAGAAAAAATTAAATTAAATTAATTAATTAAAAATCATTTCACATTTTAAAAGTCTGTTTCACTTTTGTTAAAAAAAAATAATTATGATGATACGTCTTTATGTTTAAGGAAAACCAAATCAAAAGAACGTAAAAAACACAACTAAAAAAATATTTCGAAAAATTTAGTTTTTTTTTAATAGTTTAGTGGATGTGTCTTGATTCGATCGATATCCCATCATTAGTTTCTATTTCTAAATTTTAGATTTATTTTATTTTTTGCTTCTCCGGTAAAATCAGAGAATTGCTGTTGCGTACTTTTATATATATATATATATATATATATATATATATATATATATATATATATATATATATCCCGATATTTTGGCCACATATCATATCAATCTTATTTATTATTAATTTAATAGAAATTTAGTATTATTTTGAAAGCAAACCTTAGCCAAGTAAATTTTCGAATTTTAATTGCACTTTCATTCTTTTATCTTTAAATGTTGGGCCTAGGCCTTAATCCAGCAATGTGAACAACAATTGTGAACCTATAACAGTTCTGTTGTGTACACACACACAACCGCGGCGACGAAAGTACATACCATGTCAACCTCGGCACCCTTCAGACTATAAAATCCAGGAAAACTTTAAATTTCACTTATTTTTCAATAACATTTATTAGAGTCACACAAATTAAAATGAAACATTTGGTATGCATGTATCTTAGTCCATTATTCCTTAGAGGGATGAGAATTGATGTATTCAATAGATCTGAGGATGTATTCGGGGATTGGGTGTGGAGTGGGCAACAATGGGTTGGCAGCATCAACACGATAACCGTTTTCATCGGCAGTGTATTGCAAAGAAACTGCTTCGCCTTCAGGCGAATTGTATGAATATTGGCCGTTGACTACCCAGTTATCAGCACCCTGTAGTTGACCTTGTTGCTCAGCTTTAACGCTGTTGTCTAACTCGTAAGCGTACTTAAAATTATCCACATTGACTTCAGCTTCGTTGCGGATAACATTGGCATCTTCATTGGCGGCGGCAATGGCCAAAATACAAGCAAATATGATCTGTAGGTGAATACAAACAAATTAAGAACATTAAATAGGAATTTTTACTTGTTTTTTTTTTTTTTTTTGGTTAAGCAAAGTCTGTATGCATTTCGTTCCCGCTTGTTAAACTCCTTAATAGACTGAATGCCAAAAATATATTTTTTAGTATTTCTTATATAAGAATCTTTTAATTTATTATTATATTTACTCACGTAAAATTTCATGATGGTTGTGTATAGTTTGTAGAAGCTTGCGAGTACAACTGCTGTAGCTTCAATAACTAACAAACGATTTTATAGTGACTTTCAATTTCTTTGTATACTAAAAAAATTTTAATTTACATACATAATTCCTTTAACATTCTTCCCATTTCGTTGGTAATTTGATAGTAAGAGACAATGACAATCAATATACCGAAAGCAACAAGTTTCTGACACATTTTTGAATAAAAGAAAATCAAGTTTCGAACTAATTAGACATTTTTCAAACACCAGGCGCCCATTTATTATTTATGTAAATTTATTTGAATACCAATAAAATAATTGCCAAAACTACAACATAAAAATAACTAATAATCAAATAAAACTTACTAATAAAATTTTTAAAAAATTCAAACTAATTAAACATCATGCCTTTTGTTGTGTGACTAAAACGTTTATTATTTCAAGATGTTTTGCCGCTTGTGGGATTTTAAATAATTTTCGGTATGTTAAATTCAGGCAATGCTAAAAATAATCTTAGTTTTAAATATTGAGAATATTGAGTTTCATAATGTGTTGTCTTTTTTAATTTAATTAGTGCTTTTCCGCTTTTTTATTAGACACTTTATGTTTTTAACTTGTTCTATTTTTGAGTTTATTTCCGGTGCTATTTTTGCTATTCAGGAGATTATCAATTTCTTTTATTTTTTAGTTTTTCAATCTGTTTTTTGAATTAAGTAGTTTTCATTCGAAATTCATAAGAGATATAAAATTGTTTGAATTTGTTTTAGTCGTTCACGATTTCCGGAACTTTAGGCTTATTGAGCAGAAATCTTTACCACAACTTAAAGTTAATCCATTCTGCAGTGCTGTAAAGAGGCATATAATTTTTATTTATTAACCTCAGGACCTGCAAAACAAGACATCCCTGCAGAAAGTGCGATTAGTGAAATTATTGTCAGTAGCACTACTGACCACGTGTACCCCAGCCCATGGTATCATCTATTGACATTTAACATTAGCTTGTCATTGAAAATCCACCACTAGACTATAGCACTACTGACTTAGTAGTTCTTTCGGGACCACATGGAGACATTGGCACCAAAGATTCACTAGTAAATTTTAGGGACTCTAGTCTACAATATCGATATATCCTCTCTCGTTGTCAATAGTAAACTTATAGTGATTTTCTAGTGACATTGTCAATAGTGCTACTGACTAAGTGTACCCCAGCCAATGCAAATGCCTATTAACAAATAACATAGGGTTGTTATTCAAAATCTATCAGTAGACTTTAGCACTATTGAGAAGGTAGTTCTTTTACGACCGTATGGAGATATTTGAACCGAAGATTCACTCGCAGATTTTAGTGACCCTCGTCTACATATATTTATTTAATATTATTGCACAACATAATCTCCCCTATCGTGAATAAAATGTAAAATTTTGGTTCCCATGAAATTTTCATTCCCCATGAAGGGAAATTTGCAATCTTCCATTTCATGGGAACGTTAGTCCCCGCTATCAATGCGTAGTGAATGTAAAAAAAACGGGAAGAAGACTTGTAAAGCTTCAAAATTAATTGAAAATCAAACAAATTAAGTTTAATAATAAGAGATACACATATTTTGGGTTTCAAATGAAATGTTATATAGTGTAAAGTGACGTTTTTAATTGTTTTAGGCGCCGTGCAAAAAAATTTTAGTATTCCAAACCAAAGAGATTCATGTTCAATGAAAAATGTTTTCCAAGGTATTATTGTTATTAATCATGCACATTCTTTATTGATCTTGCCCTAAAAATGATTATTTATAAGTTTTAATATATACCTGCAAGTATAGTATTGAAATTACGCAGTGTATTAATTCAGTTCCCCTGCAAAAATAAAGTGAATAAAGCGAAGGGAAAAGTGAAAAAATCCATGTGAAAAATATTATTCACGATAAGGGGAATCAAGAAAGGGAACACATTTCAGGGGAATAATTATTCACGATTGCAATTTAGGGAACAGGGAAAATATCTCGAGGGAAAAACTGTTCACAATAGGGGTGAATAAAAAATAAAAACAAACTATTGACGCGTTCATTGACAACATCACCAGAAATACACTAGAACTGTCGTCTCTAACGTATCTCTACTCGCGCATAAAAAGAAAGTTGTCGACATTTTAACTAGTGCAATTGTCGCTGGAGAAAGAGTATTGACATAGAGACATATGGTTCTAGGTTGACTAGAGGGATGTTTTGAGATGTACTTACATATCTCATGATATAAATATAAAGCAGACACATTCATATTTAAGTATGTATGTATGTAAATAATTTAATAAATTTTTTAAGACTTGTTAGGCTGCCTTAATAAAGGGGAGAATCATTATCATCAGTTTATTGATATAACAATTTTTCTTAAGTTGTAAAATTAATTCCGAGTGAGCTACAACAATAGTGCGTTTCAGTTAACCTTGTCGAATCGTAAATCGATTACTACAAAGACAATGACATTCTGTATATTTTTTTACGATAGTATACAACTATGTTTTAATGACCATTTAAGATGGGTTAACTACAGATCGTCGCTCCAGAATACTTTTGTTCTACCGATCATTCCTAAAAAAACACATATTGAATACCCACTTTCTCAAATTTCTGAAATATTAAGCATTCATTTTGATTCACCATTTTTAGATTTAATAAGTATTGTTTTGCTGTTCACGCCACTGTTTGACGATTGGGTCAAATTCTTCATACAAATAGTATACATATAGTATTTTATTTAAATTCAGCCTTGAATTGAGCAAATATTTATTAATTTATTAAAAATACAAATTTTTAAAATAGAAAGATAAATGAAATTATGGATCTAATTTTGTAAAATGCAGCGCCAAGCATTAACAAATTTTATATGGAAAAAATTAAAATTACAAAAACAAAATGCATACAAAATTGGTCAACGCTAAGCGTTGCGTTTTACAAAATTAGGCCCTATATTAAAATTAGTATAGATAATAATTAAAAATAAATTTACAAAATGTATGGCAAAAGTGTTGTAAAAGTATTGAGTATTTGACTACTGAGTACTCAATACCAGGAGTTTTTCCTGGTACTCAATAGACAAAAGTAACTACTCAATACTTTCAGGGTTGCATTTTGTAGTATTCAAACGAAAGTCGTCCTTTAAAATGCATCAGAATTATACAACTCTGTGAGCTTGATACAAAAAAATATGACTCTGAACCTCATGGAGTTATCGTAACAAATACCAATTCTGTTAGGAATTATTTTGATACGAAAACAACCACTAAAATTACTACAAAATGCATTATTAAACTACTTCAGTCATTAACAAATACTATTGGACAGAAAAAGTGACCCTTTAGAATAGTGGAAGGAAGGCACGTGATACAGGTCAGGTCCTCACAAACATGAAAAATATTTTAAATTCTTTCAATGTCGGTAAAATTTTATTTCTACATTTCAACAATGACTAAGTAATAACATCAATTGTGAGAAAAAAATGTTTCTTAAAAAATATTTAGAAGATAATTTAAGAGATTAATGCACTAGAAGTTTTAAGAGTACGTTAAAAAATTTTTATGTACATACAAAAACTAATCTTCAAACTTATTTATTTTCATTTGCTATAAATTAATTTAAATATACTTATTTCTATATTTATAATTTGAACAGGCTAAAGTTCGTATCGCTTTTTAAGGCAAATTACATGTGATAATTATTAATGAATAAATAACACCAAAGTTAGTTGTAAATATTCTGACAACACATAGTTGAACGGAACAGCTAGCCGTTTTGTACTTGTATTTAATCTTTGTTTTTCTATATTGCATTATCAAAAAAATAATAATTTTTAACTTCCCATACACATACACATATAAAGTATTGAGTAGTATCGAGTACCCAATTGAAAAAGTATCAAGTAGTACTGAGTATTCAAAAGTAGCCACTTTTTACAACACTATTAGGCAATCAACCCATTCGCTCGTTGGCCGTAAAGCCTGGTACTCTGTTCAGTATTTCATGTGAAATGTCAAAATATATATTAAAAGAAAGTGGAATGAATTGTTCATGAAAAAATTTTGAAGAAGTAGTACTCTGTTCCTCTTGGGAAAAACATATGAAATATATATTCAACATTTTAAGTTTTCATGCGAAATAATATGAGAGACATTTGTTTCGCGTGGAATTTATAACAAACAAGGACTAGTTAATAGTGTTTGCATTTGAAATTTTTTGTACGAAGTAATGAATGGTGCTCAACATTTTTCAAAAGCTTGAACAGACTTAAGTAGAAAATATTTTCGCTCAAATCAAACACTGCCTTTCCTGTTTCAAAAACTGAAAAATATTTCCAAACACTGTTAGATTTTGGTTTTATTTTGATACTTAAGAGCACTTATTGATGGAAAAGTGTCCCGATAAAATGTTAAAGCTTTGATTAGAATGCTTTACTTGTAAGTATGTATTTGTATTTTTTTCATGCTGCTTAAAATAATTTTCGTTGTTTTGTTAATCGTAAACTATTTTCGTAAAAGAAGTACAATTTTTTTGTCTTTACTATTCGCTTGAAATATTCGCATATATATTAGCGAATGAAAATAGCAAAAGTAAGCGAATAATTTGTGAATGCGAAAGCGAATGCGAACATTCGTTACATCCCTAATGTTAAATATACTTCAATTACTAGTTTTTCTTCGAAAGTTCAAAATATTAAGGCGGTGGCTTCTTGGTCGGCGTTTAACGATCAACTTATTACTCTAGACAGCAAGAAAAATAAACAAAACAACAAAATTCTTAATTCACTACAATAAAATATACGTATGGAGCACAAAAAGCTATATTTTGAAAATAAATTAAGAAAACTGATGTATGCGGCACAAAACGTATTTTTACTTTTAAAATGAAGTAATATTAACTTTTATTTTCATTCATGAAATTTCACAAAAATTTACATTTTTCTTCAAGACATGTGTCGGAAGCAGTGGTACAAACACAAAAGAAATTCATCGGTTATTATTTGAGAAAACTTCATGTAAACTTTTTTTGTCGTTTTTCTCCACTTAAACTTTGTGGCTTTTGGGCTAAACCAATTCTGAGGCCAAGGCTGCTGGCGGCATTTGAAGTAGTGTGCTCGTGTGGTCTGCTGTGGTAAATGTGTTTAATGCATTAGGCATTAGCCGACTTTTGTTGCAATAAATATTGCTAAAAGATCTTAAAATGTTCTCCTATAAAGTATAAATTGTACACATGTTGCTAAATCCTTACCGCCATACCAGGTTAACTTACTGCCATACTCTGTTAAATTTAGTTCTAGAAGAGGATGATTTCATATCAAAATCATAATGAGCAACGAAGCCCTTTTCCACTTAAGTATTTATGTGAGTAAGCAAAATGCATTGCATTTGTTGAATTGAGACTCGATCATTGTTGGTTTCAAACGAATGAAGCACCAGCGCACACAGTTCTACAACGATGGCGATCTTGAGACACTAGTTCTTTGAAACAAACTTTCCATATAAACAGAGCATTTTTTTGTTATTTATAACAAAATGGCAGCCAGTTTAAATTATTACATTACTATTGCGTCACCTTCTTGAATATAATGTTTAAAAAAATCTTGATTACAAAAAAGGTTTCATCAGCAATCAACATTTAAACTATTTGGAGATTAGTAAATCTTTAGTTTAATTATTAATATGATTTGTCTTCAACCATATAATTCAGTTAATATTAATTGATTAAATTTTATTCTTTGCATGTAGAAAAAAAGCGATTTTTGTGTCATATTCATAGTCAAAACAAGGTATATTATTACAGCCGTATTCGTAAAAATTGTAAACAGCGTTTCAAATGTTGTTTAAGCAAAATTCGCTAAAATTTTATTCATAATAGAATTTTAGCTTAAAACGGTTTTTAAACTTTGCGTAAATCAGCAAATTTTAAAATGAACTGCCCCCATGTTTAAACCAATTTTAAGATGACGTTGTTGTAATTTTGCTTCGGTTTTGTTTACATTTTGAACTTTACCTGTATGTACATATGTGTGTATGTATGTATGTACTTATGTATGCATGTATGTATGCATATGCCATTGTTATTTAGAAGAAAACAATGTAATTTTTTTTATAGAAACTATTGCCCAAATATCAAATATACTCCAAAAGAATATTTAAAAGAAAAGGAGCGATCCAGTTTCCATTCCCAGTCATTGTTTTCTCATTTTATGTGTTAACAAAATTAATATAATTGTAGAAAATTAACTAGTGATGTATAAACACTCAAAACAAACAAAATAAAGCTCGTTATTCTAGTGCTTCTTTATCTGCAATAAAATAAATAATATAAAAAGCACTTTTAACAAAGAATTGTTGTGAACTTTTTTTATTTATTTTTATTAAATACAAGTTGGAACACATCTTTTATTTTATAGAAACAATATTTCCCTGAAAAGCGACAAATAAACAAATATAGACACGAGTACTTTGTGAGTTAACAATTGTTGTTTTGCAGAACTAATAATTGCGTTCGCGTACTCAAAAGTTTTTAAAATTTTTTACTGAACTTTACTGCATTTTACTAAATTGCGTTCGTTTACCCAAAATACAGTAAATGAGAACACAAATTGAGAGAGTAAAGTGACAGTTCTTGACTCAGTGTTTTGCAAATTTTTAGTGCAGAAATTTGTCGTAGTAAAGTTTAGTAAGATGAAAACATATGATTCAAAATGTAAACAGATGAAAATTAATTAAACGAAAAGTGTACAAACTTGAGAAAAGGTTAAATAAAAATTGTGAAAGTCATTAAAAAATAATTTATTTATAAAGCATAATAATAATAGCTGTTGATATACATATTTTGTAACTTATTTTATTAAACCTTTTGTTTTGCAATTTATTTTAATTACTCAGAGTTGTAAAACTGTAAAGTATTTGGTTACTTAGTATCGAACTTTCTTTTAAGGAAATCAGTAACATTAACAAATAGTCATGTAATTTTTAGTAATTTAGCCAAGAACAAAACAAGGAAACCCAAAAGAAATTAATTACAAATATTACATGAAATAAATTACAGAATCTATTCTTAGATTGTTCGTGTTATAAAAATATTGTATCGAGTACCAATAATTAAAAGAGTTGCATAGTCAAAAGGTTATATATTTTTCAACACTATGTGGAGTTACAGTCAGCTGTTTCTTTAATCTTACTAATTTTTACTATTTTTCCGTTCTCGTACTTTTTTTGGCTACCGCTCTTTTTGAGAGTAAATTTTAAAAATTTCGCAGTAACTACTCATTTACTGCATTTTACTGCAAAAGTAAACGAACACACTTAATATGCAAGTGACAAATAAAGAATACAGTGTTGCCACGATATTTTAAAAAAATCTAGTTAACACTCTAATTCCCATACCTTCATTTATGAAAATAAAACTGATTTATTCTTGTGTATAGCATAAGTATGTTTGATTTACACCAAAAAAATTTCGATATAAAAAAAATGTTGCTAGCTTTGTTTTTAGAGAGGTGACACTGGGCACAGTTTATCATTGGCAGAGTATGAAGAAACTAACAATAAATTATTCTATTATTTACTAAAACTTTGGCAGAACAAAATTTTAGTTTATTTTTAAATTTTTTGAGGAATTTGTACCATTATTTGAAATGTCTAATATTGCACTTAGAGCACATTTTCCTTGTCCGTTCATGAAAAAAATCACAGTGACGTTGTGAGAAGTCCTTCTTGAAGTGGTGTGTTTTGAGCCACCACCCAGTCTAATTTTATTTGCAACTTCGACATAATAGAAACACCACATTGGGGCCAAGCTTCTGATATAGTCTAGAGACTGCTCGGTACCTATGCCAACTCTGATCGCAACTTCAAATTCGGACTACTTGCTGTTTGGCACACTTCACAGTTTATAATATATCATTGTGCTGTAACGGCCGACCATGTATGTAAATGTACCAGTAAAGTATCAGTTCAGAAGGTACCAATAAGCAATTCAAAGTATTTTCGGGTCTTGGCAATTTTACACAAGTGGAGATATTTTTGTTTTTCAAAAAACGGTTTCGTTTTATGCTCCCAGATACCTAATTGTCTGTGTCAGGACATTCTCAAATACTTTTGTGTCATGTAACCAGACAGTAATAGTATAACAATATAAACGTTGACTTAGTTAACTGTCTTATTCAATGTATAATTGTTCTTTAGGGCATGCAAGTTGCTGATATTTGCGATTAGATTTGCAATATTCTCACTATATTATAACTAGAGGCAGTCAGAAATACTGAAATCTGAGTAAAACTTGCAGCATTATTTGACCATTTCTTTACTGTACAATCAATCCTTCTTCACTGTATTATGATATTTGTAATCTACTTTAATCTAGCTCATCACTTCTATCGATAGATCTTGTATGAACCTCCACTTCTAAACGTAACATTCGGCTAGGAAGGTGAACAAAATCGACTTCATTTTCGTCTCCACTATTTTCATCATTAACCTTTCCATCCTCAAGGAGTGTTAACAGCGGCGTTTCCACTCTCTAGTATTTCCAGTATATAGTTCAAACTCAATCTACAGCAATAAAAGTAGCAATTGTGAAATTTACTAATTCACAAATTTTGTTACATACATCTGTTTATACTGTATAATAATACCCAGTGTCACCTACAGGTGACACTTCATAAACTTTCCCCAGTTTTCGCTAACACATATTTTATTTTTTAACGATATAATTTCAAGTTATTAGTTTCAATATCTCACAGTACTAATTTGCAAAAATCTTTTCGTTACTTAACCTTTTGGCATTTCTACAACAATTTATTTATCACAAGGTACTCCAGCACGAAGAAATCAAAAAACTGGTTGAAAGAATAAAAAAAATTTGTGAGATAAAAAAAAATTTTATTTTTTTTTCAAAATAAAATTACAAACACTATAGGGTGTTATAATTGTATAAATAAAAAATAAATGTTCGAAAGGAATCAATATGAATGCTTAAAAATGTCTCCAATCTATGTTACCTGCAGGTAAAACTGGGAATTGAAGAGTTAATTGATTTTTAGTTAAAAAACTGATTATGAATACCAATATTTAAAAAACGTTATTTAGCCTTAAAAAGTTTTTTTAACTAATATAAAAACCTCAATCAACTTTTTTTTATGAATACGGCTGTTAGAGCTTAAAACGAGTATTATGTATGATAAAAGTGGTTTACAATTTTTAAAATATACTTTGTTTTTACTATGAATATGCGTCGTAGTTTTTAAAATTTGTATCAACAATCTAGAATCCATTTTACTGAAATTTAATATTGATTTTTATATAAAGTCTCTTTGATAGATACATATATTGTTATCATTATTATTATATATATTAGGTCCTTCAATATATTTATGTTTTAAATCACAATGAAATGATTCACTATGTCCGGCATATTCTAGTGTAATTAGTTGGCTAAATTTTTCATTAATTTCATAAAAATTTTAACAAAATATTGTAAATGAAGAAAACATTTATTTAAAAAAACTAAGATCGCCTGGTGGTCTAAATTAGACCAATTTACCCATGTGTAAACATGTCTGTACATTTGTGTACAAAACAAAATTCAAACAGAAAGTTATTTTTTCATGCAAATTTAAAACGCCTTTTTAGCACTTTTATGCTAATAGTTCTGAAAAAATATTTACATTGTGCATATCTACACAAAAATACCTTTTAAACGATATATGTTTCACCAATGTTCGTGAACGATATGATACTTAAAACTGTACGAAAAAAAATGTGTGCCGTATTTATATATAAGATTGATCTATATATATTATTTCTTAAAATTTTTTCTCAGCTAATTTACATATTTTCAATGTAATATTACGTTAGTTAATGAATTTCAGTATTTTCAAATAAATTTTTAATTTTATTCCTAAATTAAAACTTTTGTGAAGGGTGTACAAGAGTCGACATCAGTGAATAATGCACATTTTATTAATTTTTATTTATAAATTTTTAACCACGTTTGCTTCTTAAGTTTTTTGTTTTTCGAGTATATTCATCTTTCTGTTTTTTTTTTTAATTTTTAAATATGTATTCATATAAGTGATTGATGACATTGCACTTTATTGTTTTATGGACATCTCTTAAAACATCATATTTTATATTTAATCTATGGTCAGTACAATATATCCATACATACACATGCTCGTATATAAGCCCGGTAAAAAAAATTAATTAAACATTAGCAGCACATTAAATATTATTTCTTTTGTCTAGGTAAGGTGCCGCTAATAATTAACACCATTATATGCTTGAACAGCGCTTTAAAGTTAAAATTTCTACCTAATATTTATGTATATTTTAAATCTCATAATTATTTCCCAGCACCGTTGTGTAAAGATCTGTGGCAAAAAGGAAAAAGTGCTTAAGTCGAGATAAGCTGATTTTGAGTTAATGGTACCGCCGTAATCTGCATATTTGAAGATACCCCTGGTCAAAATCTCAATCAATTTGTGTGATTTTTCATGAAGTTATAGTACTATGGGGACTTGGGACTTATCTTTTTTAGACTTCTAATCTCATTTGGAATAATAGCTTAATTGAGGTTATACTTTGGTGTATTTCAACTTAAATGTATTACTTGTAGTGTTTAGAACGATGTCTGATTAAAAAAAATTAACTTTAACTGACACTTTCGCAAATTAACTGTAAAAGAAATAAATTTCTGGAAATCGACTTGAACGTTTAAAAGTGCTCTCCTGCAAAACAGTAAAATATGACTTAAACACTTTTTCCTTTTTGTCACAGAGATATTGAAAATGTATTTTTTTATAACTTGAAACATATAACTTTTGCATTTACATATCTATTTGTTTTTGTCTACAAAAATGGGACCTTGACAAGGTTAAAATCTAAGAGAGGGTTGAAAAGTTTAAAATTTTACAGGCATTTGAATATAATGTGAAATAATACAAATGTGTTGAAAGATGATTGTTCAGAAATTTTACTACCCGGCAAAAACCTAATGATGTAATGCGATAACAAAACAACATCCTTTCAATGATATACTAAATATCTTACTTAATATCTGATACATAGTTAGCTATTTATACTAATATATGTCGATAGCAAATATCGATATCCTCCGTTCAAGCATCAGTGAGCCTGTTAACTTATTACGAAATGTGGAAAGAGGGTTCAGCGGAAGGGTATTTAAAATGCGTTGCAGGATATATTCATATATGTGATGAAAAGCGATTTAGACACAAAAACAATTTAAAAACGATAAAAGGTGTGATATGTGAAATGCCTCCAAGGTCATGCCTAAGAGTATATTTTTATATATTTTGGCTGACTGTATACATTAAATTTAAATGTAATGTTAAAGTAAATGTTATCAGCGACCACCGACTATGGCCACCAATAGAAACAAAAGTTAAACAAGTAAGAATGCTATATTCGGCTGTGCCGAATCTTATATGCCCTTCACCCACGCACATATATGTAGAATACAGACACATATATACATATTTGTTTTGTGAAACAAGTTATAATTTTTTGCTCTAGTGCAATTTTTAATAAGTGACCGCAGTATTTTTCGATTAAAGAATTTCATTCAAATACCTTATTTTCCATATTAGCTATAAATGAATTTTAAATAATAAATAAATTTTATTTTTATCAACATTTACTAAAAATTAATAAGAATTATTTACAAGCTGTCAAGGAAAGACCATCGGTTTGAAACATAACTGTGCTGAGAGCATAATAAGCAATATGGCACAAACCTTCGTTTATACTTAAATAAGATATACATATATAAAAATTTAACAAATATAAACAAATATTGAGTTATGATCTTCCTAAAACATGAAATATGTTTAACTAAAAAAAATATTATTGGTTATATTTTTTCCAACCCTGGAACCATAATATTATTTTTCTGTTTTTTAATACTAATTTATTTCTTTCTAAAATATAGAATATATTTAATTACCAAAGAAATAATTAGTTTTTTATACCAGAAAAAGTTAAAGTTTTCCAGGTCTGGAGCTATGTCTTTTATTTTTCTAATTTGTATGCCAAACTACTTCTTTCTTCAATATATAGTATACATATATAATTTGCAAAAAAAAAAAAATAATTTGACCTAGTTACTTTAATATACATAAAAATTAAGTTTTCCAATCCTGGAATCATCCTTTTAGACTTTCCTGATTCCTTAAAAAATATATATGTTAAATGAACAAAGAAAAAATTAAAAAGAAATAAGGAAAAAATTAGTTTTCTTTAGTTACTTTAATATCAAAAAAAGTTTAAAGTTTCCATCTCTGGAGCTGTGTTTTTCATTTTTCTAATTTTCTACACCAAACTTTTCTTTCAAAAGCATAAATTAAATTTAATTTATATAGAAAAAGAAAAGAAATTAATTAGACCAAGTTACTTTTATATAACACAAAAAGTGTAAGTTTTTCCACCCTGGAATCCTAATTTTAGATTTTTCTGATTTCTTACACCAATCTGTTTTTTAAGAATATAAGATATGTATAATTTATACAGAAAAAGGAAAAATTAGTTCTAGTAGGTTACTTTACTTTAACAAAAAAAAGTTAAGGTTTTCCAACCCTGGAAATGTCTTTTTGATTTTTTTAAATTTTTTTATATATATTTTTAAGACCAATTTTATTCGTAATGAAATATTAAATAAGTTTATTTAACAAAAATAAAATTAAAATTAGTTTTAGGTAGTTACTTTTATATGGCCAAATAAAGTTTAAGTTTTCCAGCTCTGAAACCGTCTGCTCGATTTTGATGATTTTCCACATCAATCTATTTTGGGCCATTTCTGACATACCACTTCAAGCATATATTATTTATGTAGGGGTACCAACATTTGAATTATAATCATACCAACATTTAAAATGACAATGTTAACAATATTGAAATAAAAAGAGTAAGATACCAACATTGAAATGAAAGGAGAAGTGTTTTTGAAAGTAAAAGAAAAAAGGACAGTCTTGAAGTAGCTTTTAAGAAAGACGGAGGTTTTTCATTAAGAAAAAGAAATACACTCGGACTGAAAATCTAGAACGAATTAAAAAGTATTAAAATTAAGTGTATATAAGTGTCATAATAAGAATGCCCAAAAATTATAATGTGAAATGTTAGTTAATAACACTGTGGAACAAAATTTCAACAAAGTCGTGACCAAATGAATTTGACACATGATCTTAATGTATAATTTTTCACCAAATCCGAATCTGAATTCAGAATGGTGAAAAGTAGAACAGATTTCGAGATATTGCAAAATTACCGTTATTCGAGTTTTTCAAAAAGGTGATATCACTTTAATAAAAGAATCTTGGTAAGTATTAAATATTTTTTTTATTTATTTTTTCCACTGGAAAGAAAATAAAATTGTTAAAACAACCATGTGTTGCTTGTAAAAATTGATCAAGAAATGACTGAACTACAGTGGAACAAAGTTCAAATTTCACAAAAAATTTAATGATGTTTTGCAATTTTGGTTTTTTCAACTTAGTTTTTTTACACTAAATAATTAATTTTTGCTACGTTTTGTCACTTATCACGTTAGATTATTTTAATAGAAACATTATGTACTCAATAGAATACAGATCGGTGCAAAAATGATAAAGTTACAGAAGATTAATTGAATTATCCCACTTTAATCAAAAAAAAGCAAGTAAATATAGAAATATTTATATACATACATAGCTAACAATTAAATTAAAAATGGCCTAAAACTGTTGAGTTGCTTTGTCTGTTGTAAGTATTTTCTACCTATCGCACAAGGAACCAACAATAGTCGCCCAACATCGCCTCATCATACGCCCCTTGATACCGACGTTCCATTTCTTGTATTTGTTGGCGAAAACGCTCACCATGTTCGTCGCTTTCATCGCCAAGGCTATTTGGGAAGATATTTAAATTTGAATGCAGAAGGTGTATTTTTAAAGACATATTAACACCTTTTTTAAGAAAGACATAAAAATGAATGTTAACAAAAATAAAAACAAAATCGTGTTAAAAGCTTTACCAATTTTCTCATAATTTTTTAAGAAGTCTTGAATTATATCTTTATAATTTGGGCTCCTGAAATTTCCTAGAAAGCCTGATACAACTAAACCAAATGACCTCCATGCTTTTAATTCATCTGCGAAAAACAATAAACTCCACAAGCATAGCAAAACTTGTTCGGATTGTTCTGCCAAAAAAATTCACGTTTTGCACTATGCATTTTATTTATTTTAATATGAATTCGGTGTTTTAAGAGAATCAAAAAATTATAGCATAGACAGACGACAACGTTAATTTGCATTAACTGTCTTAATGCAAATTAACTTCTGAATCATCCTCATCCGTAAATGTATGTACTAAATGACAGTGAATTAATACTGAATTCAGCTATATGATAACACAGTCCTCATATGGTAACACCGCCAACAATCAATCAAATGTTGGCAAAGTGTTTTGGTTTTCAAAATTAAAATGCGATTCGGTCAGAAAATATAAGTTATTTTAATTGTTTTTAGAAAAAGAGCAAACAAATATTAAAATCGAGACACATTTTTTCCATTTTAAAATTATCGAAGTGTGTGGCACGAAAGGTATGTACAGATTTTGTTTACTTAATGCAAATACTGTCGTCTGTCAGGGTAAATTTTTAATTCACATTAGTGATATTTTAATGCAAATTAACGCTGTCGTCTGTCTACGCTATTAAGCAAACAATTTGAAATTGTGAACTGTCAATGTTTGTAACACTTACAGCGTTCGTTTATCAAATTCTGCGTATTTATTTCCTTTGGTTTTTCGATTTAATAAAACCGAAAATTGGGTTAATTCACTAAATCTTCTGTAGCTTTGTCATTTTTGCACCAATCTGGACCTTGTAGAGCGCAAAATGTTTGTATTAAAATTAATTAATGTCCTATGGAAAAAAACTTTAAAATTTTTATATTTGTGATTTGAACGGGCTAAGGTTCGTATTGCTTTTTTTAAGCCAAATTACGTGTGATAATTATTAATGAACAAATAACAACAAAGTCTGTTGTAAATATTCTGAACAGCTGTTCCGTTCAACTATGTGTTGTTAGTCAGAATATTTACAACAGACTTTGTTGTTATTTGTTCATTAATAATTATCACACGTAATTTGGCTTAAAAAAAAGCAATACGAACCTTAGCCCGTTCAAATCACAAATATAGAAACAAATGGAGTTCGAATAATAATTAAAATTTTTAATTGTTTGGTTAAAAGAAGAAAACTTGAAAACAGCAAAATTGCAAAAAATCATACAAATCTTAATGAAGTTTGAAATTTTGTGAATTGTATCTCCATCATTTTTTGACTAAGCTTGACATGCGATGCCTGTTTATTTAAGTAAATTTACTATCTTTTAATGAAAAAAAGGTGAATAAAACGACGAAAATGTAATGAATTATAACAAGCATACACACAAATTATTCTATGTACTTAAATATTAAATAATAAGAAACTAAATATATTTAAAACAAAAAGTGCTAGCTTTATTAAAGGAAGAGAAAAATGCATTCTACATATGTGACAGCGCATAGAAAAAGGGACCTAAGGGTAAAAAAAAAATCAATTTTCACTTTTTTTTTGTTTTTTTGATGTGGACAACATCTGAGCCCCAAAAGTGTTCCCTCCCAGAGATATGCGCGTTTTATGATGTGATGGTACACCAAAGATACACGTATTTAAATCTTTAAAATGGCTCTCCTGAACAAAACCGGTTTTTAGCTTTAGGTCCCTTTCTATTTTGCGCGTCACACATATATATATATATATATATATATATATATATATATATATATATAAATTATAAACACTAAAACATATATAGATATGTATAATGGCAGACGATGAATGAGTAGTTAAGAGTTGGGCTCAAACAAATTAACCAACAACACTTTTTTGATCGAAATAATCACACCAGCAACTTTTATTGGCAGTAAAACTATTGTTGTTATTGTTATTTCGGTGAATGAACGGTATGTTAGATTAAACAATAAAATAGTAAATTTTGTTATGTTTTTAGTTACCAAGCAATTAAAACCCAAAATAGATTAGACTAAACAGACCGACCTTTGATTCATCTCAATCGTAAAAGCAAATTTTAGTCGCAGTTAAATATAAAACTAAGATTGGTTAGATTAACATTTATTAATATTTTTGGGTTCGGATTTTAATGTGTGTATATCTACTAAATTGACCAATAAAATAGTAAATTTTACCTAATTTTACATTAAATAATTCTTTCTGCCAAAAAAAACCGACTTCAATGCATAGATCTGATAGAAGAAGATAAGAAGTACGTGAAATATAAAATTAAATTTTAGTGGGCGTGCCTCCGCCCATTTTTTAAATACAAGATTGTGTGTTTGTCAGAGCTTAGGCTGCATGTTAAGTCTTGTAATAATCGGTAAAGTATAACCACTTAAAATAAAATATTAAATTTTAATGGTCGTGACTCCGCCCATTTTTTTAAAAGGAGGATTGCATCTATTTTAGAGATCAAGGTGTGTGGTAAGTTTCGTAAAAATCGGTTAAGTAGAACCGCGAAAAATATTATAATAAATTTTAATGGGCGTAACCCCGCCCATTTTTTCAACTTTCAAATTGTGTAATTACAAGAACCAAAGATGTTTGGTAGGTTTCGCAGCAACCAAATAAGTGGAATATCATAAAATTATATAAAAAAATTGTGGACGTGTCCCCACCCACTTTTTTTTACAATAGAAAGCTATACTCTCTCAGACAACAAAAACATTTTACAATCGGTCCAAAATGAACTGAGATACACACTAAAAACAAACAAAAAAATTTTTTGAAGTCGGTTAAAAAATTAACAAATGAAGTATTTGCAAAAATTATAATAAACAAATTTAAACAACAAATTTATTCTGAAACAACCCATCATATTATTCGATAAGCCATAAAAACTTTATATGGCTGTTTGAACAGAAAAAAATTTCTCCTTTCAATAAAAATTTACACTGTCATTCCAGTAATTATTTCAAATTAGTTATTGTCACCAGAATAAAAATTTTTTTCATCTTAATCGCACTAAAAATGAAATGACGAGACCAGATTGCTTAGATAAAACTTTGTTAATAGAAATTCCATTAACAATTTATATTAGCTCTAAACTTGACAGTTTAACTTGGCTGTTGAAGCCACAAATTATTAATGTTTATCTTATTGAATTTATGTAAAAAATAAATTCATTAATCATACGTCGATAACATATACAACTCAATTTATCTCAAAAATATCGATTAACTACTTTTGAGAATGTTGCAAGTACTAAATACTTTGTCAGAATTATGAGGGTAGACCGCAAAGAACTTGATAATTTAGAAGAATATTTTACTGCATTTTATAGAATGCGACAAAATAAAGACAAGACGAGTGAACACTTAGACGGTCATTATATGATTTTAGTATATATAATGCTCACAAAAACATCAATGTGAAAAAAGGCCAAGTTCCTATCAAAAATTTCGGCCATTAAAAGTTGTGAGATATAAATTTTGACCAAGTTCTTCTTTGCCACAATACCTAACACAGAAATATATTATGTATGATATAAATTTGTAATCGTAAAGGTGTCATATAATTTCTATATAATCTGCCAACTTTTTTTACTGGGCATTTTCTCAATATATTTACATGTTAAATAAAGTATGCTTAGCCGAAGTACATAAATCACAAGGATATGCCAAATGTTTATGCAAAGTTTCAATAGGGTAGCTGGTGCTTTTAATTTTTGGATTTTCCGATTGAGTAAATCAATTACTATTTGTGTACAAAATGTCAGCTCTCTATAGTATAATATTACGTAAAATTTTCATGAGCCTGGCCCCGTTGACTTTTATATATGCTAGTGCTTATGGTTCATGCAAAGTTTGGTATTAAAAAGTTAATAACAAATACCTGAGTATTAAATTAAAAACTGCTAAGCCGAAGTACCTGAACGAAAAAGCTAAGATTTATGGGTGAAGTCACGGCTACTTTTCAAAATAGGGAATTTTTTTTGGATAAGTGCAATGTGTATGAAAAGTTTTAATAAAATGTATGTTAATTTTGAATTTGAAGTGCTTGTTTCCGCCCTCTGATAGCAACTTCTGGGTTTTCAGATTTTTCTTAGTGATCTCTTATTTAGATTTATTTGTGTATCAAATTTAAGATCGCTAGTGTGAATTGGAGTTTTACCGTCGTGGCCACATACTGGGTAAAACTTTTTGGTTTTAAGATTTTCCCGTTGGCTTAAGCAGCTACACTTACTAGTGTATAAAATGTCAGCTCTCTAGCGCGAATTATATCTTTAGATTTTATCAGCATTACCTCTCCTCACTATTCCTAACTCAAAATTTTGTTGTGAGCAGCGCTTATAATTCATGCTAATTTTCTTCTAAAATACGCTAGACCGATGTAGATTAAACACAAGGCTAACACTTTATGGGAGTGATCAAGCCCAATTTTTAAGGTGATGCAAGATTTCACTAAATTGGCTTGAATTAAAAGCTGTATATTAAGTATTTAGTTCAAAACAATATTAGCGTGGCCCCTCCCATTCTGGTAAAATTTTTTGGGTTTTCAAATTTTTCTAGTTTGTTTCTCACTTAGACCTACTTGTATATCAAATTTCAGCTCTTTAGCGCAACTTTTAATTTTTAAGTTTTATGGGCGCAGCCCCGCCCGTCTAACTAAAATTTTCGGGTTTTTAGATTTTTCTAGTTGGTTTCTCACCTAGACCTACTTGTATATCAAATTTCAGATCCTTAGCGCAACCTTTAACTTTTAATTTTTATGGGCGTAACGCCGCCCACTTTACCAAAGTCAAAATTTTTTTGGGTCAGTGCTTATTATTCGTGTGTAGTTTCGTTACAAATGGATAATAATAGCTAGATAAATAGTATATCTAAATATGTCAACGCCCACTTTTTTAATAAAAAATTTATAGCCTTGCATTACCGCAGAATATATGCTGAATTTCAATAAATTAGCTTCCATGAAGCGCTTTAGATTAGTTTTCCTTGCTAAAATTTCCGGGTTTTCAGATTTTTTTATTTTATTTCTCACCTAGACCTAGCTCCGTATCGAATTTCAGCTGAATAGCACAAATTTTAATTTTTATGGGCGTAGCCCCGCCCTCCTGGTTAAAATTTTCGGGTTTTCAGATTTTTTTTTTGGTTCATTGCTCACCTAGATCTTCTCGTGTACCAAATTTTAGCTCTCTAGCTATAGCGGAAGTGCTTTATCAATTTGATGAGTGTGTCAGTGGTCAGTGGTCAGTAAGTATGTCTTAAAATATGCACTTTTTGCACCTCTATATCTCCGGAAGCTTTCATTGTAAAACTTTCAAACTTTCGCATATGAGGTTATATGAATTTATTCTAATTATGATTTAAATTTCATAATTTTACGGTCGCGGGGAACAAAGTTATGAGGGGGGTAAAAACAGCTCGATTGGCTTCCTGTAAATATACACACTGCCTGCATTGGCCAGAACTTGGCCTGGCGTACTGCCGTGCGCCTAGATAAAACCGATCACAGAAAAACAATCGGTCTGATTTTTTGGTTATTGTGTTTGCTTTAGCCGCTTTAAGGGAGTCATGGAAGGACGCACATCTAATACGTAAAAAAAAAGAAATTTATGCACACGTTTATATGCGAAAGGTGTGTACTAGAGACCTGCGTAAACAGTCTTTAAATGTAAATACATCATGATTTTTAAATGTATTCACGTCGCATGTATTATACTGAACCAATAATAAATGCTGCCGTACTACAAGCGAAGCACGATGGATGTATTGGTGTACGTGTATATCAGTGTTAACAAGCGGTGTCGCAAGACAGCTTGTTTGTAACAAACACTCAGAAGAAGTACTGTTGATTAGTGTATGCTTGTTATTTTTCATATTGTACGTTTGAGTGTGTGTGTGATATGTAGATGGTAAGCTATTATGTGATTAACCGCATACAACTAATGTTAATGCATGTGTGTGCCTTTGTATGTGCGCAGAAAAATAAAAGATCATACACACACATACATGCATAACATGCACATTCTTCCGTCACGAAGTGTTTTCTTCTTTACTCTTATACCTACAATACTCAAACAAATTTCTTGCAGACAGTATTGTTAACGTTTGTTTCATAAGATTTCGCTGTAGTAAAGCATTTGAAAAATCCCTCATGTATTGAAAGTTCTTATAAGATGTTTAATGCAGGACACTAGTGTGTACACACCTAGTTGAACCTCCTAGGGTTAAGCTAAATATGTAACACAAAATGTTTACTGAGGAGATTATGTACAAGATATACACGTGCAATTAGAAAAATAAAGTACGAGTACAAACGTTTACAATTTCCTTTGACTGTATGCATTAGAAATGTCTGGCAGTTTTAGCTCCACTTTTCGAGCATAAAGTTATTTCGCATGCTTGTATGTGGTTACACATTTTATTTGATTTTTTATTTAAGCATTGAATATATTTATATTAACACAAAATCTTATTGGCAATGAAGATTTAAAATTTTTATTCAATTTCTATGGCTGAACTCTTGCGTTAGTGCAGAAAAATATGTGAACATTAAACAGCTGATCCAGATTTTACTCTCTCCCATATTTACTTATTCCCCGGCTATTTAGAATAGGAGGATAATTCATTCATAATATTCATTCCTATTTGGGTTGATTAACTATTTTTATATTTACTTTTCCGTTTGTTTAAAGTTTTATGAGTCTAGATTTTAGACAATTTGAATTAATGTATTATTGTTGGTTTTGGTAAACAAAAATTATAAACGAATTTGTTTGAATTACAAAATTGTACTATTATTTGTTAGTAGAGTCCCGTTTTGGAAATTTCAAAAGGTAGCAATGTGCAATTAAAAGCTAACAGGGACTTTAACGCCAAGTTTTGTATGAAGAGCTTTCAGTTAAAGTTCATGTTTAGTCTTAATCATACATTGTGAAAGGGACATTATAGTCTAATAATTAGACTCTACTTAGTCTAAAGCACAAGTCTTATTTAATGCTAGTAGCTGGCAAATAAATAATTCAAGCTTGACAACCAAAAAATTTATTTAAATGAATAAAATGTTATTAATGAATGAATTTCAAAACATTCACACATGCAACTCCCAAATAAAATATTCAAAGGTCAGCGGTAACATTTTTTAGAGTTTCATATATATACATACATATTTTTATTTGTATCTTTTCACATGTTGTACGTAAAAAAAGCTGATCACATAGACCAAAATTCAATAAACGTGAATAAAGACAAAAAACTATTTAATGTCTGACAAATTGATGTCCGATATTGTATACGCTAAAATAATGACGATGATGAAACCAAATGCATAAATACTTTTTTGTGATTTAATTTAACCCTTTATAGCCTCATCTTGTGCATGTATTGCAAATGGTAAGTATGTACGGTATGGAGTAGATATATTTCTTCAATTCACAACCTAGTTTGGGAGTCGTAGTTCATACATGAATTGTTGGTAATTTCAATAAAAACATTGTGTTTATAAACAAATGTTTACATAAAAATTACCAACCACGACTCCTACAATAGGTTGTGAATTGAACAATTATTTCAATGAAGTTCATCGCATAAAATTCAAAATTTTAATACATAGGGCCTGCGCCAAAGGGTAGCAAAGTACTAGTGTTAGTAAATTTTTGACATTTCTGAGGTGAATAAAATTTCACTAGCCCTGGGGGCTAGTAGAAATTTTGACACAACAGGTAAATTTTTGACAAGCTACATTAAAAAGCGTAGTATCATAAAATTTAGATCCACCGCCGTCGCTTCGAGCCGTCGCCCAATACAAAGATTTTTACGTCTTTTAAGTTTAATTAAACTGTGAAAAATCATTGTTTATTTTAGTTTGCGAAAAATGTTGCATCATATATATAATATTATATAATTTATTGCTACAAGAATATTGTTTTATATAAAAATGTCCTCTTAAAAATTTGTTGGTAGCCGGCGGCTTGTAGTTAGGCGAAGCAAAACCGCCGCCGCAGCAATTGTTTCATCAGCTTCTTTCTATGCTCAAGCGGATTTGTCAAAATTTTACATTATCAAAAAAGATATCATTTCGCACAGCAGAAAGATGAAATTTTCTCCCCACAGGCAAATATTTTTTCACTATAGTACTTTTCTACCGTTTGGCACACGCCGATATGTGGAATTTTTGTTTGTTTTTTTTTAATAAAAACTTTAATAATACGAACTTTAGCCTAATTAAGCCAAGTAAATACACATACATGATTTGCCTCATATCAAAATTAGTTTACCCTATTGAATTCTATTTATAGCGTTTTCACACCCTAATAAAACTCTTTTTAGGGTTCCGTAGACCAAAAGTGAAAAGCTACCCTATTGTTTTCGCTACGCTGTCCGTCTGTCCGTTACAGGCTATTTTCTCGAGAAAGTAAATTAAAGGATGTTCTATCAGTTAATGTAACTTTGGCTATGTAATTTTTACAACTTGCTGTATCTTGGAAATCGTAAAAGGCAAACTCTTGAAATGTTCAAAAGCGGTAAAACAAAAAAAAAATCCAAAATTATAAAGTCGCCAAAATGAAAAATATATCACCAAAAATCGAAAAAAGTCGCCAAAACGAAAAGCACCAAATTAACAAAAAAAAAAAATTACAAAACTTAAATAAATCGCCAAAAACCGAAAAAAATCTTAAAAATTAAAAAAATCGCCAAAATAAAAAAATCGCCAAAATTAAAAAAACCCCAAAAATCGAAAAAAACTAAGCAAATCGCCAAAGCCGAAAAACACAAAAAAAAAATGCAAAAAACGCCAAAACTAAAATAACGGTAAAAACCGAAAAAATCGGGAAAACGAAAAAAACGCCAAAACTACAAACTATATAGGCTTAAGTTCGTATAATACTACATATCTAGTGTCCGTATATGAACCCTTCGTGCGCGAGTTAAAGTCGCACTCTACTGACTTTATTTTAAATAATTTCAAGTTATACACTTTTATAGTCCAATATTTAAAAGGCATCAGTCAAGTATTTAAGACCCTCTCGGTGTGATACTTAGTAAGAAAGAAAATATTGTCTACTAAGAAACACTTTCTCTCAGTGCGTTAAGAAGTTTTAAAGGATTAAAACCAACAACTTACTTAATTTTGCCCAAACTCAGTTGGGACACTTAAATTATGTCACTGAAAATAATACAAAATAAACGTAATTTTTATATTAATCTATTTAATTAATATAAGTTATTTACAACAAAAATCGTCAACATTTTAAAAGTAAGTAAGTAAGTCTTATTGCTAAGCTGACTAGTTTGTTAGGAGAGAGTGAGAGAGAAAATAAATGTTTCTGTTCCCCTCGTCTCTCTCTCCCACAAACTATTCAGCTTAGCAATAAAGGCCCAATTATAATATGAATAAGCCGGCTTAAGCTAATGTCAGAATTGAACGATAAGTCTGTCAAATGCTTAAACAATTCAGATGTGACTTTTAGGTGGCCACAATGTACTTACATGCACTTAAGTATTCTTTAGCCACAGCTGCACATCTAGGTATTGTCAATAATTTTGTAGTAATTTTGTTTCTGCTCATAACTCCTAAATGAATGCAATTCAATCAAACTAACTTGAAAGAATGACCTAATCTATTAGAAATTCACATATAAATATATCCATCACCTTATTACTTGTTTTATTTGTTTTGCCTACTAAAAAGTACAACACTGAATATACATAAGTAAATACATGTGTATGTGTGTATATGTGTATTGTAAAACAAACAATGAAAATAAAAGTTTTGCTTTATTTTCTTAGTTTAAAATAAGAAACAATAAAAACATATTTAAAATCAATGCATATTTTCTGCTGCTGCTTCCTTACGGAATGTGCGTTCAGTTTGGCACTTTACTTAAGCAAATGACATTTGACGAAACTTGACGAAAAGTTTATTAAGCACATTATTGTTTGCCACATGCGTTTTTATGTTACCGCACAGTTGCTTAAGCTAGCTTATTCATATTATAGTTGGGCCTTAAGACATGCATAGTGCATATTAGGACTAAGTTAAAAAATTAATTAAAATTTACCGTGACTTTTATATTAACTTCCTCTTTTTTATTTATGACATACATCCACGAGTGCTCACCGTTTTACTTAAACCAAGTAAACCATTTAATTACCGAAGCATTACTATAGAAAATACTAAAGATTAAAATTAAAAAAATATTATTCCCCATATTCATAAAATTTGAAACGAATATTAAATGTATTTTATTTGAAATTTTCCATAAAAATTTTCCTAAAATGAATTTCAAATTCATTTTATTTTTTTATGAATATGGGGGTATAAATTTATAAATCTAAGAAATTGTAATTTTCTTAACTTAAAAAATTATAAATCCTTAAACTAATGAACTAAATACCCACATATCAACAGGTGAGCATTGTACAAGGAACCAGTCAAGTTAAGGCAATCTGATTATAGTTTTATTTGTCAACCAAACCCTAAAATAAAAATTAATCAACTGATAGAAATTTTAATTTATTCGCCTTTTTATAGATTGGCCCCTCGCATGTGCAACAACGCCATCTCAACCATCTATATAAAGATAATACAATACTTGTACAAACTCTGCATGAAATCGACTTGTGCGTATACGAATAAGTGTATCCCCAAGTACAGGGTAAGTCATGCAAACAGATGTCTCCAGAGTCCCACTAAAGATGAGAATTATGTAGAAATTAGTTGTTAGCTTTTGCAAGATAATTTAAGAAATTTGTATTTAAACAACAAATTTTTTTGTTTAAAGAAAATATTAATTATTTGACATACTCAAACTTTTTTAAGCATCTTGATGCATCTGCAAGATGCTGGTCTTAAAATGGTTAAATTTTAAAAGAGGCGGATATTATCGCATAAGAAAAAATTTTATAGCAATAATTTTAGTTGCGCATAAGGTTGACTTTAATACCAAACAAGTCTATTTTGGTTACTACATATCACAATTTGTAAATTAAATTGTCTTGTGGTAATAATTTGTCTCTCGGCACATAAATTTTGTAACATTAAAAAAATTCAAATAAACTTAGAGTGCCTTTGTGATAGTTATTACCAGGGCTGGGAGTTTCATGCAAATTCACATTTTGTTTTTTTGTGATAGATAAAAAGGTACTGACTAAGTATATATTCGAATCGTCTTATTTGAAGGAATCTGGTTTCTACATTTTGCTGCATATATTGCTGGTAAAATATATTTTTTACATATTTTAGCGATAAATGCATATTCTTGCAGTTTTAACCATTTTCTTACGCATATTTCTAAATTTTGAAAGAAATGTATCATAGAATACTATAAAGCCTGAGTTTATCTGTTTATATTCAAACTATATTTTTTCTAAGTTAAACTATTATACTACTGCAAGCATGCAACAAACAGCCTTAGTAAATAAGTAAACTCCGTTGAAGAAAGCATAAGAAACAAATTAAGAAGAAATAAAATAAGTTAATGAATACCATAGAGAATAACATCAGCTATCATATTTTGAAATAAACTTGTGATACAATTGAAACGGGTTCAAATAATTTAAAAAGATAACTTTCAGTTATTAACTTCAGCAGTTGTTGAACGCAGTTTTTCGATATACAATGAATGGCTTTGTACGTCCCAATGAAGTTAGTTTTACTTTTGATAATAACTATAAACAAATTTTATTTTCCCATACAAAACAAAATATACTTCGTCACAAGATTTTGTCGAAATTTAGTAGAAGTTAGTGATGCAACTATGGTTTTTCCGAATTAGTTCTAAAAATTAAACCTCTGCACTTAAAAATCTGTGCGAAGCAGCTACATTGCAGTTGTGTGGTTGTAGCTTAGGAAAATTTTCAGTTAATGGGTTTTATTTTGGATAAGAAAACGTTCAGTGCTATCATGAATAAAATACTGCGTGAAATTTTTAACGGAGAATAATTACAACTAATAGCAAGTAATAGGGAAAACAAAAAATTCTAATTGGAAAAGGGAAACATTTCAAGCGGTATTTTATTCATAATAGCCCTGGTTATAAATTAGTGTCCTGCACAAGATATCTTATAAGAACTTTTAAGACATGAGGGATTTTTCAAATGTTTTACTACAGCGAAATCTTCTAAAACAAACGTTAACAACGCTGTTTGCAAGAAATTTATTTGAGTATTGTAGGTATAAGAGAAAAGAAGAAAACACTTCGTGACGGAAGAATTTGTGATACTAGCTTCTTTCTACGCATAAGCGCGTGTTCAAACGTCATGCATGTATGTGTGTATGATCTTTTATTTTTCTGTGCACATGCAAAGGCACACACATGCATTAACATTAGTTGTATGCGGTTAATGACATAATAGCTTACCATCTACATATTACACACACACACTCAAACTTACAATATGAAAAATAACAAGCATACACTAATCAACAGTACTTCTTTTGATTGTTTGTTGCAAACAAGCTGTCTTGGCGACAGCGCTTGTTAACACTGATATACACGTACACCAATACATCCATAGTGCTTCGCTTATAGTACGATAGCATTTATTATTGGTTTAGTATAATACATGCGACGTGAATACATTTAAAAATCATGACGTATTTACATTTAAAGATTGTTTACGCAGGTCTCTATTATAAATGTCAAAAAGAACTTCGTTTAAACGGTATAGATTTTCATAAAGATTTTAACTGAAATCTGCTAGACTTCATGCAGATGCAAATGCCCTATTACATGAGTTGTTATGTTTGTTATACCCTTTACCAAAAAATGGTAACAGGGTATATATAAGTAGATTTGTCATTCCGTTTGTAAAATTCACAATATTAATAACTGAGCCATAAAGTATATAAGTACATATATCGGTGTTGCAATACATAAACTTCATCCGGCTAATGTTTCCGTCAATAGTGAACCGCCGCTACTTGCTCCCTCATGGCATAGATTTCGGACGACATATTTTTCATAATAAGAACAGCCGATGTCAGACGGTTTGTTAGAAGAAAATAGGGGACGCTTTAATTGAAATTTTGTCAGACGGCTTTGAGTCTGACTTTTACAGAAGCAATGTTTTAAAGGTACCACACAACATGTACATCCCAGTAAAAAATATATGGATTAATCCATAATCGAGCAATAAAGGAGTAATTACTTGTTCATCCATTTGGAGTAATAAGCGAGCTATCGAAACTTTTTTTGTTTTGTTGTTTATTCCTCGCTTAATACTCCAAATGGATCAATGAGGGATGTATCAGTTCGTTTTTGACCTCGTCGAATCCAACAAAAAACAATAATATTTTTGCAAAAATTTAAAAAAATAAATGAATGTTTTCTTGTTTTTGTAAAAAATAACCAAATTTGCATTTTATATGAATGTTTACTCCCTTTATGCTCTTTTAGGAAACAAAAACGATTACTCCCTCTGTCGTCATTTTCAAGATAAAAGGGAGTACTTCACACAGCGTGTCTGCGGACATGAGATGTTTTACACTGGAAAATTGGACAAGTCAGATGTAGAAAACATGTCGTCCACGGGGGGCATTATCTGCATTAGCTGCAGTGAAATGCATATAGGATACAGCTACCTCCTTAATAATCAATTTCAATGTATTTTTAGTAAAAAAATATTTAACTTAATAACTAAAATAATAATTTCGTAATATTAGTGCGTTGACAATTTTTTTTTTAAATTTTCCAAAAAATAAAAAAGCACAAAAATTAAAACTGACAGCTGTTAGCTGCTTGGTATATTTCCAATCACAAAACCGATAACATGAGTTTCCATGTCACCTAAAAACGACACCAATTCCAGTTCGAATATAAAACCGACATTATTGGTTCTCATGATACCAAAGCAGTTCCTTCTCATGTTCAAAAGCAATTCTGACAAGAAATCATTATTTGATCATATAGATGAATCATAAGTGAATCCTTTTTCAATCACCCAAGTAGAGATGGGAGCTTGTAGTGTTTTTTCTGTGACATGAACACGCACATCTCAACACGAAGTGTTCGTGACAAAAAATCTGATTTTGTGCATGTTCGGTTCATTTCGTGTTGAGCAAAATTGATACGAAAAACACGAAATGATTTTAGATGTAAAATATGTATGAATGAATTTCCAGTAGAGGAAAAAATTTAATATTTTGTATCGTCAAACACACAACACCAGCATATTTGTTGATATTGTATGGCCATCTGGAGCTTAAAGTTTTGTACGTAGACCGATAGTATCAGCTGTGGTGGCAGATAGTATCAGCTGACAGGGCCAACTCGATGCCATATTTTGAAAAGCGACTCGTGAAAAATATCAATAAAATTTTCTGATCTTGAAAACCATACCAATAATATTTCGTGCGTGTTGTGCAGTATCGTGTTGACGAAATTTTTCGCGTGCGTGTTTCGTACATGTTGAGTGTCTTGGTATTCGTGTTCGTGTCGTGTCGTGTTGGAAAAATTCGACACGCACCCATCTCTACACCCAAGTGATAAATCAGTTTTTAATCATTAAAAGCGATCTGAGGAGAGTCATATAAGAGATTTCTGCAAAAAATGATCACCCAAATGCTAGCTGGGTATGCACAAATATAAATATATATGTATGTGTATTTTATTTCATGTTGATATTAATTTTATTAAAGAATCTTGGTCAACATTAATATTGTTAAAAAAAATTATATACATGATCTCTAATTAAAACTTTGATAGAGTTTCCTTTACATTCATAATATTATGATTAGACTGCAACCATGTAATTCAATCATAGTTTGTTGCTGTTTGATTATGGTTGTCTCAAAAATTTTTTTCTTTGAGTGTACCTGTATGCTACTTGTAAATTTTGTTATAATTCTGCTCCTTTGGGGATATTTTATTTACAGGAAAAAAAACTACTGAAAGCAATCATGCTTCTGCTACCTTATTCACTTTACTTGAGCTCCTGCGACATTTTTATGTCCCTCTAACGAAAAAGACAAATGATAGGCCGATCTTCTGATTGAGTCAATAATTTATATTTGTGGAATCACAAAGCCGATACTGCAGCGGGTGGTAGCAAAGTACAAGAGAAAGAAAGAAGTCTTTATATCTGGCTTTAAATGCTGCATTATTATAGTCAGCCGCAGATATATGTATATATTAAAATTTTTATTATACTCAATAAATATGTATATTTCAAAAAACTTTTTTATTGATGTCTTAAATATAATTAATTTTGAAACCAAATGAATTACTCATAAGCAAAATGAAAAATATAATTAAATAAAGAATACTTTTTATTCTAACAAATCATTAAATCTATGAATGTATACAAACATTTTTGCATCAAATAAATAAACCAGTCATTTACATTAAAGCTTCGTGGAAAGTTAAAATGCTACATACATCCCTCGATATACACACTCTAGAAAAATATCAATTAATATGTATTTGAAAAATTTACTTGCTTTAACTAATCATAATCAGCCAATGTAGCAATGGTAAAGTAAGAAAATAAAAGACATGTTGATTATTAAGTTCTTGTTTTAACTTATTATTTATTTATTATTTGTTATTTGTTGTTGAGCTTCTCATTTGTTTAAATAAAAGTTTATAACATAATAACTCTAGTTGTTCTAAGAAACTTTGGGTAAAGGTTCACTGATGATCTGCATTAGTAACAGTGAAATGCGCATAGGATCCAGCTAAACCCCTTAATTATCAATTACAATGTATTGTTAATAAAAAATATTTTAGTTAATAAGTAAAATAATAGATTGGGATTATTAGTGCAATAAAAAATTTTAAACTTAAATTTTAACACTAGTTTTGAACTTAAAACTAAAGAACATTGATGGTTGCTGAGTACTCGTGGTGTACTCGTATTTATTTCATAAACAATAAATTCAGTAACGTGCGTCGTGTTGGTGGTTCCGTAAAGACAGCAGATATGTAATACTATACGAACTTTACCCTATATACATATATATGTATCTTTTTTGACGTTTTTTAGCTTTGGGGTTTTTATTTTTTGTTTTGGCGTTTTATTCGATTTTTCCGTTTTCTTTCGCTTTGATTATTTTTTTCGGTTCCAGGCGTATTTTTTCATTTTGGCGATTTTTTCGATTTTTGGCGATTTAGCTTAGTTTTAGAGATTTATTTTAGTTTTTCGCTTTTTTCGTTTTGGCGATTTTTTCTGTTTTGGCAATTTTTTTCGGTTTGGTGATTTTATAATTTTGGAATTTTTTAGTTTTACAGTTTTTGAAAATTTCAAGAGTTTGCTTCTTACGGTTTCCAAGATACAGCAAGTTGTCAAAATTACATTAACTGATAGTTTGGGCGTGTGTCAAACAGTAGAAAAGTACTATGGTAAGAAAATATTTGTCTGTGTAGAAAAAAATTTAATTTTTCTGTTGTGGCAAATGATATCTTTTTTGACAACGCAAAATTTTAACAATTTTGCTCCAACGATCACTCTCCCACAATAGTTACAATTTTCAACCCACTAAGGAGTTATTTAACTAACTCATATGTGAAGATGATTAATGGAGTCGAATGGCTAGGATTCAAAAAATATC